>CM048750.1:323910436-325322102 GCA_026315105.1 Locusta migratoria
CAGCACAGTTGGGCGGCGCTACTTCATTTAATAGAAATGCCGCTATGGAGTTCGGCATTTTGGTCCACAGTTTGTACGTTTTACTAAGGTACAGAGCTTGTGCTTTATTATATACATCTATTAGGTTAAGGCCACTGTTGTCGACCGATAGTGTTAAAGTTTCGTATTTGACTTTAAAAATATGGCCGCGGCTGACGAAGTGGCCAAAGGCAGCTAAGATCCTTTCTGCCACAGTCCTCGGAATTGGCAAGACTTGCGCCACATAATTTATTTTAGGTGTTAGGTAGGTATTCACCAGTTCCACTCTTTGTATTTCATCCAGCGTCCTGAGTAGATTTTGGAATGTACTGGCACGCATGCTATTAAGTATTCTTCTGTAATTTCGTGCAATTGTTTGCTGGATATGGGGCGTGCATTCAATTCCAAGGCACTTCAAAGTGGCAGTCTTTTTTATTTCCCCTTGTATTGAATCTCCTAATCCTCGTCCGATATCCATTATTGCGGATTTTCGTATGTTCAGTTTGGCGCCAGACGCGAGTTCATACATATGAATGATATCCAATAATTGGGAGATCTCATTGTCTTTGACCAGGACCGTGACGTCGTCGGCATAAGCTTTACAGACAATATTTTGCCCGCGTAGTAATATGCCTTCCAAATTTTCACTGATTCGAAAAAGCAAGGCTTCAATGGCTATGGCAAAAAGCGACAGTGACAGGGGACAGCCTTGTCTCATTGAACTTTTTACCGTTATAGGTCTGTTGGGTTGACCATTTACCATTATTATAGATGTTGCATTATTTAGTATGTTCTTCATGATTCTGATGTAGCTTTGCGGGAAGTTCATTATACACATTATGTGGAAGAGGTACTCATGGTTGACTCTATCGAATGCTTTTTCAAAATCTAATGAGACCAGAGCGCGCTTTAGTTTACAAGTGGCTGCGATTAAAATTATGTCCCTGTAATCGCAGAGTGTATGGTGAATCGACCTGTTTTTTCCTACGCTCGACTGATATGAACCGATGACGGCGTTCATTACTGATTGCAGTCTTTCATTCATGATGCGTGCAAATATTTTGTAATCGCTATTCAGTAAGGTAATAGGTCTTAGATTTTCTACTGATTGTGCTGTAGGGTTTTTTGGGATTAGCACGACTACTCCTTCTCTGAAATCATTCGGGATGTTGGTGTTGGGGTTCATTAGTTCTTTGCATATGCACGTGAGCTTGGGTAACATCTGTAGTTGTAGCTAATAAAGCTCTGCCGGAATTCCATCGGGCCCAGGAGATTTATTTTTCGGGCTCCGCATTATCGCGTCTTCAACTTCCTCTTCCATTATTTTAACTAAAAGGCTGTCTGTTTCTTCCTGGTCAAGATGTCGTGTCATTCCTGTTGTAAGGTCATTTTGAGCGGTTATGTCCGTCGGTGTATTACTTAATAAGTTGGTGAAATAATTGTGAATTTCTGTCTTGATTTCATGTTGCAGGGTCAGTGAGCTACCATCTGTCGATCGTAGTTATTATTTTTCTGTGTTGTGCTTTTCTTTCGTTTATGACATGATAAATTGATGTGTGTTCGCCCTGCACTTCATTTT
The DNA here is from genome assembly GCA_026315105.1 of Locusta migratoria. Taxonomy (NCBI): domain Eukaryota; kingdom Metazoa; phylum Arthropoda; class Insecta; order Orthoptera; family Acrididae; genus Locusta; species Locusta migratoria. The sequence goes on from CM048750.1 coordinate 323,912,034, forward strand.
GAAGCCTTGCTCTTATTTTATAACCTTCGAGCTGTTTGCGTGTTAATGCAAGGAGTTTGGCTTGAACTCTTTTTATCTCTGCTTGGTTGTCAATTACAGACGCATTGGACGCGTATAAATCTCGGAGTACTTTGAAGTAGAATTCAACTGTCTGTTTGTGCCAGGCTGTTTTCTCACGAGAGTAATTTATTATCGCTCTTTTGATCATGGGTTTCGCGCATTTCATCTACCATGTGAGTGCCGAGGGGTATAAAGGGAATCTTTTCTCGCACTCTGTCCATACTTCATTAAATGCCTCATGACATGCTGGATCTTCTAGATTGGTTACATTCAGTTTCCACAGACCACGTCTCCTGTAGGTTTCTTGCTTTTGTAAATTTATGGTACTGATGTGAGCTGTGTGGTCCGAAAAGATTGTGGGCCATAATTCGGTTTGCATAATGCGCGTCTTCAGGTTCTCGGACACGTAGATCCTGTCAATGCGGCTTGCTGAGTGGCTGGTGAAGTGCGTGAAGCCAGGCCGTTCTCCGTTCTTGTGCTCCCAGGTGTCGATCAGCTCGAAGTCTGTGACTACAGTGTTGAGTTCTGCACAATAATTAAAATTTGGTATCTGATCTTTAGCAGATAAGAAACAATTATAGTCACCTCCTAAAATTATGTATTCATATCACCCCCGGAAGAGAGACACTATTTCGTCTTTGAAGAATTCTGCGCGTTTTCTTCTGTTGCTGTTGCCAGATGGTGCATACACATTGATCAGTCTCGTGTTATGGATGGTAGCTGCGATACCTCTGGCGTTTGGTAACCTTTCCACGTCTTTCACGATTATTCCTTCTTTTGTGAGTATCGCTGTTCCAAGTTGTTGGTCGTTTCCTGGATTTATGACTGCGTTAAAATCTGTTATGTGTTCTAAATTAACGTCTATCACCTCTTGCAGCAAGACGATGTCGAGATCGGCGGCGTACAGCATGTCTTGCAGGGCCTTAAGTTTCAGATGGCTGCAGATTTTGTTTATATTTACTGTCCCGACCCTGTAGGCTTGCATAGCAATATTGACTTCCTATATGTGCTGAATTTTGCCGCTCATATTAGTCGATACCTCCTGCTCTTATTGCATCGAACGCGACGATGACTTGTCTTTTGATTTGTCGTCTCTCCGTCCGGAAGACGAGGCAGTTATTGTATTTGTAACTTCTTTCATTTCCTCGTCTTGAGGAAATTCTAAAATTTCATCCGCTCAGGTACCTCAATCAGTTTGGCGGGGCGACTTGTTCTCAGGGCATTGCTGAGTCGTAGTTTTGTTGTGGTACACTTTCCGTGTGCTATTGTCTATTTCATCGCCCTGTGGGTGAAGAATTTCGGTATCACGTGAGTCTTCTTTGTTTTTCGTTGGATGGTTTCGTTGAGATGTTACTGATTTTTTCCGCTTAATTTTTTACCAATTTCCTGCGCTTTTTCGCGTAGCGTCTGTGCTTTGTGTTCTGCGTCACGAGGTGCTAACCGCCGTTTCTTGTGTTTTTTTAGGGGAGGATCCAGATTTAGGGCGCTCTTCATCTTGAGAATTGGTACTCGGTTCTTGAGTGGCACTGCCCTCCTCTTCACTCCGCACATTTTGTTCTGTGGCCCCGTCAGGCTTTTTTCCAAGATCTTCGTCAATGACTGTTCCCGTTGTGTTAGAAGGAACAGACGTTTCTTTAATATAACTGACCTCCATTGGCAGGCATTGGTTGTCATCGTTTGTCTCATCTGAGTCGCTCAATGCCTGGGTTGTGGTTCCGCGGACGGCTGAGGAGTACGTCACTGGCAGTGACGTCATCGTCATAGGGGCGACCGGCTCACTCGCCGGCAGCTGCGTCACCCTTCGTTGTATACATTGGGTTCGTACATGTCCAGTCTGTCCACAGCCTGAGCATGTACGTGGCTGACCGTCGTATATCACGATCGCTCTATACCCGCATACATGGATATAGGAGGGGATGTGCTTTCGAAGTTCTATCTTTACTTGTCTGACGCCATTGAGGACGGGGAAAGTTTGAAATGTCGTCCATTTTTCTGCAACATTACTAATAATTCGTCCGTAAGGTCTAAGGACTGAATTTATCTCTTCTGCGGTAATTTCGAAGGGAAGTTCAAAGATTCGAACTGTTTTAGTGGCGAATCCTGCATGATCGACTCCCACTTCACCGACATTCCCGTCACCATGGTTAAATTTTAGAGTTCCTCCACATTGTTCAATTACTTTAGCACAGCATGCAGTACTAATCATTTTAACATAAACTGTACTACTGACGATCGACAGATGTATTCCTATTATTTCGTTAAAGCTCAGCTTCACAACGTCTCTTAGAAAGGCTTCTACTTCAAAGGTTTTGGGTCTCGCAAAGCGTTCATCGAATGTGAACTTCAAAGAATCTCGTCTAAGGGGTTCCGTCATTTTATGTTCTATTCATTTCTACCTACAGCTATTACTACGCCGCAAGAGCGTCCAACTCACCACACACGAATAGCGCGCGACCGGCCGCAGCGAGGATGTAAACAATACTTCCACACAGCTCGCCTGCCGCAAGCGGACTGAGCACTGAGCTATACAGACACGACTTACGATCCATCCTCACAACTTCAATTCTGCCAGTACCTCGCCTCCTACTTTACAAACTTCACAGAAGTTCTCCTGCGTACCTTGCAGGACTAGCATTTATGGAAGAAAGGATATGGTGGAGACATGGCTTAGCCACAGCCTAAGGGATGTTTCCAGAATTAAGATCTGAAGTTGTGGTGACGAATCATAGGTCATGTCGGATAGCACAGTGGTAGAGCGATTGCCCGCGAAAGGCAAAGCTCCCAGTTTCGAGCCCCGTGTCCGGCACACAATTTTAATCTGCCAGGAAATTTCATATCAGTGCACACTCCGCAGTAGAGTGAAAGTTTAATTCTGGACGTAAATGAAAGTTTCTGAAATTATATTTTCACTATTTGACTGTATGATTTATTCATTTCATTATCTACATTTTAATAGCGTATTTCTAAATTTTACAACGTTAAAAAACCATCTGCCTTGTGTGAATGTAAGTCATCGTCGAAAAATACATGTTTGGCTCTATGCCCCGTTAATAAGAGTGATACCCATGGGAGTTTCAGTTCCTCCCTTGGGCATGGGTGGGAGTGTTGCCCTCAGATTACTTTATGCAACTGGTAAGCCTAGTGACTGATAATAAAAATAGTTATATCACACAGATTTACAAACATTTGTACATTTTATAACAGTGATAATATATGTTCATTATATTTAATGGCTTGATATCTGCATGTATGAGAAATACAGTAATGTTTTGACGTTTATAAGATGCCGAAATCTCCGGTTTACGTTGCATTTCACTGTGTCTAAACATATAGCGTACCTTTCTCATAATGTAAGAACCATCTAGTTGTCATAGGGGAGGGATGGATTAATAGTTGGTTGGGCTGATTGGAGATGGTGTCTTATGATTGTCAACCTCCTGACAGGTGTGCTGTGCAAGTAGTGTTTGTAATACGTTACAGGAGGTTTTGTGTGGACTGCTATGGTTGAGCAGAGCAAGTAGTTGAGGGAATATGGGAGTGAGATCGGGTGGGGGGAAGTTTGGAAATGGACAATAAGAGTAATAAGAATGAGATGGACAGAAATATGAAGAACAAAGTTCGAGAATAATTATGAAATATCAGATCCACTGAGGGACTGGATTGAGGCGTTCTTAGCTAACACAAAGAAAAATGTCATTTTCAAAGGAGAGAAGTCTTCAGGCGTTAACGTGATCTCAGGCGTGACCTAGGAGAGCGTTACAGGCCATTTGCTTTTCACAGTATAATTAAATGACGTCGTAAATAATATGCGAAGTTCAGTGAGGCTTTTCGCCAATGATGCTGTAGTTGCAACACTGGAAAAGGCTAGCGAAATGCAATGTCCAGCGTATTGACACATAGTGTAGGGAATGGCAATTAAACCTCAACGTAAACCTCAATGTAAAGTGCTGCGTTTACATAAAAAGTATTATTATACAACTGTGCAATAGCAGGTCGCACACTGGAAGCAGTTTTTTCTATGAAGTAGACATGAGGGGCGATCTGAAATGGAAACGACAATAATACTGCATCACACGTTGACAGAAACGTCGCTGAAAATCCGTTTCCACCGTAACGTGCACATTTTCAACTGCACTTACGTGAGAGTAGCGCGTTTTGTTGATTCTCTTGCGCGTAAATATTGCTCCGTCAGTGAACTGAATACTTGAAATTAATAGATCATTGGCAATGATCCATTGACAGAATTCATGCCGGGGGGCAGCACCGCCACCATTCAGACGTGGTATATTCTGCCGAAGGAATGGCTCTTTACTGTGCGTGTCACTCGCGTTGAGAACCAATTCTTCAAGAGCTAGTAGCTGTGCTGCGTTCCACTACTCGAAGAATGTTCTGAACTTCATTTAGAGTATGTTGTGCTGGACGTTGGCAAAAACACTTACGGTGGAAAGCATACCATGGTCACGCAATCGGTGAAACATCCTGCTAGACACCCTGATATCTGGCACTCTTCAGTTCTGTCACCGTTGTCGGTGTTTTCGCAAAGCAGCACTGGAATTCCCACTGGCCAAACCTTACACAAACATCATGTCAATATATTTTTCATTCGTGTGAAGACCCGTGGCGTTCTCACTACAGTAAACTGTATTATTTGTTCATATAACAACACTCTAGTGCTGTGCACTACGACATACAATGTCGGGCTGAAACTTAACCATGCGCAAGTGAACTGCATACTGACGTGGTTAGTAAAGACGACGCTACGCACTTCCCGTTCTTTGTTGTTTTCATCGGTTTATATATATATGTATATATAGCCTGAGCCAGCAAGAAAGGTACATAATATTAGGAGTGATACTACTAATAATCTCAGTGAGGTTAGGAGTAGTTTGTAGTCTTGGGTGGGAATGATTGTTCTTATAACTGCATTCAAAGTTGTTAGTCTTTGGCCTAAATTGTTTGCAAAATATGTTTCTACAAACAAGAATAAACTTGAAAATGTAGCTATGTCGTTGCGTTGTGGATCCCATTAATTATTTCAAACTATTTGTAGACGCTCCACAGTCTCCCTCCACACTCGTTATGGGACGGTCCAGTTATAATTCGCGCCCCTATAGTAAAATAAATAGAATATATAAAAATGCTATCAAATAAAACAAACGTCAATATAAACTCGGAAATAAGAGAATAAGATACGACCTCGGAGTCAGAGAAGAAATAAATCAGTGGAAGATTACTCAAATGACACTTGTCGCAAGTGGAAGATGACGCGTCGCTGCAATTTCGTATTCCGAAAAATGTTCAAATGTTTGTAATTTTATGGGAGCAAACCAGTTAGGTCATAAGTCCATAGACCTACAGACTACGTGAACTAAGTTAAACTAACCTGAGGACAGCACATACTTGCTTGCCCGAAGGAGGATTCGAACCGCCGACGCGAGAGGCCGCGCGATCCGTAACGTGGCGCTCCAGACCGCTCGGCTACTCCCGCGCGGCTCGTAATTATGAACAATTGCCACGACTGCGTCGTTCTCAGGTAGATCGACGTTATTAGCCGCTTTGTTTCCTTGTTAAGAATGGGTTCCCTAAATAAATTGTCGGATTATAATTCGTTCCTCTTTAGATAACATTTCTTTTTCAGTCGTTAACAAATTTAACTCAGATATTTTAATATAGTCTGGTGGGTGACCAGAATAGACCGGGTGACGCACAGTTTTGGACACACGGCTATAGAGGCTTTCGTTCACTGCTGCTGGAATCCAGGCACGCTTGCTATGCATACTCTTCCTTGCAGCTGTCATTGCAGCCCGCAGTGGGTGTGAGAATGACAGAAGAGGCGGCTGAAACTTTCCTGCGTGGGCGGCTTCCTCCCGCGCTGCGTAAAGTCGATGCAGAATTCAAACTCTTACATTCAGAGAACGTGGGACGCTGTTACCATTCCTGATGCTATGAGAGGTAGGGTGGGCGGTGGGCAAGGTGCGCAGGAGTGTTATAGAACCGTTGCTTTTCAGAGTACATAAACAAATGACCTTGTAGATAACATCGGAAGTTGAGTAAGGATCTTTTACGGATGATGCTGTAGGATATCGAGAAGTCGCGACACTGGAAAAGCGTACCGAAATGTAGGAGAACCTGATCGTATCGGCGCCTCTTTAGGGAGTGGCAACTGAGTCTAAAAATAAACAAATGTAAGGTGTTGCGTCTACATACAAAGAAAGAGCTACGTAGTAGCAGTACAAACATTGGCAGCAGGTACGTCCATAAAATATCTGGGAATAGAGACTGAGATGTAATAGGCAAACTACAGAGCTCAATATTTACTACTGCTTCATCACCCAAATAACAAATTAAACAAATTATTTTATTAGAACCTCAAATGTTAAATTCCAGTTTGTGATCTAAGAGTATGTGTAATATAAGAATCATGATTTCTAGATAAAGTACTGGTTACGAGAAAATATATAAATTGCTAGGAAAACAAACAAATAATATTTCATCATAAAAATAGGAAAATAAACAAAAGCACATGGCCATGAAAAATGCACTTAAGGAAAACATAAAGTGAAATAGTATGCTTCGAGATATATTCTTTTGTAGCTATATTTGAGTAAGAACTGACCATGGAAACACAAAATTTGTGCATAATAAAAGTTCCGAATATAAACTCGCCAGTATGGGCAGCATTGTAGATTAACTAAGCCTACATGAAATATTCCCGTGTTCTTGTAAACAGCAAAACAAATAATACTTTATTTCATTATTCTGTACATGGTAGGAACATTTGCCCTTCACTATTTTTCAAGATATTAGTACAAACAAACAATGTATTGTTGTATTTTATAGTCAAGCTTATTTCACATCCACAACCCAATATATGAAAGCAGGATTACTATGAATCGATGTAAATTGCTAATTACCTTAATTGCCAATGCAAAGCTACTATTATCTTGCCATAACATTGCCAAACTAATTTATTTCATATCTTTATTAGTTGTAATAGGCCAGACTACAAAAGGAGGCCACACAAAGATCGAAAAAGGCAGTCTAGTAACAGCTTTCCAAGCCGCCACTATGCCGGTTTGGGCACCGATGTACATACTGTTGTAATGCATTGTAGGGTAAAAGTGATGAAATTAAACCGCTTTTCATGTACCTGGTATTTGCTCTGGGTTCTCGCCTTAATTTTGACGCACACATAGAATGGAGAACATTTCTCTAGCTGCACGTATTCTGAATGAATTCTAGGGTTTCCTGTAAGCAGGTTATGCTCATGCTGCGTTTTAAGAAGATTCTACATTCACGAGATATCAAGGTAACCGTCCTGAACTTTGATGCCGTAGAGATCTACATCTAAAACTTTTTTTTTTATTATTTATTTATTTATTTATTTATTTATTTATTTATTTTTTTTTTTTTTTTTTTTTTTTTTTTTTTTTTTTTTTTTGTGGTTTTAGGGCGCACAACTTCTATGGTCATTAGCGCCCAGTCAAAAACATAGATTCGCTATGATCTCAAAAAAAAAAAAAAAAATGGTGACTGTCAGAACATCAAGAAGAGGCTAAAAACGAAAGATAAAAGACAGTTAGAAGGGTTAAATATCCTTGGATAAGATGGCCAAGTTGATAAAACGCAAAACTCTAGCAGCTGCTCGTGTGTCATCAGCTAAAATTTCCTCCAGAGTAGACGGAAAGTGAAGGGCTACACGGAGATGATTAAAAAGTACGCAAGACAGTAAAACATGTCGCACGGTCAGCAGTTCACCGCAGGAGCACAGCGGTGCAGGGTCGGCGGACAGCAAGTGACGGTGGCTGAAACGGCAGTGACCGATCCGCAACCGGGCCAGGATGACCTCCTCCCGCCGAGAGGGGCGTGAGGAGGTCCTCCAAGCGGTCGGGATCGGTTTCACAGTTCGCAATTTATTGTTGGACATTGAAAACCACGCACTGTGCCATTGCGACACGATACTCCGGCGGAGAGGCCGTTGAACATCGTCAGATGGGACGCAAAAGGTAGCCACGCGAGGTAAAAGAGCTGCGGCCTTGGCCGCTATGTCGGCGGTCTCATTCCCGGGCACACCTTCGTGGCCAGGGACCCACAGGTAAGAAACGTGACAGCTGTCATCTGCTAGCAACTGGAGGGAGCGTTGGATCCGATACACGAGAGGATGGTTCGACAAAGGGTCCTTAAGACTCTGCAGGGCACTAAGGGAGTCCGAACAGATGGCATAGAAAGGTTGGCGGTGGCGGCAGGTGTACAAAACGGCCTGGTGGAGGGCAAAAAGCTCAGCCGTGAAGTTAGAGCACCGGTCAGGGAGCTTGTATTGGAAACGGTTGTCCTCGACGACGAAGCCAGATCCGACACCGGCAGTGCCCTTGGAACCACCAGTGTAAATAAATATGGCGTTATCGAACCGCGAACGGAATTCGACAAGCCTCGAGCGGTATACCAAATCCGGAGTGCTCTCCTTGGGAAGCGAACTAAGTTCAAGGTGAGTGTGAACCTGGGCCTGATGCCACGGTGGCAATGGGCTTTCGCTCAACCGAAAGGTGGAAGGAAGGCTAAAATTAAGCCGCTGTAGCAGGCGGCGAAACCGAACTCCAGGTGGAAATAAGGCAATCGCAGACAACTGATATTGGCGATCGAGTAAGTCGTCAAAAAATAATCGGTAAGATGGATGGTTGGGCATCGACCACAAGCGGCATGCGTACCGACACAAGAGTATGTCACGTCGAGTGGTCAAGGGTAATACAGCAGCCTCGGCATAAAGACTTTCAACAGGGCTGGTATAAAATGCACCGGTCGCCAGACATAATCCCCGATGGTGAATAGAGTTGAGACGGCGGAGAATCGACGGCCGTGCAGAAGAGTATACAAGGCTTCCGTAGTCGAGCTTCGACTGAACAATGGCCTGGTAAAGGTGAAGCAGGACGGTATGATCCGCTCCCCATGACGTGCCACTGAGGACACGAAGAACGTTAAGGGATTGGGCACAACGGGCGGCCAGGTAGGACACGCAAAGTTTACGATCCAACATGAGTCCCAAGAATTTCGTAGTCTTCACAAAAGGGAGAGCAACAGGGCCGAGATGTAGAGAAGGTGGAAGAAATTCCTTGTATCTCCAGAAGTTTATACACACAGTTTTCTCAGTGGAGAATCGGAAACCGTTTGCGATGCTCCAGGAATATAGACGGTCAAGACAGCGTTGAAGAGAACGCTCCAAGAGATACGTCCGCTGGGCGCTGCAATAAATTGCGAAATCGTCAACAAAAAGAGATCCGGAGACGTCGGCTGAAAGGCAATCTACGATCGGATTGATTGCAATGGCAAAGAGCGCCACACTCAAGACGGAGCCCTGTGGTACCCCATTCTCCTGGCAAAAGGTATCTGACAAAACAGAGCCCACCCGTACCCGGAACTTGCGATCCGCCAAAAACGCTTGAATGAAAAGAGGAAGGCGGCCCCGAAGGCCCCATGTGTGCAATGTGCGGAGAATGCCCGCTCTCCAACAGGTATCGTATGCCTTCTCCAAGTCGAAGAACACTGCTACTGTTTGACGCTTGTTTAGAAAGTTATTCATAATGAAGGTCGACAACGTAACGAGGTGATCAGCAGCAGAGCGGTGTCGACGAAAACCGCATTGGATATTAGTCAGGAGGCGGCGAGATTCGAGGAGCCAGACCAACCGAGCGTTAACCACCGTTCCATCACCTTACAGACACAGCTCGTCAGAGAAATAGGACGATAGCTGGAAGGAAGATGTTTGTCCTTCCCTGGTTTGGGGATGGGGACAACAGTGGCTTCACGCCAACTTGTGGGAACATGACCAGTCCATATGCGATTGTACGTACTGAGAAGAAAACACTTGCCCGCAGGAGAGCGGTTCTTCAGCATTTCAATATGAATGGAATCGGGCCCGGGAGCAGAAGATCGGGACAGGGCGAGAGCACGGTCTAGCTCCTGCATGGTGAAGGCGACGTTATAATTTTCACGATTAAAAGAGTGGAAAGAAGGCGGCCGTGCCTCCTCTACCTGTTTGCGAGGGAGAAAGGCAGGGTGGTAATGGGCAGAGCTCGAAACCTCCGCAAAGAAACGGCCCAATGCGTTGGAAACGTCAGAGGGGTCCACGAGGACTGCGTTCTCCACGGTCAGGCCAGGAATCGGGGAGTGGACCTTGATGCCGGGTAAACGGCGTAGGCCACGCCAAATAAACGTGGAGGGAGTAAAACGGTTAAAAGAACTAGTAAAAGCAGTCCAGCAAGCTTTCTTGCTGTCGTTTATGATACGACGGCATTGCGCTCTCATACGTTTATAATGTATGCAATTCTCCAAAGTCGGGTGGCGGCGGAAGGTGCGTAAAGCGCGGCGCCGGGCCCCTAAGCGCGTCGCGGCAGGCTGCAGTCCACCAAGGGACCTGGACACGACGTGAAGAAGAGGAGGTACGAGGTATGGAACGTTCGGCAGCAGTGAGAATAACCTCTGTGAGGTAGTCGACCTGACTGTCACAGGTGGGAAAATTCCGATCGTGAAAAACAGCCATGGAAGAATAACGCCCCCAGTCGGCTTGAGAAATGTTCCAACTGGTGGGACGAGGAGATGGGGAATGATGCAGAAAGTGGATGATACAGGGGAAATGGTCACTCGAGTACGTGTCAGAAAGTGCATACCACTCAAACCGACCGGCAAGCTGAGGAGTGCATATTGCGAGGTCTATATGGGAGTAAGTGTGTGTTGTGTCTGAAAGGAAGGTCGGTGCACCGGTGTTGAGGCAGACAAGATTGAGGTGTTGGAGAAGGCCCACCAAAAGGGAGCCTCTCGGACAAGGTGCCGGAGAGACCCATAGGGGGTGGTGGGCATTAAAGTCGCCTATCAGCACGAAAGGTGAAGGGAGCTGATCAACAAGGTGTAGCACATCTGCCCTAGTAAGGCAGATGACGATGGCGAATAAATATTACAGAGGGAAAAAGTAAATGTGGATAGGGTGATGCGGACGGCAACTGCCTGTAGGTGAGTATGCAATGAAATGGGATGGTAATAGACATCGTCTCGAAGGAGCATCAGAACCCCTCCATGGGCCGGGATACCTTCCACGGGTGCCAGGTCGAACCGCACAGAGGTGTAGTGTGAAAAGTCTGCACGATCACTTGGACGCAACTTAGTTTCTTGGAGGCAGACGACAAGCGGGCAGTGCAATCGAAGGAGTATTTTTAATTCCTCCCGATTGGAACGAATGCCGCGAATATTCCATTGAAGGAGCGCCATGATAAAACATGAGAGAAGAAAAGAAGATAAAAAGGAACAAGCAGATGGGGTCACCTCGACGGCCGCTGAGGACCGGACTTCGAGGGAGCACTGCTATCGCCATCTAGTGGCAAAGGGTCATGTTCCATTGGTTCGATCGACGCGTCTGCCGCCTCCCGGAGTTGGAGGGGCAGCTTCCACCGCCGGTAAACGGCCGGGTGCCCGACAGACGGAGCGTCCCAGTGAAAAAGAAGACGGCCGAGGCCGGCAACTGTTGGATAGCGTGACCGAAGAGTCACGCCTCGGCGGGGAAGGGGGGGGGCTGTTTTTTCTGGAAGCCTTCTTAGAAGTATGACGGGTGGAAGATGCAGTTGACGATTGAGAAGTCTGAGTCTTCAGAAAATCTGGTTCTTTTTTTGAACTCCGGGCAGCAGATTTGGGTGCCCGGAATGTGTGTGAACTGGTCGACGAATTCGTTGTACAACGGCAGAAGGGATGGGAGAGGTGGAACGAGCAATTTTCGGGCTAGCCGACCTGACGACAGTGTCACAGAACGTTAGATCGCAAGTCTGGATGCCTACCTCCTTAGTTGGTCGAGGGGAGACGAGGACCTGGGTGAAGGTACCTGATGGGAGTACAGCGGGCTTCCTACTAGCTAACAATTTCCGAACGGCATAGGTGGAGACCTTTTCCTTCACGCGAATCTCTTGGATGACCCGCTCTTCTTTATAAACGGGGCAGTCCCGTGAAGAAGCAGCATGGTCACCCATGCAATTAATGCCGCGAGACTACGGTCAGGGGTTCGAATCCCCCCTCGGGCATGGATATTTGTGCCGTCCTAGTTCGTAAGTAGTTCATAAGTAGTTTGTAAGTTTAGGGACTGATAGCCCCGTAGTTAAGTCCCATAGACTTTACAAACATTTGAACATTTTTGAATGCCGCGAGGGGATGGAGGTTGACATTCACCCTCAGAGCGTCTGTGCCACAGGTGGCGCACTTGGCTGCATTTGGACAAGATTTACTTGTATGGTTGTACCTTTGACAATGGAAGCAGCGTGTAGGATTTGGTATGTACGGGCGAACGGAAATGACTTCGTAGCCCGCTTTCACTTTTGATGGTAGGTCAACCCTGTCAAAAGTTAAGAAGACAGTATGGGTCGGCACGAGGTCATTGTTGACCTTTTTCATCACGAGATGAACAGCTGTGACTCCCTGATCTGACATATAGTTCAATATCTCCTCGTCTGATAACCCATCCAGCGATCTAGAGAACACTACCTCCCGCGAAGAGTTGAGGGTGCGGTGAGCCTCCACCTTCACAGGGAAAGTGTGTACAAGTGTAGCTCGAAGTAACTTCTGCACCTGGAACGCATTCTCTATTTCGAGTAACAAGGTCCCGTTGCGCTGCCTGGAGCAGGTCTTCAAGGGACCTGCGATCGCATCGAGACCCTTCTGAATGATAAACGGATTGACTGAAGATAAATCCTTATCGTCGGTACGTGAAACCACCAGGAACTTTGGAATGTTAGGCAATGCCTTTTGCGGCTGAGAATCATGTTTCCGCTTATTGGTCAGGGTTAAAGTTGATGTGGAAGGTTTCATAGCGGAGGTGTCCCCCATGATTACCGGCGTCTCCGATGGCGCGCTCCTTCCTTGTGGGGGCCCTCACTGAGGGCGCACCCGTCTTAGGTGACTGTCGCACCTCAGGTCACACCTCCCGAGAACGGACGGAGGGACCAATTGGCATGTTCGGAAGGTATCAGCTCGGGTAATCACCCCTCCCTGGGCCCGGCCTTTACCGGGGGGGTACGTACGTGCCCTACACGTCTACCCGGGGTGGGGAGTTACGCCTTACCCCGTCACCGGCTACGCAGAGCGTGGGTCGACCTTCAGACACGCACAGGGAGGAAAGAAAGGAGGAAGGAGAGAAAGGGATGAAGAAGGAGGAAGAATCTCAAACGCCGAGGCGGAGATTAAAGGGTGAGTCGAGAACAAGGAGAAAGGAAAAAGAGGGGAAGGCTGAAGAACAGGAAACGAAGAGGACCAAGAAGAGAAGACAGAGGAAGCGAAAAAGAAACCTTGGACTAATGAAAAAAACGCCCGTCTCCGGGCGAAGGCACAAACCGGGGGGAAAGAGGGAAGCGGCCTGGGGCGGAAGAAAGGTCGCTTCGGCTCGGGGCCTCGTGAGCGCCACACACGTACCCACAAAAGAGCTGTGGGCCCCCTGGGGGGACATCTAAATGTAGACGTGAAGACCACCATCACTGAGTCGGTGAACAGAACGCCGGCCGCGGTGGCAGAGGGGACTGAGGCGCTCCAGTCACGGTCTGCACGGCCACTACGGTCGGGGGTTCGAATCCCCACTCGGGCATGGATATTTGTGCCGACCTTAGGATTAGCTAGTTCATAAGTAGTTTGCAAGTTTAGGGACTGATGACCCCGTAGTTAAGTCCCATAAGCTATACAAAAACAAGGACAAAAACTAGGTGAACAGAACACTGTAGCGTGGTAACGTTTTAACACAAGGAGTGATATGAAATGCAACGAGACCATAAAATAAATTTTCGATTAGGCAGACGACTAATGTTCATGGAAAGAAGCCCATTAACGAAGGAAGCAGGTTACCAAACTCTCCTTGGGACAGCGCTTGAGTAATGATCATCAGTGTGGGATCCGTACCAGGTAGGGCTAATAGAAGACGTAAAAAAATATCCACCGCAAAGCGGGACACTTCGTTGCTGGCTTGTACGGAGCTGTTCTGCACCGCATAACGGCGATTGTTACAGTTCCGAGAGTATACGTTTCTTGCGATGTCAACCAATATATCGCTTCCACCTGCGTATATCTCGTGAAATGCCCACAGAGATAAAATTAGAGAGATTAGGGCCCTCGGTTTCGCGTTTCTCCCGCGAACGGAGTACGGATTTGGAGGAATATGTAGCTACAGAAACACTTCAACCGATACTCTGTACTCACTTTCATATGACGTTTATTAAATCCACTCATTAATTAACCCGCGAAACATCGCGCCTTTTAAAGTTATGCAATTCGTCGCGTATATACCACTTTGGTCACACTCAAAGTTTTGCACTGTTTTTAATAAGTGCAAATATTTTTTTTTTCTTTTCTGTTTAGTTTTCAGACGCAAACTCTCTGAAAACTAACCCTTTCATTCCCACTGCTGTTCATGGAGAACAACATATTAAAAGCTGATTTATGCAGTATTTTGTGTATAACTCTACAGTCGCATTGTTGTTGATGACCCTTCTTATAATCTATTAGAGAATGACCCCACTGATAGAGTGGACAGGAAAACCCGGTCTCTTCTTGAGGAAACAGGATGACCTGAGAAGGTTGTCAAACAACTAAAAGCTAAGGCACCGGTACCACCCAGACTGTATGGATTACCCAAGATCCATAAACAGGGTGTAACACTTCGTCCGATTGTCAGTATTATCGGCACAGCCACCTACCCTACAGCCTCCTACCTTAAGAAGATGTTGACACCATATGAGGGAAAGTGTGTCCACCACATCCGCAACTCCTCGGACGTTGTGGAACGTTTCAACAACCTACAGATCTCAGACACAGACATCATGGTCAGTTTTGATGTGGTGTCCCTGTTCACCAGGGCACCACTTCAGGACACACTCGATATTATTAGTGAGAAATTTGATGGAGCCTAGCTGGATCTCTTCAAGCATATTTTGACATCGACGTACTTCCTTTGTGGAGGACAATTCTATGAGCAGACTGAGGGAGTCGCCATGGGCAGCCCCTTATCTCCGGTAGTGGCGAATCTGTTTATGGAGAAATTCGAGGATGAGGCACTTACAACTGCTGCCTACCAGCCAACGTGTTTCTTCAGATACGTTGATGATACATTCGTCATCTGGCCACATGGCAAGAGAAGACTGGATGAGTTCCTGGACCATCTGAACACAAGACACCCCAACATCAAGTTCACCATGGAACTAGAGAGTGATGGTCAGCTCCCATTCCTCGATGTCCTGGTAAAGAGGAAGGCAGACGGCACCTTAGGCCACAGTGTGTACAGGAAACCAACACACACTGACTTATATCTACAGGCTGACAGCTGCAATCACCCAGCACAGAAGCATGGAGTGCTGAGAACACTCGTGCCCCACCAGGGA
This sequence comes from Locusta migratoria, assembly GCA_026315105.1. NCBI lineage: Eukaryota > Metazoa > Arthropoda > Insecta > Orthoptera > Acrididae > Locusta > Locusta migratoria. Next base: position 323,927,483 of record CM048750.1, read on the forward strand.
CATCCGCAAAGCGCTCCATCCCACCAGACGTCCTGAGGCAACAGAAGAGGAGCAGGAAGAAGATACCAGGAAAGTAGCCTTTCTACCATATGCGGGGCCTATTTCTGCCAAGATCAGCAGAATCCTGAAGAAACATAATATAAAGAGTGTGTTCTGCTCACCTAACAAGATCAGGACGCTTCTTGGAACTGTCAAGGATGATCTGGGGTTAAGGAAACCTGGTGTCTACCATATACCATGTGAATGTGGGATGGCTTACATCGGTCAAACTACCAGAACAGTTGAAATAAGATGCAAAGAACACCAGAGGCATACCAGGCTACGACAGGTAACTAAATCTGCAATAGCAGAACATTGCCTTGACCTTGAGCACACCATGGATTATGAAAAAACTAGGATCCTGGCTCAGACCCCCCGACTCTGGGCTAGTGTCAACAATGAATCGATTGAAATCAAAATGACACAGAACTTGATCAACCGAGAAGCAGGATATCAGCTTAGTACTGCGTGGAATCCTGCTTTGGAACTACTACAGAAACAACGGAAGAAAGTTCCATCCTCCAGTAATGAACTACAGACGTCCGAGGGCGTAAGTAACGGAACAGAACGACATACGCGTTACCAGGCAGCAGCAAGCTCCTTGGAGGGTGGCCGTCATAATATGCAGCTCCAACAACAACCGGATGCCACAGGAAGCGCACCTCACAGGCGCATACCGGGTTCAGAAGGCCAGGACAATGGCTCGGCCACGAGAGAAACTCGCCGCGGTCGCGGACAGCATAAGGAGGTTCAACAGAGCCATGATAGTGCTAGGATCGCGCGGACCCAATCCCAATAGGGACCGCCTTGGGACGTCCGCTACCTCAGAAGAGAGCCGCAACGGGTGCGGACCGAAGAGGAAGCGCCTAGAGACTGATACCACCGACAGAAACGGACGCAGCGGGCGCGGACGGCATAGGGAGCACCACACACCGCCCAGGCATAAATATGGGACGAGGTCAGCTCGCCAACCAGTCTCAGGGAACACCTGATGAAGACGCCGAGTTACGACGTCGAAATATCGTGTTGGGAAGACGCGGACCACCGGCAGTACACCCAATTTTACGAGATGACAACATGCTTCTAGTACGACATTTTGCTGCTTCGAATGGCGTGTTGCATATTTTAATCGTTTTGGAGGTGGTATGCTGCTGTCTGTATGTGCCTGCGAGTGTGAGCGTGTGGTTCATGTTCTTCTATTTCAGCAATGAATTGTCTTGTCTTTGATGCTGTGGCGAAGATTACGCTAGCATTATTGATCTGACAGTGTTATCTATCAACAAAATAACGTCGCAAGTAAAATAATACCTCCATACAAACGTTCATGTTGCGCATGAAATACATGACATTAAAAAAAAAAAAAAAAATAAAAAAAAAAAAAAAATAGTTCGATCCAAATTTTTAAAACACATCAAAAGTCTTCAAATATTTGTAATTCTTATGGCACAAACTACGTTGGTCGTCAGTCACTAGACTTACAAACAAAGTTAAACTAACCTAAGGACAACATATACATCCATGCCCTGGGAGGATTGGAACCTCCGAAGCAGGGGCCGCGCGATAAAACGCATGTTTCGGTGATCAGTGGACTGTATTAATACTGAAAACTCTGAATTTTAATTTTTCCGAAACTGAATTCATCATTTGGGACTGAAATGGTTAAAAATGACAAATGTTTCAAAATTGCTGTGAGCTAAATGATAATAGTGCGAGCGTTCGCGGGTTAAAAGCTCTCAAATCTGGGAGTTGGTGAAAACAGAGTTAATTACTGTATTAACTTGCTCACGTTAATAATATTAATAATGTATTATGATTCAGTGGTCTAGTGCAAGAAGTCAATTCGGTGACTTGCGTGTCCCTAACCTACCCAAATATCTATCCGGGGAATATGAACCACGTCCTTTTCAGGTCCTTCACGTACAATTGTACGGTTCTGGTTTTGCTCGCTTTATTTCTTTGTGATTTACGGTAGGAAGTTCGAACCTGCATCACACAATCGTGAATGGACTGTGGTAACGTGCGCAACGTGTTTTAGTTCCATGTTTCTACACTGGGTGACAACAGCAGTCAGCAATGTCGACAAACTTCCAGTACAGAATGGTGGCGAGAAAGGCTTTTTGACAAGGTGTTGATATCGTTGTCTTAACATGTGAAGCTATCATATCTGACAGCCAATTGATTTTATACGATCCTGTGATATAATGTCATTTCTTTGAAAGTCATGTTACTGTAAGATGGTGCAGATCATGAAAACTTGAAGTGAAGGCCCGCAACAGACAATTGTGCGGGTCTAAACTTATGAAATTAAATTTATTTCTTTTTTTTTGTAATGAATTACAAAATGCATTTTGTATCTTACACGTCTCTCTCTATATTCATGTCAAATCAACTACATTATTGGGTCTGAAAGGGGTATCTGGCGACTCCTCCGATCTTTGGAAAGTAAAGACCGGTTTAAAACACAGATCGAAAAATCCGCGAACTCACCGGTTTTTTAATTCTGCATAACACGTTATGTACAAAAACCAGACAGCTGTTGTCAGAGTTGAAGGGCATGAAAGGGATGCAGTGGTTGGAAAGGGAGTAAGACAGGCTTGTAGCCTTTCCCCAATGTTGTTCAATTTGTACATTGAGCAAGCTATAAAGGACAGCAAGGAGAAATTTGGAGAAGGAATTAAAGTTCAGGGTGAAGAATTAAAAACATTGCGTTTTGCCGACGACATAGTAATTCTGTCAGATACAGCAAAGGACCTGGAAAAGCAATTGAAAGGAATGGACAGTGTGCTGAAAGGTGCATATAAGATGAACATTAACAAGAGTAAAACTAGGGTAATGGAGTGCAGTGTAAGAAAATCAGGTGATGCTGAAGGAATTAGATTAGGTAACGAAACAATAAAGGAGGTAGATGAGTTTTGTTACTTGGGCAGTAAAATAACAAATGATGGTCGCAGTACAGATGATATAAAATGCGGAATGGTAATGGGTAGAAAGGCGTTTTAGAAAAAGAGAAATTTGTTAACATCGAATATTGATTTAAGCCTAAGGAAGTCCTTTCTGAAGGCATTTGTATGGAGTGTTGCCTTGTATGGGAGTGAAACATGGACGATAAGCAGTGTGGACAGAAAGAGGATAGAGGCTTTTGAAATGTGGTGCTACAGAAGAATGCTGAAGATTAGGTGGGTGGATCGCATAACTAATGAGTGGGTACTGAACCGAATTGGGGAGAAAAGAAATTTCTGGCATACCTTGACTAAAAGAAGGGATAGATTGGTAGGACACATTCTTAGACATTAAGGAATTGTGAATTTAGCGTTGGAGGGAAGTGTGTGGGGTAAAAATCGCAGAGGGAGACCAAGAGACGCGTATAGTAAGCAGATTCAAGTGGATGTGGGTTGTCGTTCTTATGAGGAGATGAAAAGGCTTGCTCAGGATAGAGTAGGGTGGAGAGCTGCATCAAACCAGTCTCTGGACTGAAGACCACAACAACAACAACAACACGTTATTTCGGCTTTTAGTTGGTGTCGGTAGTAACAGTTTTTTTTTCAGTTATTGTTATTAACCAAGTAAAAACACCATTATAAATACTTTCTGTAGTAGTGATAGCATTTTTTTTTCAATAATTTATAATAATATTGACTCTGAAATACGGCCACTGAATGTGTGGTCGTGTTCCATTTAGTGTTATTCATTACTCTAAAGTGTTACTCCGCAATTAATATTGTCTATTTCTTTGTCAATTATTCAATTATTTTATTCCCTTATTAATGATCTATGCCCCATGTTTATAAATGTTTCCACCCGTATGAATGTGGAGGGTTGCTCTTATTATTGACTGAGTGTCGCACAATGGCTCAACCCAGCGGCAGGCGCGCTTGAGATTGTAACGTCAGCGGGCGCGGGCGGCACTCAATGCCGCCTACTTTTAAATACAGAGAAAAGCAACATTTTTTTAAATTTTTGGGTGGAATTATTTATTGTGTATAAAATCATTCTTAACAGCAACTTTTAATATGATCTGTGTACATGTATAGAGGGTGCATGGGAAAATTGTTACAGTATATCTGACATAAGTTTCCAGGATATTTCGTAAGTGCTACATTAAAAACAAATTCTAAATTTGTTATAACCACAGATATGATTCGACTGATTACCATTGTTAAAGCAAGTTTTACAAAAAAAGTGTAATATGTATAAAATCTTTGTATAATAATAAAGAATAAGGCAGTCAGTAAATACATATCAAGAATCACACACTTTCTTCCTCCGCAGAAGCTCTGCAATCATTACATGTGACAACATTGTGGCAATGTTGCTTGAATCTTTTGCAGCTATTGCTGTGACAGTAGTTTCATTATTTTTGTTACCACCACAAAGATGGCAGCTTCCGCAGTCTCATCGTGATTGGCGAGAATTGATCGATGAGGCGACAGAAATTCTTGAATATCTCTTGGAAGAGTAGAGCGCTGAGTCCTTTCTTTCAAATGGCAGTCCATCAGAGGCCAGGTTTGTTAGATAGGTTCTTCTTGGGGTTTTTCTCTGGATTTTCTCTGGATTGTTTGCAAAGAACAAGACCCGGGAATTTATCACAGCAATATTCACATAACGAAAAAACAATGCTAAGGGCCATCTTCTTATGGTCCTTCGTGTAGAATACACATATAATCCACAGCATCGACCCATCCCTTTTGTTGCATTATACTCTAAATTTACAACAGACTTTCCTGTAGCGGTGTCTATTTCAGCAGTTTCATGTATTGATGACAGGAAAAGCACAGTCTTGTTCCTTTTTCTTTGGTACGAAACAAGACAGAAGTCATCTTGAAATCCGAAAAGACAATTTCCAATTTCTCGCGATCTGTTAGACAAAACTTCCGGACGAATTTCCTTCTTGTTCTTTTTCAATGTTGCAATGAATGTTAGCTCATTTTCTAAAAATTGCTGGACTACAGGGTAACTAATGTACCAGTTGTCCGTAGTTACATCCCTGTGAGTTCCCTTGATTGGCTCAACCAATCTCTTCACAATATCCATTGGCTGGTTTGATGCAACATATGGTCCAGGATTCTGTCTGCCGCAGTATGCTTTAAAATTAAAAGTATAAACTGTATTGCTATCGCACAATGCATACAACTTCAATCCATACTTAGCGGGCTTATTGGGCATGTACTGAACCAAACCACAACGTCCGCGAAATGGGACAAGCATTTCGTCTTTGGTTGTGGACTTCCCTGGACTGTAGTTATTTCTGCAATTGTTCAGAAATGCTGTGTGGAGATTGCGGATGGCAGCAAGTTTATCAGTTACTTTTCTTTTCTTGTAGAAGTATCATCAAACCTGAGAAACTATAGCAAGAACAGAAAGCGTTTGTAGCTAAATGCTGCCCTTAGAATAATCATTTCTTTTCCATTTGATGTCGACAGTTCTAATACATTTGTGCGTCCTCCTTTTAGTACAGCAATGAGAAACAGTGCTCCTAAAAGAGCCGCTATTTCAGAAGCAGAAGTAGTTTTGCAATCTATAGCCCTTGAGTAATTCAATGATGATCTCTTGTTATTTATGTACTTGTTTGTGTTTTCAACAACATAATAATCTGTAGCGATTCGACGATACACTCACTTTGGCGCTCGCAGCAAGGCTATGCCAAAAGCCTTTCCCTCCACGCACCGGATGTAGGGTGCTCTAAAAGCGATGCAAAGTGTGTTCAGAGCCTACTGTCTACCAAACCTCGCTACCTTTACTAGAGCTCCACAGCGGTCTCTTTTGTCACCTCTTTCGTCCATGATAATGTTGGTACTACACTAACAACAGCCCACCTCGACATGTAAGCTTGTCTCTGGCAACCCAGCAGATGGCAGTGCAGACGACAAACGAAGCCATGCGTTCTCATCTAATGTAAACGAGGCCGAAAGAGCGAGGGGGCGTCTTAACCCTACGGCGGGCGCGTGGCGGCATACAGTGCCGCCAATTTTGTTTTCTTTCAGTAATTACGTCAGCGTGGCGAGCACGCAACAATGGTGCTAGATTTGCTTCGATTTTTTAGTCACGCGCCAAACTACATTACTGCGACACCAATACAATCACCATAATAGCTTTGACTGACCTGTAGAGTGGACGACTGCACCAAGACGGCACTGCGCGGGCGCTGATAACCTCGCTGTTGAGCGCCCTACAACGTCAATCATCATCATCACGGCACTGCGTACCGCACGCGCCCGGTAATGTAAGAACATGTAGCCGTACCTCTGGCGGATGTTTTGATGATTAGAAGCTTTGTTTTACAGCTCTGGCGGATGTTTTACAACTCTGGCGGATGTTTAACAACTGTGGATGTATGATGATTTAGTTATTAACGTTGCTTTGGTATTAGAATTATTTATTGTCTCCCAGGTCCGCACAAAGGAAAGGACTAACACCAGAAGAAATTGAGCTTCTTCTTCTGCAATCATCTGACGAAGAAGATTACACTGATTTCTCTGACAGCGATGTGGAAGCAGAAATAGTTGAAACTGCAGATCATTCTAGCGAATCTGAGCAGTCATGCGTTGACGAAAATGAAGTGATGGGCATGCCACATGATGACTGCCATTTTTATATTGGTAAGGACAAAGAAACTTTGTGGATAAATAATCCGTTAGCACTACCAGGGAAAACAAAACGTAAGAATATAATCAAAGTCCTACCTGGCCCTAAACTGAATGGTAGACAAGCTAAAACTGAAATTAAAAGTTTTCTCATTTTTTTGATCCGGAGATAGTTTATTATGTTGTTGAAAACACAAACAAGTACATAAATAACAAGAGATCATCTATGAATTACTCAAGGGCTATAGTTTGCAAAACTACTTCTGCTTCTGAAATAGCGGCTCTTTTAGGAGCACTGTTTCTCATTGCTGTACTAAAAGGAGGACGCACAAATGTATTAGAACTGTCGACATCAAATGGAAAAGAAATGATTATTCTAAGGGCAGCATTTAGCTACAAACGCTTTCTGTTCTTGCTATAGTTTCTCAGGTTTGATGATACTTCTACAAGAAAAGAAAAGTAACTGATAAACTTGCTGCCATCCGCAATCTCCACACAGCATTTCTGAACAGTTGCAGAAATAACTACAGTCCAGGGAAGTCCACAACCAAAGACGAAATGCTTGTCCCATTTCGCGGACGTTGTGGTTTGGTTCAGTACATGCCCAATAAGCCCGCTAAGTATGAATTTAGAGTATAATGCAACAAAAGGGATGGGTCGATGCTGTGGATGATATGTGTATTCTACACGAAGGACCATAAGAAGATGGCCCTTAGCATTGGTTTTTCGTTATGGCATACAGCTAGAACGTTGTTTTCTTTGTGATCAGGTAGTCTTGGTTTTTCGGTGATAGTTTTCTCGAGTAATTCTTTCGCTATGTGTGGCAAAGTGTTTCTTAATTCAAAGAGCTCGAGCAATTGAAGGTAAATTTGGTATTTGCATTTTTATTTTGATTATTTTGTGCCCAGTTTTTCTCAAGTTAGAATACAAATATGTGGCCTTCAGCCGTTGTGTAATCTTAGTATGTTGGAATTTTCTCGCTGTTTTTAACTAACGTTTTCGTGTCGTGTCTGTTTCTGCAGTATGCTTAAGTTTTCAAAGATTTTCTCGTTTGTTTCCATGTTTCCTGTCTTGATATGACAGATTGCACGATGTGCTTTCATAACAGTCATCACTTTGGCATTCAGCGATGCTTTCTTCTATATGAATTTTCGTGTGTGCTTTACTTGCTTATTGTAAATTAATGTCTGTTAGTAAATTTTATGTAGTCACACACCCCGTGGTACTTAAGGATAGTATGCCACTGCCTCCCCACACATGAGTACGTTTGGTGCAGAGTGTGAATTTAATTGTGCTTGAAGACACCCACAATCACGTCAAAACGCCGCAAACGCTTCGTTTAGTGTGTCTGTGAGTGGATGAATGTGCCTTCCTTTATCCACTGTGTATTTGCAAATCTCATGCCACGTTATCTCCATATTAATAAAGGGCAGTAACTTTATGACTTAATTCACTTTTGTACAAGGTATGTGCCTTATTGTGCTTAATATGGTCTCCCCACATTTATTTCTGTGTTCATTTTAATGAATAGATTTAAAATATCAAACCTCTGCTTCATAATTTCATGCTCCCCTTCCCATGTTTAATTAATCACTCCTTTTTCAATATTAGTTTTGTGTTTGTTAAAGCGTTGGCTTCTCCTTTAAGAAGTAAGCACATAGATAAACTTCCATTGTGCAAGTACTGCGAATACTCGCAAAGTAATTTAGGGCAACAGTGAGCGTTTTAACTTGCGTCTGCAGATCTCTACTGCCCAATCTGTCATAGAAATTTTAGCAAGCTACTTTACACTTCTAAAATTTTCTCTGCTGTGAAATTTAGGGGTCAACAGCCATGTCCCAGTGGATACACCGGTTCCCGTCAGATCACCGTAGTTAAGCACTGTCGGCAATTGGATGGGTTACCATCCGGGTCTGCCAAGTGCTGTTGGCAAGCGATTTGCACTCAGCCCTTTTGAGGCGAAACTAGGAGCTACTTGATAAAGAAGTAGCGGCTCCGGTCAGGAAAACCGACGCAATGGGCGGGAGTGTGGGGCGCAAACCACGCCCCCCTCCATACCGCATCTGGTGGACACCTTTGTGCAGAGGATGTCATGGGTGCCGTTTGGTACCCCTTGGATCCTCGAGGCCTGCATAGGGCGTAGTTTAGTTTTTATTGAAATTTAGGTTTATGTAGAAACTGGGAAAAATGATGAGTGATAATTTTCGAACAATCCCGTGTCACAAACGGGCAACAAACGCCTGGCATAACAATTGGTACAGCTGTTATTGAGGCATCATCGCACCTGTTGCCTTGTGGCGTGGCCTATTAGACGACACGTATGCACGTCTTCCAAGACGTGCCTCCTTCTGGTCATAGAACAGTTCCTCGCTGTCGTCACCAGCTGATGATACATGACTGTAGTTGGCGTAATGTAGGAAGGCGCTACCGCGTGTAGAGAATCAATATTATTGGCTGCCAGTGCGATAATGGAGGGGGATGTGCCGAACAGCTGAAAACTGGGCCACTTTCCTACGTGCCGCGGACTTTGAATGTGCTGAAAGCGACTAATTTAATAAATGTGTTATCAAATGTTCAAATGTCTGTAGAACTTATGGGACTTAGCTATGGGGTTATCAGGTCCTAAGCTTACAAACTACTGATGAACTATCTAAGACTAAGGACGGTGTTATCCTGTGATCTTAAGTGGATTTACCATTGGATAATCAAGAACAGAGTGTTGTTACCTCAAACTCACGTTGGTTAAACTTTCAACAGAAAGAAAGCCAATCTATTGCCTGTTTCTACATTATATACCTGTACCTGTTTTCATGCGATGGAAACAGAAAGGCAGAATTGGCCTACCTCATTTTTCATCAATTATTACTGGCTATTCGCAGTTCCCAAACAGTGGTGTGATCATTGATTACAACATGATTTTTCAGTCGAGATTCAGAATGAGTAGGTGAAAACTTGTGATTTAGAGTGAATAAAGTTCTGTTTCAGTTTCCTATTTTACCAGATATTTTGATTCTTCATATTTGAAGAAAAGTATTATGCAAAAGACTGAGAAACTACATTTGTTACTGGAAATAATAGCAGTAAAAACCCAAAACTGGTTACTTAAAAATGATTATCATGAGGGTTTTCCACAGTAAGGTAAAAATGAAGATAAAAAATCCGTACAACTGCGAATGCGGTGGAAATAAGTATTACTGTTGTCATTCCTATGAGACCCTTTTATATTCGCTCACTGAAAAGCTTTACTATGTTTTTGGTTGTGAACTTATGAGAGTTGATTTTCTGTGTGTATGCAGTGCGTATGGTTTCTAGTGGTTTAATACTGAGTTCCGTGAGGTCAGTGTGGATTTCTGTTAGCCAATATGTCATAGTTTGGCGAGTTTCTTTGATGACAAGGAAGATTTTCTTGGTGATTCCAGAGGCGTTCATTCTAGCTTAATGTCCGTTGATTTCAGTCGTCTTTTCCCTTAACTGACGTGAAACATTCAGTCCTTGAGTACAGATCCTCGGAGCCGTTTCGCATCCATATACCATCTTGAATCTTGGGTCCAAATATTTTGCTGCGTAACTGCCTATCCATTATCTCAATTTCCTTGCCCTTGATAGTTAACGATGATGTAGCAGATGCGTATAGTGCTTCTGGAGGAATGACTGTGGATAGTGATGGAGTTAGGCTGGAATGGATAGCGCTTCACATAATTTTGCATCTCGTGTTTTGTGAGCTACTTTGTCATTGCCAGTGCTACTTAAAGTTTCACTGAAGTACTTGAAGTACTTAACTTGTTTGATGTCGCCATATTTTGCTGCAATTGGTTTCAGATTTGAGCTTTTGGAGTCCATGAATTGTATTTTCTCATAAGAAATTTGAAATCCGGTTTTGATGGCAAACTCATGACGTTTTTCGATGGCGAGTTTATCTTCTACGGCAGTCCGCATAATTATTCCTAGGCCGTCAGCGAAAGGAAGGCATGTTGTTCATCCGTATGTCCTTTGTTCCCACATTTGTTCCAGCCGTTGTTTTTCTCCCACGTCTTAATGATCATCTCTAGTACCAGGATAAAGAAGCGCGGGGACAACACATCACCCTGCCACACTCCTGTCCTACTTGGGAAACATTCAGAGATTTCTTCCATGTACTATATGATGACTATGTAGGATGGGTCTGTTAAAATCTGTCACTTAATGAAGTAGTTTTGTTATCTACACCATTTTCTCAAAGTGTATTGAACAGACGCGCGGGAGAGGCCGAGCGGTCTGGAGCGCCAAGTTGCGGATCGCGCGGCCTCCCGCGTCGGAGTTTCGAATCCTCCCTCGGGCATGGATGTTTGTGTCGTCTTTAGTATAAGTTAGTACATACGTAGTTTGTAAGTTTAGGGACTGATGCTCCTGCAGTTAAGTCCCATGAGCTTTACAAGCATTTGAACATTTTTGTGTATTGAACAGACTAGTGCGATGAATTGAGTCATATGCTTTCTTGAAATCTAGGAAGCTGACTACTGTGCGGTTCGTCTAACGGTGGTGCAGTACCATCTTCAGGCTCCAGATCTTTTCTGCGCAGGATCAATGTGGGCGGAATATCTCCGATATTCGCCGATCATATGTTGCGTCTGTTGTTCTAATCTGGTTAGAAAGAGCACGCGAGAGCACTTTCTAAGCGACTGGAAGGAGTGAAATACCTCGACAGTTGTTGGGATCGGTCTTGTGTCCCTTTTTATGTAGTTGGTGAACGAAAGTAGTTTTCCAACCTGCAGGAGTGACACCACTTCCCCATATATATTTGCAGTGATAGTTTCTGTCAATCAGGAATTCACCTCCAATCTTGAGTATTTCGGGAATCAGACCCGGTGATTTGTTCTTTTTCAGATGTGATACAATGTTTTGTATCTCGTCATGTGTTGGTGGAGCTGAATCCTGGTAAGGGGTCACAACATGGAAGTTACGTTTCTTCGCTTTTTGAAATACCAGAGCTAGTCTCGTAGCTGACGTCACGTGACGGCTTGTGGCACCCTCTGCAGCTCGTATATATATATATATATATATATATATACAGCGGTTCTTCAAGTTCCGATCCCGTTTCGCTACTTTACCTATGAGGATGTCTTCCGCAGCCGCAGATAATGCGATATGGGAAAGTTTTACAATTCTACCACTTCTTATGAGTCCGGAAATTTTTAGGTGAACTTAACGGCCTTGAAAGTTCGTTGTATAATCAATTTAAAACTTTTCCGGCTTGGTAAAACACGAAAAAAATGCATGACATGCTGCTACGCGTTTATGGGGATCAAATACTCAAATGTTTGTTAAGCTTATGGGACACACCTCCGGGGTCCTCAATCCCTATACTAAAGACAACATAAACATCCATTCCCGAGCGAGGATTCGAACCCCCGACGGCGTTAAAGATATCAACCACTGTCCCTGAAATGCGTGTAAGAGTTGTAAGTACGTTTTCTAGGAGGCCGGGAAAGTGATTCTGAGAATCCCCGTAGCAGGCGACCCACGACCGCCATCAATGACGAAAACATTGAGAAAGTGGGAACATTAATCACGAACGATCGTCGATTAATTGTGTGCATAATAGCGAAGGAACTGCACGTTAACCTTGAGTCTGTGCGAAAAGTATTTACCTGGAAGTTACGAAAGAGGAAAACGTGGTTACCTCTTGTGCCAATGACTCGACTGACGACCGGAAGAAGGCATGTTTAGAGGCTTCACAGGATTTTTTCAAATCGGTTGATGGACACCTAATTTCTGTAACTGTATTGTCATTGAGGATGATACCTGATGTCTATGGTACTCCCCTGGAACCAAACGGCAAGACAAGAAGAACGACGTTGAATGCTGCAAGTTGCGCGGAAATTTTGATCCCTTTTAGTGCAACGTCTACGCAGGGTTCGACCCGAGTACCCAAAACAAGATTCGTGGCTTTTTTGTTCATGACAACGCTTTGCCACAGTCACTACCGTCGAAACGTAACTGGCAAAAAAGGTTGGTGGTGTTGAACCTCCACCATACATGACGGATCTCTTTCGTCCAGACTTATTCCTATTTCCTCGCCTGAAACTCACTTTGAAAGACATTCGACGGTATTTCTGACATCCAATGAAACGTGACAAGGCGTTTTAACACCATCTGAAACGAAGACTTCGAGCAAAGTTTCCAGGACATGTATCGCAGAGCTCAGCAGTGCATAATTATGGGAGGTGACTATTTCGTAAGATAACTGTAGTTCATAGTTCATCTATGTTAATTTCAGATGTTGTATTATTACAGCGCACGATGAATGGCAGACATCTACGTTCTTAGGTTTACGAGTAAGGGAAAACGAAGGGAAATTACTGGAAGAAATTAAGGTGTTGTGGACTGTGAGGGACTGAAGCAACGTAGAGTAACATTCAGTGATATTGCATACAAAGTGTGAACTGCCCTAATATTAATCCGCCAGCACCATCACAATTTTTAAACACTTCAAAAATAAAATATTTCTGTAGTGAACACTAGCAACATAATGTACTTTTTTTTTCCTTTTCTCTGCCGTACAGAGTCCACTTTTTTGTTAGAACGTGGAAGGAAATTTTTAGTGTATCACACATTTTCAAAGTTCTCTCTAGATAAAAAATAAATCAATATATTGAAAAAAGCTGGTTGTTTGTGCAACGTAATTTCTCTTTGTATGCCCCTTAACGTATTTTTAACATGCATCAGTTTGTACCGGCAGAACTGCTGTATCAGCATGTGATCGTCTCAAAGTTATGTCGCTGCTTCTCGCCTTCCCTGTTTCCGTTCCATGACTGTATTTGTAGACTGCAGGAGGTGCCATTTCATTTATGGAAATGTCACCAGCGATGTTGACAAAATGTCTGAATGTGTTTCGTGGAACTCATCGCCTGCTAATCGTAATGTTCTGACGTATGTTAGCTATTTACAAACTCAGTTTAAGCACTCGGTGCAGGTTACTATGTACTACTGAGTGGGCAGTAAATGCTGGTACTACAGTTGGAACTTAATTAGTGGCAACACTGCTGTGGAAACACTATGCAATGGAATCTACCACTGTCGCTGACAGCACACGTTGTTGAGAAACCTACCTCAGCTCCAAGCAAAAGGAAGCAAATGGACTCGTTCGTCCCACGTCACAGGCGTACGCACAATCGATAGAAAACGGTAAATTGTGATCGAGCGATCTAACGTAGTGGTCTCACTATGTTTTCGAAACCGGAACAACAGAGTTGGGTCATGACTGAATGCACCAGAGGTCGTACAGCACGACAGTGTTATCGATGTCTTCAAAAGGCGTGTGGGGAATTAGCATTGTCGTACAGAAAATTGGCACCCCATGGTGTTATCCTAACGTCAGTGCACATTATTACGGTTCTTTTTAGAATCAACTGCGACCAGTGATGCGAATAAAGCGGTAACTCTTAATTTTCCACGGCAATGCGCGGACGCATACAGCACGATCTGTGGCTATTCTGTGTGGTTAATAGGACTGGGAAGTTCAAAAAATGTTCAAATGTTTGTTAAGCTTATGGGACTTAACTACGGGGTCATCAGTCCCTAAACTTACAAACTACTTATCAACTACCTTATACTAAAGACGGCACAAATATCCATGCCCGAGGGGGGATTCGAACCCCCGACCGTAGTGGCCGTGCAGACCGTGACTGAAGCGCCTCAGTCTCCTCGGTCACCGCGGCCGGCCCCGACTGGGAAGTAGTGTACAATTCACCCATTACTGGATTGTGCCAGCGACAAAGATACAGGGAGTCCAGAAAAGTATTTCAAATTTAAATATATCGAAAACAAAGATCAATAGAGGAAATCAGTAAACGGTATGTTTATTGTGAAAGCTGTAAGAAGTTTATACAGCAGTATGAAATAATAATTACAAAAGCTGCTAACAGATGGCGCTGTAATCACCATACGTAATGCCTAGTATAAATAGTTATCCGAAGCCCAGGGCGATCAGTTTCACTATTGAAACGTGAAAGGAGGTTAGCGTTCCGAGGGAAGAGATTAAAACCGTATACTCCATTGAACAACGCGTTTTTCTGGTGCTAGAGAACCACAGGTTAGAAGAGAGTTCTACGGCAACAAGGCAAAGTTTTCAAGAACGATTTAATGTTCCAAAAGGACCCGATGCGAAAACCATACGTACGTTCTTCACAAACTTTCAACGAACAGGCAGCGCAACTAATGATCTAGATGACCGCAGTTACGCCTGAAAATATCGCCGCAGTTTCTGGAATTATTCTCCATCACGCAGAAAATACTGGGAAAGAACCTACGCATGTTTCCATTCAAAATTCAAACGCGCCAGGCCATACCCGTACGAGCTGTGCAACAAAGGGTTGCCTTTGCTAATCAGATGCTCACAATGATTGATAGTGAAGGATTTGATGTTGGCTGCATCTGGTTAACAGATGAAGCACACTTCCATCTGAATGGATACGTGACTAAGCAGAACTGGCGATTTTGGGGTTCCGAAAAGCCATATTGGTGTGACGCGAAATCCCTGTATTCTCCTAAAGTTACTGTGTGGGCTGCAGTATGCAGCAGCGGCATTATTGGCCCTTTTTTCATTCGAGAAACGGTCACTGGTGCACGTTACGTTGCAATTTTGGAACAATTTCTCGCCACATAGCAAGCGTTAGAGGATCGACCAGGTACTGAATGGTTTATGCAAGATGGAGCCCGACCACATCGGACCGAACAAGTGTTTCGCTTTCTTGAGGAATACTTCGGGAATCGAGTCATTGCTTTGGAATATCCCAAATTTACTGGTGCAGGCATGGATTGGCCTCCATATTCGCCTGTGACTTTTTGTTTGTGTTGCACAGTGAAAGACATGGTCTACCCGAAGCTTGAATCGGCGATCTCTGTGGCGTGTGAATCCATTTCGGTTGAGACAGTACGAAATGTGATGGCGAATTTCATTCTTCGTTTGCGCCACCTCTGTAGTGCCAATGGTTAACATTTTGAAAACGCTGTGATGTAATTATTTGCAAAGAGAGTTTTCATACGATTATTTCACTTATGTATGCTGATATGAGCTGTACAGCGTACAGCGCCATCTGTTAGCAGCTTTTAAAACTATTATATCAAACTGCGTATAAACTTCTTACAGCTTTCACAATAAACATACCGTTTACTACATTCCTCGATCGACCTTTGTTTTTGAAATATTTAATTTTGAAATCAGGGAGCCCTTTTCTGGACACCCTGTATTACGAGCAAGGACATGACCCCACACCAACTGCCTCGTCGCAAACGATGCCCTTGATACCAGAAACTGTTACGCAAATTGTTACCGACGTTGCGCGTGCCAGTATTGCCGCCAGTGTCGGGCAGATTGCGATAACTGGAGGGGCAACAGTGGAAACAGCGGAAACCCTATAAATTTAGACGCACTACGAAGTGAAGCAGATGTCATTGCTAAAGAACACGACGTCGGGTACGATAGCGTATTAAAGGAAGCTCGAGAACGTGTTTTTACTGAAGTAGAATTTAGGCAACGTACACAGCAATTGGATCCTAAAGCTATTATAGACTTTGCCATTGATTGGAGTCATACACGAAATTGGCATTACTTTGTAGGAAAGTGCGGATTGAAATCGAAAACATTTATTGAACAGAAACTTATTATAATCGAAAGAAACCTGATGCCAAACATCGAGGTATCTTTATCGAGCCGGCCGCGGTGGCCGAGGGGACTTAGGCGCTTCAGTCACGGTCTGCACGGCCACTACGGTCGGGGGTTCGAATCCCCCCTCGGGCATGGATATTTGTGCCGTCCTTAGTTGTAGGTAGTTCATAAGTAGTTTGTAAGTTTAGGGACTGATGATCCCGTAGTTAAGTCCCTTAAGCTTAACAGACATTTGAATCTTTATCGAAGTATGTATATTTTGTATAAATAATTTATATATCATATTTGGTTGTGTGGCTATCTTCCGCAGTAGCTGTTACAATTGATTATAAGAGGTAATCCGTCTTATGCTGACTGCAATGAAGAGATTTATTTTACACCAGACGCGTTTCGCTTTATGTTTTAAAAGAATTTTCTGTGGTATGTAAATGAAACAAAGGCATGTACAGTTTGTTTTCGATAAATAGATTAAAAATGTTATATAAGCAGTACACTCTTATGTAAAAGGAATAAGACGGAACTAGCTGAAAAATGCTCTTGCCGTAGCACGGAAAACGCTAATATGTTCTCTGACACAAAGGTGTGGAACCATCTGCCTCAATCCTCATTCCTACTTCCTCGCCAACAATTATGGCATGGGAACATATTCGCGCTTTTTTCGGCTGAATGTGAATAGGACAGAGACAGTGCAACAGGCAGAGAGAGCCGTATATGATGGAACAGAGAAAGTGTAAGTTCAGGAGAAAGGCATATGCATGAAAACAGCAGTGGGAAGCGAAACGAGATGTCGGAAGTCAGGAACAGTGGCAACAACAAACTAAGACAGATGCAGATAGTAGCAATTGGAGCAAAAGAGAAAACAGTGGGACGAATGGAGACCTTACATAAAGCATGAGCGTGCGGCTCTCCAATACTATAGCACGAAACAATTTGTACAATTTTTCCCATTCCCAGTACCCGCGTGCTAAAGTTTTCCGGTCTTCAGGTCAAACCCCCAGCGAACCATCCCCATGATGTGTAAAGGAGACAATTGTGACTGATTACAATGAAACCCGACTCTAAGTGAGAAAGAAAGGATACTGGCAACAGCACAGGAAGTGAATGGGCCAACGTCGGTAGGACAGAGAGACGATGAAAGTGGCAGAAACAGACAGCTGTGAGGAATCGCGAGGGAAAGGAATGAAGACATTGAAAGTTAGAAAGTAAGCGGCAGTGGGAGAGACTGCAAACAAACGGACAGAGACATATATAGACACTGACAGTAAGATGACATTGCTGACAATGACTGCTTAACTGGGCAAAAGTATTTACAAAGTTATGTACTAAAGAAAACTTTGTGCACATTACGATGCCTGTTCAAATGTCTGCAAATCTATCGGACCAAACTGCGTGGTCATCAGTCCATAGCTTACAAACTACTTAAACCTAGGTAAACTAACCTAAGGACAACATACACACACCCATGCCCCAGGGAGGACTCGAACCTCCGACGACGTGCAAACGCGCGCTCCGCAACGAGGCGCCGTGGACCGCTCGGCCACTCTACCGCGGCTGTGCACATTACCCCTATGTTTCTTTAACTTAATATTCGGTCTACTAACAGTGTTGATGTTTCTTCTTTACATCTTACTAGTGTTTCTCCGTTTTGTTGGCTGGATTTGGTTTGTTCCTGGCGTGTGTTTTTCGGCTGTGTACGCGAGCTACGAGCTGCTCGCTGCGCCACTCCCAAGCAGTGGCCGCACTTACGAGTAACGAGCGAGTTTCTTGCACCTGCTGACCGGATCTACACGTAGTTCCAATTGGTTGAAGCATCCTGGATACGTACCAGCTGTGATTTATTGTTGTACACAATACTTCTCATATCACTGTAAAAAGATATAAAAAAGCCAAGATCGCTGATCATCAATTTTATTAACTACGACCGGTTTCGCTGAACTATGTCAGCATCATCTGGTCAAATAAAATATTTTACAAGGCCATAATCTGTTAAAAAGGACAGACGGAAATTTAAAACATGCATGTCATTATAATAAAACGAGAAGATACATCAATTAAATTCATAAGAGCAAGATCGGGCATATTTAGAGATGAGACATATGTTGTAATGTCAAACAGTCAGTCTTGTAAAATATTTTATTTGACCAGATGATGCTGACATAGTTCAGCGAAACCGGTCGTCGTTAATAAAAATTGATGATCAGCGATCTTGGCTTTTTTATATCTTTTTACAATGTTATAAGTGAATCGCCTCCTAAAACGTAAACCAACTCAACTTCTCGTTTCGTAAGATTTTAAGTTGGTGCTAAATCTCTTACGTGAATGAATTCACTGTTATTGCATTCCGCTGCATGCGGTAAACTATCATCATCATCATTAGAGACTGATTATGCCTTTCAGCGTTCAGTCTGGAGCATAGTATCTCCAATAAAGTTCCTCCATGACCCCCTATTCAATGGTAACATTGATGCCTCGTCTGATGTTATGTCTCTTACTTCAAATCATTCTGCACCGAATCTAAGTACTTTCTTCTAGGTCTACCTCGACTTTTAGCCTCCGACGCCAAGCTCATGAGTCTTTTAGGTAACCTTTCTTCTCCCATGCGTGTAACATGACCCCACCATCTCAGTCTGTTCGCTCTAACTGCTTCAATCTATGGTGTTCATTCCCAGTTTTTTCTTTGACTTCCTCATTATTACACCCTCCTGCCATTGTTCCTATCTATTAGTACCTGCAATCATTCTTGCTACTTTCAGATCTGTAACCTCTACCTTATGAATAAGGTAACCTGTATCCACCCAACTTTCACTCCCATACAACAAAGTTGGTCGAAAGATAGAGCGGTGCACCGCTAACTTAGTCTTGGCACTGACTTCCTGCTTGCAGAGGAGAGTAGATCTTAGCTGAGCACTCACTGCATTAGCTTTTCTGCACCTCGATTCCAGTTCTTTCGCTATGTTGCAAACCTGTGAGAAGATACATCCCAGGTACTTGAAACCGTCTACCTGTTCTAACTTTGTTCCTCCTATTTGGCACTCAATCTGTTTGAATCCCTTTCCCACAGTGGAACTCATTTTCAATCAAACAGATCTGAATTCATCCGAAATGAGTATCTGACTGTCACCCACGACAGTGCAAGATATGTTACTTCGTTCCATTGTAACGCCAGAGCAGAAGAGAAAGGAATCTGTCCTGCAATGGCTTACGAATCAGGTGTCGCTGTTCTTGGGTGTTGACACTGGGTGGTGCGAGCTGATCCGTCTCGTCGTATTCTACCTGTTGCTCCACGGAAACACTTCGTAATACAGGAGCGGCAATTTTCCGAATGGATGAATCACGATCTATCATCCCAATAATGTGTCCTCTTTCAAACTCACATATTTCATCGTATGGTAAGCGTATCGAGTGCGAGTACTTCTGGTCGACTCATAATGATCCATTACTTTCGTTTTATAGCGACATCGAGAGCCGGGAGCAGATTACACCAGCAAGTAGTACAGCGGTATAGAATTTGATCGTGGACTAATGTGTAAACTGCTAATAATTACTCCAGAACATACTATTCTATGTTTCCTGTTAATATGGACTACCTACCTCCAGTTATTAAACTGTTCTTTTTTAATATTTATTAGCGAAATGTGTGAATGATATGCTCATAAACTAACAACCACTTCTTGTATTTATTACACACACGACTAGTTCAGCGTACTAACACAGTCTAAAATATACAGTCGCGCAACTCTCTGCTGTAAAAGTTGTTACCAACTGAAGTAGCAACGACACTTGCACTGCTAACTATGGGCAAGCCGCCGAAGTAGTGATGCTTGTTTATAGTCATTGTTATACGTAATTAACGAAATAGTTACTATAATTTTTGCCGGTCGCGGTGGCCGAGGGGACTGAGGCGCTTCAGTCACGGTCTGCACGGCCACTATGGTCGGAGTTCGAATCCTCCCTCGGGCATGGATATTTGTGCCATCCTTAGTATAAGGTAGTTGATAAGTAGTTTGTAAGTTTAGGGACTGATGACCCCGCAGTTAAGTCCCATAGACTCTACAAACATTTGAACATTTGATTTCTATAATTTTTGCCTTACATGTATTAGTAAAATATCAAGAGACGTACATAATACGGAAATTAATGTAAAATCAACCAAATTTAAGTGATACAGTGATAAAAGGAACAAGTTAGTTAGCACCTTATTCCGCTGAAAACGAGTACAATTTAAAGAGAACCAGCTGAAAAATGCTCCTGCCGGAGCACAGAAAAGGCGAATATATTCTCTGACACACCAAAAAGTTTGGCATGCGAACATATTTGCGCACTTTTCGCACATAATTTTGTAAATACTTTTGCCAAGCCGTCATAGTCATCTATGTTATCTCACTGTCAGTGTCTATATATATCTCTGTCCGTTTGTTTGATGTTTCTCCCATTGCCGCTCCCACTGTGTCAGACTTTCAATGTCTTCATCCCTTTCCCTCGTGATTCCTCAAAGCTTTCTGTTTCTGCCACATTCATCGTCTGCCTGCCCCACTGACGTTGTCCCATTCACTTCCTGACCTTTTGCCAGTATCCTTTCTTTCTCAGAGTCGGCTTTCATTGTCTTCAGTCACGATTGTGAATGGGAATGGGAAAGATTGGACAAATTGTTTCATGCTATAGTATTGAAAAGCCGCACGCTCATGCTTTATGTATGGTCTCCATTTGTCTCAGTTTCCCACTGTTTTCTCTTTTGCTCCAATTGCTACTATCTGCATCTGTCTGAGTTTGTTGTTGCCACTGTTCCTTACTTCCGACATCTCGTTTCGCTTTCCACTGCTGTTTCCATGCATATGCCTTTCTCCTGAACTTACACATTCTCTGTTCCATCATATATGGCTCTCTCTGCCTGTTGCGCTGTCTCTGTCCTACTCACATTCAGCCGATAAATGCGCGAATGTGTTCCCATGTCAACATTTTTCGTGAGGAAGTCGGAATGAGGATTGAAGCAGCTGGTTCCAAACTTTTGTGTCAGAGAATATATTCGCCTTTTCCGTGCTCCAGCAGGAGCATTTTTCAGCTGGGTTCCGTCTTTTCCTGTTACATCAGAGTGTACTGCTTATATAACATGAAATCAACGGTGAGTAAAATTTGGATAGTACTTTATATTAGAACGCATCTTAAAAATTTCACTGATTTGCCACGAACAGAAGTGCAGATTTGCCAATGAACGCAGTAGGATCTTTTGATACTAAAAATTATGATTTTTGTAGCGTATCTAGATAACGAATACACATTTCCAAAAACGGGAAACGGATTTCCCAGATAAACACCTAAACAACGTACACATAACATTTTAGTCATTTCCTATTCCTTAAGATCCCACTATCAGAAATAGCGTTTTCGAACCTATTACTGTCGTGTGCTATCATTCACGGACCAATATCTCAAGAACTACATAAGATATCATTGTGCTCTACACTTTAAATAAAATTTCCATGTCTTGTCTACATTTCATACTCAGCTATGTACAACCTAAAATGAAGCATACGAGAAGTCTATGCCATGTGTTTTTACCTCTGCAAACTCTTTAATATATCTTGCAATAGTTCACTAAACCGGATGCTGAAAACCTTCATCGATCGAAGATTTCAATCTTTAAGGTGTACAAAAATCAAATTTTTTCGCCGAGTACCTTTTTTTCAAAACGCATTGTAAGTTTCAGAGCTGTCCGAACGCCGTCCTTCAGCACAATAAGCATTTTTCTAGCAGAATATTGCGGTTTTTCAGCCGTATCTTGCTAACGGACTAATATTTACGAAAACTGAAAAATGACGTTTATAGACAAATGTCTAAAGGATGTATTGTAAATATTTGAACAATTTTCTGTTGTTAGTTATTTAGATATTTGCGATTCACAGTGCTAAAACGGCTAAAAATCGGGTTTGTGATTTTGTGCAAAACTATGATAAGTTTCAACCTCTGGATCTCGGTAACGGATACCGATATGGAAAAAATTTAAAAACGGCCTCGAGAATATCATCATAAAAACATATGGTAAAAATTTCGAATTTGCAATTACCAAAAAGCATCGAATTGACCATCCCAATAATTCGTTTTTTTTTTCTTTTTTTTTGGTAACCAAAAATCATGGTTTTCTGACATTTTCTCAGAAATCGTCCATGAATGAATGGTGCTTTTGTAAGCCCTTTAAAGCTCACCATAGACTAGACGTCATGTACAAAAGCCAACTGATTTGCTCAATTTGGATGGGCTCCAGGAAGTGTGTAACTTTGAAAACTTTGACGATGTACCGTACGATAGCTATAGTATACCCATTCTTCTAATATGTACACAAATAATCATTAGACTAAGATCTATCCAGAACACTTTACCTCTTCACTCTGAGATGAATAGAACCTGAGATATGGGCCCCTAAAGAATCGAAAATTAGGACGCGCCGTTTACGAACATATTAATACCGCGCACTGCTGCTCATGGTATGATAATAAATTTCTATTGTGGTTTTTTCTTAGTATGTCATGCTGGGCTTAGACGTGTATCAGTTCGGTGTGGAGTCTATGGATTCGCAAATTTTTAAACCTCACTCGTCTTTGTTAAACGTGCATATTCTTTTGAGTATAATTTAGCTTAAGAAGCCAATGTTATGATAATTCTTGCCACTTGTGGTTCAGCTGTAGCAACAATTGAGCAATTGGGTTCTTTTCTGTTGGAAAAGCGATTGATTGCTGTTGTCATTTTATTGCCACGTATGTGACGTTTTTCTTTCAGCTACATCTGTCATGCCTGATTTGGTACGTTAAATAAAGTAGTTATTGCATTCCATATACGTTTCCTACGTTCCAGCCACACAGAATTTACAGGAATTGCAATGAAGACATCTTGTTGACGTTCCTGCGTAAGAAAGCGACCTCTCTCTGCTAAAGGTCAGATCTACTGGTGCTTCCGAGCCGTTGTTTATTTTTTTGAAAATGAAATTATTTTCCTGTGTAAACAAGCTCAAAATTTGTCACAGTATACAACCAGCTTAAAAGATATTTTTAATCCATTTTTGCGCTAGTAATAAATCTGCGACCGTGAGAAAATATTTTAAGTGATAAAACTGGCAATCATATTTATAATTGACGGTAGAAGTGACACATTTGACTGACCTCCATCAATACCGTTTATCTTCAAAACAAAACGAATAGCACTGTCTACGTCGTAATTCGTACGGTGCTTTGCAGAAGACATTTTACAACAAACTTCCAGTCTAAAATTTTTCCCTTTCATGGTTACATTTTGCACACTTGACCTTCAAAACAAAACAAAAAAACAATGATGGGTAACATAAGATTTCCTATGGTGCATGGTGAAAGGTACCTGACTATAGACTGCCATCGTTTGCCCGATAACAATAAAATTTGGCAGATACGTGTAATATTTCTGGGAGAGAGGAGATGGCAAGGGGGAGGGGGGGGGACGATAGTGGTATGGTTGGGTGGATGCAAAAGGGAAAAGGCGGAGGAGGAGCAAAAGTAGATAGACGGACAGAGAGAGAGAGAGGAGGAGGGGAAAATTGATGTAAAGAAATGGGGGAGGATACAGGCGTAGAGTAGATGGATAGAAAGAGATGGGTAGTGTTTGGAATAAGAGCTGTACAGGTGGTGTGGTAAAGTTGACGGACAGAGATAGGATAGATACAAATCGATGGGGGTAGTTAGAAGAATGAAGGGAAGGAGATTAGTGTTTATATCCAATTCCCGTTCATATTATCAATTGGAAAACACTGTCGTGTTCGGTAGTATGATATACAATCTTCATATTCTTAATTCTTTTTTGTCCTGTCTTCAGACAGTTGCTTTTTTATACTACAATGTAGATATTTATGTAATATGTCAATGCAACTGAATAATAAAAGTTTTATTTTTCTATATGCAGTTCGCCTTTATTTCTATGGCATCTTCAGTGGCCTGTAATACATACACAATTATGTTTTACAATATATCTTTTTTGGTATTTTAGGATATAAACAGTTATGGAGCATAATCAAAGTATAATTTATCATATTTTGATGTTATTACATACAATTTTCAGTGGATGCTGGTCTACCAAACAGCACCAGATGTAGACCAGCATCCACTAAAAAAATTGTAAGTAATAATATCAAAATATCATAAGCTGTACTTTGATTACGCACCAGAAATGTTTACAACCTAAAATACCAAAAATGAAATATTGTAAAACATAATCGTGCATATATTACAGGTCACTGAAGACGCCTTACAAAAAAAGGCGAAATCCATGTGGCAAAATAAAACTTTTATTATTCAGTTGCATAGACGTATTACATGGATATCTTCATTGTAAAATCGTCATAACTTCGGAACGACTTGCATAAGAGACGGCTGACCGCGGGGCATGGTAGTTTGGCGTTAAGCCCGCTTTTATTTTGATCATTTCATCAATAGACAGCGGATTTTTAGGATAAAACCTATTATTTTCAAATTAAATGTTCAAATGTTTGTAGAGCTTATGGGACTTAACTACGGGGTCATCAGTCCCTAAACTTACAAACTACTTACGAACTAGCTACTACTAAGGATGGCACAAATATCCATGCCCGAGAAGGGATTCGAACCCCCGACCGTAGTGGGTGTGCAGACCGTGACTGGCGCGCCTTATTCCCCTCGGCCACCGCGGTCTGCCCTATTCTTTTCCCGAGTTCCTAGTTGCAAATAAATTTGTACTTAGGTGTTTCATGACTAATTAAAACCAAAACAGTTAATTTTAAAGTACCTAAAATAACCTATTTCGTCGTTAACGTATACTTTTGCCTATTTCAGTTTTAAATTCCTAAAAGGTACTCACTTCAAACGATTTAAAAAGACTTGCTACGATAAATCAATGGTAGAAACACGGAAGTGTATATATGAAAGAAAAATCGTGCTGTATTGGTCTGTGGTCTTATTGTGCTGTAAATATTATTGTTGACTCAGCTTACACTAACTTAGTGCAAAGAAACAGATAAGGCATTTCGGAGTCTTGCATATGGATTTCTGTAGATTAAACTATAGCAATTTCAAAGGCTGAATGTTGGTACGTTATACCCAACTACGCCACCAGAGATTATTTGGGTGGTTCAAGGCAAAAAACCAAAGACTGGAGCAAATAGCCGCACACTTTGTTAATACTGGGTTGAAGGTGCCATATTCAAATGGCGTACATGACAATAAAGTGCTCTTGGCTTTGAAAGGTGCGACATAAAACGAAGATTCCTGAGTTCAGCGGGACTTAGCTTACAGTAGAGCCAACTGCACATTTATGGCTACATATAGCTACGAATTACAAGGATCAGGTAGACCTATCTACGAGAATATCACTTTTCTGGAGGAAGTGGAAAACAAAATCAATAAAGCGCTGGCGAAGTGGGAGAAAAAGAAGGGGAAAAAATCAACAGGTTTTCCAGAAAGAAACACCGGTCTCAAGGGCCCTTGCACTAAAAATCAGTTGCACTAAATGCTCTATTCCTGTCCTACATGTACCAAAAGTGAATTTTGCTCCCGTCACATCCGCTGATGTAGAAGGTTCGTTCTCGGCATATTGTGGCTTTTCTCGGGATAATCTACAGACGGTTTCAGTCATTTACTGTGAATCCGTCTGAGTATTTGAAACTACTGGTTTATTCAGAATTTATTAAATTTTATAGGCCTATTACATGTATTTTAACACGTGGCTTCTGATCTGCGTGTCCCCCGTGGTGGCCGAGGGGACTGAGACGCTCCAGTCACGGTCTACACGGCCACTACGGTCGGGGGTCGAATCCCCCCTCGGGAATGGATATTTGTGCCGTCCTTAGTCTTACTTAGTTCATAAGTAGTAAGTAATAAGTTTAGGGACTAATGACCCCGTAGTTAAGTCCCATAAGCTATACAAACATTTGAACATTTGAATCTGATCTGCGTTGTATTTTTGTCTTCGGAAACTGTAAACGTTTGGTGTCAGTTTAATCACTAATGACGTGTGATGTTTTTCTTATTGTAAACGAATAAAAATTGTACGTCAACACTACATATTTTACTTTGTTTATTTCATTCTTTTACGGGCCTATTTTACATTTTATTTAGCCTAAATGAGGTAAAGAAAGTGCCTATTTTAGGTGCCTGAAATACTCTTTTTTTACGACCTGAAATTCCGCGGTGTAATCATCAATCAGCAAAACGGCATATTTGCGTGATTGGGATGTCTCCTCAGCTTCAACGGCTGATTGTGTGATGGGCAGTCTCCAGTCGCAGAATAGTCGGTGCGATATTCCTAGAGGGCACGGTTTCTACCGATCGATCGTCGAAGGTGTTGGAAGATTATTTCATCCCCATTACCCAAATTGACCCTGATTTCTATAAGATATGGTTCATGCGGGACGGAGGTAGGCCCCATAAAAGCTGGAGACTGTTCGACGCCCTGGAGGAGCACAAGAGGATCGCATTCTGGCTTTGGGGTACTCAGTCGCCGCCTGCATGTGACTCGATTGGACGCCTTATTCTCCGGGTATGAACACATGTGACTCCTTTGAATTGCAGTACAGATTACACGACCACCAGTTGCATCGAAGAATTTAAAACACTTTACGAGGTTTCGACGACTACCAGTGATGCCTTCATCTGAAGTATTGATAAAAGAAATGAGCCTTACGTCAGAATTGTTAACCTAGTTGCACAATGTGCCTTTTTAATAAGATAAACATGAGATGGTCAATAATAAAACAATATATACCAGACAGTTGCAAAATCTTAACTATAGCGGTACTTCAATAACGGTACAGTAACATCGACTTCTGTAAAAATAACATTCAAGATTTTACATGTAGGCGACTCCGTCTGGAGTCTGGTGCAGAGCGACCACATTAAAATTATTAAAATTGGAAGAACCAGCTTTGGCCGCATTGAAAGTTTTTTATATATAATACAGATCGGTCAGTGTCTGATCATCTTCACTGTTAGAATCCAAGACCTGTGGGCCTACAAAATCTTGCACTTTGCATATTAACATGAGATAGGCAGTACATAAGGAAGATGTCAATCATCTGTATTATATATCATCTGTATTATATATAAAACATGAAGGCTTCAATGCGGCCAAAGCTGGTTCTTCCAATTTTAATTCTTCGAGATTTTAAAACTTGGACCAAATTTCTGAAAAATTAATTTTGCCTCTTCAGAAGGGGTTGCAGAAATGAAATTACATGATAGTTGATGTAAAACAGAACATGCAGCCAAATGCTTTAGTAAAAGCTTAACATTTACTCCATGTTAACAGCAAGCTCTACTCAGGGAAGTTAAGGAAATCTTCGCATCAGACTCTATGCCAGCAGCGACTACAAGCAAGAAGACCAGTAAGTGTCACTGCGGGGCAACTCATTTCTGATGGATTTGACGTAAATGAAAGCTCAAGGCATGAGTGGTCAACAAAAACATTGGGAACAAGTGCCAACCATCGTGATCACACAAAGAAGCCAAACGGATTTGACCTACCAAGGAAATTCTGGAGTCGCATCAACAGGTTGAGGACTCCACATGGTTTCTGCAATTGGGTTGTATCAGTGCACCGATGTGTGCGTGTAACCTGGAAGAACAGACGATCGGACATCTGCTCCAGCGCTGTCCTCTTCATTCGCACCGTGGCATTTCGGACGATTTGTTCGCTCTCACACCCGATTTCACTGAATTGTTGACAAGAACCGACTTTAAAGTTTGATTTTACCTAGTTAAGTATAATTGTATATTGTATAAAATTACTATACTATTAAATCAATAACAGTTAAAACATAAAATATTTAAAATTGGCATGTCAAAATTTAAAACTGTGGAGCAATGACACACACAGCCTGCTTGTGTCATTGCTCGACAGTTTTAAATACTGACACGTCAATTTTAATATTTTATATAATGCAACAGTTGAGATGCAGTAAAAGTTGCGCTTTGACTAGAGCATTTGGTAAAATAAAAAATAATAAATGTTTGTAGAACTTATGGGACTTAACTACGGGGTCATCAGTCCCTAAGCTTACAAACTACTTATGAACTAGCTAAGACCAAGGACGGCACAAATATCCATGCCCGAGGGGGGATTCGAACCCCCGACCGTAGTGGCCGTGCAGACCGTGACTGGAGCGCCTCAGTCTCCTTGGCCACCGCGGCCGGCGAGCATTTGGCTCTACGTTCTATTCGATAACAACATTTATGTAATTTCTAGTGTTAGACATATTCTTAAGAAAACATGATCGAGGTTTAAAACCCATTTAAACGCAATTGGTTGGCTGTTAGGTTTGTACAAGTTGTGTTCGCTAACAGCACCCTTAGCGGCTAGAAATGTTTAGGTTAAATAATTTGTAAGCCAAATAGCATCCGTCTAGTATACAATATTTTTTATTGACCATATGATGTTAATTTTCTGTGTTACGGGGAACTAATGCTAACGGCAACTCTAGGTAGCCAATGTATTGTCAATGTCTGTGGACCTGAGAAACTAAATTTAACAGTGTTAATGACGCAATGAAGCAAGGAGACAGACTCTCCACTGTCCTATTTAATGTAGCCCTAGATAGTGTAGTAAATAAAATAAACAAAAGAGGTACCATATTTATGAAAACCAGTCATATATGTGGGTACGCTGATGACATTGCTATATTGGACGAAATATCAATGCACTCCAAGAAATATACCGGGCAATGGAAACAGTAGCATAAAATCGGCCTCATAGTAAATGAAAGCAAAACAAAATATTTGGTCATGTCACCATCTGAGGCCAGATGAACCCCTAAAGACCTAAACATCAATGGGAATTTCTTTAAAGGAGTGTCTCCTTTTAACTGCTTAGGGACCCTAATAAAAGTATTAGAAAGGCTATAAGAGAAAGAATACAGGCAGGAAATAGGGCTTACTTTGCAAATATACAACTATTTGGAAATAGCCTAATTACAAGAAAATCAAATCTGTTAATATACAACTCCCCAGTCCGCCCTGTTATTACATATGTGTGAGAGGCATGGACATTGACAGTACGTGAGGAAATGCTCTAAGAACCTTTGAGCGGAAAATACTACGCAAAATCTATGGTCCAATGTGGGAGGAATTACATTAATACAGGCTAGGGACCGAGTGAAATTTGTGAAATCACAGCGAATACAATGGCTAGGACACGTAGAGAGGATAGCAGAGGATTGGATTACAAAGAAAAGGATGAAGGGCGAAATCTATTCGGTTAGGCGAAGAGGGATACCGATGTAGTAATACATTAATGAATTTTCTTATCAAAGTAACTTGTGCGACGCCTGTCGCTGACTTTAGCCCTCTCTCTGCCAGCGTGTCGATAAACACTCAATATTTATCACCTGCAACTTTTTTTGCAACAAGTTGAAGGGAGAGAGCGGAACTGTTCGTCACTTATTTTCTTCTCCTTGTTGTGTTAGGACGTGTTCCAGGAATTTGCCTAATTATTGTAAGTGTGAGCTTCATTTTTTATTAATTTCAATAAACCCCCACAGTTAATTTAAAAAATCTTACTTACTTACATTCCCTTCTCCATTCTCACTAATTTTCAACTTATTTATTTTCAGCAGATCCAGTACTTCATAAAGTGATGCTCGGGTATTGTTGCGATTTGTTTCGTGATTGTACTAGATCATTCTCTGTTCAACTATTATTTATTTCGTGTCTATGAATGGTTTATTACATTTTAATGCCTGCAGAAAAATCTTCGCGATGATTATGAAGTCCCATAATTTTGCAATTTTTGGCAACTATCATGATTAATTTTCAACACGATCCTAGAACAATAGTAAACGAAACGCACAATCCCAGCATCAATTTATCGAAGTAATATTCCAGTCATCTCAGCTAGAATCACTACAGAATATGATCGAAATATTAGTACCAGCTCTCAGTAAATAAAATTTAGTTTCCGCCAACGTCTTCTCTAATGTTGCTTTCTGGTGTTGTTTTGCTACCGAAATTACCGTCGCTACCATTTAATGGTGGAATCCAATAATTTTGTTTAAATTGTCCCTTCCTTGTCAAAATTGTTCAGTATTTTTGTTTAAAAATATTTTACTACCTGGTAAAATTTCATTTGCGGTCCCCAACCTCAACTTTAGTACGCAATACCCATTTTCATATGAAAGCAGCATTGCACCGAGAAGAAAATGTACTGATGACGTAGTAGAGGATGTCACCAGTATGGGAGTCCGAGGATGGAAAAGAGCAGCAATGGGAAGGAAAATCTCTGAAGATGGCAAAGCTACCAATGGCTGTAACGCCACCGAAGAAGAAGAATGACGCAATGAAGATTGAGTATTAATTCATTAATTGTTCTGTCTGCTCGGAATTGAGGTGGTCGGAAGCAAAGCGATGCAAGTGACATTTTTTAATGTAATGAGATAAGTGTGCAGATATGTTCTACAACTCTAATTCTGTTGTAAGAAAAAGTATTAGAAATGCCGCTACATTCAGAGCTGCACTCTGGTGTCCGAGTACATGTATTACTTCGGATCTGAAGTCTCGGCTCAGACGAAAAGTAATACAAGTTCGTTGTTTACGTTCGTTGTTTTGCTCCTTGTTCCTGTTCGTGCAATAATCTGCAATAATGAAGAAAGGTGAGTTATTGTTAAATTAATTATACGAAGTTAGTGTCTTATAGAGTAATTTATTTGGTAAATAAATTGTGAAATGTAGGAAAATCCGTATAATGATACAAGTTTGTTATGTGTGGTAATGTGTGAGATTATGATTGGATTTTGGATAATGTTTCGTGATGTACTGTGTTCAACTGCGGATACAATGCAGGTAACGCGTACGCCCCCTAAAATAGTGCATAGTTATACGGAAAAAGCATAATTTTCCTAGGAAGTAGAGATAGATTTATCAGTTAGTTCAGTACGCGAAATTGTCATACTACATACTGCCAAAATTAATAAGGCAGATTTTGTAGCTATTGCTAACATGAAACTATTGACCAAGTTCATCCGTTGGAGAAGATAGCAAGGGTAATGGATTCGCCTGGCGGTCAATTAAATGGATTCACGTAAGAAAGGAATGTCCATTCATCATTCATCTTAAGAATTCTTTCAATGAGGATGTTGAATTTTATACAGCTGACTTTTCCAAACGACTTCGTGGGAAACCTCCACAGATTACTCTGAATACACTGGACAGTGTTCATTACCCATAAGGTTTGCAAAGTGAACGAACCTGAAAGAGCTGAAATGCTTCATCCACCCCACCCCCCCACCAATTCCCCACACCGTCATTGATAATCTAAAGTATGAGGAACAATCTTCAAGCAAAAGAAGCTCAGGATGTCGAGGACGACGAGGAGCGGAAGGACAACATGGTGAGGCAGTAAGTTGTCATGATAAAGAAGACTGTGTTAACAGGCGTAGAGAAGAAGTGACAGGCACAGAACATTTAACAGATGTTTCTAGTGACATTCTGGACAGTGACTAAGGCTAAACTGTTAATCTATGTTTTGTGTCCCAGCCTCGTCGCCGCTTTTGTGTCTCAGCCTCGTCGCCGCTTTTGTGTCTCGTTTCCGTCGTAGGTGTCGGTGGCCGAGTGGAATGAGACCGACAAAGGAATAAAGATAGCACGCTGGTGCAGGTACGGAGGGGAGCAGCCAGAAACTAGAAACAGTAGAGTAAATTAGATCGAGATATATATTGCACAGAATTTATACAATACTTAACTTTTACATTGCTCAGTACTGCAGCATGCTGATACATAGTTGAGCTAGGGGCCTTCCTAGTGCCTGTAAGATAGCCAAGCCTTCACTGGAGCCTATCTGATTCCGAAGTGTTAACTAATTCCTATCTCAGTCCCAAGTGAACGATATCGTTCAGTGGTGGCCACGAGCGGAGTTGTAGCAGAGGGCGCTCGTGGCTGACGTCGTAAGAACACCGCGCCGTGTGTGCATGGCGGCGCGCGGCGAAAGTAGGTGGCGCGCACTTTGTACTTGTGCGACACCACACCCCTCCCCCCCCCAAACCGCCGCGCCGTCGTGGCGTAGGGCTGAGGGCCACGGCGACGGCACTGGGAGGAGGGCCTGGACGGGGGCGTTACTGGTGGGACGGGCGTCGTAGCAGAGGCTGGGATCGAGACGCCGTCCGCGCCCCGGCATCCGCCTTGCGATCCCCCGGAAAACCCGCCAAAACGAGGGGAAGGACGCACCCCTCCGCTCAGATGGACCCGGTCATCTTTTTCTGAGGTGCGTGGCCCAGGCGGCGGGGGCACGCACCGTCCCGGAGTTCCTCTCGTTGATGCTGGCAGCTGAGGCAGCGACGGAGGCGAAGGCGAAGGGGCCGACTGCATAGGAGGCGCGTCTTCATCCATCGGGATCTCGTAGTCCAGGGACGAACGATGTGGCTGTGCTCCCTGGCGGTGAACTGGGTCTAGAATCAAGAAACCGGAGACAGAATCGCGCGGCCTGTGCAAGCGCAATTGGTTTGCGTGGCGCCGCAGCTCCGACCCTGTGGAAGAACGTACGACATACATATTGCGACCGAGCACACGCTGAATGATGCCTGGCAACCATGACTTCTTGTTGCCAGCAAACACCCTGTATAGCACCGGCGTAGAAACCTGAAAACGCGTAGCGCCATACGAACCGACTCGGTGCGTGGGAGGCTGCAGCAGGTGAAGGAGAGTGCGGTGACGGCGGCCGTGCAGCAGCTCGGCAGGAGACGGGCCGTCACGTGGCATGCACCGATACGTAGACAGGAAAATTTGAAGAGCTTGCTGCCTGGAGTGCTGACCTTTCATCTTTTCCATGTGAGACATGAATGTTCGAACGAAACGTTCTGCTTCACCATTGGACTGAGGGTGAAAAGGTGCGGTGGTGATATGCTGAATGCCATTCACACGACAAAACTGTTGAAATTCCGCACTAACGAACTGAGGACCATTGTCACTGACGATAGTTTCAGGCAAACCTTCGATGCAAAACACTGATGTTAAGGCACTGATTGTACTAGACGCCGTCGTTGAGTTCATGGCAATCACAAAAGGAAACTTGCTGAAAGCGTCTACAACTATTAACCATCTCGTATTCCAGAAAGGTCCGGCAAAGTCAATGTGTAAACGTTGCCATGGTCCCTTGGGGCGTGGCCAGTCTGACAAACGTTGCGGAGGAGCCGCCTCTATCTGAGCGTCCATTCCAACCCAGGTACAATGACGTCTGGCCAATTGCTTTGTCCTAACAATACCCCAATGTCCTTGATGCAGGAGGCGTAACACTTCTCGTCGCAGGGAACGAGGAACAATCACTCTTGCTTGGTCGTTGTTCGTATGTAACAACAGAACACCCTGACTTAAAGACAATGCATGACGTTGTGCAAAATAACGTCGAACCAGAGGCCGCTCAATGTCTTTGGCTCTGGCAGGCCAACCAAAGCGAACAAAACGTGCTACCACACTTAGGTCCGCATCCGCAGCTGTTTCCTGTGCAACCCGACGAGAGTTCAAAGTGAAGTCTGCGACAGCGGAAGCATCCCTGGAGTCTATCTGACAACATGCCATTTCGGAAGGATCAAATGACACATCCTGGCCAACCGGAAGTCGGGAAAGTGTGTCCGCGTTGGCGTGTTTAGTGGTAGGTCGGGACAAAATCTCATACTGATAATTAGACAATATCATGGACCATCTCTGAAGCTGGCGGAATTGGCTTTGTGGGTGAGAACAACGACGTGAGAGGCTTGTGGTCGGTCAATAAATAGAATTTTCTGCCATAGAGATAATGATGAAACTTTGTGACGCCGTAAATGATTGTTAAGGCCTCCTTTTCTATCTGGCTGTAATTCTGTTGCGTTGGCGTCAGTAACTTAGATGCAAAGGCAATAGGTCGATCGTGACATCCAATACGATGCGACAAAACTGCACCCAGACCGTACGACGAGGCATCGACTGCTAACACTACAGGCTTCTGTGGGTCAAAGGGAATCAAACATGCATCACTGAGTAGTGCAGACTTTAATTTGTCAAAGGCAAATTGGCAATCTTTAGACCATACAAAAGGAATATTCTTCCTACGTAAGTGATGCAGTGGAGCTGCAATCTGAGAGGCATTGGGAATAAATCTGAAATAATAGTTAAGCTTTCCCATTACTTCTTGCAATTCATGCACATTCTTAGGAGGAGGCAAGTCTTTGATTGCTTTAAGATGTGACTGTAAGGGATGAATTCCTTGGGCATTAATCACATGGCCTAGGTACTCTATTTCAGTTTGAAAAAACGAACACTTTGCTTTATTGCAACGTAGACCTGCTGCAGTCAACACTTTGAAAAGGCACTCCAGGTTTGATAAATGTTCTTCAACTGTACGTCTGGATACCACAATATCATCTAAATAGTTCGAGCAACACGGTACAGAAACTGTCAGCTGTTCCAGAAAACGCTGAAAAATAGCGGGTGCGGAAGAACTGCCAAAGGGTAGGCGTTGAAATTGAAAAAGGCCCATGTGAGTATTAATCACGAAAAACTTTTTTGACTCGTCATCAAGCGGAATTTGTAAGTATGCCTCTGCTAAATCAATCTTAGAAAAGAAGCGAGACTGTCCTAATCTGTCCATCATGTCCTCAGGTCTGGGCAGGGGATAAGTGTCTACAAATGTTTGACTGTTCACTGTTGATTTAAAGTCCGCACAGAGACGAAGTTTCCCCGACGGCTTGGGTATAATTACTAAAGGCGAGGCCCACTGACTCGCAGAAATAGAAGAAATCACTCCACTATCTTGCCAACGTTTAAGTTCTTCGGCAACTGTATAACGCATTGCGATAGGCACTGGTCTAGCTTTACGAAATTTTGGAACTGCAGATTCTTTTAAAGTTACATGTGCCACGAAGTCTTTTGCACAACCTAGTTCCGGCGAAAACAAGTCACTGTATTTTTCACACAATGCATTGAGTTTGTCCTGAGGCACTACTGACGAAATTTGAAGCACATCTCTTTGAATTGACAAGCCAAACAAGTCGAATGCATCTAGTCCAAAAATGTTCTGTGTAGATTTGGACTGAAGAACTACAAAAGCAACTGTTTTTGTTACATCCTGAAAAGAGGCAGGCAGGCTACACGTTCCTAGCACGGGAATATTCTGTCCTGTGTACGCTGTTAACACTTGCTGTGACGGCGACAATTTTGGCGAACCCAGCAGTTCATAAGTGTCTTTATTATTTAATGTAACAGCGGAACCAGTATCGAGCTGAAATTGCACAGTCTTATTTTCTATAGAGAGATTCACAAAAAGTTTTTGCTTGTGGCGCTCGACAGGTGCGCGAATGTGGGCAACGTCTGACACTGTTTGTTTACTGCACTTGCGCATGCGCGGACTGCGTGCGGTAGGAAGCGGCGTAGACTCGGCACGCAGGGGATTAACAACACTGTCACTAGATGCCACTACCGCCGGATCGGCGTCCGCGTAAGCATGCGAAGCTACTCCAGATTTACTAACTACTGCACTAAACTTTTGAGTAGCTACAACAATTCTACTGTCCCTAACTACACAGTACTTGGCACTTTCACAAGGAGAGTTGCAGAAGGCACTAAGTTCACTACAGGTTTGCACTGTACATTGTCACTTTGCTTTTCCCGAACCCTTTTCCGTTGCACAGATGTACGCGCTCGGCGACGCTTGCGGCGTGGCTCAATACATAGTTTTGCAATAGGTGCAGAATTTCCTTGCAATTGAGAACCAAGTAAAGCACTGTTCGATTCCACAGCGTCTATGACATTGACTGCATGCACTGCTCTCGCACTTTGCGAAGCACTGTTTCTAACGTTACTGTTATTTGAGTTTTTAATTTGCATACAGACAGACTGCACATGTCCCGATTTGCCACATTGATAACAGGTTGCGTTGCGACTAGGGCAATGAGCACGCTTGTGGCGAGACACACACTGGGGGCAAGATTTACGTACATTTTTTCTGAAATGAGCGTTGGCGCCCGTTATTCAAATCACTGTTTCTAACACGACGGGGCGACCTTTGTGTCGCACTTTTACACTGTCTACTGTTCACTGTCTGTTCAGCACGGCCTGTACTATTGTAAGAATCACTAGTGCTACACTGAGAACTACGGCTAGGAAAGCGTCCGTTGCGGTGCTCTGAGTTAACACTGTGGCTTTGCATTTCTACATCTGCTAAGTCAAAGGTATCATGCGCTTCAATAAGCTGCAGTACACTGTCTAATGAAGGATCAGGCTGTTTTAGAACTGCTGCCCTAATTCTGGGGTCCTGAATGTACTGCGTAATTGCATCCCTCAACATAACGTCACTATAAGAGAGTCCACAAGAGCAAGTAAATTTACATTTGCGGGTTAAGCCCTTCAACTCAGTGATCCACTCTTGGTGTGACTGCTCAGGTAATTTTTTAAGTCTGAAAAATCGGTACCGTGCCGCAGCTACCAGAACTTTTCTCTCATAATGAGCAGTTAGTGCCTCTACTATTTGTTCAAAGTCTACATCACGAGGAGATGCTTGCGGGAAAAGTTTTTGCAGTAACACGAAAGTTTTGGGGCCCACCACAGACAATAAAAGATGCTTAACAGTCTGACCTGCAAGTTGATGAGCCGCGACGAGTTCTTGAAACTGTGCGAAATAGTCGCTCCATTCTTCCTCACGTTCGTTGTACTGGCGAAATGTAGGAAGCGGTGCAGCGGCAGGTGTGGGCTGCTGAAGCGGCGGCTGTTGTTGGTTAGCTGCTTGCGCTGTTATCTGGGCCACTGCTTGCAGGAATTGGGTGATTTGCGCCGTCTGTAACTGAATAATTTCCATTAAATTTGGGTTCGGGGTAGTGGCCAAGCTGACCGATTAGGCGCCGCGTATACAAGTAACTTATAACAAAACACAAATGCAATATGAAAGAGGACGCTCTGCAACAAAAAAGTCCACAAAACACTAACTGAAAACGTTCCCCCTAAAATCTTATAATAAGGGTGGGTGGGCAGGAGCAATTTCTGCGTGCTCCGACTGCTGCTGTCTGGCTGCTGCAAGCGGGCTGGTCCACGGTTCGTCTATCACTCCTCGTCGCCACTTTTGTGTCCCAGCCTCGTCGCCACTTTTGTGTCCCAGCTTCATCGCCGCTTTTGTGTCTCAGCCTCGTCGCCGCTTTTGTGTCTCATTTCCGTCGTAGGTGTCGGTGGCCGAGTGGAATGAGACCGACACAGGAATAAAGATAGCACGCTGGTGCAGGTACGGAGGGAAGCAGCCAAAACTAGAAACACTAGAGTAAATTAGACCGAGATATATATTGCACAGAATTTATACAATACTTAACTTTTACATTGCTCAGTACTGCAGCATGCTGATACATAGTTGAGCTAGGGGCCTGCCTAGTGCCTGTACGATAGCCAAGTCTTCACTGGAGCCTATCTGATTCCGAAGTGTTAACTGGTTCCTATCTCAGTCCCAAGTGAACGATGTCGTTCAGTGGTGGCCACGAGCGCAGTTGTAGCAGAGGGCGCTCGTGGCTGACGTCGTAAGAACGCCGCGCCGTGCGTGCATGGCGGCGCACGGCGAAATTAGGTGGCGCGCACTTTGTACTTGTGCTATGTTTTTAAAGTTATTAATGTATTCACATGCACCTGTATTACTATTCCGCTGATCCTTTCCCGTATCAAAATAATGTAGTTATTTAGGCCCTTTGTTCACCCAGAATGGTGGTATAAAATTGTATCATCTTTTGTCTGCAGAACACCCAAATTCTTATTATATTGGTGTGGTGTCTGTTCTTTCGGACATGTCCGAAAAATAATAAGTATGTACACGAGAAGACGGCGTTAGCTTCAATTAATTCACCGCAGATGCGGTAGGGAGGCGAGCAGGGGTAGCCAAGTGGTAGCCTGCTCGGTCAAATATAACAACAACAAACAAAGACGATCAGCGACCGCAATAAACAGAACTACCCATAGATATAGAAATAAAAATAAATAAATAAATAAAACACGCTGGCCCATAGTGGGAGTCCCGGGTTCGATTCCCGGCCTGGCTCATATTTTCACTTGTCGCCTATGTTCATTTCCATGCTTTAAACCAGCCACTGTCAATCCTTTTCTTCCTAATCCTTCTTCCTTCAACTCCTTTATCAATAATCTGCGCGTATATTTTATAGTGTATGTCTGTAAAGTTACAATATTGTGCCATCAAACTGATTTTCTTATAACCAAATGAACTTCAAAGATTTTTATCTCAAAACTACCTGAAGTGCACTTATATCACATTGTTTCTCACCCCTTTCAATTATTATCTGTGATGAGAAGTAAAATATTATTTGGATACATCTGTTTCTTTGTCTGACGACTGGTGTACACAGACGCTGTGGTCTCGCCACGCGCCTTTAATGCCGATACACGTTACAGCGTTCCAAGTTCATTAAGATCTGTACAGACACAACAAACGAGGAAAAATACTGCGAAACTCCAGGCGTGTACCTACAGGAATAATATGGAAGTTTTGCAGCGAGAGCATATCGGCGCCGCATGACGATGAAAAAACGCCGCTCGCAGGCATTCAGAGACACGCAGATTTTTTTGTCATTTGTTATTTTTTTTTTTTTTTTTTTTTTTTTTTTTTTTTTTTTTTTTTCATCGCGCACACCCGTCGCCCGTCCTGAGCGCAAACAAGGCGATTAATGGCCGGCCGCTGCCAGTACTGAGAGTGCCGCCGCTTTATTGACCACAGCAGAGCAGAGCACAGGGCAGGCAGGCGGCGGACGCAAATGCCGCCCGCGGCGCGCGTGGGCGGCGTGGGCGGCGTGGGCGGCGCGCATGCCACTGTGCGTGGGCGGCGCTTCCGCCGGCGGCGCGCTTACCGGAAACTGCGCGCGTGGTCGACCGGCCTCTGCAAGGGTGAAGGGTCAGCGGCCAACACTCCGGCGATATGGCAAACACAAGGGAGAATCTAGACGCACTCATACGAGGTGCATTCAAGTTCTAAGGCCTCCGATTTTATTATTATTTTTTTTTTCTAACTAACTACTCAACCGAAATCGATGAAACTGGCGTTACTTCTCGACGTAATCGCCCTGCAGACGTACACATTTTTCACAACGCTGACGCCATGATTCCATGGCAGTGGCGAAGGATTCTTTCAAATCAAATGTTCAAATGTTTGTTAACCTTATGGGACTTAACTACGGGGTCATCAGTCCCTAAACTTACAAACTACTTACGAACTACCTTATACTAAGGACGGCACAAATATCCATGCCCGAGGGGGGATTCGAACCCCCGACCGAAGTAACCGTGCAGACCGTGACTGGAGCGCCTCAGTCCCCGCGGCCACCGCGGTTGGCTGTCGATAGCTGTGTTCTGGTACCTTCCCGACGCAGCTGTTATACCGATAGTTCCCAGATCTACATTTCTCCTGTGATCCTCCTGCACCGTTTGAGACTGCCCATTTTGTTTTTCCCCGAAGCACCTTATCCTAAAAAACCGCCCACTCGACGCCACATAGCCCCCGCTACCCGTGTAGCCGCTTGCTGCGTATAGTGGACCTATTCAGCGGAACCCGGAAACCCACCACCCGACGGCGCAAGTCAAGGAATCTGCAGCCTACACGGTCGCAGAAAGTATTATTCTTGCGTATGCCAGAGAGAGAGATTTCTGGGCGAGGAATGTCACGTGACATCTGCGAACGGCAGGGATTCGTTAATTCAATGGAGGGTGTCAAAACTCCATTATTTTTGCACGGATTCAGAAAGTATCGCTCTTGCGAAACACAGCTTGCCCTGTATTCACATGACGTGTTAAGTGTCATCGACAAGGGATCTCAAATCGATTCCATATTTCTGGATTTCCGGAAGGCT
This sequence comes from Locusta migratoria, assembly GCA_026315105.1. NCBI lineage: Eukaryota > Metazoa > Arthropoda > Insecta > Orthoptera > Acrididae > Locusta > Locusta migratoria. The sequence continues at coordinate 323,967,576 of CM048750.1, forward strand.
TTTGACACTGTACCCCACAAGCGGCTTCTAATGAAATTGCGTGCTTATGGAATATCTTCCCAATTGTGCGATTGGATTCACGATTTCCTATCAGAAAGGACACATTTCGTTGTAATTGACGGTAAGTCATCGAGTAAAACAGAAGTGATATCTGGCGTTCCACAGGGAAGCGTTATAGGTCCCCTACTCTTCCTCGTGTTTATAAATGATTTAGCAGACAATCTGAATAGCTCCCTTAGACTGTTCGCGGTTGATGCTGTCGTTTATCGGTTAGTGAAGTCAACAGAGGATCAAAAGCAACTGCAAAGCGATTTAGACAAAAATTTCTAATTGCTGCGAAAATTGGCAATTGACACTAAATAAAGAAAAGTGTGAAGTAATACACATGACCACTAAAAGAAATCCGCTGAACTTCAATTACGCGATAAATCAGTCAAACCGTAAGGTCGTAAATTCTACCAAATACCTAGGAGTTACAATTACGAACAACTTTGACTGGAGAGAACACATAGAAAATATTGTGGGGAAGGCGAATCAAAGGTTACGTTTCATTGGCAGAACGCTTCGAAGATGCATCAGCTCCAGCAAAGAGACTGCCTACATCACACTTGTGCGTCCTCTCCTGGAGTACTGTTGCCCCTTGTGGGACCCTCACTAGGTGGGACTGCCGGAAGATATTGAGAAGGTTCAGAGAAGGGCAGCTCGTTTTGTTTTATCACGTTACGGGGGGGGGGGGGGGGAGGGGGGAAGCGTCACGGAAATGTTGCACGAATTGGGGTGGAAATCATTAAAAGTAAGACGTTATTCATTGCGGCGTGATCTGTTGGCGAAGTTTCAATTACCGACTTTTACTTATAAATGTGAAAATATTTTGCTAGCACCCACCTACTTAGGGAGACATGACCATCCCAATAAAATAAGAGAAATCAAATCGAAAACGGAACGATTTAGGTGTTCTTTCTTCCCGTGCGCTATTAGAGAATGGAACGGTAGAGGAAAGTTATGAAAGTGGTTAATGAACCCTCTGCCAGGCACTTAAATGTGATTTGCAGAGCATCTATGTAGATGTAGATGTAGATACGAGGTGCATTCAAGTTCTAAGGCCTCCGATTTTTTTTTCTAACTACTACCCGAAATCGATGAAACTGGCGTTACTTCTCGACGTAATCGCCCTGCAGACGTACACATTTTTCACAACGCTGACGCCATGATTCCATGGCAGCGGCGAAGGCTTCTTTAGGAGTCTTGTTTTGACCACTGGAAAATCGCTGAGGCAATAGCAGCAAGGCTGGTGAATGTGCGGCCACGGAGAACGTCTTTCATTGATGGAAAAAGCCAAAAGTCACCAGGAGCCAGGTCAGTTGAGTAGAGAGCATGAGGAATCACTTCAAAGTTGTTATCACCAAGAAACTGTTGCGTAATGTTAGCTCGATGTGCGGGTGCGTTGTCCTGGTGAAACACCACACGCGCAGCCCTTCCCGGACGTTTTTGTTGCAGTGCAGGAATGAATTTGTTCTTAAAAACATTTTCGTAGGATGCACCTGTTACCGTAGTGCCCTTTGGATCGCAATGGGTAAGGATAACGCTCTCACTGTCCCAGAACATGGACACCATCATTTTTTCAGCACTGGCGGTTACCCGAAATTTTTTTGGTGGCGGTGAATCTGCGTGCTTCCATTGAGCTGACTGGTGCTTTGTTTCTCGATTGAAAAATGGCATCCACGTCTGATCCATTGTTACAACCGACGAAAAGAAAGTCCCATTCGTGCTGTCGTTGCGCGTCAACATTGCTCGGCAACATGCCACACTGGCAGCCTTGTGGTCGTCCGTCAGCATTCGTGGTCGTCATGCGGGATTGTGTGCGCAGAACCCACAGACTGGTCGTCAGACCGGCTTGTGCGAGCCCGAGGTTGTTTCGGTTTGTTGTCACACGATGTTCTGCCTTCATTAAACTGTCGCACCCACGAACGCACTTTCCACACATCCATAACTCCATCACCACTTGTCTCCTTCAACTGCCGATGAATTTCAATTGGTGTCACACCACGCAAATTTAGAAAACGAATGATTGCATGCTGTTCAAGTAAGGAAAACTTCGCCATTTTAAGTATCTAAAACAGTTCTCATTCTCGACGGTGGCGGTAAAATTCCATCTGCCGTATGGTGCTGCCATCTCTGGGACGCAATGACAATGAACGCGGCCTCATTTTAAAACAATACGCATGTTTCTATCTCTTTCCAGTACGGAGAAAAAAAAGTCGGAGGCCTTAGAACTAGAATGCACCTCGTAATTCGACATAGAAAAAGCGTTCGACGTAGTAAGGTAAGGTAGTACAAATTCGATATTGGTTGAATTCCGACCCACCATCGTGAACTAAAGTAGTCTTGTGTAGTTCACAGATCCCTCGCCTCTTAGTTCGTCCGCTCCTTTTCCGAAAACTGACGGGAAACAGCGAGAGGACGCGAGAGCGCGCAGAATCACGTGAAAACCTTCTGCCAGTTGCCGTTATTTCGAGCTGAGATGCAGCTAAGCTGTAGTTTTATTAGCGGTAGCAAAAGCCAAAACGTGCGGACGAACTAAAATGAGCGACCTACTTCGCGGCCGAGCTGCGAACTAAAGAAAGAGCCACCGGTCGCGAAATAAATTTGCGTGATAGTTCGCGAACGAAAATATGCGCGATAGGTCGCGAACTAAAACATGCCCGATAGGTCGCGAACTAAAATATGCTCGATAGAACGCGAACTAAAATATGCGCGATAGGTCGCAAACAGAATTACAAATCACGTGTTTGCCTTCTGCTGATGAGAGCCAGCACGCCGCGGTGGCCGAAGGACTGAGGTGCTCCAGTCACGGTCTGCACGGCCACTACGGTCGGGGGTTCGAATCCCCCCCTCGGGCATGGATATTTGTGCCGTCCTTAGTCTTAGCTAGTTCATACGTAGTTTTTAAGTTTAGGGACTGATGACCCCGTAGTTAAGTCCCATAAGCTCTACAAATATGTGAAAATTTGATGAGAGCCATTTCGAGGTTAGCGTCTGCCCGCTAGATTACATAGTTCAGTGCTACAAAATTTCTGCTTTGAAGTATTCTGCACTCTGCAATATCTGACTAATAAATTCCATAATGCCAAGATATAGAGATAACTCTAAACTTAAACGCGAGAAATTATCCACAAACTGTTTCTTTTGGTTTGCGTGATATCGTTACCGGCTCAAGCAGCAAGCGCATGGACCAGCTAGGTGGGGGAACTTCTCCCGCCACCTGCATGCGCAGACCACGCCGCTCAGCGGTCACTGGGAGCGGACGAACTAAAGTGAGCGCTCCCGATCGCGAACTATTATGCGCAAGTCTAAACTACAGACATTACCGATGTGGGATGGCTTGCGTACCTAAAGGATGCACCTAGCCGTACCGTACGTGCAACCACAATGGATGGGTATCTGTGGAGAGGCCTGATAAACGTGTGGTTCCTGCTTTTCAGTAGTTCCAGGGGCAACAGTCTGGATGATTGGCTGAACTGGCCTTGTAACATCAGCTAATGTAGCTTTGCCATACAGTTACTGCAAACGACTGAAAGCAAGGGGAAACAACAACCGTTACTTTTCCTGAGAACATGCAGCTCTACTGTATGAATATATATCTCGGGTAAAATATTTCGGAGGTAAGATAATCTACCATTCGGATCTCCGGGTGGGGACTACTCATGTGGATGTGGTCATCAGGAAAGACAACAGTCGTATTCTGCGGATCGGAGAGTGGAATGTTAGATCCCTTAATCGGGTAGAGAGGTCAGTAAAATTTAAAAAGAGAAATGAACAGGTTGAAGTTAGATATATTGGGAATTAGTGAGGTTCGGTGGAAAGAGGAACAGGATTTTTGATCAGTTGAGTACAGAATTATAAATACAAAATCAATTTGGGGCTGTTACGGGAGTAGGTCTAAAAATGAAAGATGACTGTCTGCCGTCTTAGTAAATACTAGGTTTTTAATTCTGTAAATTATCTAAGTTCACTAGACGGGCTTTTTGCTAAACGAGAATCCCTTTCGTTTGGAGGCATGAGGAATAACATTTCATTTCATGTTTTTAAATGTTGGTTTCTGTAATACTACTGGGATTTTATTATGCTAATAATTTATCATTGTGTCTATTGATGTGGCAAGATGAACTGTTTCTCCATGACTGTCCCTGTGAGAATGTGTACTTGCTTTATTCTGTATGTGCATGGGAGTCTGAGTGTATGTATGCGAATTTTCGTCGTTGGCTGCTGGCTGCTCACTACTAGTGTTTCTCTGCCTTTATATCGATATATAGTCGTTACCAACCTCTGCTTTTGATGCTACCAAAAAGGTACCTCCACCATTTGGTTACAAGTTGGATTGGCAGATCTTGCTAGCGAGCATCGACCGCACGCGCGAGTTTAAGTTCTCCCCACCACCTCGGTTTTTCCTGGTGTTTTTACCGATTTCTGATGGATTTCCGGGGGTGGCAAGGACTGGCGGGCCGATTTGCACATTCTGTGGCTGCGCTTCGACCTGGTAAGACGTTCTGATTTTCTTTCCTCCCTTGAGATGGTAGCGATTTGTTGTCTGGTTGGTCTAAGTGAGACCTCAGAACTTAGGTTCTTCGATCATGTTGGGAAGTGTGTTCAATTTAATTTCGGTGATTTTGCATAGTTAATATGTAACAAATTCGGTTTGATAACAGCTGAGAATCGGTAACCTTTGTGAGACTAGATGGCGCTGAACGAACTCGGTATAATTTCTTTCTAGCTTTGTGGGATGCAACTAATGTATGGGAATATTTTTATTCTGTGTAGTGCATGTGAAATATTCTTTTATATTTTCTCTTTCCACGAGTGATATGTACTCCACGTGGTGTGTTCTTAGAACAAAGCCTCCAGCTGCCCCTGTGTCTGTTTCTATGACTTTCAGGCAAGAAATTATGCATGTATCTTTCTGATTTCCATTAGTACTTTGTGATCTCCTCTCCGTCTAATTTTAAAATAGTTGTTTCGTTTCCAAACTTGTACTTTGCCTTCGTACTCTGCCAGTAAATACTCTTCTAGCCTTGAACAACCCTCTTATTTGCTTATGAAATACTATGTATATCTAGGGGCTGCATGCCGTTTTTATTAGTTGATTTACCCAGACTTAGAATTTATTCCACTTTTCTGATTTTTGAAGACTGGACTTCGTCCAACCGTGTAAAACCTTCCCAATCGCGTCTAACTGTATTTCTGTAGCTTCGTTATGATATCCTACGCATTTCTAAGGGTTGCGTGCCGCAGCTATTTTTCTTAATATTTCGGAAATGGAATTTTTGTTTTTTTTACTGATTTTAGGAACCACGTGGTTCCGAAGTCCGACTTTAAGGGGTTATAGCTAGTCACTTGAGTTCTCGCCACTGCTGACATACCAGTACCTTAACATTTTGTATTCTTGCTTCGTAATCTGTAATTCCGCTGGTTTTTGTTGAAATAAATGCGTTTTTTATGCACTTCGCCTTCAGTGGGGAGCAAATATATAATGTATCAAAGATGTGCCGTGTGTCTCAATAATTTTGTGTACTCAGGGTTTGAATGGAAATTAATCTCGCTACTATAGCGTATCATCTCAGGTAAAGAAAGACACACCAGAGCGACCTACAAAGTTTTTTCTTTTTTTCCTTGTGTTGTGTGGTACATCCTGGTTCGCTGAATTTCGCCTACGATTGCGGCGCATGAAATGTTCAAATGTTTGTATTGCTTATGGGACTTAACTACGGGGTCATCAGTCCCTAAACTTACAAACAACATATGAACTAGCTAACACTAAGGACGGCACAAATATCCATGCCGAGGGGGGATTCGAATCGAAACCGTGACTGACGCGCCTCAGTCCCCTCGGCCACCGCGGCCCGCTGCGGCGCCTGCTTCTGCTTCGTATCAGTACGCTGAGTTGGGTGAGTTTCGCTTTGCTTCGCGCGTGTCATTGGCTGAATGCTTGTTGATTGTAAATCCCATCCCCGACGATGTTCAGTTCAGATTACTTTAGCTTAATTTTCAATGTGGGATGCGATTTTATTGTTTAACAAAATTGGTGCCCCCATTTGCTCATCTTTGAACTGAATAAATTTATTGTCAGTGAAATTTTATCGTTATAAATATTGGTTTATGAATAACCTCCCTTTTTTATTTAATGTTGTTTTTCACCAGTGCTGAGAACAAACTCAGATGCAAATTATCATGTTTTATTTCCGTTGCGCCATAACTGTTCTCACATCCACCTGCATGAAATGGTTTAGTTCGGGGTGGCTTGTATTTTAATGATAGTGTGTAATTCTCGTGATCTACGACGTTTGCTGGCCACCGTCTCTTTGTCTTCCTGCTGCTAAAATAAAGTTTGAGTCGGTTCTAAATTCTTGGCCAGGGAACAAGATTCTGTTGCAGGAAGTAGTCAGTATATCATGTGAATCCTTTAGCTGGTTTTACGGCCAGAGTTATATGTTTAAAGTAAGCTTTTAACTGGCTCCTATCAGATAGATTTCACAATTAACCGTGGTCTTTCAATAATGAACAAGAAAATAGGAATGCGGGTAAACTACTTTGAGCACCGCAGTGATAACATTATCGTAGTCAAGGTAGAACACCGACCGCCGTACTAAAGGTTTATATACTAACTAGCTCTGCCGATGACGACGTCGAAGAAATGTATCAGGGGGTAACAGAAAGTACTCATTGTAATATTGTAAACTTTCGCGGCCGGAAAGGTCAAAATTACTAAAAATTTGCTAGCTCTAATGCCGTGGTCTTATAGACTTATTATGGAAACCCAACGTTTCGTCCCCAACTGCGGGGAACATTTTTAAGGGGAATCGTGGCACTTTGGAATGTCCGAAGCAAGAGCGAGCCAGGGTGTGCATCGGACATTCACAATCCCCTTCGAAAATGGCCTCCGCAGTCGGGGACGAAACGTTGGGTTTCCATAATAATTCCATAAGACCACGGCTTAATAGCCCGGAAATTTTTAGTAATTTTGAGAAAGTATTCAGACAGTTAAGGGAGAGGAAATCTTAATTGTGATGGGAGTCTGGAATTCCGCAGTAGGAAAAGGAAGGGATGGAAAACTAGTAGGTTAATATGGAATTGGCAAAAGGCAGTAGGAAAAGGAATTGAAGGACAAATAGTAGGTGAATATGGAACGGGCAAAAGGAATGAAAGAGGAAGCTGCCTGGTAGAATTTTGCACGGAACATAATTTAATCCTAACAAACAACTGGTTTATGAATCATGGAAAATGTTGTATACTTGGAAGAGACCACGAGACACAGGAGGTACCAGACCGATTTTATAATGGTAAGACATAGATTTCGGAACCAGGTTTTAAACTGTAAAACATACACAGGGGCATATAGAGTCCGACCACATCTTATTGGACATGAAATGTACGCTGATACTGAAAAAACTGCACAAAGGTAGGAATATAAGGAGATGAGGCCTGGATTAATTGAAGGAACCTGAAGTTCTTGAGAATTTCAGAGGCAGCTTTTGGCAACAATTGATAGAAACGTGGGTGGGGTGTGGGGAGGGGGGGAATAAAACAGTAGAAGAGGACTAGGTAGCATTGAGAGATGAAGTAGTTAAGGCAGCAGAGGACAAAATAAGTAGAAAGGCAAGCCTTAAAAATATCCTTGGATATCACAGGAAATACTAAATTTAATTGATGAAAGGAGAAAATATAAAAATGCAGTAAATAAAAGCGGCAAAATGGAGTACAGACAACTAAGAAATGAGATTGACAGGATGTGTAAAATAACTAAGCTGGACTGGCTAGAAAGCAAATGCAAATCTGTAGAAGAATGTAAAAGTAGGGGAAACTAGTTACCGCCTATAGGAAAATAAGAGTCATTTGCAGACAAAAAGTCAGCCTATAAAGAACTCAGAAAGAAAACCAGTTCTCTGCAATGAAGGGAAAGCTGAAAGGTGGAAAGAGTATATAGAGGGGCTCTACAAAGGAAATGAACTTTAAAACAATATTGTAGGAAGGGAAGAGGAAGTAGATAAAGATGAAATAGGAGTTACTATACTGAGAGAAGAATTTGACAGGGCACCTAAAGACCTAAGTCGAAGCAAGACTCCTGGAGTGAACGACATTCCCTCAGAACTACTGAAATCTCTGGAAGAGCCAGCTATGACAGAACTATTTCACCTGGTGCATAAGATGTATTAGACAAGGGAAATTTGTGAACCATCAGTTTAATAAGACATCGTTGCAAAATTTTAACATGAATTATTCACAGAAGATAGGAAAAGCTGGTAGAAGCCAACCTCGAGGAAGATCAGTTTAAATTCAAGAGCAATCTTATCTTATAAGATAGATTCAGGAAAGGCAAACCTACATTTCTAGCATTCGTAAATTTGGAGAAAGCCTTTGACAATGTTGATTGGCATAAACTGTTTCAAATTCTGATATCAGCAGGAGTAAAATATAGGTAATGGAAAGTTATTTACAGCTTGTACCAAAACGAGATATCAGACATCAGAGTTGAGGGGAATGAAAGAGAGGCAGAGGTTAGAAAGCGAGTAAGACAGGTTTGTAGCCTTTCTCCAATATTCAATTTGTACATTGAGCAAGCTATAAAGGAAAGCAAGAAGAAACTTGGAGAAGGAATTAATGTTCAGGGTGAAGAAATAAAATCATAGCGTTTTGTCTATTATATTGCAATTCTGTGAGAGACAGTAAAAGACCTGGAAGAGCAGATGAAAGGAATGGACAGTGTGTTGAAAGGTGCATATAACATGAAAAGTAAAATAACACATGATGGTCGCAGTGCAGAGAATATGAAATGCAGAATGGCAATGGGAGGAAAAGCGTTTTTGAAACATACAAATTTGTTAACATCGAATATTAATTTATGAGTAAGAACGTCCTTTCTGAAGGCATTTGTGTGGTAGTGAAACATGGACGATAAACAGCGTGGACAGGAAGAGGATAGAGGCTTTTGCAATGTGGTGCTACAAGAGAATGCTGAAGCTTAGGTGGATCGCGTTACTAATGAGGAGGTACTGAATAGAATTGGGGGGAAAAGGAATTTTTGGCATACCATGATTAAAGAAGGGGTCGATTAGTTGGACTCATTCTAAGACATGAAGGAATCGTGAATTGAACTTTAGAGGGTAGTGTGTGGGATAAAAATCGCAGACGGAGACCAAGAGATGAATATAGTAAACAGATTCAATTGGATGCAGGTTTCGTTCTTATGAGGAGATGAAGAGGCTTGCTCAGGATAGAGTAGGGTGGAGAGTTGCAGCAAACATGTCTCCGGACTGAAGACCACAACAACAACAATTCCGATTAACATAAGTTTTGGCGCCATTTGTCGGTCTCATAGTGTCTCGTTGTGTGGCGTTGTAGTGCAGCAGGTTTCTACAGCTCCTCCTGTCTTTTACAAAAATACACCACTTTGTGCTATGGAGATATACATTTTTTCCTGTTAAGAGGTAAGTAATCTACTTAGTCTAACGCACTCTAATGAATTTTCTAGTTAAGGCTGACTGTATTCGCTGTTAAAAGTGCTATGTATGGTACCGCGAAGTATGCGTTGGTGCCTGACGGAAAAAGTGCTTTCTTTGTGGAGTATGACTGTAATGAAAATTGAACCAGGAAGTGATAAAAATTGTACGAAGTGTCGTTCATTTTCGAAAGATTTTTCTCAATTCTGTAACCTTTTTTGTGGTTGTACCAACATTTGTAATTGTCTAATATTTATGTTACATATCCATTAATCATCCAGAACAAGTGAAATAGTTAAAATTATTTTCTCAATATATTTCCAGTTACAATATCATTTGTAAGATATAACGCTGCAAGATATTCGAAACTGTTAGAAAAAATTGGAGGAGTTCCTAATATCTACGGACTGTCAAATAACTAAACTGCAAACGCTCGAATTAAAACAGGCCTAAGGCCGTCATTACTAGCTAGTATATTCAGTCTTTCACAAAATATCTCTGTAATAACAACAGATACTGCGAAAAGTATTTCAAGGAAGGTATGGCAGGGGATTATGAAAAGCAGTACGTCTCGCTTGTTTTTCTCCGTTATCAGCGTTCTTCAATAATCTCACACATCAATTTGTATGACGTCGTGTCAAAACGGAGGGATAACCCCACCGAGTGAATATATCTTTACTTGTCAGAGACAGTCCACTGGTATGCAAATGTGCAAAATCACATATATGCAAATTATTTCTTAATATCAAGGGTCGTCACCATATTTTTGATTAAAGACATGGAAAAAGATCCAACACCCTAAAACTACAAGTACGGTGGCGAGATAATTGCTCAGAGTGCACCAAGTAATAAACACAGTCCTCTACTTATCTATCTAATTACCTTTCCAAAACAGTGAGTTAGGAATTTGTAAAGGAAAGTAAATTTATGATTTAAACAAATACATTTATTAATTAAAGCACGGAAATTCGGGAGATAGTTAACAATTAACAAAAAAAGTATATGAAATCACAGTTGATATTTAAGCAACAGGTTACAAATGAATAAAAGTATTTATAAAAAGGACATCAAATGCAGTAAAATAGGTTAACACCGCGAAATACAGTTAAATAACTGGCTATACATGTGGCGTTATCCAATCTAGAAAAACTAGAAAGGTGTACATATGCTCTAAGAAATTAGTTATTGGAGAGAGAAGTCAAATAACGATCATATGCACGCACATACACATTGATGGGTGATTCCTGCAACTACATATAACAGCCGACCGCGGTGGCCGAGGGGACTGAGGCGCTTCAGTCACGGTCTGCACGGCCACTGCGGTCGGGGGTTCGAATCCTCCCTCGGCCATGGATATTTGTGACGTCCTTAGTTGTAGCTAGTTCATAAGTAGTTTGTAGGTTTAGGGAATGATGACCCCGTAGTTGAGTCTCGTAGGCTCTACAAAAAGAAAAAAGAAACTACATATAACAAAACTAGCAATTAGTGAGCATCACATTACCAATAACCTTGAGTTGGCGTGATCTGTCGAGGCTTGATCTCACTGGCGACTGAATGATGTTGAAGGAGTGGAGATAAAAAGAGAATCAATTCTTCCACCCGAGAATCTAACTACGATCTGTGAAGCAGCCCCACTATCATGGCAGATAGCAGTTGTCAGGTAAATGCTTCCAGTGTCGGGTAGGACATACACTCACAAACTCAAGTGCAAAATGCGAGTATTGAGTACAAGTGTCCCCAGAATGGAATTGCATGAACCACTAGCACGTTGGTACGGCCAGTACGAGTGTGGCTGCCTAATCTCAAGTCTCGACTGAAGAAGAATATAAAACACAGCTGTTTAGCAGAGCGAGCAACTGCAACTGAGTTCCTGTCTGGATCGACACGTTAAATTTTCTATGTCCGCGATCCGCAGCAGGCGGAAACCTCAGAAAACTAAGGTCCAGCAAACGCTCAGGACTCATCCCAGAAGAGAAATTAAAAACTCTTCAGATCCTATCTGAATGAAAGCGTCCGAACTTGCCGGTGCCTACACGAGACGTCTGTACTGACCGCGACGTCCGCCCACACGAAGAACTGCGTCACAGCCCCCCTAAACTCGATATACCACTAACTGGGAGCTCTAACCCTCCGGCAATGAGATGGACAGGCAGGTATGACAGATAGCTAGATTTGTCGCCTACACAGACAGAGCCAATCCGATCGCCTCCCGAGTCAACCATCCTTTCGAAAATTTCTCACGCCCAACCAGGGCCGTCTTAAGCCATGCAGAGGCCCCTGGGCACTCAGTATTTTGGGGCCCTTAAAAAAATGAATGCATCAGAATGGTGTACAATTATTTAGTGAATTAATTGGTTAAAATATTACAAACCAAATACTAATGATTAGTTCCACATATTAGTCTTTCATTAAAATTAATGATTTCTTTAAAAATTTCCAGAATACAAAATACACAATTTTTTGAGTATGTCTCTTTTTGTACAGATAACTGGCACACAGATTAGGGGACCCTACAACAAAAGAGAATTTTCTTTTGAATGAACTCATCACAATGATGTACATTTCTTTAGTGAATTTATTGGTTGTTGTGGTTAGAAATACACAAATAAAATACTAGTAATTACTGTTTTGCAAATTGGAATTACGTTACTGTTAAAGGTTTCTTTCGGGATTTCTGAAATGCAAAATCTTCTATAATGTCTTCAAAGTCCAACCGATATGGACGTCACTTTCTATGACAATGATTGATAAATTAGTAAGTCGTTGCTGTAGTATAATCTTTCGTAATTCATTTTTGATTCTCATTAACTAGGAAAATTAATGCTTTCCATTGCAATTGGTTACCATTAGACGAAGAAATATCCGGGTAGCAACTTCTACATTCGGAAAGGTTTCTTCTGTTTTATCTGCTTTTATTAAAGAATGTAAGGATGATATACTTAGCTCTGGTGATGCATTTGGAATGTTTCTCAAATATTGTTTTACATGAAAACATTCTGATATGAGGTCATCAGCATTAACGTCTGCATGATAAAATCCTGCAAATTCTTTGCACGTGTTTCTCAACTGTACATAATCAAATCAAATGTTCAAATATTTGTATAACTTATAGGACCTAACTGCCGGGTTATCAGTCCCTAAACTTACAAACTACTTATGAGATAGCTAACACTAAAGACGGCACAAATATCCATGGCCTAGGGGCGATTCGAACCCACGACCGTAGTGGCCGTGCAGACCGTGACTGGCGCGCCGCAGTCCCCTCGGCCACCGCCGCTGGCTGTTCAGAATCGATTTGTTTTAACTGAGATTGGAAACTAAAATCTTTGCTAACCTTCTCGTATGCTTCTGAACGTCGATTCAAACTAGTATCCAATGCGTCAATTATAGACAGAAAAACTTCTACACCAAATTTTTCTTTGGCACTCAGCTGGACAGTCTCTGACGAATCTTCGGAAAAAGTGATATGTTGCTGCAAATTCCCGTCCATTAGAAATTACCCTTATAGTCAGAACCTGGATTTTTCTCTTTGGCAGATTCATACCGATGGAATCGACTGTGTGCAGATCTGATGAAATCTGAAATAGATGCAAAAAGTTTTGTTGCAACGTCTACTGAGGCGGTACCACTTTGTAAAGTTACATTTGTGTTGTTGATTGTTCTGAAAAGCTCATCCCACATCTCCGTTAGGAGGATGGTCTCGAGTTCTGTCATTTTCTTGCAAAGGCTTTGAGCTTCATTTCTTGTTTCTACTGGCTGATCAGTGATGCTACTAATTGACTTTAAAGCTTCAAAAATATCATTGTAGCCATTATGCAAAGCGTTAAGAGCGTCAGCACGAGCAGACCAGCTGGTTTCAGAGAGGGACTTCAGAACTTTATTTGCACCTAAACATTCTTTCAAAACTTTCCATCGATGGTTCGAAACAGAAAAAAAGGGGAATAAGTTTTAGACAAACTGAAAGTATGCTACTGCTTCAGAAACACATACAGCCACCTGAACACCACTAAATTTAGTGAATGTGTGGCATTTGGTACAAAAATAGCAAATGTACATTTTTCTTTTATTTTTGCCTGAAGACCTGAATACTTTCCAGCCATAATTGCTGCATTATCGTAGCTGTGTCCGCGGCAGTCTTTTACTGAAATTTCAAAGCTACGCAAAAACTTCATAACAGTTTCTTCTATACTTCAAGGCAAAAATTGCAAAAATCTCTCTACAGGCTGGCTATCTTTTACGAACCGAACGATGAAAGTTAACTGGTCAACATGGGATAGATCTGGTGAGGAATCCATGCTTATGGAATAGTACTTGGCTGCTTTTAATTCGTTAACAATCGTTGTACCATTACATTAATAAATTCAATGCAAATATTTGCGAACAAATACGATGTACTTCCTTTGCCACGATTGCCATACTTTCGTATATGATCAGCAAGAAAAGGGTCAAATTCTAAACACCCCAAATAATTTTCAGTGTTTTCAAACCCCAAAATATCATTTTCTCCCTTGTGAATCCAAATATCACGGACTTCTTCCATTAAAATTTCATCACAGTACTTACCAGGGTCGTGAGATATGTTTTCTAACATACCTCTCTCTGATGAATCCAAGTGGCTTAAGATGGAAGAAGCATGTTGTGATGTCTGTGCAGCTGTCTTCATAACTGGAACTGATGAACTCTGAACACAAATGCCATCCTCTATAATAAACATGGGCACCATTTCTAAGCTTTGAGAGTTAGAGATATCTTGAGATGATGAGGTAGACGAATCTTTCTACCTGTTAGTTTCTTCAACAGTGAAAAATTAAGTAAGTTTAGGTAGTCTGCTGATGGCGTCTTTTCTAATTGCAAGCTTTTTATTTTTTCTGGATCACTAAGAATGTTCTTTTTTACATTGTTGAAAGACACTACAGAAATTTCAAGTAGTCACTGCAAATTAAACAGTGAATCGCATACAATCAAATGGCGGCTGGAAGCACCCCGAAACGAACTGTCGCTTCGTAAGGTAGAAACTCCAACAATGTCGTACGAATTCACCTAGACTAGATGAATTGGCCGACGTGCAATGCCGTCCTAAGCACCGCGCGAGTCCATTACTTTGTTCTAAGGGGAGGTCACATCAGTATGCTTCAGGGCCTTCTAGTTATCCAAGTTCATGTGTTGCTGCTTCCATATTTTAAAGATTTATATCCGATTAAATGGGCATTGCCTGAAGCAAAAAATAAATAAGTAAAAGTAAATAAATGAAAAAATAAAAAATAAAATAGGAATCTGTCATACATAGCGCGTCATTGCAGTCTTCACCAGTTGTGCAGGAAGGGTTCTGCATACGCAGACACGAGATATTGTGTATAACGTAATAAGATTACGTCGGAAGATGTAAAAGACAGCATAAGATCGCATAAAGTTCTACATCAACATGGGATACTCTGCAAATCACATTCAAGTGTTTGGCAGAGGATTCATCGAACCATCTTTATACTGCCGGCCGCGGTGGCTGAGGTGAATGAGGCGCTGCAGTCAAGGTCAGCACGGCCACTACGGTCGGGGGTTCGAATCCCCCCCCTCGGGCATGGATATTTGTGCCGTCCTAGTTCGTAAGTAGTTCATAAGTAGTTTGTAAGTTTAGGGACTGATGACCCCGTAGTTAAGCCCCATAAGCTTAACAAACATTTGAACATTTGAACATCTTTATATTATTTATCTTCCAATCCATTCTCAAATAGAGCGCGGGAAGAAAGAACACCTGAATCTCTCCGTTAGAGCTCTGATTTCTCGTATTTTATTCTGATGATCTTTATGTTTCTATGTAAGTGGGAGTCAACAATATACTTTGGCATTCGGAGAAGATTGTTGTAGATTGGAGTTTCGTAAGTAGCCCACGTTGCTACGGGTTTTCACTTGGGACTATAAGAAGAGCAAAGAAAGTGGGTAGCTGACTTTTTCCTTACTCCAGGAAGAAAGCGGAATAAAAAGAAGAGTTCTTACATTTGTGGAGAGAATATACGCAACTTCCACACGACAAGCAGCGTCCCACAATAAAGTCACTTCTCCCGGAATAATGGAAAATACGTCTTTTATGTGAAGTACCTTCTCCACAAGTTAAGACTTCAGAAATGTCAGATCATTGTTTTTAATGCCCATCCATTGTTTACACGTTGGAATCTCAGTACAAGTAACACTTCAGTTATTTACCAGATGTGCTCAAAGCAACACAAAAGGCACCATGCTTGTGAAAAGTTTACATGTTTGCAGTAAATGCATTGACTAAGTAAAATAAAAATATACTGTGAAAAGGGTAGGTATATCATATATGCCAATGTCATATATTTGGGCAGTTCACATACTACACTCTGAGTTTAGTACACCGTCTAATTAGAACACGCGCAGGTAAGAAAGCCTAATTTACTTCCAATCGCCACAAACATTTTATAAATGCTTTAATAAAAATTGATGGAAATGTTCATGTACCAATTATTGGATTTCATTAAATGTAGTAGTTCTTGTGCTAAATAAATTTTTAATTTTTAAATTCGGATCTAAATGGGAAGATTACCATGAAGAGACGAATGCTGCAAATTTTTCGAGTCAATTGTTCTATATTTTACTACCTGACTGAGATACACTCATAACTGTTACACATCGATGTGACAAATATCTATATATTTTTGTCAGGTGCCCAGAACATAAAATGACACAAAATTTGACGAGAAAGTCCGTTGTTGTTGTTGTTGTTGACGTTCGCTGTGAAAAACCAGCAATAATACTTACGGGCAAAGATGAAACGCCATATTGGCTAAATGCTCATAATTTTCAATGTGACCAGGAAATCACAATGACATACAGTGAAACCTCGTTTATAGGTTTTTGTAGGTGGATGATAATATAAAATTACAAGTGAGATTAATGCTAAAATGAAACCTCCAGCACTGCGCTCGAAATAGGTTTGTTAGCTGCATGCTTTTGTCGAACGCAAGTCTGCAGGCATTATTCCACATCTGAAATCTTTCCTTTCTCAAGGTTTGGACCGGTTTTCAAAGGATTGGATCTTATGTATGTTTCATTGGCAAGGATAGTAGTTACAGGAGAGTATGAGATTATGAGACCCTTTGCGTTGCTCACTAGGACTTCTTTTTCACTTTCTCAATTACGTTATTGGATACAATGTTCCGCCAAGTTATATCTGAAACAGACTGCCACAAGGTATGTGTTCTGTAGCTAAGGCCCGCAATAATAACTACGATTTTGCATGCAGACGGCAAAGCAAGTCAATTGCCACACCATATATGAGACAATTTCTGGAGCTTTATAATGAATAAAAATTTCCTTAAAAAGTCATTGCCTAAGAGAAACGAACGAGTTTCTCGGGGCCCCCATCGGGCTAGGGGCCCTGGCCTGTGTCCTTGTGCCCCTATGGTAAAGACGGTAGTACGCCCAACGTTTTCCAGCCTTTCGCTCTAAAAGAAATTTAAAGTCTTATCCAGCAAGCTCGTAGCCCGAATAGCCACAGATAAAAGAGCAAAGTGGAAAGGGGACACAAAACGCCAGACAAGAAAAGACTCCAATGCGCGCCGAAATTCCACCGGATGCCAGGCAGTAAATCACCTTGAAAAAACGTGGCCTGAATCAGCCCCCGCTGTAATTCTGCAGACAGGAAAGGTTAGCCGATTCTTAGTACATAACCTCCCCAAAGCCGTACACCAAGATGCTCTGTGGTGACAGGAACCACGCGGAATGGCGTAGACTGCCTGCTATCGAAAAGGGAAGTGATACATTATCGAATATTTTCCAGAGAATGAGGCCACCTCAAATATTTGTCTATGCCTACAGACAGATAGGTCCCGCCTCGTAAACTGCCCCCATAAACGTGTCGCCAGCGAGCAGCCTCCCAGACAATGCCAGCCCAGCTCTGCCTTCCGCAGGCAGGGACAGTGCCTAACAGCTAGTGAATACAGTTTCCCTGAAGAATGAGAAAATTGTCACCGAAGACACATACTGCAGATTCATCAAACAATACATTCAGAGGCACACCCTTATGACATGCAAGAATAAATTAAAAAAAAAAAAAGTACTAGCAAAATTACTCCCAATACACACAGCACACATGAAAGCACCAGAAAGAGAGAAAATAAACAAATAATTGTCCATTGACCATTTCAGTTCCCATTTTCTCCGTATGTAATTGACGTATTATGATGCACCCAACTCCATACTTTTTGTAAGTGTTCATGCTATCGATTGCTAAAGCAATAGTATAGATTATTCATGTTTTCAAACTTGACACTTTAGAACTCACTTTCATAAGCCTCTACAGTGCCGCACAGAGGATCTCCAGTGAGGCATTGTCCTCCGTAACATCACAAATGAGTGGAGTGATACCTTTCAAGGTCCCTCCCCCTCCTAAAAAAAAAAAAAAAAAAAAAAAAAAAAAAAAAACTCCGTTTGCACAGCATAGAGACCGGACGGATGGCAACTGAGCGGTGCGCACAGGAGACGATTGCGCAACTCCTGCACAACGCTCTCCGTCGTCGCCGCGTTCCTGACTTCATTCTGACAACGGGGGCCGCCAATTGTAAAATTCAGATTCGATTCATACTGCGCATAATTAAAGCTCATGGCCAGAGGTGTAACTTGGCAAAGAACCAACATGCATTTCTCAACCGTTGTCGAGAAAATCGACAGTTAAAAAAAGCGGTTGCGGTGTAATACTCTCTACGATTTCTAATATTGTACAGAGGCGTGGCGTACTGTTAAGTGCTCGGGTTGGTAATCCGGAGGTCGCCGGGTCCAACCTCGAGGCATGCAACTTTTTTTATTATTATTACTTTTTTTGTAATTCAAATATAATATATATCGCACGAACCAGAGTAATAGTAATCGTAGATATATGGAAAGCAGAAAGCAGCACGACATCGAGTACAACTGATAAACGATGCGTTTTTACAAGAACAACTGTTTTTTTAATTATCTTCCGTTAACTATACGTGGTAAACATTATGAAGCCAATAAATAAAATTTGTGAAATGCAACTTTGTTTGCGGAAAACATAATGACGTTCAAAGTCGCCAGTTGCATATTGTTTGAAAGTCGTTTGTCGTGGAAAAACTGGCGACTTCGAACATCAAATGTTATTAATTGTGTGTGTGTGTGTGTGTGTGTGTGTGTGTGTGTACATTTGAATTACAAAAAAAGAAATAATTTAAAAAATTTCTTGTCTCGAGATTCGATCCGGCGACCTTCGGGTTATGAACCCGAGCGCTTACCGTTCCTCCACGCCTCTGTACAATATTACTACTCGTAGAGATCGTAGAGAGTATTTCACCACAACGGCTTTTTCAAATTGTCGATTTTCTCGACAACAGTAGAGAAGTGCATCTTGGTGCTTTGCCAAATTACACCTCTGGCCACGAGCTTTCATTATGCGCAGTATGAATCGAATCTGAATTTCACAATTGGCGGCCTCCCCTTGTGAGCCGAGCTGCAGTCACATAAACAGGACCACATTAATCAATATACCCGCCAAGTGCGATGTACGAAGCATTATTCGTTTCCTGAAAACAGAACGGAACTGTGCAGCAGAAACACATCGAAGACTGAGCCAAGTGTATGGAAAGAGCTTTACGAGTGAAGGAGTCGTGCGTGAATGGCGGAGAAAATGTAAAGATGGCCGAAATGATGTTCACGATGAAGGAGATCAAGGACGCATACGTATCGACCATGAGCGCACCAAGGCCTTGCGGACTCTTCCTCCACCTACAGACTAGAAAGGGATCGCCAAACTTATTGGAATGGCGAACTATTTTAGACGCTTTGTCCCCAATTTTGCCGGATTAGCAACCCCCCTAAACGAATTACGACGTAAGGGAGCGTGTTTTAGGTGGGGTGAGCCTCAGGAAAAAGCTTTCCAGACCATTAAGCATGCTAATCGTAACATTAAATCTGCCTTGATTATTTATCACCATCAGTCTCCCCATAAGTGGGATTTAAGTGTGCCCTGGATCAGTTTCGCCTTCAATCATGAAGCCTTGAAGGCTACTCCGGCCGCCCTCATGTTGACATTCCGGTGAACACGCCATTGTCTAACTTGTGGGGGATTCAGGACTTGCTTCCCGCTACTGTCAGTACTCACATTCTCAGGCAAAATTATTGCAGCCCATAATCGACAGGCCACCCGCTACAACAGTAAGCGGAATGCCTTTAACGAGAAAGTCGGTGATCAGGTCTACGTGCGTAACTACCCTGGTAGAGAAACACGCATTGGTAAACTAGAGAAGTTTACGCCTCACTTTGTTGGTCCATGTATTATTGTGCGGCTTTTGGGACCGGTTAACCTCCTGGTTAAGGATAATCGTTCTGGTAAAACCTAACGCGTTCACCTTAGCCAGCTTAAGTATGATCAGCCCCCTGACCAACAATCGGTGGATCCCGTTCCGTTTTGAGGCGACTAGGTTGAGCCGTGTCGGCTGGTGTTGTGATCCATTTTCGGTTAATTAATTGGCGGGCATCGTTTCCATTTGAGGCGAGGAGGATGAGCCGTGTCGGCTCGTCTTATTTGCCTGCGCACTGGCGCTAGTTTAGTTGTTCCGCTGCTTCTCCGAGGGGGCCGTACCGAGTGTCGCGCATGTAGTTCTCTGGTCATCTGTCTCTTCCGGTCGAGCGATGCGTGTTGTTGTGTTTCGGCCAGGGGGTGGGTGTAAGTTTGACTGGCGCGCTTTGCTTGTGTGACGTCACCTGGCAGCAAGCGCCGAGCAGCTGCCGCAGTGCAAGCAGGAAGTTGTGTTTTGTGCTCGCTCGTTTCGTGGCCTGTTAAGTGTTTGGATACGAAGTAGCTTTCTTGTATTAGGGAACAATTTTTTCATATATTCATTCTGTAATTATGAGTAAGAATACTTCAGCTGTGCTGTTGCGGAGTGCAATAACAGTGGACGCAAGACGGAAGGCATTTTGTACCATCGGTTCTCAAAAGATGAGGAACTTGAGCGCATATGGACCTCTCGCTGTAAACGGCAAGACGAGATAAATGTAAAAAATGCCAGAATTTGTTCGGAACATTTTTGTGAAGCCGATTACAAAAGAGACTTGCAGAATGAATTGTAAGGATTCAGATCATCGATATTTTATTGATGAAATTGTATGTATGAATGTAGTATGCAGTTCAATGTTCGTAGTAATTAAATAAGTAAAACAAAAGCATTAATGCGAAAATCGGCTGCTAAGTTTGCGTTTAACGAAAGTTTTCTTTATCTAATACATACAAATGAAGGCCTCTGTTTGTCCGTATGCTATGCCTGTCAATGTCATTAAGTCGATTGCGATAAAACTTCGTCAACGTATTGCATGAATTAGCGTCACGGTTATAGGCATAGTAAAATTTCGAAATTCGCACTCTAAGGTGGGTGAAATCATGATATTATATGAAACAGAAGCACGTTTACTCTCTGTGTGACCTTTAACCTCCTATAACACAAGAACTACTGAACGTATTGTGGTGTCGCACAAGTACAAAGTGCGCGCCACCTACTTTCGCCGCGCGCCGCCATGTACGCACGGCGCGGCGTTCTTACGACGACAGCCACGAGCGCCCTCTGCTACAATGCCGCTCGTGGCCACCACTGAACGACATCGTTCACTTGGGACTGAGATAGCAACCAGTTAGGACCTTCGTAATCAGGCACCAGTGAAGACTTGGCTATCGTATAGGCACTAGGAAGCAGTACTAGGCAGGCCTCTAGCTCAACTATGTATCTGCAGTACTGAGCAATGTAAAAGTTAAGTATTGTATAAATTCTGTGCAATATATATCTCGTTCTAATTTACTCTAGTGTTTCTAGTTTCTGCTGCTCCCCTCCGTACCTGCACCAGCGTGCTATCTTTATTCCTGTGTCGGTCTCATTCCACTCGGCCACCGACACCTACGACGGAAACAAGACACAAAAGCGGCGCCGAGGCTGGGACACAAAACGTATCATGATGAGGTTTCTTTTAAATTTTAGATCTCACAAAGGACTAAACAAATGCAGCGAGGGCATATGTGTAACTTTTACATATGAAGCATATGTACCATTTTTTTCTCCTAAGGCGCTGACACCGGATGGCTTCAGACTGCACAAATAATGATTGTGGGAAATCTATAAAAGTTAGACATGTGCTCTCCGGGACTTTATTTTAAATCTTTAAGAGCTCAACAATTTAAAAACATACCTCATCACGATACGTTCTGTGGTTCTCGAGTTAAAGACGTTTAATTACTACCCGTGCCAAGTCCTTTGTATGTTAGTATACATATATATTAATCACAAGCGTGTTCCACCGCTAAAAAGCAATGTTGTTTTTGTCGAATGAGAAAAGAAAAGACGGAGAAAATGTGTTCACGGCGGCCTTACAATACAGCGGTTTGCTGCCGAGTGACGTAATACAGCGCTAACCAATTACAGTGAAGAACCCAAACTGGCATACCCTTTCTAGTCTACGTACCTTGTGTTTGGGCCGTCGTCGGGGTCGGGCTGTTCTGCTGTGGCGTCTATCTGAGGCAACCACGCCATGCCTGCAACGTGTCGTTCGGACATCAGGAGAACGGATTCCTAGTCCAACTATTTCGCACCATTCATGGGACGTCTGCCAAGTTAAGTGTCTCCACGGAAGTCATCTGTGTGGAAGGTTTGGGCTTCTGTCAACATTGAGAGTCCGGTGCCTTGTTTGTGGAAGTGCGTTAGCTTGGATGACGCTTCATTCTTTACTGGTGCATCCGTGGGTTGTTATCTTCAACAGTTTCGGACGATGGTTATCGTAACGACCGTATTTATGTTGTCAAAATTAACCACGAGCATTTTGATAGTTTTACGTCTGTCGTATGGGATCTGGCTACCACCGCCTCCTTATTTACTTCCATATAGTTCTGTATAGCTGTCTTTCTCACTTGTATCATTCACTCTTAAGTACACAAGGTCCCCTTACGGATTGTCCGTACCAGGGCTCCGCTTGAGAAGCAATGTAACTCTGCCGTTTATTATTCACTATTTATAAGCACCGTTAGTGAAGAACGACCATTTTAGTGTCGCCTGGCTCTGCGGCCTGAACTGAATTGTAATTTATTTCCTGTGAAGACTGTTATTATTCATTGTAGTTTACCCTCAGTCATTTTGGTCCCGACACGACCGTTGTTCAACTGAGGATATTTTAAAAGGGAAGAAACTTTACTTACTGAGATATGTTATCATGCCCCATTTTAAGTCTTTTAAAGTTTTGTTAAGTGTGGCTTATCTTCCCTGATGCTTCTGTTATATTTATTGAATATGTGTTATGGTAACCTTGTAACTCGTGGCATGTAGACATACGTGAAATCTATTTAAAGCCTTGTTGTAATAGTCTTTCAAACGGAAATCGATATCTTGCCAATCTCGCCCTATAGGAAATCTAGTCGTAGTTATTTGGTAAAGAGATTTTTAAGGAATGTCTAGCTGTTAAATCCCCTTTTATTAATAGTGTATTTTTATATGTATTCCATCGTGCCAAAGTTAATTCAAACATGTGTTGGGCTAACTAATTATTAGTAAACTTACGACCCCTTTGTTTTGACGTTCAAATCTGTAAGGGATTAATTTGTGTTTCTCGAAGTTATATCAATTGTGGTTTAAATTATTTAATAAATTTCCTGTAACTTATGCGAACTTCTTTTCTCCGTTTTATCCCGTCCTGGTATCAACTGAGATCGTTTTGGGGGTCTTAATGACCTTGTTCAATGAGTTCACAAAGTGGCAAGAGAAAACCACTGGTTCACGGCAAGTGCGTTATCATTGTAATTTCTAGAGGTGTTTCGACCTAACGAGGAACTTCAAGACAATGTGATGACGCATTTAAAGTCGTTGTCGCTATTGTTAGTGATATGCTGAATTTATGAGCCGACTGTTCATATGCGGCGACCCGCTGCTTAGCAGGTTATCGGCGTCACTGAGTGGCATCTTATGAACTACAATAGTGCTAGCCTACTCATTTCTTTTGCAACTGTTTTCGTAGTATAATTGGTTAAATCACAAAAAGCTTTAAAAATAAGTCATAGATTAATAAATTCAATAAGCTTTATTTGTAAAAAAATGAGCCCCTCCCCCAGAACCAAATCCTGGCTGCGCCACAGGCCATAAGTGTACATAACAGTTAGAAATAAAATACCAGGTGATCAAAAAGTCAGTATAAATTTGAAAACTTCAAAAATCACGTAATAATGTAGATAGAGAGGTAAAAATTGACACACATACTTGGAATGACATGGGGTCTTATTAGAACCGAAAAAAAGTATAGCTAGACGCGGGAAAATTCTCTTGAGCGCGTCGTTTGGTGATTATCGTGTGCTCAGACGCCACTTTCGTTATGCTCCGAATCCCAGATCCCCAGACTTCAGTCCGTGCGATTATTGGCTTTAGGGTTACCTGAAGTCGCAAGTCCTGAAATCGCAAGTGTATCGTGATCGACCGACATATCTAGGGATGCCGTAAGACAACATCCGACGCCAATGCCTCACCATAACTCCGGTCATGATTTACAGTGCTGTTCGCAACATTATTCCTCGACTACAGCTATTGTTGAGGAATCATGGTGAACATATTGAGCATTTCCTGTAAAGAACATCATCTTTGTTTTGTCTTAATTTGTTATGCTAATTATTGCTTTTCTGATCAGATGAAGTGCCATCTGTCGGACATTATTTGAACTTTTATTTAGTTCTTTATTTTTCCATGTCATTCCAAGCATGTCTGTCAATTGTTACCTCTCTATTTACATTATGCCGTGATTTATTAAGTTTCCAAATTTATACTGAGTTTTTGATCACCCGGTATTTCTTCTACATCAATTTCTCTTTCATTTGTGGGCTATCGGAGTTTTTGTAAAAACTAATCATAATAATAAACGGACTTCGTACGTTAATCCTCTGTCTGGCCCAATTTTATTCTCTTCGTGCGGAACGATGTTTTCTTACTTCGCAAATTAATCGTTTCTAATTTATAGTATTCAGTTGGTCTGATTTTTCCTAACTTCCATCTTATTTTGTTTATTAGATATCTGTGCGTGGCTACATATAACGCCTTATGGAAGTCAAGAACCACGCCATATACGAGATATGTCCACAAAGTAAGTTCCGTTTGGTTATATAAACCAAACGTGAACATATACAGAAAAAATATGTATTGTATAAAAATCTGCAACTGTTAAACTACTTTTCTACATAACTTCCGAAATTTTTTAGGCACTTGTCACAGCGTGGGACAAGTTTTTGTGTGCCTTCTTCATAGAAGGTTGCCGCCTGTGTATTCAACCATGTGGCAAACATGTTCTTTCAGCTCAGCATCGTTGAAGTGTTGACCACCAAGGACAGATTTTAGGTGTAAGAAGAGATGAAAGGAGTCTTCTTCTTACCCTCACGTTGCCGCCCGACCTCACAAGGCGAATGTGACCAAACAAATCTTACGAGAATTTCACGGGGACGTGTTTGATCATCCTCCGACCAGTCTCGCTCCTAGCGACTTTCTTCTTACACCTAAAACCTATCCATTGTGGTCAACACTTCAGCGATGATGACGAGCTGAAAGAACATGTTACCACATTGTTGAAACACGGGCGGCAACCTTCTACGAAGAAGGCGTACAAAGATTCTGCCACGCTATGACAAATGACTACAAAATTTCTGAAGCTATGTAGAAAAGTAGTTTAATAGTTGTATGTTTTTGTACAATAAATATTTTTTCTGTATTTGTACACGTTTGTTTTATATAACCAAAGGGAACTTACTTTCTGGACATACCTCGTACATGTGTCCAGTGCTTTCTTGGACTAATAGCGAGTGTTTGGTTTCGCATGACCGTTACTTTCGATAACTCTTACAGAGGATATTTCAAGTCATAAATGTCACGCGATAATAAACAAGCCAAAATTAAAAGGAAAAAAAAAAAATAAGTTCCAAAACGTAAAGCTACAAGAATTATATCAAAAGATGATTCTTGAAAATATAGTACTTACTCCAGAAAGCTGTTTAAATACAGCAAAATTAATTTTAGTTTGATCTTTGAAATTAGAAATCAAAATGTTTGTTTAGCTGATGGGACTTAACTACAGGGTTATCACTTATCAGTCCCTAAACTTACAAACTACTTCTCAACTAGCTTATCCTAAGGACGGCACAAATATCCATGCCCGAGGGGGGATTCGAACCCCCGACCGTAGTGGCCGTGCAGACCGTGAATGAAGCGCCTCAGTCCCCACGGCCACGGCGGCCGGCTTTGAAATTAGAGGAAATATGTTTAAAATGCTTGAGAAATGATTTATTTGAAAAAGTTAATAACCATGAGAATTAGCAAGTATCCTCTGTAAAACAATATTTTATTACAGAAATGATGAAGGCATTATTCCATGACAGAAGGGCTTTCTGGCGTTTACAAAGTGCTGTAAACATTCATTTAGCTGATGGCATTTCACTCTACTGCACAGTAGTTACTGCAGTAACCGCACTGTAGATGCACTAAGAAACACAGTAACACCTTGAACGAAATTTCTGCAGTCGGCGATGCAAACCAGTCGCGACTCGCTCGGCAAACACGCGATGTTTACCGACGCAGTGCGTTTGTTAACCTCCTGTTTACAGTGGCCGTTGGACATGGTAGATTTCCTAGCGGTTTAGGGCGAGAAACAGTTCATATAACAGAGTGTATAACGTCTCTGTAAATGATTCCTTTTGTTAACCACGTTGCCCCACAGTAGCAACGTTACACTGTCAACAATTATTATTTGCTCTACTCTTTAGTCTATTATTCTTTAAGACCACGGTCCACTTTGCTGAATACGTAACGTCCTCTCGGCAAAGAACCTAGAGTTCACACATGGTACTTTTGTCGTTTATGTTATGCGACGACAATCATCAGTGTGAGATTAAAACAGTAGGTATGTTTGCTAAACACTTTCTGTGCACGGATACGTAAATTAGGTAACTGCGTATTGTATTTTCAAGTTTACTTTTCGAAGTGGCAGCAGTCGATGTGAATAACCGTATCATTTTCGGCTTTTAGATTTATGAAAAACACACACACACACGTACACACACACACACACACACACACACACACACACACACACACACACACACACACACACACACGCCCACACGGCATGAGTATCATTGTGTTTCGCCTTACATAAACTTTTGCTACGGTTCAGATTTTGATATTTCGATTAATTTTAACGTTTGATTCGTCTTGTAGGACATTTCGCAAATTACGTTTCATACTATCACGAGAACACGAAACGTTAGTAGTGGCCAGTAGCGAACGAAGGCTGTCGGAGGCCCGTAGCGGCGGCAAAACAAAATGAGGCCCTCCCCCGTCCACATGTATTACTATAAGAAAGTAAATTTTGGGGGCCCCAGCTAAGGATACACGAGATAGTCTAAAGAGAATTGTAGTAGTCCCCAGAATTAAATGGGCGCTAAAAAAAACCTGGCTTTCGTTTCATTCGGAGGCCCTCTAAGACGAAAGGTCCGGGGCGGTCCGCCCCCTCCGCAACCCCCCCCCCCCCCCCCCCACTGGGAGTAACCACTGCTTCTTAATTTTCGTATTTTGACATTCAAATCAAGTGGAAGGTCACAACATTTGATATGGACAATGAGTTTGACAATGGTTTTCTCATTATTAGAAAGTTCGCTAATATTTGAATGTTTTCATGGAGAGCCTATTTTTTTTTTTTTTTTTTTTTTTTTTTTTATTTTTTTTTCATTAACGGCAAGTCAGCATATTAGTCTTGTGTAGTTCGCGAACGAACTAGTTCGGAAGAGCCCTCCCACAGCAGAACTACGCGAACAAGTTCGTAGATCCTTCGCCTCTTAGTTCGTCCGCTCCTTTTCCGAACAGACGGGGAACAACGAGAGGATGTGAGAGGGCGCAGCATCGCGTGATTTATAGGTAATGTTCCTACAATGACCTATTAAATAAATAAATAAATCCATTTTAAAAATAAAACACTAGGAGTACTCTGTATGCACAGTAATAGAATACCATTGTATCACCCATTCGTGCCGGCCGCGGTGGCCGAGGGGACTGAGGCGCTCCAGTCACGGTCTGCACGGCCACTACGGTCGGGGGTTCGAACCCCACCTCGGGCATGGATATTTGTGCCGTCCTAGTTCGTAAGTAGTTCATAAGTAGTTTGTAAGTTTAGGGACTGATGACCCCGTAGTTAAGTCCCATAAGCTTAACAAACTTTTTTTTTTCACCCATTCGTGTAAATAACTGGTTCATTTGCTTAAGTATTTGATGTCTAATTGCCCAAAAATACTGGTAAAAGCACGTACTTGGGCAACACTGATCATTATATAAAAAAGCTGTATAACAAAAGAAAGAGCTCTTTTAGTAGCGGTAGCAAAAGCCAAAAAGAGCGGACGAACTAAAAAGAGCGACCTACTTCGTGGCCGAGTTGCAAACTAAGCGGAGAGCTACCGGTCGCGAACTAAGATATGCGCAATAGGTCGCGAACTAAGATATGCGCAATAGGTCGCGAACTAAGATATGCCCGATCGGTCGCGAACTATAGTATGAGCAATCGGTGACGAACTAAAACATGCATTACCGGTCGCGAACTATTACGCCAAACGTATATTGTCTCTTAGTTCGTTGGATTCTTTCGAAGACCGACGGGCAATAGCAAGAGGGCGCGCAACAGAATTAAAAATCACTTATTTTCCTTCTGCTGATGACAGCCATTTCGAGGTGAGCGTCTGCCTGCTAGATTTCATAGTTCACTGCTACAAAATTTCTGTTTTAAAGTAATCTGCTCTCTGCAATATCTGACTAATAAATTCCATAATGCCAAGATGTAGATATAACTAAACTTAAACGCGAGAAATTAGCCACAAACTGTTTCTTTTGGTTTGCGTGATATCGTTAGCGGCTCATGCAGCATGCGCATGAAGCAGCTAGGTAGGGGAACTTCTCCCTCCACCTGCATGCGTAGATCACGCCGCTAAGCCGTCACTGGGAACGGACGAACTACAAGAACGAATTAAAAGAACGAAGTGAGCGCTTCCGATCGCGAACTATCATGCGCAAGTCTACAGCATATGCGGCGCAGCAAAGGGTAGCTTGCAATAAACTTTGAAAGTGCTTCATTCATCACCACAAAAGTAGACAAATATCTGTCGGCTTTCATGGATAGGAGGAAGAGGAGAGAAAATGAAGAAGCCTAATGAGCAGGTGAGGACAATGAGATGGAGAGTGCACGAGAGAGGGGAAGTATGAGATGGGAACAGGAGAATTAGAGATGCAGAAGAGAGAGAGAGAGAGAGAGAGAGAGAGAGAGAGAGAGAGAGGATTGGGATGTGGAATAAATAAATATCCAGGCAACGCTCGGTTTTCATCTAGTAAGTATGTAAAAATGAGACGATGAGTTATATAAAGGAAAGGACGTCCTCACGCAGACAATGTGATAACATTATAGTTTAACGTTTCTGGCATTGTTATGATTTGTTGGAAGATGCGTGTATAAATATGATTACCGAGTATATAGTAACATCAATTTATAATAGTCCGCATACGGTGGGCATTGAGCCCTTATTAATGTATCTTCTTCAGTTCAGTAGTATTAAAATCGTTTAAGTGTTTGTAAACATAAGGGACTTAACTGTTGCCGTTATCAGTCCCTAGGCTTACAAACTACTTAAATTACCTTATACTAAGGACAGCAGACACACACACACACACACACACACACACACACACACACACACACACACACACACATATATATATATATATATATATATATATATATGCCCGAGGGAGGATTTGATTTTCCGACAGCGAGTAACCGTGCGCTCCACAGCAAGGCGCCTTAGAGCGCTCGACCACTCCAGTTCTCTAATTGTTTTGGATTCGTTGAAAGTTATCATTGGTCAGCGACCGTAGATTGTTATATTCCTTGAGAGACGGCAGTCAGTAGCGAAGTTCTCTTTTGCTGAAGGCAGTGGCGAATATAGCATATATTTCCGGGAGAGGGGGGGGGGCAAGATTAATGTAAGATAAGCTTTATGTAGAGACCCACAATATTTTGTATCAGTTTTCCTGCTCATATTCAGAGGATAATGTGTGCTGAAGCCGCATTTACTACACAGAGATTAAGCTTTTTTATTGTTGCCATTAAATCACAGAAAACTTATTGGTTTAAAAAAAAACTCGCGCGAAATTCACAACACTAATACCCCATTCCCGGTACTAGCGCAGGGATGTATTAATGTTTACCACGGCGATGCCTTCACGCTGTTGTTCTTATGGTCTTCAGTCCGGTTTGATGCAGCTCTCCACCCTACTCTATCCTGAGCAAGCCTTTTGATCTCCTCATGAGAACGGCAACGCACATCCATTTGAATCTGCTTACTATATGCGTCTCTTGGTCTCCCTTTGCGATTGTTATTCCTCCAACGCTAAATTTACGATTCCTCGATGACTAAGAATGTGTCCTACCAATCGATCCCTTCTATTAGTCAAGATATGCCAGAAATTGCTTTTCTCAGCAATTCTGTTCAGTACCTCTTCATTATTTATGCGATCTACCCACCTAATCTTCAGAAATTGCTCTTCTCACCAATTCTGTTCAATACCTCTTCATTAGTTATGTATCTACCCACCTAATCTTCAGCATTCTTCTGTAGTACCACATTTCTGTATTCTCTTCCTGTCCGCACTGTTTATCGTCCATGTTTCACTCCCATACAAGGCAACACTCCACACAAATTCCTTCAGAAAAGTCTTCCTTACACTTAAATTAATATTCGATATTAGCAAATTTCTCTTTTTCAAAAATGATTTTCTTCCCATTGCCATTCGGCATTTTATATCCTGTTCACTGCGACCGTCATATGCTATTTTACTACTCAAGTAAAAAACTCATCTACCACCTTCATTGTTTCGTTACCTAATCTAATTCCTTCAGCATCGCCTGATTTTCTAAGACGGCATCCCATTATTTTTGTTTTTCTCTTGTTAATGTTCACTTTATACGTTCTCTTCAACACACTGTCCATTCCATTCAACTGCTCTTCCAGGTCCTTTGCTGTCTCTAACAGAATTACAATGTCATCAGCAACAGTCAATGTTTTTATTTCTTCATCCTGAACTTTAATCCCTATTCCAAATTTTTCCTTGCTTTACTTTACCGCCTGCTCGATGTACAAATTGAATAACATCGGAGAAAGGCTACAACCCTGTCTTACTCCCTTCCCAACTAATGCTTCCCTTTCATGCCCTTTGAGTCTAATAACTGCGGTCTGGCTATTGTACAAGTTGTAAATAACTCTCCTTTCCCTGTATTTTACCCCTGCTGACTTCAGAATTTGAAAGAGTGTATTCCAGTCAACAGTGTCAAAAGCATTCTCCATATCTTCAAAAAGCTAAAATTATAGGTTTGCCTTTCCTTAATCTATCTTCTAAGATATGTCATAAGTGCCTCCCGGGTTCCTGCGTTCCCCCCGGAAACCAAACTGATGTTTCCCGAGGTCAGCTTCTACCAGCTTTTCCATTCTCCTGTAGATAATTTGTGTTAAAATCTTGCAACTATAGACTATCAAATTGATGGTTCTGTAATTTTCACATCTGTCTGCTCCTGATTTAATGGGAATGGGCATTATTACTTTTTTCTTAAAGTCTAGGGTATTTCGCCTGTCTCATACATCTTACACACCAGGTGAAATAGTTTTTTCTTGGATGGCTCTCCCAGAGACTTTAGTAGCTCTGAGGGAATGTCTTCTACTCCTAGGGCCTTCACGTATCATTCAGTAAAATAATTCAGATACCGTACTTATTTTATTTCTCAATATTCATTATTTCGCTGTGGGGGGCGATAGGTTTCCTGGGGCCGCCTCCCCCTTATGTACGTCATCGACTTCAGGTCTATAGATTTCAACTGTGAGACATCATTCGCGTATTGCGTACATTTATGCACGTTTAAACAGTCAGCCTATATAATTCTGAACCACGGATTGTACCGAGGTTTCATTTTCCAGGCAAATTCACTGAGGGCAGATACTTCCTGCAATATAAGTTGGTGCTAAAGAAGTAATAAATAATCATGTTTAATTTTTGCTGTAAACCATTTTAATAAATATTTTCCACGCATCTAATTGTTTGTGATGTTATATGTCACGAATTGTGTGTTGTAAAACGATAGAATTTTGGAGGTACGAATAGTGGTACAGTGCAGCCTGCAGGTTTTGAATAAAGCTTGTAGTGAAAAAGATTCTTAAAGATTGGAAAATATGTATATATTTTCTTGAACGTACCTTGGTCCTCTTATTCGGGAGCACCAGGTATATGTTTGTAAATGAAATATGCCTACTTTTTACTTACGATAGGATCCTATTTTTAACAAGTGGATTATTACAGTATTTTAAAGTTAAATCCTGTTAACAACTAGGTAAACGGTTCAAAAGCAAAATTTTGCTTCCTTTGTCAGCCCTTAGATGACGACACTTTGCATCGGCAACATACTGTACATTAAGCGCCTTAACGGGTATAGCTAACCTCCACGGCTGAAACATCCATTGCTTCAGTGGAAATACGTTTCACGTTTCATCATTAATTTCCCCTCGAAGGTAATCAGTGATTGAATTTTAGCTGCTGTCGCACTGAGTACTGTCAAAGATAACACGTTGTTCGTAAGGACAATGCGAAATCAAATACAGTAAAACATGAAAGAATTACCCTTTGGAATACGTATAAATTAAATTAGGAACATTCAAATGACACTTTGACACAACGTGATACACAACATCTGCACATCGTAAATCAGTGTGCACTGTAATGGGATGATGAATAGCTACACGTACCGCAGAAAGTAGCGTCAACAGCCAACGGAAACAGAGGATGCCAGTTCACTCGCAGAAATGTATCAGCACATCCGTACTGTATACAGCCTCGCAAACGTATATATCACGTCAAACAGTCATAAAACCACTTCAAACGCTTGGTATCTCAGCTGTCATTGTTAACGTGTGGATGGACAGTTTTTAAAATAATTTAATCAGTCCGTTCCGAGTAATGTAGCGAGGAACAATATCCGAACCGACTATCTTATATGCAGTCACTGCGTTGCTAGTTGTTTCCAGACTTTCGGATTTAACTTTTGTGACTCGTTAACTCCAGCGCAATGAAAACGATTTGAATGAATAGGATTAAAGTACTAAGATCGACCATTAGTCGAATGAACTGTAAACTCTATCGAATAGGCAATCTAAAAATTACTTGTATCTGGTATTATTCAATTTTTAATAATATTATTTATTAGTTATTTGTTCAGCAGCCAGCTGTGTTAGGGCTAAATTTGACTGTAAGGTTTTGACCGTACGAGTAGTTTTAGAATACAGTTCCACATTATTTACTGCGAAAATAAATTTATATTACTGGATTTAAATTAGTTGTAATTATATGAAATGCTATGTAGAACCAGCCAGCTGTGTTAGGGCTAAATTTGACTGTAAGGTTTTGACCGTACGAGTAGTTTTAAAATACAGTTCCACATTATTTACTGCGAAAATAAATTTATATTACTGGATTTAAATTAGTTGTAATTATATGAAATGCTATGTAGAACCTATCACCATTCATACGTAAATTACTTGACGACATTAACAGTTTTAATCACTGTTCAATTGATACTATACAAAATTACTAGCATTAAAGATCTTGTTCATAATTAAAATCTACACACAACATTGCAAATAAATGAAGGTCCCCTAACAGAGAAAACTGATTCAATGTGATTTAAGTTATTTTTGTACCTCACTGTTTGAAAATTATTAACTGAAATACTATCATCCTTCCTAACTGGCATGGAAGAAGTCACTGTTATACTGTCGTAGCACTCCATATCCTTATGCAATAGCTTTATATAGTGATACATTTCCACAATTTTTGTAAATTTACGTTCAAGTTCATTGCAGTGTCCCAGAATAGCTTTTGTTGAAAAACAATCTGGTGACATCTGAACTACAGTTATACCTCTCATTAGTCATACCACAACGAAATATTGGCGAACAAGAAGCTCAAACTTTTTGTGTTACAAATATTTATACACTAGTAATGACCTAGCTAATAATAGTTTTACTGTAATTACATTATAGTCGCTGCATAGTTAAAACATGAAAGTCTTTGGTGGCATATTCGGTTTACAGAAGTGGCACATTGTAAATAGACGTTTCTTGCACATTTTACGTAGTATCACTACATTTTCTCGTCTCAAACATTAATTAATACTGGAGGAGATTATAGCAACCATTTAAAGTGTTTTCAAACTTTTGGATAAACTTGATTTACTCATAGGTGGACCAATATTAATACAAAACTACTGATGGGTAGAAACTGACCCTTCTCAGTTATTTAAACATTAGGAGAAACATAAAATTTATCTGCAGTTTGTAATTATAAAATTAATTGCATTTTCTCCGTAGCTAGACAGAACTTGAAAATATTATCAAAAAGGGAAAATTTCTGATGTTTGGAGAACAGGCATTTTTCCTTTTTGATAAGCTGACATTATACGCTAATAACAATTCTTAACCTAGTAGACATTCAGATGTAACATCATTAATCATATACCTGATAGAGTATAAAAATAAAATGTTTGACGCCATTACCACACATTTTAAACCAAAGTACAGTAACGTTTGGCAATAAAACAGAACACCTTGAAAGAGTAGAGATACGAAGTTAGTATACGCAGGACATGTTCGTTACTATATTATGAAAAAATCATTAGCACTTGTATTGCCTGTACTCGAAATTCGACCAATTGTGTTTACAAAGTAACGAAACTCATAATTTCTAAAAGTATTCACAATTTATTGGTATACAGATTATCAGTTTCTACGTGAACGTTGCATTTCCATATAAACGAAGTAGGAAGTCACAGCTATTCAAAATGAGGTAAATAAAAATTAGGAACTTAGTTGAATTCTTTGGTAGCAGCAGCAGATGACAACAAAGTTGCTCTCTTGGGATATTTCGTGAAATAATGTTATTCTGTTATCGCGAAATTTTTTATTTTAAGTGCTGACATCAAGGTCGACGTCGTATTTCAATCCATTCTACCGCTGGTTGGCTGTCATGCCAATTATGTTCCTAACACGACGTCGTTAGATCATTTTCTATGATCAGTTATTTAGATAATTAGTGATTATTACGTAAAATGGTTTGAAAACATTTTTTTTTTTTTTTTCTGTTCTTATCATATGGATTTGTGTAAGGTCTAATACATGATATTGAAATTCCCCGAGATCATATTATGACCATAAGGCGATAAAGACAGACGATTTGCCAATTCGGACCAAATCTCCTGTCAATTTTTTCCTTCTTGGAAGGGGGTAGGGGCCGCGGTGGCCGAGGGGATTGAGGCACTCCAGTCATGGTCTGCACGGCCACTACGGTCGGGGGTGCTGGAAAAAGTTTAAATTTTGTCCATTTACCGAAGAACAGTTACATCGTGTCCATTCTTCCGATACCTACCAGGTGTGTTAAAAAAGTAAGATGACTTTATATTTTTATACACAAAAGTTATTTTTTCAACAATATTCATGTTGTATCCTGCAAAGTAATCACCGTCATTTACATTTGTGCCAAGGCTCCTTCCAGTCCTCGAAGCACTTCTCATAAGCACTTTTTGGCACAGCCTTGAGTACTTCCAGCGTTGCAGATTTTATTTTCCTAATCGCTGCTTCCTTTCAAAAGTTAAAAGTAGTGTGTGTTTGTTTGAAATGATTAGTAGTATGTGTTTGTGGGGCGAGCGTGTCACTGTTTTTGTTAAGAGACCGTCCCCGCTAAAATGCACAAATAAATGTTCTGTTGTGGTTTTGGTAACAAAATAATTTGACTAAGCAATGAGACTTAGTACCTTCCTTTGCCCTGTTAGAATAAATTGCAACTGACATGGGATGCAATGATCTTACGTAAAATGTGGTTTAGTTTGATGCGCAACGGATAACATTTTAACTTGTACAGTTGTTAATAAGTCAAAAGTAATTAAACTCGTAATTGGGCTAAACATTAATCTCGTGTGTGAGAAACAATGTGAGCAAATGAAATGTTCAGATCTGTTAGCGTGCACCATATACCAGCAGCCAGACTATACATGTACAATTCGACTGCGAGAGCCAATAGAAAGTGCTACTACAGTGATAATTTTGCTACTTGAGTTAACAGGATGCCAAACAAGGATATTTGATATTAACTGGATATCAAGATCACTGCACTTGATAATGTACCTATCTGTACAACAATTACCATACAGATTCAATGTAATAAAAAATGTTCTACAAATCTGATAAAGATTTCAAGTATCACATACTGCAAATATTTCTCATCTCTTTACGTGGTCTACTTCTCTTCTGATCAGACAAATCACCTTAACTGTTACTAACATTAACTAACTTAATAATCTGAACTTTCATTGAGACTGAGAAACTATGATCTTTACTGCAATTATGAACAAACTACTTCTTGCTCTCATTAATAGACCAACTGATCATCACAAAATGCCTACACTGAACTGTTCTAATTAGCATACAAATTTACAAACACAATAATTATGGAACACTATCATAAGAAACAATGATCAGAACGGATAGCAATTCAAATTGGTGAAAGGAACGAGAAACTGGTAAAATGACTCAGGGATAAATGATAAATGCGAGATGAATTAAACAGTATTCATAAGCAAAAGGACAAACACCAACTACAATATAGGCTACATACAGACTACCATACATAACAATAGAAAAGTACAAGTTTACCTTATTTGAGACAGATTAATTTCCATACAAAAATTTCAATCTGCAGACTTGGCTGCGACTCTTCAAAACTGAATTTTTACTCTTCGAGTCTAACACACAGACAGACTAACCCGACAGTTTCACGACTACAACTCTACCATAATCAGACATCAACTATCCTACACGAAAGTCACACACCGACTCCACTCAAACGCAACAACTGTGAGTGCAAGACACACTCCAAAGAAAAAACAAAGTCTTTGGTTTACAGCAAAGATATGAAAATAAGTACAGTATGTTATATCGATTAGTGAAGTGATACAAAATGTTACATAAATTTGTTTTCTACAGAATTATAGCTTTGGTTTTTATAACAAAACATGCTCAATGCTCTATGACAGGCAAAAATTATGTGAAAATTATATTGCGTACTCCTTTCAAAGTATCTTCAGTTTTGGGAAAATCAAAAAGTCTCAGGGGGCCAAATGCGGCGAATATGGTTCCTCAGGCGTAATTGTCGTGTTCATTTGGCCAAAATATTCCTCATAAGAAACGACGAATGATTTCGTCCAGCATTTATGGCCGTTAGACCCCAAGTGGTGTCGTGTTCGTCCTGCCTGGTGTTACTTCGGCGACTTGAGAGTCAATGATAGTGAAATGATGACGAGGACGACACAACATCTAATCCCCGAGTGGAGAAAATCCCCAAACTGACCACGAGCTTGTATATATCTCGAATGTTTAATGCAGAGCAAAGTTCCTAATGATTAGAAAAAAGAGCAGGTGACTCCCGTTAATAAGAAAGGTAAAAGAACTGACATAATTACAGGCCAATATCGTTGACATCAGTTTCCAGCAGAATTTTAGAGTATATTCTCAGTTCGAATATAGTAAATTTTCTTGAGCCGGAAAAGACCATTTCTATGAGTCAGCACGGGTTTAGAAAATATCGTTCACGTGAAACTCAGATTGCCCTTTTCTCTCATGACATCATGCGAGCCATGGATGAAGGCAACAGGCGGATTGTGTTTTTCTAGATTTAAAGAATACATTTGACGCCGTGCCACACTGCAGACTGCTAACGAAGATGCGACCATATGGAATAGGTTCACAGATTTGTGACTGGCTGGAAGACTTCCTAAGTAATGGAATGCAGTACGTTTTTGTCGACGGCGAGTGTTCATCAGAGACGAGTGTATCGTTAGGCGTGCCTCAGGAAAATGTCATAGGACCGCTATTATTTTCTATCTACATAAACTATCTGATGTAGAGAGTAACTTGTAATTTGTGGCTGTTTGCTGATGATGCTGTGGTGTGTAGGACGGCGTCGTCTTTAACTGACTGTAATAGCATACAGGATGACTTAGACAAAATTTCTAGTTGGTCAGTAGAATGGCAGCTAGTTCTCAATGTAGAAAAATGAAAGGTGATGCGCATGAGTAGGAAAAACAATCACATAATGTTCGAATACAGCATTAGTAGTGATCTTCTTGTTGCAGTCGCGTCGTTCAAATATTTCGGCGTAATATTGCAGAGCGATATGAAATGGAACGAACATGTAAGGACAGTTGTGAAGAGACGGACACTCGACTACGGTTTATTGGGAGAATTTTGGGAAGATGTACTTCATCTGTAAAGGAGACCGCGTATAAAACGTTTGTACGACCGTCAAGAGTATTGCTCAAGTGTTTGGAACCCGCAGCAGATCAGTTTAAAGGAAGACATAGAAGCAGTTAAAACGCGAGCAGTTACGTTTGTTCCTGGCATGGAGCCAGTAATCCCTGAGTTTCGAGGATGCATCACAACCACCTACTGACCATGCGCTCCAACATTGGTCAGGTTTATGGGTCGATAGCTATCCAAATGAACTGGAGTTTTCCTTGTTTTAATCACCGGTATGATTTACCCTCCCGCCACTGCGATGGGAATACCCCGTCGCATCACACCCCGTTGAAGAAAGCAAAGAGATTACCCTGACTTTCTGCTGAGAGGTCTCAGCATTTGGGCACGGATGCTATAAGGCCCAGGGGCCGTGTCAGGGCATTGTGCGAGAGCACTGAGTAGCTCCCACTCGCTGAATGAAGCGGTAAAGGAGATGGGCTGGCGTTCCACCCGCCCCTTTAGAGTACGGGAGGCCGGTGGGTAGTTTACAGAGGCAGAAGTGCGAGCGTAATGCTCAGCGAACATTTCTGCAAACGTGGCTGGATCCGTACATAAGCTCCATTCGTGGTGATTCCATGGATTCCTACTGGTGTTGGGTATCCCTGTAAATACCTAATCCTGCTCGAGACCTGGGAGGTGGAGGTACCTGACCCAATAGTAGAGACGTACATCTCCCAATGCTTCCCTTTCCAATGAAATGGCGAGCACGAGCACGGTGCCGTTTAAAATGTAATGAGGTGCTCATGAAAAGGGTGCCGCTTGTATCGCTGTAAGGCCCGCCTACAGTCTAATGGCCTCAGCGACCACCACGGCACCGTCTATGGATTTTTTGGCGCTCTCGACCTCCACATCGATGTTATCGAGTGGGGGAGTGCCAACGATGGCAGCAGAGGTGTAGCCTTCCTTGTTAGCCCTATGCAGAACCCACCCACGAGGGCGTGCTGGGGACTGACGTTCTGCGAGTGAGAAAGAGGTCGAAAAATGATCACTGCCACGCAAGACATCGTGAACACTCCAGTGGACAGATGGTGTAAGGCTGTGGCTGCAGTTCGACAGATCAATGGCCGAGAACGTGCCTTGTGCTACACTAAAATGTGTGGGTGCACCTGTGTTTAAGAGGCAGAGGTTTAGTTGAAAAGGTGTCCTCGACAACTCTGCCATGGCCAGAAATCATAGAACCACCCCCAATGTATTATGGGCATTAAAGTCGCCCAATACCAGGAAAGGTTGTGATATAAGTGCAGCCAAAACATTCAATGAGATATCACCATATGGAGGGAGGTAGATACTGCAGATTGTGATCTCCTGTGTTGTCCTTAGACTGACAGCCACGGCTTCTAGTGGTGTCTGCAGGGGCATGGGTTCGCTATAAAAAAGGACATGCACACATACTTCACCTGAAACCCCGTTATACATGCTGCAAAGTGCAGGGGTACGCATTGCCAGAAACCAGGTTTCCTGAAGGGCAATGCAGAAAGCAGGAGTGATGCTCAGAAGTTGTAGCAGCTCAACCAGGTGGGTGAAAAAACCGCCGCAGTTCCACTGGAGGATTATGTTTTCTCCATGCTGCACCGCCATGATGAATAAAAGGAGCAAATTATTCCATCGGATCGTCTGCTAACATCTGCTCTGAATCCACAGAACCAGAGATCATACGGTCTGGTAAAACAGTAAGTGCGAGATCATCAGGAGATGCGACAATCTCGCCCCCATCCTCTGAAACAGAGGATGTGGGTGACTGTGGCTTTGCAGGCATTTGTCATAGCGCGGCACCAGGTTTTGTATACCTTCTTCATAGAAATCTGCTGCCTGTGTCTTCAACCAGTTGGAAACAGTGAAATTTGGGGGACATCCATAGCGAGAGCTCTAATTGTAAACCTAGGGTTTTCCTGGATCTTGTCATCAATCGCGTGAACCAGTTCTTCTGTAACCAAAGGTGGACGCCCACTTCGTTCCTCATCGTGCACATCACTACGCCCGCCATTGAACTGTCGGATCCATCTTTTCACCATCGAATCACTCATCGCATTTGGTCCGTAAACATCGCAAATTTGCCGATAAATTTCACTTGGTTTCACTTTCCACGCAATCAGAAACCGAATCACGGACCTGATTTCACAGGCGGCGGGATTTTCAATCAACGTCGGCATTTCAAACAAGCACAACAAAGCGTACGTAACTGACAGCGATCTCCAAATGGTGGACGTTCTTCTCCTTGATACACGTCGTCTAAATCGCATGTGTGGAATTGCAATCGCAGCGCTGCACCGGAGATAGATTGAAACGGAACTTACTTTTTGGACGCTCCTCGTATTTTCTTTCGCAGTTCTTATGCTGAATATTATTTTTATTTTTACTTTACAGAGCTTACGGTTGGACAATTTGGCGCAGTACATGGATGGTGTAGGAGCGAG
Organism: Locusta migratoria; assembly: GCA_026315105.1. NCBI lineage: Eukaryota > Metazoa > Arthropoda > Insecta > Orthoptera > Acrididae > Locusta > Locusta migratoria. Next base: position 324,007,934 of record CM048750.1, read on the forward strand.
AGGACGCGCGCGTGTCTGCCGCGGGAAACGGCAGCAGGAGCGAAGGGCAACCTCTACGAAGCTCTGAGGTGGCGAAGGGGAGATGCGCAGCGTAGCTGGGTGCAGCTGCATTCCTTCCCCATTCCACTGCGACTGGGAGAGGCCCTGACACAGTTGGGGAGTGCCCACTGCTAACTCACACACACCACAACGGCTGCCCTTGGGAGCAGTGAATGACAGCCCTGGCGTCTCAATGGAAGTAGCGAACGGCTGACACACTTGCAACCACACATTCACAGGTGGTTTTTTGAGTACCGTGAACCTTTAAGAACAAATTTCACTGTAGCAACGCATCCATTTCCATTTTTATAGAGATTGCTTCTACTTTAAAAGCCATGTCCATAATAAAATCTTTAAAAACAAAGCATTCTAGGGGTTACGATAAAATATCAACAAAGTTAATTAAAGCTTGCTCTTGAATTTAGCACAATTTTAAGTTATTTGTCTAACCAGTCTGGAACGTTTCCTGATTGGTTAAAATATGCGGATATTAAACCTCTATCCAGGAAAGGGAATAAAGAGATACCAAGCAGCTTCTCAACCACACAGTTTAGATTTATGAAAGGTTCTTATATCGAGAAGACTATTTACACCTACAGTGAGAATGTACTTAATCCATTACTTAATAAATTAAAATCAGCAGGTATTTTCTGTGATTTATCAAAGGCATTTGATTGTGTAAATCATAACATCCTTTTAACTGAATTAGAATTCTGTGGTGTCCGGGAATCGCTGCAAATTGGCTCAACTCGTACCTCGCTAACAGAAAACAAAGGGTATCAGTGTAAGGGACTAGTGAATTAAGCCAACAGTCATTATCATATTAGGAAGAAATTACATGTGGTGTCCCACAAGGCTCTATCTTAGGTCCATTGCTTTTTCTTGTGTACATTAATGACCTCTCATCAGTTACACTGCCAGACGCAGAGTTTGTTTTGTTTGCAGATGATACAAGTATTGCAATAAAAAGTACGTCAAGCATAGTTATAGAAAGGTCTGCTAATAACATTTTCATTAACATTAATAAACGGTTCAAAGCCAACTCATTCACATTAAACATTGAAAACACTCACCACATGCAGTTCAGAACATGTAAGGGCTTCTCTCCAATATATGCGTCAAGTATGAAGACGAGCGGATAGAGAGGTTGACAGTATAAAATTCCTGGGATTACAGCTTGATAATAAATTCAGGTGGGAGGAGCACACCACAGAACTGCGGAACCGACTTAACAAATATGTATTTGCAATTCGAGTGGTATCAGAGATAGGAGACATAAAAATATAAAAGCTTGCATACTTTGCTTTCAAGTCAAGCAAAAGTTTTCAGAGTCCAAAAGCGTGTAATATGTATTATTTGTGATGTAAATTCACGGACATCCTGCAGAAACCTCTTCAAAGAACTGGGTATATTAACTGCTGCCTCTCAGTATATTTATTCCTTAATGAAATTTGTCATAAATAATATATCCCTTTTCCCCAACAAACAGCTCAGCTAATACCTACAATACTACGAACAAAAATGATGTAAACGAGGACCTTGAAGCACTTACTTTAGTTCAAAAAGTGGTCCACTACTTAGGAACACATATTTTAAATAATTTACCAACAACCATAAAAAATTTAGTGACAAATAAAGATCACTTTAAGAGGAGACTAAAAGACTTTCTAGTAGCCAACTCCTTCTACTCAATTGAGGAATTCTTATATAGAAACAAATGATATGTATCTCTATTCATGTTATTGTTGTTGTTGTCTTCAGTCCAGAGACTGGTTTGATGCAGCTCTCCACCCTACTCTATCCTGAGCAAGCCTTTTCATCTCCTCATAAGAACGACAACCCACATCCACTTGAATCTGCAATGTTATTATTATTATTATTATTATTATTATATCATCTTCAAAAAAAAAAAGAATCATGTTCCACATCCACGAGGATCACCTCAACACGAATCTATGGAATGAACCAACTAATCTAATCTAATCTCATCGCAACGAACAATCTAAATAGTTTTTTTTTTTTTTTTTTTTTTTTTTTTTTTTTTTTTTTTTTTTTTTTAATGTAAGAGACAGTCTCAGACTTTTACAGTATGGCGAATATACTTAAGGAAAGACTATTTTGTTTGAACTTAAAATTAGAATTATAATTGTCTTACACTTAGTCATCTTCAAGTCTGACTAATCGTGCATCAAGAGACAGTACATAAGTCAGTCAGAACGTGTTGGGTAAACTTTAAAGCAAACATTCAAAAGAGAGTATAGCGCATGTTTTATGAACTTACACAGAGACACGTATGCCACACATAATGTCATATGTCAACCCATTGTAACAGAACACTCAATTAGCACACTTATTACGTTAGTTTGTGGTGCTTAACTCAAGCAGAAAAGACTTGTGTCTACACCTGAATATTGCACTTTTCTGAAGACACTTAAAGCTGACTAATATACTTTTGTCATAAGACAGTGTTGAACTTTAGCGCCGAAAAGAGTTAAAATGACGGAACATTAAAAAATTACGATAGGCATTGCCCTAAAGCCTGTCCTGTTTACACGATGAAGTAGAGCAATTGAACATTAGAACTGTGTCGAGTGTTGAGTGTGAATATGTCAAATTTTTCTCCCAGTTCTTTAAGAAGTCGTAAATCCACCCCAACGACATCTTTGCGGTAGGGTAAAGTGTCGTCAAATAATAAAAGTGCTTAATTTTTTTGTCCTTTTCTATGCAACAGAACATAGCACACCAATCAGCTCTATTAATTTTTTGTAGTTTAGTATATTGTGTCATATCAGAGATTCAAGTCTTTAGTTAAATTCTTTATCGATTTGCTATGAATTCAAATAATGAATTATGCTAGTAGTGTCATTTTCTCTTTCAAGTAGGAAGAACTGATTAAAAATTCATTAATAAGGAATAATTTAATTGTGATGATTAACTGTCTTCATCTTTAGACATTTTAATGATCCTTAAGTCAGATCATTTTGTAACTTACGTAAAATATTTTCTTTCGTGTACAATATTTTGTGTACAAATAGAGAATGACTTTTGAGAACAGATTTTCGTCATATTATTAGTCAGATTACTTTTATCCTCAATTTACCTTCTCTCTAGTAACAACACCTTTGTTAAAACACTAATTGGAGTGAGAAAGATAATAACTTTCTTTTAATGTACGTATTTTGAACAAATTTTTCAACTCATTACATTTATTTATTTATTATTTTTTTATAAAGTACAATGTCATTAAGTAAAATCATATCTAGTGCTGCTTGTGTTATCTTAATTTATGTGTGTATATTTCCAAATATGTAAGACTAGATGTTTTCTTTTAAAGTTTGTACTGGATAAGTACACTGAATTATTTTAAAACAGTTGAAGTACAGATAGTTAACTTCATTTTGTAACATACTTGTCTTTGTTTTGAGTACCTTTACTGATCAAAAATGTTTCAATGAGAATTTACTCAAATGCTATATAGTTATGAAATTAATGCTCCTTTCTTTTCTTCATGTTAAATAAAAATATAGCATTATAACATAATCCTTAGATGGTATGTCCGAGAGAAATAGCTCGTCCGTACAGGATTAGCTATCATTTCCCGTAATTGACCATTAGCCAGAATGGTGTGATGAGGTGGAACTAGGGTACCCCAACAATTGTTATCGTAATCAATATTTACCTTAAACTCTAATTTTCCTCGCTTTTCAATTACTTACTAGCCTTTATATGTCAATTTCTTTATTTATTTGCTTGATAACACTGAATTGTAGCTGCGAGGATATACAAATATCTTACTATGTTTTTTTCCCGATTTTTCTAAATTTCTTTTAAGTGGGAAACGTACTCATCAACCAAGCTGGCTAGTATAAGTAAACGTGTTTACTTATTTATTTGCTGTGTCATGCTAATTTTCCTCCTAATCAATACCCCACTTCCCTCTACGAATGGTGGTGGTGAAGTAAGTAACCCGTGCGCAAATGTTTGTTAAGCTTAGGGAATTAACTGTGGTATTATCAGTCCCTAAACTTACAATCAACTTATAAACTAACTTATACTAAAGACAGCATAAACATCCACCCCCGACGGGAAACGGACTCGTGCATCGGAGCATAGCGTCTCAATGCGCTGTGGCAGAAAATATTCTGGAGCAGAGGCTTTCTTCGGAGCTTTAGTATGAGGAGGTCCGGTATCAGGGATGTTCTTTGCGATGTGAATGTACAGAACAGTCGAACGCCAAACGACAGTTGACATCTGCAGTCAGGCCATACTGACCAACAAATAGGGTAAGTACCCGCCCCGGCAGACCGGAGGCCAGTGAGATATTCATTGTTCTGATGAGTGGATGGTTGGAGCGCTTACTGGGAGGACATGGTGACACGTAGGTCCCAGTAGTTAAGACTGAATATCTGGAATATGCTGCAAAATTATTCTTAAATCCCGCGGTGCATTCAGTAGTGGCACAAGTTATCCTAGTAAGTAACGTACATGGTATTCGCGTAATTATTTTGATCTTTTAATTTACACAGGGAGACTTGCAAATACGTTAATTTTGGAGTGGGTAAATCATGGTTTTGCACAGAGCAACGTGTCGTTGATTCAGCTTTTTGCAAATTCAAATTCGTTTGCAGTGTAATTTTCAAATGTATAATAATTATTTCGTATAGAAGTTCACGAACTTGCCATTAAACAGCTTGTGAAATTTTCGTGTATTTTCTTTGTGTGACCACCACGTGGTTCAAACCTTCTGTAACCGTGCTAATATTCTATTATCTGGTGTTCAGATGTTATTGAGATTCTGGATTTTTTGTTTTGTTTCGAGACGTATTTCATGAAATTTTGCCTGCTTAAAATAATTTACAATGCATTCGTTTCGAAGTACAAAGGAACAGTTTCAATGCGCACCTTTAGTTAAACTATATTGTGTCAACTAACTGGAGACCAACTTAATGAATTGTTGTTAATTTTTGTGGATTTCAAAGATATCTGTTTTGTGCTATTTTCATCGACGAAGGTGTGGTGGACACCAAATGTGCAAAGTATAAATACAGGATGGTAAAGATTTAATCATAAATATTACTGATGTTCAAAAGCAATTGCAAACAACATAAACGCATTTCTGGTAATTTCCGAGAACTTGTAGAATGTATAAATTATTTAATTTTAAGCATTTCTTAGTTACATTAGAACACGTTCCAAATCAAAAAAGATACGCCGACAAAGATATAGTGTTAAGTAAATTTTTAATATTCAAAAGTACGGCCGTATGTGATAAAATCACTTCTTCATTATACTGTGTACTTGTATTATGTGTAAATTTTACAATATTTAACCATCACCCAATAATTTGTACATTCCGTTTCCAAAGCATCTAGAATCAGTGATTGTGTGTATTGATATTTCTGATGCACCCATTTAATTTGAAAACGTTGTATCATATTTTTCACTTAGATCACAAGTAGTGTTAGACCTATATTTTGTATAGATTTCATATTTCCCTTGTTAGTTGTGTCCGTTTGTCCAACACACAGCAGAGAACCAACCCTTTTTTGGTTCAGTTTTGATAAAGGATTTTGCTTTGTTCAGTTCAAAAGCGCATAAGCTAATCTTCAATAGACGTTTTGGAGTCATAAAGTGTGTCATTCTGTGTATATGTTCTCATATGCTGGTCTGTTACATTCCTTACGTCCTGAGGCAACAAGATTGAAAACTTGAATGTATGTCTGTAAGTAGTAATGAAATATGGTGCACTAGAATTTACGTATTTATTTGGCATTCTCTGGGACAAAGTTAATAGTGTAATTATTCAGGTGGCTCATAAGTTGTTATGTGTGGCTAACTATGAACATTATGTGAACAACTATTACAATATCACAACCTTGGAATCGTGTTAACAGTATCTGGTTAGGCAGAATTACAAGAGGGTCAGTATATTTAGTTTGTTAAATGGATGATTAGTGGTAGAATGCCAATCAGCTGTAGACAAGAGTTATATCAGCCGCTCTCGCAACCTAGAGCCCTAAATTACTATCACTGATACCTGGACACCTTGGTTTAGAAGTGCATGTTGATGTAGTAACCATGCACTGTATTAATGTTTACATAGTGATTTTTCCTCTTTTTATGAGGGTGAAGTGAGCAAAATTTCTTCAAGATCAGAATAAAACTTTAGGGTGGTGTGAGTGAAAGTGCCCTCCGCCATTTGACGTACGACATTTTATATACACAGAGAGCTTCGTCTGCGTTAAATTTCAACATCGGTATGAAACTGTAGATTTTATAAATGTCGGCATCTTAAGTACTCTCTACTATGCGACATACGCTATTTCATTTACACAGTTACATTCCTCTAGTTTTGACGATCAAGAGTACAAAATTTTACCTTGATCGGAATAAAACCATAGATCTCGTCGAGGACCGTAATATATATATATATATATATATATATATATATATATATATATATATATATATATATATATATATATAAATTATACTTCGCGATGCGCCATACGGTATCCTAAGTAGTCTGTGGGTGACCTTCCTCTTCTTTCGAAGGTAAAGTGTGCAATATTAACGATCAGAATGTAGGTTGGAGTGAGTGAACTGCCTTCCGCCATTGACCATACTGTATGTTATGCTAGAGTGACCAGATTTCCGAAATAAAAATATGGGACACATGTGAGTACCGATGCGAGTGACACTAAATGTTGCCTTTACCTGTAGCATTAAACCATACATGAACACACGAATTGATTCTCACACAGTATAGTGCTCCCCAAGCTGAAGTGTTGAATTCGGTAGTTCTCGTATTTACATATGATTTTCTATAAATCACTTATGTTAGTGACTCACGACTTATCTTAGAGGATACATTAAGGAAAGGCAAACCTACATTTCTAGCTTTTGTAGATTTGGAGAAAGCTTTTGACAATGTTGAATGGAATAAACTTTCAAATTCTGAAATCAGAAGGGGTAAAATATAGGGAACGGAAGGTTATTTACAACTTGTAAATTAACCAAACGGCTGTTATTAGAGGTGTAGGGCATGTAGGGGCTCAGTGGTTGGGAAGGGAGAAAGACAGGATTGTAGTCTTTCTCTATTGTCATTCAATTTGTACATTGAGCAAGCTGTGAAGGGAAGCAAAGAGAAATTTGGAGAAGGAATTAGAGTTCAGTTTGAAAAAAATGTAAATATTGCGTTTTGCTGAAGACATTGTAGTTCTATTAGAGACAGCAAAGGACCTGGAACAGCAATTGAATGTTATGAACAGTGTGTTGAAAGGAGCATATAAGATGAGCATTAACACGAACAAAACAAAGGTAATGGAATGCAGCCTTAGAAAATCAGGCGATGCTTAAGGGATTAGATTAGGTAATGAATTTCGTTACTTAGGTAGTAAACTAACCTACGATGGTCTCACTACAGAGGATATAAAATGCACAATGTCAGTGGCAAGACAAGCATTTTTGAAAAAGAGAAATTTGCTAACATCGAATGTTAATTTAAGTGTACGAAAGTCTTTTCTGAAGGGATTTGTGTGGAGTGTTGCCTTTTATGGGGGTTGCACATAGACGGTAAATAGTTTAGACAGGAGAAGGGCGACATTGCTGCTCGCGTTGCTCGCGATCCAATGACCCTTAGCAGTATATGGAATCGGTGGATTCAGGAGGGCAATACGGAACGCCATGGTGGATCCCAATGCCCTCGTATCACTAGCAGTCCAGATGGAAGGCATGTCTAGATCCCTGAGTCAACAGATGGGGACATTTGCAAGACATGAACAATCTGCACGAGCTATTTGTTATGGTCAGTTACCTAGACTTTCTGCTGTACCAAATTGGCTAAAAGCTGATTATTGTAATTTTGTGAGTAGCTACGGTATGATTGAATCTGTCAGTTTTTCTAACGAATAAATATATCATAATAATTTTCAAAAGTATTTTGATAATATAATATTAAGAATAATTCTTAAAAATTCGACGATTTGACACAAACAATCAGGAAGAACAATTTAAATCATTATATTTTCCTTTCCTACGACGTGATATCCATGAAATAATGCCTCCATTTTGCCATAAACATCAGTGAAATTTCTTGTGAAAATCCCATTGATATTCGAGGAGCAGTTCTGTAGACACGTGTGTCCAAACAAAATAGCAACGGATACAGCGGTTTTATGGTTTTATTATACTAGGCACGTAAATTAAATTACAAGTCCCTGATTTTTCAGCAGAATGTTGTGAATAGGGTAAATCGCATGTAATAACAACATGTACCATTTTATAGCTTCATACGTCTAACATTTGATGGGTTAATATAAAAGTATCATCATCAGTTAAGAAACGCAAGTGAACCCAAACTGCGTTTTACCAACTGTACCATTGTCGTCAACGTAGGACTATTCTTTATTTCTTTTTATCAGGATGTCACTTGAATATAAAACCAAAAGCATACAGAACATATTTATATTGCGGTCTCCAATAATTTCCACTCGCAAAACATGCAATTAACCAAAACTACTGAGGCTATTTAACATCACAAAGCAATTTTTACACTTATTACCACTTCTTTCACACTTGCGAGCAAAGTTTTTAAACTACCTTATAGTTTAACTAATCCATATATATGTCCTCATCCCTCCCCCCACTCCCAAGGTAACATTGTCAATATGAAGAGTTCCTTCAATTTAAGACTAGAACATGTAAGTTATATAATGTAAGTAACATTGTGGAGGATAATATCATGTATTTAGTCATATGAGAGCAAGAAGGAAATTTTAAATGTATATACGGTTAATTAAAGAATTTTAATATTTAATGCAAGCAGTGTTATTCTAATGATACTTTTAAAACATATAAATGAAAGGAAAAGTTAACTGTGAATGTATAATAACAGTAAAACTTATATCATCTATTATTTTAAAGAGAAACTTCTTTTTATAATTTTAATAACTAATATGGTTTGAAACGTTTGTATGGAGGGAATAGCTAATAGTTTTCCAAACTGTAGAAAGAGAACAAACCGAGTAGTTTCAGTTGCAGAGTGAAAATTAATGTCCATATGACAATAACCATAACAAAAGCCTTGTGAAACATTATGATGTATATTTACCTACTGAAAATACCGTTGAGGACCAAAGGTTTATGTTCTCTCTCTCTCTCTTACACACACACACACACACACACACACATTATATATATATATATATATATATATATATATATATATATATATATATATATATATATATATATTAGTCCGTTACTTACACATTTTCATTGTTCCCAAGGTACATAGTTACAAACACAGTGTGCATCATTGACTGGATTACTTTCGAACACTCACGCTTGGCCAATATTTTGTATGAATTTGTAATGATCCTAAAGAAATGAACTAACTATTTAAGTTTCTATGACTGGTTCCGGGGCTGCAACAAATAGATTGCGACGTCTGTTCAACAGAGGGCTTTGTAAAATTTAGTAATGTTGATAACAATATCCCTTAATTAAGACTTATGTTGATGTACAAAAGTTAATCATCTAGTAACTATGCCATGAGTGACTTAAGCTCTAAGGTGAAGCATACACAACATATAAAATTTGTGTTAATGACTGTACTATGTACTAAGGCTTTTAATTGTTGATTGTGTTTCATATCAGATTTTTAATGATCACAAGATATTTTACCACTTTCGATACATCTCATATTGTGTTTGACAGTGATTGTATTTTATACATTTGATCCTACACAAGGTGGTTGTTTTTTATCTATACTAATAATAAATCTGTAAATGCTGGCCTCTCGCTGTTCACTTCAATCTTCAAAACTATGGGACGAATCTTCTTGCGGTTTTCACAGGAAAGAACAGAAAAGTTTGAATCAATATATAGGTATAATTTTATCTAAATCGAGTCAAGGAAACAAAGTATATTGTAATTTTAAGTGTTTTCAGTAACAGTCGTGTCTGTTTGTTCAACTACTATAAACCACTTCTCTCCAAAACTACTTCACGAATTCGCATGGGATTTTCACAGGTAACGTGAGCGTAACTCTGCGCAACATATAGACTTCGTTTCATAAAAATAGGATCACTGCAAGAAAAAGAATATCGTAATTTGAAATATTTTATCAACTACTACAATGTCTGTCTGTCTCTTTGAACACGTTTATCTCGTAAACTATTTGACGAATTTTCATAGGGTTTTCACACGTAACTTGGGCATATCTTGCGGTTACATAAAGGCTTCAATAATTAAAATCGGATCAGAGAAAATAAAGATATCATAATGTAATAATTTTTTAAAAGCCATCGTTTGTTAAGGGTAATCTCCAAACGTACTACACGAACTTTCATGGGTTTCCACAGGTAAATTGAGAATAGTTTGTAGAATATCATAGGCTTAATTTCATCAAAATCGGATCAGAGGAAGGAAAGATATAGTAATTTCAATTTTTTTTGTATACTATGCTTATAAGTATGGTGTAGTACACCAAAACTCCAAGAAAACTATATGGACATTCATGGGGTTTCACAGGTCAACTGAGAGTACCTTGGGGCAAAATATAAGCTTCATTTCATCAAAATCGGATCAGTGGATGAAAAGATATCGCAATTTGTAGTTTCTGGTGTATGCTATGCTTGAATTGAAGCGTAGTCTAGCAAAGATCCGATAGAGGCGCTGTTACATAGCATACCGAATAGTTAATAGATGGCGATACTGCATTTGAATCCTTTCTGAAAAATGAGTCCCGTACAATGAGGGGAATAATTCTTTATGTTGATAATGAAATAAATAATTACTGTTGTTCCGATCAATAAATTAATGATCCCCCTACGGCGAATATTTCGTTGCCATCGTAAACATACTGAACCGCTGCCACTACGAGTAAAATTTAACCAAGGTACGATACAAAAAATAATTTATGTAGTTCCCTTTCTGATTTCGGTGTATCCTAATTACATTTTGAGTGCGTTCTGTTGAGCAATACATCTTTCGACTGGTATAACCACTAAATTGTACATAGAGTAGAAATATCTATGGAGTGGGCATTGCGTTCTGTGCATCTTCTCAACATTAAGATGGAATTTTTACCACGTGATAATGAGACAAACCCAATCTCCCCACGCATTTATGTGCTCTTGCGATTGGTTTGTACCGCCGTGGCTGCAAAGACGCCCCACCTCCTTTTCTCAGAGCAACCACATAAAATGAAATACTGTGACATCTAAATAAATGTGTCACAGAAGAAACAAGAAAGTTGAGGAACCGTCGATAAAAGAGGCATCTTAACGGAACACAAAAAGAACCAAGATAAAGTCAGTGATTAGTATATTTTTCCCAATATCACAAGACATTTCCATCTAATTGTTGAGGACACAATCTGTTCTGCGCATCTGAATGCTCAATCCAGAGATATTACTACTCTGTGCCTGCCACTGGAGATAATAAACACATGCGAGCAACAAGGTCATCAGAAACCTCCCTGCTTTCATAATTGTTCGGTACAATATTGTGACTAAAATTTCTAATTAGTTACTTTTGGTAAGGACTACATTGAGATAGATAAAGACGAATTCTTTTGCAGAGACAATTGTACTTAGAAATATAAACCGGCTTCTGTATATATATTTCTGTTACACAAGATCGATTTCAACTTCGTTCTTTAATACGTGGGGACATGTATTAGCTGAAAGAGTGGCCGATGCTACTAACACAGTCAAGACTTTTCCATGGAATACTATATTTAATGGAAAGTTCTATGCCGACGATCAGCTGACGCCATTCCTTCAACGATTACCAAGACTTAATTTATCGCACATTGACACCACCATGACGTCTTATTTAAACTGACATGAACTGCTCTGTTGATTGAATTACCAGACTTTCAGCATTCGTCAAGTTTTCGATAATAGGGAGCACTGCATACAGAATAACTACATTGTCCCCGGTGCAACATACTAATAATTGAGCATGCACTTACTGTGAGTGATAAACAGTTTACTACCACACCATAGAACCAATAGGTGGCGCTGTTATTATTATTACTATTTCTCATCTCAACGACAGAAGTGTCTTCAGAAGTTTACGCCAAACAGACAATTATACACCGCAGACTTAACTTTATGAACACAACGTAACATTCAATTTGCATCGTTCCGGAATACGGAGTGAAATTAATTTCACTTTTTGTATTAAAAACTTTATGAATTTTCATCGTTTTCAACAATGACTTCCACTTAAATTTGCCATCTTGGCTAGGAGAACTGAGTGTATTAACAGAGCGATCCAACAAGGAATCTGTTTTTGCTGACCTAGGTCCGGAACCCTAAAAAATAATGATATACACAGATCCCTCTTTAACAACCGTTGCGACGCACTGGCATATAAGCTAGTATTTTTTTTTTTTTTTTTTAATTTTTGACGTAATCAATGAGAAGTGTATTATACAATTTCTAAAACGATAATTCTTCTATTTTTATATGTAATGACGTTTCATTTACCTTCATATTCCATCAGCATCTAAAACTATCATTCTTCTATTTTTATATGTAATGACGTTCCATATACCTTCATATTCCATCAGCATAGACGCCATTTTAACTGTTTACAAAACTGTAACCAAAGACTGTAGAATCAATGGCATGATAAAATAGAATTAAAACCTGAAGTTCTTTGATAAACATTCATCTGTTCCAATAATGTCACCTTTACATCTTGTTAGGGTCTGTGACGAAAGAATTTGCTCATTTATAATAGTTAAAGATTAATTAATCGAATACCTACTACATGTCGTAAAATGGAAGGGGTTTTCGAAACAATCGCAATATTTTATTGTAAATTAGACGTTTCCGTTCTCAGTAAAACTGTTAGTAGCAACAGTATATAAAAAAAATATTGTATGTGGCTCTATGCTGTGTAATGGTATTTAGGCTGTCATGTATTTCTGTTCCATTGTGGTGGCCGAGGGGACTGAGGCGCGCCAGTCACGGTCTGAACGGCCACTACGGTCGGGGGTTCGAATACCTCCTCGGGCATGGATATTTGTGCCGTCCTTAGTGTTAGCTAGTTCATAAGTAGTTTGTAAGTTTAGGGACTGATGACCCTGTAGTTGCAGCAACTGCCAAAACCGGTATAATATAACAAATAAAACTATTTTGCAGCCTTGGCATGAGAATGATTTTTTCAAAGTACTTAACCTAACACTAAGGACAATACACATACCCTTTCTCTCGCTGCCCCCTTCCCTGCCCGCGCATACCATACTTGTGGTAGGACTGGTGTTTTGAATTTGACCAGAAATAACTTTTATGAATTTCAGTTTCGAAAATATTCTAAGCCATGTTATTGTATACACCATTGTGCCTAGTTGTTAAGTTTGGTGACATTGTAGAGTAATCTAATTTTTTCGAGTTGTTAGTCCATATTGAAGCAAATGTTGCTCAAATGTGTATCAATACAGAGGAAACTATGCTAATTTCCCACTTAGCACAATTATGTCTTTTGAGTCCCAGCCTTGTCGCCGCTTTTGTGTCTCGTTTCCGTCGAAGGTGTCGGTGGCCGAGTGGGATGAGACCGACACAGGAATAAAGATAGCACGCTGGTGCAGGTAGGGAGAGGAGCAGCCAGAAACTAGAAACACTAGAGTAAATTAGAACGAGATATATATTGCACAGAATTTATACAATACTTAACGTTTACATAGTACTGCAGAATGTTGATACATAGTTGAGCTAGTGCCTAACTAATAGCCAAATCTTCACTGGTGCCTATCGGATTCCGAAGTCTTTTCTGGTTGCTATCTCCGTTCCAAGTGAACGATGTCTTTCCGTGGTGGCCACGAGCGGGGTGGCAGCAGAGGGCGCTCGTGGCTGTCGTCGTAAGAACGCCGCGCCGTGCGTGCATGGCGGCGCGCGGCGAAAGTAGGTGGCGCGCACTTTGTACTTGTGCGACACCACAGCCCTCCCCCCCAAACCGCCGCGCCGTCGTGGCGTAGGGCTGCGGGCCACGGCGACGGCACTGGGAGGAGGGCCTGGGCGGGGGCGTTACTGGTGGGACGGGCGTCGTAGCTGAGACTGGGATCGAGACGCCGTCCGCGCCCCGGTATACACCTTGCGATCCGCTGGAAAACCCGCGAAAACCAGCGGAAGGGCGCCCGCCCCCGCCCAGAGGGAGCAGGTCATCTTCTCAGGTGCGTGGCCCAAGCTGGGGGGGCCCATACGGTCCCGGAGTCCCTCTCGGTGACGCTGTCATCTGCGGTGGCGACGGAGGCGGAGGGGCCGACTGCGTACGAGGCGCGTCTTCATCCATCGGGAGCTCGAAGCCCGGGGAAGCTGGGCCCGGCGGCGAGCGATGTGGCTGTGCTCCCTGGCGGTGAACTGGGTCTGGAATCAAGAAACCGCAGACAGGATCGCGCGGCCTGTGCAAGCGCAATTGGTTTGCGTGGCGCCGCAGCTCCGACCCTGTGGAAGAACGTACAACATACATATTGCGACCGAGCACGCGCTGAATGGTGCCTGGCAACCATGTCTTCTTTATACCAGTAAACACCCTGTTCAGCACCGGCGTAGAAACCTGGAAACGCGTAGCGCCATACGAACCGACTCGGTGCGTGGGAGGCTGCAGCAGGTGACGGCGGCCGTGGAGCAGCTCGGCAGGAGACGGGCCGTCACGTGCCATGCATCGATACGTCGACAGGAAAATTTGAAGAGCTTGCTGCCTGGAGTGCTGACCTTTCATCTTCTCCATGTGAGACTTGAATGTTCGAACGAAACGTTCTGCTTCACCATTGGACTGAGGGTGAAAAGGTGCAGTGGTAATATGCTGAATGCCATTCACACGGTACAAAATCTCATACTGATAATTTGACAATATCAAGGACCATCTCTGAAGCTTTTGTGCCGTTCGTGGCGGAATTGGCTTTGTGGGTGAGAACAACGACGTGAGAGGCTTGTGGTCTGTCAACAAATAGAATTTTCTGCCGTAGAGATAATGATGAAACTTTGTGACGCTGTAAATGATTGCTAAGGCCTCCTTTTCTATGTGACTGTAATTCTGTTGCGTCGGCGTCAGTAGCTTGGATGCAAAGGCAATAGGACGATCGTGACATCCAATACGATGTGACAAAACTGCACCCACACCGTACGACGAGGCATCAACTGCTAGCACTACAGGCTTCTGTGGGTCAAAGGCAATCAAACATGCATCACTGATTAGTGCAGACCTTAAGTTGTCAAAGGCAAACTGGCAATCTTTGGACCATACAAAAGGAACATTCTTCCTACGTAAGTGATTCAGTGCAGCGGCAATCTGAGAGGCATTGGGAATAAACCTGAAATAATAGTTCAGCTTTCCCATTACTGCTTGCAATTCGTGCACATTCTTAGGAGGAGGCAAGTCTTTGATTGCTCGAAGATGTGACTGTAAGGGATGTATTCCTTGGGCATTAATCACATGGCCTAGGTACTCTATTTCAGTTTGAAAAAACGAACACTTTGCTTTATTGCAACGTAGACCTGCTGCAGTCAAAACTTTGAAAAGGCACTCCAGGTTTGCTAAATGTTCTTCAACTGTACGTCCGAATACCACAATATCATCTAAATAGTTCGAACAACACGGTACAGAAACTGTCAGCTGTTCCAAAAAACGCTGAAAATTAGCGGGGGCGGAAGAACTGCCAAAGGGTAGGCGTTGAAATTGAAAAATGCCCATGTGAGTATTAATTACGAAAAACTTTTTTGACTCGTCATCAAGTGGAATCTGTAAGTATGCCTCTGCTAAATCAATCTTAGAAAAGAAACGAGACTGTCCTAATTTGTCCATTAGTTCGTCAGGTCTGGGCAGGAGATAAGTGTCTACAATTGTTTGACTGTTCACTGTTGATTTGAAGTCCGCACAGAGACGAAGTTTTCCTGATGGCTTGGGTATAATTACTATAGGCGAGGCCCACTGCCTCGCAGAAACAGGAGAAATCACCCCACTATCTTGCCAACGTTTAAGTTCTTCGACAACTGTATCACGCAAGGCGATAGGCACTGGTCTAGCTTTACGAAATTTTGGAACTGCAGATTCTTTTAAAGTTACATGTGCCACGAAGTCTTTTGCACAACCTAGTTCCGGCGAAAACAAGTCACTATATTTGTCACACAATGCATTGATTTTATCCTGAGGCACTATTGACGAAATTTGAAGCACATCTCTTTGAATTGATAAACCAAACAAATCAAAAGCATCTAGTCCAAAAATGTTCTGTGTTGATTTGGCCTGAAGAACTACAAAAGCAACTGTTTTAGTTACACCTTGAAAAGAGGCAGGCAGGCTACACGTTCCTAGCACGGGAATATTTTGACCTGTATAAGCTGTTAACACTTGCTGTGACGGCGACAATTTTGGCGAACCCAGAAGTTCATAAGTATCTTTATTTATTAATGTGACAGCGGAAACAGTATCAAGCTGAAATTGCACCGTCTTATTTTCTATGAAGAGAGTCACAAACAGTTTTTGCTTGCAGCGCTCGACAGGTGCGCGAATGTGGGCAACGTCTGCTACGGTTTGTTTACTGCGCTTGCGCGGGCCGCCTAGTGAAGTACGCGGCGCAGACTCGGCAAGCAGCGGATTAACAACACAGTCACTAGATGGCACTACTGCCGGATCAGCGTCCACGCAAGCATGCGAAGCTACTCCAGATTTACTAACTACTGCACTACACTTTTCAGTAGCTACTTGATGTCTACTGTCACTAGCTACTCAGTACTGGGCACTATTACAAGGAGCAGTTGCAGAAGGCACTATTTTCACTACAGGAATGCACTGTTCATAGTCATTTTGCTTGTCCCGAACCCTTTTCCGTTGCACTGTTTTACGCGCTCGTCGGCGCTTGCTACGTGGTGCACTATATAGTTTTGCCATAGGCGCAGAACTACTTTCATGCAATTGAGATCCAAGGAAAGCACTGTTCAATTCCACAGCCCGTATAACATTTACAGAATGAACTGTCCTCGCACTCTGCGAAGCACTGTTTCTAACGGTACCGTTCTTTGAGTTTTTAATTTGCATACACACAGACTGCACATGTCCTGATTTGCCACATTGATAACAGGTTGCGTTGCGACTACGGCAATGAGCACGCTTTTGGCGAGACACACACTGGGGGCAAGATTTACGTACATTTTTCTGAAATCAGCGTTGGCGCCCGTTATTCAAATCACTGTTTCTAACACGACGGGGTGACCTTCGTGTCGCACTTTTACACTGGCTACTGTTCACTGTCTGTTCAGCACGGCCTGTACTATTGTAAGAATCACTAGTGCTACACTGTGAACTACGGCTAGGAAAGCGTCCGTTACGGTGCACTGAATTAACACTGTGGCTTTGCATTTCTACATCTGCTAAGTCAAAAGTATCATGCGCTTCTATAAGCTGCAGTACACTGTCTAATGAGGGGTAAGACTGTTTTAAAATAGCTGCCCTAATTCTGGAGTCCTGAATGTTCTGAGTGATAGCGTCTCTCAACATCACGTCACTATACGAAAGTCCACAAGAACAAGTAAATATACATTGGCGGGTTAAACCCTTCAACTCGGTGATCCACTCTTGGTGTGACTGATCGGGTGATTTTTTAAGTCTGAAAAATCGGTACCGTGCCGCAGCTACGAGAACTTTTCTCTCATAATGAGCATTTAGTGCCTCTACTATTTGTTTAAAGTCTACATCACGAGGAGATACGTCGGGGAAAAGTTTTTTCAGTAACACGAAGGTGTTGGTGCCCACCATAGATAATACCAGATGCTTCACTCTCTGACCTGTAATTTGATGAGCCGCGACGAGTTCTTGAAACTGTGCGAAGTAGTCGCTCCATTCTTCCTTACGTTCGTTGTACTGGCGAAACGTAGGAAGCGTTGCGGCGGCAGGTGTGGGCTGCTGAAGCGGCGGCTGTTGTTGTTGTTTAGCTGCTTGCACTGTGAGCTGGGCCACAGCCTGCAGGAGTTGTGTTATTTGCGCCGTCTGTAACTGAATAATTTCCATTAAGTTTGGGTTCGGGGTAGTGGCCATGCTGACCGATTAGGCGCCGCGCATACAAGTAAATTATAACAAAACACAAATGCAATATGAAAGAGGACACGCTGCAACAAAAAAGTCCACAAAACACGTAATAAAATATCTTCCCCCAAAATTCTTATAATAAGGGTGGGTGGCGGGAGCAATTTCTGCGTGCTCCGACTGCTGCTGTCTGGCTGCTGCAAGCGGGCTGGTCCAAGGTTCTATCACTCCTCGTTGCCACTTTTGTATCCCATCCTCGTCGCCACTTTTGTGTCCCAGCCTCGTCGCCGCTTTTGTGTCTCGTTTCCGTCGTAGGTGTCGGTGGCCGAGTGGAATGAGACCGACACAGGAATAAAGATAGCACGCTGGTGCAGGTACGGAGAGGAGCAGCCAGAAACTAGAAACACTTGAGTAAATTAGAACGAGATATATATTGCACAGAATTTATACAATACTTAACTTTTACATAGTACTGTAGAATGTTGATACATAGTTGAGCTAGAGTCCTGCCAAGTGCCTAACTGATAGCCAAATCTTCACTGGTGCCTATCGGATTCCGAAGTCTTTACTGGTTGCTATCTCAGTTCCAAGTGAACGATGTCATTCCGTGGTGGCCACTAGCGGGGTTGCAGCAGAGGGCGCTCGTGGCTGTCGTCGTAAGAACGCCGCGCCGTGCGTGCATGGCGGCACGAGGCAAAAGTAGGTGGCGCGCACTTTGTACTTGTGCGACACCACAATGTCTACATTAGGATGGCTCAGAATATTGTCTGAGGTAGATGAAAGTTATTGTTGGTGAATGCTAAAATAAAGGCCAATGCACATGGATCACTTACTATTGTGAATATTTTTGGTAACAGTAAAATCCATCATTTAAGATACTGTATTTATCTTTCGGTAAAAGTAAAATTTCCCTTCAAGATACGTGTATTTTAAAACCATTTCAATTTAAGACCAATATGTTTGATTTATTTTAATTATTTAATATGAAGTGTGGGTACTTGATAATGGTGACATAAATCGCCGAACCTTGTGCAGTATTAATAAATTCAGAAATAGGACCATTACCTCGTGAGCATATTGTACACATGTCTCAGTAACAATTAATGCAAAATTAGCTGCACTCCTGAAAATACTTTCGTAAATTATTCGTAACTCAGCTGAAGAAATTATTAAAATATAAAAACTTGTGAGGAAAATAACGCGGTCGTCATTCACTAGTGTATGTCGAATATGTCGGTGCTAATGTATGGACAGCTAGGGACGGCGTACCACGACATCACGGCCATAGCATTAGAATCACATTATTCCGACCTTGTTAAGAGGTAGAATTTTGTCATGTTTAAAAATTTTTAGTAAATTCAAATTATATCAGCATAATTCAGAGTAATTGTATCCAGGGAAAACTTAGGTCAAAACATCTCGTATATCAGAGATCATTTGTCAGATTGCTATTATAAATAGTACCCGCAGTTGAGTTACTCTCTTTCTCTCTCTGTGTTCAGCTCTCTTTGTGTTTAGCTCTCTATGTGTTTAGCTCTCTATGTGCTCAGCTCTCTATGTCACTAGATTTCACTACGTGCTTAGCTCTCAGCAGGACTATCTCAGTGCTTAGCCTGAAGTATTATACGCGTTTTTATTCCAAGATAGGAAAAAACCGAGAAAATATTTAAAATTTAATACCAACTTTTATATCGTGATCATACGCGAATGCGAACATTATCTTTAGACTTTGATCCGGATAGGCTAGGACGGAAGAATTAGAAACTTCTGCCTCCCATAATAATCTGACGAACATTCCACAGAGATTAATACAATCAAACTTTGACAAAAATAATAACGAATAGTGAACTTATAAAGTGTGTACTGTGAAAGTGTAGTGAATGTAACTAATTATTTCAGAATAAAGAATCTACGAAGCTTAAAAAAAATCTTAAATAGTTATTCCAGTATTTAGTTCCCTAATATTGTCCCAGCATATTTTAAAAGTGAAGGAATATAACAGCAGTGGTCAGGAGAAACGTACTGTGAAATTTTCTAAAGAATAATTCTACCAAGGAAAAAGATCAAGCAAAAAACATTATCTTTGTGATGGGCGTCAAATTATCTGAGCTACCGGGAGTCAATAATTCGAATTTTTTATTCTTTGGTTTATTAAATATCAGCCCCTGAGAAACGGATTTTCATGCTCAAACATTAAAGAAGATTTAAATAAAATCTTGTACCAATATTTACAGTGAAAAATTCAACAATGATATACATTTTATTAACTACGTTTAAGTACCAGGTCTACCAACTTCATTTTCATACTGAGGTGACATATAGAATTTTGAACCTATACATCCAATATAACTGTGACAATCAAAACGTAATATACAGCTTAAAAGTCTCAAAGTTAAAACCCTAATATAAAACGAAGTCAACATAACTGTCGCCCCAGTCACCAAACCAAACCACGTCGCCGCCCAGCCACACACCCCGACGTAACGCTGCTTGAAATTTACAGCAAGGCGTGGGTGGCTGGTGACCTGCCCACTAGCGCAGTGCAAAGGTTAATGAGAACTGCGGGCTTCGGGGTCAAAGGTCTGTCAGTGACGCTACCGAAATGAAAAGGGGTCTCTGAAGTACAGAGGAAAGCCGGTAGTGGACGCCGTAAAAACAGTCGTGCCCTCCACTGGCCTCTCGTTCGATGGCAGAGCTCGAAGAGACTGGCCAGTAATTATGGAGAACGTGTTTTCCGGCGACTAAGTGGGCGTACCGTTGGTGGAAGCACGACCATAAACAGACAAACATCCACCACCAGTGCTACGACTCATTAGTCGTGGCTACTACTTAGACTCCAACGGACATTGAGACACAAAGGAATTAAAAGATTTTAGATGCAAGGGAGCAATGATCTTACTGCGGCAGTCTTAAGCCGTCCTCACACGGGACATGTTGTCCCAGCGTGGCGTACCTAGCTACAGCACGCTCTGAAACGACCTGCTACGTGCCACGGAACGTGCTGCTAATCGTGGTTTGCTTTGCGACCGCAGCGCTCTCCAGCGCCCGTTGCGAGCTGGTGCATTGATCATTGCGTTTACAAAGATGGATGTGAGTTAAATTACACGGTATCTCTGTCAGAGATCGTAAAAAACAATAAAAAAATGCTTTCTTATGCTTGCATGTGGCATGCAATTCACTTACAGAAATTATATTTATTTTTCTTTCAAGAAGCTCAAAGACTGTACATGTATCTGAAAGCGGTTGAGATAATAACGGAATTTACAACAAAATCAATTTTGGCAAGAACTCTTAAAAAAAAAATGTCAATGGTGAAATATATCATTTGCACCAACTCCAGTTGTCTTGCTCTTATATTCCCATTTTCCACGTTTTACATATTCTGTATATTCGGAGATAATAGTTTCTTACCATCCATTTTACTTGTTATACACGCGGAATAATGCCCCAGATCGACAATGCTCGTTGTGATAATTTTTGCTTTTGGTATCGTACGTAAACACTGTTCCTCCTGCACTGCATCTGCTTCTGTTAACCACGCGCTAGCCATGTTCACTTTGAACTCTGAAACTGAACTATTCCAACAGTCTACTGAACTGCAACATAATTCAAACACCTTGGGAAAAACCGAGTGACGTAGGGTACTGTCTTGAATTTTATTTGTTCCTTTTGCCTATCACGAAAAACTCAACAAATTCTGTCGCGGACAAAGTTCGTTTTTGTTTCTGATAAATAACGTCGAATACCTTTGAGAGTGTAGATGCAAACCTGTTATTTACAACTCTTTTCCTCCATAGGTTGTAACGCTAACCAGCGCACTAATCCGTCGTCTTAAAAAGAAATAACAACAAATATCGGATATTACACTTAAATTAATAAGAAAGAATCAGAAATATTAAAGAAATAAGAAAGGAAAAATTGAAGTATTTTAGAAGTATGGGTTCGTGAACCCGAGTTAATCACAACTTCGTCTCTGCAACCCAACAGGCTACCAACTACTCTATTTCTGCTCGGAAGAGACAGTGCTGTATTTGCAATATACTATGCACCTTAAAATGTTGTAATATCTTATTTATCTATGACAAAGTATCATAAAGACACTCCTTTCATAGAATGGCGTTGAAGCGTCGAATAGGAACGATATTCTTTCACTGTATACAAATTATAACACTGACTAACGTTAAATGCGATATCCTATAAAGCTATGATTATATAGCTTCCGGTACTTTATTGCAACAAACCATACCTAAAATGATGCGTTTTCAAAAGTTCTTCAATTTTCTGGCGCTTTAAAAAGATTATATTTATACATCGTACGCTAAAACGAAAGAAGACACGAACTACGGAGTTCCGTTTGCAATATGGCGGATCAAAAGTTCTGCTTGTCACATGAAAACCATGTCGCTTTTCATGGGCCACGTTCCACCCCACGAAGCAAAAATGTAACATGCTGGTTCCTTCATTCCACGATTCGCAGGGCAGTGGAACGTGGTATTCCACGCTGCAACGGTACCACGTCCTCCTCCACGTGCGTTTCCACGTCCCGTGAGAGGACGGCATTAGTCATGTGCAAACGGTGCAGTCGCACAGGACCACGGCATTCTAGGACCCCGCCCAAAGAAATAGGAACGTAGTTTGAAAACTCTCGGAGCCGTCCCGCCTGCTGTTTCTTCGATTGACCCTCTCCTTGATTTAGTTATTGGCATAAGTATTATCGATGTCTCTGTGCGAGCACCGCTCGTGGCAGTGTTTGATCTGTCGCACGTCGATTGTCTTCTGACTGGTGTTTTCTTTTGTGTCCCTGCCTCGTCGCCGCTTTTGTGTCTCGTTTCCGTCGTACGTGTCAGTGGCCGAGTAGACAAACCGACACAGAAATAAAGGATGCACGCTTGTGCAGGTAGGAGGTGACCAGCCAGTGGGACAGCACAAACTAGAAACACTGGAGTAAATTAGAGACTTAGTAATACTTAACTTTTACGTAGCTCAGAACTGCAGAATGCTGATACATAGTTGAGTTAGAGGCCTGACTAGTGCCTATCCGATAGCCAAGTCTTCACTGGTGCCTATCTGATTCCGAAGTGTTAGCTGGTTCCTATCTCTGTCCCAAGTGAACGAGGTCGTTCAGTGGTGGCCATGAGTGGAGTTGCAGCAGAGGGCGCTCGTGGCTGACGTCATAAGAACGCCGCGCCGTGCGTGCATAGCGGCGCGCGGCGAAAGTAGGTGGCGCACACTTTAGACTTGTGCGACACCACATTTTCCTTGCCGCGTGTGGCGCTACGGTGGCGTGGATAGGCAGTTGGAAAATGTTCAAATGTTTGTAAATCTATCGGACCAAACTACGTGGTCATCAGACCGTAGCTTACAAACTACTTAAACCTAGGTAAACTAACCTACCGATAAACACACACACCCATGCCCCAGGGAGGACTCGAACCTCCACGGCGGGTAACCGCGCGGTCCGCAGCGAGGTGCTTTAGACCGCTCGGCCACTCCACCGCGGCAGGCAGTTGGAGAGCGGACAGGGTATCAGGCAGTGAGTTTGAGACGATGCACGGCATCGCCAGGGTCGACTTATTTTGATTAAGGGGCTGTTAGTGGCCGGACCCGGCGTGTGCATCGAAGTTGTTCTGGGTGGCACTCTGTCCATGGGGAGCCATGTATGCCATGAGCTGAAGAGTTTGGTCCGGAGAAGCGTTTCTGACAAGTTATAACAGCACCTCGATGCGGGCTGTTTACTTCGCCTCCCACCTATGTGGTCGCGTTCTTACAGCACCCGCTATAGAAGAAAGCCTGCGCACGACGTCACAA
Source organism: Locusta migratoria (assembly GCA_026315105.1). Lineage (NCBI taxonomy): Eukaryota > Metazoa > Arthropoda > Insecta > Orthoptera > Acrididae > Locusta > Locusta migratoria. The sequence goes on from CM048750.1 coordinate 324,031,820, forward strand.
CATGGCGGCGGTGAGAGGCTTAGAGTCTTCGCAAAGATTGTAAACATTATCAGTGCACGCTGTTTATTGTGCGTTCTTTCGTTCAGGAGTGTATTTATTACGCAAATTGGTGTCGTGTACGGTGTGATCGCTATGCTGTACGATTTGTGTGTGTGATAACAACGTGTGATCTCTTTTTTACTGACAAAATTCCGTTTCGCTGTTCTGTGCCGAAATGTAGAGAAAATTACGACTGTGGCCCGAAAGTTACTGTCTTTAAACGTCCAGAGAAGAATAAGCGAATGGGGGTGGTTACGTAAATGAAATGAATCCCAAAATCCAAGGGTAAACTGTCGTGACTTAAAACTCTTTTATGCTGTTAAAACAACTCCTTATCTTGAAGAAGGAGCCAAGTTATCCTGGGAATTCTTGATATCCATTTCTTCTTCTCCGGACGTTTAAAGACGGTAACGTCGGGGGCCACAGTGGTAATTTCCTCTACATTTCGGCACGGAACATCGAAACGGCATTTTGTCAGTAAAAAAGAGATCACACGTTGTTCTCACAAAAACAAATTGTCCAGCGTAACGATCACACCGTACATGACACTAATTCACGCAATAAATACACACCTGAACGAAAGAATGCACTAAAACAGCGTGCACTGCTAATGTTTACAATCTTTCAGGAAACTCTAAGCCTCTCGCCGCCGCCATGTTGTGACGTCGTGCGCAGGCTTTCTTCCATAGGGGGTGCTGGTTCTTAGCGTCCGTCCCTCGCCAAGCGTCGGAGCTGCCAACAACTGCTAGAGTACTCCGCACTCAGCCCCGGCTGCGCCTCGCGACGTTTCAGCCACTTTGTATCTGGGATCTATGAAATGTTTCCGGGCGTTGGTTGACACCCTTTTCCTACATGATCGCGATGGTGCCTGCACTTGTCGTGGAGTAAGAAGTAAATAAGTTTGATACAGTCCTGCTCCGAAAATATGTGTGTGAATTTGTCAGGATCGGAGGTCGTTCCCCAGGGGCTGTCGTTGCCTGTGTCTACGTCGTTAATCGTATACTTACGTGTTACATAGCAATTTTAGTTCGGTTCGATTGAATTATTCTTTTCTCTTTGCTCTGAGTAGCAAATACTTTATATACACACTACACTCGAATTGGGAAGGATGGTGGTTCAAATCCACCTCCGGCCATCCTAATTTAGGTTTTCAGAAAAAAAAGTGTTAACTTTAAGGGACTGCGGGGTCATCAGTCCCTAAACTTTCAAACTACCTATGAACTACCATATAGTAATGACGGCACAAATATCCATGCCCAAGGGGGGATTCGAATCCCTGACCGTAGCGGCCGTGCAGACTGACTGACGCGCCGCAGACCGCTCGGCCGGCCACTGCGGCCGGCTTAGGTTTTCCGTGATTTGCCTAAATCACTCCAGGCAAATGCCGGGATGGTTCCTTTCAAAGGGCACGGCCGATTTCCTTCCATATCCTTACGCAAACTTTCCGATCTAACCTCCGTCTCTAATGACCACGTTGTAGACGGCATGTTGAACTCCAAGCTTCCTTCCTTCCAACTCTATATACATTAACTTGGTTAACGTAACTGGGGAAATTGTCTGGTTTGTGTCCCTCTGCTGGCTCGCAGCCACACGGCGGTAGTTGTGTAGCTTCGTTTTTCTTTTTCTTATCTTCTCGTTGCAGAAACTTTTCCCTCCCTGAGGCATCGCGAGCCCGCGGTTGTAATTTGGCGTTCTATCCGTTTGTGTAAGACAAATTCGTGTCATAGCTGTAGTTCTTGTTAACCGTTGGACACCTTATTCCTCTTCTTCCTATTTTCAGTCAGCTCATCTGTTTTACCTGCGTGGGTGAAATTAAATTAACGAGTACCTTACTCCCCAGGTAAGCTGACTTGTTTTAATTTATATTGCTGGGCACATTTGTAAATTTTAATGTGTGTTGCTTTATTGGCCCTTTGCCAACTGATATCATTCAAATTCAAATGTTTGTTAAGTTTATGGGACTTAACTACGGGGTCATCAGTCCCTAAACTTACAAACTACTTATGAACTAACTAACACTAAGGACGGCACAAATATCCATGACGGAGGGGGGATTCGAACCCCCGACCGTAGTGGCCGTGCAGACCGTGACTGGAGCGCCTCAGTCCCCTCGGCCACCGCTGCCAGACTGATATCATTGAGCACAGTTTCCTGCTACCAACTCTATAATAAAAGACTTTACCTAAATTTTCAGTTCGTCTTTAGTGTGTTTTGGTAATTATATTTTTAGAGATCTGTGATCACTTACATTTTGGAGCGCCACATAAGTGTGATTTTGATAATTAAGCTGAGCTGTTTTCATTTAAATGGCAAGGGTTATTTGTAAATAATATTGTATTTACAAGGCTTGATTTTTATTTAAAATTTTCCACTTTCGCTTGAATTGGTGGGATCGAATGTCTTGTTGGTCCTTCAGCCTCTGATATATATATAAATTAAAACAAATGGAACTGACTATGCTTGCTTAACTTCACCTACCAACTACCTCTCCTCTCACTGTCATCCATAATTTTGTTTCTGAAACTGCTTTTCATGTAATGTAATTCATGTATATACCCATTGTGAAGTTGTTTTGAAAATTATGCCTATATTGTGTCGATTGAAGCAGACATTATGATACTGATGCGCTATAGTCAGAGCCGGCGCAAGGCACGTGCGAAACGTGCGGCCGCACAGAGTGGCACTTTCCGAGGGGCGGCATATCTGCCGCCCCCCCCCCCCCTTTTCTTTTAGGAGAAACTCAACATTCAAGCCCAAGAGGGATTTGAAACCAAACCTCGGAGGGAGCGGCTTCGGGAGCTGTGGCATGGCGCCTCGACTACCTGCCGGCCTCCCCTGATGAACAAGGGGAGGCAGGAGGGCTAATTTCTTCCTCGTCTCTGTGGCAGCACCGCCGTATTTACGCCGGAGGAACAGAGAGGGGGGAAGCTGTCTAGCGTACACGCCAGTACTCTTATGAGTGGAGCGCTACCAGCCTGTTTCACGCCTTGCGTTTACTCACAACCAATTTTGCAGAAGACGAAATATAATTTGGAAATCCGAATGCAATGTTTGATACTGCTATTACATGTTAAGCCTGAAGCAAGTTTGCTAAGCCCTTCAATGGCAGTTTCCGAGTGTTTTATTCTTCCCGCATTATGGAAATAAATGGTTGAACATCACTACAGTCAATTCTGTGCAAGATATACAACTCCGAATTGGTAAATAAGCTGCGAGTAATTTCAAGGGATAAAATCATTGGTAGTAAGCCTGGCATAAGTTGGTATTCGACGTATTTTTGAAATTTTTGCTATCCGTTTCTGAGTGGCAGTCTGACGTTTTGGTTTTTGAGCCATGAAACACCTATCTCCGCCTTCATGAACAACAATTAAACTCAGACCAGTACTTTTTCTTTGACTATAGTTCTCGCATACTATCACTTTGCCAAGATTTATTTACTGTATAATGTGTGTGAATCCATGTTTCATCTAAGTAAACTACGGGTCGCTTTGATTCTGATGGAAACCTGAGAAAGTATAGGCGTTAAGCAACAATGCCCTCTCTCTCGCACAAAACGAAACGTTAATTTTGTAAGTTCATGCTGCCCGGGATTAGCCGAGTGGTCTAAAGCGCTAGCTACACTCATGGACTGTGCGGCTGGTCTCGTCGGAGGTTCGTGTCCTCCCTCGGGCATTAGTGTGTGTGTGTTTGTCCTTTCGATAATTAAGGTTAAGTAGTGTGTAAGCTTAGGGACTGATTACCTTAGCAGTTAAGTCCCATAAGATTTCACACACATTTGAACATTTTTGTAAATTCACGAGGCTTATTAATATTAGCTACATTTCTTCAATAAAGTTTGACTCTATTTTTGAGGTGGTGCCCAGCGACTGTTTTGTGCAAATCTGTAGAGAATGTCACCAATCACTCCCAATTTTTGTTTTTGTTTTCCAGATCTACATAGATTTCGGGCTTTGAGTTATCTTTACATCTATACCGTCATGCTGAACGTAACTGTCAACAGGACGATTTAGATGTAAGCACATATTAAAAGCTTTGAGACTGGTCACTCAGTGACCGAAAACTAGGTAGATCTGAAAAGTAAAAACAAACATTGCGTTTGATTGCTGACATTTCCTACAGATTTGTTTAAATAAAATTTGTTTAAAAATTTAAAAAAACGGTCGGGGTGGGGGCGGGTGGCAATTTAGCAGCTCGCACGGCGCGGCACTTGGGCTTGCTCCGGCCCCGACTATAGTAATATCCAGTGTCAAAACCAGTGGTGGCTGGTGATAATGTGCTAATGTGCTGCAGCACACTGTAAATATATTACTAAAATAATGCCATTTCTCTTCGAATGCGAGCGAGAAATCTCTATAAAATTACATCCTTTCTCTTGGATTACCAGCCAGATATCACAATAAGATTATGCCAATTCCTTTCCAATGCGTAATTAGAATGATAGTAATAAGGATGAAAACGCCTTTTGGAGCGTTCTCGCCGCGATAGCTGGAAACCAGCTCCGTGTGCTGAAGTGGGATTCAGCCGCGCTGGTAAGTGTGCAGAGAGGCGGCGCAGTCGTCTGATCGCTAGTGCGCATGCGCAGACGTGACGTCTGGCCTGGCGACTCATTTGTGCTGAGACCGAATGCAGCACCAGATCAACATTTCTCTTTGCGCTGCGTGTAACGGCTGCGGAAGAATAGTATATGACGAATATTGCGGCATACAGAGTCAAATAGCGCGGTGGCTGAGGCGTCTTGTACATTGTCTCTCAAACCTACCTGTGTGAGGCTCGTATTCAAATACCTCTGATTCTAAATTTTTAATTTCTGTAAATAAAATTAATATTTTTTAAACGTTATAGTTACTACCTGCAGTGAATACATGCAGTTGGCAGCGCTGTTATAGTTTCCCCTGAAGGTCTTACTGTCAGTATAATATTGATTGATATTTAATTAAAGGCAATCATACAAAGGTTGACTTTTTATTTTGGTATATTTTGTTTCCTGTTTATTTTTGTAACATTGTAGCACAATGGTCAAATTTTGTACGAGCCGCCACTGGTCAAAACACGATTGTTGCTCACGCTTAAAGAGCTACGCAAAGCGGTCCCTGTTCCGCTCGCTGTGGACAGTCAAATGGGACGTCAACGTACTCGGCACGAGACTTTTAGTCCAGGTGGCAGGTCGTAAAAAAGGGGGTTACCTGGAAAGTTTTCAGAAATTAATGAAAGTTTAGTATGTTGTGTCTAGGTACTCTGTGGAGTAGAATCTGAGTTTTCAACCACGAGGTCCCTGTACCAGATATAATCACAAAACCGAAGAAATACCCCTCTTTTTGTGTACATTTTTGCCCCTGCCCCCGTACCACTTACGCACAATTCTTTTAAGGGGGAAAACATAGGTTAGTTACATTGGGCCAAAAACGTAGTCATTAAAACAATAACTCCTTTTGAAGCAATTATTTTAGATTTCTACTGGACTATAAGTTAAAAATATTGAGTTTTGGAGCTATTTTTGGCGTTTTTAGAAAATTACTGCATTTTCGAACATCTGTATCTCAGTCATTAGTGACTCACAAAACAATTTTGACCAGTGAAATATGTAGGAAATTTTATGCTCTTCAAATTTGTTCGGTGGAATGTTTCGCGAAAAACGCATGTTTTAGAAGTTATAAGGGAAATAGCGAAAAAAGGCCGAAAATTGCAAAGTTCGCACAGGGTCCTCGAGGTCGAAAACTCAGATTCTACTCCACTGAGTACCTACACACAACATGTGAAAATTCCATTAAGTTAGGAATAAAGTCCAGGTAAAAGTACCTGACTGCTGGACTATTTTAGGCAGCTGGCATGGCGAGTTTTTTCTCCTGTCTGTTGTTCCTTATATGAATGCCAAGCCCCTACTCGTGATTGTTGTGACGATGACGACCAACTCATAACACAAAGTCCCCAGCCATGAATCGAACCCAGGCCTCTTGCACTGATATTCAGCGACGCTGCCATAGCTACAGAGATGGACAGGGAAATAGACCTTCTGACATTTGTTTTCTGATTATTATTATTAATGAACTCTATCGATCACGACGACTTGGTTTAAAAATTGAGTTTTAAAGATATGGTTGATTAATTTTCTCGTCAAAAAGCAAGAATAAGATGTTTTGTATCGAGTGTGTAAAGCAGATATCCTACAACATGTTAAGTGCTGGAAACATGTAAGTGTACATCCGGAACAAAAACCTATGAACCTTTTTCGATTTTGAATTTCATTAAGTTGGAAGGATTCTGATACCGAAGTTATTTTTATTTTTAACATTTTAGTAATTGCCATAATTATTAAGATTCTTTCTCCGGTTCCAAATGATTGATATAGGAAGAGAAGGAAGAAGGTCTAGGAAGGAAAGGATTGAATGTGACTGCATTAGGGCATTGAAATTAAGCAATGGCGACAAGTGAGTCGGGCCGGGAATCGAACCTGGGTCTCCCGCTTCGGGCCAGCGGTCGCCTTAACCTCTTGGCTACCCTTTATCGCCTCCATCCGTCTCAAACTTCCACAAGTCCCACGCTATGGCTGTAACACCCCTACCGTCCATGCCGTCTTACACTCGCCATTACTGATTTCCGTGTGAGGTCAAACTAATGACCGCATCGGCGGTGAAGTGATTGAAGCTAACGCCGTCTTCGCGTATAAATATTTATTATATTGGTGCGGTGTATGTCAATCAACACATTACATTAGTTGTTTATTACATATATCCTTATTGAGGAGATCATCGTGGATGTGGAATATATACTTCTGTTCAAAAATTCTTAAATGCAGTAGTAGGAGTTGGTAACTGGTAAGTCTTTCAGGCTCTTCTTAAAATGATCTTTATTTGTAGCAAAAACTTTTAGGGTTGCTTGTAAAATATTGAAGCCGGCCGCGGTGGCCGAGGTGACTGAGGCGCTCCAGTCACGGTCAGCACGGCCACTACGGTCGGGGGTTCGAATCCCCCCTCGGGCATGGATATTTGTGCCGTCCTAGTTCGTAAGTAGTTCATAAGTAGTTTGTAAGTTTAGGGACTGATGACCCCGTAGTTAAGTCCCATAAGCTTAACAAACAACAACAACAACAACAAAATATTGAAAATGTGTGTGCCTCAGTAGTGGACTCCTTCTTAAACTAAAGTAAGTGCTTTAAATGCTTCCGTAGAACGTTTTATTTCCTAGTATTGCATGTTTGAACTGAGTTGTTTGTTGGAGGAATTATTTATGACAAATTTCATTTAGGAATAAATATCCTTAGAGGCGGTAGTTAGTTTACCCAGTTCTTTGAAGAGACTTCTACAAGATGTCCTAGAATTTACTACACAACTAATACGTATTGCACAGTTTTGGACTCTTCTGCTTGACTTGAAGATTTACCCCAAATATTGTACATACGACATTATGGAATAAGCGAAGTATGCAAGCTTTTTTATTTTTATCTCGCCTACGTCTGCTAACACTCGAAAAGGAAATACAGATTTGCTAACTGTGTCTATGTGTGTTTCAATTGATAACAGATCAAAAGTTTTATTCTGATCTTGATTACATTGTACACACGTTGCCGTCTAAAAACATGAGGAAAGTCACTCAGAGTCTACATAAAATAACCTATGGTCCGTGGTACAGGGTACATTACTTGTGGAACTCGACAAAATCTACTGTTTGATACCGGTCTTGATGAAATTTTATACACTTGAGCTTTAAAATAAGAGGAATGTCACTGTATACGAGAGATATCGTGTGACAAACGGCGAACAGTACTTTCCTTACGGACGTTTAGAGTATCTGCAGTTATATATCGATATTGATGAAATTTTGCACACCTGAATTTCAAAGCAAAAGGATTCTGTGTCTGCATACCGTAGGGTGACAAGACGTCCCGTGTTTTACGGGATCGTGCCTTATTTAGCCTCAGTGTGCCACTGTCTCAACAAACTAAATACGGGACGTATATTGTCCTGAATTTTACTAACCGTCGCATATATTTTGAATTAACATGTTATAAACTGATGTTAGCGTAAACAAACGGAGAACAAATGTAGTCATAATCAATAGGCTTCAAATCATAGGAGATGAGACACGAATTTTGACATATTTTTCATATATTTCTAATATTTCATTCTTTGGGAGTGATCTTTTATTAATTTAAATGCAAAAAAGCAAAGGTTGCCCAAAATCGCTGTATACTTTTTAAAGTATTCTGGGGCTATCTACGTTTTTTTTTTTTTTTTTTTTTTCATTTTTAAAAGTAATGCTTTCACACGGCACGTCAAAGTCTTCAAAGTATACAAATTCAGTGATTAATGAAATCATTGCAAGAAGACATTTTCATTCCACGAGACGTTAACTGATTATATCGCGAAATGTGTTTGCCCATTTCATGTGCTGAACGCAGGTCAAACATTTTTTTTCTATGAAAGTCTGTTCAGCAAATAATAAATAGGTTACTTAAGTTTGATGAAAACATTTTGCGAGAAAGATGTGAAGGTCAGCTTATTGAGAAAGTGAACCTTATTCAATATACAAGTGAAGAGAAAATTTATTAATTGAGAAATGGTCTCTCATTTGCAGCTAACTTGCATCTGAAGATATGTGTAGCAAATGATGGTGTGGAAACTGTATTATCCATCACAAGTATTTTACGGATTGCGAAAACGACATATTTAGTTGACCCCACTGTTAAGTCCCTTAAGCTTAACAAACATTTGAACATTTTGGTAGTTAATACACTCCTCGCCATTAAAATTGATACACCACGAAGACGACGTGCTACAGACTCGAAATTTAACCTACAGGAAGATTCTGTGATATGCAAATGATTAACGTTTCAGACCATTCACACAAGGTTGGCCCCGGTGGCGACACCTACAACATGCTGACATGAGGAAAGTTTCCAACCGATTTCTCATTCACAAACCGCAGTTGACCGGCGTTGCCTGGTGAAACTTTGTCGTGATGCCTCGTGTAAGGAGGAGAAATGCGTACCATCACGTTTCGGACTTTTATAAAGGTCGGATTGTAGCCTATCGCGATTGCGGTTTATCGTATGACGACATTGCTGCTCGCGTTGCTCGCGATCCAATGACCGTTAGCAGTATATGGAATCGGTGGATTCAGGAGGGCAATACGGAACGCCATGGTGGATCCCAACGCCCTCGTATCACTAGCAGTCCAGATGAAAGGCATGTCTAGATCCCTGAGTCAACAGATGGGGACATTTGCAAGACATGAACAATCTGCACGAACAGTTCGACGAAGTTTGAAGCAGCATGGACTATCAGCTCAGAGACCATGACTGCGGTTATCCTTGACGCTGCATCACACACAGGAACACCTGCGATCGTGTACGCAACGACCAACCTGGGTTCACGAAAGGCATAACGTCATTTTTTCGGATGAATGCAGGTTCCGTTTACAGCAGCGTGATGGTCGTATCCGAGTTTGGCGACATCGCGGTGAACGCACATTGGAAGCGTGTATTCGTCATCACCATACTGACGTATAACCCGGCGTGATGGTATGGGGGCCTTTGGTTACACGTCTCGGTCACCTGTTGTTCGCATCGACGGCATTTTTAACAGTAGCCGTTACATTTCAGGTGTGTTAAGACCCATGGCTCTACCCTTCATTAGATGCCTGCGAAACCCTACATTTCATCAGGATAATGCACGACCGCATGTTGCAGGTCCTGTAGGACCTGTACGGACCTTTCCGTACGGAAAATTTTCGACTGCTGCCCTGGCCAGCACATTCTCCAGATCTCTCACGAATAGAAAACGTCTGATCAATGGTGGCCTAGCAACTAGCTCGTCACAATAGGTCAGTCACTACTCTTGATGAACTGTGGTATCATGTTGAAGCAGCATGGGCATCTGTACCTGTACCTGTACCTGTTTGACACAATGCCCAGGCTGAAGAAGTCCGTTTATACGGCCAGAGGTGGTTGTTCTGGGTACTAATTTCTCAGAATCTATGCACCCAAATTGCGTGAAAATGTAATCATATGTTAGTTCTAATATAATATATTTGTCCAATGAATAGCCGTTTCTCATCTGCATGTCTTCTTGGTGTACCAATTTTAATGGCCAGTAGTGTACATAGTTGCCACTATTTAAGTCAGTTGACTGCATCGAAAAGACACGTTAATGTACAAACGGACTGTTCACTAATTTGTGAAAAGGAGAATAAAACTGCGCTGGAGAAGTACTGAATCGGGTCATTGAACATCGCAATTCACCACTATAAGAACAGGACCACGGCCGTATAGTTGCTTTCCCTATCGTTTTTCAAGTTGGAATATTCGTAATTTTTATTTTTATTTATTTATTAATTTTTTCATACACACACTTTCTTCTTAAATTCGTGCTTGTTCTGTAATCACTGTTCGACAGGCTATAGAATATGTCATAATACCTCTAAATCTGAGGACGATGCAAAGGGGAGTTTTCTTTGTAAGTATAAGATGCGCTGCTGAGTAACAAATACAATTTATTGCCCCATGAGCAAAAGTGAAAATCCACACTGCACCAAAATACAATTGAGAAACATCAAACTCCAATTGAAAATTCTCGGAAATGAATGAGTTTCAAAAAGATTCCCGACTATAATAACGTCAAGAAAGTCAATGTACCCTGTTGTAAAATAACCATCAGTTGTACTGCATGTCTGTCACATCTCGCAAAGTTTTATAAAAGCCACTACCTAACTTGTGTCTTCAGGAGTGTGTCACAGCAGCTCCAGTGGATGCGTTAGTTGCTGGGTCGTTCAGAATTGGTGGATTAGACTGTAATTGTGATAGTTATTTCTTTTAGTTTTCTTTTCGGTAAAGAGCACACCTTCGTATTTCATTTGGTATATTTCACTTATTCTCACATTTCAAACAGAATGACTTATCAATCATTACTGACAAAACATCTTATGATTAATACGATCGCCTTCGATTGCTTCACAACTGTCGAAAAATGGCGCCGTGTTTTCCTTTATGAACCCGTCAATGAGGAGGCTGGCTTTTCTCGTGTCGGACGCCTGGCTGGAATACTCTTCCCCTATGTCGATGGCACACGAAAACAACGCACTCAGATTCATGACAAGCGAAATAAGTATACCAGTCATTGTGGTCAAAATCAATCGAAGGACAAATAACAACCCAAGATGGTTTCCACATTACACCACTGATATCTGCCATTGTTTCACCACATTACGAACTTGGTCATTGCCCGTTATAATATTTTAATAGAATTTAAGTAATTACAGTTCCTTCTACCACTTCCAACTGATACTCATCTTTTCAACGTCACGATGTATGGGGGGTTCTGCTCGCTGCAACATTATTCTCCTGGGGCGTCGTGGTAGAAATAAATACTCTATATGTACAATTTTTCACTTCTTCTTTAATTTAAATCAAACTTCCTCTTCACCAATACATTACAATAACGTGTACAAATTATCACAACAACACAGACTGACATAGGTTCCAAAGTACTCGACTAAAGACAAAACTCGAACTCCTCCAAAACTCGAACTCCCCCCAGGCAAATATATAACATCGGCAATAATGGCATTACTTTATCCATTGTTCATAACAATTGAATATACTAATTTACTATTAACAAACACACAAAGAAAACATTTCATATACACAAAAATAATCACAATATAAAATGAAAACTATACATACAATAATTTTTACATGGCTCATATATTTTTAATACGAAATCTCCGATCTTTCTGTTGACAACAAAGTGCGATCTTAAATGTCAATTAAGTACATCACACATGTTCCTAACATATATTGAGCTATCAATTATCTTGGAAATTCTCAAAATAGGTTCAAAATCTCAAGTGACTCAATATATACAAAGAAATACAATATTCAAATCTCGAGTACATCATTAATTACACAATTAGCTGGTCTACACAACTTGTTTATGAGCCTAACATATATACAATGCTATTTACTTTCATGTCTTTATGTTTTACAACAGTTTGTACCCTTCGTCTGTCTATTTATTGAAGTAATGTACGATGGCAAAAGTATTGTTTATAGAATTATCTGGAAATGACTTATACAAATCTCTAAATTAATGAAATCTATCACTTGTTTTAATCACAGTATCACCGAGACACTGCCCTGCACTGATTCCTAGGCTGGCTATTTCGTTTTTAACTTCACACGCAACATATATCACTATTGAACCACAAGATTCTGGGTCCGATGCAGACGGTATCGTAGGGTAACAATGAGATGAGGGGGTCAGCAGTATCGTCATACCGTTTATACAGCCATATATTCAAGTATTACATTATCTTAGTAACTGAAATGCACCTATCTTTAACTTCTCTTAAATGTTCAAATGTTTGTAGAGCTTATGGGACTTAACTGCGGGGTCATCAGTCTCTAAACTTACAAACTACTTATGAACTAGCTTATACTAAGGACGGCACAAATATCCATGCCCGATGGGGGTCGCACCCCCGACCGCAGTGGCCGTGCACACGGTGACTGGCGCGCCACAGAGCGCTCGGCCACCGTAGCCGGCAAACCTCTCTTAATACTGTCAGTTACCTCAATACCGGTTGGGGCTAAACATCGTGGTCTGAACATTTGTCATCTTCCTAGAACGAGCCTTTGACAAGATGTGGCGTAAGGGGTTTTATTACAAACTAGCTTAAACCCGCGGCTCCGCTCGCGTTTGGTTGATTATGATAACCTATCTTTCAGTTGTGCCACTGCCTTCGTGAAATCAAGGCCGTAGCATAGCCATGATGACGTCATGCGTTGAGGCGGGATTGAGACGCCTGATTGGTTGATATGCATATGAAATTTATTTTGAAATTATTCCAAACGTCGACGTACTAATCAAGTGTCTCAATCCCACCTCAATGCATGAAGTCATCAGGGCTATGCTACGTCCTTGATTTCACGAAGGCAGGGGTAGTGTGCTATGAGACTGAAGGATGAAATGAAATACGATACCGTGTTTAGAAAGAAACATTTTTAATCAACATTCAAATAAAAAAATAAAATTACGTGAAGTGGTTAATGATTTGCAATAAATAATAAATACATTATTCCTTATGGACTGTGTTGTGAGAGTAATGTCAAAATTCATTTTAATTCCATTTTAGGGCATTCTGGTAAACTACATTATTTGTAGTATTGTACTTGATGTAATGGGCGAAACGTCAAATCGATTTTTATTAAAGAGATGTATTAAAATAAATTTCTTGTTACTGCTTTATTTATTTATTCATTATTATATTCCTTATTAGTATGCTTATCCTCACAGAGAAAGAGCTGATGACACTGTAGCACGCACAGACCAAAGATATCGTCTGTGGCATCACGTTCCGCTGTGTGTAACGTCCTTGCTATAGAGTCGCAAACGCCATCGCTGGCCTTCAGTCAGAATTTTTTTTAATAATCTGACGACTTTCAACCACCATATCTTCCACCCCCTTATAGCTATCGGCATTGAACTGCTATGGTGTACAACGGGAGACTTGGGCCAACAATTACACACCATTCGTTGGCGTTCTGTAGTTCTACCTGCAGAGAGAAACATTAACACACACACGTGGATTGTTATATACACCGATAACCTTCCATCCCAATATACTCCACCCTTTTATCATTATCAAGCCTCAAGCAACAATGTAACTAATAAAACCATTTTAAAGAGTAAATATAATTTTCAAAGAGATTGCTCCGCATTTCGCGTTATATTCTTCAAATTACTAAATATCTATCCGTGCCTACAACTTTCCTCAGGTATAAATTAGTAACTGTCCAAATATTTAAGTCTCTGCGTCTTGTTATTTGGACTTCATAAGCGTACACCGAACAGACATTCACATTAATATATATAGATAAATAGCTATCGTATCGCCATAGAACCGTGCCTAAAGCCTTCCTCGGGTAGACATTAGTAACTGTACAAATTTTTAGCTCTTTATGTCTTGTGGTTCAGACGTGATAAACGTACACCGAACAGACATTCACATTTATAGATATAGATTGCTACCGATGAGCTTCCGGTCACAGTTCATTACAATCTTATCAAACATGTTCGATAACCGATCGTATCAGTCCAATTCACGCCAGTGGAAGGATATTCAGAAAGATCTGTCATCTCCGCTCTTCTATACAATTATTACACTTCGAACACGCAAATTTGGCCTTACCTCATATGCCGATGACACAGTATATTGTTGCCACACAGTTACCAGAGCTAATTACATCAACAAACTGGAAAAGTGGACCTAACAGTGGAGAATAAAACTCAGTATCACAAATGACAACTAGTTAATTTGAAACACAGTAATAGCAGGAAACTAAACCAGAAAAACAAAATCTCTTAGGGCAAACAACAATCGCCAAGAAAACAGCAAAATATATGCGAATAACGTTGCAGAAGCATTTCTCATGCAATCCTCACATAAATGATATAACGACGAGAGCCAAAACTGTAGGGGAGACCGGGGCACGTTTTCCATAGGGGTAAGTTTTCCAACTCGCTTTAGTTTCGAATCAAACTGCTAGATGATACTACCGGCGATACTGTACGAAGTAGCAACAAATCTCGCTTCATTTACGAAAGTTTCAGTGTTGTACCAGCAGTCACATTGTCGGCAGGGCTGTTTTTGTCATTTCTGCAAAGGTGAGTAAACTTTCACCTTTTTATTGAAACTTAAACTTATTATTTTGACATTTCATGCACTAAAAGTGTGCTTCTTTCTTCACGCAACTGTGCATTTGTTTTGTAAATAGCTTACACTGTTACTCATTGACGTAGTGTTATAGTTCCGAATATGGCGACGGGGCATGTTTTCTGAGAGCATACGGGGCACATATTCCTTATTACTTTGCGCCTTACGCCAAGTCTAAATCAAATGAAATGTTGGTACAGTGCACGAAATGCAAAAAATGGGCGCATGGAGACTATACGAAAAGGAATGTTGCATTTTTGTTTGATTACATTTTGATTCAGACAATGAGTATTGTTAAAAAGTCTGTATTTTTAAAATATTTAAGTGACATATTTTGCAAAACCTTTAAGTACCATTTGTTTTTATTTAAAATGTTTACTTTTGTAATGTATTGTAAATTCATAATAAAAATACATATTCAGTATAATCAAGGTAATTATCTTTGTTTTACCATTTAGAGTGTAGTTGGAAAAGTTGCCCCTGTACATCTTAAGGAAACAGGAAAACTTGCCCCACATACGGGGCAAATTTTCCAATGCAACATGGTTAGACAAAATCATTTGCTGCCACGAAGGATATCTATTATTTTCAAAAATATTTGTACAAGACTGTAGATAAAGGTACAGGAATCATAATGATCCACTGTTTACCTCAAAAACCTATAAAAATAAAAAGTACTAAAATAAAAATGTAAAATGGTGGAAAACGTGCCCCGGTCTCCCCTACTAAACCTTCAAATATTCAAATGTTTGTTAAGCTTAAGGGACTTAACTACGGGGTCATCAGTCCCTAAACTTACAAACTACTTATGAACTACCTACAACTAAGGACGGCACAAATATCAATGCCCGAGGGGGGATTCGAAACCCCGACCGTAGTGGCCGTGCTGACCGTGACTGGAGCGCCTCAGTCACCTCGGCCACCGCGGCCGGCTACTAAACCTTCTCCGACGTCTCAGATGAAAAACAAATCTTTTATTAGGCTGTTTCTGGGATACTCGTCACCTGTGTGGATGGCACATAAAAATAACACACTCAGATTCATGGCAACTGAAAGAAGCATACTACTCATTGTGTCCAAAATCAATCGAAGGACAATTAACAACAGTATATATGAAATCGGTAAAACAAAGCCAATAAAAACAAGACGGCTCAAACTGACAGAGAAAATAGGAGATAATAGATATCAAAATAGGAAAGCCGTAAGCACAGTATTGAAAACACCATATATCGAACTTTGATACCAAAAAAAGTATCCCAATCCGCCCAAAGTCATCACAACGAGCATGGAGGTAAGCAACACAACCATCATTTACATCACTAAACACTAACGACACAGATGAAGACTTAAATACGGCACCTAACGCAGACAGACTCAAAAAGAAGATGACAACATCCAGAGATAGAATGAAAGAAAGAAGGAGACAATACAGCAATACCAGGAAACTACAGAGAAATTCAGTTGTTTATAGTCTCACTTGATCCTTGCTGGACTTTCAGGGAGGCTTCCGTCAGCACTAGGGTGGATGCCACGATTAATTCCACCCTTCCACGCAACAGACAAGCCCCATTAATGAATATCACCCAAGAGCATATATAAGGCACTATATAGCAATGGGTTCTCAATGTGCCTAGCACATTGGGAGGAACGAAAGATGGAAAATAAGCAAAGCACCGCCCAACTCTGCTGACCGGAACAATACACGATTTGTCCACTGCAATGGCAACAGTGACACCTTATTACCAGAAAAAAGAAAAAAAAAATTATTTTAATGTACCAATGGCAAGTCGTGCACGAAAATATAAAAGTTTCACCAAAGCCAGAAATTCCGCCAATTTCAGAATCTCAGTCCCCAAAGTTAGAGCATTGGCTAATGGTGTTTGGACGTAAGGCGACATATCCACCAAAAATCCAGCAACGGAAACAAATGGAGAAGCCATTGAGGCAAACTAAGAGCGGCCATCTGTCGGACAATGATTCCATTGACTGTCGAACGATGCTCCTCGTTTAATTTCCGTGATAAAAACTCCGCAAGAGCCTACATGAGATCAGCGCATTGGAGACGTCATCCCCTTTGCTACATTTCTATTTACGGCAGGTGCAGATCCGGCTTTCTCCGAATTTCGCTACCTGCTCACGCATTGTCTACGCATTGCGACACAGTTCAGTCTTACTATCGACTGTAAAGAGACAGGTGACATTATATTCACCAGAAGTAATCACAGACATAGTCGGAGAGTAAATTGACCAAGGTGTCCAGAGAAGCAACGAGAAATTTGGAAACTGAAGTTCGGATTAAAGTAATAAGGAATTTTCAATTTACGAATGACATCGTATCTCCGTGTGGACCCAGAATAGCAATTGAACAAAAGGTGGGTATAAGATACACATTAAAAAGAATAAAACAAAGGTAATGGGTTGTAGTTTAAGAATTATATTTGGTAATGGGGCAATGAAAGTTGAAGATGAGTTTTTGGTACTAGAACAAATATGAAGTAGAGATGATATAAATTATAGAATGGCTATGGGAGCAAAGGATTTCTAAATAAGAGAAACTTATTGACATCTAAATATTATGGAGTCTTTCCTGAAGATATTTAATCATCCTAGATCCTCCATGAGGGGCGCTAGTATGTGTTGAAGAAATGATGCATATAGCTATCCATTTAATGATCCCCGCTAAAAACAGGGACATGTAATACCGTTAGCAATGATATCGCACCATCATTGACCCTTCACTTTGAAGAGCTACTTAGCGAATCCATGGGGATTTTGAACGGACCAGTAGTACGTTTTCCGCAGATTCCCATTACCATAATTTGTAAATGAGGTCTTATCCGTGTACAACGTATTGCTTATTAAGAATACTGGATTGCCTTGCAACTGCTGACGTGCAAAACGACAGAGTGTAATGTGCGTAAGAATACTGGATTGCCTTGCAACTGCTGACGTGCAAAACGACATAATGTCATCTGGGATTCAAAGTCATAGCCTTGCAGTTCTTGTTACAGTGAGATACGGAACAAATTAAACCGATACCAATGCAAAATTATGCACACACAGAAACAGGTTTGTACTGAGGTACGAGAGATAGTGGCCCTAGACCGTGGCACTAGATCCCGTAGTGCACCGTTTTCTATAAAAGGTTGGCACTAGGCGGTGGTCGTAGTTGCCACAAACTGAATGTTATGTTGGTACGCCTCTTTAGGTTTGCAGTAAACGCCAAAGATATACATGTACCATGTTATATTGTCTATTGTTCCCGCGCTCGGCTGTAGCAGTGAGGTGGAACAAGACTTCTGAGTTGTTTGTGGAAATGTAAGGACGCAGGTCCATTTTGTGTATCTCTACGCAGTGGCCGCAGATACTGATTATACAGAGATCTATTATGTAATGAGTCAGGTATCTCTCATATAACTTCATCGTGAAAAGAAGTCACCACAAGGTAGTAACACTATATTTATATGTATGTAGTTTGTTGCAAAGTTGATTGCACAACCACGACTTGAGCTTTCATTGCCGGCCGCGGTGGCCGAGGAGACTGAGGCACTCCAGTCACGGTCTGCACGGCCACTACGGTCGGGGATTCGAATCCCCCCTCGGGCATGGATATTTGTGCCGTCCTTAGTCGTAGCTAGTTCATAAGTAGTTTGTAAGCTTAGGGACTGATGACCTCGTAGTTAAGTCCCATAAGTTCTACAAACATTTGAACATTTGAATTTTGAACTTTCATTGTTGTTTGATCTTTCTTGAATGAAGTTTTTTATTAGAAGTCTATTGTTCTCCTTTCAGTAGTTAATACCTACACCCTCGTAGTTAGTTTGAATACTTACGCTACAGGAGTAATGATTTTTGAAGTGTTATGGTATTTATGAAAAAGTGTTAGAAAGATAATCGTCAAAGCAGTATCTTTGGTAAGAGAAAATAGGAGGGTCAGTTGCGTAGGAAAGAAAGGTGCTGAAAGGCATTAGAACAGTGTAAACTTGCTTATTGTAATTAGCATTAGCATAATTCTCATGATATACAGATTAAGCAGTATTATCAAATGCAGAGAAATAATAAAAGCGTCATTTTTCAGATCTTGTGGCCTAATTAGAAGCTGTGACGATTCTATTTAATGAGCTTGCACGTTTATTTGTGCATAAAACATTTCAGGTGTATTTAACATATCTATACAGCATTTTGAATACTTGTACATGATATTAAATTCCTTTACCTTGACAACATGTAACACTTGCATCGCAAATATTGCGGAAACGGAAAGTGCGATTGATGTGCGTTTTTCACAGAATGGATTGGTAGTCAGCGACTCGTATTGTCAGCCAATAAACAGATTGTAAAAATACCTAGAAAGTATATTTTTCATACAAACATACAATTTTTCAAATGGAACAATGGTTGTTTCTATCATGCACTGGAACTTTTGACACCAGCTGTGTACGAAGAATTTTATCACGTTTATTTTGGCAGCTACAACCATTCGAAGTTTTGTGGGGCAGAGGCTACGACATCGTTGCTGACTGGCTGGTGGTCATGAGACAGAGGGCCGTGCCCCAGGGGCTAGCCACTCGGCCAGTCAGCAACGCTATAGCAGCCTCCGTCCCCGAAATTTTGAACGATTGTAGCTGCCAAACTAAACGTCATAAAAAGTCATTCAAAATTCTTTGTACACAGCTGGTGTCAAAATTGCCAGTGAATGATAGAAACAACTTTCTGAGTAATTATAATCAGGTTGTTGGCTAAAAATACGATTCCTTGACTACCAATCGATTCCGTACAAACCGCACATCAATCGCACTTTCCGTTTCCGCAATATTTGCGGTGCAAGTGTTAGGTAATTCACCCTGTATATTACGTCGTACCGAGCGAGGTGGCGCAGTGGTAAGACACAGCACTCGCATTCGGGAGGACGGTGGTTCAAATCCACCTCCGGCAATCCAGATTTAGGTTTTCCGTGATTTCCCTAAATCACTCCAGGCAAATGCCGGGATGGTTCCTTTTAAAGGGCACTGCCGATTTCCTTCCACATCCTTCCCCGAAAATCCGAGCGTAAGCTCCGTCTCTAATGACCACGCTGTCGATGGGACGTTGAACGCTAAGCTTCCTCCTCCTATTAAGTCGTCAGAATAGTTTTACAACCACAGCAGTAGATTCATTTAGCAAACATTTTTAGCTCCTTTTATCCAGTTTTTTTTTTTTTTTTTTTTTTTTTTTTTTTTTTTTTTTTTTTTTTTTTTTTGCAGTTGCTATATTATAATATTATAGTGAAGGTATTTCACTTATCTGTCTATGCAACTGATTTAATAGCACCACTAGGCACATGCCATTTTTGTTTGTGTTGTGTTTTTGTTTTTGCTGGTGTTGCCAACTGCCGGCAGCGGTGGCCGAGGAGACTGAGGCGCTTCAGTCACGGTCTGCACGGCCACTACGGTTGGGGGTTCGAATCCCCCCTTGGGCATGGATATTTGTGCCGTCTTTAATATAAGGTAGTTCATAAGTAGTTTTTAAGTTTAGGGACTGATGACCCCGTAGTTAAGTCCCATAAGCTTAACAAACATTTGTTGCCAACTGTTGAGTATGTGTTTGTCATATCTTTGCTTTGTGTCAGTGTGTTTGTCAGTGTGTGAGTGTGTGTGTGTGTGTGTGTGTGTGTGTGTGTGTGTGTGTGTGTGTGTGTGTGTTATGTGATTGCATAGAGGACAGCACCAGATACTGATTTATTAATTATTGATTTTTTTATTTTTATTTTATTTTTTATTTTTATTATTATTATTATTATTTTTTTTTTTTTTTTGTGAATCCAGACTGTGAAGAGGTATAGAACAGAATTAGAGACAGAAGGGTGGAGACAATCTGGATTCACAAAAAAAAAAAAAAAAAAAAAAAAAAAAAAAAAAAAAAAAAAAAAAATTCAATAATTAATAAATCAGTATCTGGTGCCGTCCTCTATGCAAGCAGAACAGCTGGAAGCAACCAATGAGCACCAGATGTAAAGCTATATCCATGAAATATTGTAAGTACAATATCCAGGCGAAATGCATATGGCAATAGCATATTTTATTAAATCAGTTGCATAGACAGATAAGTGAAATACCTTCACTATAATATCATTTAACAAAGTTTCACATTTTACAAAGTTTCAACACTACTGTGTCTTATTCCTACACCTCGTGCAATTTGTTGTACACACACCAGAGGATTGTGCGTTGCAGCAACCATAACAGCTATTTCGTTTCCATTGCCAGTCGCTGGCGCTGTACATCGATATTTTCGGGAGCCCAGCTTCCTGTTTCTGTGAGCGTCTTGCAGATGTTGACAATGATAGGACGTGACGGAGGCCGCCAATCTGGGTAGCGTTAAGCATATAGTGCAACATCTATGGTTGCATTTCTGTAACATTCGCCATAAATTAATGTCTAGTCTTTCTTCATTTCTGAAGGCCGTCATATCGACTAGAAGACGGCAAATCTAACATGTCTCGTGAAAAAAGGTTTCAATGTAGCAACATATGCGGATTACGTTACAGAATGAGAGCAGTGCAGCAGATCAGATTAGGAGACGACCACTGAACGCAGAGCGTGCCGAGGTGATGGTTTGTTCACAGCAGAATACAGTCGCCAGTGCAGGCAACCCCTGCTCTGAGCACAGTACAACATGTGATGCATTACGTGGGATACTGTGACTCCGTTGCAATCATTTACAAGCCACATATTTCAGAACGTATGAGGCTTGGAAACCTGAAACCACGTGTGGCAGCAATAATTGTCCCTCTAGTCGTCAGTTCGCAACAATAAAAATATTCGCATGACGTCCATCATTCTGATACCGCATTATTTGACACGTTATAAGAGGTGGGTCAGTTCACGTAACGTACAGCTCGAGAAAGGGTTAAACTATCCCCCCTTTAAGAGTTCCATAAATGAAACATGGGATAATGGTGTGTTGTCATACAGTACCACTCCATACATTAACACTCCACTGGCATAGTACGTCATCACATCACGATTACCGGCATTGTCAGGTTCACACCTAAGTCTCAGGACGTGTGCTACCCGGTCGCTTTATTTATTTCCAGCGTTAACTTTGCATCGCAATTTGTCGTGATGTAACTGACGTATTGCGATGCAACCAGTGCCATTATTTTTGTGATTTTTCATGCTATTGATTGCATACTAGATAATAGGGGAGGTATCCATTTAAAATACACTTGTAATAGTATTTGTTTACGTTTTAAATCTTCGCATAGTATTTAGTTTCCTAAGCTACTGCCGTCCGTTAATGTCGGTGAAAATCATTTCTGAAAGTCTGTTGTTGTTCCAGAAATATCTGAGATGGCAGAGTTAGGTGAGACACACTGTAAATATCGTAATATGCTGAATTTGGATTTGTAACTGAATTGTATTTGAAAAACGTTTTTTGTATTGCTCCGTCACAGTTACATATTTACTTGTCAGATTTTGTGTCGATTTTAAAATCTCTAATGGTTAAAACACAGGACAGAGGTTTGAAAATGGACATGTTATAGTCCGAAACTAGCCACAATGACTGACATGAAAAGGTACAACTGTGACGTAAAAATATGAAATAAAACAATAAAAAAAAACAATAAAATAGCTTACCATGTGGACTGACGGAGCATGTTAAAACTTACCTTCTTAATCTAACCTGAGACCTCCACTCTGATGGACGAATTATTCAGCTTTTTGGTCTTCCTGTTGGTCACTTTGGGTTGGACTCGTGTGCCTGTCAACTACCCACAGGTGCATCGACATAACGTCCCTTAAAACTAGGTGCTGTCCGCATTTCCCTTGAAGTGAACTCTTACGAGACTGTCCCGTTCAATAGCCTTCTGCATTTAGTACAGCTCTCAATCTGTGGGTTTGCCTGAGTCACATAACACAAAATGTTGGCTCGGACTCTCCACCATGGTTTAAATAATTTTTCACGTAAAAACGGATTATGCATTACTTTCGCCACATCGTAGTCCATCCAGACAGGGAGCTCGATTAAGTATTCGAACGTTTTATTAAAGTATGCCTTTTGCGATGCACACTTCATTATCTCAGAACGTACTGACTACTAGATTACAGATGTAAGATATATGGTTGGGCCTACATTGTCGGCTTAGTGATCGTTACATCCACATCAACATCGTGAATTAAGCCCATATACTGTCACGTTTCGTTCGAGTCACGTTGACAAACTTCCGCTGCTGACAAGACAAGGCCCTTATCTGCCTCTGACCTACAGAATATCGTTTTCATACCACCTGTGGTTACTTTCACCAATGTCGATAATCTGCAGAATTCTTTTTCCCAATGCCTATCGAGCGCGTACCGGAAAAAAAGACCGGTTAGTACCGATCCCGGTAATTCACTTCTAAATAAGTGGTATATGTTTTATCTCCCTCAGAGCAGTTTACTGATAGGTCGGTCTGACATATTGTAGAAAATCGTCAGTCAGATCCAATTTTATAACATGTCAGTCAGTTGGTTCTAGCGCCAAACATAGGAACTGGCACAGGACTGCTGAGACGATGATTAATCTAAGTGAGGACTTCATGCAAAATTGAATAATGCTGAATTTCCTTTGGTATTAATGATTAACCTGTTGTTAGATTTGTAGCTTCTACCGTAAATGTGGAATGTGTAGTACTTCCTCCCATCTGGTCCAGACGGATTTTCTCGCTCTTATCTTCCATCAGTGATTCCCAGTTCAGAAGTATTTAACCAAGTGCGGTAGCAATGAGATATGAAATGTATTTTGTATTATATAAATTTGCTGCACGTACTCATATTTTGATTGATGTGTAGTGTTATATTTCGAACCTTATTGCTCAGTCTGTATCAATATCATTAGTAGAATAATATTTCGTAGAAACAGTGTAAACTTTCAGATGTGCTGTAGACTTGGGATGTTAACTGGATCTTTGATATTTATGTTTGCTTCGGGGTGAAAAATTGATGCCTTCTGTAAGTGACAAGTCATTTTCTTGTGGATTTCAGTCCCCGCCGTAGCCGCATTCCCATACAACCAATGCAGAGTTCTACTTTAGCGTAAAGTTTTTCATTCCCTATTCCAAGACCGCGCTTATGATCGGATATAGATCAATAAAATACCGAACATCGGTTCCTTCAAAGATTCGGTTTTTTTTTTTTTTTTTTTTGCCAACGCTTAAAGAATAAATCGGAGACGAGAGAACGCTATAAGATGATTACATATAGATTTGACGACTGTCTTGAGACCCTTCAATCCCCATGAAACCGAATCAGATACAGCAGGGGCGTATATAACTGTGAGGGGGGTGGGCGGGGAGGGGGAGTGAAGGCAATGCTGTGAAACACAGTCATACTTTCCTGTATTGGTGAGGGGATTCGGGTGTTAGTGGTGTGAAGTTCGTGCCAGTTTGATTTGATGTCCGTAATAAAAAAAAAAAAAAAATAAAAATAAAAAAAAAAAAAAAAAACTTGATCTCGGTGAAGTGAAAGGGGCTTCAGCGCAAATTGAATTGAATATGAGCAGCAAAAGTGATACAAACATCATGGGATGCCTACTTAAAATTACTCATCTTTACATTAATTTTGGATCCCCCTCCCCACCCCTCCAAAACAAAAGTATATGCTATATTCACCATTGACTTACACTAAGGTCAGTCTGCAGAACATGCAATAACTATACTGGGTGGTCAACTTAAACGTTTCAGCACAATTGTCTCTGAGAAGCTACTTTCTCATATAAGGCAGGGGCTCACGAAATTATATACCGTGAAGCATTTTAAAGTGAAACAAATATTATTTGCTATGAAGTGTTATTTCTTTCAATTGGCAACCCATATTATTTATTACGCATTGTGTCATACTGAAAGATACCGCGTCAGTTCTATGATGATTTCATCTTTTTATTTTACCAACTACTTACATGGCAGACTCATTACGAGGGATTTTAATAATTTATAATGTTATTTGGTAGACGACTCAACATTCTGCATTAACTCGTATCACCTGAAATTTGTTGCCGTTTGGTGAACATGAAAGTGGGTCTATATTTAAAAAATAATATGTCATTTGTATGGATTAAAGTTACGAACAAAATTTATGTGAAATCCCTGTCTATAAAATAAACTTATGAAACTGAAAATTAGTTGATGTTGCAGATATAGATTAAACGAATTTGACCTTAATTCCTGTGTAATTACGTGTGTGTGATTGTTTTACGAGTAATGGATAACATCACGAATGAATGTAACACGGTTACTCACAAACACGGTTAGTCACAAACTGAAACGTGTGTGTGTGTTTGTGTGTGTGTGTGTGTCTTGTCCTTAGGTTAGTTTACCTTAGTTTAAGTAGTTTGCAAGCTACGGACTGATGACCAAGCAGTGTGGTCGTATAGATTTACAAACATTTGAACATTTTTTTGGTGAACCATATAAACATTTGTGTGCCTAGTGATCTTCCTCTTGCTTTAAAGGTCATGCGGGCAAAAATTCATAAAGATTGGAGCAGAAACAGTTCATATACGGGTTCAGATTGTGCAAAGCGTACGTTACTCTTTCAAAGAATATTTCTGAGGGCACCCAACACAACAACCAAATCATTATTTTACATGATTTAAATATAAATTTTCCTCGCAATTTTTCCATATCACCGTTTAAACCAACCCTGAAATTCCACGAATGGGACATGAACATTATCCTGGACATGTGCGTGATTTGCCCACTCTTTCCGCCAACTCTCGAGCCGATGCATAGGCTATCCGATGCTGCCTTTATAAAGCTACTGGGTATAAAATACATATGATTTAAATTAATATGCTTTATATTCAGAGGTAAGTGATACGAAGTTCACCGATTCACCTAGTCGACCCGGCAATGCTTCGCAATTGCTAATACGTATGTACTGTTGTACTCTTGCTTTGAACGTCAAAAGTGCAAAAATTTATCTCAATCAGACGAATGATTTTGATATCCCAAAGAAAAGAGCTCTTTGAGTTTTCCACAAATTTTCCTATTTTCTGGCCAGCTATTCCAAGCTTTTACTTCATTCAAACCTTCCTCTCGCTTTGATCGCGGACTGTGCAAAATTTTATCGCAATCGGATGAACGGTTCTCAAATGTTCAAATGTCTGTAAATCTATCGGACCAAACTGCGTGCTCATCAGTCCGTAGCTTACAAACTGCTTAATCCTAGGTAAACTAACCTAAGGACAAACACACACACTGAAACAGGAACAAGAATTTGAGACTTTCCTTTTTAATTGTCCTCTTTTTTCTCTTTTTTTTTTTTTTTTTTTTTTTTTTTTTTTTTTTTTTTTTTTTTTTTTTTAACTGAAAACTTTTCCAAGACCTTAATGAACTAAAGAAAAAAAGAATTACTCCTCTGCCACGTGCGTGCGAATAGTCACTTATATTGCTGAATTCAATCAAAAACACATTGAAAAACGCACTTTCATTTTTTCTCAAATTTTTCAATTTTCCGGTATTTTTCCCGAAATATTTGTTTCATACAAACCTTTACCTGTCTAGCCATACTCAAGTAATGCAAAACAACCATGTGACAATTGATTTTTATTCATAGAAGAAAATTGCTTTCGGTTTTTCCAAAATTTTCCTACTTTCCGGGCGACTTTTCCAAATTTTTATTTAATGCGAACCTTCCTCTTGCTTTCTACATGAAATGTACAAAATTTTATCTCAATGGGTCGAACGGTTTTGATAGCTTACTGGTAAAAGTTGTTTCAGTTTTTCCAGATTTTCATCTTTTCCGAACAACGTTTCCATATTTTATCACCGTTTAAACCTTTCCTGGACTTACCCGAATATTTCAAGACTAAAATTAGCCAAATCGGTTGAGCCGTTCTCGAGTTTTAGCGTGACTAACGAACAGCAATTCATTTATATATATATATATATATATATATATATATATATATATATATATATATATAGATGAAGAGGCTTGCTCGGGACGGGGTATCGTGGAGAGCTGCAACAAACAAGTCTGCGGACTGAAGGCCTGAACAACAGCAACAACGACAGCTACCAAGTGGTTATTCAGTGTGCGTAATGATTCTCAAGATATGCAGTGGAACGGAGGAAACTTTCTCGAACGCGAAAATTTCTCAAATTTCTATAACCAATGTAACGCCGGTCCTAAATGAAATTAAAAGAAGATATTTGGTGTGATTAGATATACCGATGACAACTATGCTACACTTAATTCACGTACAGTATAGGAGATAGTGCTTTTATACATCATAATTCTTTCAAGTTCTCGAGTTTCCAAGTTTCAAGAATTTATTTATAAGAAACGCAGTGCACTACGAAAACTTTTAAAGATCATTAGTTGGGTGTGTTATTTCGGCAATGAGTGGAGAAAAAAGTATTGCTGTGTTACCAATAGTTTTTGAGAATTAATGTGAACTATAAAATTTAAATGGTTTCAAACAAATTACGGCAAATCCTGCCCTCATTAAAATTAAGGAAAGATTTTTGATTTAATAAGAGATATAACGGAGACTACGTCGTACGTGGATTTACGATATTTTACTTGCGGAAGGGTCGGCTTTAAAGCGATTTTCTACAGCCGTCGATAGCGGTTCGGCAGTTGCCTCCAGGCAGTACGTGAAGTTACAACATGGCAGCTTCACGTGAGAAGTTTCTTCAGACTATTATAACCCTTTCGCGGCTGAATGTTAGTTTTTGCACTTTATATAAAGCAACTCGCTGTCTCCGAAAACGGATCACTTGAAAATTTACAGCAAGCTGTGCTGGGACCATGCAAACACGGTTTGCCACATACTTGATAGTATCTGCTTAAGAACCATCATGAATACAATACAAACTTGTAAAACTGTAAGAAACTGCTATAGTGATCAGTCCCTAGACTTACAAACTACTTAAACTAACTACACTGACGACAGCACACTCATGCCCGAGGGAGGACTCTAACCTCCGGTGGGAACGGCCGCCCAGTCCGTAGCATGACGCATGAGACCACGCGGCACGAGCCGTCACTGATTTCAGTATCATGTGCTAGTTCGTATCACTTCACTTGAAAACAAACTTTTTCGTTAGGTGAATTTTGTATCGACTGTTGTCAAAACATAAAAACAGTACTAAATATAACTCAAAATGTTTGTTAAGCTTAAGGGACTTAACTACGGGGTTATCAGTCCCTAAACTTACAAACTACTTATGAACTACCTACAACTAATGACGGCACAAATATCCATGCCCGAGGGGGATTCGAACCCCCGACCGTAGTGGCCGTGCAGACCGTAACTGAAGCGCCTCAGTCCCCTCGGCCACCGCGGCCGGCTAAATATAACTTTTCCAACATTCTGAAAAAGATTACTGATCTGTTTACTTACTGGCTTTCGACTAGTCCCTCGTCAGGTGACAAATTAATGTCACAATATAGATTTTTTTAATTTCTTTTATTTCCTTTTTTTAATCCTAATTGACCAAAAGTCCGTAGACGTAAACACACTTATGCCAAGGACAAAACCCATCAATGCCCGAAGGAAAAGTCTTAACATCCGGCAGTGGCAGAAGCTCAGTCCTTGACTTGGGGCCTCAGACCGTGCGGCCATCCTCACCAGGCAAAAGAGAATTTGATTTACGATTTATACAGTTATTACTTACACGGAACATACAATAAATAATGATACGTAGAGTTCATAAAAGGCGAATTATGTCTGTCATGTGCAAGCCAGCCTCCTTTTCTTCCCTTGCATTTGTTTGTCTACGACGCGGCAAGCGACCGCTTGTGCTGTTTATGCCTTAAACGGTCCCCGGACCTATAGATTCCAATCGATAAGAGAATGATATGTTTAAAAATAAGCGCAACTGCAAAGGGCAATGATTATGAAAATAACGCAGTGATGTTTTAGAAGTAGAACAATTGATTCAAACTTTTTTATTGGATTTAGTAGTAAACAATCACTGCCCTGAATGAGTTTCCAACCCATGATGTTTAGCACAAGATAGCATAATCGTACCAATTGCTCTACACCAGTTTTTGTCAACTTGGCGATCGCCACCCCTTGGGGGTTCGCAAAGTCTTGTTGGGGGAGTCGCCGTCACAGGAGCAAGTAGTTGCACCATAAAATAACTACGGTTAAGTAATACAAAAAAGTATGCCTCAATGAAATTTATTTTATGTTAAAATTGCGGAGTTCCTTATGTAACAGTAATTATGAATCGATTAGATCATAGGTTGTTTTATAATGCAGTGTGTTAATGATTAATAAACAAGCGCAAAGCCTAAAAACTGTTCTCAGAAACCAATCGATAAGTAGAAGATCACGATACAATAAGTAATCCTGAAAAATTCAAAAATAGATATATTTCCATATAAATTGTCTGTAGAGTAAGACCTATATTTAATGAGTCTTACCTGAAATGTGAAACACGCGAAACAAAGCTCTAGCAAAACAAAGTAGATAAAATTTGTTTCCTGTATTTATTAATTACATATCGATTTTAGTAATAGAGTGACTGACCATCATCAGTGAAGATCTTCCAGCACTTGTACCTATCACGGTTAGAACAACAAAAAATATCTATCAAATTCTACAACATAATATATACAGTAGTTTTTTCTGTATTCAACTTCACATGCTTGCTTGAAGATCTGCTCAGGTGATGGTGACTCTGTGATTGAAATCCATTTGCTACTAATAAAGCGAGGATTACA
Organism: Locusta migratoria; assembly: GCA_026315105.1. Taxonomy (NCBI): domain Eukaryota; kingdom Metazoa; phylum Arthropoda; class Insecta; order Orthoptera; family Acrididae; genus Locusta; species Locusta migratoria. The sequence continues at coordinate 324,061,267 of CM048750.1, forward strand.
ACCAATATTGTGGTCGCGGTGCACATCGATCCATGAAATGGAATCTAATCTCAAGTTAACTTAATCTTCTTACTGTTCGTGAGAATTTGAGAGAGGATACTTTTTTATTTGGAATAGGGTCGCCAGAATATTTTTATTTGAAAGGAGCGCGCATATTGGAAAAGGTTGAAAAAAATTGCTCTGCACCACAACACTGTTCCCGCTTCACCAACAACTGACATAGTTGAATTGTACCATTGGGAAAGTTGGGCATTACGTAAGTCATACGATTGTCATGTAATGCAAATTGATCTCTGTGATTACAAAATCTTTGTATTGTTCCTGATGCTGTAGCGCAGCCTGTACGAAAGTACCAAGATCCAATAGATTTTGATAACGCATGTGTTTGTTCAAATGTTTGTTGAGCTTACGGGACTTAGCTTCCTAAGTAATAGAACGCAGTACGTTGTTCTCGACGGCGAGTGTTCATCAGAGACGAGTTTATCGTCAGGCGTGCCCCAGGGGAGTGTGATAGGACCGCTATTATTTTCTATCTATATAAATGATCTGATGGACAGAGTAAGTTGTAATTTGCGGCTGTTTGCAGAGCGATATGAAATGGTACTAGCATGTAAGGACAGTTGTGAGTAAGGCAGACAGCCGACTTTGGTTTATTGGGAGAATTTTGGGAAGATGTACTTCACCTGTACAGGAGACCGCGTATAAAACGCTTGTACGACCACGTCTTGAGTATTGCTCAAGTATTTCGGATCCGCAGCAGATCGGTTTGAAGGAAGACATAGAGGCGGTTCAGAGGCGACCAGCTAGATTTGTTACCGGTAGGTTCGACCAATGCGCGAGTGTCACGGAAATGCTCCGGCAACTCAATTGGGGATCGCTGGAAGAAAGACGACGTTCTTTTCGTGAATTTTTGTTAAGTAAATTTAGAGGGCCGGAATTTGAAGCTGAGTGTAGTACGATCTTGCTGCCGCCTACTTACATTTCGCGTAAAGATCACAAAGACAAGATAAGAGAAATTAGGGCTCGTACGGAGGCATATAGGCATTCTTTTTTTCCTCGTTCAATTTGGGAGTGGGATAGAAAAGAAAATGCATAGTAGTGGTACAGTGTACCCTCCGCCACGCACCTTACGGTGAATTCAAATGTCCAAATGTTTGTTAAGCTTATGGGACTTAACTACGGGGTCATCAGTCCCTAAACTTACAAACTACTTATGAACTACTTACAAACTAGGACGGCACAAATATCCATGCCCGAGGGGGGGATTAGAACCCCCGACCGTAGTGGCCGTGCTGACCGTGACTGGAGCGCCTTAGTCACCTCGGCCACCGCGGCCGGCTACGGTGAATTGCGGAGTATGTATGTAGATGTAGATGTATGGGACTTAACTGCTCGACCACTCCGCAGCGGCCCACTGTGTATGAAACTTATGTATATCGTTAGAACTGTTGTGTGTGTGTATTGTTCTTGATGTTGTTACCATGTGTCATAAAATGCAAAATAGAGGAACAGACGCCGGCCGCGGTGGCCGCGGGGACTGAGGCGCTTCAGTCACGGTCTGCACGGCCACTACGGTCGGGGGTTCGAATCCCCCCTCGGGCATGGATATTTGTGCCGTCCTTAGAATAAGGTAGTTGATAAGTAGTTTGTAAGTTTAGGGACTGATGACCCAGTAGTTAAGTCCCATAAGCTTAACAAACTTTGGAAAGCCGGGCAAGGTATTGGTAATGATGTGACGGTTTGTGAGAGTCTGGAAACGGTGAACGGTTCAGACGTGACGCAGCTCTGATTGGAGAAAGCAGCTCCAACGCTTGAGATGACAGCTAACGAATAATTTTAATCGGACTGCTCTTGCGTGTCTGACGAGGCATCGGCGAGCTGAAGCAACAAGGTGAATCAGTCCCGCGGGGTCCGAATGTTTGCCAGCCTGCTTGCTTTGATTGAAACCTGTCACAGCCAACTGAGCGTAGTCGCGATGAGGCAACGACCGGACGGCACTGCACAACAAGTGGCGGTTAACCCCTCCCGCAGTATGCTGGCGGTGCCGCATGTGTGCCGAGTCTCACCTCACACCTCAGTAGGCCGAGTTGCGTTGTGTAACCGGCGGAGGGAGATATGGAGCGCAGGCAAACAAGGCCGTACAGTGTAACGGGGCCCACCTAGCAGCGGTTATCACGGCCTTCTCGCCACGCACCGTCTCCTACACGGCGAGCGTAGTCACATTCTCAACAGGTAACAAGAAATTACTTTATGAATGAAATACACAACATAACTGAGAGATATTCCGCAAATTTATTGGTTTAGGAACCGGTTTTCAGCTGTTACGCCATCATCAGGTAAACATTACAAGTTTAAGTTTCAAAGATCTTAACTTGCTAGATATACAACTTTCAAAGGAGGCTAGTGTTTTGGTTATATTGTGTATTTCATTTATATTGTATCAAATATTCCGTCAAGAAACGACGGAACAGTCAGTGAATAAGAAATGATTTTTATGTATTTACGTTTTGTTGTTGATGCTCTTATTTCTTCCGTGCTTTCTTGAACAATGGTGAGGATATTGCGGTGGCCGAGGGGACTGAGGCGCTTCAGTCACGGTCTGCACGGCCGCTACGGTCGGGCGTTCGAATCCCCCCTCGGGTATGGTTACTTGTGCCGTCCTTAGTCTTAGCTAGTTCATAAGTAGTTTGTAAGCTTAGGGACTGATGACCCCGTCGTTAAGACCCATAAGTTCTACAAACATTTGAACATTTTGAGTATATTCCGCCGTATGCAAGTCACTTGAATTTTTGTTACATTTCCCAAACATGATTCATCACATTTTGTGCCATCTCCAGTGGGATTTTCTTTATTCTTTGTCTGAAAATTAAATTAGTACTGTAGAAAATGGCTATTTATAAACATTTAAAAAGTTTTCGCAAGATTTTTAACAGTTGTAGGTTGAGTTTGGTGACAGAATTATCTATCTTAGTTTCTACGAAAATTAGGACAAAAAATACGACTTTCACAGACTTTCTTTTTATTCGGAAAGACTGAAATAGATAACTCTGCCTGCAATCTCATCCTACAACACCGTTACAGATCTTGTAAAATCCTTTTTAGATGTATATCAAAAAGCCATTTCTACAGTAATATTATAATTTTCAACAAAATTTTCAAATGTTTGTAGAGCTTATGGGACTTAACTACGGGGTCCTCAGCCCCTAAACATACAAACTACTTATTAAGTAGAAGGTGATGTGTATATGCCTGTTGTAAAGATGAGATGTTAGGTTTGCATTTTCTGAATCGACCATCAGAAAATATCAATAAAACATCTCATGAAAATAATGAAATGTATAAAACATTACTGAATAATACTTGAAGGACACCTTTAGCTTTTGATGTCAGCAGACGGCGTTTTATGTAATTCAAGTACAAATCTATTCACTTCAGGCGCACATTTATTACACATCGAAAAACACTTCACAGATATGATGTAGCAGATGCAAAGATGAAACATAACAACACAGTGGCAGAGGTCTGAGTATGTGATGAATAAATTCAAAATTTTAAAATTCCTAAAATATCTATGGCTAATGAAGTATTAACATAGATTAATGATTTCCGGTATTGTTCCCTACAAATTCAGGATCTTGCCATTTGATGCATTGTGCAGTATTACCAGATTGTTGGATATACTCTTGGTAAAATGTTTGTTTCTATTATGTGTGGAGCAATGACTAACTGTTCAAAGAGGTTGTGTCTAAATGCATTTAAATTTTAGCGAAAACGGGTTTTCTTGATTCTGCCTGTTTTCCCTGGGGCATGATACTTTATATAAAACACTGCTGTAAAATTTTCTGCGTGTACATTTATTTCGTACAGTACTAAGTGTCCCCACTCATTATTAGTGGAAACCTATTACTATTTATTTTCTTCTCTATGAGGATCTAATTTGAGCAAAACAGTTCCTTGCACAAATTTCTTAGCAACTTTCAGCGCAGTGCCAGATGCACCCACGTCGTCCACGCAAACGGTCATATGCCTACTTATCGTTTCGCCTGATACTTGACAACAAAATTTGATGATACACCAAATTCTTCATTGTAAATTCTATCATGAGCTGTCGGTCTATTATTCTCACACTCACACGTACACACACTCATGGCTACTCTGTTGATCCTACATATTTATCCTATCTAATTTACTGTGACACATATTAGGTTTAGCATATTCCAAGCATGAAGATTCAACATCTGAGCCTTAGACTTACTCCTCTGTTACTTTCAAACGATGGTTACAAACTAGCAGTAGTCGTCAGGATGCAGAAGGCGAGTTGCAAGAAGTAAACGTAATATGGCTGCAATTCCAAAAGTTACAGCCTGTACATGGCGAAAACTTCAAGAATCATTTATTTGAACCGGATTTTCGGAAGTGGCTAATAATGTTGGTTACATTTCGCGCTTCACTCGTGTTTCTTTAGATCAAAAAGCCGTTACTTCCACATATTTGGGCAAATTCATTACTAAAGTAAAAATGGCATTCATGTTAATGACAGCAAAAAACGCCATATTAGGCAATGCGTGTGCCAGAGGTCTGCCTGAATGGATTTATTTTGTCACGTGATTTTTTCGTGAATATGTATTTGAAACAGCATTCATTAACTTTCGTTGTCTTATGTAGCATCTTTTTTCTAAACATTTATTGTAATGTTCAACAATGATTGAATGCCTTTTACAATACTGCCATCACGTTCAGTATGACGTTTACTTTTTGTTCGCCTTCAAGTACAGTAGTTACTCATATCTCCATTGGTAAAGAATTGCTAACATCGGGCAGACTATTACATGATCATACCATCCCGTTCTATCAGTAAATTGGCTGTTGCTATTATTTACAAACAACTGTATGTAAGAGACGCAACATGTTGACGACCGAATCGGCAATAGAGTGTTCCGGGGAGAGTGGGACTGTACTAAACATACTTGTGGTATCTGATTAGATGATTTAATAAAGGGAAATTATTTCTAGATCTTGTGTGCCATACACGTCTGTAGCGATTCCGCCTACCGGACTTAAGAAAACTTAAGCATTACTACTATCACACAGTTTTGGTTCCATTTATCCGTTTTTCTGTTTCCTTCACACCGTTATGTGAATAATAAATCCAGAAGCCATTTCCACATTACTCGACTGTGACATTTACCTTAAATTCCGCTCTCTCTATACTATATACTTAAATATAGGTCTTACTCTACACGTTCATACGTGACATTGGTCTCTGCTTGCAAGGTAACGCAAGTGAGAAGGCAGAGGATGAGGCTGGTAGATCGGTTGATCCAGCAGACGTCAGTGAAATTCAACAAATAATGTAAATGACAGGGAACTGAAGTATGTGATGGCTTTCAATTAATATAGTGTTTTTTTGGTATTTAATTCAATTAACGTTTTTTCAAGATGTTATCAATATTAACAAAATCCTTACCAACTCCATTTGCACTTTGTTTGATTGCATAAATAAACATAAACCATGGCCCATTTACTATTATACCTGTAAAATAACTTTCAAGCTAATAACCTAGCGATCTCTTACTGGTTATGTATGCCATGTTATGAGGAGAAAATCTGTACACCAATATTCATGCTTTCCTTTCTACCATTCATTAATTTCATGCAACTCAGTAAACTGCTGATACGACCTATGCCTGTTTGAATTATGCCTATTAAACTGTAATGCACTCATTACGGAAACACCAAACTAGATTCACTAGCATAGAAAAATAAAAATAAAATACAAAACCAATGTTCGTAACATTGACTGATTACGTAATTTACATTACCGTAAATCATGAAATGCAAGAGCAAACGTACTGAGCACTTAACATAATATTTAAGACTAAATTTGTTCAACGCTACCAACTCAACGATCAATTCGACAACTTAAATATTGGAATACAATCCAGACTGAACTTTGTATTTAGCCTCTCTTTTATCGACTGAAATTAATCACTGTTCTTCAACAAGTCATATGAAATCCCCAATTAACTAAGTCAGTTTGAACATTGTCGATAAAGATACTACTCACGTTTTAACTGAATTCAACATAACTGAAACGGACATTAATTATTCACCAGAATAAACTGACTCTAATCAATTTCTCTCAAACTAAAGAATCAGACCATTTACCATTACCTGCGTAGTCTCAAGAAAACTAACACAAGAAGCATAAATTAAATCACAAAGACCCCAAAATGATAAATTAAAACACTTCACTTTCCCCACACAGGGCTCAGTTTTAATACTACAAATTCCCTGCAGTTAGTGCATTTCAGCATACATTCTGAGTCCATTACCTACCGTGTGAACTCGTAACGGTCATTTCCGTTACACTTTGATATACTGCTATCTCCCTGAAATCGACGAAATTTGCTCACAGCGAGCGTTGCCCACAATCGCTGTTAACATTTCTGATGGAAGCTATAATTATTTTGAACGATCGAGGAACATGGCTAACATGAGGTCACGTAACGATTAAACACTACGTACAAAGAAAACTCCTTAAAATATTAATGAAAATCCTGGAATGTCTGAATGAAACTAATTTAATGCAGTTATTGAGCAAGTTAACCATGGCAAATGGTACGAAAACTGACTAAGAATGACTACTGTCTGAACATGTGCACGTGGCCTATCACGCACACACACACACACACACACACACACACACACACACACACACATACATACAATACGAAGATAATATGAAAATTTTCAATAAAGGTACTGCGAAAATTAGATCGATAACCACGGGTTTGGAAGCTATCGTTATTTAAGCTTTGAAACACAAGGAAACGAAACCAAAACTCGAGAATTTACTAGCCCACCAAGACCGTTACAACTGAGCAATTAACGCTTCTGCAGACAAAGTCCCTAACTCACTATAAAAATCGTGAGGTTTCTTAGCGGTCCAGATGAACCGTAACCTTACAATCTACATGCCATGGTATCACAAATACCACCAAACTGTATTTTCCGTTAAATTTCTGTCTTCATCGACAGCAGCCTTGCATCAACACGTCCTAAAGCCTGCCTACCAGAAACACGAGTATCGAAATCCTTTGTTCGCTTGCAAACCCGGTCGCGTCTTCGCACCAAGCGCCCCGACTGGATCTCGGCACCTTCCGAAAAGACCGTCACGCGAAAATTTGCTGGCGACCAACGTATATCGATATACTGCTCAGGCTAACTCTCAGCTCAAAGTAAAACAGAACTTTGACACGCAAATAACGTCTCCACGACCCAGCATGCAAATTTCACACCAGGAACGGAAGAAAGAGGAATGGGAACATGACATCCAGAAAAGAAAATAAATAACACAGGACCATCTTTGCATCTTGGGCTGTATATAGAGTCGAAAATTATGTTAAGTACACCCACAACGGTCCATTTCTCAATTACGCGAAAATAAAGAGTTATTTTCGTAATATATGTGACACTAAAACTCCGAGCGGAAGTAGCCGTGCTGTCTGGAGCGCCGCGTTGCGTTTCTCGCGGCCTCCCGCGTCGGAGGTTCGATTCCTCCCTCGGGCATGAATATTTGTGTTGTCTTTATATAAGCTAGTTCATAAGTAGTTTTTAAGTTTAGGGGCTGATGACCCCCGCAGTTAAGTCCCATAAGCTTTACAAACATTTCAATATTTTTTTTGATATGAAACATCAGTGTCGTTTCAACGTGGCCTCTGAAATGTGGAGTTTATGCCCTAATCACTGAAGTATGCTTTAACTGCCATGCATTGATTTATCACTCATGAAATGTCTGGAATTCCAGATGGTGACTGATTGTGACGTGTGTGCATAAGTTTTTAAAGAATGTTCATATGTTTGTAAATATATGGGACTTGATTATTAGTTCCTAGGCTTCCAAACTACATAAACTGTTAAACTAACCTAAGGACAAAACACACACACACATACACACACACACACACACACTCACACACCTTCGACAGCGAACAAAGGTGTCATCAGTGCTACAGCATCCACTTTGATCACCAGAATATCTGAAGGCGTTAGCTTGTGTGACGGACGATACTTATTTCCTTGCGACTACTGGCAGACACACAATCCTATACCGAACTTCGTGTCAGTTATTGTTTTCTGTAGTTATTTCTACAGAAAAAGCTGTGGATAGCATCGGCCCACTGACACGTGTTAAGGCTAACGTAAGTATGCAAAAAGGTTTCTATTAAAATTCGATGGAACCCTCTGTGAAAAGGATTATTAAACAATAAAAACAAAAACAAAATCTTAGTAACATAAATGTGTTACTAAAAGGTCGCAATAAACACATACTGATAAAAACACGGTTAATTCGTGTTTACATAATTTATTTTGTTCTATAACAAATTTGTTACATTAGGAAGTGTGTGGGGGAAAAATCGTGGACGGAAACCGACAGATGAATACAGTAAGCAAATTCAAAAGGATGTAGGTAGCCGTTCATATTGCGAAATTAAGAGGCTTACACAGGACAGGGTAGCGTGGAGAGCTGCATCAAATGTCTGTGGACTGAAGACCGCAGCAACAACAGGCATTTAATGCTACGGAAAATTTAAATATTGCAAGTGTCAGGAAGATAGGTGTGTTATTATTCATAAGCTAACATTCTTTTGATTGCCACAGATTTTCGTTTTCATGGATATTATGTAAACAGCTCCTGTTTCTCTCTAAGCACAAATGAACATTTCACTTGTGGCAGAAAACAGGTGGACGTTGTTGTTGTAACAGTATAATTTTATTTCGGACAATGGACGGTACAACATATAGATTTAGTGAACGGTACACTATGGTGGAAAGTCACGGAATACAGCCAATGTTTACATATGAGGCTCAGGCGAGAGCTACCACACGACTGAGGCACGCCTCGCACACCGCGTGCTCGCCCGTTCGTGGCGGCGCTGCAGGCCCTCGGAGGCGGAGCCATCGTGCGGCGGACTCGGCCGTGGCGCGGCTTTCAGATGCTGCGGACGGACGGGACGTGCTCCAACAGACGTACTTTGTACTTTGGCATCTACTTCTGTTCTCAGACGCAAGTGACCCCACTTTTGCGGAACTCGCTTTGATGCATGCCATATTTTCTTGTTCTTTACCTATTCAATAGAAGAAGTTGTTCCCCTCTTTCACGCACTTGCATCCTTGTTCATTTCAGGTCCAGTAACAGCATGTATTACTGACCTTATCCAGTCAATTTGATAACTGGTCTCATTGACTCATTGGTATCTGCCTCCCTGTAATCGTACGCACCTCTTTCTGGTCTACCTAGTGGCTCTGAATGTCCATAAATAGAAAATGTTCTTGCATCTAGGCACTATACAGGTGTGGAACGGTAATAAGCCGAATATCAAAATATAAAAATAAAAAGCTAACACCTTGCCACCTACAAAACTGGCCGATGTCACAACAAACGAATCAGTATCACTGGAGTAGTTCCTAATACCTCATCGCTCTCTCTACCAGTTTTACGCACAACTTTTCCTTCTCTATAAAATCCTGTAGGATTAATTGTGTAACAAAAAAGATATCACGTTATTTTTCTTTTCGCATATTCCTCACATGACAAATTAATAACTTTAGAAAAATTGATCACAGATTCTACGAGTATTTTCTTTCATTATCAAAGATGTATATCTGAAGGAGAGGCATTGAATTAAAATTTCTGCCACGACCGGGATTCCAACGGGTGACCTGCTTACTAGGTACGCGCTATGCCACTAAACCACCGTGACTTTATAGACACAGCGACTGAACGAATTGTCTTAAGGCACGTATCTCGCCACAACACAAATTCTGCCCCCATGTTCCTCTATATAAATACGTATCAATGTTCTCAAAATATCCAATAGCAGAATAGCACCACAGAAATGGTCATTAATGGGAACGATTCTGCCTTATATCTCAGGCACAGATGATATAATTATCAAACAATAAATCAAGAGGTCCCGGGTTTGAATCCCGGCCGTTGCACAAATTTCGCTTCAATGTATCTCCTTCAGATTTATATCTTCGATATATATCGAGCCAAAATATGTCTCTGGACACTGATTTATTGTTTCACATCACCCATCGTCATTTTTAATTGGGATTTCATAGTTTTGGTCTTCAGTGCGATGACTGATTTAATTTAGCTGTCCACGTTGTTCTATCCTGTGCAATACACTTCATCTCTTGGTTTCTCTCTCTCTAACCCCCCCCCCCCCCTCCCGTCCGTCCCACACACATACAAATACTTTCCTCCAGTAACAAACTGACGATTCCTTTACGCCTCATTTGTCCTACCAATCGATCACACCTTACAATCAAGGTTTGCCAGAATGTCCTTTTCTCCCAAATTCTGTTCACTACCTCCACGTTGCTTATGCGATCTACTCATCTAATCTTCAGTATTTATCTGTAGCGCCACATTTTAAATTTTTTTTTATCTTTGCCTGAACTGTGTATCGTCCACGTCTTACTTCCGTACAAGGGAGTGGTTTCAGAGACGACTTCCTAACACACGAATTAATAATCAATATCAACAAATTTCCTTAATTTCCCTTTGTCATTCTGCATTCTTTTACCTTCTCTATTAAGGCCATCAGAAGCTTTTCACTGCCCAAGTAACAAAAGTTTCTTTATTGTCTAGTTTTCTAATCTAGTACCTCTTAGTATCGCCTGAATTAATTCAGCAGTATTCCATTTCTCTTTTATTGCTTTTGTTAATATTCATCTTATAGCCTATTTTCAAGACAATTTACGTTCAATTCAACTGCTCCGGCTATCTCTTGCTGTCTCTGACATAATGAAACTGACATACACAAAACGCAATTTTCTCCTCCACGAACTTTATTTCCCATCCAAAATACCCCCTTGCCTTCAATACCGCTGGGAAAAGGCAAGCTTGTCTTACTCCCTCCCAACCAAAGCTTTCCTTTCATACCTTTCGACCCTGATAAATGTCGTCTGGTTCGTGTACAAGTTGTAAATAACTTACCTTCCCTGTATTTTACCCATGCTTATTTCAGAATATGAAAGAATGTGTACCATTCAACAATATTAAAAGCTTTCTCCAAATCCACAAAAGCTTTAAATGTTGATTTGCCTTTCCTTTACCTAAGATAAATCGCAGGTTCAGTATACTCTCGCGTGTTTCTATACTTCTACTATATCCACACTAAGATTCCAGGAGGTCGGCGTCTACCATTATCTCCATTCGTCTGTCAATAATTCGTGTTACAGTTTTGTCAACATGACTTATTAAAGTGATCGTTCTGTATTTTTCTCATGACTGCCCCAGCTTTGTTTGGAATTTGAAACATTACGTTCTCCTTGAGGGTGAAAAATTCTGGAACCTCAACAGCGATAATGTGACAGTAACACGTTGCTCCCGGTTTATGGTTCTTTCCACTGTCGGGAACTAAGAGCTCTTACGATGGTTGAAGTAGGATTTTCTGTTGTTAACAAAATACGTACTCACATTTCGCAACAGTGTGAGATGGGTAGGCAAACAAGTATTTCATTATATTCACAATCTCTCTGGAAATTTTTCCCAAAGATTACAACTAATGACGTAGTTAACAAAGGACAATGGTTTTGTATACGGAACCTTTAGTCGATTCAGTAATTGAAAAAAGAAAAATCAAAGGGACGGTTCAGAATAAATGGATAGGTGACAAAGTCCAAGTAACAAATTAACGCACCTGCTGCTTGTGATATTCCAAATGTTTTGTCAGAAAACTTAATGAGACATAAACAGAAAGTTCCCAATATCGATAATGAAATTCAGGCCGTAATCCAATCAGCCAAATGAAATGTCACACACACACTTGAAGTAATTTTGCTTCGAAATAATCTTCACGAGGCAGCTCAAAGTCTAATTACTTTCATTCGTCACTAGTTGGCATTTCGTACTTCGAACTTTGCACATCTCTTAAAGATGAAACCGGAATTACGACGTCGCTGCACGCATATCTAGTTCCTCTTTTATCTGTCTGCGGGAAGTTGATAAAAGGTTAAAATCCATGTGAATGTGATGTTATCAGCCGCGGCCTACATATATATCTCTGTTCCCTGAGAAACAAGCTTTAAAAGTCCACATCCAAGCAGTTTACGGCAGACTGTTTTTGTTCGCTGTTTCCCCAAAACACCGGGATTCGGTGACTAGTTGCAAGGTAAGCGCTGCCTCTCTTGTGATAAATTATAACTGACACCATTTTTTCCAGTAGTTCAAAATAAGGATAAAAAGCCACTGAGATGGCATCAGTTTCTCGAAGGTTGTTTGAGAAGATAACTAAGCTGCAACGCACCTTCCAGGCAACTACAGGATGTGTAACATATCCTGTATTCAAATATTATGAATTATCTCGAACAGAATGATCTATTGACCCAAGGTCAACACGGATTTAGAAAATATCGTTCATGCGAAGCACAACTAGCTCTTTACTCACACGAAGTGATGAGTGCTTTTGACAAGGGTTCTAAAATTCCGTGCTTCTCGTATTTCTTGAATTCCAGAAGGCTTTGGTAACTCTGAAACGGCTTTAAATCAAATTGCGTGGTTATGGTATATCGCCCCAAATTTGCGAGTGGATGGGGGATCTCCTGTCGGAGAGGACACAGTTTGTAGTAATCGGTGGTAAGGCATCGATTGAAACAGACAGGACTATGGTGTGTGTTCCATTAAACCACGACACCTTTTACAGTCCTTTTCCTGTCTCAATAGGCTGTTAATCAGAGAAAACGGTCATCTCCTGCTGATGTTATCCATGGACAATCTTGTCCTTGCCTTGTTTTAACGATTCATGTTGTCTGAAATCGCGTCCAGGTTTTGTAAATTACACTTTGGGACTCTGACTCTCCATGCAATATCTTCGTGTAGGTCACGTTGTTGTTGCATTGCACTACCTGCTCACTGCACTATCTGCATCCAACTGCAAGTCAATATTAACCCCGCGGTCTGCGGCGCGCCAATCACAGTCTGCACGGCCGCTACGGTCGGGGGTTCGAATCCCCCCCCCCTCGGGCATGGATGTTTGTGTCGTCTTTAGTGTAAGGTAGTTCATAAACAGTTTGTAAGATTAGGGACTGATGACCCCGCAGCTAAGTCTCTTAAGTAAACAAACATTTGAACAACAGCAACATTAACCTCCTTCTGCAGTAACATTATTTTATTGCCACAATTTCAGTTTCTGTAATGTTATTGTCTGCTCTCCGTAGAACCTATAGAAAATCGTTGAACCGTTTTAGTAAATTTTGCAGGTGACAATACTTCAGAACCCAGATACCTCAACTGATCCCCTAATAGTTTTGACAATTTTGAGAACACGATACACGTGTCATTCGCATAGGTATATGGACACTGCGTTCGATATTGATGGAATTGACACCTTTCTTACTTAGATAGATTCGAGCAACGAACTGGTGTATTTCTCCTTCTTCGCTGTATGTCATGTACATTTACAGAAGCAAAGTCTCATATAACCAGGCGACAAACGTCCTCCCTAACGTCAGTGGAAAGACAAAGATTTCCATTATTAGGCTATAAAGATGTTAATAGCGTAATAATGTTCAAATGTTTGTGTCGCTTAAGGGACTTAACTACGGGGGCATCAGTCCCTAAACTTACAAACTACTTATGAACTTCCTTATGCTAAGGACAACACAAACATCCATGCTGGATAGGAGATTCGAACCCCAGACGGGGAGCCTCGCGCATCGCAACATAGCGCCCCAAATGCGCTCGGCCGCTCCAACGTAGCGCGTAATAATGTTGGAACCATCGAAGTCTTCTGGTCCGGACTGTATACCAATTAAATTTCTGTTCATGCTGAAGCGATAGCCCTTACTTAACAGCCATATACAACCGCTCGCTCAAAGAAGGATCTGTATCAAAAGACTGCAAAGTTGCAAATGTCACACCTATATTCAAGAAAGGCAGTGGGAGTAACCCACTAAATTACAGGCCTGTTTCATTGACATCAATTTGCAGCAGGGTTTTGGAACATATCCTGTATTCAAATATTATGAATTATCTCGAACAGAATGATCTATTGACCCAAGGTCAACACGGATTTAGAAAATATCGTTCATGCGAAGCACAACTAGCTCTTTACTCACACCAAGTGATGAGTGCTTTTGACAAGGGTTCTCAAATTCCGTGCTTCTCGTATTTCTTGATTTCCAGAAGGCTTTGGTACCTCTGAAACGGCTTTTAATCAAATTGCGTGGTTATGGTATATCGCCCCAAATTTGCGAGTGGATGGGGGATCTCCTGTCGGAGAGGACACAGTTTGTAGTAATCGGTGGTAAGGCATCGATTAAAACACAGGTGATATCGGGCGTTCCACAGGGTAGTTTTATTGGTCCTCTGTTGTTCCTTATTTATATAAATGATTTGGGAGAAAATCTAAGCAGATCGCTTAGGTTGTTTGTAGATGACGCCGTCATTTCCCTAGGAAAATCATCTGAAGAGGTATCACTATGGTGTAAAAATTGGCAATTAACTATAAATAATGAGAAGTGTGAAGTTGTCCACTTGAGTACGAAAAGAAATTTGTTAAACTTTATTTTCAATCAAAAGTGAAGGCCGTAAACTCCGCTAAATTTACTAAAGTTACTTTAGACTTAAACTGGAAAGAACACGTAGATGATGTCGTGGGAATGGCGAACAAGATACTGCGTTTTATTGGCAGAACGCTTAAAAGTTGCAACAGAAATACTAATGAAACTGCATACACCACGCTTGTCCGTCCTTTCATGGAGTATCGCTGCCCAGTGTGGGATCCTTATCAGGTGGGTTTGACGGAAGCCATCGAAAGAGTCCAAAGAAGGGCAGCTCGTTTCGTATTGTCACGATACAGGGAAGACAGCGTCACGGAAATGATACAGGATCTGGGATAGGAATTATTACAACGGCGCTTATCGCTGCGGCGTGGGCTACCTACGAAACTCCGATCGCCAAGATTCTCCTCCGAATGCGAAAATATATTGTTGACTGCCACTTACATAGGTAGAAATAATCATCACAATAAAACTCGAGAAATCAGAGCTCTAAGGGGAGATTCAGGTGTTCTATCTCCACGTGCGCTATTCGAGAATGGAATGGGAGATAAATAGTACAACGCTGGTTCGATGAACCCTCTGCCAGGCACTTAAATGTGATTTGTAGACGTAGATGTAAATCGAAACAATGAAATTCATTGTTCCCCTTTGTCTAGCAAGGATTGCCCCGAAAGTAATTCATCCCATTTTTCCCAATTGAAAACAATATTGCAAATGCCTCTTCCGAATTATAGCGTTGCTGTAGTATGGTTTCAAAGTGGCTTCTGTAAGTGGTTATTCGTTACAAGCAATTGTAATTCAGTTTCTTGGTGAACAGATATAAAATGCAGGAAATATTCGCAAACGTTTCTGCATAGTCTGCGGAACACCATTTGTCGAGAGGAATACTGTTAGTCCCTGGGCACAGAATGTGCCGTTACAAGGCGGTTTGACGGAGCTCAGAATTCTGCAGATCTCGGGGAGGCCATCGTTGACTGTCACGCCTGAATCTCATTTCCGAGGGGAGACGCACCGCAAGTTGGCGCTGAATGTGTCAATCAGAAAAGGAACTGTGGTACGGGCAAGTTCTTTTTTAGAAAGGAAATCTAAAGTTGCCGACTGGAGAAGGGCCAATTAATCTGTTGTGCACCCCCTGTTGTCATGTAAAATATCAGAATCTCGCTTGTCAACGTAATTCTATTTTCCTCCACCTAAGTATTAATATGTGAAAGTTCTTAATAAAATAATCCTGATCACAGATCACAAGGTTTTATTGTTGATGTTGCGGTCTTCAGTCCGGAGACTGGTTTGATGCAGCTCTCCACAATACCCTACCTATCGTGAGCAAGCCTCTTCATCTCCACATAAGAACGGCAACCTACATCTGTCTGAATCTGCTTACTGTATCCATCTCTTGGCCGCGGTGGCCGAGGGGACTGAGGCGCTCCAGTCACGGTCTGCACGGCCACTGCGGTCGGGGGTTCGAATCCCCCCTCGAGCATGGATATTTGTGCCGTCCTTAGTAAGTTTAGGGACTGATGACCCCGTAGTTAAGTCCCATAGACTATATAAACATTTGAATCATTTTTTGATTTGGTCTTCCTCTGCGGTTTTTACCCCACACACTTCCCTCCAACGCTAAATTCACATTTCCTTGATGTCTAAGAATGTGTCCTAGCAATCTATTCCTTCTTTTAGTCAAGGTATGCCAGAAATTTCTTTTCTCTCATATTCTGTTCAGTACCTCCTCATTAGTTACGCGATCCATCCACCTAATCTTCAGCATTCTTCTGTAGCACCACATATCAAAAGCCTCAATCCTCTTCCTGTCCACAAGGTTTTATTAACAAATTAAGTTGGTTTACGTTCTAGGTGGCGATCCAATTATGATATTGTAGAAAGATATAAAAAAGCCACGATCGCTGATCATAAATTTTCATTTACAACGACCGGTTTCGCTGAACTATGTCAGCAAAAATAGGACTTTGCTATTGTCACTCACTGTGATAATTATGTTTTATTATAATGACATAGTGCACCTATGAACTGTAAATTGTTATATAAAAACTGATTGACATTACAAGATTATGGCCTTGTAAAATATTTTGTTTGACCAGATGATGACATAGTTAAGCGAAACCGGTCGTCGTAAATAAAAATTGATGATCAGCGATCTTTACTTTTTTATATCTTTCTACAATTATTAATATGTAATTTGGGCCCTGGTCGCCTATACAAAGAACGAGATGCTAACAAGAAAATTTTTTCTAATGACCTCTACAGACAATGTCACATTTGAACTAATATATATATATATATATATATATATATATATATATATATATATATATATATATATATATATATATCACAGAAGATTATTCTAGGTTCGCCTTTTATTGTTTGCAGTCATTAGGTGAGAATCAGTACACAAGACAAAGAGTGGTTCACAATATTAAATGAGTTGATGATAGTTTCACCTTTATACTTTTAAAATGACTAAAATGGCTAACATTTTAGTATCACTTATATATTTACTGTATATCATGTTTCCAATCGTATGTTATTCTACAGTTTTCCAGTCTCAGCTGTTATTTTGTACAAACAAAAATAATGTTTGTAAACCACCCTGATATGATGCTGAGATTTTCGTGGTTCACCTTCGTCCTGATACCAACTTTTGAAAATAATAAATAATATTGTTCCACGCCTTCTACTACTGACAAAATGTATCGATTTTATCATCGCAAAATGAAAAATATTTTTATTTAAAAAACTGAATTAAGAACAGTGGTGAATATTTCTTTCGTCAAGTATTGCTTCACCATTTATTGAAAAAAATAAAAGAAATTTTTTTCCATAAGTTTACACTGTAGTAAAATAATCTTTTCTTGGATATTAGTGCATTTAAGTTATCGAGTGACTTATGGACCTAGTCGCAAAACTCAATAGCTATCTTTTGAATTATTATTCTAAATAAAGTAAAATAAACCCTACGGCACCACCGCCCCTTTAATTCTTAACCATAAATTGTGATAAAATGATTCAAAGCTCTGCCCCTTGAGGCGTGGGTGACTTATCGAAACTAATTCACTAAAAAGAGTATTCCCGCTTTTGTCACTCGAAAACTGAGACGTCGGATACTCGATGTATTCCTTGTTAACATCACGTAATCCAAATTGACTTTAATTACTGTATAATCACATTCCAGTCAGTATTGAATGGCGCAATCACTTTTTAATGAACTCCAAAACTTTGTATCAATAACTGCTTTTTCCTTTTTACAGTTATGTTCTACCGTAGGAAAGTAAAATGGTTGTGATACATTGTTACCGATACTAACTTTTAGTACACGAACATTTCGTTGCTGTTTATATGACTCCCTAAGGATCATTAAACGATTCGGCCAACTAAATCATCACAAATAAAACAGCTCCCATTAGGACTGCTCATAATCACATTTCCTTTTTCCACTGGTCATGAAATAATTTCGTATCTCAGCAGTTACTTGATAAAGTCTACTACCTTTTAAACAAAATGTGCGACTTATACCATATTTATATCTTCTTTTAATAATGAAGAGAAAAAATTATATCACTTCATTGCACCATCGTTATGGAGCCCTTTTGCTGTTTTAACTAAACGAATCCCTGGGAATGTTTAATCACACTGATTCCAACTTCTAATCACTTCTGACAGGAGTTAATGAACCCTTCACTAAGATCCATAAGCAACATTTCTTTTCCTTAAACATCCAGGAATTACCGTTAGCTAGATCGACGTCCTATATGTCATGTGCCGATCTTTATGATTGTATCATTCCGTTACGGCAGCAACGTTTTCTTTAGACCGGTAAGTTAATATTTCATATACACTGCATGAGGCTACCATCAGACGGAATGTAAATCGACAATATGGATACGTAATTGTGAGCAAGGAATAACATCTTTCTCACCCCAACATTGAAAACAATATTCTTTTCTTGCGGCCTGCGAGTTTTTAGTGGCCAGCTCTTGACGCAACAGCGCAGGATCGCGAGGACGTCTGAGAATGCAAAAGTCGAGCAGCTGAACGGCAGCTACAATTCAGTTCTACAAAAAAAAAAAAAAAAAAAATAAATAAAAATAAAAAAAAAAAATAAAAAAAAAAAATAAATAAAGAAAAAATATATTGTCCTTGACAAATAAATCCCCTTTTCCTAGTAAGCAATAAAGAATACAATATTTATCTATCGCAATAAGTTTTAGCAACCTTCGGATATCGTGTAGCAAGTTGTAAAATAATATTAAAATTTCTCGCTACAAATCCCCCACTCGAATTCATAATTCGGCACATCTGCCCACAGGTAGCAGGGCGTCCGAGACCTCTCAGTCAGTGAGCCACAAGGGTAGGACTTCTGGCTACAAACACGCGACTTTCTAGTCAAATGTCTAGCGCCTCGGCAGGCTTGCGTCGAGTCTTGCTGTGTCCTTCAGAATATCGAAGAGAAAAATATGCCAAAAAGACATATTTTGCAACCTATTCACTGTAAACGTGGTGCAGTACATTCACGTTGTATGCAATGCCTATAAACTCAAATTTATACAAGCATTTCAGGATCTGGATAAAATGTATGGCGATGCTGCGCTAACAATTCCGTGCTCTGTCAAATTGTTCACCATAGGCGTGGAACACTTATTTACGTGTTTCGCAGGCCAACAATAGCGCATACCGGTTCGAGAGTATTGAATTCTATGAAACTTTCTTCGTGTTAGGATATGATTATTATTATTAGAGTTGTTTCTTTTTTGGGTTTGAGGTTTAATTTTTTTCTTTAAGTTCACTTGGAGTTGTTATTAGATTTGTTTACTTTCGTCTGATTAGACGTTGCTGGTATAAGATTAGTCATTTCTGGTATACGATTAGTCATTTCTGATTTAATAACTATAAATTCATGGGGAAGTATAGGTTCTCTCTGGTTAATGAATGGTCATGGTTTATGTTCATCTAGTTTATTTTGTTTAAGGTAAAGCAGTCAACAATCCGAAGATTGGTTTGAACACCACAGTGCTTTACTAGGCATGGTCCTGTTTGGAGGTGGTATGCCATTGCCTTCCTCCGACTTTCAAGCTTACTTACTCAGCCATTTATAGGGGGACCTACAGATGAACGTGGGTTCTGACCCACGATGCTACTCAGTATTTTTCACATGAGCAATACTGACAGAGGGGAAAGAAGTGGAAAGTGACACATAAAAATCCCAGGCCCTCACGGTGATCGAACCCGCGACCTTTGGACTTGTAGTCTGGCACTCTACCACTGTGCAACTGAGCCTCACTTATTTTGCTTATCAAATATTAATTATGAACGTTTAGGTAGACGAATATTATTAATTAATAGGACTATAATTAATTTAATTTCATACAGAAACAGGTTAATTGCACCCGCTTTCAATTATTATTGCCGAGGTGGGGTGGTTTGCGTGCCTCAACGATGCAGATAGCCGTACCGTAGGTGCAACCACAGTGGAGGAGTATCTGTGCAGAGGCCAGACAAACGTGTGGTTCCTGAAGAGGGGCAGCAGCCTTTTCAGTAGTTACAGGGGCAACAGTCTGCATGATTGACTGAGCTGGCCTTGTAACACCAGCTAATGGGGCTTTGCCACACAGTTACTGCGAACGGCTGAAAGCAAGGGGAAACTACAGCCGTTATTTTTCCCGAGAACATGCAGCTCTACTGTATGAACATATGATGATGGCATCCTCTCGGGTAAAATATTCCGGAGGAAAAATAGTCCCCCATTCGGATCTCCGGGCGGGGACTACTCAGGAGGATGTTGTCATCAGGAAAGACAATACTGGCATTCTACGGATCGGAGCGTGGTATGTTAGATCCCTTAATCAGGTAGGAAAATTAGAAAATTTAAAAAGGGAAATGGATAGGTCTGATAATTAATAAGAAAATAGGAATGCGGGTAAACTACTATGAGCATCACAGTGATCGCTTTATCATTGTCAAGACAGATACGAAGCCAACATCGACAACACTAGTACAGGTTTATATGCCAATTAGCTCTGCCGATGATGAGGAGATCGAAGCAATATATGAGGAGTTAAAGGAAATTATTCAGACAGTTAAGAGAGAGGAAAACTTAATTGTGATGGGAGACTGGAATTCGGTAGTAGGAAAAGGAAGAGAAGAAAAAATAGTAGGTGAATATGGACTGGGCAGAAGGAATGAAAGAGGTAGTCACCTGGTAGAATTTTGCACGGAACATGATTTAACCGTAACAAACACGTGGTTTAAGTATCACAAAAGAAGGTTGTATACATGGAAGAGACCAGGAGACACCGGAAGGTATCAGATAGATTTTATAATGGTAAAACATATTTCCGGGACCAGGTGATAAACTGTAAGACATACCCAAGGGCAGATTTAGACTCTGACCATAACTTCTTAGTCAAGAACTGTAGGGTGAAACTGAAAAAACTGCAGAAAGGTAGGAAAATAAGGAAATGGGACCTAGATAAATTGAAGGAACGTGATGTTCTGGAGAATTTCAGAGGGAGGTTTAGGCAACAATTGACAGAAACAGGGGGAAATAAAACAGTAGAAGAGGAATGGGTAGCATTGAGAGATGAATTAGTGAAGGCAGCAGAGGACAAAATAGGTAGAAAGGCAAGACCTACAAAAAATCCTTGGATATCACAGGAAATACTAAATTAAATTGATGAAAGGAGAAAATATAAAAATGCAGTAAATGAAACAGGTAAAATGGAGTACAGACGACTAAGAAATGAGATTGACAGAAAGTGAAAAATGGCTACGCAGGAGTGGCTAGAAGCCAAATGCAAATCTGTAGAAGAATGTACAAGAAGGGGAAAAGTAGATACCGCCTACAGGAAAATAAAAGAGACATTTGGAGACAAGAAAAGCAACTCTACGAATATCAAGAACTCAGAAAGGAAACCAGTTCTCAGCAAAGAAGGAAAAGCTGAAAGGTGGAAAGAGTACATAGAGCAGCTCTACAAAGGAAATAAACTGAGAGACGATGTTGTAGGAAAGTAAGAGGAAGTAGATCAAGATGAAATAGGAGATACTATACTGAGAGATGAATTTGACAGAGCCCTGAAAGACCTAGGTCGGAACAAGGCGTCAGGAATGGATGACATACCCTCAGAGCTACTGAAGTTCTGGGAGAGCCAGCAATGACAAAACTATTTGAACTGGTGTGTAGGATGTATAAGACAGGCGAAATACCCTCCAACTTTAAGAAAAATGTAATAATCCCCAATCCAAAGAAATCAAGCGCAGACAGGTGTGAAAATTACAGAACCATCAGTTTGATAAGTCATGGTTGTAAAATTTTAACACGAATTATTTACAGGAGAATGGAAAAGCTGGTAGAAGTTGACCTCGGGGAAGATCATTTTGGATTCAGGAGGAACATAGAAACCCGGGAAGCAATACTCACTTTACGACGTATCTTAGAAGATAGATTAAGGAAAGGCAAACCTACATTTTTAGCTTTTGTAGATCTGGAGAAAGCGCTTGACAATGTTGAGTGGAATACACTCTTTCAAATTCTGAAGTCAGTAGGGGTAAAATACAGGGAAAGGAGAGTTATTTACAACTTGTACAAAAGCCAGACCGAAATTATTAGATTCGAAGGGCATGGAAGGGAAGCATCAGTTGGGAAGGGAGTAAGACAGGGTTGTAGCCTTTCTCCGATGTGATTCAATTTGTACATCGAGCAGGTGGTGAAGGAAAGCAAGGAAAACTTTGGAATAGGGATTAAAGTTCGAGGGGAAGAAATAAAAACATTGCGTTTTGCTGATGACATTGTAATTCTGTCAGAGACAGCAAAGTACGTGGAAGAGCAGTTGAATGGAATGGACAGTGTGTTGTAGAGAGCGTATAAAATGAACATTAACAAGAGAAAAACAAAAATAATGGAATGCGGTCTTAGAAAATCAGGCGATGATGAAGGAATTAGATTAGGTAACGAAACAGTGAAAGTGGTAGATGAGTTTAGTTACTTGGGTAGTAAAATAACATGCGATGGTTGCAGTACAGAGGATATAAAATGCAGAATGGCAATGGGAAGAAAAGCATTTTTGAAAAAGAGAAATCTGCTATCATCGAATATTAATTTAAGTGTAAGGAAGTTTTTTCTGAAGGCATTTGTGTAGAGTGTTGCTTTTTACGGGAAACATGGACGATAAGCAGTGCGGACAGTAAGAGAATAGAGGCTTTTGAAATGTGGTGCTACAGAAGAATGCTTAGGATTAGGTGGGTAGACCGCATAACTAATGAAGAGGTACTGTACAGAATTGGCGCGTAAAGGAATTTTTGGCATACCCTGACTAAAAGTAGGGATCGCATGATAGGACACATTCTTAGACATCGAGGAATCGTAAATTTAGCATTGGAGGGAAGTGTGTGGGGTAGAAATCGCAGAGGGAGACCAAGAGACGCGTATAGTAAGCAGATTCAAGTGGATGTGGGTTGCCTTTCTTATGAGGAGATGCAAAGGCTTGCTCAGGATAGAGTAGGGTGGAGAGCTGCATCAAACCAGTCTCCAGACTGAAGACCATAACAACAACAACAACCTGTTCATTACTGAATTTTAATTATTGTGCTGACGGTTTGTTATGCCATCAAGTTTCGGTTCATAATTTGTCTCTTCCCGCTGCCTTGGGTGAAGGAAAATAGCAGGGTAATTGTGTTAATTGTTTAATCTACCTAAGTGATACAGGGCATGGTTCGGAACCCACGTTGAACTGTAGGTCCCCGTATAACTGGCTGGGCAAGTCAGTTCGCCGGTCGGAGGAAGGCAACGGCATACCACCTCCAAACAGGACCATGCCTAGCAAAGCACTGTGGTGTTCAAACCAAACTTTGGATTGTTGACTGCTTTACCTTTTCAGTGATACAGTTCGCTCCCTACCCTCTTCTAGGGGGAGAGCCAGTCAAGTGTTGTAGTTCCCTTGATTCTAAGTCCCTCCAGTAGTCGTCACAGAGGCTCCGTCCTACTACAGACAAATATATACAGACGGGAAACCTCCGAAAGGGCCTGGTCCTACGCTCAGGGGTGCGGGGAGGGAGGGTTTCCAGCAGTTCTGTAAGATGTCCCATGATGGCGCTGCGGTCAGAAACAACTCTTTAAACTGGCCAGAGCAGGTGGCAGGTAGCAGCTCTCCCCACCACCACCTCCCCTCAAACACCAGCAAGCTGGACACAGCTGTGGCCTCGTGTCAGGAGGCACGCTACCCTCTGACGTGCGAGAGGCACACTAAGCCAGAGATCCGCCTGACACCTGCTAGCATCTTACGGAACTACGAGGGGAGCGTAGGACAGTGGTTTAAGGGGGGCTGCTCCTCTGTATATGTTACTTTGTGGTCCTACGCATGTTCCTCTCTCAACTTTTTTTGTAACTCTACAGAGGTCAGAGGGGAGGTCAGAGACGAGCGATGACGGTCGCCCCCGCAAAATTCTTCCACCTCAGGGGTTTGGCAATTCCCCCTCCAAGTCCCCTAGCCGGCCGTGACCGTTGCTGTATGAAACCGGCACTCTGCCGTCGGTGGTCTGGTGAGTAGATCGCTGCGCGCTGCACTCCACCCTTAGTTTTCACAAAGTGCCTTCTTTGTTGGGATTTTGAATTTAGGCAAGTGTCTCCTACGTTTAATGTACGCATGGGTCGACCTGAGGCCTATATCGCGAACTCGTGGCGAATGATGTCCAAATAATTGTATTACTTCCCGGCTAAAGGTCTGGTTCCTAAATATCGCGTACTAGTGGCAAATGATGCTCAAGTAATTGTATTACTTCCCAGCTATAACGATCGTGACAGCTGGCGGTTTCATTGCCAACACTGCTACGCGGCTGTTTGTTGTTACACCGTGTCGGTCGCAACATTCGAATATCACGCCAAATGTTCAAATGTTTGTAAATCTTATGACACTTAACTACGGGGTCATCAGTCCCTAAACTTATGAACTAGCTTATATTAAAGACGGCACAAACATCCATGCCCGAGGGGGGATTCGAACCCCCGACTGCAGCGGCCGTGCCGACCGTGACTGGCAAGCCGCAGACCGCTAGACCACTGCGGCCGGCGAATATCAAGTCCGAAAATTTTGGAGTCGTTGCTGAGTCGTTAAACTAAAGCGTGAGTAACAACGAAGTAATCAAAAAACATCCTTTTTGCAGTTAAAAAGGAAAGGTTTAGAAATATACGTCAAGGTAAAGATTCACATGTTCCAATAATTTAATACATATTACATGTAATGTACTATTTACTCTTCACCCAAAGGTCGATAGTTGAAGAATTTTGTTTATATATTTCATCTTCTGTAACCATTTTCCACAGACTCGCTGTTATTACTCTGACACTGTATCGTGGCAGTCAGTCGAGGGGGTAAACAAATAAGGACTACCACTTTGCAAGTAGAAAAACTGCCTCTTCCAGTGAAGTGTTTCTCCTTCTTACATAAAAAAGAAGAGTGTCTGCTTCCCTCAATTATATACTTTATAGATTACGAGTAATATAATCAGATCAGTTTAGACAGCCAGCCTGTTGGTCACAGAAGTAGAAACACGATCTTTGACAGCGAAACAAAATATACATTAAAAATCATTCGCGTCCAGCATCTTGTGCAATTTATACATTTTATAATGCATTTATTGATCTTTTACCTGTATTTCATGGAAGAGGGTAGACTCAACAGTCTGTTACAAACGTGTCGTCGTTAACTGCATCTACTGTGTTGCTGTCATTGTCTTCAACAGCACCGCTGCTACTACTACTATTGTCCCTTATTATTAATTATTCCATCCGTTCTTCTAGTGTACCTCCTTGTTCCTATGCCTCTTCTAAGATGTGTGACAACATTGTTCCATTTTGTGGGAGTAATACTGCCCAATGTTCAACGAACTAAGAATTCAACTTCTTTTAATGTGTAACTTTTATTTCTTTCTGCAACTTATGATTCCACCTTACCTCATACTAGTTCTGTAGCATTGAAATAGCAACGATATGGTGGAAGGCGATCACTCTATGACCATTTTCGTCAGCAATTGTATCAATACGGTAAATGATTTTACGGCTTTTGTGGTCTTTCTCTCTATGAAATAATTTTATGCTGTTCTACCCATCGATTGTTCCAGCTTACAGAAGAATAAGACGACTGCCTTTTCCAATAGTTGCTTTCATTGTTCCTCGTGCAGTATCATCAGTCCATGCAATCGTTCTGGAATGAGGAGCATTCACTCAAGTTTCGTCCATCCACACGACTTGTTTAGGAATACACTTGTATATTTCCCTCAAAAAGCAACTCCAGGCAACGATACTTTCTCGTTCAAGCAGAACCCTTCTACTAGAAAAAGTTTTCCGTTCGAAACCTATTTTATTTAGAACACAAGAGAGACTGTTATGCCTTCAGAAAAACAACTCACTATCTCGTAATGAGAGAAGCAGTTTCTTTCGGGTAGGATATTCTTTCCGTGTGTGAAAGTCATATATATGTCGTGGAATTGCGTCCTCTTGAAAATTGACCAATTCTGACGTTTTGGCAACACGTACTCTGATTTTTCCTAAAGTCGACAGAGTAGCAGTTGGCTCCTGTGGATCTGCAGCACACTTCTCCTTTGATATTTTCTTCACAGTGGTTACTCCAATTTTCAGGACTGCGGTTACTCGCTGAACGACTTTAGACAACGACAAAAGAGCCCCACCGTTGTCCCTTTTCTCTTCCAAATAGCGTCGTAAATTATACACGAGTTCACGGGACTGGCATTTTAAAGTAGCGCCCCTGCCGACTTCCCTACGGCTAGAGGAAGAAACCATCTCACACACGTCTGAAATTAACGACACGTAACACGGCACGAACAAAATCGTTAACACACGATACGTGACAAACGATGAACACGCGACAGATGCTTTGCAGCGACTGAAGCGACCTCGAGTGTCAGGGTGACAACGCGGC
The DNA here is from genome assembly GCA_026315105.1 of Locusta migratoria. Lineage (NCBI taxonomy): Eukaryota > Metazoa > Arthropoda > Insecta > Orthoptera > Acrididae > Locusta > Locusta migratoria. Next base: position 324,087,789 of record CM048750.1, read on the forward strand.
ACCGTCACCCCGGCAAAATTTACGAATTCCAGAGCTCACGATGGTGCGTGAGTGTGGCTCACCCCCCCCCCCCCCCCCTTCGCCCCATCCGGTCCACGTGCGCGAACTGTCAAGGTCGTTCTTTCGGCGGCCCGACTATAGCCAGGTGGAGGTTTCACATTTCAATGTAAAGAGAATGCAAATTGAACATTGGAAAAGGGGAGACTAACGATTAATCTCCTATTAAAATTGTCCTGTTGAAACGAAATTATCTCAATGATTGCCCTAAATTGCACTGACAAATTCCCCTCCTGCACATCAAATAAGTTGCCTGTGACGCACACCTGCTGTGACCATATGTATATATTCTTACGCTCTCCATAACAACATCTCTTCTCGCTCTGCACGCTCGGTGGATCCATTTCCACCTCTACAGTCGTTATCCGTTGCCCTAATTATTACTTCTCCTTTTACTGTTTTATACTCGTTATCGCGGAATCAGTATTTGTTCATGATCTGTGTAAGACACCTCCACCAAGCAAGGGACGCAGTGAGTGAGAGATGTTGGTATGGCAACCACTTCAGTACAAGTAGCAACACCTACTGTCATTGTTCTAGGAACAACATGAAGCAGAACACTTTCGGTAGTCCATTCCACCCAGAATTGATGAGTAACGAGTACGCTGGATGTTTTCAACACCTGGAATGTCCATTTGGTGGTTTCTTTAGAGATCTTAAAGTACGGCTGCTCTTCCTTCTTTAAATCTTTTACGAGAATTTAGATTATTAAATATAATTTTTTCTTGATCTTCTTATATTATTATTTTTAGAGCTGTTTTCATGTTCAAAACAAACAATCTGTTTTTGTTCTACTAATTTTTGTTTATTTAAAAACTAGATTTTGCATTATGTCTCATTTGACAGGTGCCTGAAGATGGCCTAATAAGCAGAAAACTAGTTCTAAAAATAAACAAAAATTAGCATAACATAAACGTATTGTTTGTTTTCATCCAGAAATATGGAACTGTTCTACCAATAAGTACTGGAAGAATATATTTCAAAAATTTCTTCTTGAGCTTTATGCACAACCTAGGTCAGTTTCTGGGCTGCACGACCTGAAAAATAATGGAGCAAGTACTGTACAGTTCTTTTGTGCACGTCAAAAGGAATAGGAGGGTCACTTGCCTGGTGCTCCAAACGATGTTTTGTATGTATGATACGGCAAAACAGGGTGATTCTGTCGCCAGTAGAAACATTTCGTAACACTTTCAGGAAATGCGCTGTATCTAAACAAAATAATATTTTCATTTTATTGTTTAGATGGTATAAACCACGTCTGATACACTGCTTCCACTGTTTAAAATAAGTCGCTCTCTCATCGCATGTAACAGTTACAACAAGATCCTCAGCTCTTTTAAGTGTTCTTATGATTTTCCTTAATAATCTGCATGATATTCTAATATCAAGAATTTAGCAGTGACCGGTCTTTTCTTTTTCATTTTTTTTAATTCCTACATGCTCCCTTAATTTTTTTCTAGTAAAGTGTTCACCTCAATTCATTGCATTTAATTTATTACACCAGGTTTCAGAAAGAATTCCTGAGGAAATTTACATTTTCAGTTCGGTTTTATTGAAAGATAATAATTAGGCCTACAGTCTTTAACGAGTCCTGTTCCTCATTTCTATGTAATTAACTGCAGCGTATCATTATTTACGTTGCTTTTTCTGCGCTGTCTGTATATGCAGATAGAAGGTAGGTATTTCCTAAGATTTGCTTGAATTTGACATCAGTAACTTCATAGTGGGCAAAACGATTAACCCATTTTGCATGTTCACGAAAAACTTACCCATATATCCATGCGTTATCAATATTAATCTCGTCTCGTTTACAACTATATAACTTTTTAGGTTGGTTTTATAAATCTATAGAAAAACAATGGTAAAAATTGCCTTTGGTTCTACGGTTCTGTGTCCAGTATGGAATCAGCAAAATACATGTACATATTTATTCTGCAAATCACGTTAAAGTGCCTGGCAGAGGATTTATCGAACCGCCCTCATAATATTTCTCTACCGTTCCATTTTCTAGTAGCGGCCGAGAAAAAATAACACATATGTCTTTCAGTTTGGTCCGATTTCTCTTATTATATTATGATGATTGTGTCTCCCTCTGTAGGCGGGTCCCATTTGGTGGGGATCCCGCGCGTGCAGCAATACTCCAAAATAGAACGATCAGGTGCCGTTTAGGCAGTTTATTTAGTAGAACTGTTGCGTTTTCTAAGTGTTCTGCCAATGAAATGTAACTTTTGGTTCGCTTTCCCTACGTTACTTTCTGTGTCTCCTTTCTCATTACACTTTTTAGAAATAGTAATTCCTAGGTATTTAGCTGAATTTATGGCCTGTAAATTTGACTGATATATAGTATAGACGAAGGTTAACGGTTTTGTCTAGTGCTTATATGGTCGATTTCACAGTTTTCATTATTTAGGATCGATTGCCAATTTTTACACCATGCAGGTACGTTTTCTTGAAGTTTTTTGTAAATGATTTTGATCTTCTGGTGACTTAGTAACACACACACACACACACACACACATACTGATGAAACGAAAATAAGTCTACCGCTCACAACAGTTTCGCTATAGATGCCGTAAAACTGTCGCATAAGGCATGACATTGTATCAAATAACATTGTATCAAATAAAGTTAGCATTATAGATTTGCGTGTTACAATTTTTTTTGTCTGCAAGTCTTCCTTAATTCTCTTGAATCCAAAACTAAGAAATCTAAGCGAAAGGACAATCACTCTCTAACTGACTAAACTACTTCACCTATTAAGCTGAAATTTGACAGGAATGTAGTTTATATAGAGAAAACGTCAGCTAAGAAAGTTTTTTGTGGTGGGTGCATGGCGGAGCGTACTTTTCCTAAAGACTCACGAAATCTACAGTTTCATTTCGATCTTCACCAAATTTCGCACACCTGACCTTCGAAACCAGAGGTAGGTCATACGTCTACATTAAGTTTCATACGGTTCATGGGGGAGGTAACTTGCAACATTAAAGTGCATCCCTAAATAGCTTAGCAGCGCCATAACCTGAGAACGGTTCCAGCGATTTCACAGATCCTTTTTTGATGTGTTCGTTATTCTCAGAACAAGGATTGTATGAAATAAAACTGGAAAATTTTAGAACAATGAAGTGCGTTTTTCAATGTGACCCTGTGTTTTTATTAAATAAAAATCTATAGTTTTGTTCTGATATTGATGGAATTTTATACACTTGACTTTAAAAACAAGAGGAATCTCACAGTCTGTATAAAATTTCGTTCGGTGCTTGGTGGAGGGTAGGAAGGAACTTGTGGATTTTTTTCAAAATGCACAGTTTGCTCCGATCTCTATGTATTTTTGTACATATGACCTCTAAACCAAGACGAAGGTCACTGGGTACATAAATTTTTGTGTGATAGATGGCAGAGGGTACCGTACAAAACAAATTTTCCGGGAGAGGGAAACGTGGAAGCGAACAGAGATGAGAGAGAAAGAGATGGATGCGGAAAAAGGAGCGAAGGGGAGATGGGCTACGAGGGTAGAATACATAAATACGCCGGTTTACAGCTAGTCGTTTATCAAGACAAGTATTTTGGTAATGTAAGGCAGCATAGACCAGGAATTACGCATAGCTTGCGAGCATACAACGTCAGAAAGAACAGTACGCGTCCTGCGGAAAGTACACGTAGCTGCCCATTGACCTGATGCTCAGACCAGGCGACTGGAAAGTGGGACTGAGATACCCCCCCCCCTTCCACCTTCCCCCACTACCGGCAAGAGGTATAAAGTTGCCAAGTTCGAGTGTTCCGTTAGATTTAGGTGAGCTGCCGAGTTGATTGTTTGGCTTACCATCAGCAGGTAAAAGTTGCTGAGTTCGTGTGAGCCAAAATATAAATAGTGCAATCACGGTACTTTTAGTAAATATTAATGCCATAGAGTACAGGAAGACAACTCCAGACGGTGTGACGTGTGAGCAGGAATATCAAGCCTGTCAATACGATGCCAACGAGAATGACAGGGCTCAGTGCGTACGTCACGTCACATAATCTAGTGACGCCTGGAGCTAGCTGAGTGGCTGGCCACTATGAGACAGAGGGCTGTGCCCCAACGGCTGACCAATCAGCTTGCGATCGCGCCAGCTCAGGCCTCACTTGATCACGTGATCTGTTTTCTACCAGTATTGTACTTTAGCATAATAAGAGAAATGGCTTCGAAGCGGAGGAAAGTGGTTGTATCGATGAACAAAATGTTGGAACTAGAAAACTAGGAAACATAACAGACAAAGGAGAACACCTCGAAAGCATAGCGCACAATATGGTATTAGGACAGGCATGGCCAAACACCGCCCCGCCCTCCCGTGGGCTGCCTTAGCCGCGACCCTGCCCCGCGCACTGTGCGCAGCGGCGTGTGGGCAACACCACCTACAGGAAAGGCCGCGGCGCTCTCGTGTGACGTCATGCAGAGTAGGCTGCACGCGCTTAGCTAACTGGGTAGCCGCTGGGGCACGACCCGCTAGGCCGAAGCAACCAGCCAGTTAGCTATGCGAGTGCAGCCTACGCTGCATGACGTCACACGAGAGCGCCGCGGCCTTCTCTCTAGGTGGTGTTGGTGCGGGGCACTATAGTCTGATTTAAACTAGTTGTCACTTGACAGGCAGCGGGCCGCACGGCTCCCGCCAGCCATAAACCAATGGGTGGCCGGCCCGGTCGGGTCCCACTGGGTTGCCAGTGCCGTTCCGCTGCGCGCTTCCCAAGGTATGTGGCAGCCAGTCCTCATGGAGCCGCTGTAGACGTGCGTCTGACAGGTTTCTGTGAATTTAGCTTAGAGTGCTTTACGATGAGCGACGAAAGTAGTCGAAAGAGAGGAAGACCGAGGCTACACTCACCTTGGAAACTTCCAAAAAGTGGCGGACATAGCATAGTTATACTGAGTCAGGCGCGCGAATACGTGTGTTCTCTGAGGGAGTATTTTGAGAGAGAGAGGGATGCAGGGGGGCCTCTTGCTCCTTTGGATAAAGTGGTGGAGCGAACAGCAGCTGCTCTGCAAATCAGCGAGCGATCAGTGTTAAGGATCTGCAAAGAGAAATTCGCAAAAGAAGACGCAGGTGAATCATCGAAGTTGGAGACACCTGGGAAGAAGAGACGGCTCGAGAAGAGAGTAACAAAACTCGAACATTTCAGGAAGATGCGATTCGACGGCAGATATACACATTTTATTCGAGGAAGGAGTATCTGACACTCAAAAAACTACATGCTACCCTTGTAGCAGCGGACCTGTTTGAAGGCAGTAAATCGTCCTTGTTACGAATCGTGAAAATGTTAGGTTTTCGCTATAAATCAATTTCTGGAAGAAAGTTATTAATGGAACGGCAAGATATTGCAGCTTGGCGATGCCGTTTTCTTAGAGAATTAGTAGGGACTAATTTTGACGATATCATTTGGCTTGATGAGACATGGATGAATGCAGGACACACTTTAAAAAAAGGTTGGACGGACGATACCATCAACGGTAGTATGGCAGCCCCGATAGGCAGAGGAAAGAGAATAATTGTAGCGCATGCCGGAAACTCAAAAGGTTTCATCCCAAATTGTCTGCTTTTATTCAGTTCAAAGAAGACCTCCGATTACCACGAAGAGATGAACCACAATACTTTCGTGAAATGGTTTGAAGACTCTGTGCTTCAAAACTTAACGAAGACATCTATAATTATTATGGATAACGCTCCATACCATTCAGTGCTCCAGGACAAGGCACCCACAAAGGCAACGAAGAAAAACGAAATTGTTTGCTGGCTACTGAAACGTAAGATACAGTTCGACGGCAATTTGACAAGGTCGGAATTATTAGAACTTGTATCACAACACAAACCAAAGAATCCCATTTACATTGTGGATGAAGTAGCCAAAAAATACGGGCATAAAGTGCTCAGATTGCCTCCCTACCAGAGCTGATTTGGGCACAGGTTAAACAGCATATTGCTGTAGAAAATAGAAAATTCACATTAACTGAAGTGGAACGCCTGTTGAAAGAGGCAGTTGAAACAGTGGCACCAGAAGACTGGCGAAAGGTAGTGCATCATGTGAAAGGAGTGATTCAGGAAGCCTGGAAGAATGAAGGTGTCTTACAACAATCCGTCGAAGACTTAATAATATCCGTCAATACCAGCAGCGACACAGATAGCTCCAGTGACTCTGAATTAAGCGGTATTTTCCCGTTGTCTGATTAGTGTATAGTGTACGTACTGCCAGCAAATAATGTGTTTGTGAATTTATTTGGTTTAACATCTCATTCTTGTTGTGAGACTAAAAATTACTGTTCAGGCAGCTCCCGTCACCTCCGTATGGTAAGTTACACTGCATTTTAATTAAAATTTATTTTTGTAGACAGCAAGATGTTATTCAAAGTGTGTAATAAATAGTTTTCGTGATCTGCAATGAAAAGAAGGAAAATTTTTCGGACGCCAAAATCTCGTACTTCAATAGCCCATGTAAAACTGGCGCTAAGTAAAATAAAGAAAATATTTTTTTGTGCTTAGAAATATCACTGAGATTGATACTGTCTGTAAATTTCAAAATTTTTACGTAAAGTTTGTAGGAAATATAGTTTTTAAACATCATACTTGTTACGAGTTCAATATTGACATAGATGCGTAAAAACGTAGTTTTCAGAAATTTATATACCGGAAACGCAATGCACTACGAAAACTTTTAAAGATTCGTTGCAAAGCGTGTTACTTTAGCAATGAATGTAAAAAAAAATATTGTTTTGAGACCAATAGTTTTTAAGATATGAAGTGATAAGTTTGAAGCTGTTAGCGAACTAGAAAAATTTTAATAGTTTCAAACAAATTAACGTAGCTCTTGCCCTAATTAAAATCAAGGATTGATTTTTGACATACTGTGAGACTTTATAGATACGTACTCGATTCTTGTAGAAGATAGAGGCTTTAAAGCGATATTCTATCGCCGCGTGGAGCGATGCGCTGTGGCGGCTGCCGCCAGCCAGTACTTGACGTGACAACGCTGCAGCTTTGGCCCGCAAACGTCAAGTGACAACTAATTTAAATCAGGCTATAGCGACACAAGGTCGATGCCGGGGCGGTCAACTACAGTGTACTCCGCTCGCGGTGCGCGGGCGAGCCCGCCGGACTGAATTTTGGCCATGCCTGTATTAGGACATCGATTATATTAAACTGGAAGAAGAAGAAGAACCGATAAGAGATCGGAGACGACTGCCTTAAAATGATGACTAGTTTCCAGAATGGTGACACAATAATGAAAGTAAGAAATGAAAATCTGGATGAAACATTATTCCTTTGGATCAGTGAGGGGGAAAAATCGTACAGTACAACTGTGCAGGAAAAGGCTCTAAAGCCTATCTGAGTGGGATCCTAGCTTCATTGCCAGCCAATGTCCGTCAGAGAGATGGAAGTCTCATCATGGAATACGTCAGCTGTTAGTGACGGGTTAAACATCTTCAGGGCTGCGGAAAACTTCAGTAAATAATTTGAACAAATTATTTCCTCAGATAACTTAATCCCACACTAGATTTATATTGCCCACGAATGCTATCGAGTAAGATGCTTACTTCCAAACAAGATGACTCAGTAAGTGGTGTACAGATTGAGTTAAAATTACGGCTTGTTTTCCTATTTATTGTAAGGTTTCAGGATTATCCGCATAAACGAAGTCCTTGTGTATCTGTTATTGCAATTTTTGTACAATTTCTTTCAAAATTTTTCTTTCTTTCGTTACTTCAAAAATATTATTTCATGTTACAGGTTGAAAAGGCTTTTTCAAGCTGAAATTCCTGTAATTTGTTGTTTTGGCAAGTCCCCGGTGCCTGAGAATTTGTTGAGATGCATACGCAGTTGCTCAAATATATAGTGGTGAGTATTTGTTATTGATCTCCTAGTTAACAAACCCCTTTCTTTCTATTTACTACAATTACTTTTTGTTCTACCACACAATACGAAAATACAAACTGCGACAATGCAGGTAGTCATGAGAGAATAAATAATCTGTCCTCATGTGAGGAACAGTGATATTTTCGTACGTAAAAGTAACATAACCAGTTAACAGCACAATTATGAAGTTTATAATTCTAGACGTAGAGTATTCAGCACTATATGTCACATTTTTCAATTTGTTTTTAGCTGTTACTTGTATTACTACTTTGATCAAACATCGCAATCACGGTTATCTTTCTGGTAGTTTAGTCTCACTTTACAGAACTGGTTCTTTCAGGTGTATGTCCAGCCGGAAAGACAAGTAGCTTGTGCCTGATGTGAAAGAAAGAAGAGTGGACACATGTTGGTATTATGACGGGTTTACAACAATAGTTCGTGCTGATATTATATAAGTACGCATGAAGTCTGCTGGTCTGTACCTGACACCCCTGAAAATGTAATTTAGAATGTCTGCAGTCTGTCACATTCTCAGCAGATAACGGGTTTTATCTTTCTTCTTCTTGTTCTAATTATTCCTCGTCGCCCTGTTCTTAAATACCTATTTCTGCACCCCCAACGTCTTCGGTTTAGAAGTCCTATTCACCAGTTCTCTGTCCTCATGTATTTTTCTTCCACATGACCTTATTATTGAAAGTATTTGTAAAGAAAAAGCCGGCCGCGGTGGCCGAGGGAACTGAGGCGCTCCAGTCACGGTCTGCACGGCCACTACGGTCGGGGGTTCGAATCCCCCCTCGGGCATGGATATTTGCGCCGTCCTTAGTTCATAAGTAGTTTGTAAGTTTAGGGACTGATGACCCCGTAGTTAAGTCCCATAAGCTTAACAAACATTAGTAAAGAAAAATCTTGTGTAATCAAATGTGAAAAAGTTTACTTTACGTGAGTGGGATGTCTTTTGGTATGTTATATTAAGATTAATTAGTTTGCAAATGTAGGAAACGATACCCTCAAGTAATTGGTCATTTGTTTTTCTCCAACAAGGGGACGGTTGATGGGGACCGAAATCGAAGACCAGAGCAGCGCCGACCACGTTTGTACGTTCACGACGGTAGCTCCGCAATATCGCACTGAAGCTGGCGTCTGATCTCACAGCGTCCACTGCAAGAGTTGTTTCGAGCCAAACAGCGCAGAGACGTATTGGGCAGAATGGCGTTTACTATCGGATACCTGTTGTATACGTACACCTGACGCGTCTGCACAGAAACGTCTGAGTAGTTAACATGTCACATGAACAGTCGGAAAGAGGGCCAATGTTTTCTACACAGATCCAAGTTCGTCTGGAAATTGATTCTCTACTGATTTGAATTGGGGGGTAGGCATAGCACATGATTTAAGGACCAAACTTTTGTGAAAGGGTACCAATATATAGATACACTACTGGCCATTAAAATTGCTTCAGCAAGAAGAAATGCAGATGATAAACGGGTATTCATTGGAAAGAGGGCCAATGTTTTCTACACAGATCCAAGTACGTCTGGAGATTGATTCTCTACTGATTTGAATTGGGGGGGTAGGCATAGCACATGATTTAGGCACCAAAAGTTTCTGAAAGGGTACCAATATACAGAATACACTACTGGCCATTAAAATTGCTAAACCAAGAAGAAATTCAGATGGTAAACGGGTATTCATTGGACAAATATATTATATTAAAACTGAGATGTGGTTACATTTTCACGCAATTTGGGTGCTTAGATCCTGAGAAATCAGTACCCAGAACAACCAACTCTGGCCGTAATAACGGCCTTGATACCCCTAGGCATTGAGTCAAACAGAGCTTGAATGGCGTGTACACGTACAGATGCCCATGCAGCTTCCACACCATACCACAGTTTATCAAGAGCTGAGACTGGCGTATTGTCACGAGTCACTTGCTTGGCCACCACTGACCAGACGTTTTAAACTGGTGAGAGATGTGGAAAAATTTGCTGGCCAGGGCAGCAGTCGAACATTTTCCGTATCCAGAAAAGCCTGTACAGGAACTGCGACATGGGATCGTGCATTATCCTGCTGAAATGTAGGGTTTCGCAGTGATCGAATGAAGGGTAGAGCCACGGATCGTAACACATCTGAAATGTAACGTCCACTGTTGAAAGTGCCGTCGATGCGAACAATAGGTGACCGATACATGTAACCAATGGCAGCCCATACCATCAAGCCGGGTGATAACGCCAGTAGGGCGATGACGATTACACGCCTTCAATGTGCGTTCACCGCGATGTCGCCAAACACGGATGGACCATCATGATGCTGTAAACAGAACCTGGATTCATCCGAAAAAATGACGTTTTGCCATTCGTGCACTCAGGTTCGTCGTTGCGTAGGCCTACACCATTAAAGGCGCTCCTGTCTATGATGCAGCGTCAGCGGTAACCGCAGCCATGGTCTCCGAGCTAGTAGTCCATGCTGCTGCAAACGTCGTCGAACTGTTCGTGCAGATGGTTCTTGTCTTGCAAACGTCCCCATCTGTTGATTCAGGGATCGAGACGTGGCTGCACGATCCGTTACAGCCATATGGATAAGATGATTGTAGTTGGGATCCAAAAAAATGTTCAAATGCTTGTATAGTCTATGGGACTTAACTACGGGGTCATCAGTCCCTAAACTTACAAACTACTTATTAACTACTTACGAACTAGGACGGCACAAATATCTATGCCAGAGGGGGGAATCGAACCCCCGACCGTAGTGGCCTTGCAGACCGTGACTGGAGCGCCTCAGTCTCCTCGGCCACCACGGCCGGCCGTTGGGATCCAGCACGGAGTTTCGTATTGTCCTCTTGAATCCACCGATACCAACAGACATTAGATTGCGACCAACGTGAGCAGCAATGTCGCGATACGATAAACCGTAATAACGATGGGCTACACCCGACCTTTTTTCAAAGTGGGAAACGTGATGGTAGGCATTTCTCCTCCTTACACGAGGCATCACAACAACATTTCACCAGGCAACGCCGGTCAGCTGCTATTTCTGTATGAGAAATCGGTCCACATGTCATCACGTTGTAGGCGTCGCCACCGCCGCCAACCTTGTATGTGCAAAACGTTCAAATGTTTGTTAAGCTTAAGGAACTTAACTGCGGGGTCACAGTCCCTAAACTTCCAAACTACTTATGAACTACCTTATAATAAACACGACACAAACATCCATGCCCGAGGGGGGATTCGAAACCCCGACCGTTGCGGCTGTGCAGACTGTGACTGGCGCGCCGCAGAACGTTCGGCCACTGCGTTCGGCTAACCCTCTGTGAATTCTCTGAAATGCCAATTATTTCCTTATCACAACTTCTTCTTACTCTCGGTTAAATGACGCGTCTGTAGCACGTCATCTTCGTGGTGTAGCAATTTTAATGCGCAAGGTTGTATTTGATTACTATTTGAAACGAAAATGTACAACATAACAAACCAGGTACTAAGTACGTGCAACATATTTAACAGACGCACAACAATCTGCCAGCATTCTCGGAATGTGAATCATAAATAAATTTACATTCACTCACCTCTTTTCTGTTGATAGCAGCATCTTTTCAGGAATTATACATAGTAAAGTCAAAACTTATATCTACCCTACAGTTACCGTTAAAGCTCACCGCCTAAGATTGCTTGCTAATAATGATGAAATCTTTCAATTAATAAAGGAAATGTAGCAATCTTAAAAATATCGTGATTGAAAAAAATAAATGATCATGGATGATATGTTGTTTTTGTGGTGGTCTTCAGTCCGGAGACTGGTTTGATGCAATTTCCACAATACCCTAACCTGAGCAAGCCTCTTCATCTCCACATAAGAACGGCAACCTACATCTGTTTGAATCTGCTTACTGTATCCATCTGCGATTTTTACCCCACACACTTCCCTCCAATGCTAAATTCACAATTCCTTGATGTCTAAGAATGTGTCCTACCAATCTATCCCTTCTTTTAGTCAACATATGCCCTTTCAGGGCCCTGTCAAATTCTTTTCTCAGTACAGTGTCTCCTATTTCATATACATCTACATCCTATTCCTTTCCTACAATATTGTCTAGAAGTTCATTTCTTTTGTAGAGCCCCTCTATATACTCTTTCCACCTTTCAGCTTTCCCTTCTTTGCTGAGAACTGGTTTTCCATCAGTGTCCTTGATATTCATAGAGCTGTTTTTCTTATCTCCAAATGTTTCTCTTATTTTCCTGTAGGCTGTATCTATTTTTCCCCAATTTATATATTCTTCTACATCCTTGCATTTACCTTCTAGCCACTCCTGCTTAGCCATTTTGCACTTCCTGTCAATCTCAGTCGTCTGTACTCCGTTTTGCCTGTTTCATTTACTGCATTTTTATATTTTCTCCTTCCATCGATTAAATTTAGTATCTCCTGTGATATCCAAGGATTTTTTGTAGGTCTTGCCTTCCTTGCTATCTTGTCCTCTGCTACCTTAACTATTTCATCTCTCAATTTTACCCATTCCTCCTCTACTGTTTTATTTTCCCCTGTTTCTGTCAATTGTTGCCTAAAGCTCCCTCTGAAATTCTTAAGAACCTCAGGTTTCTTCAATTTATCCAGGTCCCATCTCCTTATTTTCCTACCTTTTTGTAGTTTCTTCAGTTTCCGCCTACAGTTCATAACCAACAAGTTATGATCAGAGTCTATATCTGCCCCTGGGTATGTCTTACACTGTAAAACCTGGTTCCGAAATCTATGTCTTACCATTATAAAATCTATCTGGTATCTCCCGGTGTCTCCTGGTCTCTTCCTCGTAAACAAACTTATTTTGTGATTCTTGAACCAGGTGTTTGTTATAACTAAATTATGTTCTGTGCAAAATTCTACCAGGCGGCTTCCTCTTTCATTCCTTTTTCCCAGACAATATTCATCTACTATCTTCCCTTCCCTTCCTTGTCCTACTACCGAATTCCAGTCACCCATAACAATTAAGTTTTCCTCCCCCTTAATTGTCTGAATAATTTCCTTTAGCTCCTCATATATTTCTTCGATTTCCTCATCATCGGCAGAGCTAGTTGGCATATAAACCTGTACTACTGTTGTCGGTGTTGGCTTCGTATCTATCTTGACAATGATAATGCGATCACTGTGCTGGTCATAGTAGTTTACCCGCATTCCTATTTTCTTATTCATTATTACTCCTACTCCTGTGATACCCCGAACTGATTTTGTATTTATAATCCCGTACTCACCTGACGAGAAATCCTGTTCATCCTGCCACCGAACTTCACTAATCCCCACTATATCTAACTTGAACCTATCCATTTCCCTTTTTAAATTTTCTAATTTTCCTACTCTATTAAGGGATCTAACATTCCACGCTCCGACCCGTAGAATTCCAGTATTGTCTTTCCTGATGATCACGTCCTCCTGAGTAGTCCCCGCCCGGAGATCCGAATGGGGGACTATTTTACCTCCGGAATATTTTACCCGAGAGGATGCCATCAGCATATGTTCATACAGTAGAGCTGCATGTCCTCGGGAAAAGTAACGGCTGTAGTTTCCCCTTGCTTTCAGCCGATCGCAGTAGCTATGTGGCAAAGCCACATTAGCTGATGTTAAAGGCCAGCTCAGTCAATCATCCAGACTGTTGCCCCTGTAACTACTGAAAAGGCTGCTGCCCCTCTTCAGGAACCACACGTTTGTCTGGCCTCTCCACAGATACCCCTCCGCTGTGGTTGCACCTACGGTACGGCTATCTGCATCGTTGAGGCACGCAAGCCATCCCACCTCGGCAATGTCTGTGGTTCATGGGAGTGGAAAAAAATATATAAAAAATGAAAATAAAAATAATAACAAATAAAAATAATAAAGAAGTGTCCTTGAAATACCGAGTGTCTTACATAGACCGCCATTTGTTATTCTGACACTTTCCACATCATTGCAAACTGTCGTATTTACGATCTTTGTAACAAGTATGAATCTAATCTTTGAAACTGCAGACAGTAAGATCTTTATATCGATAGAGCATCGACCAAAACACCGACAAAATTCCTACTATGTGCTATCGTTCAGGAGAACGGGCATAAATTATAAGTAACATCCACAGAGTATAGTAAAAGCATATCTCCGTCAGTAAATTACGTCGAGCCTTGTGGGCGACTTTGTAGGACGTTAGCTTATTGTGCCGTGGGTGTTGGGTTCAAGCCCTACCCATAGCATAGAAATTTTACTGTACTACATTGACAGTTGTTAATGGGGAAACGTCTTCCTAACGTGTAATAGGGTTATTCGGGTTTTATAGCTGTTTGTTATCGGCAGTTTGCGTTTGTTTCGTTTTTTCACAGAAGAAACATACACAAACGTAATTCCAACAAACACAACCTCCATTTGGCCACCGCTTGATCTTCAGTTACTGAGAACGTACAGGGATATGGTTAGCAAAATCTTCGATGCTGCTCGGTCTTCATCTAAAGATATTAGTGTTCAACATCGGAATAATCTTGTTAAGCTGTAGTCTCTCACATACAATAATGTTCTTCGCGCTTCTATAACTATCATCGGCACGGATAGATACTGGCTAAAGTCGTGGATGAACCCAGACCCTCTGAAACGTGAAAACAGTTGTGTTTCCATTCTGAAATCTACAGGTTGGATGCTCAAATTTGCATTCATCAAATGTGCTTGGTGTTCGACAATAATTAGATTCACACACTTCTTAGTTCACGACAACTATTGTGAAACTTTCTTTCCTGGGTGAACGACACTGTGCGGCTGGTGATGTTTGTGTTCATTCTTGAGATTTTGTATTTAATATTATTTTGTTATTATTACTAGTGTTAGTACTTTCATTATACTTATTATTTTTATTGTTACTATTATTATTATTATTATTATTATTATTATTATTATTATTATTGTTACTATAAATACTACTGCACATGTCAGGCAGTTATTTCTTAATTCATATCTTCCGATTGAGTTTGTTTATTTGGTGAAAATGCGAATAAACCCTACAGGTTTGATACTTTCATATGGACGAAGGAAAAGCAAACTGCTGATAATACACTGCTATAAAATCCAAACAGTATTTTCAGATGTGAGAAACACGTGGCCAGTTGAGGCGTTGCGGATACGAAAGGCGAACTCATCTGGTCCATTTTTGTTTTATTCCACCGCCTCAGTGAATATACAGATATATTTTTCATGTTCCTTTCGCCGTTTTTTCTCTCTGAAAACACACAGAGAACAATAACACGCTTGGTGGAAACTGCCATAGGAGAGCGGATACGAAAGGCGAGCCGCAGAGGAGTGGCCGAGCGCATTGAGGCGCTATGCTCCGATGCGCGAGGCCGTTCCCCGTCGGGGATTCGAATCCTCCCTCGGGCATGGATGTTTATTATAATTTAGTTTATAAGTAGTTTGTAATTTTAGGGACTGATGTCCCCGTAGTCAAGTCCCATAAGTTTAATATACAAACGAAAGGCGAAGTCAACACTCCAAACCTCCATTGACCGTTACATATCAAATGTTCAAATGTTTGTTAAGCTTAATGGACTTAACTGCGGGCTCATCAGTCCCTAAATTTACAAACTACTTATCAACTACCTTATAATAAAGACGACACAAACATCCCTGCCCGAGTGGGATTCGAAACCCCGACCGTAGCGACCGTGCAGACTGTGACTGACGAGCCGCAGACCGCTCGGCCACTGTGACCGGCGACCATTACACCAGGGATAATTATTACTTCATTATAAAATTCCGTCAGAAAAAGCCGTTCATGAAAGTACCAGTAACGCAAGATTTTGATTTGGACTACGCCAGTCTTCAGAAATATACTAGAAAAACGCAGCCCCAGGGCACCAAATTCAATGATGGCGCTATTTTTGAGTACACCGAAGAATACAAACAAGGGTTCTACATTCATAAAAGTTACGATGGTGTCGTCAAATCTGCTTTGAAGTTTCAAATAGGAAGAGCAACTGTTATGACCCATCCAAGTTTAATCTGGCTAACGCGGCTTCATGCTTTAGCTGTGCCTGTGCCCCCTACATAACGTGCAGCTATTATAATCTCCTGCTTATGTTCCAATACCATAATCAACATACTTTACGATTCTTGTGATTCACCAATCAGCTAACTCCATTCCAAACATGGAAACAGAGGATGACCAACCTGATTACGGTGACTGAATGCAGCTCATTAAAGCAACTCGTGTTCACACTCGTTTGTCGATGTATTGTATGTACGTTTGTTAGTAAAATACAGAAATCCTTGATTAATTGTATAACAAATTATAAATAAAATGAGTTTATCATTGAAACTGAAGCGACTATCATACAAATTCCTGGTCAATTATTATGTAATACGTTTAGAAATTAGTCAACAAACAATGAGAAACCCCATAAGGAAAATATTTTGAATATACCCTTTTGGCGTTCGCCTTTATGGAACAGATATTCAAACGCATTTTCCTGCAAGCGATCTGTTGTTGCGTCCCCCCCTCCCACCCCCTTCGTATCCGCAACGCCACAATTGTCAAGGTACTGCAGTAGTTCAGATACTAGGGCAGGGTTTGAGCCCAGGATCCTCTGTATATGAAGTCCCGATACTTCCGCAGACTTTTGTTATACACTGTGATAGCAGCGCTCCAAACGGCCGGCAAGCTACATTTCTGAATACGACATGAGTGCGAACAATATCGTTTACACTGATTTTAACATACTTTTTATATTAGTGAAGGTACGTAGTGCATAAAAATAGTCAATAACTTAAAACAAATCCACATTTGTCTTCGTGTGTTTCCTAAGGTTCCTAACAAAGTACCAAACGGTAAACTACAGAATAGTTTATTTACAATTATTTTGTAACCCACAGGCTTTTAGTGAATAATTTCACTTTGTACTGAAAATAAAAAATGGGTACGTAACACCAAAAGACCTGCCCTTTGACAGAAAGATTTCGATTTCCTGCTCATGTTTGGCGACATCACGATGAACGCATATTGGAAGCGTGTATTCGTCATCGCCATCCTGCGTATTACCCGGCGTCGTGGTATGCGTCTCTATCAGCTCTTGTTCGCATCGAAGGCACTTTGAACAGTGGCCGTTGCATTTCAGATGTGTTACGACCCGTGTCTCTACCCTTCATTCGATCACTGGGAAACCCTACATTTCATCAAGATAATGCACGATCGCATGTTGCAGGTCCTGTACGGGCCTTTCTCGATATGGAAAGTGTTCGACTGCTGCCCTGGCCAGCACATTCTCCAGATCCCTCACCAATGGAAAACGTCCGAGCAATGGTGACCGAGCAACTGGCTCGTCACAATACGCCAGTCACTACTCTTGATGAACTGTGGTATCGTGTTGAAGCTGCATGGTTATCTGTACCTGTACACGCTATCCAAGCTCTGTTTGACTCAATGCCCAGGCGTATCAAGGCCGTTATTAAGGCCAGAGGTGGTTGTTCTGGATACTGATTTCTCAGGATCTATGCACCCAAATTGCGTGAAAATTTAATTACATTTCAGTTCTAGTATAACATATATTTTTCCAATGAATATCCGTTTATAATCTGCATTATTAATGGTCAGTAGCGTATAATGCAATAACAATAGTATTTTACGTACCAAATCAGCCACCGTAGCTGTAGCTGAAGGACAAACGTCAGAGACGTTGCAATAAAACGCCAAAGCAATCAAGCAAGCAAATCCAGCAAAGAAGAACCCAATTCCGCAGCTGAATCAGAAACAGTAAGTATGTTCGAAACTTTTTTTATATAAAGCTAAAATTTCACTCGAAAGAATATGCGCATATAAGAAACACGAATGAGGCGTAAAAACGTGTCAATCACTATAACCTTCGCTGAATTGATACGTGTAAAAGAACTGCCTGTCATAATATGAACAGACCATAATTGTAATTTATGATTCTCTTACGTTTATATTTCTACTTACTTTCAGTGGAATAAGCTACAAATATGTAGATACTAGTTGAAAACTCGACGTTGCCAGGGTATTGATTTATTATTCCAGCCTTGAGTTAGCACTTCTCTTATGCCTTCTCTTTCTCAATCGTGTTATATTTATGGGACAATATTTTAAGAAATAAGGCTGTCTCCCATAATGTAAAAAATTATAAGTGCAGTACCCAAAAAAATAATGACAGTAATCCAAATACAAATGACATATAAAATTCGTACGATCTCGTATTTATTGAGTTATAGGTTGTAGAATTGTATAATTTTTCAGGTGTAAATTCATCTGTAAAATCCGTTGCGAATACAATTAGTAGTAAAGAAGTAATAGATTTCAACTTGGAGCGTAATGGAGCGGTTTTCCATGAACATTACTGTTTATGTGATTATATCTCATGATCGTACTGTGGTATAATTTCGCAGGTCATTCAGCTATATGCGTGTATAGCGTTTGTGAAATTTCCTGCGGCTACAATTGGTAGTGTAGAAACCATAACTTGTATCGTCATACCGAATGCCATAGTTTTAGTCCATAAGTAGCGGTCTGTGGTTGTCAGCGAGAAAAACTATAATGGAAGTTTGAAATTATCTTTAAAGGTTGTTACAATTTGCTAAGTACTCTCATTCTCATCAGGATATGAATAAAGTCTCGTCACATTATGTGATAGTTTTTTGAGATTTCTATCATTTATGACGTCATATCTCCTGAACCATGTGTCGTATGTGATTCTTAACCCTGCAGCAACTCTTACCTCACGGAATGCAATATGTGTATCAAATTTGGTTGAAATCGGTCCAGTGGTTTAGGAGGAAATGTGCAACATTGTCGCGTGATGTAGCAGTTTTTCTCGCATGTCATTGTTTATGACGTCATATCTCCTGTAAACTATCGGCCCTATCGGAAAATCCTTTCTTAGCTTACATTCCTGCCAAATTTCAGTTTCATAGGTGAAGTAGTTTTCCAGGTTTCGAGTTTAGTCAGTGAGTGAATGAATAAATGAGTGCCGTTTCGCTTTTGTATACTGTAGATATAGAGATTCGTAAGTTGTTCTTTATACTATGAATCACTTAAATTCGTCTGATTTTATTATAATTTCCGTATTATTTTATATCTCTATATATAAAACGCAATGTCCCGACTGATTGACTGACTTACTCATCATCGCCCAGCCCAAACCACTGAAGATAGAAATTTGAAATTTGTAGAGAGTGTTGATCTTACTCTGTAGGCGTCATATAAGAAGAGATTTTTCGATATTCCATCCATAAGGTGGTGAAATAGGGGATGAAACGTTTTTTGAAAACACGTTACTATTTACGCAATTTTGAAGCTAGAACTACTGAATTGCGGATTTTAATTCAGGGTTCGAATTTAAAAGTCGCGTGTTTCGGCATATTTGGAAATTCACCCAATAAGGAGGTAAAAAAGAGGACGCAAAAAATCAATTTTCAAAAATATGTTGCTGTTAACTCAAATTTTAAGCTACAACTACGAAACATTGGATATGGTATCTTCGTCAGGATTAAAAAAATCAAGGGTTTCAGAATTTATGGAAATTTAACAAGTAAGAGGGTAAAATAGGGGGATGAAAAATTCTTTTTGAAAACACATTGCTATTCAGACAGTTTTGAAGCTAGAGCTGCAAAAATTGGTATTTGTGTTGTTGGTTAGAATTTGAAATATACGTGTTTCGGTGTTTTTTAAAATTCACCCATCAACGGGGTTAAATTGGAAAGGGGATGGCTTTCGAAAATCTTTTGCTATTAAGGCACCTTTGAAGCTACAACCACATAAATTGGTATATGTTTTCTTGGTGAGAATTAAAAAGATACATGTTTCGGTATTTTAAGAAAATTAATAATTTAGGGGGTGAAATATTGGATGAAACTTTTTTGAAAATACGTTGCTACTAAGCCAATATTGAACCCAGAATTACAAAAAATGATATTTGCATACTTGGTTGAAATTTAAAAGAAACATGTTTTGGTATTCAACTATTAAGGGGTGCCATACAAGTAGTAAAATCAGAAGTTCAAATGTTTTTAAATCTTAAGAGACTTAACAATGGAGTCATCAGTTTCTATGGGTTACAAACTAGTTAAGCTAACTTCAACTAACTTAGACTAACTTATACTAAGGACAACACAAATCCCCGACGGCGAACAGTAGCGCGCACTGCAACATGGCGCCTCAATACGCACGGCCATTCTGCCGCGGCTACAAGTAGTATCACAAGAGTTCATTATGATAGTACTTAAGCTACCTCTATTAAAATTTGTATTAAAAGGGGGAAACAACTGGTGCAGACCAACTAGCCTACGCTTGCGAAACAGCGAGCGTTAAGCTAGTCTCTTGATATTTTACTAATTCTTGTAAAGCAAAACTTGTACTGTTTCGTGAATTATGTAGAAAAACAATCATAAACAAACATCACACCTTCAGCGGCTTGCCCACCGCTAGGATCGCTAGTGTCAGTTGCAACTGTCAGCCATAAATCATATATACGACATTTCGTAATGATGTGAAACATGTCAGTTTAGTAAATGTTGTCTATAATTGACAATAAATATTTTAAGGATTTTTTTTGTTTTTCTTTTATTTATTTACTTTTTTTTAAGTTTTATCTAAAAATTCATCTACATTGTAGAAGGAGTTGCCATTCAGAAATTCCTTTAATTTCTTTTTAAATACTGATTGGCTACCTGTCAGACTTTTGATGCTACTTGGTAAGTGACCAAAGACTTTTGTGGCAGCATAATTCACCCCTTTCTGAGCCAAAGTTAGATTTAAACTTGAATAGTGAATGTCATCCTTTCTCCTAATGTTGTAGCTATGCACACTGCTATTACTTTTGAATTGGGTCGGATTGTTAATAACAAATTTCATGAGTGAATATATATATTGTGAAGCTACAGTGAGTATCCCTAGATCCCTAAATAAATGTCTGCAGGATGCTCTTGGGTGGGCTCCAGAATTATTCTGATTACACGCTTCTGTGCAATGAATACTTTTTTACTCAATGTTGAATTGCCCCAGAATATGATCCCATATGAAAGCAGTGAATGAAAATAGGCGTAGTAAGCTAATTTACTGAGATGTATATCACCAAATTTTGCAATGACTCTGATAGCATAAGTAGCTGAACTCAGACGTTTCAGGAGATCTTCAATATGTTTCCTCCTATTCAGTCCCTCGTCAATGCAAACACATAAGAATTTTGAATATTGTACCTTAGCTACAGATTTATGTTCAAAGTCTAAATTTATTAATGGTGTCATGCCATGTACTGTATTAAACTGTATATACTGGGATTAATCAAAGTTTAATGAGATTCCATTTGTAGAGAACCTCTTAATAACTTTCTGGAAGATATCATTTACAATTTCATCAGTTAATTCCTGTTTGTCAGGTGTGATAGCTATACTTGTATCATCAGCAAAAAGTACTACCTTAGCATCTTCGTGAATGTAGAATGGCAATCATTAATATATATTAAGAACAGCAAAGGACCCAAGACCAAACCTTGTGGGACCCCATTTTTGATAACTCCCCAGTTATAAGAATTACTTGTTTCATCTATATCATGTGAACTGCTTATTTCAACTTTCTGCACTCTTCCAGTTAAGTATGATTTAAACCATTTGTGCACTGTCCAACTCATACCAAAATACTTAAAGCTTGTCTAGAAGAATCCCATGATTTACACAATCAAAGGCCTTTGAGAGATCACAAAAAATCCCAACTGGTGATGTCCGGTTATTCAAAGCATTTAATATTTCATCAGTGAAGGTATATATATATATATATATATATATATATATATATATATATATATATATATATATAGCATTTTCAGTTGAAAAGCGTTTTTGAAAACCAAACTGACATTTTGTTAGAACTTTATTTTTACTAATATGTGAAGCAACTCGAGAATACACAACTTTTTCAAAAAATTTTGAAGCTGTCAGAAGTGATTTGGGCCGGTAGTTGTTGACATCGTATGTATCCCCTTTTTATGCAAAGGTTTAACGATAGCATATTTCAGTCTATCCGAGAAAATACCCTGCTTTAATGAGCTATTACAAATATGATTGAGAATCCTACTTATCGCCTGGGAAGTGCCGCGACTGTGTAGACAGTGGTAACAGGTCACTAAGATGCAGTAAGTGATATGAATGTCCCTGACGGTGTCCTCGGTGCGGCAGGTGGTGGTGTGGGCCGCTGCCGTCCTGGGCGTGGAGGTGCAGCTCCCGGATGGCAGCCGGCTGCTGGGCGTCACCAGCTTCTCGTCCAGGGGCCGCCGGCCCATTCACGAGTTCCGGGGGGTGCCGTTCGCCAGGGCGCCAGGAGGGCCGCGCCGCTTCCAGGTGAGTCTGCACTCCGGCACTTCTTAATGAGTAGGATTGTAAAATGAAAACATTCACGGCCGGAATGGTCAACATTACCAAAATTTTCCGGGCTATTATGCCGTGGTCTTGTGGATTTTTCTGGAGTAGCAAGCCAGGGTGTGCGCTGGACTTACAAAATTGCCACGATCCCCCTTGAAAATGTCCTCCGCAGTCGGGGACGAAACGTTGGGTTTCCAGGATAAATCCACAAGACCACGGTATAATAGCCCAGAAATTTTTTGTATTTTTAATGAGTAAGGTTTCATATTACGAAAAATGAAATGAAGGCAGTAAACCGAGTATTGAGTGGTAGCAGAAACAATCTCTCACCAGATGTCTCATTCACATCCCCCTCCCCCCTCCCCCACTCTCATTCTCTACGCCACCAATGTCAACAATCACGAGTCTACCTTTCCTCTCTGTGCACCAGGAGGCCGTATACAGGGTTCTGAGCAAGTTGCTTGCCTGCAACAACAATAATTGTAAATTTGTTTTATGTACCAATAGTGGGAATTTTGTGAACTAATACGTGTTCAACAAATGCAGCAGAATTTGTACAAAGTATCTGTGGTATTTATTGTGATGAGAATGGCTGCAGTCTGAAATTCAGTTAACATCTTTCCTTGACTTCACAGAAAATGGCAGTGTAATAATTTTGAATATTTTGACTTTGCGTTTGAGAGATGGCAGCCCATCTTTATTAACTGTGTTTATTATTCGTATAATGATGTAAAGTAACCAGTACATGCATTTTTCTATTGATGTCGGGAATGCAGATTTTTGCTGAGGTGAGAAACAAAGACGACTTTTGTCTTAACGGGGGAGAGTGGAATTCCGGTGGAGGCGGCTGTTACAGTACTCTCTACCTGCGACCAGCGGCGTGACCTTGGGGCCGGCGCCGTAAGGGTCCCGACAGCAAGGTGCCTCAGTGCTCTGGCCGAGCAACATGTTGTCCCAAACTGAGGAGGAGCGGGAGTACTGTCTGTGCTTTTAGAGCCGCTCCTTCTGATTTTAGAGAAAGATAGCCGGTCCCTCCGCAGAGACGAGCGCCAAGAATCCTGTCTGCTAAAAAAGGAAGACGGCACTGGAAGTGGTTGGTTTGAGCTTCTGCGATGACGGTTTGGTCCCATCGTGAAGAATCGTGCCAAAAGTGTGTGTGAAAGGGGTAGCCGATTCTGATTGGCTAGTGTTCAAAGAGCCAGCCATTCGAAATTGGTGGTCGTTTAGGGAAATTTTACTGGTCGGAGTTTGAGAACTCGATGCTGATTGGTTTTCCGTAAAAACGGATTATCGCATGGTCTTGCGCGGCAGGCGAGGTATTGTGGACTTCGTGCTTTGCTCCGCTGGAAGACGGACGCGTCTGCTCGCGCTCTGTTCTCTTAGTGGACGGACTCGGGCATTTTGCTTATTGAGCCGATACTTGGACGGGTGTGTAAGGTTCAGAGTACACACTGAGATTTGTACTTGAGCTGAAAGTCCTAGTTTTCGGTTTGGATAATGTCAGCCAGCCAATACTAGTGCACTGAGGTACTAGTTACGATATACTCAACTTCTGCAGTCATCTAGGCCTTCAGTACTTGTGCGTACGTGTCTACGCTAACTGAAGTGGCCCTGTCTTGGCAGAACTGCTTGAGATCATAGGCACTGTGTACTGCTGAGCACACGGAGGCTGATAGGATGGAGTACAGCTTTCGAGTAACGCAGCGTGTTTTTTATTATTTATTTCGTAGTCGCGGAAATTTTCAGCTTATAGCCACCCTGCGCCCACGCCACTGCAGCGCAGCGCCTTCACACGCAAGTCGCCAGTTTGGTAATGTCTGGCAAAGCGATCGCCACTAACAAATAGTCGTTGCATCAGGTTCTGCATAATAATGGGATTGTGTAGTTAGGAAAATCATCCCTGCAGTGATATTCCGGTTCAATTATTGTGTTACGAATATTGTATCAATTCATGATAAGGTTTTTTTTTTTATTTGTCAGTCGGTGTTAAATTCAAGTTTCATAATAATCAGAGTAACGTCATAATTATTTAGATTCATATTTGATGGTAACTGTAAACTTGGATAAAAAGGGAAGCATGTGTTTCTAACATTAATAGTTGTCAGATCCTATCTAGCTTATTAGATTTTGGTGGGGAGAAATTATTAATTTATTTTTTATGCCGCATGCAGGAAGTGGAAGAGAGATTGTCAATTAGTGTTGAATCAGGGCCATATTCTATCAATCAAATAATTTTTAACATCATGATTCATTATCGCAGTTATTAATTCAGGGTCAGCCGCTCCTGTCTCTCATTCCAATTTAATTCACATCCCCACCTCATACATATTTAGCGTCCCCTGCCAGTTTCAGTTCCCCTTGTTTTTCGCCCAAAATCCCACACACCCTCCACATTTTAGACGTTTTCCATATAGAGAGCCAGTTTTGGAAGGAGAAAAAAAATCACAGCAAAAAAAAAAAAAAAAAAAAAAAAAACGTACATGAAGAACCATTATAAGCACAAAAAATCGTGTATACTTTCAAACTTTGAATTTTATAGTACAGTTTCTGTATGTTGCATATCTATAACATTGCGTGAATACTGAAAAAGTAGCAACACAGGAATTGAACACAAAAATATATTTTAAAGGAAAACAAATCATGCATTTAAGGGTTAATAAGTGCGACACCGGCATGCGAAGCAGCGATGTTTGCCATTCGCGGGCAAACACTCTACCGACTGAGCTACCCTGGCATACCTTAAGCTCAATCCCTACAATCGTACTTCCATTTTCTCGCTTCCTACCTTTCAAACTTCGGAGAAGTTCATCTGCGAAACTTGCAGGTCTAGCACTCCTGTATGAATGGGTATTGGCTTACCCACAGGGTAGGGGAAGTTTACAGGGGAATGTGCGCTGATATGAAACTTCTTGGCAGGTTAAAACAGTTTCCCAGCCACGGACTTGAAACAGGAAATTTTGCCTTTCGGATGCAAGTGCTCTACCAGCTGACGCCTCACAGTCCGTCTTCACAGCCTTCCTTCGGCCAGTTTCGCCTCGTTTCTGCCAAACATCAGTCGGCAGAGCGCTTACACGCGAAAGTATGAGAAAAGGCACATGACCTTACCATTCGGCGAGTTTGCTGATAGAGGTGACAACGCAAGGAAAGAAAATGGAAAGCTATATGCCTTGGCGTCATTCACTTGCCGCCAAGTTACAGCGGCGAACAACCGTTCGACTCACAGGAAAAAAAAATCCACACACACACACTCCACTTATATATGTATACATTGTTTTTGTTGTGGTCTTCAGACCACAGACTAGTATGATGCAGCTCTCGACGATCTACCCATCTAATCTTCATCATTCGTCTGTAGCACCTCATTACGAAAACTTCTATCATATCTTTGTCTGATCTGTTTACTGTCCACGTTTCACTCCCATACGAAGCTACCCTCCATACAAATACTTTCAAATAGGATTTCCTAACCTTTAAACTAATATTGGATATCAAAAAAGTCCGCTTTTTCAGAAATGCTTTTCTTCCCATAGCCATTCTGCATTTTATATCTTCTTTACTCCGGCTATCAGTAGTTATCTTGCTACCTAAATAACAAAACTCTCTTACAACTTTGATTGTCTCATTACCTAACCTAATTCCTTCAGCATCGCCTGATTTTCTGACAGTACATTCCATTTGTTTTACTCTTGTTAATGTTTATCTTATACCTCCTTTCAAGACACTGTCCATTCAGTTTAATTGCTCTTCCAGGCCTTTTGCTGTCTCTGACAGAATTACTATGTCGTCACCAAACCGCAAGGTTTTTATTCCCTCTCCCTGGGCTTTAATTCCTTCTCCAAATTTCTCCTTGCATTCCTTCATAGGTTGTTCAATGTACAGATTGAACAACACTGGGGAAAGGCTGCAGTACTGTCTTACTCCCTTCCCAAGCACTGCGATCCTCTCATGACCTTCGACTCTAATAATTGCTGTCTGGTTTTTTTACAAGTTGAATATAATTATCTCTGCCTATATTTTACCCCTGCTACCTTCAGGATCTGAAAAAGTGTATTCCAGACAATATTGTCAAAAGCTTTATCCAGATCTACAAATGCTAAAAACGTAGGTGTCTGTTTCCTTAATCTGTCGTCTAAGATAAGTCGTAAAGTGAGTATTCCGTCACGTGTTCCTACATATCTCGTAAATCCAGATTGATCTTCCCCAAGGTCTGATTCCACGAGTTTTTCCATTCGTCGTTAAGTAATTAGTGTTACTATAGGTAAAGGATTAAAAAACT
Source organism: Locusta migratoria (assembly GCA_026315105.1). Classification (NCBI taxonomy): domain Eukaryota; kingdom Metazoa; phylum Arthropoda; class Insecta; order Orthoptera; family Acrididae; genus Locusta; species Locusta migratoria. Next base: position 324,114,354 of record CM048750.1, read on the forward strand.
GCCGTGCGCTCTGAGGCGCTTTGCTACAGAGTGCGCGGCTGCTCACCGGTCATGTGTCTGTCCATAGCATAAGTTAGTTTAAGTAGACTTTAAGTATAAGGTTCAAAATCAATGCATTAGTGTCCCATAACTTAAGAAACATTTGATCATTTCTGAAAAAAATAATTGCAGTCTTACATGTTACAACCCGTATACGACACTAATATAGAAAAAAAGAGCGCTCGTCGTGTAGGTGGTAACAAGAAAATTTCACATAGAAAAACAATGTCCGCAATCCTTAGCGTACGGCGATACATGTTGTTTAACGGCTTCACGATGCGCTATCACGTTAGCCACATTAGCACGTCTACATGGCACCCTTTTCAATTCCTGTGTGCTATCAACGTAAAATTGAGATGTAGTCGAATTATCATGACCTTTATTTGCGAATAGTCGCCAAAACTCCTCGAAATTGTGCTCTCGTTCTTGAATGCGTATTGTATGACAAGACTGGAGTGGGTGTCTCAACCTTTCAAATAAACCAGGACAGAGGGATTCCAAAACAGGTAGCTATGATTAGTCCCATTAGCTCTACATACAGGGGCGTTGGAAAAGTTCGTGCAAAGTTCGACAGATGGCACCACCGGCGCATATCGAGGTCATGTTTAGTTAGTAGCATCTTTGGAAAGAACACACACCAAATTTCAGCAATATTGGTCTATTTCTTTGTGTTTGGCATTCGTGTGAATCAAGAAAGTCGAGTGATTGTCAAAGAATGGACGAAAAATAGTCCAGTGTGGTGATTAAATGTTAGTTTATGAAACACAAATCACCTCAGAAGACTACATCCGTGATATGGTGACGGATGACAGAGGAGTTAAATAATGTGAGATTGCTAGTGCCATAGGCAACTCGAATGAACGGGTACATATTATGTTGCATCAACAATTCGACATGAGAAGCTAACCGCAGGTTCGGTGCCGCGATTGCACACGCTTGGCCAGAAACGGAATCGTGTGACGTGTTGCAAGGATGGGTTGCTGCTGTTCAGGAAGAATCCACAGGACTTTAAGCGTCGTACCATCAGTGTGGATGTAACATGGATACATTACTATATTCATGAGACCAATGAACAATCGAAACAATGGTTTACCAAGGGAAAATCTGCACCGAAAAAGGCAACGACCGGTCCTTCGGCCGGAAAGGTAATAGCGACGGTCCTTTGGGAGTCGCAAGAGATAATCCTCATAGACTATCTGGAACAGTGTAAACTATAACAGGTGCATATTATTCATCGTTATTGGACTGTTTAAAAACAGATCTGCAAGAAAAGCGCCGGCGATTGGCCTACAAAAAAGTCCTTTTCCATCAGGCCTATACACCAGCACACACCTCAGCAGTTGTTGTCGCAAAAACATTCTCCAGACTTGGCTTCCTCGGACTACTATTTGTTCCCCAATTTGAAGAAATGGCTGGTGGGACGAAGATGTCACGCAAACAACGAGGTGATTGCAGAAACAAATAGATATTTTGCAGGCTTACACAATTCCTGTTATTTGGAAGGGATAAACAAATTAGAACAGCGTTGGACGTTGTGTATCAGTCTAAAAGGAGACTATGTAGAAAAATAAAAATAGTTTTCCACAAATACGTCAATAGTTTTTATTTTTGGTTGGTTGGTTGGATGTTTAAGGGGGACATTTTTTATTTTTGCACACACTTTTCAAACGCCCCTCAGGGAAATAAATCTGAGCGCACGCGACGCTGTTGGACGCTACAGGTGCTTCGTGGAATTTTCTTGTGATCAGCGACTCTGAACTCTCGTTTTATACATTCATTTGAAGTACACCATGTAATTATCCGGAAGAAACAGATAATTAGGTATGAAAATAACATAAAAGTTTGTTCTATGAGCTATTATTCGCCTTTCTGTAATGAAGATACTTCCAATTTTGTTTTTGCAGTGTATGTCTAGAGACAGCCCGAAGGAATACCGCCAGTCACTTCATGCGACAACCTTTGTCAAGGGAGAGCGTTGGTTTGCTTCCCGTCAAACCAAGTTTTAAGGAGTAATTTTATGTGGGCATTAGAGATATAATGTAGTTTCATATTCACTCTATCAATATGTACCACCAAAGACAGGCAGTAAAACACGTTGAATATCCGCGGTGGAGTAGCCGAGCGGTCTAAAGCGTCTCGCTGCGGAGCGCGCGGCTGCTCGCCGTGGAGGTTCGAGTCCTCCCTGGGGCATGGGTGTCTGTGTTTGTCCTTAGGTTAGTTTACCTAAGTTTAAGTAGCTACGGACTGATGACCACGCAGTTTGGGCCGATAGATTTACAAACATTTGAACATTTTGAATAACAAAGGCTACAGTATATATGAGCCGTTATCAAAAGAACGAGTCCAACTGAAGTTTTCACAAACGTCAAGCCATTGCACCCCTCAGTCAATAGTTGTACATCTGCAGAGCGCTAATTACGGGAAAAAGTAGAAATGAACGGTTCCCAAAAAGGAACGATCACGAGAGACCTAATTCTTCACAAAAATGGGCAAATTCGGGTAATTCGCTGAGCTGTAGCCATGACTCTGACCCTAAGATGCTCTCCTGAGATTACTGGAGCCGAAACACTTCCTGTTGCTATGTACTCCTTGGAAACAAGTAGAGCGGTGTGAGGTCCACTGAGCGCGTGCGCCAGGGTACAGGTCCAACTCGCTCAATCCAGCGACCAGGGTAATGTTTACATTCAACCATTTACGAGTAAGTCGACCACAATCAGCTGAAGATCCATCTAATTGGTCCACATGTTTAATCGTTTCCGTAATGTGTACTCCACAAGATACTCCGCGAGGTCGTTCTTCGGGCCGGCCGCGGTGGCCGAGGGGACTGAGGCGCTTCAGTCACGGTCCGCACGGCCACTACGGTTGGGGTTTCGAATCCCCCCTCGGGCATGGATATTTGTGCCGTCCTTAGTATTAGTTAGTTCATAAGTAGTTTGTAAGTTTAGGGACTGATAACCCCGTAGTTAAGTCCCATAAGCTTAACAAACATTTGAACATTTTTTTTTTGTCGTTCTTTGGGAAAGCCGGGAAAGTATGTGCATTCTATCTTGAAGGTAAGTATTCCCATCTGGTGTCCATCCGGTTGTCATTAATGTACTTTTGGTTATCCTTACACTTGTTTAGTTACTTACATTTAACGTCAATCAAAAGAAACATTCATTTAAATTAACTATTCTTGAGGTTACGTTTAAAACTTCATTTACTCGATTATCTCCGTAAGAATGTTAGCAGGTGCACCCAGGTTGCTAACGATCGGCTGATGGGGAGTTCCAGGTTTATGGACCATACAAACTGGGTGGTACCGTCGCTCTAGGATGAAGTTTTTTAGTACTATCTTCAGAGAACTCTTCTTAATAAGAGAGATGATTTTCGCTTTATCCGGTCTGTAGGATCACTCCGTAATTTGCAGTAAGCAGAATCCTCCAATGAACATGCCATGGGGTAGCGACAGGAGTGGCAGCCGGCCTCGATGTAAATATTAACACGCCAAATCTGGATTTAATAAATCCGACCTTGCATCTGCGGGAACATTGCTAAAGAGAAAGAGAGGGGCTACTGCATCAACATACTCTGAAAGGCACATAATTAGAATACACCGGGACCGGGAGACTTGCTTATTGCTTATTGCAAAATTGAAACGCTATATTTTTAATCCCCAATAGTTATCTCTAGCTAGCCACTAGATGGAAGGGATCCCCTCGCTGCTGCAGATGCCGCGGCCGGTGGAGCCCCTGGGCGAGCTGAACGCCAACTGGTTCGGGCCGCTGTGCCCGCAGGCGCTGACCGCCCGCGAGATGGACATCCCGTGGTTCACCTGGCCAGACGCCGCCACGCTCGCCGCCGTCAGGAACCGCACCGCCGCCGAGGACCCCGAGGACTGCCTCCATCTCAACGTCTACACGCCGAAGGTGCGTCTCTTGAAAATACGCAGTAAATCTAAGGGTGCCCTCAAATGTCCTGTCCGTCTGTCACGCATACGAATTTACAGGGTACTAGAGACACGCCTCATCTTGGAAGAGGTCAAATTTATGTTTTATATCTATAAAAAATAGATGTGTGTATGCACTTAACTGGTTGCTGGTTTCACATAATTTCAACATATATTAGGGTGTTTCACTAAGTATGTTTGCCTCTGTAACTTATAAAATAATACGTGATGGGACATTTTAATTCGGTAGGTCAACACAAGAAATGTTACACTTTCTGCGGAGCTATGAAGATACTTTATTGTATCATTTTCCAAAGACTTACAGCACAAAAATATAATTTTTAATGGAAAATAGTTTTTATCTATCGTGCATTGGATTCGTTGGAACCAGCTGCGTCCAAATCAATTCAAACTACATTCCTATCACTGTTAGTTTGCGAGCTACAACCCTTCAAAGTTTCAGGGGCAGATTCCACAAACGCTGCACATAATGCAATGTGCCTTCTAAATGTGGAGCGGCCGAGTTGTAACGTCTCCGGTGTCACGGAGCGAGAAGCTTCCTCGATGCGACTGCCGACTGTCGCCGCACACGGCCGTATACCCGACAATTGGAGTCACACAAACAACTGGGGCTCAATATACTACAGTTACTGACATCGGATGACGATGGCATACACGAACAACGAGTAGGTTGACATGTTGCTGATGCTCGGCGAGTGCCGACAAGATGCCAATATATATATATATATATATCTTCAAAAATAAAAAGCAAAGATCGCGAATTAATAATTTATTAATAACGACAGGTTTCGGAAGACTGTGGCACCATCACCTCGTCGTATACATATTATAAGCTAATCGTCTTATTTTAAGAATAGATATAAAGTAATAAGTGCAACGTAGCACTTAGTCATCATATAAAAATACAACGGCGGCGGAATAGCCATGCGTACTGAAACGCTGTGCTGTGTTGCGCGTGGCCTTTCGCCGTGGAAGTTCGAATCCTCCTTCAGAAATGGGTGTGTGTATTATCCTTAGGTTAGTTTAAGTAAGCCTAGGGACTAATAACCAATCAGTTCCATAAATCTGAAAGCGTTTGAACATTTTCTTTAATATCCAAAGGAAATTCAGCATTGGTCGTAAATTTGTTTATTAATTACTACAGATTGATTTCGGCGACTGGATAGCTATCTTCAGTACAACTTGCACAATCCACTAGAAACGTTACTGATCTTACTAATCCCGCCATAAGGCATAACTACAAGCAGATACAAATGATGTTATCATGGTCAATAAGTAAAAACATGACAACTTACAAAATATCTTGTAAGCTGTCACGTTTTAACTTAGTTATTTTTATTTGATGACCAAATGCTACGTTGCACTTATTATTTTATATTCATTCATGGCCAGTTTATAAAATGTTTATGACCAGATAATGGTCGCACAGTCCTCCGAAAGCGGTCGTCATTAAATAAATTATTAATTCACCATCTTGGCATTTGATATCAAACTGCGAATTTTACTACTTCTGATGCTCTTCTAAGGATGGGCAATAGATTTGTACCACATGAAAATTTGACCCGGATCATGAATCGAACCTGAAAAGAGAAAGAGAGAGAGGGAGGGAGAAAAACGCTGTAGTTTTTTTTCCAGAAATTTACAGTTTTTTTATACTTTTATAGTCAGAGGAATGAAGTGTAGATGCAATAACAGAAGACAAAAACAAATAAACACTCGAAATGAAAGACACAAATGTCATTTATCACCTAACGTTACGGTGAATGAATTTCTATATCATTCCCAGGTTAATCATTCATATCAGGAATCGCTGTTGATATAGTGACAGCTAATTAATTTGAAATCCCATTTGACTTCATTCTAATAAATTCAATGTCGCGCAGAAATTGCTTCCTTTCAACTCATAAAATTTTTAGGAAAGATTCGGTTGGATTGATCTCTTCTTGGTGGACAGCCTGACGAAATGACGGGTCACGCACTGCCTGAACTACTGGAAATACATGTTATTAAATAAATATGCTTAACTTTTTTATCGCTAAGCACACCTGTCATTAATTAATTAATTAATTAATTGTACCAATGTGAACCCAGGGTGGATCACTAAAATCCAGATTGCCAATATTGTTCAAGACCTAAAGTTTGAGCGTTACACATCAATTATAGCCACGGTGGAATGGCCGACTGCTGCGTAGCGCGAGATTGCTCTTCGTCGGTGGTTCGAGTCCTCCCTCAGGCCCGCGCGCGCTCGCGCGCGTGTGTGTGTGTCGTACCCACAGTAGTTAAGTTCCATAGACTTACTAACATTTGAAGATTCCATTAATTAGATATGGAGTTACGGTTGCAATATTTCAGTCTCCATTAGGGCACTGGAAACATAAAAAGCAATACATATAACGTTATATTGAAAGGCCCTACTAATCATGCTCGTGTGTCATCTAAAACATCGCATTGACTATCTAGTGATCGCTCAGTTGAAGATGCCCACATTTATTTTAATATAACGTAGCAAAATTATTAATCGCCGAAAAGGAGACACTGCCTAACTTGGTCAGCGTTCGCTGGCCTTCTGCTGTGACTAACGTCATAGTTTAATGTTATTATTTGCTTACAGTTCTACAACTCAATATTGGTCCTCCGCTCTTGGGAAGTTGTCTACTTCAAAATAATTGAAGTTCTTACACCTGCATTTTGAATTTTCATAGTCCTTACACCTTCTGAATTCACTGGCTAATGCCCCATACCGCTTCTATGAGTGCACCCCTAGGCGTATCCCCAATGAATTACTCAGATCGTGCTATCCCCTACCACAAATATAGACGTGAACTACGTCAAAAGAAGCATGCACTGGAAATATAGGAAATTAACTTAAAATCAACGAACCTGTACCTACAGCCTATACAAAATAATATCATTAAACTGAGTACCTAACAATGTATTAGGCGTATATAACACTATAGTAATTGATTTTTTTCTCTTGCAGAAAATTACGATTTTTTTTTTTTTTTTTTTTTTTTTTTTTAATCTTTCAGAAAGGCCTTCCTTACATCTGTTACAATAGTTTCCACGTTTGGAAAGCTACCTATCCCTCAAATAATGCTATGAAGCGTACTACATTGGTGCATTATTGTTTGCAAAATGGTCCTCATAATGTCTAATATAATGCCTTTCTTTAAGACGCAAATTTAACAGTGAATAAGGATGTGACGACTTGATAATGTATTATAAAAATGGCTTGAATTTGGATAAATTAGGTTCCTACAGATTGTGCAAGCATTGAGGGCTGCTATCACATGTTCCCTATCTATCTCGGACCATCCTCTACACTTATTCTGGCGTTGTATGTGAGAAACTGAAGTATGTATTGTCACTGGATCACATAGAGAAGGACAGTCGCCGTATTCGTCAAAGGTGTCCGGCTTAAGTACAAGTAGAATCAACTATTATTATGCTGTCAACAGCAGGACAATGCTAAGGCTGCCTTTTAACATTTAAAGATCAATCATGGGCCACCCCTTCAATCTAGGAGTCTGTTTCTAATCTCCTCCTCAATCCCGCCCCTTCCCTCCGTTAATATCGATGCCCTCATCAACAGCGAATTTTGTGGAACCATTATACCGAACCTGTGTCGACTCCATGTGACCAATCCTACTGAAGTCCTTAGATGTGTGATGGTTCTGAGTGAGTGGGGTCTATTTTCTTTCGTAGGTTTTTGAACAAAAATACTAATCTCGAGAATATTCGTTTCTGTTGCAAAACAGAGCAGACCTAGCCATATTGCACCTAAAACTGTGCTTTTATGGTTAGATGTGGCATCGAGGCGAAGATAATTAGCTCAAACCTGCAACTACACGTTATAGAAATACAGCTTTAGAAATGCTATATAACTGTCCACCATCTCCTCTTCTTTACCAGAGTTCACTGAAGCTTCTTAATAGTTAGGTGAAGCTTCCTCGACTGTGTTTTAACTTCTTCACCCGACGTTCAGTCGTAATCAAGAAATGCTGATATTAAGAAATTATATCAGTAGTAGAAAAATTGTAATTGTGTGTAGTGGCAGTCCAAACTGTTCGGTTCCCCCTGCACCCTGATCTCCGCGCGATGGCCTGGACCTAACACCCACATTGACTTCCGCGGTTCACATTCATTCCTGCCACGGGGAGTCTTTCCTCTGGAGAGAACACATAGAAAATATTGTGGGGAAGACGAACCAAAGGTTACGTTTCATCGGCAGAACGCTTCGAAGATGCACCAGCTCCACCAAAGAGACTGCCTACATCACACTTGTGCGTCCTCTCCTGCAGTACTGTTGCCCCTTGTGGGACCCTCACCAGGTGGGACTGACGGAAGACATTGAGAAGGTTCAGAGAAGGGCAGCTCGTTTTGTTTTATCACGTTACGGGGGGGGGGGGGGGGAAGCGTCACGGAAATGTTGCACGAATTGGGGTGGAAATCATTAAAAGAAAGACGTTATTCATTGCGGCGTGATCTGTTTGCGAAGATTCAATCACCGACTTTTAGTTCTGAATGTGAAAATATTTTGCTAGCACCCACCTACTTAGGGAGACATTACCATCCCAAAATAAGAGAAATTAGATCGAAAACGGAACGATTTAGGTGTTCTTTCTTGCGGCGTGTTATTAGGGAATGGAACGGTAGAGAAAAGTTATGAAAGTGGTTAATGAACCCTCTGCCAGGCACTTGAATGTGATTTGCAGAGTATCTATGTAGATGTAGATGTAATTGTAGATGTAGATTTGCAGTGACTCCATAACCGGTCTACAGGCCTTCGATGGGGTCGCCTTTGACAGTCGCACACATCTTACTGGAATGCCCAAATTTCGACGCAAAAACCTTGTTTTAGGTGGCAATGCCTCTTTGGCTGATTCTGTTTTAAATTTTATTCGTAACATTGGATTATGTAATTCCATCTGACGTTTATTGTGTATCCTATAGCTATTTTCTCTATAGCTGCTTAATATTTTCAAGCAGGTGATTTTAATTTTTTTACGGAGTGGCTGGATGTTCTACATTTATTTCTATGACCACTCGGCCTAGATATTCTGGTACTCTCTTTTAAATCTCTCTTCTTTCTTCCCTTTTATTTGTGTTTTTATTTCTGACATTTTACATCCTGCGTTTGATATAGTTTACCACTTCATCCTCTGTCCCATTTTAGTGGTTTTATCCTGTCACCACTGTGATTGAAAAAAGGGAGTGATAACCATTGTAGTTTAGTCCCGTTAACAATCTAACCAACAAACCAACTTCCGCGGTTGTTTTCCTGTTAGTACTGGCAACGCCTGCGCAAACGCGGGTGCGTTTCCCACGGAGAGAGGTAAACCACGTACATTTGGTTTTCTCTGCGCATTCTTCACACTGTGGTTCCCGAAATATTGAGTCCGCTAACGATTTACGAAACGGAATGTACCACATGTATAGCACCAACTACACTCCCACGTTCAAAGTCTGTTAATTTCCCTGCCGCGGTGGAGTAGCCGAGCGGTATAAAGCGTCTCGCTGCGGAGCGCGCGGTTGCTCGCCGTGGAGGTTCGAGTCCTCCCTGAGGCATGGGTGTGTGTGTGTGTGTGTGTGTTTGTCCGTAGGTTATTTTACCTAGGTTTAAGTAGTTTGTAAGCTACGGACTAATGACCACGCAGTTTGGTCCGATAGATTTACAAACAGTTGTTAATTTCCGTTCTGGGACCTCAATGAAGAGGGAAACCGTTTCACATGACGCACTGGGAAGAAAATGAAAGCTCTCTTAATTGAACCCCCTTTTATACCTTACGCACGCCTTACTACCGTCACATGGCCTACCAGATCTGTGTATTAGCGAGCAGTGAAACGAATCCGCTCGCTTCTCCGAGAGTCAGATACTTCAGTGAATCGTTTCTCTCGGCGATACAAGTTCCACAGTATCACAGCAGTGCACCAGAAAGTTCCGAAGTAGTGGAAGGGACCGGCGACAAGTTAAAGCTGCGAACCGATCCGCGACGCGTGACCGAGTGGCGCAATCAGAAGAGAAATGCCCTCCAACTCCTCAGGACTCCGCCTTACAACTACGCTTCAGCTCTCAGTTCTACCGTGACACGCGAGTCCAACTGAACGTCCTTTGAAATAATAACAAAAGTCTCAAGAATTATTATTATCTCATTTATATAAAGAGTGTCCGTGTGTTTGTGTGAATATTTCATACAAATCTACAACTTTGTTCCAATATTGATGAAATTTTGCTGCTGGTGTAAGGATCACGTGCCACACATGGTCTCGGGTATATGACGTCATTAACAGTAAAATGCTTTAAAACTGCTGCACATATCCCCCTAAACCACTGAACCGATTTCAATCACATTTGGTACACATATTTTTGACAGTGACGTAACAATTAATGTATGGGTAAGAACCACATGAAAGAGTGTACTGGGTGATCAAAAAGTCAGTATAAATTTGAAAACTTAATCAATCAAGGAATAACGTAGATAGAGGTAAATTGACACACATACTTGAAATGATATGGGATTTTATTAGAAAAAAAAGTATTGCCAGACGCGTGAAAGATCTCTCGCGCACAGTGTTTGGTGATGATCGTGTCCTCAGCCGCCACTTTCGTCATGCTTGGCCTCCCATGTCCCCAGACCTCAATCCGTGCGATTATTGGCTTTGGGGTTACCTGAAGTCGCAAGTGTATCGTGATCGACTGACATCTCTAGCGATGCTGATAGACAACATCCGACGCCAATGCCTCATCATAACTCTGGACTAGCTTTACAGTGCTGATCACAACATTATTCCTCGACTACAGCTATTGTTGAGGAATGAGCATATTGAGTATTTCTTTGCTTTGTCTTAATTTGTTATGCTAATTATTGCTTTTCTGATCAGATGAAGCGCCATCTGTCGTCATTTTTTTAACTTTTTGTAATAAAACACCATGTCATTCCAAGCATTTTTACCTCTCTACCTACATTATTCCGTGATTTATTAAGTTTTCAAATTGATACTGACTTTTTGATCACCCGGTACATACGAGTACCCATTATTTCCGTCATCTACCTTTTAACTTCATGACACTGCAGTTTTCAGTGAGACTTGGCTTTTTTTGTTTCTCACACGGACAACTTTATGTCGCTTGCTCAGGAATGGGCTCACCAAAGAATTTATTCATATTAGATTCTGAACAAGTAGCAAGAAAAATTGTTTACAGTTAAGTTTTGAATTGAATGAATGTATGAATGCTACATATCATTTGTTTCTTGTTTACTACCCTATTTTCTTTGTGTACAACACGTATCATTTTCTACATTATGCGAGACTAACTTATTTCTTGTACGAGGGGTGTTTCAACGAAAAGGCAGAAACTACACTGTGAGTATACTTCAAGCCTTTATTCAAAATAATCATCGGTGACCTCAGCAAAACTATGCCAATGTTTAGGGATCCGAAGGATTCTCCATTAAATTCCTGTGGGTGTGACAAGAGCAAGTCATCTACTGTGTCGTTCAGTTCGTCGTCCGAATTGAATAGTTCCCCTTCGAGACGGTTTTCTTAGCGTACGAAACATATGAAAGTCACAGGGAATGATGTCGGACTGTGTGGCGGATGCTTAAGCTGCTCCCACTTGAACCTGGCCATCTCCTGATGGACACTCGTAGCTTACGGAATGCCTCAGAGTACACGTCACTGTTAATGGTGTTTACGTGATCGAGGTATTCGATGTGCATCGGACTTTGGACGGCGAAAAAGACGATGAGCATCGCCGTGCCTGCAAAGCGTATAGCCTTGTACTTTTCAGGGATAATGAACTGACAATTTTGCATATAATATGCACGTAGTAAATGGGAAACGTTACAAAAATGTAAATGCTCCTTAGTTCAAACTCGCTAAAATTAAGTTCTTGAGCGATGGCATTGAATATTTAAGTAAACTTTGCAGTCTTAAAAAAGAATTATTATTATTATTATTATTATTATTATTATTATTATTATTATTATTATTATTTGCGTACATTCTCCTTAAGGAGAGCGCTAAAAACACAAAAGTCAAACTTTTATTCCCGTCTTTATTCTTCTTTTTTTCTTCCCAAAAACCTTTCATTCTTTCACTTTGTGCCTTCTTTTGTTCATCTGTCCACTGTCCATTTTCGTCTGTTGTTTTTGTGATGTGACTTAAAGTCAAATTTTTGGTTTCTGATTTTTCCCTACAGGTTTCGTGGTCTTGTATGTCTTCTATAGAGATGTTTAATGTTTTCAGGTCTTCTATGGTTTCTTTGTACCAAGATGTGCCCAGTTTCGATATAGAAATTATGTTGATTAATCTTTTAGTTAGTTTGGTGTAATTCATTCTGACGATATGCATGAAAAATTTTGCTCTACGTTTTCTGATACGTGTCGTGATTGTTTCAGAGTGTCTGTATAGTTCTTCCGTGGGTCTTTCTCCCAGATATTTTCTCTAAAAACTGTACCGTGCATTTTTCTCAGAATTTTCCTTTCTTGTTTTTCAATCTCCTTGATTTTTGCCATTCCTCTGGTGCTCGTAGTTTCTGATGCGTAGAGAGCTTCTGGTGAGACTACTGTGTTGTAGTGTCGTAGTTTTGCAGTCGTGGAAATACATTTTTTATTGTAGTGGGACCAGGTGAGTTTATAGGCTCTCTGTAATTTTGAGACTCTTTCTTCGTTTGCTTTTGCATGACTTCGCCTAAATATTTAAACTCAGTGACTTGTAGAATTTTTCCGTACTTTGTTTTTAGTGGGAGTTTATCTGATGATTTTGTATCAAAAAAGTGTGTTTTTTCATAAGAAATTTGTAGACAGCTTTTCATGGCTATCTCGTGGAGTTTTTCTAGAGCATGTTGTGCTTCCGTTCTGGTATTCGAGAGTATGGCGATGTCGTCTGCAAAAGCGAGACATTTTATGTGGGTTATCTATTGCTTATTTCTGCCTAGTTGAATTCCTTTGACTTCTCCTTCCCATGTACGAATAATTTTCTCTGAGACTGCATTGAATAGGATGGGTGAGAGACCATCGCCTTGCCGGACGCCGGTTTTGATTTCGAAGGGCACTGATAATTCGCCCATAAATTTGACTTTGGATTTGGTGTTGGTTATGGTCTCTTGAATTAGATTCCGGGTTTTAAGGTCAACCTTCGTCTCTCTTGGAGTCTGGAAGAGTGTGTCTCGGTCAATGGAGTCATAGGCTTTTTTTAAGTCCACAAATGTTACTGTAGTATTCCTGCAGTGTCTTACGCATAGGATTGTGCGGAGATTCCAAATCTGTTCGCTGCAGGAACGGTTTTTTCTGAAGCCCGCTTCATATTCGCCTATTTGAGGGTCAATCTGTGGTTCCAGCCGGTTTAACAGGGCTTTGGAGACAATTTTGTAGGTGACTGGGAGCAGCGAGATTCCTCTGTAGTTGTTTGGATCAGTTTTGTCTCCTTTTTTGTGAAGTGGGTGAACGAGAGCCGACTTCCACTCTTCCGGGATTTTTTCTGTGAGTCCACAGCTTTCAATAATTTTGTGGATTTTGGGTGTGATTTGTGCATGATCCAATTTCCAAATTTCTGCGATCAGACCGTCTTCACCGGGTGCTTTGTTGTTTTTCAGTGCTTTCGTTATTTCAATGATTTCATGTAGGGTCGGTGGCTGTGAGTCTGGATTGGGCTCAGGAGAATATATATCTATGCAACTTTTCCAACTTTCTAGGAACATTTCCCTTTGTGAAATTTATATAGAGGCGTGTATTCCGTTGCACCGTTGTGTCAAAATTTCAAATAATTAAGTCAAGAACTTTTGACGATTTGCTATTAGGAACATCTGTATTTTTATACTACGTAGAAATGTTTGTTCAAACTCTCATGTCTCAGAAAGCTCTACAAATATTAAGTGGAAATTGTGAAATTATGACACAATTAATTACACACTGGTACGCGATCTGTTATACGTGTAATGTACGAGGGTTGGAACATAAATAGTGGCAACTATTTATTCACGACCAATACAAAAGCGTTACATGTTTGCCTCCGTTACTGTCCTTCAAAGTAGTCATCAGCGTTGTGTAGAACCAGTTGCCAGCAATGTGGAAGGCGTAGTATACCGTTAGTAAGGCCTGTTCTTTTGATGGGGCGAATGGAGCGGTATACTGCCTGTCGAATGTTTGGAGCAACGAAGTCATTCATCTTCTGAATCAAATGAAAGTCACAAGGACTTAACGTCCAGGGAGTATGGTGGATGGTACAGTACATCACAATGCTATCGACCGAATAGAGCAGCCACAGCTTGCGCTGTATGTGCCCGTGCAGAATGATGGGTGGGTTGCACAGAAAGTGTTGCAACTTCTTTCGCAAAGCTAGTAGGTGGTGTTGCTCCGAAACGAATAGTAATAATGGACACTGACAGTCTGCCGTGGAGGAACGTAATGCATTAGGATAAAACCATCACAGTCGTACACGAGAATCACCACACTGGGACTCTGACGTAATTTCGAGTTTCACGGCGACCCATAAATGACCATTGTGTTTCAGTTTTGGCTCGTATGACGTGGCCCATCTCCCATCTAGTGTTACGGTACGTTAGCCCCTTGCTCACAAGTGACTGTGTTTGCCTCGATTGTGCGCACGTCACTGACATGGGACGGACGAGTCCATTTTCTCAGAGGTAACTTAGGTATATCAACAACGTGTGCTACCAGAGACATGTTTTCATTTTATAGTGTCTCCATAGCAGCGTTGCCACTATGTAAGTTCCAACTCTCGTATTTGTAATAAATGGGAAAGTTTATTAAGATGTAAATATTCGTTTGTTCAAAATCGATAATCTTTGAAAGCTTTTTACCAATTACTTTGAATTTTTCAGTCATCCGTGTGTTACAAGAAAGGAGTGTTTATATGTACTTACTTCTTTAACTTATGTTACTTGTGGATATGTAACTTTTGTGAGTTTAATAATGATGCAGCCGCATTGGAGATCTAATATATAAAGCAGTGTGTCCGTATATTTGTACGTGTTGCATGCAAATCTACAGTTTTGTTGCAATCTTTATGAAATTTTGTACACGTAAGCTTCAATCCATGAGGACGGTCGTCGTAAGTGTAAGAATCACATACGATATATAGTTCACGAGATACGATGTCGTAAACGATGAGATGCGCGAAAAACTGCTGCATTTTGCGACAATGCTGCTCATTTTTTCCTAAACCATTGGACCCATTTCAACCAAATTTGGTACACACATTGCTTTCCGTGAGGTAACAATTGATGCACGGTTAAGAATCACATACGGCACATGGTTCAAAAGATATTACGTCATAACCAATAGAAATCGCAAAAAATGCCATGTAATGCGGCGAGACTTTCGAAATACACTGTATGAGACTGATAGTACTTAGCGACTTGCAACAAACTTTAAACATAATTTCGAACCTTTATTAAACTTTTGTCGGTGGCAACCATAGTAAAATGATGAAAGAAAAAAAGTTTCTCGCTTACTACTTTTCCGCTGTTTGTGGAGTAAAACTACGGATCTCGGTATACGTTACAATTTATAATTTGAACACTACAAATTGTAGCGACAGGAAATTTTACAGACAGTATACCCACATATAGTTGAATGTACCTTCTAAATTGTATCACAGTACGACACGTAGTTCATGAGATACAAGAACATAAACAGTAACGTTCCGCTGTTCATGGACTAAAAACTACGGCATTCGGTACGACGTTACAATTTATAATTCCTACACTATAAATTGTAGCCGCAGTAAATTTTACAGACAGTATACACGCATATAGTTCAGTGTACTTCCTAAATTGTATCACAGTACGACACATGGTTCATGAGATATGACCACATAAACAATAACTTTCATGGAAAACCGCCCCATTACGCATAACGTTTTTATCTATTATTTCTTTACTACTGACTGTATTCCCAAGGGATTTTACAGACATACAGCCCTTATACAAATGAATATATACCGGAAATATGGCACGAGTAAATAAATAAATACCCGGCAACGCCGGGTTTTCAGCTAGTTTTATATAAAATGATAAATGACATATTTTAATCTATATGTAGAACACGTGTTTATAACAGTCCCTATTAGAATTGTGTCAAAATTTCAAAGAATAGTAGATATAATAATTTGAGCAAGAGTCTGGATGAGATAAAGGGAGAGGAAGGGGAGTAAATGGGGAGGAGATGATGGGCAGGGAATCAGGGAGTAAAAGCACATTATAGAGAGAAGAGACTAGGTTACGAGAAAAGAAGGGGAACGAGGATAATGTACACAGAATGGAGGGAGTAGGATATGAAAATAGAGAGGGGATTGTGGGAAGGGAAAGAGAAGAGGGGGGGGGCGGCAGAGATGAGGCAAGCAGGGAGCGTAGGATGTATCTTCTGTTGCAGGTGACAAAGCAGTGTGAAATTACACATGTAAGAAGTGTGTGCTTTCGCCTTTCTTTCTTTGGCATTTAATCGTGTGGCCGCGTATTGCTTGTAGTATGCACAAAAATTCAGGAAGCTATTGTCTTGCGGAGACGTACAAGTCCGGCACCTCTGTGGATTGTCCCTCCCTCTCCTGCTGTACTGTGACGTCACCTGGTGACCAGCGCCGGCTGTTGCAGGTGGACCGCTCGGCCCGGCTGCCGGTCTTCGTGTTCGTGCACGGCGGCTCCTTCACGGTGGGGTCTTCGCTGGTGGCGCGGCCCGGCTTCCTGCTCGACCACGACCTGGTCATGGTCGTGCCCGAGTACCGCCTGGGCCCACTGGGTAACGACCACTCTCCACATTCACCACTTGCAGCCCTTTCGAATTTCTATCTCTGCAAAAGGAATAGTAGTTTGATTACCTGACATTGACAGATGTAGGAGGCGATCTCAAGATGTGCACTTTGTGCACTTGTTTCCCAAGATTTGTATTCCTGGATCGCCTTTAAATACGATATAAAAAGTACAAGTTATTTTATAATTGTGGCATCCGTAGCTGAGGAAATACATTTTCTTTTATGAATTTATCAATTGTTTTAAAAAATCAATTGTTTTAAAGAAAATGAATGTATGACTTTATATAGTAAAAGAAACTATTTTGAAAATTGAGTTAAAAATGTCCTCTTATAAACAAATAAATAAATTCTGCAGCCGTTTCAGCTGTTTTTATTGAGATCCTTTTATATACAGGTCCACTACCGGTTTCGTGTCAATAGAGACGCATCTTCAGGTGTTAAATTTTTTCCTCTCATCATAATTCGCTACTGAGTCCCAACATTCTAGTTGCTTTCATCCATCAATTGGTTAAAAATTCAATAGGGCCAAATACATGGGTCCAAGTCCAAAATCCTGAAAGACAACGATTTGATTTTGGACTTAGACCCATGTATTTGGCCCTATTGAATTTTTAACTGACGGATGAAAGCAACTACAATGTTGGGACTCAGTAGCGAATTATGACGAGAGAAAAAAAATTAACACCTGAAGATGCGTCTCTATTGACGCGAAACTGGTAGTGGACCTGTA
Source organism: Locusta migratoria (assembly GCA_026315105.1). NCBI lineage: Eukaryota > Metazoa > Arthropoda > Insecta > Orthoptera > Acrididae > Locusta > Locusta migratoria. The sequence goes on from CM048750.1 coordinate 324,131,846, forward strand.
CATAAAAGGATCTCAATAAAAACAGCTGAAGCGACTCCAGAATTTATTGATTGTTTTATAAGAGGACATTTTAACTCAATTTTCAAAATAGGTTCTTTTACTATATAAAGTCATACAATCAATTTTTTTAAACAATTTGTTTTTTATAACAATTGATAAATTCATAAAAGAAAAAAGATATAAAAAGTGTTCCATAACCTTGGTTGCAAGGTCTTCTGAATACTGACGTTGAATGTCTATATTGCATCGCAAATATACCCGCACAAAGATGTAAACAAAGACGCACTGTCAATGCGACAAAGTGAGTAACAGCAGCGATCAGTTCCAGTCATAACATCAGGAAGGAAGTACCCTGATTGTGGTGTTGCCATGCCTATAAGGGCAATTCCAAAGTTTAATTGTATCCGCATTTTTCTCATCAGAAGAAGTGTTGCAACGTCTTAGGCCGAACCACAGAGACGTTGTTCGAACGTAGAGGAGATACTGTGACATAGGAACTGTCAATTACATGTCTCGCTCTGGCATCCCAAAGACTAGCGCAGAAGCTGATAACTACCACTTACGGATACCAGCTTAAAAAAAAAAAAAAAAAAAAAAAAAAAAAAAAAAAAAAAAAAGTTCAAATGTTTGTATAGCTTATGGGACTTAACTACGGGGTCATCAGTCCCTAAACTTACAAACTACTTATGAACTAGCTAAGACTAAGGGCGGCACAAATATCCATGCCCGAGGAGGGATTGGAACCCCCGACCGTAGTGGCCGTGCAGACCGTGACTGGAGCGCCTAAGTCCCCTCGGCCACCGCGGCCGGCACGGATGCCAGCTCGGAGGAACAATGAGAGGAAGTCCAACGTGTTCAATAATGATTTTCATGGAGCCACGGGACGTCGTGTTTCCACTCAAATTGTACGTAATAGGACGTATGACATACAACTTTACTTCCGACGTCCATGGCGAGGTGCAGCTTTGACACTTATATAACGCGGTACAAACGGGCCCAAGAGCAAGCTCATTAATCCTGAATTACTAACATCTGGTTTTAAACGTCATTACTAACACCCGTCTTCTAGGCGGTTTTGAACTTATGTAACACCCTTCAGTTCAGTGGGTTTGATTCCAAACCAACACTCTACCTGTGTTCACTTGTTCATCAATTGTTCCTCATAGAAAAGGTAATTGCAGACAATAAGTTTTAAAAAGATGTTTTATTCATTCAGAAACCTTACATTCAGAGATGTATACCCGTAACTTAGGAAAAACTGTTTTAACTAATACGAAGTTATGTCTTTCTTTTTCATCAAAGAAATTAATCCTCATGCTTATTATTTTCTTTACTCCTATCACACAGAATTCATCATTAAGATGCTTGCAGCACCAATAACTATTTATTATATGCTACCTTCAGACTTATTAGTTTCATCTACAGTCTCTTCACTTCTATTTTAAATCAAAAGAAAAGAAAACTCATAAAGTCCAGTGCCAGCTGCCACCAGTGCCACATCGTAAACAGCGCTAAGTATCTGAATTTAATTTGTGTCAAATTTAATTTGCCAGTCTAGTTCATTTTCGTTAGTACTCTGTTTTAAGAGGTTTATTCCCGCGTACTTGCAGATTTCGTTTGTACTACTGTTTTAATAGTTTATTCTATCGTATTTGATAAATACCGTTGTGTTTAGTCTTCGTCTTTGACCGGTGTATTTCAAAACAAGTCAGAGATCGTTACTAAAGCTCGCTATCAGTCAGTCCAGTGACAGCTGCCACCAGTTCAGCAGCGTTAACAGCGGTAAACTGCCGGACTCAGTTTTGTTTATTTGGCAGTTTAGTTATTACTGACCACAGTTTAGTCAGCAGCCAGCCGCCTTCATTAGAGTACTAGGCTTCTTTAAAGTTGTTAATTGCAGTTAATTGTATCGATAGGATGGATAGGATGTGTGCCTGCTGTGTGCGGACGCAGGAGGAGTTGGCCGCGGTTCGCGAACAGCTGAGCGTGCTGTTGTCTACGGTCAGCCGTCTTCAGGCTGCTGTCTCGGGGTGCAGCGATGGTGGGGAGTCTGGTGCGTCGAGTGGGACACCTCAGGTGTCTCACGCTTCGCTCTCTGTCCCTGCTACCGAGGCACCTTCAGGTGTACCGGACGTCGTCGAGCCGTCTTCTCCGCAAGGGGAGTGGCGGGTTGTACGGCGTTCGCGTTGCTCGAGGCGGAAGGCCAATGTGGAGGCTCGACGTCCGTCCGCGCCCGTTCGTCCTGTGAGTGAAGGTGTGGCCACTCCTTCAGCAGGGTCCGAGCAGGTGCACGGGGGGAGGGGATTATTAGTTATTGGGAGCTCCAATGTTAGGCGCGTGATGGAGCCCCTTAGGCAGATAGCGTCCAGATCTGGAAGGAATTCCAACGTGCACTCGGTGTGTCTGCCGGGGGGCCTCATCCGAGATGCGGAGGCGGCCTTGCCGGCGGCTATCGAGGGTGCGGGGTGCAGTCGACTGCAAGTCGTGGCTCACGTCGGCACCAATGACGCTTGTCGCTTGGGTTCTGAGGACATCCTCAGGTCCTACGAGCGGCTGGCGGAATTGGTGAAGGCTGCTGCCATCGCACGCGGGGTGCAAGCAGAGCTGTCGATTTGCAGCATTGTTCCCAGGGTTGATCGGGGTCCTTTGGTTTGGAGCCGAGTGGAGGGTCTGAACCAGAGGCTTCGCCGACTCTGTGACAGTCATGGCTGCAGATTTCTGGATCTGCGTTATCGGGTGGGGAATTGTTGGGTGCCCCTAGATAGATCAGGGGTGCACTACACTAAGGAAGCGGCTACTCGGGTAGCAGAGTACTTGTGGAGTGCACATGGGGTTTTTTTTAGGCTAGGCGCTAACTCTGATGAGCACTCGCCTGTTAGCATTCAAACAGCGAATTCAGACCACATTCGGAACAAAAATTCTAACATAAAAATATTAGCCGCGAACTTACAGAGTGTTAGAAACAAAGTTCCAGAATTTGCAGCGCTGCATGGAAGTTATTGCGCTCAGATAGTTTTAGGCACCGAAAGCTGGCTAAATGATGATGTGGCAAGTTCAGAAATATTTAGCGAAGCGTGGAATGTATATCGGAAAGATAGATCTTATACAACTGGAGGAGGAGTGTTCATCGCTGTGGACAAAGATATTGTTTCTACTGAGATCGAGGTTGAAAGTAACTGTGAAGTTATCTGGGCACGTATAACAGGTCTAAAAGAAGTAAAAATAGTTGGGTGTTTTTACCGGCCCCCCAGTGCTGCTGTAGCAGTTTTAGAATCATTCAAGGAAAGTCTACACCAGGTAGTGCATAGGTATCCAGGCCATGTAATATTAGTCGGAGGTGACTTCAACCTTAAGAGTATATATTGGCGGTCGGGGGTTCGAATCCCCCCTCGGGCATGGATATTTGTGCCGTCCTAATTCGTAAGTAGTTCATAAGTAGTTTATAAGTTTAGGGACTGATGACCCCGTAGTTAAGTCCCATAAGCTTAACAAACATTTGAACTTTTGAGTATATATATTGGGACCTCGCTAGTTACATTTCAGGCGGTACAGACAAGCAGTCTTGCGAGCTTCTTTTGGACACATTCTCCGAAAACCGTCTTGAGCAGTTAAACAGGAAACCCACGCGCAATGGAAATATTCTAGACCTTATAGCCACAAACAGGCCTGGCCTTATTAACGATGTCTGTGTAGAGACAGGAATTAGTGATCATGATATCGTCATAGCGTCGATGGTGACCAAAGTTCGTAAACCAGTCAAGAAGGCTAGGAGCGTGTTTTTGTTGGGAAGAGCCGACAAGCAAATGTTACGATCGCACTTAGAAAATGAATGGGCATCGTTTAATTCTGGGACTATGGATGTAGAGGAATTGTGGACTAAATTTAAGTGCATTGTTAATAAAGGGTTAGAGAAATATGTGCCAGTAAAGACGATTAAGGATGGAAAAGATCCACCGTGGTATAATAATAATGTTACAAAGCTGCTGAGAAAGCAAAGACTGTTGCACTCTCGATTCAAAAAAGAACACGCAAATGATGACAGGAAAAAGTTAGTAGAGATTCGTGCGTCTATAAAAATCGATGCGTGAAGCATACAATAATTATCACAGCCACACCTTAGCAAAAGATCTTTCCGAGAACCCGAAAAAATTCTGGTCCTATGTAAAATCGATAAGCGGGTCAAAGCCCACTGTCCAGTCACTAGTTGGTCATTCCGGGGCGGTAATAGAAGAAAGCTGAAGATCTTAATTTAATCTTTAAGAAATCTTTCACGCAGGAGGACCGCAGAAATGTACCATCATTTGATCAACGTACTAATTCCGAAATGGGGGACATAGCAATAGGTATTTCCGGTGTAGAGAAGCAGCTGAGAGAGCTAAATACGAAAAAGTCTGCTGGTCCGGACGGAATAGCAGTTCGGTTTTACAAAGACTATTCTGCGGCATTGGCCCCCTACTTATCTTGCATTTATAGCGAATCTTTAATTTAGCGCAAAGTTCCTAGTGATTGGAAAAAGGCGCAGGTGACTCCCGTGTATAAGAAAGGAAAGAGAACTGACCCACACAATTACAGGCCAATATCGTTGACATCGGTTTCATGTAGAATTTTGGAGCATATTCTCAGTTCGAATATAGTAAATTTCCGTGAAACGGAAAAGCTTCTTTCCATGAATCAGCACGGGTTTAGGAAACATCGTTCATGTGAAACTCAGCTTGCCCTTTTCTCACATGACATCTTGCGAGCCATGGACGAAGAGCAACAGGCGGATTGTGTTTTTCTCGACTTCAAAAAGGCGTTCGACGCGGTGCCACACTGCAGACTGCTAACGAAGATACGAGCTTACGGAATAGGTTCACAGATTTGTGACTGGCTGGAAGACTTCCTAAGTAATAGAACGCAGTACGTTGTTCTCGAGGGCGAGTGTTCATCAGAGACGAGTGTATCGTCAGGCGTGCCCCAGGGGAGTGTGATAGGACCGCTATTATTTTCTATCTATATAAATGATCTGATGGACAGAGTAAGTTGTAATTTGCGGCTGTTTGCTGATGATGCTGTGATGTATGGGAGGGTGTCGTCTGTAACTGACTGTAATAGCATACAGGTTGACTTAGACAAAATTTCTAGTTGGTGCGAAGAATGGCAGCTAGCTCTAAATGTAGAAAAATGTAAGGTGATGCGCATGAGTAGAAAAACAATCCCATAATGTTCGAATACAGCATTAGTAGTGAGCTTCTTGATGCTGTCGCGTCGTTCAAATATCTAGGCGTAACATTGCAGAGCGATATGAAATGGAACGAGCATGTAAGGACAGTTGTAAGTAAGGCAGACAGCCGACTTCGGTTTATTGGGAGAATTTTGGGAAGATGAACTTCAACTGTAAAGGAGACCACGTATAAAACGCTTGTACGACTACGTCTTGTGTATTGCTCAAGTGTTTGGGACCCGCAGCAGATCACTTTAAAGGAAGACATAGAGGCGGTTCAGAGACGAGCAGCTAGATTTGTTACCGGTAGGTTCGACCAATGCGCGTGTGTCACGGAAATGCTCCGGCAACTCAATTGGGGATCGCTGGAAGAAAAACGACGTTCTTTTTGTGAATTTCTGTTAAGTAAATTTAGAGGGCCGGAATTTGAAGCTGAGTGTGGTACGATCTTGCTGCCGCCTACATACATTTCGCGTAAAGATCACAAGGACAAGATAAGAGAAATTAGGGCTCGTACGGAGGCATATAGGCATGCTTTCTTTCCTCGTTCAATTTGGGAGTGGAATAGGAAAGGAAATGCCTAGTAGCGGTACAGTGTACCCTCCGCCACGCACCTTACGGTGAATTGCGGAGTATGTATGTAGATGTAGATGTAGAAATAACAAAGTGAAATCACTTGTAGTCAAACTGGGCCTATTTATACTCAAAATAATATTTAAGACGGGGAGAAATAACAAATAAGACATAAGAAAGAAGGGAATATGAATCAAAAGAATTCTTTCTATCAGTCAGTAATGTCTTTTATAATGTGCGCATAGCAAACCGCATTGGGCACTCATTCGATTCTTTTTATAGTGGCAACAGCGACATGTTTTCCGATACATCTTCTGAGCATTGCTGCCAGATGGATGCTTATAAAGATCTTGGTTCACTTGAGCCCGTTACTTTTCATTTTCAACCATTCCATCCTCTACAGCTAGCCTTAATGCTCTGGGAATATTGCTTGTAGTCAGACCTTGTCTAAACCAGTCTAGCACAAGCAGGGAATGCAATGCTGTGGCAATCTCAAATCGAGATTTTTATTTTTATTTTATTTTTTGCGAATACTTAAGTTTATTAACATATTATCAAATTGGACGCATAGATTACGTAGGAATTCACAAGCCTGGCGTTGATCATATTGTAAACAAAACATAATGGTATTTTATTCGTTCTTCTGCTGCAACTCATGGCTTTGCGCATTTGATGTACCCCTCCTTCGGTTGTATTGTATGTCATTATTATATCTCGTTTGTTAGATGGTTGGTTGATTGACCTTTTCGGGTGCATCACAGAAACAAGAAACTTACCTGGTTTAGGTTTGTAGAATACAACTGCGATTTTATCATGATAGAAGAAAAACGAATTCCTGTTTAGGTTTTTTGATATTCCCATACACAGAGTTGTGGGGCAACTTTCTTTTATTTAGTTTTGGTCGTTCCCAGCATAATTAGCTTTTTATCGAGCAGTTTGGTAGCGAGAGGGAAACTAACGAACAAATTATCCATTGTTATGTTACGATTCGTTCCCCGAAGAGTCGAAGTCGTCGACATAATAATCTGCTGCAGGCATTCCACTTAGGACAGAACCGTTTACAACGCAGGGCTCTGCTGCATCAATCATATATGATGTGCTGCCGTCACACATCATAACGATTTTCAACCCATATTTTTCAGCTTTACTTAGAATAAACTTTCGAAACTACACTTCCTCTGAAAGGTACAAGCTACTCATCGATGAGCTGGGTTTCTAATTTTCTTTGCAGTGTTTCAAAAATTCTCCCCATATTTCGGTGACTAGAGCGAATATTGTTTGCTCAAGTCTCTCTACAAGATTTATCATCGAATAGTAGACACTGTTGGAGAAATCTAAAGAAAAATGTAACATGGTAGCGTGGAAGGATGTGCCAAAATATTTGTTATCAATTAGCACATGAGCATTCAACTGGTTACCCTTTAGGGCAACTGATAGAATCAGTACCCCAAACAAGCCTCAAGGATCGTGTTTTTCAAACAGCAAGAATTTTCATTTTTGTAGTTCACCATTACTTTCTCCATTTGTTCATAAGTGTGAAGGACGATCTTGTCCATGATGGAGCGTGAAAAGAATATATATAAATTTGAAGATCGTGGGTTCGATCTCCGCCATGTCCTAGGATTTTTATCTGTCACTTTCCACTTCTTTCACCTCGGACAGCGTTGCTGATGTGAAAAATACCGAGTAGCACCGTGGTTCGGAACCCACGTTAAAGTGTAGGTCCCCCTATAACTGGCTGGGTAAGTCAGTTCGACGGTCGGAGGAAGGCAACGGCATACCACCTCCAAACATGACCATGCCTAGTAAAACACTGTGGTGTTCAAACCAATCTTCGGATTGTTGACTGCTTTACCTTATATATATATATATAGAGAGAGAGAGAGAGAGAGAGAGAGAGAGAGAGAGAGAGACGGAACTAAGGCATACACACATGAAAAATAACATTTTCCCACCAATAAAGCCCTGTTATTGCGCTGATCATGTACATAGAAAGACGGAATAACGGGTAGAATCTAAACAGTATTGGCGACATCATTTAGAATAGTGACGAAAGGCTTACGTGTACTTTTTCCTAATACCCGACGATATGACGGGTACAAAATTATGTTCAGATGCGACGCACGAGGAAGAGACAGCAAGCAGGGGTATCACTACCAAACACAGACTTAATAGCGGAAGACGGCATAGACGGGCTTTGGCTGATTTTTAAGTTCTGAACTTCACGTATCATAAATATAAAAATAAAAACAAAATCTAAAATCCGATACCCATGTGGTCTCCTTGTTAGACAGACAACCAGTAAGTGCTGCAATGTGGTGCTTCCCTGATGTTCTGCGGTGGCACTATGTGAGGCCACCGGACGCGACAAGTCGTCTTAGAAGGAATCAAACTGCTATACGGTAGAGTTATGATATCCTCCTCCGTATAGTACAATTATATCTGTAGAATTTCAATCAGGGATTCTTGTTAATGGAAGACAATTCTAGCGCATATTGTGCACATCCTGTGATTGCGATTTTTCATGGTAACGACAACACAAGATTAGATGGCCTGCATGTTCTCCAGACATGAACCCTGTAGAACATGTCTGGCATACTTTAAAAAGGGACGTTTTCTGACTAGAACGCCCACCAACCAATCTGAGCGACCAACGCTGAATCGCCGATGAAGTGTGTGACAGTCTGGAACAACAGTCCCTAGATTGTCTGCTAGACAATATGCCACGACGAATGCAGGTATGCATGAGTGCAAGAGAACGTGAGACCGGCTATTAGGCTTACTGGTGAATAAAGTCTCATTATTCACGCATCGCACAATGGCCAATAATAACTTTCATTTTATGACGTCATATCCACTGTGTGTTGTAAGTGGTTTCTATACCTCCACATCAACTGTTACCTTATGGAAAGGAATATGTGTACCACGTTTGTTTGAAATCGTCACAGTAGATTAGGAGTGCATGTGGATGATACACAAATACATACATACATTTTTGCAAATGCCGATATTTTATATTTTGATGTGTATTAAACGGGACATGCGTTACTATGGAGAGAGGAATACGTAGGAGAAAATGAAGGTAAAAAAACTTATTTTATAAAATACTGCGAAATACTACTAACTTTTATACCACTTATGCCATCTGTACATGTAATTTCAAAAGAAACTTTACTTATTTCGAAAACTATTGTCGAATGTAACCTAGTATTTTTTTTACTAATTATACATTCTATTTCTATAACAGTAGCTTTCATTAAATATTTTCCTGCAATTTTTGCACTAACTGTTTTAAATAATTTTCAGTGGACAACTGTACAAGTGCATAATTTCAGTTCCTATAAATTTTGCAGCTAAGAAATATATTTCTTGTACTGGAATTCACACTGAAGAAGTGAAGTACAGTTTAGTGTTTGAAAATAATCTCAATAAAAGCTTATGAAATTTATGGCTGTATTTATTCCTAACTATCTTAAATTGCGAATATATCGGGCAATACGTGTTTTCTGAATATTTCATTTGACCGAGCATTTATAGGGAATTAAAAGTGTATAAAAGCACAGAAAAGGGCGTTTTAGATATCTGGGGTTACGTACATAGTTCTTCAGATACTTTCTCAAACACATGATTTAAAGAAACCGCAACCTCAAACACAAATTCATAGGTTATTGTGGGACAACTTGTCAATTTCTGTTTTCATGAGAAATAAACTGAAATGTTGTTTTGTACATCTGTTTTGCATGTTTATGTACATGGTTATGAACCACCAGAAACTTGGGACTGCAATACTTCTCATGACGTGAATGTAAAGAGTGAAATGTCAGTTTGGAGATTCACAGCCGTTGTTGCATAAAAGTAATCAAAGAATGTCAAGAACCTGGAGCCTTATTTATCAAGGCTTTATAAAAAAAAGTAGTGTATCGAACTGTCTAACAGAATATGTAAAGCACCCCGAAGTCATGATTGAATTTTCATTGGATTAACGTCGGGTATGGAAATGACTGATTTGCATTTCTCTGTGATACGTCAAATCTCCACCAATGTGTATTACTTGATCATGTTGTTGCCAGACACTTTCATGGTGTGTAAGGTACGTGAAGAGAGTTCGAGTGATCACTGTGAAGGATAGTGAGTACGGTCACCGAGTACATCGTAACCATTTTAACGTGCACGTGCCATCAGATGACAGGTAATGAACTCTGCGAGTATACACACAATCTAAAACGCGAGATACGAGAGAGAATTTACAACTCGCGCGGTGTGTTTGTCCGTTGGGCGTGCTTGCTTGTGTCTAATTTCAGACAAATATGAAATGAACTCATTTAATATTCACAGCTCGAGCCCCCAGCACACTGGATGTGCACTCTAAACAATAATGTTCAACAAACACTGCACCAACAGGGGCAAAGTGAAACAGTTGGAACTTTTAAGTCTAAAGTGGCTATTCGTTATGTCTAGGGGCTAACTGCCAACTGTCCACTTCTCGCTTCAAAGCCCTAAATTTTTATAAAAACACAAATTTTAAATAAGGATCACCGGCAGTGAAAACATCGGTTTGTAAATAACAATCACTCACGGGGTTTGAATGTCACTCATGTAATTGTTTATTTAAGATTTGATTACACACTGAAGTCCCAAAAAAATTAATTGTCCAGTTCAGTTGAAACACCTAAGGTCCTCTTGGCTGAACATGCAAAAGTTCAGGAGTTTCGAAATGAAACGTCAAGTTTCAAACTCAAATTCCAGCATTCTCACGAAAGAAACAAAGTCCGAAATAATTCTCGGTACAGAATCCACTCAGAATCCACTCTAGCGTGTCTAATTCCCAGAAAGTCCCAAGTCCGGTGAGGTCCCAAACTGACGCCAATTGTTGTAAAAGTGTCAATATCAATCAAAAAACACGAAATTCTTCTAACTGTAGGCTTGCATCCATACAGACACCAAAAGTTCAGTGTGCCCAACTCGTACCACATGATTTCGCTTAGTCCCCACCAACGAAACTGAGGAGACCAGTTTTAAACCAAAACGTGGGCGAATTTTCACGGAAGTTACGGAGCCGAAGGGCACAAGTTCAGCCACAATGAAGCCCAAACGAAGACTAACTAATTTTTATAAAACTTTAAATGGGATTTTTTATACAAGAAATATATCAATTTGACATCAAATTTTACTAGCTTTCCAGTGGAACTACAACAGTTTTTAAACAAAATAGTCATTAGCTGCGGGTCTGTAACAGCCACTTTCATTTTCTTTAACTCGTGATCACTCGCGTTGTTAGAAGAATTCTAACATTTACGAGTTTAGTTCAATATTTCATCACATTTCAAAGCTAATAAACTGACCATCTAGAAATGCATTCTTTCATATCTCGTGTTTCAATTCATCTGTTACTTGACAATCAAATATCAACAGCAGCTTGTTAGTTGAGGAATTATTTGAAGTTGTGCGCAGTGTTAGACTTTTTCTAACACGGGAGTCTTAACGCAACAATTACCTCTCCTTCCGTGGAAAAACGCCTTGCTTTACTATCAGCCTCTTTCTTGTGCTTATAACATGCGGCTGTGTTCCTTTGTTTTCTCCTGAAACTGTTCAGCACTTGTTACGTCTTTTATGAGCAAAGTAGATATTCTTATTGAGTTTTACGAACTGAATGAAGACGTTGTTTATACAGAGTACATGACATTCTCTGTCGGATACCGAAGTATGTAAAACTGAAAAACACTGTAAGGGGCCATCGGTTTCTTCTTGAAACATAATAATATTCTGATTTCGAAAGGTCGACAAAGTCTAGGATGTAATTACTTCAACTTTGTCCCTTTCGCCACTGTCAGCATCTACAGAAATATCACTGTGCATGGTGGATAACATTAGAACATTCTTTTTTCTGTTTCATTTTTGAGACGTATGAGCAAATGAAGCAGTTGTTGCTTGGATTTCTCCAAATGCTGGTGTTTAGTTGCCTACATTTTACGTCGAGAAGTTCCGGTGGAATTTCTGTTATTCTTCCGTAGAGTATCTACTAATGTGAATCGATGGTTCGCATACAATTGTTAGATGTGAAGTAATTGTCCATCCTCATTTTTCTGCCTGTTTTTCAATCGGTCTAATCAATCGTAACACCACTTCTCTGTATCATTTGCTACATGATGTGGTCTAGCAGGCTGTTTGTCTGCATATAATTCCATATTTAGCGTATAAGAGGTTCTGGCATCACAAAGCGCTAGTACCTTGATGCCATATTTTGCAGGCTTGTTTGCTATATACTGCCTAAATTTGAACCTTCCGCGGAATTGTTCTAACATCTCGTTTATCGTTGTCAGTGCCTCGGCGCTATAGCTCTTTTTGCAAACATCCACAAATTCGACAAATTACATGTTCCATACCATGTTTATACTAATTTACAATGCTTTGGTAATAATAAAGTAATGATTTATTGTATAAACGTATCTTTGTCTGGCACAAAGAGATGAAAAGGTGGAAGATCTCATTGTTAGTAAAAATCTAACACGGAAGTTATCGCAGACAATATACGCGAGCGACTGCGTGTTAAATAAACATAAATATACCGTGATTTTCGTCTTAAAATCTCCGATACTATGACAGTTTCAGCTCGTCTGTACCTCGCTAAGTTTGCGAGTAATCAATTTTCTAATCGTATTTTTTGTGTCCCAGCCTCGTCGCCGCTTTTGTGTCTCGTTTCCGTCGTAGGTGTCGGTGGCCAAGTGGAATGAGACCGACAGGAATAAAGATAGCACGCTGGTGCAGGTACGGAGAGGAGCAGCCAGAAACTAGAAACGCTAGAGTAAATTAGAACGAGATATATATTGCACAGAATTTATACAATACTTAACTTTTACATAGTACTGCAGAAAGTTGATACATAGTTGAGCTAGAGTCCTGCCAAGTGCCTAACTGATAGCCAAGTCTTCACTGGTGCCTATCGGATTCCGAAGTCTTTACTGGTTCCTAACTCAGTCCCAAGTGAACGATGACGTTCAGTGGTGGCCACGAGCGGAGTTGTAGCAGAGGGCGCTCGTGGCTGTCGTCGTAAGAACGCCGCGCCGTGCGTGCATGGCGGCGCGCGGCGAAAGCAGGTGGCGCGCACTTTGTACTTGTGCGACACCACAGTATTTCTTTTATTAAAGCTAACAGGCTAGCCGCCACAGCACCATCTTGTGGCCACTCGGTTACCACTCGGGTTTTGCCAGTCACGTCATTTCCGCCACTGCAACGGCCAGAGCCCGGCCACGCGATCGCGCCCAAAACGCGCGCGTCCACATGTGTGTTCAAAACAGACATCTAAAATCGGGCTGTTCCGTCATAACTCGATGGAACATTCTATGTCATACCGCACCGGTGGTCAAAATATATATCACGGTATATACTTTCCCAAGAGCAGACTACCTCTGTCATAACAAATGTCTCTATTTCTACTGGTTCAAATGTTTGTAAAGCTTATGGGACTTAACTGCGTGGTCATCAGTCCCTAAACTTACAAACTACTTATGAACTACTTACGAACTAGGACGGCACAAATATCCATGCCCGAGGGGGGATTCGAACCCCCGAACGTAGTGGCCGTGCTGACCTTGACTGGAGCGCCTCAGTCACCTCGGCCACCGCGGCCGGCACTACTGGTTCCTGACCAGCGCTCAATCACAGCTCTTCACTACCCCTGACGACCATGGTGTCACATCTTGGCCAGAGATCAATCGTGCCTCCAAACTACCCAAGATGACCATCGCGTCAGAGCGTTGTCAGTTATCAGTTAAACATCCCCACTACCCAAGACGACTAATATCGGCCTGTATGGCGGTGATATGGGAAACTTAACACCCTTACTATTATGTCAGAGACGTTGCCGCGGCGGATTAGCCGCGCGTACTGGAGCGCCGTGATGCGTTGCGCGCGACCGTCCGCCGTCGGGGGTTCGAATCCCCCCCTCGGGCATGGATGTTTGTGTGGTCTTTAGTATAAGGTAGTTCATAAGTGTAAGCTTTAAAAACATCTGAACATTTGAACATTTAGAGACGTTTATGTTGTGGTCTCCAGAGATGGGTTTGATGCAGGTCTCAAAGCTACCATATTCTGTGTAATCATCTTCATTTCTGAATATGAACGAGAAAGTACATTCCTTTAAATCTGCTTATTGTATTCAGATTCTTTGTTTTCATCTGCGATTTTTGCCCCCACAGCAGTATCTCCAATACAAAATGGACCATTCCTTGACACTACAGATGCTGCTTGTGGCAAGATGTTTGACTACAGATCACAGGTGGTGGAGACTGAAAACCTCTGACAGCATAACAGAATTTCATGGACATTTTGCGTTCTCATATGTTACCTATCATTTGAGAGAATCGTAGTGATATTTTTCAGCAGGACGATGCTCATCCTCACACGTCACTTGTCTCCATAAGTTGCCTGTGTGGGTTTATGGTATCGCCGAAGTCAGGAGGCCGTTCGTATCTGTTCCTTGTACAACAGTTACAGGACTGCCCAGATCGCCAACTGCGGCCATGTTTCTGTATCCAGGATATCAGGGACGGACCATTTACGAGAGGTGTGGCAGACATGTTCAGGACAGTGTAAGGAGGGATATGTGGCACCCTTCCAAGCCGACTTACTTACTTTGTATTTCCAATACTTACCTTCTCTTTGTACAAGTTATATGTTTCATTTGATGTGTCTCTGCTGGCAATCCAGAACACATGACGCGCATAGGGAGTAAAATGCATGGTTTCCTGATCACATTCACCAAACTGCAATCATCGAAAGATGCACCCTGTGCATAAAACAGCACATAGGTTACAGGTTAATTGTGTTGGGGCTGTAATAAAGTGTTAAATAGAAAGTGACACTACTAAAAGGACTGATCCTTTCATTTTCTTTGGCATTCCATTCATGTTAAATACAACGGAAAACGAAAAAATACGAATTACAATCTTTATACTGTACCTATGTAACAATTCAAAACTCATTAATAATTTTTTTCTCTAAAGACCATTAACTAAATCACACATTTACTTTTTTCTCTAGATATTGTTACCTTATAAAACTGAGGTACAAACGGCTTCACCAGCGACTAGGCAGTAATTCATGAACACCCATTCATGAGTCTGTAGGCAGTGGAAATCATTTTCATGAGAAACACACATCAGCCAAGCCAGAACATACTCGAAAGGATTAGTCTGCTGCCGATTTGTTCACATTTTCTCTTATGGTGTTGCTACTGCTGTTACTTTTGAAATTAGTGAGCGATAATGTTTCAATATCAATGAATCTGTCATCGGCCTAATGCTGCAATGTTAAGTGGCTTAAGGGGAGAATAATGGAGCTAGATAGGATGCTGATAAGACCAGGAACGTTACACAGAGCACGTAGTACAGGCAGGGCGCAAACTCATCATGCTGGTAGCTGAGCCCGTATGTAACGAAGTAATAAAAATCACTTCACCGGCGTAGTTTCTTTACCTTTACTTACGACCTTCTGCGAGCTTCAGTTAATTGTCAGAAAGTGAATTTTCAATGCGCAGTGGCCAGTATTTTCTTTAAATCTTGTTTTTGAGAAAGTATTTGAAGAACTATTTACCTAACCCCAGACATCTAAAAGATCCTTTTCTTTGCTTTTATAAACTTTTCATTCCTTATAAATGCTCGGTCAAATGGAGTATTCAGAAAACACGTAGTGCCCGATCTATTCGCAATTTACGATAGTTGGCAATAAATACACGTATAAATTTCATAAACTTTTATTTAGATTATTTTCAAACAGAAAAGTGTATTCACTTCTTCAGTGTGAATTGCAGAACAAGAAATAAACATCTTAACTGCAAAATTTATTGGAACTGAAATTATGCACTTGCTACAGTTGTTCACTGAATATCATTTAAAACAGTTAGTACAGTGTATTCATCATGTGAAGGGACAGATGAGGATGAGATAGACAGATTTTACTTCACACTTAGTGATGTAGTTGTTAGAGTGAAGGATAAGGATAGTGTTTTGCTCATAGGTGATTTCAACGCCAGGATAGGAAATCGACCAGAAGTTATGAAATGGTTATGGGTAAGTTTGGTGAGGATATGGAGGCCAACAGGAACGGAAAACAGCTCTTGGATTTCTGTGCCTGTGTGGGCTTAGTTATCACAAACTCCTTCTTTAAGCATAAGGACATTCACCGGTATGCTTGGGAGGAGAGAGGAACCAGATCTGTAATTGACTATGTAATAACAGACCAGGAATTCAGGAACACAGTCAAGGACACGCGTGTTTTCAGGGGGTTCTTTGATGATACTGATCATTATTTAATCTCCAGTGAAATTGGTTTTGTGAGGCCAAAAGAGCAGAACGTCAGGTTCATGTGTTGGATAAGAGTGGAGAAGCTTCAAGACAAGGAAATTAGGCACAAATACATAACAGTGATCTCGGAATGGTACCAGTTAGTTGAATGTAATGATTTACAGTCACTGGAAGAGGAATGGTCAAGATACAGGAACACATCACTAGAAGCAGCTGGAGAATGTCTTGGCAGTAGTGTGTAAAGGCAAGGAGAACAAGACAGCTTGGTGCAATGACACAGTCAAGGCATCCTGTAAAAAAAAAAAGAAGGCATTTAAAAAATGGCTCCATACTAGTATTCAGGCAGACAGAGAAAGTTATGCTGTAGAAAGCCGGCCGCGGTGGCCGAGGTGACTGAGGCGCTCCAGTCACGGTCAGCACGGCCACTACGGTCGGGGGTTCGAATCCCCCCTCGGGCATGGATATTTGTGCCGTCTTAGTTCGTAAGTAGTTCATAAGTAGTTTGTAAGTTTAGGGACTGATGACCCCGTAGTTAAGTCCCATAAGCTTAACAAACATTTGAACATTTATGCTGTAGAAAGAAATAAAGCCAAACGGGCAATTGCAGACTCCAGGAGGAAATCATGGGATGACTTTGGAAATAAGCTACAAACTCTGGGTGAAACCGCGGGAAAACCATTTTGGAGCGTAATTAGCAGTCTTCGAAAGGGAGGGAAGAGTGAATTAACACGTGTTTTCGACAATCCTGTGGATGCCTTGAGCAGATTGAGGGATTATTTTGAAGAATTGCTCAATGTAGGTGAAACGTTCAATGATGTGTCAGATTTTCAGGTAGAATCTGATAGGAATGACGATGGAAACAAGATCTCATTTGAGGAAGTGTAGAAAATGGTCAGTAAATTACAGTGCAATAAAGCGACTGGGGTGAACCAAAAACGGGAACCCGTCAAATACAGTGGAATATCAGGCCTCAAATGGTAACATAGGATAACTGAGAAGGCGTGGGACTAGGGACAGGTTCCGTCTGAATGGACGAAAGCGGTTATCACGCCAATTTTCAAACATGGAAACAGAAAAGATTTTAACAACTATCGAGGTATCCCTTTAATTATCGTTATAGGCAAAATATCGCAGGTATTGTTGAAAGGAGAGTGCGAGTATTAATTGAGGACAAGTTAGATGAAAATCAGTGTGGGTTTAGGCCTCTTAGAGGCTGTCAGGACCAGATCTTTAGCTTACGGCAGGTAATGGAAAAGTGCTGTGAGAATTGTATCTATGTTTCATAGATCTAGAAAAGGCTTATGACCGTGTTCCTAGGAGGAAGTTACTGTCAGTTCTACAAGATTATGGTATAGGAGACAAACTTCTGCAGGCAATTAAAGGGTGTTTTACGTAGACTGTCAGGCAGCAATAGAGTAGATGGCAAATTAAGCTCATGGTGCAGGGTAGTTTCAGGGGGTTCTTTGAAGCTGTCACCACTGTAGTCCATACTATTCATGGATCATATGCTGAAAACAGTAGACTGGCAGGGCGGGATTAAAATAGGTGGAAACAAAATAAGGAGTCTAGTATATGCGGATGACTTAGTTTTAATGGCCGATTCAATTGAAAAGTTGCAAACATATATTTCAGAGCTCGATGAAAGGTGCAAGGATTACGATATGAAGATCAGCATCTCCAAAACGAAAGTAATGTCTTTGTGAAAAAGATTTCAACAGATTCAGTGCCAAATAGAAGGAACAAATTTAGAACAGGTAGACAGTTTCAAGTTCCTGGGATGTATTTTCTCTCAGGATGGCAACATACTGAAAGAACTGGTTCAAAATGTTCAAATGTTTGTTAAGCTTATGGGACTTAACTACGCGGTCATCAGTCCCTAAACTTACTAACTACTTATGATCTACTTACAACTAAGGACGGCACAAATATCCATGCCCGAGGGGGGGATTCGAACCTCCGACCGTAGTGGCAGTGGAGACCGTGACTGGAGTCTCCTCGGCCACCGCGGCCGGCGAAAGAACTGGAATCGAGGTGTAGGAAACCTAATACAGTGAGTGCTTAGCTAAGATCTACTCTCTTCTGCAAGAAGGAAGTAAGGACTTAGACTAAGCTAGCAGTGCACCGATCTAACTTTCGATCAAGTATGTTGTATGGAAGTCAACGTTGGGTGGATACAGGTTACCTCATTCACTATGTATAGGATAAAGATATGAAAGTAGCAAGAATTATTGCAAGTACTTATAGATGGCAACAATGGCAGGAAGGTGTCCATAATGAGGAAATCAAACTGGGAATGAACACTGTTGATGAAGCAGTTAGAGCTAACAGACTGAGATGGTGGGGTCATGTTACACGCATGGGAGAAGCAAGGTTACCTAAGAGACTCATGAGCTCGGCAGCAAGGGGTAATAGGAGGTAGACCAAGAAGAAAGTACTTAGATTCGGTGTAGAACAATTTTGAAGTAAAAGGCATAACATCAGACGAGGCATCAATGATAGCATTGAATAGGGGATCATAGAATAATTTATTTAGAGGTACTATGCTCCAGACTGAATGCTGAAAGGCACAATCAGTCTTTAATGATGATGATGATGACAGTTAGTACAATAAATTTCAGGAAAATATTTAGTAAAAGCTGCCGTTATAGAAATAGAATGTATAATTAGTAAAAAAATTAAAAGGTTATGCTCGACAATAGTTTTCGAAAAATGTAAAGTTTTTTTGAAATTATATGTACAGATGGTATAAATGGTACAAAAGTAAGTTTTATTTCACAGTATTTTATAAAATAAGTTTTTTTACATTCATTTCTCCTACGTACTTTTCTTCCCGTAGTAATGCATGTCAGGTTAAGTACACAACAAAACATTAAAAAAATCGGCATTTGCAAAAATGTATGATGTATGTGTGTAACTTCCACATATACTCCTAATATGGTACACATATTCCTTTCCATAGGCAACAGTTGATGTGGAGGTATAAAAACCACCTACAACACAATGGATATGACATCATAAAAATGAAAGTTATAAGTTATTGCCCATTATGCGATGTGTGAATAATGAGACTTTATTCCTTCACTATTTAACACGAGGCGCGTCCAGAAAGTATGTGCCGTTTAGTAATAAAATGAAATTGTACACAGATACAGTAGAAATTTTTATTGCACAAAATTCTACAACTCTTAAACTACTTTTCCACATAACTGCCGAAATTTTGCAGGCATTTGTCATAGCGTGGCACCAGGTTTTGTATACCTTCTTCATAGAAATCTTCCGCCTGTGTCTTCAACCAGTTGGAAACAGTTTCTTTCAGCTCGTCGTCCACAGCTCGAGCACTAATTGTAAATCTGCTGTTTTCCTGGATCTTGTCATTAATCGCGTGAACCAGTTCTTCTGTAACCAAAGGTGGACGCCCACATCGTTCTTCATCGTGCACATCACTACGCCCGCCATTGAACTGTCGGACACATCTTCTCTCCATCGAACCACTCATCGCATTTGGTCCGTAAACATCTCAAATTTGCCGATAAATTTCACTTGCTTTCACTTTCCTCGCATTCAGAAACCGAATCACCGAACTGATTACGCAGGCGGCGGGATTTTCAATCAACGCCGACATTTCAAACAAGCACAACAAAGCGTACGTAACTGATAGCAATCTCCAAATGGCGCACGTTCTTCTCCTTGGTACACATCGTCTACAGCGCATGTGCGGAACTGCAGTCGCAGCGCTGCAGCGGTGATAAATTGAAACGGAACTTACATTCTGGACGCGCCTCATATAATCCACAACCTTTGTAGTGGTACCAGGCCTGCAAGGAATGCACCGAGAACTAAATGATGTCGCAGTGATGCTCTATGTAGTCTTGCGGAATGGTCTACTTGGTGCTTCAGCTGTATCAGATTTCATGTCGCTCGTGCAAACCGCGGAATATGATGCTTAGAATCGAGACAAAAGCGACTCCATCACTGAAGACTGGTCGTCTGCATTCATTCCATAAGCGCGTTTCGCTACAATAGGGCTTCTGGAAGCACGCTCAATGTTGTGGCGTGAGCGGAAGACGCCTTAACGGCACCACAGAGTAACTACACAGAGAAGAAGCTCCTCCCACCCTCCCCAAGCCGCTGTCGTACTCTCTCCTCGTAGTTTCGTAATATTCTAACAGATGTCAGGCGAAACTTCCTGGCAGATTAAAATTGTGTGCCGGAACCGGGACTCAAACCTGGGACCTTTGCCTTTCGCGGGCAAGCGCTCTACCACTGAGCTACCCCGACACGACTCACGATGCCGCCCCACAACTTCACTTCCGCCAGTACCTCGCCTCCTACTTTCCACACTTCACAGAAGCTCTCTTGCAAACACGCAAGACTAGCACTCCTGGAAGAAAGGATATGGTGGAGACATGGCTTAGCCACAGCCTAAGGGATGTTTCCAGAATGAAACTTTCACTCTGCAGCGGAGTGTGCGCTGATATGAAACTTCCTGGCAGATTAAAATTGTGTGCCGGAACCGGGACTCGAACCTGGGACCTTTGCCTTTCGCGGGCAAGCGCTCTACCACTGAGCTACCCCGACACGACTCACGATGCCGCCCCACAACTTCACTTCCGCCAGTACCTCGCCTCCTACTTTCCAAACTTCACAGAAGCTCTCTTGCAAATACGCAAGACTAGCACTCCTGGAAGAAAGGATATGGTGGAGACATGGCTTAGCCACAGCCTAAGGGATGTTTCCAGAATGAAACTTTCACTCTGCAGCGGATTGTGCGCTGATATGAAACTTCCTGGCAGATTAAAATTGTGTGCCGGAACCGGGACTCGAACCTGGGACCTTTGCCTATCGCGGGCAAGCGCTCTACCACTGAGCTACCCCGACACGTCTCACGATGCCGCCCCACAACTTCACTTCCGCCAGTACCTCGCCTCCTACTTTCCAAACTTCACAGAAGCTCTCTTGCAAACACGCAAGACTAGCACTCCTGGAAGAAAGGATATGGTGGAGACATGGCTTAGCCACAGCCTAAGGGATGTTTCCAGAATGAAACTTTCAGACCTGCAGTGGAGTGTGCGCAGATATGAAACTTCCTGGCGTGTTTGCAAGAGAGCTTCTGTGAAGTTTGGAAAGTAGGAGGCGAGGTACTGGCGGAAGTGAAGTTGTGGGGCGGCATCGTGAGACGTGTCGGGGTAGCTCAGTGGTAGAGTGCTTCCCCGCGAAAGGCAAAGGTCCCAGGTTCGAGTCCCGGTTCCGGCACACAATTTTAATCTGCCAGGAAGTTTCATATCAGCGCACACTCCGCTGCAGAGTGAAAGTTTCATTCTGGAAACATCCCTTAGGCTGTGGCTAAGCCATGTCTCCACCATATCCTTTCTTCCAGGAGTGCTAGTCTTGCGTGTTTGCAAGAGAGCTTCTGTGAAGTTTGGAAAGTAGGAGGCGAGGTACTGGCGGAAGTGAAGTTGTGGGGCGGCATCGTGAGTCGTGTCGGGGTAGCTCAGTGGTAGAGCGCTTGCCCCCGAAAGGCAAAGGTCCCAGGTTCGAGTCCCGGTTCCGGGACACAATTTTAATCTGCCAGGAAGTTTCATATCAGCGCACACTCCGCTGCAGAATGAAAGTTTCATTCTAGATGTCAGGCGGTTCCCCGGCTTAGTACCGCTAGACCACACTAGAGACGCTTCTGAGGGTACCTCTCGCACATCAGAGGATAGCGTGCAGGAAAGGCTAAGGGGAGAGCTCCTGCCGTGTGCCAGCGTTTGAGGGGAAGTGGTGGTGGGGACAGCCGCTACCTGCCGCCTGCTCTGGCCAGTTTTAGAGGCCTGTATCTGACAGCGCTAACATGGGACATCTTATGGGTCTGCTTAAACCCCCCACCCTCCCCTGCCCCTCACCCCTGCGTGTGTGACCGGGCCCATCTACATCTACATAGATACTCTGCAAATAACAATTAAGTGCCTGGCAGAGGGTTTATTAACTACTTTCATAACTTTTCTCTACCGTTCCATTCTCTAATAGCGCGCGGGAAGAAAGAACACCTAAATCGTTCCGTTTTCGATCTGATTTCTCTTATTTTATTGGGATGGTCATGCCTCCCTAAGTAGGTGGGTGCCAGCAAAATATTTTCACATTCAGAAGTTAAAGTCGGTGATTGAAACTTCGCAAACAGATCACGCCGCAATGAATAACGTCTTATGGAGGTTTCTCGTCTACAGACGTCTGTAGACAAAAATTACAGACCGGTATCATTAACAACAGTTTACTGTAGAATCGTTAAACGTATTCACATTTCTAATATAGTAAATTTCCTTGAGACGGAAAAGTTTGCACATCGATCGTGGGAATCCGAGCTTGCCCTTTTTGCCCATGACATCTTGCATGTTATGGAAGAAGGGCAATAGGCAGACTGCGTATTTCTCAATTTTAGAAAGACGTCTGGCATGTTACCGCACTAAATACCGATAACGAAGGGCCGGCCGCGGTGGCCGAGGGGACTGAGGCGCTCCAGTCACGGTCTGCACGGCCACTACGGTCTGGGGTTCGAATCCCATGGATATTTGTGCCGTCTGTAGTCTTAGCTAGTTCATAAATAGTTGAGTCCCATAAGTTCTACAAACATTTGAACATTTGATAACGAAAGTAAGAGCTTATGGAATAGGTACACAAATATTATGTGAGTGTCTCGAAAATTAATTAAGTAATAGATCCAAGCACGTTGTCCTCGATGGCCAGTTTTCGTCAGAGTGCCCCAGGAAACTGTGATAGGACCGCCATAATTTTCTATCTATATAAATGATCTGAGGTACAAATGAGTTGCAATCTGTGGCTGTTTGCTAATGATGCTGTAGTGTACAAGAGGGTGTCGTCATTGAATGACTGTAATAGGTGGTGCGAGGAATGGCAATCTAAATCTAGAAAAATGTAACGTGATGGAGATGAGTAGGAGAAACAAATCCCGTAATACTCGAATACAGCATTAGTAGTTTGCTGCTTGACAGAGTCGCGTCCATTAAGTACCTAGGCGTAACGCTGCACAGCGATATGAAATGGAGCGAATGATATAAGGACAGTCTTTGGGAAGGCAATTGGTCGACTTCACTTTATTGGAGCAATTTTGCGAAAGTGTGATTCATCTGTAAAGGAGATCGCATATAAAACGCTTGTACGACTTCGTCTTGAGTATTGCTCAAGTGTTTGGGATCCCCACCAGATGGCTTTAAGAAGAGGATATAGAGGCAGTTCAGAGGCTGGAAGCGAGGTTTGTATTTGGTAGATTCGACCTAATGCTTCGGGAACTCAACTGGGAGTCGATGGAGGGGACGTGACGTTCTTTTCGAGAAGCACTGTAGAAGAAATTTAGAGGGCTGGAATTTGAGGCGGACTGCAGAACGATTCTACTGCCATCAACCTACAATTCGAATAAAGACCAATAAGGTGACACATAAGTATTCGCTTTTCCTTCATTTTATATGTGAGTAGAACAGCAAAGCAAGTAACTAGTAGTGGTACTGAGTATCCTCCGCCAGGCACCTTTCGGTTGATTGCGGAGCATATATGTAGATCAGTGCAAGGTGTATTGAAACCACCATTGCACCCGTCTTGCTACCGTTCATGTACAAACAAGGGGATATGCTTTTCCAACAAGAAAATGCACGTCGACGTGTATGTCGTACCACACATCGTGTTCGTCAAAGTGTAGGTCAACTATCCCCTAGCAGCACGATCACTAGATCTGTCCCCCACTGAACATGTTTGGGAGCAGATGATGCGTTACGTTTCGCGGTCTGTACCACCGGTACGATATCTAGCCTACCTGAGGCGGAACCTGCCAGCCAGGGCACTCCGCAACACTACTTTGCGCACCTCTAGGATCGTCTCCGTTGGACAGCTTGCATTGCTCCAAAAGGAGGGTAAAAATTACTAACAATTTCAGGGCTATTATGCCGTGGTCTAGTGGATTTATTGTCGAAACCCAACGTTTCGTCCCCGACTGCGGAGGACATTCTCAAGGGGGATCGTGGCACTTATCAAATTCCGATACACATCCTGGCTCGCTATTGACTGAAGCCAAACTCCGTTTACGAGGGCTCACGTGTAGAGGTGTGACATCAGATGTTTGACATGCACACGCAATTCGTCGTTGTCGATTGCCGCCGCCGTTAATATCGTCCCATGGTGGAAGACTGTTGCATTTCTTCTTCAAAACCGGAACCCAGATTTCATTTAGTTTCACGACCTCCTCCATCCTATTGTAATTATTGGGGTGTTTTAGAATTTCTGTAGCCTCCATGTGTTTCCTGGTATCCATTTGTGGCTGCTAAAACCTGAGTCTTATCAAATTGAATAAGGTGGTCCCCTGGTTGAAAAACATGTTAAGCAACAGCTGATCTGTCAATCTCTCCCCTGCTACAGTTCCCCTTATGCTCATCTAATCGTTTTATGGCTGTTCTTTTTGTGGTACCCACGTATACGTCTCCACAGCTACACGGAATCTTATAAATTCCTGCTTTTTCCGATCCTGTAGTGGGGCCTCTTCCGTCCGTTTGTAAATCTGCTGCGCCTTGGCTGTGCTACATAATCGTTTCATCCTCAGAAAATTTGGAATAACACTGGCCGATCTGCAACGAGACAGAAATGTGAGGGAACACAAAAGCTGCACTCTCTTCTTCTGGAGACATTCCATGCGCCGCACATTTCTACTACGGGTGCGGATTCAACAGACCCGTCGGGACCTGGCAAGCACAAACTGTAAGTTATTGTCTGTCTATATTACCATCAGTAATGGTGTGTGTAGTAGTGACTGGGATAGGATAGACAGGTTGTGGCACGATACCATTAACAAACGTGTGTTGACAACGTCTAGTAGACAGCGAAAGAAATTTGACAGTTTGTGACCGCAACCGACCATCAGTCAAGTAGATTCATCCCGCACTGTTATCAATTTGTCGGGACCATTGCAAGATTAAAGAATTGTTAGATCCGCTAACCTACAGGAAACTTTCTAAAGACCCTACTGACAAAGTTCTTAGAACTGTTACACAGCTAATAAAAAAGTCTTCCATTGAACAGTGTGTTCAAAAAAGTCTGTTCAATTCAGTTGCACTACCACCAAGACTTTATGGGTTGCCGAAAGTCCACAAAGAAAAGGAAAACGTTCCCCCTCTGAGACCAATTGTCAGTGCAATTGCTTCGCCTACCTATTTGATTGCCAAGTTCTTGACAACACTATTACGACCGAATGTGGGGCGCTCAGATTCCTATATCAAGAATTCGAGACATTTTATAAGTAAACTGAATGATATTGTGGTCAATCAAGAGGACATACTAGTTAGTTTTGACGTGGTATTCCTGTTTACTACAGTTCCAGTCAATGAGGTGGTGCAACAGCTGAATCTCCTCTTTCCACCCGACGTTGCAGATCTCTTCAAATATTGCCTCACGACTACTTATTTCAAATGGAACGATGATTTCTATGGGGAGCCCTTTAAGCCCGGTTACAGCAAATTTCTGTATGGAAAAATTCGAGGAACAGGCATTGAAAACAGCAAATAAAAAACCTGCTATTTGGTTTCGCTATGTGGACGATATGTTTGTTGTGTAGAGGCATGGTAGAGAGGAACTAGATCGTTTTCTTCAACACCTCAACGGGATTAATTCTAGAATCCAGTTTACCATGGACAAGGAGGCAGACGGAAAACTGAATTTTCTTGACGTGTCAGTTTTCAAAAATGGGAATGGTAGATTGGGCCATACAGTGTATCGAAAGCCCACAAACACAGACCGTTATCTGCACCGGGATTCAAAACACCACCCACAGCAAAGGCGAGGCATTATAAAGACGTTGGCGGACAGAGCAAGGAACATCTGCGAACCGGAATTACTCGACGCGGAATTGTGACACCTGAGTAATGCTTTACTTAAGAATGGCTTTTCATCTACAGAGATAAGGAGAGCTTTGAGACCGACAGAGTTGAAAACGGTGAAAGGGTTCCTGTCTTTTATTAAGGACGTCACAGACCGCATCGGTAAAAATTTGACGAAACGGAACGTTGCCGTTATTTACAAACCTACTCGGAAGATACAGGATCACCTGAAATCGGCAAAGGATGCTCGAAAACCGCTGGAAAAAGCAGGAATTTATAGGATTCCGAGTAGCTGTGGAGACGTATACGTGGGTACCACAAAAAGAACAGTCATAAAACGACTACATGAGCATGAGGGGAACTGTAGAAGGGAAGAGATTGACAGATCAGCTGTTGCTGAACATGTTTTTCAACCAGGGGACCACCTTATTCAATTTGATAAGACTCAGGTTTTAGCAGCCACAAATGGATACCACGAAAGACTGTACAGAGAGGCTATAGAAATTGTAAAACACCACAGTAATTTCAATAGGATGGAGGAGGGCGTGAAACTAAATGAAATCTGGGTTCCGGTTTTGAAGAAGAAATCCAACAGTCTTCCACCATGGGACGATATTAACGGACGGCGGCAATCGGCAACGACGAATTGCGCGCGCGTGTCAAACATTTGACGTCACACCTCTGCGCGCGAGCCCTCGTAAACGGAGTTTGGCTTCAGTCATTAGCGAGCCAGGGTGTGTATTGGACTTTAGAAAGTGCCACGATCCCCCTTGAGAATGTCCTCCGCAGTCGGGGACGAAACGTTGGGTTTCGACAATAAATCCACTAGACCACGGCATAATAGCCCGGAAATTTTTAGTAATTTTGACCATTGCGGCCGTGAAAGTTTACATTTTACAAAAGGAGGGTATCAACGGTAATAGCGTCTACATTGCGCGCGCTATGGTTTTCTGTGATGGTGTGTTGTACACATCCTCAAAAAAGGAAAATTTCCCTCTGCTGGATCGATGAGTTCATGGTGTTCTTTTCTTTTCTAGCTTTCCAGGTATGTATGCAGTATCGAGTGTTCCTCGATGTTTGAGTGTCGGTACTGTTTTTCTGGTGCAGGCTTCTTGGCGCTGGAGACGGAGGAGGCGCCGGGCAACCTGGCGCTGTGGGACGTGGTGGAGGCTCTGCGCTGGGTGCAGAAGAACGCCGCCGTGTTCGGCGGGGACCCCTCCAGGGTGACGCTGGGCGGCAACAGCGCGGGAGGCGGGGTAGCGGAGCTGCTCGCCGTCAGCCCCGTGGCCGACGGTCGGTACACCAGAGCCTGTCAACTACTAGTAGTCGTAATTACGATAATAGTATGACGCGCAACTAACATTTTCATTGAGAACATTTCTGCAAGATGCTGTCTGACAATTGAACGTAAGTTTCATCAGGAAACAAAGACTGGAAAATAGGAAGATAATGCGAGTAACTCCCCATTACAGTTTCCAGGCCTTACACTTCCATCCAAATCTACATCAATACTCCGCAAGCCAGGAATCAGTCAATTTCTTCTTTTCTAGTCGCTGGAAATTAATTGCCTGTACGCCTCCGTCTGGGCACTAATCTCTCTGTTCTTATCCTCGTGCTCGATCCGCGAGATATACCGGGTGATAAAACAGTCAGTATAAATTTGAAAACTTAATAAATCACAGAATGATGTAGATAGAGACGTAAAAATTTACACACATGCTTGGAGTGACATGGGGTTTTATTAGATCCGAAAAAAAAGTTCAAAAATTTCCTACAGATGGCGCTTCATCTGATCAGAAAAGTAATAATTATCATAACAAATTAAGGCAATTAAAGATTATGTTCTTTACAGGAAATGCTCAGTATCTTCACCATCATTCCTCAACATTAACTGTAGTTCAGGAATAATGTTGTGAACAGCACCGTAAAGTATGGCCGGAGTTATGGTTCTGATCGGAAGATTCACTTGAATGCCACTCTTGTTTAAAGTGTAATGCAGCACCAGTGCATACACTGTTACCGAAACATTAAACACCAGAGTAATCGAGGGTAAAGCCTATGACGTACAAGGGTTTTAGTAGAGCTTGGCATCTGCTGCGACTATTATTAATTAATTAATTATATATATATATATATATATATATATATATATATATATATATTTGACGACATTACAGTGTTCACTGAATAAATAAATCACAATTTGCGATCGGTTATGGCTTCACTGTAGTAGGTTTACATGGAATACCAAACTGTGGCGAATGAAAATTTGTGCCCGGCCGGGATTCGAACCCAGGATCTCCTGCTTACTAGGCAGACACGTTGACCACTCCGCCAACCAGGACACCGATCGGAAATTGCGATTTATTTCACTCTTATTAATGTTTTTACTCATCATCTTTTTTAAACTTTGTTATTCATTTTTTTATTTATTTTGTTCTAATAAAACCCCATGTCATTCCAAGCATGTGTGTCAATTTTTACCTCTCTATCTACATTATTCCGTGATTTCTTGAGTTTTCAAATTTATACTGACTGTTTGATCACCCGGTACGTTGGAGCTGCGGTACCACAGGTGCGGGGGGGGGGGGGGGGGGCGTTCAGGATGTAAAATGCGTGAATGCGTCATTGAATTTCTAGGGGGGGGGGGGCGATTTCTACTTTTGGCCAGCCTGGGGTGGGGGCTTTATAAGACAATTTACAAGAAGTGAAATATTAGATAATAAACTAGGTATGAAAACTTTGTCTATAAGCAGAACAATACAAGGTTTCGATATTGAGGATAAGAATGAATCAAATGATAATCAGTCCAGTGACAAACAAATGATGAATATGAAATGGGTTAAACAAGGGTTCTTAAAACCCTATATTTCCTTATTAACTTTTCAGGGTTCAACGCCCTTACAGTCGGATATAAAACATTGATCTCTCTGGCTGTAACAAGGTGTAGTGCAGAGAGAGCTATGAGCCGTCGTAAACAGATAAAAACAAGAGTGAGGTCGTGTATGTCAGCCAAGTGGTTAAACAGACTTATCGTCCTCTTATCTGAAAAAGATATCTTGGATTCGGTTGATAATGAAGTGTTAATCAACAGATTCACGAGAACATCACTCTTTAGGAACAAACTCCTCTCAAAGGTTTAGGGACATGTTAGTATTGTGATTAATAAGTACTAAGTCCAAGCTGCGGGATGATAGAAATTCAGCCTTTTTCTCAACGTACTGTAACTACAAACCAACCAATGTACTTATAGTTTTTATCTTAAAATGGTTCAACTTTATTTTATTAATGTTTGAAGTTATTCATTATCAATATTTCTGTTAACAATAAGCCAATATTTATATACAGAATAAGTTATTAAGTCATCTTCCGAATCTAGGACCTAATATCTCGGTTTTGTGTGTTTGGGGGGGGGGGAGAGGAGGGGTGTTGGGCGCATTAGGGTGGGAGGGGGGCGGCACCTCTGCACTGGAGAAAGCGATACATTGGTTGACTCTTGATGAAACGTAATCTGTAAGAACTTTATGAGAAGCCCGAACCGCGATACAGAAAGTCTTTCTTGCAGAGTTTCCTAATGATCTCCGCGAAGTTTTCGTGTTTACTAAATGAGCCCGTTACGAAGTGAGCTGCACTCCGTTGGATCTTCTCTATCTTTTCTATGCGCCCTACCTGGTACACAAGCCACACTGCCGCGGCGGAATAGCTGCGCGCACAAAGGCCCATTGTTACGGTGCGCGCAGCCGTTCCAGGTCGGAGGTTCGAGTCCTGCCCCGGGCATGGGAGTGTGTGTGTGTGTGTGTGTGTGTGTGTGTGTGTGTGTGTGTGTGTGTGTGTGGGCGCGCGTGTGTGTTTTGTTCTTAGGATAAGTTACTTTAAGTAGTTTGTATGTTTAGGGACCGACGACCACTGCAGTTAAGTCCCATAACTTTACCAGTATTTGAACATTTTAAAATTTGATCCCTCACTGACAAGCAATACTCAAACGCCGGCCGAAGGAGAATTCTGCGACCTACTTCGTTTTTCAGGGACTATACTCCATGATGATTATTCCAACGAATATTGCTCTGGAATCTGTCTCACCCACGACTCATATTATTCGGCAGTTCCATTTCAAATCTCATTTTGTGTTTACTCCCAAGTATTTCACAGAAGTAACTACTTTCAGTATTTGTTCTGCTACTGCGTACTTGCATGATAATAGACTTTCTTCCTACGTAAGAGCAGCAATTCACACATTTAGTATTCCGTGAAACAGCATTACATTCGTTTAATTCATTTATTTTAAGGGGATTTTTGAGTTTTAATTATTTTGAGTATTATATAGGAGCAGACATTTTAGCTCTTCGCTTACATTACTGCATTCCTTAACTTTTTCTCCACGCCAGTGTGGGATGTTTATGCAGATTACTTCTGTTGGTCTTCCATGAAGGTAACCCTAGAAACTCATTTTTAAGATTCCGTTCATAATCTTCAGGCCTATAATGAGCTCAACATGCAAGTGCAGTTTCCACATTCAGTTTGTCCTTGCGTTAGCAACAAACGTACTCATCCTTGGCAAAATGGTTTTAAAGTTTGTAGTTCTTTATTAATGCTCTGTGTGACAGCAGGATTCCAATGGCCCTTGTACACGACTGCTAGGAAAACAAGTTGTTTTTCTCGGATTACTCTACGATTTCCGTGTTCTGCTAAATTGCTGTGTCGTCTCTGTGACGCCAAGGCTTACAAGTGCGTCTGGAAAAGTTTTGCTCTACAGGGTCCCTTTGTCCTATATACCTCATGTGGGACCAACACCACCTAGAGACAAGACCTTACAACAGCCCGTGCTACGTCATACCACAAAGTAACTATACAGAGAAGAAACCCCCATAAACAACTGTCCTACGCTGTCCTAGAAATTCTGTAAGATGCTAGTAGATGTCAGTCTGTTCCCCAACTTAGTACCGGTAAACCACACTAGAGGAGCTTCTGAGGGTGCATCTCACACATCAGAGGGTAGCGTGGAGGTGTGACCGAGGGAAGCGCTGGTGCCACCTGCTACGTGGCCATGGATGTGTCCGATTTGCCGGTGAAGTGGTGGTGGCGACAGCCACTACCTGCTGCCTGTTGTGGCCTGTTTTAAAGGGATGCTTCTGATTTCAGCGCCATCATGGGACATATTACAGAACTGCTGAAATCCCCCTGCCCTGCACCATTGCGCGTATGACCGGGCCCTTACGGAGGTTCCCCGTTTGTACATTTTTGTCTGTTGTCAAACTGACCAGGCCGCGGCCGCTAGCTGAATGGATGTCTGCTGGGGCACGCCCCCTGCCTCGTAGCGGGCAACCAGTAAGCTGACGACCGCGGACAGATTAGTATGACGTATCACGGGCTGTTGTAAGCCTTGTCTCTACGTGGCTGCGCGGTCCGGTGGTCTGGCAGACGCATCCCAGTGCTTGCTATCATAAGATAAATAGAAGATCCTGTATAATGACGAAACTTTGCTTTAACTAGAGTCAGAGTGGGCAGTAGAGGGTTAACTGAGCCCCTGTGGTGGCTTGCAGGGCTGTTCCAGCAGGTGGTGACGGTGAGCGGCACCGCGCATGCGCCGTGGGCGCTGGTGCCGGGACACCGAGCTTCGGCGGCGTCGCGACGCGTCGCGGCGCTGGCCGGCTGCAACTCGTCGGACGCGGCCGCCGCCGTCGTCGCCTGCCTGCGCAACAGGACGCTCGCCAACGTCACCCTGGCCTACCGACAGCTCTGCGTAAGTACTCTCTCTAGTACTAAACATTCTCCTTAAATTAACACCTCGACTGCCGGCCATGTGAACCATTCCATCCATACCTTAGAATGCCAGACATTCTGCTTGCAGGAGTAATCCGAGCTGCACTTGGTTTCCTTATCTTCTGTATGGCATAAAAATATTGTTTGTTCTTTAAAATGAGCAATAACGTTCCCTGTCCTTATAAAACAATCGGTTGAAGAATCACCAAACTCGAAATAATTTCACGCAGTTCTTGTTGCACAAAGACTGGATCATCATCTGAATTGTCGATTTCGTCGTCCTCACTGTCATTATCAATGTCTCTCGAATTTATGTAAAGTTTCGTCCAGCGTAAGAGAGCGTTAAGCCATGTCCGTTCATTTGCCTACTGAGAGAGCGGGCACCACTTCCTACCTGTCCCGTTTCATACTTGGATGCGACGAGTCGGCCGATTTAGAAGCTAAATTTACAATATCTACAGGCTGCTTTAGACACTATATTTATCAAGTAAGGCATTGAACGTGGACCTAACCCGTCAATAAACTTAATTTTGTGTTTAAAAGTACGAAAACAAAGATCACGTCAAATGACGTAATTGGCATTCTACAGAAGTTTCGATATCCCGTCAATTGACGTGATTGTCAGTCAAAGTATTAAATTAGTTAGCTGAATAACGGCAGGATATTTCCTGAGGTCATTCAACGAACTTACAAGTGTTACAAAGAAAATATCTTTAATGGATTTCAAAGCCGTCGCCATTGGCTACAACACATTTCTGACATCGGTGTGCAGCTGCTGGAAACTGTCAGCAAACGCTTCTTGTGGAATCGTTCGAAGCACTGAGGTCACGCGTCGTTGGATATCCGCAACCGTTGCTAATTTAAGGTGGGGAAAGAGAAAGAAGTCTGCTGGCGCCAAATCTGGAGTGTAAGAGTACAGCACAGTGCTGAGCATGCGGATCGCAATGAGCGGATTGGCAATGACATGCAGGAAATTCCACTGTCCGCTGTCGTACAGTCCTGGCTGAACCCGCCGCATGCGTTGGAGCAGCCGTTTCAAACCTCTCTCGACAAATTTCGCGTTGATTGAATGACCCTCGGTTACCAATTAAGGATGAATGATGTCCTTGCTGTCGAAAAAGGCAGCCGACATGTTTCTTATTTTTTATTTATTTATTTGGGGGGTGGGGGCAGGGAAGACGATGAACACCATGCCAATGACTGTCGCTTGGTCTCCAGATCGTATCGGCAACACCAAATCTCATCTTTAATGATGATTGTTAAAAATTGCGGATTATGGCCAGACCATGTCGATGAAATCTCCAGATGATGCTCGTTTGCCAGCATGTGCGGTACAAACCGTCTTCCACTTCCACTTCACAAATCTTAATGAACAATAGTGCTTACACTGTATGTGCTGATCATTAACTCGTCTGTTACCATTCTCATCGGCAAGTGTCCGTCTCACTCGTTTGATGTCGTCTGTGTTTGTCGACGGTCGACCCGAACGTGGCTCATCATCGACACCTTCCTTTCTGCCTCTAAAGCGTTTAAACCACTCAAGAATGCGCTTTTTACTCACTGCTTCAACGTCATACACTTGACTAACATTCCATGAGACTCAATCGCAATTTTGCCTAATTTGAAACAAAACTTTTTGCACTCCACGTTGCAATAACACGAGTTCTCACACTGACCCTGTCAGCTGGGTCGCAGCGTGTACCACCGCTTCACTGCAGTGCTTTCCATGATAGGGGGCGCTTGTTGACATGACCCTCAAAGTGTATGCGTGGGCACCGCAACCTCGCCAGCGCGGTTTGTAATACATGGGATCATTCACAATCACCTCGCCTGTCTTTACTCACACACAAGCATTTTAACAAATTAAACATAGGGGAATTTTTAAAGTGGTAAGTGATTGTGTTAGAAAAAAAAGGACGCAAAATATGTGTATTACATGTGTGCTATGTACAAAAAGTCGGAAGAGGAACTGTATGCCAAAAGGAACTGTAAGTATTAGACAGTAAACAGACGATAGAAATATCCCCACATACCAAATTTACGTTTTCGCATTATAATTAGCATTGTAAAAACCTCACAAGATTCAAAAGAGATAATTTTGGTTGCAGATGACAACGCTACCACTTCGTAACTATGTAGAAATGATCACAGAACATAAAATATATTAAAAACCAAAATAAGACTAACGACATTTAAGCATAAAATTACAAATAGTACAGTCATAAAATAAATGTATTTTGTTTTCACAGCATTAAATAAATTGAAAACCCTCTCATGATGGCACAGAGGCGCAGAAACTAGTTTGGGTCTATAACAAATAAGTGTTTTGCATATAAGGCGGAGCTCATACCCAGAAAATTTTTACTGCAAACAGCAAGAATAAGAGCTGCAAATCAACGAAATGTTCAAATAAAATTTTTGTAGATCTATCGGACCAAACTGCGTGGTCATCAGTCCGTAGCTTACAAACTACTTAAACTAAGGTAAACTAACCTAAGGACAACATACAGACACCCATGCCCCAGGGAGGACTCGAACCTCCAACGGCGAGCAACCGCGCGTTCCGCAGCGAGGCGCCTTAGAGTGCTCGGCTACTCCATCGCGGTATCAAGAAAAGAAAATAGTACTGAAAATACAAATGATATGTTTCATTCATACATTCATTTAATTCACAACTTTACTGTAAACAATACTTGTTACTTGTCCAGGATCTAATATGAATAATTTCTTTGGTCAGCACACCCCTGAGCTATTGACATTGAAACTAATGTATATATTTATGTTATTTACTTCTTTATTAATTTATTTTACTGGTGTTTACATGTTTTCTTCTAAAAGTAAACATTTATTGGTAGTTTTATTAAGATTGGAATATGTTGTACTTCCCTTATTTATACTGATCAGAAAGTTGTCCGTGTGTGAAACATTGGCATGTCAAATCCACTCCACAGTACTGTTAATCGTAACAGAAAATGCAAGTCTCACTGGAAACTGTAGTGTCTTGACGTTAAAAGCCAGATCTGTCGTAAATAATGGGTATTCGTTGGATGGACTCTGTTTCATTTTCTTTCTTTCCTTATAAGTCTATAGAAGTCGACTGCTATCATCTGAATCCATGTGCGCTTCAGAGTTCAAAGTTGTCAACACAGCTGTCAGCTTTACAGGAATTTCATTAATATGACTGGAATACATCTTGCATGTGTCAGGGTTTTACCTATTGAAGTAAAAATGATCTCATATTTATTCATTTATATGTTGTACAGTTGTAAAATTTTGCAGTTATATATTCACTTGTGTAAGTGCTCCATGTTGATAAAATCCATTGCAAACAGAATTAGTTATAGAGAAGTAATAGATCAAAAGTTAATGCGGGATGGGGCGGTTTTCCAGGAACGTCACTGTTATTGCCCTTGTAATCTCATTACTTTTTTTTTTACTGTGATACAATTTCCAAAGTACATTCATCTGTATGTGTGTATACTATCCGTAGAATTTGCTGCTGCTACAATTTGTAGTGAAGAAATTATAAACTGCAATGTCGTAATTTTAGTCGACGAACAGTGGAAAATTAGTAAGCGGGAAACTTTCTTCGTTTCAGTATGTTGATGTGGTTGGCCGACAGAAAAAATTCGAAAAGGTTTGAAATTATATTTAAACTTAGTTGCAAGTCGCTAAGTGTTGTCATTCTCAAATAATGGACTGATAAAGCCACACGTTAACGTGCCGCAAGACGTATAAGGTTTCATTGTTTATGACGTCATATCTCTTGAGCTGTCGGACCTATCGGAAAATCCTTTCTTAGCTGACGTCTTCTACCTATAAACTATATTCTTGCCAAATTTCAGCTTCATAGGTGAAGTACATCACTGGTCATTACAATTGCTACACCAAGAAAAAATGCAAATGAGAAACGGGTATTCATTGGACAAATATATTATACTAGACCTGACATGTGATTACATTTTCACGCAATTTGGGTGCATAGATCCTGAGAAATCAGTACCCAAAACCACCTCTGGCCTTAATAACGGCCTTGATACGCCTGGTCATTGAGTCAAACAGAGCGTGGATGGCGTATACAGATGCCCATGCAGCTTCGATACTATAGTTCATCAAGAGTAGTGACTGGTGTATTCTGACGAGCCAGTTGCTCGGCCACCATTCACCAAACGTTTTCAATTGGTTATAAATCTGGAGAATGTGGTGGCCAGGGTAGTTGTCGAACATTTTCCGTGTCCAGAAAGGCCCGTGCAGGACCTGGAACATGCAGTTGTGCATTAACCTGCTGAAATTTAGGGTTTCGCAGGGATCGAATGAAGGTTAGAGCCACGTGTCGTAACACATCTGAAATGTAACGGCCACTGTTCAAAGTGCAGTCGAGCAAGAGGTGACCGAGACGTCTAACCAATGGCATCCCATACCATCACACCGGGTGATACGCCAGTCTGCCAATGACGAATACACGCTTCCAATGTGCGTTCACCGCGATGTCACCAAACACGAATGCGACCATCATGATGCTTAAGCAGAACCTGTATTCATCCTAAATAAGAATGACGTTTCGCCCCTTTGTGCACCCAGGTTCGTTGTTTCGTACATCATCACAGGCGCTCCTGTCGATGATGCAGCGTCAAGAGTAACCGCAGCCATGGTTTCCGAGCTGATAGTCCATGCTGCTGCAAACGTCGACGAACTGTTCGTGCAGATGGTTGTTGTCTTGCAAATGTCCCCATCTGTTGACTCAGGACTGTTGACGTGGCTGCACGCTCCGATACAGCCATACCGATAAGATACCTGTCATCTCGACTGCTGGTGATACGAGGACGTTGGGATTAGGCACGGTTTTCCGTATTGTCTTCCTGAATCCACCGATCCCATATTCTGCTAACAGTCATTTGATCGTGACCAACGCGTGTAGCATTGTCGCGATACAATAAATCGTAATCGCGATAGGCTACAATCTGACCTTTATCAAAGTCGGAAACGTGATGGTACGCATTTCTCCTCCTCACACGAGGCACCACAACAACGTTTCACCAGGCAACTCCGGTCAACTGTTGTTTGTGTACGAGAAATCGGTTGGAATGTTTCGTCATGTCAGCACGTTGCAGGTGTCGCCACCGGCGCCAGCCTTGTGTGAATGCTCTGAAAAGCTAATCACTTGTACATCACGTCATCTTCTTCCTGTTGGTTACATTTCGCGTCAGTAGCACGTCATCTTTTACATCTACATCTACATAGATACTCTGCAAATCACATTTAAGTGCCTGGCAGAGGGTTCATTAACCACTTTCATAACTTTTCTCTACCGTTCCATTCTCTAATAGCTCGCGGGAAGAAAGAACACCTAAATCGTTCCGTTTTCGATGTGATTTCTCTTATTGGGATGGTCATGTCTCCCTAAGTAGGTGGGCGGTAACAAAATATTTTCACATTCAGAAGTAAAAGTCGCTGATTGAAACTTCGCAAACAGATCACGCCGCAATGAATAACGTCTTTCTTTTAATGATTTCCACCCCAATTCCTGACACATTTCCGTGACGCTTTCCTCCCCGTAACGTGATAAAACAAAACGAGCTGCCCTTCTCTGAACCTTCTCAATATCTTCCGCCAGTCCCATCTGGTAACAGTCCCACAAGAGGCAAGAGTACTCCAGGAGAGGACGCACAAGTGTGATGTAGGCAGTCTCTTTGGTGGAGCTGGTGCATCTTCGAAGCGTTCTGACAATGAAACGTAACCTTCGTTGTGTAGTATTTGTAATGGCCAGGAGTGCAGTTTTCGAGATTTCGTGATTAGTCAGTGAGTGAGTGAGTGAATGAGTGTCCTTTCCCTTTTACATCGATAGAGATTATTGGTATAGATGTTCATAATTGTGAAGACATTATTTGTAAGGGTAAGGTAAAGCAGTCAACAATCCGAAGATTGGTTTGACCTGCTTTACTAGGCATGGTCCTGTTTGGAGATGGTATGCCGTTGCCTTCCTCCGACCTTCGAACTGACTTACCCCGCCAGTTATAGGAGGACCTACAATTTAACTCAGATAGCGCTGACGTCCTTTCAAAAGGACGAGAACGGCAGCTTAGTTGTTTCTTCTTGTCTGTAAGAATCCGTTTAAAGTGTCACATTTTATTTCTTTGAATCGCCTGCTCCCATTTCAGATCAATTATAGCTTATATTGTCGATTGCAAAGTGGTTGGATACAGCTGGAAAGTTAAGGTTCACACACACAAGATCCTGAAGAGTTCCTCATAGTTGGGTTTATATTTCTTGAACTTCCTTGAGTCTTTGAGACATTTGTATGTATATATTTCAACTTAAATGTTGGTTTAATTATAATGATTTATCAGATTAAAATTATAAAACAATCATTTTACATCATTCCAAAAAGAAGGGCAGCATTGAAAAATTAATAGCGTGATTGTGAAAAAAAAATCACTTTCAACGATAATATTTATCTCGGGTATGCAGCCGGATACCGTCGTCAACCAGACACGATATTTCAACAGACCAACTGGCTGCCATCTTCAGGTGAGAGCGCAGAACACCAACTCGCCGAAAACTGATAAAGAACAAGAAACAGCAGCCCCTTTATACACTGCTGACGACCCACCGCGCGTGCGCGAAACCAAAGTAGAAGCCACCTAGGCGCAATAGAACCAGTAGCGCGCCGGTGGAGAAAAACGGCGAAAACGATGCGTCGAAAACAAGGCTAGTTTAAAGAAACAGCAGGTCGAAAATGAAGACCGTTGGTGCTTGATGTCAGATAAAATCGGGTTCCACGTTTTACTTAGTGGAAAGCCTTGTTTTCGACCCATCGTTTTTGCCGTTTTTCTCCACCGGCGCGCTACTGCTTCTATTGCGCCTAGGTGGCTTCTACTTTGGTTTCGCGCACGCGCGGTGGGTCGTCAGCAGTGTATAAAGGGGCTGCTGTTTCTTGTTCCTTATCAGTTTCCGGCGAGTTAGTGTTCTGCGCTCTCACCTGAAGATGGCAGCCAGTTGGTCTGTTGAAATATCGTGTCTGGTTGACGACGGTATCCGGCTGCATACCCGAGATAAATATTATCAGTTACTACGCCGGGAAAGTCTACGTAACCACTTTTAACGATCTTGCGCAATCATTCATAAGTAATTAATAGCTTCTGAGAAAAAAATTAAACCAAAAATAATTCCGCGCTATCTGGGTTAACGTGGGTTCCGACCCACGGTGCTACTCGGTATTTTTCACATGAACAATACTGCCAGAGGTGAAAGAAGTGGAAAGTGACCGATAAAAATCGTAGGACCTGGCGGGGATCGAACCCGCGACCTTCGGATTTGTAGTCTGGAACTGTACCACTGTGCAACCGAGGCGCAAGGATGAAGAATTCGGAATAATATTGAAAAAAACCTTGGGGGTATTTATGGGAATACTAGCTGCTCCCCACAGTGTTACCCGCGTTTCAATAGTCAGACATTAAAGTGCCAAGAAAGGGCATAAATAACTACATGACTGTTGCGACATTGTTAGCACGGAATATATAATTGTCTTGGAACGGCTGGAGAGCCAAAAATCTATTGCAATACGTCCCTGTAAACGACGTTTCGAGACTTCAGAGTATACGTAGAGATTTCTAGCTCTCGATACACGGGAGCAGCCTACTTAGAGCTGTACGTGCGAGAAACATGGGGTGGCCAGATGAATACCTGCCACTTTTAATGTTTGTCCTTGACTCTTGTTTATAGTAATTGAGAAGGCCACTTTCAATGGGAACTGTGACCGTTTAAACTGGAATGGCAAGTTTGTTGGGACGATGGGAATTTGTGGTATTAATACAGTCTCTCTCTCTTGGCTCCACCGGTGATGATGGTGGCCTGCACGATATGCCTTCTCAGGTCCCTGATGCGTATCCTGGTGCCATTGCATAATCGTGGTGCATCCAAGTTACGCATCAGTAAAACAGGCACACCCACCTTCAGCTCCAACTTGTGGGATGGCACTCCTGACAGTAAGTAACTACAAGAACAACAATACAGTAATCGAAAACAAATGCCAAGTAAAGGAACAAAATAAACAGCAAACGTAACGGAGAAAAGTAACGAGATAAAAAAGAAATCTAATGGAGAAACGAACTGTTGAGATCCTACAAATGCAAAGCGAACCAACAAAAGAACTTAATGCAAACATTCGAATACTATAAATAATCGAAATCACCAAAGAAACTATTATTCATTGAAATCCAAAGAGAATACAATTTTAAAGAATTACGATAACATCACAATGTTCGAACATCTATAGTTGAAGGTGACAGTCCAATACACGTCATCGAAAACCAAGGAGAAAACAATATTTAAGAACCTAGATAATATCACAATTGAATACACATTATACGCCCTGAGAAATATTTTCATGAGTGTTATACTGCCTGCCATCTGTTGAGTGCATTTGCTACTACTTTCGTTGCAGTTTACGTACGCTATTTATACGTGGCAGTTCGCGCTTTGTACGCAAAATAGGGCTTGGTATCTAGATCCCATTCTAAACAAAATGTCAATGTTTTTTCTTGCCATGGTACTTAGAGCATATTTTATTTAAAGTCTTCAATTTATATACATACTTCCTTCATTTGTTACAACAAATGAAAATGAATGCGGCATAAACGCAAACATTCAGATGTCTTGTGTATGTAATTATATATCAGTTAAGCCGTGTGGCAGTATCCAAGAATCTTTTTGTATATTCGAAAGTAAAAAAGATAACAATAACAAAGAAAAAATATTT
Source organism: Locusta migratoria (assembly GCA_026315105.1). Lineage (NCBI taxonomy): Eukaryota > Metazoa > Arthropoda > Insecta > Orthoptera > Acrididae > Locusta > Locusta migratoria. The sequence continues at coordinate 324,172,295 of CM048750.1, forward strand.
CACTATAGCAGGACCCGAACCATTGCCCAAAATAACGGACGTTTATGACATAACGCGTTAACCCTCGCAGCTAAACATGACATACCCTACAGTGCACTTCTGCTGTTGTATTAGAAGCATCCTACAACCGTTTTGTATTCCTATGGATATATTTCAAATAAATAACTTGTAATAAACATTTTGAAAAGTAGCCTATGTCCTAATCCAAGACATAAGAAATCTCTATATGAAATTCCATCTAAGTCAGTGCTGTAGTTTTAGCGTGATGCGGTAACAAACAGACAAACTTTCGCATTTATAATATGTATAGGATGACATAACGCGTTAACCCTCGCAGCTAAACATGACATACCCTACAGTGCACTTCTGCTGTTGTATTAGAAGCATCCTACAACCGTTTTGTATTCCTATGGATATATTTCAAATAAATAACTTGTAATAAACATTTCGAAAAGTAGCCTATGTCCTAATCCAAGACATAAGAAATCTCTCCACTCCCATGAACCACAGACATTGCCGAGGTGGGGTGGCTTGCGTGCCTCAACGATACAGATAGCCGTACCGTAGGTGCAACCACAGCGGAGGGGTATCTGTGGAGAGGCCAGACAAACGTGTGGTTCCTGAAGAGGGGCAGCAGCCTCTTCAGTAGTTACAGGGGCAACAGTCTGGATGATTGACTGAGCTGGCCTTGTAATATCAGCTAATGTGGCTTTGCCACACAGCTACTGCGAACGGCTGAAAGCAAGGGGAAACTACAGCCGTTACCTTTCCCGAGGACATGCAGCTCTACTGTATGAACATATGATGATGGCATCCTCTCGGGTAAAATATTCCGGAGGTAAAATAGTCCCCCATTCGGATCTCCGGGCGGGGACTACTCAGGAGGATGTGATCATCAGGAAAGACAATACTGGCATTCTACGGGTCGGAGCGTGGAATGTTAGATCCCTTAATCGTGTAGGAAAATTAGAAAATTTAAAAAGGGAAATGGATAGGTTGAAGTTAGATATAGTGGGGATTAGTGAAGTTCGGTGGCAGGATGAACAGGATTTCTGGTCAGGTGAGTACAGGATTATAAATACAAAATCAGTTGGGGGTATCACAGGAGTAGGATTGATATTGAATAAGAAAACAGGAATGCGGGTAAACTACTATGACCAGCACAGTGATCGCATTATCATTGTCAAGATAGATACGAAGCCAACACCGACAACAGTAGTACAGGTTTATATGCCAACTAGCTCTGCCGATGATGAGGAAATCGAAGAAATATATGAGGAGCTAAAGGAAATTATTCAGACAATTAAGGGAGAGGAAAATTTAATTGTTATGAGAGACTGGAATTCGGTAGTAGGACAAGGTAGTGAAGGGAAGATAGTGAGTGAACATGGTCTGGGCAAAAGGAATGAAAGAGGAAGCCGCCTGGTAGAATTTTGCACAGAACATAATTTAGTTATAACAAACACCTGGTTCAAGAATCACAAAAGAAGGTTGTATACGTGGAAGAGACCAGGAGACACCGGAAGATATCAGATAGATTTTATAATGGTAAGACATAGATTTCGGAATCAGGTTCTACAGTGTAAGACATACCCAGGGGCAGATATAGACTCTGACCATAACTTGTTGGTTATGAACTGTAGGCTGAAACTAAAGAAACTACAAAAAGGTAGGAAAATAAGGAGATGGGACCTGGATAAATTGAAGGAACCTGAGGTTCTTAAAAATTTCAGAGGGAGCTTTAGGCAACAATTGACAGAAACGGGGGGAAATAAAACAGTAGAGGAGGAATGGGTAAAATTGAGAGATGAAATAGTGAAGGTAGCAGAGGAGAAAATAGGTAGGAAGGCAAGACCTACAAAAAATCCTTGGATTTCACAGGAGATACTAAATTTAATCGATGAAAGGAGAAAATATAAAAATGCAGTAAATGAAACAGGCAAAATGGAGTACAGACGACTAAGAAATGAGATTGACAGGAAGAGCAAAATGGCTAAGCAGGAGTGGCTAGAAGGCAAATGCAAGGTTGTAGAAGAATGTATAAATAGGGGAAAAATAGATACAGCCTACAGGAAAATAAAAGAAACATTTGGAGATAAGAAAAACAGCTCTATGAATATCAAGGACACTGATGGAAAACCAGTTCTCAGCAAAGAAGGGAAAGCTGAAAGGTGGAAAGAATATATAGAGGGGCTCTACAAAGGAAATGAACTTCGAGACAATATTGTAGGAAGGGAAGAGGATGTAGATGAAGATGAAATAGGAGATACTGTACTGAGAGAAGAATTTGACAGAGCCCTGAAAGACCTAAGTCGAAACAAGGCCCCTGGAATAGATGATATTCCCTCAGAGCTACTGAAGTCTCTGGGAGAACCAGCCATGACAAAATTGTTTCACCTGGTGTGTAAGATGTGTGAGACAGGTGAAGTACCCTCAGACTTTAAGAAAAATGTTATAATCCCCATCCCTAAGAAAGCAGGTGCAGACAGGTGTGAAAACTACAGAACCATCAGTTTAATAAGTCATGGCTGCAAAATATTAACGCGAATTATATACAGAAGGATGGAAAAGCTGGTAGAAGCCGACCTCGGGGAAGATCAGTTTGGGTTCAGGAGAAATGTAGGAACACGGGAGGCAATACTCACTTTACGGCTTATCCTAGAAGATAGATTAAGAAAAGGCAAATCTACATTTCTAGCTTTTGTAGATTTGGAGAAGGCTTTTGACAATGTTGATTGGAATAAACTCTTTAAAGTTCTGAAAAAAGCAGGAGTAAATTATAGGGAGCGTAAGGTTATTTACAACTTGTACAAAAACCAGACAGCGGTTGTCAGAGTTGAAAGGCATGAAAGGGATGCAGTGGTTGGGAAGGGAGTGAGACAGGGTTGTAGCCTTTCTCCATTGTTGTTCAATTTGTACATTGAACAAGCTATAAAGGAAAGCAAGGAGAAATTTGGTGAAGGTATAAAAGTTCAGGGGGAAGAATTAAAAACATTGCGTTTTGCCGATGACATAGTAATTCTGTCAGATACAGCAAAGGACCTGGAAGAGCAATTGAATGGAATGGACAGTGTGCTGAAAGGTGCATATAAGATGAACATTAACAAGAGCAAAACTAGGGTAATGGAGTGCAGTGTAAGAAAATCAAGTGATGCTGAAGGAATTAGATTGGGAAACGAAGCAATAAAGGAGGTAGATGAGTTTTGTTACTTGGGCAGTAAAATAACAAATGATGGGCGCAGTACAGAGGATATAAAATGCAGAATGGCAATGGGTAGAAAAGCGTTTTTGAAAAAGAGTAATTTGTTAACATCGAATATTGATTTAGGCCTAAGGAAGTACTTTCTGAGGGCATTTGTATGGAGTGTTGCCTTGTATGGGAGTGAGACGTGGACGATAAACAGTGTGGACAGGAAGAGGATTGAGGCTTTTGAAATATGGTGCTACAGAAGAATGCTTAAGATTAGGTGGGTGGATCGCGTAACTAATGAGGAGGTACTGAACAGAATTGGGGAGAAAAGGAATTTCTGGCATACCTTGACTAAAAGAAGGGATAGATTGGTAGGACACATTCTTAGACATCAAGGAATTGTTAATTTAGCGTTGGAGGGAAGTGTGTGGGGAAAAAATCGCAGGGGAAGACCAAGAGATGGATACAGTAAGCAGATTCAGACAGATGTAGGTTGTCGTTCTTATGTGGAGATGAAGAGGCTTGCTCAGGATAGGGTATTGCGGAGAGCTGCATCAAACCAGTCTCCGGACTGAAGACCACAACAACAACAAGAAATCTCTATATGAAATTCCATCTAAATCAGTGCTGTAGTTTTAGCGTGATGCGGTAACAAACAGACAAACTTTCGCATTTATAATATGTATAGGATGAGCTGAACAAGCAAGCAGTGAGTGGTGTGGTGTGCGCAGGCGCTGGACTCGTCGGACTGCTCTGCGGCGGCTGGCGCGGTGGTGCAGGGCCCCTGGCTGTCCTCGCCGCTGCTGGAGCGGCGGCCCGTGGACGCCTGCGAGGCGGGCGCCGGCTTCCGGCCGCGGAACACGCTGGGCGGCGCCACCAAGCACGACGGATACTACTTTGCGCGCGGTGAGTGGCGGCAGCTCTCCGTTTACAACTACACTTGAAACGTGTTGCTCCAAAACATATACCTCTGAACAAGTGTTGTAGGTGGCCCCGGGGACTGAGGTGCTTCAGTCACGGTCTGCACGGCCACTGCGGTCGGGGGTTCGAATCCCCCCTCCGGCATGGATGTTTGTGCCGTCCCTAGTCTTAGTTAGTTCATAAGTAGTTTGTAAGCTTAGGGACTGATGACCCCGTAGTTAAGTCCCATAAGCTATACAAACATTTGAACATTTCAAGTGTTGTAATCACTGTAGTGTAATTGCTTACCTGATTATTTAGGTTTGAAAAATTGGCCGTACAGAAGTTGTTGAACTATTTTAAAATAAAATAAAAAACACACCAACAACAACAACGAAGTGAAGTTGATCTCGTTGATAAGCTATAGTGAGACTGGTTGTAATCCGCGTAACTAAATGTTCAAATGTTTGTAAAGCTTATGGGACTTAACTACGGGGTTATCAGTCCCTAAACTTACAAACTACTTATGAACTACTTACGAACTAGGACGGCACAAATATCCATGCCCGACGGGGGATTCGAACCTCCGACCGTAGTGGCCGTGCAGACCGTGACTGAAGCGCCTCAGTCCCCTCGGCTCCGCGTAACTATCCGCCGACATTGGATGGAGGTTCGGAATATTAATATTCGATCCACGTGTAGCATAATTTTGAAAGAAGGTAATTTAGTGAATGAAAATTAACAATTAATACAGATTAATGGCTAATCAGACTTCGAACTGTTCATTACATAAAAGTGATTGTAGGTTGTAAGCCAATAAATATTGCAAAATGTTTAATTACAGTCAAAGATACTATGGCAAGCTACACGAGATACGTAAGTTTAACATGTTTAATTACCGAACCATCCAAAGTCGTAATAGTTAGTTATACCTGAAAACAGCATGGCCACTAACTGGAGGGACTGGAAAAATAAATAACTCAACAACTGACTGAAGTTAACTTTAAATGAGGGGATTTATTAATTTGAACAGAAAGCAAAATTCATTCCTGAGTATCCATTTTATATGTGAAGATTTTATATAATCAGTTAAGAACAATAATCAATAGTTAATAATGTTCGTTTCAGCATATTGTAGTGGGAGATGTTATCAGTAAAAGTCACACAACAGAACAATCAGAACAGAGCAGACAATAGAACAGAGCAGACACTAGAACAGAGAGCGAGTACGATGGGATTACTACTTTTATAGTAAAAGGCAGAGATTTTAATTAGTTACAGTGATATTATAATTAGAGTTTCTTTGTATATCTTTTACAATATTTCAGATGACTTTAAAATATGTTATTTACGGGGCTCTTGCTATATGGTAATATTAAATCACCTTGGTTCCAATGTCTCCAGAACACTGAAGTTTTTATTTATTTATTTTTTTTTAATCGTGTAAAAAGCGTTACTTACAAAGGTCAAAGACAAGAGTACAACTATGATACAAAACAAAAGAGATTATAAATAAACAAATTTCAAAACCACTAAATATAATCAGATACATCTACATACATACTCCGCAATTCACCGTAAGGTGCGTGGCGGAGGGTACACTGTACCACTACTAGGCATTTCCTTTCCTATTCCACTCCCAAATTGAACGAGGAAAAAAAGAATGCCTAAATGCCTCCGTAGGAGCCCTAATTTCTCTTATCTTGTCTTTGTGATCTTTACTCGAAATGTAAGTAGGCGGCAGCTAGATCGTACTACACTCAGCTTCAAATTCCGACCCTCTAAACTACCTCAAAAAACTTTCCTCCAGCGATTCCCAATTGAGTTGCCGGAGCATTTCCGAGACACTCGCGCATTGGTCGAACCTACCGGTAACAAATCTAGCTGCTCGCCTCTGAACCGCCTCTATGTCTTCCTTCAAACCGATCTGCTGCGGGTCCCAAATACTTGAGCAATACTCAAAACGTGGTCGTACAAGCGTTTTATACGCGGTCTCCTTTACAGGTGAAGTACATCTTCCCAAAATTCTCCCAATAAACCGAAGTCAGCTGTCCGCCTTACTCACAACGGTCCTTACATGTTCGTTCCATTTCATATCGCTCTGCAATGTTACGCCTAAATATTTGAACGACGCGACAGCATCAGGAAGCTAATGCTGTATTCGAACATTATGGGATTGTTTTTTCTACTCATGCGCATCACCTTACATTTTTCTACATTGAGAGCTAGCTGCCATTCTTCGCACCAACTAGTAATTTTGTCTAAGTCATCCTGTATACTATTGCAGTCAGTTACATACGACACCCTCCCATACACCAAGCATCATCAGCAAACAGCCGCAAATTACAAATTACTCTGTCCATTAGATCATTTATATAGATAGAAAATAATAGCGGTCCTATCACACTCCCCTGGGGCACGCCTGACGATACACTTGTCTCTGATGAACAGTCGCCGTGGAGAACAGCGTACTGCGTTCTATTACTTAGGAAGTCTTCCAGCCAGTCACAAATCTGTGAACCTATTCCAGAAGCTCGTATCTTAGTCAACAGTCTGCAGTGTGGCACCTCGTCGAACTCCTTTTTGAAGTCGAGAAAAACACAATCCGCTTGTTGACCTTCGTCCATGGCTCGCAAGATATCATGTGAGAAAAGGGCAAGCTAAGTTTCACATGAACGATGTTTCCTAAACCCGTGCTGATTCATGGAAAGAAGCTTTTCCGTTTCAAGGAAATTTACTTTATTCGAACTGAGAATATGCTCAAAATTCTACATGAAACTGATGTCAACGATACTGGCCTGTAATTGTGTGGGTCAGTTCTCTTTCCTTTCTTATACACGGGAGTCACCTGCGCTCTTTTCCAGTCACTAAGAACTTTGCGCTGAATTAAAGATTCGCTATAAATGCAAGCTAAGTAGGGGGCCAACGCCGCAGAATAGTCTTTGTAAAACCGAACTGGTATTCCATCCGGACCAGCAGACTTTTTCATATTTAGCTCTCTCAGCTGCTTCTCTACACCGGAAATACCTATTGCTATGTCCCCCATTCCGGAATTAGTACGTTGATCAAATGATGGTATATTTGTGCGGTCCTCCTGCGTGAAAGATTTCTTAAAGGTTAAATTTAGAACTTCAGCTTTTCGTTTGCTTTCTTCTATTACTGCCCCGGAATGATTAACTAGTGACTGGACAGTGGGCTTTGACCCGCTTATCTATTTTACATAGGACCGGAATTTTTTCGGGTTATCAGAAAGATATTTTGCTAAGGTATGGCTGTGATAATTACTGTATGCTTCGCGCATCGATCTTTTTATAGACGCACGAATCTTTACTAACTTTTGCCTGTTATCATTTGCGTGTTCTTTTTTGAATCGAGAGTGCTACATCCTTTGCTTTCTCAGCAGCTTTCTAACATTATTATTATTATATATTTATAATTATAAAAAATTAGCAAGCTCTACGACATTCTCCTTGGCCTTCAATAGATCCTCTAGCGTGCAGGATAGCGCTTAGAAGGTAAAGTGTCGTCACCTGTTTTCGTCGTTATCTTCTGTAATTGTAGTTGCTGCGCTCTCCGACAGATTCCGCAACGATCGCCAGTGACTGGCTGAAGTAGATTTCCAACATTGCGCCTCGTAAGATACGTTTAGAATTGTTGTTGTGTGTGTAGCAGTGTTTCGTCATGTTAAATAATTTTCTGTCATAAAATTGCGGTGGAGTAATATTTACGTGTGTGTGTGTAGACTTTTTATGCTTTTACTGATAATTTGTGTGGTGTACTGAATTATTGCCATCGGAGAAAGAAAACTGTGTTTGTGAATTATGCCGTGCTGTTTCGTTCCCGGGTGTCGATCTGGATACGACAAGTCATCTTCAGTAGGCAGGCATTTTTTTAGACCACCAAAGAGCACCAGTGGTTTTGCTAAATGGGCTAAAACTATTCCGAGGAAGGACTTTCAATTAACAATCTTACGTATGTGACAGACATTTCGCTGATGATTTGCTTCTTATAGAAGGAAACAGGGTCGAAATACCGAGAACGAGATGGAAGTTAAAGCCAGGTTCAGAGCCTCATATTTTTCCAAATTTGCCAAGCTATTTATCAACTCACTTGAAACTACGCAGATCTCCTCCAAAGAGAGTAGTGAAGGAAACTGTCCCCTCGTGTACCGAAACATCAGCTTTTTCTTATTTGACTTATCTGTCTGAATGCGTCTTCAACATTCTTTTATAGGCTGAAGCAGTTCTTGAAAAGAAACTGTCTTCCGTTTCAAATCTGTGGGGTGATATATTTTATGAGTGTTTGGACAACACCGACGAAATTGTTTTAGGAACAAGTGATTCAGGATGTTGTGTGGAAAACAAACTTGACCTTGCCGGTAAATTAATTTTCCATTTCATGAAATGCCGCTGTTTCTTTCGCACGAAAGAAATCAGCAGAGAGTTCTTGTCGACGAAGATTGCAAAGTCATCACGCAAGCTTTCCAAAGTTTCCGACAACTAACATCTACAAACTAGATTTGTGAGTTTATATTTTACATAATATATCTTAGTCTGTATTATTGATTGGTATGTCCCTTTATAGATCATTTTTCTGCATGTTAAGCTGTAGGCCTATTTTTAGCATAGTCGGTGTATTTTATTTGCTTATTATACATGACCCGATATTCGTAATTGCCTTAAAGGATGTCAACGTTTTATATTTTCAATGCAGATGGCATAATTCCCTTATCTTGTCTTAATCTTGTCAAATACAGCGTTTTAAAATTGTGTAAGTCCAAGTAGTGCATATACGGAAACTTTCCTCTCCCAGCGGTTAACGACGGTGGAGCCACCTAGCGGCATGTCCACGTAAACTTGCCAGTGCCTACACTTCTTCTTCTAGACGCTATGCCTACAGTCTCACAAAAATATACCTATGTTTTCCCTACTTTCTCCTTACTACCTCAGTAATGCCCCTAGATCAGGGTCGTAGCCAGGATTTGGGTCTGGGAGGGGCTAAATCTATGAGTCCAGCCAGCAGAGGTCAACCAATTCATTTGTGTGACATCTTACAATTTTGAAAAACTTTAAGATAAATATTTGGCACCATGCTTCATTTGCTAGAGATGTTTTTTCCATTGATCGATCTTTACTGATTGATGGAGTTAAGTGTAGATTATGCCGCGAATTCCAAGTGCTCTGGTACAAGAGGATTACCGATTTATCGATCGGATAAGGGTACAACAAGAACCTGTCAACCATAGAGAGGAACAGCATTAATTAGTTTCCCCAAATATGCCGGAATTCCGAATGCACAGTTACACGAGGGTAACTGATTTATTGACCGCACAAGGATTCATCGAGACACCATCAACCATAGAGTAGGAACAGCAGTAATTATTTAGTTCACAGTCAGCACAAAAAAGGAAGTCCGTCATTCTGCATGATTCGATTTTTAAAGAGTAATGCTATTAGCGCTTTGTTCGTTTATAACGTTGGCTGTCGAAAATATTTTAGCGTTTTCTTGTCAGCATCTTCTCATTTACAACTAATAACTATTATATTGACTTGACGTAAATAAATAACAGTTTATTCAAGGTAATATAACGTCTTTCGTTCATGGAAACAATGAATTTTCCTTTTGCTGACATTTACTAACACTATTTCGAAAATGACTCTTCATTCCACTGATATACATTGAAATCATAATCTTTCGCATCAATTTTAATGTTCCTGAAAGTAAGTTTTCAAATTAATATTGTCTACTATGAACAGTAAACAACTATGCCGTCTAAAATATCATTGGCTACTTCAAACTTTGCCACAATTGGTCGGCTTCATTCCCGCGTGCTGACAACTGTTCTGTTGCCAACATTACCCGCTAGACCTGTGTCGGCGATTATAAAATTTTACCAACTACGCGTTGGGGACTTTTGGATGCAAATTCCCTACATGATTTTAATGCTTTCCGGCCGTGCTGGCGGAGGTGACTGAGGCGCTCCAGTCACGGTCAGCACGGCCACTACGATCGGGGATTCGAATCCCCCCTCGGGCATGGATATTTGTGCCGTCTTTTGTCTTAGCTTCTTCACAAGTAGTTTGTAAGCTTAGGGACTGATGACCCCGCAGCTAAGTCCCATAAGTTGTACAAACATTTGAACATTTTTTAATGCTTCAAAGTACCTACGTGTAGGGAAAATTCCCTACGTCTGGCAACTCTGCTGGTCACTGATGTCAGCTGTACAGGTGCTTGGTGGTTTGTCCGAATCCACATTCGCAGAGAGTTGATTCATCCCCGAGGTAGTTCCATCTGGCCATGTCCTCTGTTCTACCCACCCCGCTTCTTAGCCTGTTGAGGGACTTCCACGTTTTCCACAGCAGATTTTCGCCACGGGGGAGAACCTCCAGAGGTGGCCGAGGGGACTGAGGCGCTCCAGTCACGGTCTGCACGGCCACTACGGTCGGGGGTTCGAATCCCTCCTCGGGCATGGATATTTGTGCCGTCCTTAGTATTAGGTATTTCATAAGTAGTTTGTAAGTTTAGGCACTGATGACCCCGTGGTTAAGTCCCATAAGCTTTACAAACATTTGAACATTTTTTGAACATTTTGAATCCATGTTGCAATATCAGCATTTTTGGTTGTCCACAGGTTTTGCCGTGCCGTTGAAGGTGATGTACTACAGTTGACAGTACTTTTCATAAAACTCTTTCTGGATTTCAGCCAGCTTGGGGGAGTTTGGTGTCCATGTAGCAAGTGCGCAGCGTTTCTTCTACTTTGCGTCTCTCTATATTTGCGGCAACTTTCCGTCTCATATCTGGGGGGGGGGGGGGGGCTATCGCCGCGAGATTGTATAGTATGCGCTCTTCACCTACGAAACGAAGACGCAAACAAAAAATTAAAAGTCATATGGAATGGCACAGAGCTGGAGCACTGCAATAGCCCAAAATATCTGGGGGTCACACTGGATCGTGCGATGACGTTTAGGAAGCACTGCCTAAAGATAAAAGGTATCCGCACGCAATCACATCATCAGAAAACTCACAAACAGCGGATGGGGGTCCCAACCGACAGTACTCAGAACAACGGCAATTGCACTATGTTACTCTGATGCTGAATACGCCTTCCCTGTTTGGTATACATCTGCCCATGCCAGGCAAGTGGCTGTTGCCCTCAACGAGACATGTGGAATAACACTGAAGTGGGATGTGTATATTGCATCGAGAGCACACTTTCTTACATTCTCTGTTGTGACTTCGGGATGCGGTGAGCGGAAGGTTCGGCAGGTGGCCTGTGGCTAGGAAAAATGAGGACAAGGTCTGAAACTATAAGAGGTGATTAGTCCTCAAATGATTTATTGACAAAAGAAATCAATATTGAACTTTGCTGTGCTTGTGTTGATACAAGCTTCTTGTACTATTACATCGGCTACGCAATAGAAAACTGTTCCGAATTATGCATAGACAGAAGGCTAGCTCTTCCGTGATGGAATTTCTGGAACTTTAGTACTCCTGGGGCTGCCTCGTACCGACTGGAACTTCCGTAGTAGACAACCACGTCGGCCCGCGGATTCAAGGCGAACATATGTATCGCGTCGCAACACTACGTACCGGTAAATGAGTCTGCGGTTCTCGTTGTCGCTATAAACCGAAAATAATGGAGCAGCGTGACTTGAGGACCCTCGAAGGATGCCTCGTAGACGTGTGAGCGAACCGGACCGTCAGATCAACTTGAAGGAGAGCGTTATTGGCACGAGTGAGTGTGTTGCACGATTGCGCGAAATTGCTGCTCGTCTGGGACGAAGTGTACTTGAGCATTCTGCACAAAGTGGTAGCACTGTTTACATGTTTGTTTCATATTGGTATATGTCATGTTCAGTGTACAGCCAGAACTACAGCTTGAAGGAACAATTTACTTAATTCACTTCGTATATCAACAAATCAATAAGCGTCATTTATGAACGTACTGCTTTACTTACGTAAGGCAATGACTTCATAATCATTACAGACTTCTGGCTGTACTCAGAACATATACCAATATGAAACATACGTGTAAACAGTGCTACCGCTTTGTGCAGGATGGTCAAGTGACGCTGTAGAATATAATAAGAGGGATCAAATCAGACCACACACACACCACCTCATGAGAAAACCGACACCACATCACAATGGTATTACATGCTTGTATTTTTGGTTGTCTTGTTAAGACGTCATGTGGACCACGATTAAAGGGGGGAAACGGTTGATTGAGTTACAGTTTAGCATGTGGAAATTTAATAACATTTATTAACTAAGATGTACATAAGATATTGAAATTTCTGAATGCATCAAATTATGAAGGAACAATTTATTTAATTCACTTCGTATATCAACAAATCAATAATCGTCATTTATGAACATATTGCTTTGCTTACGTAAGGCAACGACTTCATAATCATTACAGACTTCTGGCTGTACACAGAACATAACATATACCAATATGAAACATACCTGTAAATAATATCCCGTCAGCTTCCTTCTGACTGAAAAATACGTTACAAAACTTCAATAATCACCACAAATTTTGTATACTGTATACAGATCAATCATCAAACAGAACATAAACAATAAATTACGAACGTGTGCTTCCGTTGGTAATTCTTCTCGCGATCAAACAGTCTTCAGAAACAGGTACTTCCTCTAGGGATCGTCCATTAATTGAAGTACAAGACGTATGTACTTGGCTCTGAATTGCGTCCACACTAGTTCATCCAGTATTATGTGGCATTATATACAATGTTACCAAAATGTACAGAAGGCATATCTGCAACAAACTCGTATTAACAATAACACGGCAGTTGACGGTACAGTATATGAACTATAGAAGACCATGAATCCCTGACAACACCGTCACCTAGCTTACACAGCTTAGCGGTCGTTAACCCTTTAGACGACGTGGCGTAGCCACAGAACTATACACAAACCAAACATTGAAACACTCAGTTTTGTGTCGTGGATAACCAATAACCCAAACAGTCACATTGTCCGAACTGCTGTCCGCTCTGTCACATCACCTGTGCCAAACATGTATTATCCTTCTTCGACGTGTACCTTGGCGTTTACTTACACACGCCGATCACATACACAGAATAGTTTGGCCAAAGTGTATGCCGGCCGCCGTGGCCGAGGGGACTGAGGCGCGTCAGTAACGGTCTGCACGGCCACTACGGTCGGGGGTTCAAATCCCCACTCGGGCATGGATATTTGTCCCGTCGTTAGTGTTAGCTAGTTCATAAGTAATTTGTAAGTTGAGGGACTGATGACCCCGTAGTTAAGTCCCATAAGCTATACAAACATTTGAACCAAAGTGTATTTCTACATGCCACTTTTCCAGACAACGGCAACGCGTCTGTCCTCCAACACACTAGCAAGAGTGACTGCTTGTGTTTTGCCATGCTGACTCTGTCGGTACTCCAGACCACAGCGAACAACCACAACATTTAACTCCCACTGCCTTACAAGTTGCACCTCTAGTTCGTCCGGTGACCGACTGGTCGTTTCCTCGTCCACTCCACAGATATTTCCCTCATACCAGAGATTTGTTAGCGGATGGCAAAACAGGGTAGCCAACCCTGTCATGTGCCTACCGGCACAGTATTAACAACAGAAATCAACAGCCAGTTATATCGCTAAGTAAATTATTAAAATTGAGCATATTAATGACGGATCGTCACTAAAAGCCTGCAATCATTGCCCGTTTGTCCTTTTAAATCAAGAACCTATTAATGTAATGTTACTTTTTTATTTTATTTTATCGCTGGTGTTATCACAAGATCAAAGTTGAAAACCGGAATTGAAATTTAACTAACCGTAAGATCAGCAATGAATATTCATTTTTGAAATGGTTATCAGTTCTCAGTAGCAATGTAAGTTAAAAATTACTACAACGCCAGAAAGCAACATTACATAAGAAAATAGCGGAATCAGTTACCTGGTATGCATTCATTGGTGGAAGCCGTGACACTGCAGTGGAACCGGTATGAATTGATTAATATCTTCGTTCTCGTTAACTGATGCTTGGTTTCATGACTATTAATTATTAAAGTTTTAAGACCGTGTGCAATTTTGATCACTTCGGACTTCACTTTTAAAAGAATGAAGATTTCCTGCAGGCATTAAATTCAATTTTTAATATAAAATGAGAGGAAATAAATTTTGCATCGAGAATGTTCTTTTGTCATCATGAGACAGTAGGCAACAATGACCAAGCATCCATTTACTAATATTGCTGAAAATCAAGTATTGAATTAAATGAAAGATGGGGAGAAATAATCATTATTTAAATAAAATAGGAATTCCAAATGAAATTTAAAATTTATTACATTGAAGGATTCTAACCAGGGCTCACACTTACATGATTCAAGAGGTCGAGTAAAATACGTCTGCTCAGTATAAAGGTAGAAAAACGAAAGACGACAAGCGATTCCGTTTTCTCTCCAGATCGTTTGAAATAGTTGAATGTCTTACTTAAAACAAGGATAATCAGAGATTTATCGGCAGAGAGAACGGATGCTAGCGACAATCGTCGCAGATACAATTTTCAATAAAAAAATTAATGTATCGCTACACTAATATAGTGTCATTCTTCGGAAAGGCGACGTAAATATCGAGCCATTCAGTAGGTACAGTATGGAACCACTATCTTACGTTAAAAAAATGTTCAAATGTTTGTACAGCTTATGGGACTTAACTACGGGGTCATCAGTCCCTAAACTTACAAACTACTTATGAACTACTTACGAACTAGGACGGCACAAATATCCATGCCCGAGGGGGGATTCGAACCCCCGACCGTAGTGGCCGTGCAGACCGTGACTGGAGCGCCTCAGTCACCTCGGCCACCGCGGCCGGCTATCTTACGTTAAGATGTCAAGTGTTGAACTGGACGGTTAATCTGCGCAGTGATTATTGTTGACAAAAAAATTTAAATCTTATCATGCGCTGCAAAAGTACCTGAAACAAGCTTTTTAACACAGTTCCTTCATAACTTACCATACGTTCGGGCGCAATATTACACTACATTGTTCTAATACGATACTTATGTAGAAGTCTGTAAGTTATCAACACTTGCAAATACTGAGGTCATATGTTCTTTACAATTAATAAAAAAGAACAGAGAACTTTATTATATAGTTAATTACAAAGCTTGCCCAAAACATTTTTTTTATAATCAACCACCAGTGTCCTCTTTTTTTACTGTTTAAATTGAGAGCAACCTGACACAATACAGGGACATTTGCAGAGCTGCAGCCACAAAGGTTAAAGGTCAGGAGGGAGGTAAGAGCTGTCCGGTGCGAGTGACTGTTCAATTACGCCCTCACAAAGCGCACCCTGTGACAGAGACACGCTATCATGTGCGATGAACTTTGTTGCTTCCTGCCGTCACTTGCTGCACCTATGAAGCTCTTTCACTGATATTCTTTTCGCTTTCCTATCACTAATTTCGTCATCAAGTAAATGGATGTACACTGAGGAGCCAAAGAAACTGGTACACGAACCTAATATCATATAGCCCTACACCTCCCATCCCCCACCCATAGCACGTAGAAGTGCCGCAAAAAGACGTGTCAAGGATTCAACAAGTGTCTGAAGTATTGTTGGAAGGAACTGAAACCATGCATCTTCCAGGGCAGTCCATAAATCCGTAGGAATACGAGAGGCTGGAAATCTTTTCTAAACAGCACGCTGCAAGGATCCAAAATTTTTCTCAATGCATAATCTCTGCACATAGCGTTTAGTCACCTGCTAGCATCTACATAGATTGAGCTTCAATACTAAAATGTAAGTGTAAATTTTATCCCTTTATATGAACATGTATTTTATTACAATCTATTTGTTTCAAAACTGCATCACTCCTTCTATTAGCTTTATTAGCTTTCATACTCAGGTCGTTTTGTGTCCCAGCCTCGTCGCCGCTTTTGTGTCTCGTTCCATCGTAGGTGTCGGTGGCCGAGTGGAATGAGACCGACACAGGAACAAAGATAGCACGCTGGTGCAGGTACGGAGGGGCGCAGCCAGAAACTAGAAACACTAGAGTAAATTAGAACGAGATATATATTGCACAGAATTTATACAATACTTTTACAGAGATCAGTACTGCAGAATGCTGATACTTAGTAGTTAGAGGTCTGCCTAGTGCCTGTACGATAGCCAAGTCTTCACTGGTGCCTATCTGATTACGAAGGTCCTAACTGGTTGCTATCTCAATCCCAAGTGAACGATGTCGTTCAGTGGTGGCCACGAGCGGAGTTGCAGCAGAGGGCGCTCGTGGCTGTCGTCGTAAGAACGCCGCGCCGTGCGTGCATGGCGGCGCGCGGCGAAAGTAGGTGGCGCGCACTTTGTACTTGTGCGACACCACAGGTCGAATACTTTTATACTCACAAATTCAAATTTCTGTAACCGGAGGTGTTTTAAGTCCGGGAGCCATTGTAGCATTTCAGGCGCCATGCTGGAATTGTCCATGTCCATAGGAATGCACATGGACTTGAAAGGGTGTATGGTGATTAGCCAGGATTTCACTCCAACTGCACAAACCCCACACCATTACATAGCCTCCAACCAGTTTGAACAGTGTCCATGGATACATGTGGTTGCCTCCAACCCTTCCACATCCATTTGGTGGATATAAGAGGTGCGTTTTTTAAGTAAGTTCCGTTTTGGTGTAGACACTAGTAGTTCGCACACATACCGCAACGAGCGCATGCGTCGTGTATCGTCATGCCTCGGTAAACCCTGTGCTCCGTTACAGCTTTGTAGCTAACCTGTACGATTCTGTTCTGTGTTTTCAAAAGGTTTAAGACTATCAACTCGTCCGCCACGTGTGAGGTTCGCTCAGTGATATGGTTTTTGTCACCAAGGAACCTGTATGCTGCAGAAATTCGACAGATTTGCGAAGTGTACGGCGATACTGTTATGAGTAAAGCCAAAGTGCGTAAAGTGGGTACGAGAATTCAGAGATGAGTGTGACAAGGTCCATGATAAGGACCGCTCCGATCGCCCACCTCCGATTACAGACGATTTGGAGGTTTCAGCTGAAGCGAGGATTCGTGACAACAGGAGCTTCACAATAACACGTCTCTCAAACGAAATTCCTGACGTGTCGAGATCAGTGCCTTATAAAACGGCAGTAAACTCTTAGTTACCGGAACAGGCGGCTAGATTGTATAAAGAGGGCATTTTAAAATTGTTCAAAATGTTCAAATGTTTGTTAAGCTTATGGGACTTAATTAAGGGGTCATCAGTCCCTAAACTTACAAACTACTTATCAACTGCCTTATAGTAAGGACGGCACAAATATCCATGCCCGAGGGGGGATTCGAACCCCCCGACCGTAGTGGCCGTGCAGCCCATGACTGGAGCGCCTCAGTCCCTTCGGCCACCGCGGTCGGATTTTTAAAATTGCTTGAGATATATGATAAGTCTTTGAACAAACTTGGCAACTATGTCGAAAAATAAGTATGTAATTTCTGAAAATAAATTTACTTTTCTGAAATAACCTTTCGTTGTGTACCTCTGTTCAAACGGAACGCTTCTCGTAATTATAAACGAGACTCGTTAGACCAGGCAACATGTTCCCACTCACCAACAGTCGAACGTCGCTGTTCACTGACCCAGGCGAGGCGTGAAGATTTGCATCGTGCAATGAAGTACGGACACACGAGTGCGCCGTCCGTTTGTTAAATGGTTTGCAAGTTGACACCAAATGAGGTCACAGCATTGAAAACAGCAGCAGTTAGCGGAAGGGTTTGCATTTATGTCACGTTGAATGACAATATTCAGACGTCGTTGGTCCCGTTCTTGGAGGTACTTTTTCCTGCCGCTATGATGTTTTAGGGGATTGCCGATATTCATGGTGCACTTGCGAAATGGTTGTACGGGAAAATTCCCACCTCATCCGTTCCTTCTGTACTAGAATATTTGTGTGAAGAAGTTTTACCGAATAATAACACATTCTTTGGGGTGATTTGTTCAGTTGATTTATTACGTAAAACAGCCAAGATCACAAATTATCTTTCATTTAGATGATCGGTTTCATCAAATTATACTGCCGTCATCGGATCTGCCATTTACATCCGCCACTTCACAAATAGATTCTTTTAGAAATTTACTCGTTCGTTAACATCATTGTTGACATGTCATAACTCAAAATGTCACCCACATCTAGGTTTAATGTGATGTGGTTTCCTTTGTGATGTGGCGCGTGTAAATTACATATCCAATGACAACAGTTCAAAAAATGTTCAAATGTTTGTTAAGCTTATAGGACTTAACTACGGGGTCATCAGTCCCTAAACTTACAAACTACTTATCAACTACCTTATACTAAAGACGGCACAAATATCCATGCCCGAGGGGAGATTCGAACCCCCGACCGTAGTGGCCGTGCAGACCGTGACTGGAGCGCCTCAGTCTCCTCGGCCACCGCGGCCGGCAATGACCACAGTATAATTTGCCGAAACCGGCAATATAAAGAAAACAGAATTATCGATCTTGGCAGTTTTTAAAATAACAAATCATTTGAACAGTTGAACATTTTGAAGACACTGTTAGTTACATTATTATGTAAATAACTTCCAGCACATGTATAGAAGCATAATGTGTGAAGTGTCTACACGACGTTTATCCATTATTTATTTCCAAGTCTTATTTTGTTTTTCCACGACCGCCTTTTGAATTGCGGTCCCTATTTGGCGCTCGTGGCAGGTTCCACACAAATTTTCAGTTTGCATAAATCTTTTGTTAAAACACGAAACAATGCATCCCATAAGCCAAGTAAAGAGATAAAGCAGAGAAATATTACTTCCACAGCTGTAAATGATAGAAAAAGCGTGGACAAAATCGACTGGAATGTGCAGAAGTACTGAGTGAATATTCCAGGCCAGAAATCGTACTTTCCATTGTTCACCAATGTAATGGGCGTAGCACTGGTCAACACCCATGGCATCTACTGCCTCAAGAATAAAAATATTTTACTGCAACTCACAAAAATGGTGGCAAGAATCTATCTTGTCAGTCATCTGCTGCTTCCGAAGCAAAAAGCCTAGACGTCCATATACCCGAAAGCATCCTCGTGTTCCACTCATGACTTATGGAAGCGGGAGCATCAGTGAACGTTCTAAAATCGAGGAACAAAGAAAATGTGGAGATTGCAAGAAAAATACAAGGTAGCAGTGTTGAGTGTGCAAATTGGGTCTCCATATTGGATGTTTTGTTGTCTTACACAAAAAAATACAACGTGAACCAAGATTGTCGTGTGCCATGAAAGTTACATATTTGAAAGCTATTGCTTTTTCTATTTAATTCCTATCCCCTGTCAATCATTCAACCAAACAATTTACATAGATAGAAGAAAAATGGCAGTTAATGGGTTAATCTGAACCCGCCCGTAGAAGTGAAGCAAATTCCTAGTTTTTTTTTATCATTTTCAGCAATTTTCAATAAAAGTCACATAGAAACTAAACTTTGGACTTAGAAGGTAACAAATTCAAAATCACATGTATCACAAATTAATCTACTAAAGCAATAAAAATTTAAATGTTGGTTTTTTTCAAAACCATCAATTCCGAAAGTTCCTGACTGTTTGCTTTAAAACTTTGACGTAATGTTTACATTGCAATGCAAAATATTTTAATGTATTTATTTCTTCGATACATACATAAGCACCTGTAGCGATTATTGTAACAACGTTTCCCAATTACAAGTGTTTCTTAAGCGTAAGGGACTTAACTACGGGGTCATCACTCCCTAAACTTAAAAACTATTGATGAACTACCTTATACTAAAGACGACACAAACAACCATGCCCGAGGGGGAGGGGGGATTCGAACCCCCGACGGGAACGGCCTCACGCCTCAATGCGCTGGGCCAATCCACCACAGCTTCAGAATTACAAAATTTATATAAATGCAGATAAGATATATATTTGAATAAATCACAGGTACTAAGAAATTCTCGTGTATAATACAACGTCATGTCAGGGCTTCAAAGCATTCGGTGAAGAATATTTGTGGATATAAACTTTTGAACATGATACTTACTAATGCTCAGGCTTAGGCGAGGTTCTAGGAGATGAAGCAGGCGGAGGAAGTTGATGTAGGGAAAGGACGGGGCAGCAGATGAATAGGAAGCACCATTAGGAGAGGGAGGAGGTGGAGTTTCACAGAAATGGGTGGATAGAGGATCTGACGGACAGAGAGGGAAGATAGGCAAGGGGAGAAGGAGATCCACAGAGGAGGGAAGAGGGCATGGACAATGAGACGGGCAGAGAGAGATGGGGAGAGAGAGATAAAGAAAGCTGGAGTGTAGGATTTTTGTCACAAGCATCGCCAAACTACAAGTTTAGTATGATTCTAAAATATGTGTCAAAAATGAACGACACATAGAGGGGACCGAAATAAGTATATTTCGTACAGGAATGTGTGGTCGTTAGTGAAATATTACAGCCCTAGAGTGTACATAAGTGTGAAAGGAACTGGAAAGTAAAGTAAAGGAAAAACAAACAAAAAATTCTTGATAGTTTGCAGCAGATGTTCGAAATCGTGGCCACCAGCAATGATACAGCATTCACAATGACGACGCATGGATCGACGCACAACAGAAAAGACGTTAGGCATGACGGCCACATATCCAACAGTAACAGACACACGGGCAAGTAGACGTTATTCAGATGTGACGCGACTCCCATACACCGGGCTTTTAATATGATCCCTAAGAAAGAAATCTACGCATTTTAAATCGGCGCCTTTTGAAAACTATCAATAAAATTTATTTTTGCCTTTATTACCCTTTTCAGATGCTAACGCTGTAATATGTCATTACCGACCGCACATTTCTATAGGAAATCTGCTTATTTCGCTCACCTGTACCTGCCATTTCATTTTTGACATATATTATTGGACCACCCTGTATAATAAATATGTGATTTCTCTTTTCTTCAATTTCATTATAATCTGCAATAAGCCACTGGAACTTGTGGCCTTGTACAGCTACTAAACGATAACAACAGAAACGTGACTAAACATTGATATTCACAATTTGATTGCAAGGAGATTTGGAGAAATATTTATCAGCATAATTTACCTTCAGATGTGAAAGTAACGTCGAACAAACATGTGAAGCCGGCCGCGGTGGCCGAGAGGACTGAGGCGCTCCAGTCACTGTCTGCACGGCCACAACGGCCGTATAAGGTAGTTGATATGTAGTTTGTAAGTTTAGGGACTGATGACCCCGTAGTTAAGTCCCATAAGCTTAACAAACATTTGTAAAACATGTGAAAACAGAAGTACCCACCAGCTAACCAATGTGTACAGCATGTATGTAACTTTCTGGATACTGAGGAACACACATTCGTTTGCAGAAGGGAAGGACATTTGTAAAATGGTTAGACCGAAACAGGCTTCCATGTTGAGGGAGCGCCAAAGATCTTTATATAGAAGAACGTTCAGCTACCGGATACAGTTCCATTTCCCATAATCGCACTGTTCTGCCCTAAGGCAGGTCTTCACATGGTCTTCTCCGTGCAGTCCTGACATTTGCTGCCATCTTTGTTTTCTCATAACCGTTTCCTATTCTTATACTCTCAATCATCTGGTATCATCTACCTCCGCCTCCTCCTCCTCCTCCTCCTACTCCTCCTCCTTCTTCTTCTTCCATTCACTTTTCCCTCCATAGCACCCATGAGCAGACGATCTCTTCTCAACCAATTCCCAAGGCAATTCTGTTTTCTCTTTCTGATTACCTTTAAAATTTCTCTCTCTTCACCCACTCTTCTCAACACCTCATTTCTCACTTTGCCTAGCCACTTTACCCCTTCCATCCTCCTCCAAGTCCGCATCTCAAATTCTTCTAATCTTCTTTCGTCTTCTTTTCTCAGCGTCCATGTCTCAGCGGCCTTTAGTGCCACACTCCATACAAAGAATTTTGTCAGTCTCTTCCTCAGATTCCTGTCCATACACCACCCGCATAGAAGCATGTTTTTCTTATTAAATTCTTTCTTGGCATTGCTTTACGAGTTTTCACTTCCTTGTAGCGTCTCGTATCCTCTGTAATTATGCTTACCAGGTATTTGAAGGCACTAACGTGCTCTATCACTTCCTGACTTAGTCTTATAACCATACATTTTATCTTTTTCTTATTAATTCTCATTCCAAATTCCTCAAACCTCTTATTGAAATCCTTAAAAATTTTAATCATAGTTCTTCAGTTCTCTGCCAGTAACAACATATTATCTACAAGTTGAATACTTTTTGTTCTCCTACCGAGGAACCGTACACGTCTGTTTTGTTTTGTACATTTCTGCATAGTGTGTTCCAGATATACGTTTAAAAGTATTGGGGAGAGATAGTAGCCTTGCCTCATTCCCCTACTTATGTTCTTTCTTCTTTAGTTACCAATCTGTACTCGTATTTTCTGTTGTAGGTACAGATTCTTAATCAGCCATATCGAATGCCTTCTCCAAGTCAATGAAAACAGTACACTCTTTCCTGTCTCTTTCGTTGTATCTTTCACCCATTGTTCTTAGCAGTCTATGAGAATCTCTCCTTTCTTCCCTCTTCTAAATCTAAACTGCTCCTCTGCATTACTTCAGTCCTCCATGAATTCTTTTTATCAACTGTAGCAGAACTTGCTTTGTAAGTAATCAAACTTATCGTTCGGGAGTTCTTGGCATTTCTTTCCTTGTCGATCTATATCATTACTGCTGAGAGAAAGTCGCCTTGTCCTATATCTTATTGCATAGGTAACTTAATACTTGCGCATCACTACTCCTAAGGCTCCTAACTCTGCTCCCCAATAGGCTTTGAAATTCTTCGTCACTCTTAAAGCCTTTCCTACTTATCCTTCCAAGATGCAGCATCCTTTGTTCACTTCAGTAATTCTCGTCTCCTCTTCCATTTCAATATTGTTCAGCCTCATATAAACACTCCACGTATTGTGACAACCTTCCCAACTCTTCCTCCAGCTTATAAACCAATGTGTCATCACTTCTTTCTATTTCAATACTTGTCCTGCTTTTGTTTTGCTTCATAGACTAAGACTCCTCTTTTAGTTTCTTTATTTTCAAACACATTCTTTGAACCATGCCAGTCCTGTTTCTCTCCTTCATTGAGCTTCCTTATTTACTACTGTCTACCGTTTCCTTCTCTGTTACATAGTGCACAGCATTGTCTTAGTTACCCATCCAATCCTCATTCCCTTATCTTCATCATCTCTAAAACTACTTCTTCAGATTCCTTGCGTTTTTGGCACATTCTGTTTCATTTCTTGTTTGCACTCTCTTCATTAGGCGCTCTATCCCATTTTGACATTCTCGAGCTCGGAAACAAATGCCGTCGATTGGCCAATGGGTCACACAATGCACTACATCCTGACAACTTGAAAAATTGTAAGTGAAACTATTTGCTGTATCATACCTCACGACTTTACAACCTAATAATAATAAATATATAAAAATTGGAGATTACCGCAATTATTTATTTGTAACTCTTATGCGCTAATTTAAAAAAGTCTATTTAGTTTTGTATTATGAAACAGCTTAACTTTTTCTCCTCCTTTATCTACGTTATTTTTGGTTAATTATCAGGTCTAGAAAGAAAACAGAGCAAACATTAATAACAGAAAAAGTGAAATATAGTATGATAAAAGGCACCTGACAACGAAAATGAAGAATACATACCATTACTGTAGTAACACGTTTTGATTCTGAATGTTTTTCAAGTCCAGAAGATAAATTTTATTTGTATTCTGTTCAGATATTTTACTTAACATTGTTCTTGTCTCTTATTTGTTTTGATGTTACTAAAATGAAGGATTACATGAAGCTTAATACAAAATTGACGGCTTCAGGGTAGCAAGCCAACACAGGAAAAGGGAGTACTACATCATTTTATTTAAAACGTAGTCGTCGCCGATGAAGGTGAATTTAGAGAGCGCGAGGAGGGCATTTTTTATTTATTAATTTTTATTTTTAATATTCGGTGTTCTGCGAACCAGAAGAATCCTGAGGTTGAGTAGCGGCCCGGCTTACATTATTTATCAGGAAAATCCATACCACCATACACATCGCTGCAGAGTGTAAATTGCATTTCAAAATCAATTAGACAGCGTAGTTGACATTATATTACGTTTTTTATTTATTTTCAGACGTGGAGAAGATGGGAGCAGATACGAAGACCCCAGGCGGCCTCCGTCTGTACTTGGAATACTACTTCCGCAAAGCATTCAGTAAGTAGCACTATCACCAGTTCTAAGCAATAGCGTCTAAGGTTCCACCGTGGTCAGAGGTGCAAGGTATACCCAAACTTTTCAGATATGGACTACAACCCCGTCATCTCCAGCGCAATGCGCGAGCTGTTCTTCAAGCCCCAGGGACAAAACAAGACTGTCAACTTGACCATCAGTCTCACAGACGTAAGTAACAGTGATAGCAATCGCCTGGAAACAGCTCATTCCAGAAAGACCTGCTTTATTAAAAAAAAATTAAAAAAAAATTGTCGTTTGTGTAAATCTTAAATATCTGTTACTGCTTACTACGTCGGAATGTAGTTAGTAATGAGAATAAGAACGAGTACTATGATTCAAACTCTCTCTCTCTCTCTCTCTCTCTCTCTCTCTCTCACACACACACGCACACATATGTATATTTTGTGTGTATGTGTGTGTGGGGGGGGGGGTATTTTTGAATTTTAGTACACGTTATGGTTGGGGCATTTAAAACTGTTTTTGGAATATTTGGAAGAATCGAAATCGAATTACAAAAATGTGGGATAAAAGCACCTCGAAGACGGATATCCATTCACATGAAGTCGGCGTCTGCTACATCACCCCTAGGAGCGGGAGGACTGGCATGGGGTGACTTTGAAATATTACATAGTAAGCCCCAATTTTATTGCTGATTGCTGATTGATGGCGCTGTAATCGAGAAGAGTGAAAAGGAGTTTAAAATTGTGGGAAAAACGTTAAGATCTCGAACAAACAGTCGCTTTCTCTAGGCTTAAAAATTTCCAATATCAATAAACAGCTGGACAATACCGTGAAAAGATGTGGCAGGAGGAACAATCCCATTAGAAAATAGATTAGCATACTTCCGACGAGCTTCTTCAATATTTCTAAGAGCTTCTAAGTGATACCTACTATCTCTGCAACCGTTACCATAATGGAACAATTGCATAGAGGTGTGTACAGTCAGAATCATTGAAGTATAATGAACAGTCTGACCATACACTGAGAACATGATCACAGTCCGTGCTTCATTTGATTGTGGCTGGTGTCACATGATGGTATTACTAAGACTATCAGAACTGTTCTTCGATTTTCCTAATCTGTATTACCGTTTCTCAACGATTTTCATATCATTTTAATTTTTTCCCGATTACAGCGCCGTCTATCATGAGACGAGAAAACATTGTTTCATACAAATGTTATATACTAGCTTAATTCCTGCTGCTTCGCACGCCTAGACAGGATGGTCTGAGATCGTTGTTTCTATTTCTAAATATAAATTTTCATAGATTTTGTTTTAAAAATGCTTTCGTAACCAAGTATTTTGATACAACTTGCCACCCTCTATTGCACCATTAATTGCAGAATTCAAAACATCCCGATACACATTATTTTTTTAAATTCTCACCATGGTTCCAAATCCATAATTTCGCATTTCTGGCATCAAAATAGTCTCAGTAGCACCCTTAAAAGATTTTCCACATTCCACCCGCTTAATGGTTGAATTTCAAAACATATCGAAACAAGTCTTTTTAAAATTCCAATAAAAAATCTAAATCCGAAGTTTTGTACTTCTTGCTTCAAAATTGCCTGAATAGGAACGTATTTTCAAAAAACTGTTCATCTCCTATTTTCCCCCTTAGGGATGGAAATATCGAAAAATCGCAGATGCCTACAGTGGAAGATAAACAACGTCTACACATTTCAAGTTTCTATCATCTGTAGATTCATTTCAGCGCCGTATTCTGTCTTTTAGAAACGGATCGAGAACGCGAAATTTCTTTATTACGCTTTGGCAATATATATATATATATATATATATATATATATATATATATATATATATCAAAGCGTAATAAAAGACAGAATACGGCGCAGAGAGAGAGAGAGAGAGAGAGAGAGAGAGAGAGAGAGAGAGAGAGAGAGCATAAAAGTATCCAACACTGATAAAGGTTAAACAGAAAGGAGAAAAAATGAAAGAAGAGAGTAGTCACAATAAATGACATGATAGGGGAAAAAGGCATATACGAGTTTGCACTTGAACCAGACACAAACAAAATGCAATCCGTCAGATGCAGCTAAGGAAACTTCAGATCTGTCACATCTCTTTTCGAACCCCCCCTTCGGGCATGGATATTTGTGCCGTCTTTAGTATAAGGTAGTTCATAAGTAGTTTGTAAGTTTAGGGACTGATGACCCCGTAGTTAAGTCTCATAAGCTTAACAAACATTTGAACCTTTTTGAACATCTCTTTTCTACCATTACCACTTAGAAAAAAGGTTCCATGTTCATACATATCCTTTATAGCTATAGCTATATATAATGTATTTTTTACCTATGTTTATTGGAACAGGTTGTAATCAAATGTATTCTTTATTGTGCCACAGTCCTGTTACACTACTCACTGAGAAAATTACTATGCACATATAATAAATATATGTTGTAGTAAGCAAAATATATTATGAAAGTAAAGCGACGGGAAACGAACGTAGTTTGGAGGAACGAGAATTAACTTACTGGCTGGACTAGAATCAAAATTATGGACGACAAAGTAAGAAGAAAAATTCCTTATAAGCATATTATCATCGGAAATGGGTTAGTATTGGTTCAAAGAATTTTAATATAATGTGCGGCTGAAAAGTTCAGTGAATGGTCTCAGGCAATTAAGGAAACAAGATTTACAACCAAAACACCTTTACTGGCCTTCAAAGTAATCGTCATTGACTACAATACACATTCGACATTGGTTGTACAGCTGTTGGAATCTGCCAGCAAACGCTTCTTGTGGAATCGCTGGGAGCACTGAGCTCACGCATTGGTGGATCTCCGCAATCTTAGCGAAGCTTAAGCCTTTCATGTCTAATATAAGACGGCGAAATAGAAGGAAGTCTGCACTCGTTCGGCGTTGTCTGGGACTGTGTTTTGTGGACGGGTGACCCGAACGTGGCTCAACCCCGACACCTTCCTTTCCGTCTAAACACCCAGAAACATACATTTTACTCACTGCTTCAACACCATACATTAGCGCTAACATCCCATGTGTCTCCGTCTCCGTTTTGCCTAATTTGAAACAAAACTTCATGTTAAAGCGTTACTCTATTTTGCTCTGCACGATAGGGGGCACTTGTTGACACGTCCCTCAATGTCTGTGCGCTGCACCTCATCGTCGCCAGGGGGGTTGTAAAATGTGGGACTATTCACGGTATTTTTTAGACGTACTTTGTAGTATAAAACCTAATCTGACGAAGATATAAATGAAAATGTGCAGTCCCAGTATTACATTGTCTTCTAATTAATTATGGAGTATGGTAGAATAGCAAGTTACCAATGATTGACCTGCTGTGTTGTTGATGATCAAATTTTCAAATGTTTGTGATTCTATGGGACTTAGCTACTCAGCGGCGAGCTCCGTAGTAGGTCCTTAGAACGCTCCGGCACTCCACCGCGGCCCTGGGTTGATAATGAATTATTTTGTCCTCCACAGAATCGGCTAATAATGGAACATGCGGGAAACAAAAGAAACGAGACAGGATGGTATAACATGTCTTAAGAGCACAAGGATTAACATCCGTCGTTGTAGAAAAAGCTGTTGATACTAAAAACTTTGGGTGAATAGCGAAATAGACGTACATCGAGCAAATTACTTAGGCCGTAACTTGCAAGTGCTACTCTGCAATTGACACAATATTAGAATTTAAGATGGACCGCATCGTACACATTAGAAGACGGATGAACTGTGGCCAAATCGTCAAATGCTTGCAATACGGACATTACAGTAATCTAGCACAAAACCAGATACAATTGCATTATATATTTTGTGTTCACTAACAAATTTATTGACAACTTCCATCCGTGAGATTAATTAATGGATATACATTAATAATAACGGATTATATAAATTACAGTTGTGTACAATGTCAATTCAGATACAGCAGGAATGTGGAAATCCTGTGACTGAAAAAAGTACAACACATTTTTGTCTGTAACGAGCGAGGAGGCGCAGTGGGTAGCAAACTGCACGCGCATTTTGGAGGATGGCGGTTCAAATCCACTTACGGCCATGCACGTTTAGGTTTTCATTTCTGTTCCTAATCTAAGCAAAAGGTGGGCTGGTTCCTTTGATAGGGCCAGGCTCATTTCTTTCCTCATCAATACCATAACAATCAGAGTGTGAGATCCGTCACTAATGTTGACGATATAGGCCGACCGTGAAGCCGTAATATCCTTCTTCTGGTGACGTTGTGGCTCACGCGTGCACTGTGGAAAAGTGAGTTGGAGAGCGAGAAAGCAGTCGTACCATACGGATATTGCCAGTTGTGTTAATGGCCGACCGAAAATATTTCCTCACTACTGAACTATACTCTCTCATATTTCGCAGGTTAAGCCCTCGTTCTGTTTTCATTAGTGCATTATGTCTTTCAGTTACTTAAATCTGTATAGTTTTGTTCAGTAAAATACTAAGAAATATTATAAAAATCTATCATCATTAATCGACGCAAAAAGTTTAAACATTGTAATGAAACAGCGTTGTTAATGTAACAGATATATCGATGCAACATTTTGTAACTCTTAAAATAGAGAAAGCCCTTTTGTATGTAAGGAATTGGTAAGTATGTAGGTAATTTTTTCGGAATTTGCGTATTCATTGTAGTTGCTTTTACAGAATTTTAGGATACATACATAATTAGGTCAGAAGCCTCAACAGACAATAACTTAAGAAGATGACATTTTATCAGATTTGGTTTCAGTTATTTATTGGAGAATGGTATTGTAATTCGTAACATAGGTCGCACTTTATTAATAAATGGTGTGAAACGAGGCTTTTGTTTAGTTAACACATAAAAAACTTCTGAGTTTTCGTCGCATACTCAAAAATAGCATCGGCTTTTCCTCAGTTGCAGTTATCTTGGTTAGTTTTTGGAAGGGACTAAACAGCGACGGTTATCAGTCTGCAATTATCTCTTGTACATTACATCCCTTTAAGTTCAAATCAAATGTTTGAAAATATGTGGGACTCACTATGGTTATTAATCCCTAGGCTTAAACTAAGTTAAACTAATCTAAGGAAAACACACACATTCATGCCCGAGGGAGGACTCGAACCTCCGAACACAAACCCATGCCCGAGGGAGGACTCTAACCTCCGACGGCTAGCTACTGCGCGCCCCGCAACAAGGTGCCTTAGAACGCTCGGCCATACCACCGCGGCCCTTTAAGTCAGTAGGACGCTGTACAATCCCATCTTACACATCAAGCCATTAAGTAATTCTGAAGTTATACCCAAAATCACTGCGACTGATCTTCGTAGTAGTTTGAAATCGTCTACAGTATCAACCAGTATCTGGAGTAGGCACTGACGTATCGTTCTGATCTGTTTTCAAAGGGAAGTTCCGAATCTTGTCTACAAATACAGTAATCTGTGAGTTGAAATAATTCGTACGTACGGTCTAAGCAATGTGCTTTTAAGACTGCACCATCTTCAAAATTACGTGTAATACTGTACTTAATTTGATGCCGCACAGTAATTGTGTCGAATAACGAAAGTAAATTCAGTGCTTTATCGAGCGGAATAATAAAACCGTAACACAAGCAATCATTAATTTTACTGGAAAGGGTTTGGATGAAGCAACAGTTGCGCCAGTTCCAACCACTCTACCCAAACGGGAGATCATCAGCAGCGTCGAGCAGTCCATCAGGGGGCTTCCCTCTGAAACTGCCGAAGGAATCAGAAGGGAGATTTGCGGGATTTTGCAAAAAAGCTAAATCCCCGAAAACCAACAACTCCATGGCCGAACGCAGGGCTATACGCGCCCTAAGAGAAGACGGAGATACTGTCGTCATAGCAGCAGACGAAGACAATGCGACGGTACTGCTACGATCATCTGTCATCTGACTGCTGGCAGAAGATCGAGAGCTTTCTAAAAGATCCAACTTACATACCAGTGAACTAGGACCCTACATCAGCTGTGACGAGGAGGACTATCTCACTCCTGAATAACTCAGGAATGGACAAAGACATCGTAAGAAAGCTGTACCCCAGAGCACCGATACCTCCACGCCTGTATGGTCTCCCAAAGGTACACAAGATGAGTGTCCCTCCACCTCCGATAGTGGGCACAATAAATTCTCCTACTTAAGGATTATCGAAACACCTGGCGCAGCTCTTGGAGCCTCTCGTGCGCCATTGCACCCACCATGTGAAAAATTCAACGGAGTTTGTACGATACATCGAGAGATACGTCTGGAGGAAGGTGACATCTTGGTCAGCTGTGATTTACTTCTATCTTCAGAAGGGTAACTCTTGAGGACTCCCTAAAACTTCTAAGGAACCATCTTGACGAGGACACAGTGGGATTGTTTCGCCACGCTCTTACTACTACGAACTTTCAATGTGGTTGTAAATTTTACCTACAGATAGACGGTGTTGTCATGGGTTCCCCCCTGGTACCATCTATCGCTAACCTATACATGGAACAATTTGAAGAAACGGCCCTCGAAACAGCGTGGCTGAAACCAAAGCTATTCTACCGATACGTGGACGACACGTTCGTGAGTTTGCCACATGGCGAGAAAAATCTGCAAGAATTTCTTGACCACCTCAGTGGCATGCACAACAACATTAAATTCACCATGGAAATGGAAGAAAACGGATGTCTGCTTTTCCTTGACATCATGATAAAGAAGAAGAAGAACGACAGCACGCTAGGGTATTCGGTTTACAGGAAGAGGACACACACCGACTTACATCTCAACGCCAAAAGCTACAACCATCCAGCACAGCGCAAATCCGTTCTCACCATCCTGGTACGTAGAACACGAGATCTATGCGAGGTTGAAAGCCTACCGTCTGAATTGCAACACTTGAGGAAAACCTTTCGCTCGCAACAAAGGCTATTCGGGGACGCAGATCAGACGCGCGTCAACCGAACAACAGAAAGGAGAAGGAAGACATTCGGAAAGAAGACATTAAGCGCTCGGCGTTCCTTCCGTATGCTGGTTCATCCACGGCAAAGATCTTCAGGATATTAGAAAAGAACAGCATTAAAACAATCTTTAGATCGTCAGCAAATATCAAGCATATACTGTTATTTGTTAACATCGAATATTAATTTAATCATAAGGAAGTATTTCTGAAGGCATTTTTGGTGTGTTGCCTTGTATGGGAGTGAAACATGGACGATAAATCAGTGCGGACAGGAAGAAGATAAAGGCTTTTGAAATGTGGTGTTAAAGAAGAATACTGAAAATTAAGTGGGTGGATCGCGTAACTAATGAGGAGGTACTAAACAGAATTGGGGAGAAAAGGAATTTCTGGCATACCTTGTCTAAAAGGAGGGATCAATTGGTAGGACACATTCTTAGAGCCAGCCGCAGTGGCCGAGGGGACTGAGGCGCTCCAGTCACGGTCTGCACGGCCACTACGGTCGGGAGTTCGAATCCTCCCTCGGGCATGGATATTTGTGCCGTCCTTAGTATTAAGTAGTTCATAAGTAGTTTGTAGGTTTACGGACTGATGACCCCGTAGTTGGGTCCCATAAGCTCTACAAACATTTGAACATTTGGAACATTCTTAGACATCAAGGAATCGTGAATTTAGCATTGGAGGGAAGTGTTTGGGGTAAAAACAGCAGAGGGAGACCAAGAGATGAATATAGTAAGCAAATTCAAATGGATGTACTTTGCCGTTCTTACAAGGAGATGAAGAGGCCTGCTCAGGAAAGAGTAGGGTGGAGAGCTGCATCAAACCAGTCTCCGGACTGAAGGCCACAACAACACAGTGGGATCAGTGAAGGATAGACTTGTTATACAGACACCTGAAATATACAGCATCAGCTGCGAGAGTGGCAAATAGTATATCGGCCAGACGCAGCGGTGCCTCTCTCAGCGCTGCACAGAACATATACGGAACTATCGCCCAGGCCAAACGGATGAATCCGCTGTGGCAGAACACAGCCTCAACGCAAACCATATGCTTAATTCGAATATACAAAAGGGCTATGCAGGGCCAACTGGTTCTGGGATTCAATCTTCAAAGAGGCTGTGGAGATTAGGGTACATGGCAACCTAGTGAACAGTGACGGTGGATTCCAGCTAAGCACCGCATGGGATGCAGCGTTATCAAAAATACGCCAAGAACGTGCTGATGTGAAACCTATGAAGGCATCGAACGGAATGACCAGACCTGCTAGCGCGCTTGGAGTACCATCCCGCACCACCAGTCGTTACTACCCCCCACCACCTCTTCCGGAGGCGCGCGATTGGCGGTACCGATCCAAAGAACAAAATGATCTGCTGGTCCAGCAACTATAAAGACTCATACAGGACACGTACCCGACATTCCGCCTGAGGATGGCAAGTAGGAAACTTGCTGAAACGTTGCCACAGGACGACGCCCTGACTCGGCTGATAACACGAGAAGACTTCATCATCGAGATGCGCCGAGAAAGTCTAAATTCGCATATAATAATCAAATTTTTTCACCGTATAGTTTTCTTAATGTGGGGTGAGAATGTTTCGGGCTGACCGGAACGCCGTCTCTTCGTCACTCTGTCTGGAGGGCACACGTGCCATGCGTGCATGTCCCCAAAATCCCGTAAGCGGTCGACTGCGAACAGCGGGCAAATTGAAGAGCACCTTGGCGACCATTATGGTGGCAAAGGTCCGCGCGAACTTTAAATGTGAGTAAGACTGTTTTGCTTAGAGTGTGTGTCCATACGACTTAAGCAGCGAAAACTATGTCTCATTTAAATATATAACAACAAAACAGCTTCAGACTCTTTCAATATACAGAAAGTATTAGTTGTGTGTAAATTTATTACACATGTGGTGCAGAAATCGGCCAACAGCGTTTCTAAATGTTCAAATGTTTGTGTAGCGTATTGAACTTAACTGCGGGGTCATCAGCCCCTAAACTTACAAACTACTTATGAACTAGCTGATACTAAAGACGGCACAAATATCCATGCCCGTGGGGGGATTCGAACCCCCGACAGGGAACGGCCTTGCGCGTCGTAGCATAGCTCCTCAATGCGCTCGGCCGTTCCGCCGCGGCAACAGCGTTTCTTCTACCTAACTAAATCGAATTATAATATTTAGTTTTTTAGCATTCTAAGTGCAGCATATGAACGGAATTTATCGTCAGACACGATTTTTTGGCACTTTCTCAGTATTTTCTACGATGGTGAAAGTTTTGTACAAACATTAATTTCGGAAGAATTTCACAACACTTTACGTTTTTGCTTGAGTACATGCTGTATTCTCCAATATTTGGATATTTCATAGCCTCAAAAAAGAAACAGGGCTGCCTGCAACAGCTAATGTCAAAAACTGGCTTCGAAAATGAAATATGCCATCAGATATATAACTGTAAAATACCGTCTTACCTTGTGAATGAAAGGAACGAGCCACTACCAAATTCTTTTAAGAACACGAAGTTTGCCATAACTTTTGCTTAACTAAGTGCATCTAACATTAGTATAAGAGTATCTAGTAAGAATATTACCATTTTTAATGCTGTAAGCCAAATACCTTACATTAGTGTAAACTGCTCAAAAGTCTGCAACTATCGTCATAGGGTTGAACTTCAGAATGTGCATCCAATGTGGCTGCGTGTCATTCATATATAGAACTACACACAGTTCTGCAAACCCCTGAAAGTTTTTATACCTATATGTAGAGGACATTACCTTTAAATTCTTTGTTACAAGTTGCTAACATTAATTTCATAAACGAAAGTTCTAACTACAGGTGAAGTAACTGATCTGGAGCCACCAATATTTCTCACAAGCATAAAATGAATCTTTTTGAACTTCCTGTCCACCAGTACTGCTTAAACTAGCTGGTTTTTAGGAGCTACCAGTATTGTAAAAGCCAATTATTTATTTCATTCAATCCTATATTGTCTTGACTAAAAGCCTGATAAGCAAGAGTAACTATCATTGAACACAAGCAGTAGGGTACTTGTATTCCTGAGAAATATAAATGGGAAGACAGTATTCGTTCCCTTTACTCCTTTCTTATATCGATTTATGCAGTTAAATGCTGAGTAGCTCTTCAACATCGAGTTTCGTGTATACTGCAGTAGTCAAACAGTACAGATGTGACTACCAACTGAGTATATATACCACAGTAGCCATATAATATACAATTTATCTCCTAACAACAGTCATATTTATTTACACTTGCCACTATCATGGCGACCGGCCGAAGGTTTAAATTAAACCGCTACAGCAACGCCGTTAGGATGTATATTTTACAAGGTCTTTGGGCAGCAGACTCCACTGATATCCCCAGCTCAAGAGGGCGCAGGCCACTCGAACAACGGACAAACGAAACCCAAAGCAGACGCCACAGGCGGTGCAAGGAGGAAGTAAAATCGATCGAGAATATATCAAACGCGGAACGCTCAAGATCTCAATCAGCAGCGATCTAAGAAAAATACGAGGCGGCACGGCTCAGTTCCGAATCTTGTCTAGATTTCAAATACAGCAATGAATGAGTTGTAATCAGTCACGTAAGCAATGTGCTTTTAGGACTGCACTCCCTTTAAAATTTCGTGTAATACTGAGGCGCTCCAGTCACGGTCTGCACGGCCACTACGGTCGGGTGTTCGAATCCCCCCCTCGGGCATGGATATTGTGCCGTCCTTAGTATTAGCTAGTTCATAAGTATTTTGTAAGTTTAGGGACTGATGACCACGTAGTTAAGCCCCTTCAGCTACACAAACATTTGAACTTAATTTCATGCCGCACGGCAATTGTGTCGAATAAGTGTTTCAGACGGATCGGAGCGCCGCCTCTGCGTCACTCTGTGTGGAGGGCACACGTGCCATACGTGTCTCTGTCACCCCGTTTACATGGGCTCCCAAAACCGGATTTCGTAAACCGATTTCCCAACTCCGCTTTTGGGTGGTCATGTAAACACTTCAAAATCGATTATGGAAATCCGCTTCTCTAAAGCGGTTTTCCATTCCACAATCGATTTGCGTCCCCATGTAAACGCAACCGTTTTTGAAACGCTCTTGGCTTGTCATATTGTGTTTTCTTGGTAAGAATTTTCGGCACATATTGAAAGAGTGATATTTTCTAATCTAATATATAAAACAGTGTGTCCGTATATTTGTACGTGTTGCAAACAAATCTACAGTTTTCTTCCAATCTTTATGAAATTTTGTACACGTAAGCTTCAATCAACGAGGACGGTCGCCGTAAATGTAAGAATCACGAACGATACATAGTTCATGAGATATGACATCATAAACAATGAGATGCACGTAAAACTGCTCCATTTAGCGACAATGCTGCTCATTTTCTCCAATACCACTGGACTGATTTCAACCACATTTGGTGCACATATTCCTTACCGTGAGGTCTGGGTAAGAACCACATACGACACATGGTTCAGAAGATATAATGTCAATTAACAATATAGTTGTAAAAACTACCACATAATGCGATGAGACTTTATTCACACGCAGTATGAGAATGACAGTACTTAGCGACTTGCAACAAACTTTAAACATAATTTCAAACCTTTGTTAAACATTTTCTCGCTGGCAACCATAGTAAAATGATGAAAGGAAAAAAGTTTCTCGCTTACTACTTTTCCGCTGTTTATGGAGTAAAACTACGGCTCTCGGTATGACGTTACAATTTATAATTTGAACACTACAAATTGTAGCGACAGGGAATTTTACACACTGTATACACATATATAGTTGAATGTACCTTCTAAATTGCATCACATTCCGACACAAGTTCATGAGATATGAGCACGTAAACAGTAACGTTCCGCTGTTCATGTACTAAAACTACGGCATTCAGTATGACGTTATAATTTTTAATTTCAACTCTGTAAATTGTAGCCTCAGGAAATTTTTCAGACAGTATACACGCATATAGTTGAGTGTACTTTCGAAATTGTATCACAGTACGACACGTAGTTCATGAGATATGAGTACATAAACAGCAACGTTCATGCAAAACCTCCCCATCACGCACCAAGTTTTAACCCTCTCATGCACGAATTATCAGCCAGGCAACGAAGAAAATTTCTCATACACTATTTCGTAAGTTAAGACCTATCTTGTGTAGAATTCATTATAATTTATCTAAAAAAATATTTTCATAGACCAATGGGGAGGTGTCCTCAAATGAGGGCAGTGAGTACGAAAATTGTTACATGGAACACATATTAATAATATCAAATAATTCATGAATAGAGTACACTATTTTGTGTTTTTTGTACAATGAAATTATTTCAGCCACTCAGGGCACGCATTAAGTTTACACTTTCCTCAAATGTAATGTGTTATCCGTCAACAGTTCCGAACTTGACACCTCTTAGCATTGGGATCACCTGGCTTGGCTTGCCAGTATTATACCCCTTTGAAGCGTAATTCGTTTGGTACCGAATGACAGGCTTCCTTTTTTTTATTTTATTTTATTTTTTTTTTTTTCCTTGATGTACAGAGAACAATGTGCTTTCAATGTTCAAATGTTTGTACAACTTATGGGACTTAACTACGGGGTCATCAAACTACTTATGAACTAGCTAATGCTAAGGACGGCACAAATATCCATGCCCGATGGGGGATTCGAACCCCCGACCGTAGTGGCCGTGCAGACCGTGACTGACGCGCCGCAGCTGACCTGGCCACCACGGCCGGCAATGTGCTATCATCTGAAGTCCTGCCTCTACTATTTCTTGTAATCTCTACTTTCCATTTCTTTGTTAGCCCAACGACTAACATTGCCGTCTAGGAGACATTCAAATGTTCAAATATTTGTTAAGCGTAAGGGACTTAACTGCGGGGTCATCAGTCCCTAAACTTACAAACTACTTATGAACTAGCTACAACTAAGGACGGCACAAATATCCATGCCCGAGGAGGGATTCGAACCCCCGACCGTGACTGACGCGCCTCAGTCTAAGAGACATTCTATCATTTATTATTACTCCTCATATGCTCTTATCATCACCTCGGATGTAAAAGATGACAGAAATGAGACAAAATTTAAATGTCCTCATTTGAGGACGTGACGCATGAGAGGGTTAATCTGTTACTTCTTTACTACTAATTGTATTGCAACGAGATCTTACAGACATACAGCCCTTATACGAATGAATATACACCTGAAGAATGGTTGGAATAATTAAATAAATACCCGGGCAACGCCGGGTTTTCAGCTAGTGT
Organism: Locusta migratoria; assembly: GCA_026315105.1. Taxonomy (NCBI): domain Eukaryota; kingdom Metazoa; phylum Arthropoda; class Insecta; order Orthoptera; family Acrididae; genus Locusta; species Locusta migratoria. The sequence continues at coordinate 324,209,815 of CM048750.1, forward strand.
CAAATAAAACTATAAATATTGGAGTGAACATAAATCTGTGTATTTAAATAAGGACTAAATAAGGAACTGAATCAGATGTTTTTCAGCCGCCATATTACGTGGGCTAGGAAATCCGATTCAGGCTATGCCATGTAAACACGGACAGCGAAAAACTGTTTACGACAATCGGTTTTCGTCTTCCGGAAGAAGTGTTCCATGTAAACGTAGTGAGTTTACGCTGGTTCGGCACAGCACGTGAACGACCGGCGCGTCACGCTGTCGTGTCGCGTCAGTCACAGTAGGCCGGGACATGACTAGCTGGCCACTGGGGCACAGCCCACTGCCTCACAGCGGTCAGCCGGTGAGCTACGCGATCGGGGCCTGTTCTACGTGACGAGACACGACACCGATCAAACCTTCTCTTTTTTGCGGCGTTGCTGCTCGTCTGCCCTTTGAATAATGCGGCTTGCGGATAACTTGTTCGAATCCCCCCTCGGGCATGGATATTGGTGCCATCTTTAGTATAAGGTAGTTGATAAGTAGTTTGTAAGTTTAGGGACTGATGACCCCGTTGTTAAGTCCCTTAAGCTTAACAAACATTTGAACATTTGAACTTGGATAAGCTGTTCGCGTTCTTCAACGGCAGCAGTTGTTAACGACAGTGTGGCAGGTGCAGGGGGAGACCGGGGCTAGCTGTTACAGGTTTTTTTTTTTTTTATTTTTTTTTTATTTTTTTTTTTTTTTTCCCTAAAATATCATTATTTCCACACAAAACACGAATGTGCACAGAACAATCTTCAGAAAACAATTATTGTCCTAGGTCTCATATCACGTGCCGAGGGGACTGAGGCGCTCCAGTCATGGTCTGCACGGCCACTACGGTCGGGGGTTCGAATCCCCCCTCGGGCATGGATATTTGTGCCGTCCTTAGTTGTAAGTAGTTCATAAGTAGTTTGTAAGTTTAGGGACTGATGACCCCGTAGTTAAGTCCCATAGACTCTACAAACATTTGAACATTTCACGTTAATAAACTCTAGATTACAACTTACCCGACTACACTATACAGGGTTATTTGTCACTAAGGACAGACCGAAAATTCTGTTTCGGATTCGGTTACGACCAGATTCAGCCAAAATATTGCTTTCGGCCGCGGTTTCGGCAAGAAATCAGCAGAATCTTAGTCATTTTCGAAACTAGCATTCTTCAGTTTATTGATCAAGTCTGTTAGCGTTCTGGATGGTTTCAGTCAACAAGAACGTTTTACCTCAGTTGGCGGTGCGCCGTTTAACTGATAGGAGTCTCTCCTCCCGCCTAAAACTTGTGGGTATTTTGTTGCTAAGCGCAATATACAGCACTCGTATCTTACCGTGTTATACCATGTTTGTAACAATTTAACTAAATCAGTGTTCCACGTAATGGAACGAGTTATGGTTATGCTGTAATTATTATGAGTTTCGAGGAACGCGAGGGTTCGGAAACATTAATCACGTCGTACACGCGTTTTCCTGTTTGCGTAAATTTATACTGACAACCATCACACTTTTAGTCGGAACAGTGACTTTATTTTAGGAAATAATTTCTGCAGCACTGTTTGAAGCTGCTATGTATTCAAGAATACCAAAAAGGAGATATGTCAAATTATTTGTCGGTTGCAAAAAATGGAAGATGGCAATATAAACCTAGCGCTCTCAAGAAAAAAGTCGTAAATGCTACTTACAAGCAAACAAATTATCACTTTCTGCCTATTTTGTATTGTAGTAGTCATGTTGAGGCTCTGACATTCTGTAGTATCTATTTGGCATGTTTGTTGTGTACCAAAAGGGTATCTTCCTACAAGAAGATATGCAACACTGTGGAACTTGTGGTAGCTATACAGTAGACTCGTTAATTCGACGTGAACGGGACCGGGGTCACTGGAACTATAGAAATTTACTCGTGAAAAAGAAAAAAAAAGTCGACCATGAAAAGAATACACTTGTGAAAAATTAGACCTTTTTTTAAAGCAAAGATTTTAAATCGTTATGTACATTGGCAGCTTGGAGGTTTTAAAGTCTTTACACTATTTACTTCGCGTTAGAACGGTAAAGATAGAATGTATCCGCTCGTATTTATGGTAAAATGGTAATTCCCAGATTCGAAATATCGAGACTCCACTGTATCGAGTTCAGTTTGCTTATTATCTAACTTGCTTTACTTTTCTTTGTAAGTAGAAAATTCACAACGAGGAGAAAAGAATACAATTTCGAAGTATTCTAATAAAAGTCCCGTCGACATGCATAAGATGAACATTAACAAGAGCATAACAAGGGTAATGGAATGCAGTCTTAGAAAATCAGCCGATGCTGAAGGAATTAAATTATGTAACGAAACAATACATGTGGCAGACGAGTTTGGTACTTGCGCAGTAATGTAACATATGATGGCCGCATACAGAGGATATATAATGCAGAATGTCAATGGGAAAAAGTGTTTTTGAAAAAGAGAAATTTGCAATTTAAGTGTAAGGAAGTCTTTTTTAAGGCATTTGTGTGGAATCTTGCCTTGTACTGAAGTGAAACTTGGATGATAAATAGGTGAGATAGGAAGTGGATAGAGGCTTTTGATACGTGGTGCTTCAGAAGAATGCTGAAGATTTGGTGGGTAGATCACGTAACTAACGAGGAGGTACTAAAAAGAATTAGGGAGAAAAGAAATTTTTGGCATACCTTGACTAAAAGAAGTAATCGATTGGTAGGACACATTCTTAGACATCAAGGAATCATAAGTTTAACAAAAGTTCAAATGTTTGTATAGTCTATGGGACTTAACTGCAGGGTCATCAGTCCCTAAACTTACAAACTACTTATGAACTATTTACGAACTATGATGGCACAAATATCCATGCCCGAGGGGGGATTCGAACCCCCGACCGTAGTGGCCTTGCAGACCGTGCAGACTGGAGCGCCTCAGTCTCCTCGGCCACCCCTGACGGCTAAGTTTAACATTGGAGGGAAGTGCCTGGGGGAAAATCGCAGAGGTAGACGAAGAAACGAATACAGTAAGCAAATTCAAGTGGATATCGTTGCCGTTCTTATGAGATGAAGAGGTTTTCTCAGGGGAGTAGGATGGAGAGCTGCATCAAACCCGTCTCCGGACTTAAGACCACAACGCTCAACGGATCATGCTCTTTCTTCTGCGCTTTTAAACACTTCCATTGATTGATTCTGAAGGAAGCTATGAGTGCACATTCGACTTCATTTTTTTTCCAACTTTTTCGTCATTTCACCAAGCATATTTTCGGTTCAAAGTAAGATACACAGTTTTTTCTGACATAATAAGAAATTAATGGTCAGAAAAACATATAAAAATACCATAAATTTAGAAGTTGTAACTAAATATTGGAGAGCGAATATTGTTACCTTCCATAGATTTAACACCATCTGAGATTTAAGCGACAGAAGTGTCGAATTAGATTGGCGCGTTTTATAACGACCAACAAAACAACTTCAAATTTATTGATGTATTTGCTCTTTACATTACAGCAATAATTTCAATGGCCTGTGAGCGATGCTAAAAACGCAAAAGAAGTTGGCTACCTTCCTTTCTTGCTTCCACTCGCTTACAAAACTTCTGAATCGTCATGCAGCTTACATTGTACTTCTGGAGCGCTTTTCGCAGTGAAGAGAAGCCGCTCACCATTCCATTTGCTCCTTCAGCATTGGTTTCCTAGGGCGTAGTTAGTTTACGGATTATACCTGCCGCGGCGGAGCGGCCGAGTGCATTGAGGCGCAATGCTATGATGCGCGAGGCCGTTTCCCGTCGGGGGTTCGAATCCCCCCCCCTCGGGCATATGTTTGTGCCGTCTTTAGTATAAGGTAGTTCATCAGTAGTGTGTAAATTTAGGGACTTATGACCCCGCAGTTAAGTCCCTTAAGCTCTACAAACATTTGATTATACCTATTGATAAACACTATTTGGTAAATGAAGGGAGAGCAGAACCAACTTAACAACTCGCCCCTGCCCCTTTGTAACAATTAATCTCATGCTACACAATTTTGTCTTACTGGGAAAAGATTAATCTAAAATTTTTGTATGGAAGTTTCAAGTGTAAAACTACTTACCTGAACGCTGACACGTAACTGTTGCAAAGTTGTAACTGAAGACGGCATTTCACTGGGATCTAAAAAGAAATACACAATGTAAACAAATTACTTGAGCACAAAAATACATATTTTATTTCACTAGCGCTTTATTACCAACTGACCCAATAAGGAAAAGATGAGAGACTTACACAGCTACAATGAGTTGCAGAAACAAGGAAAGTGCTCTAAAGGTTAAATGTATATTGTCAGGTAACAACCTGCCGTGTGTAACAACTATCCCCGTATTCCTTAGCTGTCAAAATCGTGGCGTCGTACTTTCGGGAGCCTTCATTTACATGTTGAAGTAATAAATTCATACTAACGTATTTGGAGCCGCTGAAACAAAATTAGACAATAACAGTTAAATGCTATTTTGTCAAATGTTGACATTCTGAGAAACGTGGTTGTGGTATTGAAATGTTTCTAATAAAAACAGCTACCAACTACAAGTATGGATAAAAATATTCATTTATTTTAACTGTGACCGGTTTCCGATCTTTTTCAGAAATCCCTCATTAGATATACTGCTTACAAGCTGTGGCCTCGTGTTTACTGCTTGCTTTGCCCCCAAAGACTGATGCTACATTGCGTGAATAACACAAAATTTAACAGCGCCCACGCAATACATGTACAGAGAAAGACAGTTGTGAAAAATAACTGATGAGAGCAGAAGACTAAATCGTCATAATACGACACATAACACATAAGTTTTTGTCACACCTCACGTCTCATTAAGTTAAAAATCCCGTAACATAAGTGTAGTTATCGAATAAAATAAATAACCCATTTACAAACTCATCGAATAGCGCATAAAACAATTTTTTGTCTATCTTAGGGCAGCACATCTTTACCATAATAGTGATGCCACAGCTTGTAAGCAGTACAACATCTGATGATGGATTTGTGAAGAAAATCTGAAACCGGTCATGGTTAAAATAAGTTAATGTTTTATATCCATACTTGCGGTTGGCAGCTGTTTTATTTATTATAAACTCAGTTAAATTCAATGTAGCCATAATGTGGTAAAGTAATTTTCATTTATTCTCTAAATATTATATAAAAAAGTCCTCCGGCCAGGTTTTGTCTGTCTGTCCTCGATAAACTCGAAAAGTACTGAACGAATTTTGATACGGTTTTCACCTGTGGACGCTTTTTTCATGACGAATGATTATGTGTATAATTCAGTAAGATACATGGATGAGTGTACCAAGCAAAGTTCCGTAAAATATGGAACATATATAATCTAAGGAGTACCTACATATTCTGCAAAGTGCGAACTTCATGGTACATGTGATAATGTGTTTATTGCTCCACAATACGATTCTTGCGCATTCAAATCATGAAATCGTATAATACTGACGTAAAACACGTCAGTTCTTGATCTCTCAGCGCCTATTGCTGAATCACATTTTGCAGGTGATCCACAGAGGCACAAAGACAAGAAAAGCATATAGACTCGAAGAAAACATCAATACTGTGTTGTTCCTTATAGGACGTTCTACTGTTATTTTTTTTCTCGTTTATTGTCATTTCATTCCCTGGGTGGAGGCGCTCTTCAGCGTGCAGTATTACATAATATGAAAGAAGAGAAAAATACAAAGGAGGACAAACAGAAGAATACAAAACATAAATATGGCGAAAAATGGACGAAAATATGCTGCGTAAATTGTAGCTCTAATAAAGGCGACGGAAAACAATGAAAACAGAACTCTGTAGCACTGATGTATACGGACATTTAAAATACACAGGCGTCGGCTTCGGGATCGCTGTTCGCAGTTTTTTTTTTAATAACTGATGCGTTTCACTCCGACGGAACACAGATGATCACACGCATATGTTTAGTCAAATTCATGATTGAGACTGTGGAATGAGCGAGGGGGAGGAGCGGAAGAAGGCTTTTGGTTGGAGAGGAAGTGGTGGAGTGGTGTGCGGTTAGGGGGGAGGGAGGGGCTACTGGGCATTTGGGAAAAGGAAGGGGGTCAGATGTCCATGGAAGCTGTAAGGGGTGGGAAGTTGGATACCAGAGAGACTGGAAAGAGCAGGGAGGGATGGGAGGAACGAGGGAGGAAGGGCCATCAAAGGGGATCAAGGAGGTAGGAGATGGGGAGAAAGAGGATCAGAACTTGTACGAAGGGTAGATGCCTGGACAGAGGGCATCGTCAGGGAGACGAAGGGTGCGGAGATTACCTTGGGAAAGGCTCAGGAGGATGGAAAAGTTGAGAGCAAAAGGGATAGAGTGGTAATGGCGGGCAACCGACTGGGGTCGGTGAGGAGAGGATGGACAATAGGGCGATGGGGATCCTGTTTATGGTAAAGGAGGTGTTCAATGAAGTGGACAAGGAGGGGGGATTAGGTCATAGAGGAGCCGTATGGGGCATGGGGGATGAGAAGGGATACAGAAGGCGAGGCGGAGGGAGTGGCGTTTCAGGATCTCCAGGGACTGGTAGAAGGATTTTATTGTTTTTGTTTTTCGGAGGGGGGGGGGGGAGGTGGAGATACAGGCAGGATGGGAGACGCAAAGGATTAGGTGGATGAGGGATTTGAAGGTATATAGGATGGTGCAAGGGTTTACACGCCAGGTTCGGCCAACAAGGACTTTGAGGAGGAACAGGTGGGAGTGGGCTTCTTCTTGGATGGTGCAGAAGTGGAGAGTAAATGATCAATAGTGAGGCCCAGATACTTGAGGGCAGGGAGATATCATGTGTCTGTCTGTAATCTATCGGACCAAACTGCGTGGTCATTAGTCCGTAGCTTACAAACTACTTAAACCTAGATAAACTAACCTAAGGACAACACACACACCCATGCCCCAGGGAGGACTCGAACCTCCACGGCGAGCAACCGCGCGCTCCGCAGCTAGGTGCTTTAGACCGCTCGGCTACTCCACCGCGGCTGAGATATCATGAGGATAGAAGGTTGTGTGGTACGACCTACGATGATCACCTGGGTTTTGGCAGGATTTATAGAGAGGAGCCAATGGTTGCACCAAGTGCTCAAAAGATCAAGGTGGTCTTGGAGACGATGGTTGGAACGGTCTAGGTTGGGAGCTAAGCCAAGGAAAGCGGTGTCATCAGCATATTGGAAAAGGTGTAAAAGTTGGGCATATATTGTTTGGCTGGACTCAAAGATATATTATATTCTGTGAATTACGAACTTTGCGTACATGACAAAACTCATTTATTGCTTTATAATACGATGCTTACACAATTGAGACATTATGTCCTGTATATTGACATGAAATGCCCCAGTTTTTAATGTTTCAGCCCGTTTTCCCGTATTCATCCTTTACTCTCAATGAACAGAGAAACGCATCTAGAGGTATCCTGAACTGCGTAGGTCACCTACTGAACCAAGCGATAGATATCTCTACAGACATGCTACCATTATCTTTCTAGGATGCTCTTTTTTTGCTCTTTATTTATTTATCTCTCGCTGGTAACGTCACACATCCATTTATCACAAACACTTTACTCTTTGTACTATCTTACAAACATGTTATAAAAATACACGGTAGAAATGAAGACCTTCTGCCACGTCTGTCTCTCTATTCATGATAAACTCAAAAACTACTGAACGTGTTTTCGCATAGGTTTCATCATTGGACTGTGTGATTGATGACGGAGGTTCAGGTGTAGCTTTATAATTCATTACTGTGCGTAGCAGTTGGTAAGTGTGGCGACAAAAAATCCGTCGAAGAGAGCAATAAATATCCTCCTGTATATTCGATCACTGACGAACATTATCGTACATGTAACAATGCGTTTATTGTTTCAGGATGTTGTTGTAGGATGAACACGAGATAACTTTAAATCTTACAAAAGTGCTCCTTGCATCAGACCAATACAACACTGTCAAAAAAGAAAAGAAGCTGCATTATATATTTTCTGCCACCTGTACGACACCAGGGCGGCTTGTTAGTACATAAAATGAGTTTTAAGCCAACTACTTTTTTCTAGTACAATTTAGAAAATATTTTTTGTTACTTTCTTACATGTACTGAATGATCAATGGAGGCTCGAATTCCTGAGATTTCAGAGTGGAGAGTGATGAAATGCAGGGCGACGTACGAAAAAGATGAAAAATTTAGAGCGAAATAAAAAGTTGTTAAGCTCATTTAGTGCCCGGTACAGTCGTCGATTCAGATATGCATACTGATGAGGCGGTAGCACTGTTAGCGTCCTATCACCGGCGACTCGATGCAGATGCGTCCGGCGCCTTCCGTCTCGTAAACAAGCAATCGCAGACGTGATTGGTATTGGCTTTGTCATCGTCTGCAGACTAGTGACCGCAGCAGCCACGCTCATCACGGCATTCCATTCAGATCAGCCACACGCGCTCGCCCTGCACCAGCGGAGGACAGAACGGTGCTCTGAAGTGTGGTCCGTGCATGTTATTGGCATCTGATCTGCAAAATATGATTTTGATTTTTAAAAAAAACGATGTTTCACTTATTTACACATGACGCGTTTCGTCTCTTCTGAGCATCATCAGACGTTGATGGTGAAATTTACAAAATTGTTTAAAAGACAGGAGTTAACTCAAAAATGTGTAATGTCTTCTCGAAGCAAGAAATACTGAAAGTAGGGAAGGTGAGGATGATAAAACTGCAGGCCACATGACGACCTTCATGTTTTGGCGAGGGGGGCGGGGGATCGGGGAGAAAGTTGAACTAATAAACTACCTCTGAAGACTATGGTTTGACGAATAAAATTACTTATTACCGGGGTAGCAGGGAGACAAAGTTTTAAATTCAAATAAAACAGAACTTTAAAATAGAGGTGGCAACTGTTGTATGAGACTTGTATTGACTTACATTAATTCACTGGCCATCACTCTCAAGCAACAGTTGCTACAGCTATTTTAAAATTCTATATTATTCGAATTTAAAAATTTGACGCACTGGTACAGCGGTAATAAGTAATAAGTATCCCGGTAATAAATAATTTTATTCGTTAAACCATATTTTTTTAGTTCAACACTCCCACGCCAAATCGTGACTGCTCATCTGGCCCTCAGTTATAACAGCCTGCACTTTCCTACCTTTCTTATTATTTTCTAGTATTTCTTGCTTAGGGAAGATTTCACATATTTTTTAGTTAACTCCTGTACATTAAACAATTTTCTATATTTCCTCTTCAACGTCTGATGATACCCGGAAGAGGCGAAACCTGTCATGTGTAAATAAGTGAAACATCGCTTTAGTACAACCAAGACTTTTTTAATCAAAATATCTATTACAGTTGTGCGAGCACCACACAAATAGGGAGTGGAGTGATTTCAGTTCGGCAAAACATGAACATCTCGACTTTTAAATTTGATTATTAACGCTTCCGGTATTCAGTTGTTCAAGTTTAACATAAACATACGTCTTCCTGGCAGATTAAGACTGCGTGTCGGAACCTGGATTTGAACTTGGTGTTCCAGCTGTTTGGGTACACAGTTTTAATCTGCCTAGATGTTTCATATTAATGCACTCTCCGCTGCAGTGTGAGAATATCATTCTGTATCATAACTATTTCTCAACGTCTATGTAACGGGCGCTTCGAGCATTACATGGTGTAAGCACGCTAATTTCTCATCGACATCTGTGCGGTAGCCTGAGAATTCTGACATCGGACTCTCTGCATCTACGTGGGATACTCTGCAAATCACATTTAAGTGCCTGGCAGAGAGTTCCTCGAACCACCTTTATACTTTTTATCGCCCATTCCATTCCCGAATAGCGCGCGCGTATTTATTCCTATGTAGGTGGGAGTCATCTATATATTTTCTCATTCGGAGAAGAATGTTGGTGATTCGAATTTTGTAAGTAGACCACGCTGCAGCGATAACCGCCGTTGTTGTAATGTTTCCCATCCCAGAACCTCTATCATTTCCGAGAAGCTGTCTTCCCTGTATCATGACAATACGAAACGAGCTGCCGTTCTTCGGACTCTTCCGATGTCCTCTGTCAGACCCACTGCGCAACCATACTCCAAAAACGGACTGACAAGTGTAATGTATGCAGTCTCTCTAGTAGTTCTGTTGCATCTTTTAAGCGTTCTGCCAGTAAAACGCAGTCTGGTTCGCCTTTCCTACTACATTATCTACATGTTCTTTCCTGATTAAGTGTGATGTAATAGTATTTTCTAGGTAGTTTGTGGAGTTTACGGCCTTCACCTTTGATTGATTTATCTTGTAAACAAAGCTTAATGGATTTATTTCCGCACTCATGTGGACGACTTCACACTTCTAATTATTTAGAGTCAACTGCCAATTTTTACACCATACTGATATCTTGTTTAGATCGTTCTGAAGATGGAACAGCAGAGGACAAATAACACTACCCTGTGGAACGCCGGATATCACATCTGTTTTAGTCGATGCCTTACCATCGATTATTACAAACTGTGTCCTCTCTGACAGGAAATACCCTATGCAGTCACAAATCTGGGGCGATATTCCATAACCACGCCATTTGATTCGTTTGTGAGGTACGGTGTCAAAAGCCTTCTGGAAATCTAGAAACACGGAATGAATTTGAGAACCGTTATTGATAGCCCCATCACTTCGTGTTTCACATGAACGATCGTTCTGTTCGAGGTAATTCATAATCTTTGAATAGAATATATGTTTCAAAACCCTAATGGAAATTGACGTTAATGAAATAGGCCTGTTGTTTAGTAGGTCCTACTGCCTTTCTTGAATATTCGTGTGTCCAGTGATACTTTCCAGTCTTTTGATACAGATCCTTCTTTGAGCTAGTGGTTGTATATGGCTATTAACTAAGGACTATCGCATCAGCATAATCACGTAGAAATCTAGTGGATATACAGTCAGGACCAGAAGACTTGTTCTTGTTAATTCATTTCAGTTGCTTCACTACCCCGATGGTATCTACTTCTACGTTACTCATTGTGGCCTCTGTTCGTAGTTCGAAATCTGGAATATTGGTTTCGTATTTTTTTGTGAATGAATTTGGAAAAGCTGTGTTTAGTAACTCTGCTTTAGTAGCCCAATCATCGGCGGGACCACCATTTCTATCACGTTGCGAGGGTATTGCTTGTATTTTGCCTCTAGTACATTTGACATATGACCAAAATTATTAGTTTTTTGAATGGCGATTGTTGTTAACAATATCAATTTATTCCCTTTTCACTCAGTTAATAGTTGGCAGAAATCTAATCTCCATTTTGATCGCACGTTCTGGAATGTAGAACAGAAAGCCGTGCATTATTCCGTTGTATCAATTTTCGAGAAGCACAAAGGAATTCAAAATTTTTTGTAGCAATCCACGTAATTTAAACTGAAGATTTTTCACATTGCTCCTATTTTGTCGAGGAACTTTTGAAAAAAAAAAATCTCTATTTCTGTGTTATACTGTTGATGTTTCAAATTCTGAAGTAAGCAGGGGTAAAATATAGGGAACGAAAGGTCATTTACAATTTTATATTAACCTAACAGCTGGTATTAGAGTTAAAGGGCATGAAAGGGACACAGTGGTTGGGAGAGCAATTGTAGCCACTGTCATTCAATCTGTACATTAAGCTGTGAAGCAAAGCAAATTTGGAGAAGGACTTAGATTTCAGGGTGAAGAGATAAAGACTTTGTGTTTTGATGATGATATTCTAATTCTGCCGGAGATTTGGAATAGCAATTCACCGGAATTTACTGTGTGTTGAAAGGAGTGTATAATATGAACATGTGCAAAACAAGGGTAATGGAATGCAGTCTTAGAAAATCAGGCAATGCTGAAGGAATCATATTAGGTAACGGAACAATAAAGGTGGTAGACGAGTTTTGTTACTTGGGTGGTAAAATAACACGATTGCAGTAGAGAGGATATAAAGTGAAGAATAGCAATAGGAAGAAAAGTGTTTTTGACAATGAGATATTTTCTAACATCGAATATTAATTTAAGAGTAAGGAAGTCCTTTCTGAAGGCATTTGTGCGGAGTGTTGTACGGGACTAAAACTTGGACGATAAATAGTTTAACAGGAAGAGGACAGTGGCATTTGAAATGTGGTGCTACAGAAGAATATGCCAGCGACAGGCAATGATCCTTTCTTTAGTGGGGAGGGGTGGGTAAGTTTGAAGCCCTTACTCTTACGGGAATTGGTACATAGTGACTATCAGTTTGAGTACTGTGGGCAGGGTAAAGCTGAAAATTTGAGTCTGACGGGAGGCGTGCTTAGGTAGTCCTTGTAGGTGCGGCCATCACTCAGGGTGTCCACCGAACCTTGAAACCGGGAAAACCGGGAAAAAGCCTTGAATTTGAAAAAAACGGGGAAAACCGGAAAAAACCTTGAATTTCAGGCAGAAACCGGGATTTTTAACCCATGAGATCTCGCGGCTTTAAGATTTAAACGATCGTTCGCTCAGATTACACGACCAGTTCGAAAGGTACTTAATAAGTGTAAATAAGTAATCCCTATAGTTTTAGTAAGAAAAAAACCTCAAAGTTTAATATTTAAAAGTAACAAAATGCCAGTCGTTTTAAAATTACGGCGAGCAAAATGCTCAGATCGCCAGTGCCCGTGGGTTAAATAATATTCATCGCTTCAGTTCTGTGTAGAAAAACATTTTCAAATGTATTTCTGGGCGGTTTAAAAAGTTTTACAATTATAGGTTACGTATTCCGTTATGTATTTCTGTATTTATCTCGAAGTGTTGTTCAACTACGCGACTGAGTTCCTCGCGATGTACGTAGAAGAGACGCGATGTTTTTGTAAGGCGCGACTACAAAATCGCAGCTAGAATGAAATGCGATATTTATTTGTACTAAATTTTAGCAATTTTCGTAATTGACCCCTCGCCCCAGTGATACTCATCAACAGAGATCTCGTTTGTCTGATTCTGTGTTGAAAAATCTTTTTGTGGAAGCATTTTCTTGATTTTAAATATAAACTCCGTAAAAGTTGATATTATGGTGCTTCGTTAGCATAGGCGCAGACTACCCCAAAATTTGAGTGGGTATGCTAGGCATAACCCACTGAAAATGTTGGTATCATTTTTCCTTTACGTTATATTTCTTTACTGCAGTTACAACCGGCTCTCTCATCCCATTGATGGCCGGCTGGCTTTTGTAAGACATCACTCTAAAAAGATTATTTTAAACAGGTAATTGTATTCGTAGGCATTAAAATCCACGTTCACATGCGATTGAAGTGAGCGTTATCTAAATACTCCAAATGTTAATGGAATTGCGCTTGTTAAGTCAATATTGTTAACAAGGCGGGCAACCTTTAATTGTATTATATAACTAGAAATGATGCGGGTTTGGTATGATACATTGAAAATGTTTACTAATTTAATTCCCAGTATCTTTTGAGATAACCTTTTGACAACCACATACGTTACCAGTAAGCCGACATACTTGCTGCGAAGACTGCCCTATCCCTTCTAGCGAAAACATTATGTAAACAGGCAGTCCTCATAACAACTTGCGAAGGTCTTTGTGTTTTAATTGGCAACTCTACAAAATTCTCGAAATGCAACAGCTAGTGATAGATTATTTTTTTCTGAATTTGAATTTTCAGGCTTCAACAATTTGTCTACAATTGAATGTAGTAGTCCGACCTAAGTTTCTGCTCTTTTTGACCTGTGTCACATGTGCATTGAATTACGTCTTAACCCTTTCCCTCCCCTCATCTTTATCTGTCCGTCTAGCCAGAACCATTTGTTCAACGATTGTAGATAACACTGCAGGCTTCCAATAATTCATTGTGACTAGATTGTCTACCATTACCTCGAGAGAAAAAAATTAGGCTACAATGCATTGTCAAAATACATATCGTTGCTTGATGTCTAAGTTGGAGTAAATGCAACAATATTTTCAAATAATTGTATCAAAGTAAAGGAAACAAAATAAGTTAAAAACCTTATTAATAAATAATTGTCCAATGTCTAAATTAGTAGTCAAGAGTTTGAAAATGTTATTACTTACGATAAAGGAAACATATCCTGCACACTGATGCCACTGTAGTCATCCCAAATTTCCTTTCAGAGACTAAAAATAATCAAAAATTCTGTCGAATATACATTAATCCAATCATTATTTATAGATATATGCAAAGAAATATGTTTGTTCAGAAATCAATAGAATTTGGGGTTAAAGGGTTAATGTCTTGCGTGTGAAAATCGTTAAAATGGATAAGTATATAGTGAAATACAAAAGAACTTCGACTTATAATCGTGATGGTGACGGTGATATGGAATCGATAGCATGTATGTTTTGTATACGTTTTTTGCTTTGCTTTGTATTTATTTATTTATTGTTCTTCAGAAATACCTAGGTACGCCACTGAGCATAAAAGCTGTGTATGTGTTGTGGATGTTCAACCTATCGTTAAATCAGACAACAAATTGTTCATTAACACAGCAATTTGGTTTAATTATGGCCCTGATATTGATGTATATACTATTAAATAAGAAACAGTGCATTAAACTGATTATGTGCGCAACGGATATTTTAAACACAAAACAACTGTGGCAAGTCACCATTTGAAACAGACACTGACTATACTCAAAAATTTTGACTGCGAGAAAGATATTAAAAAACCACAAACCACTTTCTTAATGTTTGACTGTGAGATCAGTTTCTGATTATTGAAATTTAGTATCATAGTCAATTAACTATCATTTACTATGGCACCAATAACAAAATCTGTTCAACAATATTATCAAAAGCAATACTGCACTTTAAATCAACTTATAACTAATTATCAAATGAAGGAAGTAGGTTAATCTTCTAACTACGTAAATGAAACAGGAAAGAAAGGTCAACTTTGTTACTTATTATTAATAATCAGCATTACATTACCTACATAATACAACTTCTTCCTAATGACATCAAATGCAATTACCTTCATTCCAGCGGTGTTACAATACAATACAATATCTATATTCCAAATACAATCAAATCGACTTGCTGGCACAGCAGCCTCTGCTCTACATCGGAGCCATGCACACAACTCAACCGCTCTCTAAGCGAGCTGAAGCACAAGTGCCACTCTCTCTCTGCGCGAGCCACAAAGCTATGCAATACATGATCTTTGCCAAATATGAAACTTCACAGAGTTAAGTACGCATATCGATACACACAGTAGAAGCGATATTATACATTTTCTTGCAAGCAAGTTACTCTACACAAAACAGGAGGCACAATATTAGACATTTTCTTACAAAAATATTTTTATGGGCACGTTTCAAGCATACCCCGAGTTTTCAAAAGTCGGCGCCTATGTTCGTTAGTAATAATTATAGACGATTCCTGTGACTGACGTATCATTGGTAATATATAAATAGTAAACACAGTCATCATGTACGTATTGTTGATGGCTGAACTGTTTTTCATGCATCATCAATGAGGAGTCGCGGTAACAATAACGGGGATAATTACTTGGCGGGTACATGGAGAATCTGTCAACCAAAGAGCAGGAACAGCTTTAATTAATTTCTGGTCAACACAAAAGATTTCATTATATGTTAATAAATGTTAATGGATTTTCAAAAAGCATATGTAGACGCAACGCCACCTAGTGAGCGCTAGCCGGGCCCGTATGAAATACAGTTCTAACATTGTTGATTGCGACTTTTTGACATGCTAATTGTCCTCCAAAAGTATGTAAGTAGAACTCTGTAATACGGTACGCGATTTTTGCGAAAATCTAATTTCTTTCACTTGTAATTTATTGCTTTAACAGTTGTCTTATAACAATGCATTCAAAATATCGTTTAATATATTTAGAGATTAACGCCATCTACATCTTTCTGAGATGGGAGAGAGTGAAACAATCGTTGCAGAGAACAAAAGAGTGAATACAAGTGTGAATCGACTTTACCTGTGCCCGCACAGATGAAGTAATTCAACGTGTTTTAGAGTGAAGTGTTTGTTCGTCATGTCAAAACAAACTCTATATCAGAGCTCATACGAGACAGTATATCCCAAATCACAAAGGAATACATTATGCTCTTGGTGCAACACAAAGGTAAATATTTCTACAATGGGGAAGAGAGCTTTGAATAGCCACACTAGAAGCAAGAAACAAACTTTCCATAAGCAAACGGAAGTCTGTCGTTTTCCACAATATATATTTCACAGTCTGTTTAGTACTACAAAAATTTAAAAAAATGAAACAAATTCATTAGAACAAAATAATGTTTTCATTACAATCTGCTGTTGAGTGTTCTTTTAGCTATAGTTTTCCAGAGCAAACCTTATATGACTGTATGGGCTCTGGAAACTGAAAACCATCATTGGGAACAATCTAAATGAAAACTTGAAAGAGGTGAAAAAGTTTTTCATATCCTGAAGGTAAAGTAAATCATAATATATGTATTGAGTTCTCGATCACTAGTTCATGAGATGTGACTGTATTTTAATGTATCAGGAAGTCTAGAATAAATTAACGGGCTATGTTGCACAAACGAATGCAATTTACATTAAAACGTACAGTATCCTCTAACTACTTGAACTCAACTTAGTCCATTATACAGGGTGTAAATTTTAAGTTGATACACCGGAATAAATCGAAAAAGCAGTAGATATTCAAAAATGGATTTCACAAGCACGTTCGGCTGGCAGAGGCGTAGGAAATAATACTCACCCTGAACCGTTTCCGTTTGTTGGGGGGGGGGGGGGGGGAGGGGCAATTGTAAAATTTTAAATGGGAAGCCCGATTTTTTATTGCAGATTCGGATTCTAAGACCCACATGATGTATGGTCTGATTGATATTTTCTTTTCGACATATGGCGCTGTAATAGTAAGAAATACTTGCAATACTGTTGAAGAAACGTACTAAACAGGAAATAAAATAAATTAAAACCATATTCATGATGCTTCAGAATGCTACCAAATGATCCCCAAAGTGATCCCTCCCTCTCCCTGCAGTGGACAGGGCAGTCTTCCAAAGTGATACCTTAGTCCAGATTGCTCTTGTCTGAATACCAGTTATGAAATGCCGAAAAAATACTTAATTGAACTAGCCGGAAGAAATGTACATCTGGTATCATTCGGTTGGGTTCTGAAAAATCATCAATATGATTAACCTCTATTTTCTTTCCTGGGTGGTACTATTCTTCAGCAGTATGGCAAATAATTCTTACTGTTACAGTGCAATAAGTTGCCAAATCGCACTGACGTGTTTTACGGCCCACTCTAGATTTGTAGTTTTATAAGTTTTTGCAAACATTTTGAACCAAAATAATAATCTAAATAATAAAAAATTAATTAATAAGAGTGTCTGAAACAATTTTAGGGAAAAAATAGGTATTGGTAGGTTCCAAATCACTGAGCTTCAGCGCTACGCTATGGCTAACAACTATAAGTTGCGTTTCTTTATCTCATACTATTGATGAGCGTTGTTAACTGATGCTAATATGGCATTAGTAGATACTAGATTATCATTTATCGTACAAAGAAAGGCGTGTTTTTGTTAATCCCTTAGTGCACCATTGCTTTGAAATGACAACGTGTAAGTTACAATAAGGAAATCATCAACTACGCAACGCAAAATGGCGTATGCTAGAGAGAGATCTGGGCAAGGAATGTCACGTGACATCTGCGAACGGCTGCTTTTCGTTAATTCAATAGAGGGTGTCAAAACTCCGTGATTTTTGCAAATATCTCTCAAACGATAGGAGATATGAAAAAATCATAAGGGAACAAAGTTGTAGAGAATTTTCTCCTCTACAAATTCGGTTATTCAATTTTCGTGTCAGATGAATTGCTAAGCCGTTATTTTCATTTAACTTTCGAGCTGTCAAGAGGATCACAAAGGCCCACTTTTAGTGTTACTACCGTAACCTAAAGTGGGCCAAAATTCAACCAAACCATACATGATTTGGTCTGTAGAATCTGAATATGCAATAAAAAATGGGAGTTGCCATTTAAAATTTTACACTAGCCACCCACACCGCTCCCAAACGGTGGAGACAGTTCAAGTTTAGTATCATTTCCTAAACCTCTCCGTTCATAATGGTAAAAACCGTTGTTGAATATATACTTTTCTGGTTCGTCGACTTATAATGTACACCCTGTACTATACATTGTGTCAGTGTCGAATCTGGGGTGTGGGAGGGGTTGCATGGGGCTGGAGACGCCCCAAAACCATGAGGAAAACCTCATAATATGAGCTGGTTCTTTTTAGATCAGTTTGAGGTACAGAGCCACAATTTTTATGAGTTCTGCCCCTCCCCCCCCCCCCTCCCCAACACAAATCCTGGATTCGCCACTGCTTGGTGTATATTATAACGTGACATAGTTCAACTTGGATGACATGTGTTTTAAAAATATGTAACTAGTTTCTTTACGGTATAGTTATTTGCTAACCCTTTTGAGCAAAATTGAGTTTCGTGAAAACCTTGAAAATAATTATCTTTGACCTGGAAAACCTGGAAAAAACCTTGAATTTGAAAGTGAAGATTTGGTGGCCACCCTGTAAACACTGTGTCCCCAGTGGTGTAGGGGTTAGCGAAATTGCTGCAGGAGACCCGGGTTCGAATCCCGGGTGGGTACATATTTTCGGTTTTGCTCATTCGCAGTTGAAGTCATATATTCTGTGAATATGAAAACAACAACTGCAGGATCAGGACTGACGTCTGTTTATCTACAGAAGACTGCTCAAGAGTATCGCAGGGAGAGTCCAAGAGATGAATATAGTAAGCAGATTCAGATGGAGCTGGATTGCCGTTCTTATGAGGAGATAAAGAGGCTTGCTCAGGATACAATAGGGTGGAGAGCTGCATCAAACCAGTCTGCCACGTGGGAGTAGCCGAGCGGTCAGGAGCACCACGTTGCGGATCGCGAGGCCTCCCGCCTGGGAGTTTCGAATCCTCCCTCGGGCATGGATGTGTGTGTTGTCCTTAGGTTAGTTTAAGTTGTTTGTAAGGGACGGGCTAATAACCAACAAGTTAAGTCCCATAGAATTACGAACATTTGAACATTATCAAACCAGTATTGGACCTGAAGACCACAACAACAACGACATTGTTGATTTAATTAACTTATAAGCATAATATTAATCTACGTTTCGTTTTATCTATTATTTTTCTTCTGTTACAATTTCATGTTCTGTCTCTTTCCATGGCCATGGAGAATTCCTTCCCGACTGCGCCCAGAGGAAAATGATAATAAATAAATAAATAAATAAAAAGTTTCTCGTATGACTTAGAGATTTGACGTACAACCGTAGTTTAAGTATCAATTTTACACATTAACAAGCTGCCGAAAGTGGAGTCCAACATTCGAACCGAAATTTTCATGTCAAATTAAATTCCTTCCCTTAAAATACAGTCTGGTGGTTTCTCAAGCGATAGCATGACTAGATGAGTAAAAGGCATTTTAGCAGCTGAAAGGGAAGGAAGAAACGTTACTGGTACAGGGCTTACGATGCTGTTTCAGTGATCACAATACAGAATAAAATTTACGAAGAACACTGAATCCACACGTGTTGAATCTGCAACAACTATGAGGATCTTGTTAGTCACGGTAGTATCTCAACGTCGCAGAAATAGGTGAAAGAGGCACAAATGTAATGTATGGATGAGCAGCGACCTTTTAAAAACGAGCCACAGTACTGTCGTATAAATCTATACCCCATGATTCCTCGCACTGGAACGCGCGGAGTAACAAACTAACATCCAAACTTCCAGATGTCAGACAGATCGGAAAGGAATGTAGTATCAATCATACCTTCAATAGAATTCGAGGTATGTGCTGTCGTCTAGGAGAATGTGCATAAATAATAATAATTAACAAATGATGTTCAAATGTTTGTAGAGCTTATGGGATTTAACTACGGGGTCATTAGTCCCTAAACTTACAAACTACTTACGAACTACCTTATACCAAAGACGGCACAAACATCCATGCCCGGGGGGGGGGGGGGATTCGAACCCCCGACCGCAGCGGCCGTGCAGACCGTGACTGGCACGCTGTAGTTTCTTTGCTGGTTTCAGTGTCAGTGCTATCCTCTGTGTAAGCCTCTCTTATGTTGGTGCGTCTGTATTGTGTGTTTTGTGTGAATCTTCATACTATTTCGTCGATATTTTGTCTGTCAGGTCATTGAGCTTCGTACATGCGTCAGGATCTCGAAGTACCAGTCTTATGTCTACATCTGGGGGGGGGGGGGGGGTGGTCTCGTCTAATGTGTGTGAACTGTGGGCAGTCTAAAATTATGTGTTCCGGGGTTTCTTCAACCCCACATGTACAGTCCGCACTCTGGCTTGCGTTCACGCGTCGAAGATGCGTGGAATAAGGACCGTGTCCAGTCAGAAAATGGACAATACCCCGGCTGGGATTAATGTGGTACATTTTGGGACGTTCCCTGATGTCCGGGAAGAAGTTATATACTCTACTGCCCATATTACTTATGTCCCATTCCCATTGCCAGGTATTCACCCGCCAACTATGCAGTTGGAGATTGTCTGTTATGTCCTGTCCGGTGATCTCCGCCACCTTGTCTGGTCTTCCCTTCTTTAACCAGTACTTTGCAGCTCTGAATCTTACGGTTATGTCTATTGGAACCATGCCTAGAATAACAAACAGCGCATCCACTGGTGCCGTTCTAAAGGTTCCCGAGAGTCTTATAAATGCGCAACGTTGACCCCTGCGCACAATTGTGCTGTATGTTGACAACCGTAGTCGTTCTGCAAAAGTACTGGCCACAAAGCATACCACGGACTCAAAGAGCGCACAGTGGTAAATTCTCATTGTGTTTAGTGGTAGTCTGTACTGTGTAGTGTTGAGTCGTGCAATTTTGTGCATTATCTTGGATGCATTGACAGTCGTTATTCGTAGGTGTTCTTTGAACGTCAGTCGATCGTCAAGTTGCAATACAAGATATCGCGCTTTTTCCTCTGTAAACTAATCCCGTCTAGTCTAATAGTAAGCGCCCTCTGGAGTGTGCCTCTGACCAACAGGTATAATGCTTTGTTTAAGGCTATCTTTAGTTTATTGCGGGAGCACCACTGGTGTATGACTGTAAGTGTTAGTGTTGTCTTGCTTTTGATTTGAGCTCTCGAGTCCGCAGCGACCACCACTAGGAGGTCGTCTGCATAGGCCACCGCACCACTTTCACGTTTATCCCTCTCCACTTGGTCGAGGAGAGATAGAACCCTGGGGAAACCCTTTAGTGACACGTCTTATCACTTTCTGGCTGCCCGCGCGCCATTCGACTACACTTTGTCTACAATAGTCCTAGAGGATATTGTAGAGGGCCTTAGGTACCTGCATTTGTCTGAGTCTTTCAAACATTGCGGCCCACCAAAGATTGTCAAAGGCGCCCGCAATGTCTATCATGACTGCAACCGCATATTTACAGATGTTAGAGCACTGTTTATTGCATCATCAATTGATTTTCCCGGTCTGAATCCAAATTGATTTGGGTTCAGGCCAAATAGGGTCCTGTGCTCTTGTAGTCGGTTGCAACCGTTCCTGTACCTTTGCAAGTGTATTGATGAGGCATATTGGCCTATAGGTCTGGGGTCTTGTACAATATTCTTCCTAATTATCACTGAGACCCCTGGCAATAGTGTATTGTTCTGATGTGCTAAAGGTCGACTGTTGGCTCTCGTCGACGTTAAGTATCTGTTGAACACCGGGATCACACTGTCGTGTTGCTGCGGTGCGCCGTCATATGTAGGCGAGCCCCCTTCTTCAAAATTGGTCGGCGCGGCAGGAAAAGAGGTACAGAGACTGCGGGCGCCCCCGGTGGCCGAAGTACGTACAGTAGATCGTCTTATCGCCTTTCTTATACTGGCGCAGTGACTTGCGTGGGCCGCCGGCGTAATGGCGAATAGCGACTCCACAACACTCATAAATACTTTGGATCCACGGTCTGTTAGAATGATTGTCCGGTACTTATCAAATATCTTTTCTCCTGCTACCTTCGGAAGTAAATGACACATTTCTCAAAGTCTAATTGTACATCGCCAGTCTTCTTGCTGTTGTGCATACGATATTGAATGCACGTGCCAATGTTGCGAATCAATTATCTAATCCTGTTCTGAGATCTTTGCAAATTCAGTCAAATTAAATTTTCGTTTTCTCTTATACACTCTTCCAATAATAACAGTGCAATTCTTTCCATAAAGCAACAGTAACATTTCACCAAAAGTAAAGTGAGAGCTTTACTTTTCTTTAACAGAAAAGGTGTTAACAATGATGAGTTTAAATGAAAGGGAATAACACATCATAATTACTGTAACCGAATCACGCATACAAAACATTCTCCATTTTGTGATCTTTAAAACTGAATAAAGTGCGCCGCGGCGGAGCCGCCGAGCGCATTGAGGCACTATGCTGCGATGCGCGAGGCCGTTCCCCGTAGGGAGTTCCAATCCCCCGTCGGACATGGATATTTCTATTGTCTGTAGTATAAGGTAGTATGAGTCACAAGAGATCCAGCAGCAACAGGAATATGTCTATATAGAGGGAGATGGCAACGAGGCTCATACTCGCCCTGAAAGATTCAGTACCTTGTTTGTTGGCAAGTTAAAATCGTGGGGAGCCCATATGATCTATGTGTTGTGACTAATAAAGTCACTGTACATCCTAGGACGAGTCGTGCAAAACCTCAACATCCCCTTTAATCAGGTGGGAACGTGTCCATTGGCTTACCCCTCAGTAGCGTTAAGTGTCTGGTTAATCACTCGCTTGTATGGTTTCGTTACCAGGCAGGGACGAGCACTGCAAAAGTCTCCTTCTACATGACAAACCCTGTTTGCAGCAATCACATGGGTTCAAAAAGAGGACCACAGAAGTGACACTACAGTTAAGCACAAGATAGTGTTCCGCGCCCACAGGTATAGTACTATCGGGCTTATACATGACAAAACAATGTTCCTAATCTGCAGCAATAACACAATTTTTTCCAAACCACTTCACTCTAACCTCCGCCGCGGTGAAGTGGTCGAGCGCATTAAGGGGGTTTTGCTCCGATGCGTGAGGCTGTTCCCCGTCGAGGGTTAGAATCCACCCTGGGGCATGAATGTTTGTACTGTCTTTAGTATAAGTTAGTTTATACGTTTAGCGCCTGATGACCCCGTAGGTAAGACCGAGAAGCTTCACAGACATTTGAACATTTTGAATAAAGCGACCCTCACTACTGTGAAAGGGTTTTGCAGCAGTATTAAAATGAGCCTAATCCTCAATCGGCGTATATCAATTACTTCTAAGTCAAAGGCATAGACGAATTAATTCCCTTGTTTAAATGCACTAATCTGAGTGAGTAATGTACTGAGTCTACTACGCTGCCTAATAAATCATTGTCTCTATCACCTGCGCTCAATTGAAAAGTTTCCACTTGTTGCAAGTACATCAGTTCCAAGAAATAATTGGTACCGTTTACAGTAGCTGAATGCAATATAATTTCGTTAGGTACTGCCGAGGATTGCTTTCTGATACTATACTAAGAGAGCAGTGTGCAATGCAGTTAGGTCTAAATAATGACGTGTATCCTGGAATGGAATTCATGTATAGGGAAATAATTCAAACTCTCTTCCTTCTATTAATTACTGATGCATTTTAATCAAATCAGCTGCTCCTTCTTCACTTCTTCAGTTAACCTCTGATAATATTGCATTTATACTCCACTCTCTTTTCCCAGATTACAATACTCAAATTATACTTTCCTCTAAAAAAATTTAATTACTGATATTTATCTCTAACAACCCTTGTTTCTTCTTTCTAACCTACAATGAACAAAACCTACTGTAATTAGATTTTTTAATCAAAAAGAAATATTACTCACACTGTAATCTTAACAACACGCGAAATTCAGATATTATCTTGTTTGCGAAACAATACTGTTTTATTTTATACTTCCTTGACACGAATACTGCTAAATCACCAACAATACACATTGTCTACGATATTAATTAATTTACTCTGAGCTTCTTACCGTAGTGCATCATCCGAGACTTATAGAAGCAGTCGAGCAGACAAACATTAATTGCTAAATCAGATCTGCGGATAAGCACCCACCTAGAACGTCTAAAATTGTGCTGCTTTCTTCGCGACCTCGCAGCTAAAATCGCACAAGACTTCGGAACATTACTCCTGCATTTTCAGCTTTAGTAGAGGATACTAAAGCTTATACGGAAAGTTATTTTACTTCCACCAGATTGTTACAGCACTGACTGTTTTAAACATTACTGCATTATTTTATACTTTATCACTATGCGGAAGCAGTGTGAGCTGATATACCACAACAATACATATAGAGAATCTCTGATTCAATGCCAAGGCACATGACATTTGTTGTAACAATGACGTTAGAAACAAGTACCGCTCAAAATCACAAAATTTCACATTTTAACTTTTATGCAAATATGAATGTTTATGCTTAATTTGTTGTTGTTGTTATTGAAATGTTCGATTTATTTGCTATTTTAAATAAATATTTCAAAGTAATCATGCACTGACACTCCTGAGAATTTTGTTTTTCATCATTTCGCATTTAGGCCTCTTCCTTGGAACTATATGGTCTAGAAGGCTGTGGTTTCTATTGTTTTGTAGAGATATGTCCGTTTCGTAATTTGACTACACTAGCGGTACTTCGCAGTAAACTCTTTGAACTGTAAGTTTGTGTTTGACAATAACAGTTATGTACCAGCCGTGTATTGGTTTCTGTGTTTCCTGGAAGCTCTATCTTTGAACTTTGTGTTGCTGATGCTGCTGTTACTTTTAGTGATCGCTATTCCGGAAGACTATAGGTTTTGGACTATCTTGAAATAATAAAGTTTACAACACCACTAAAACTTTGATGGACTTGGACCAACGGCGAATCATGAAGTCAGAGATTGCAACACACAATATGTGAAAAGAAGCCGATACAAGAGGAGGGCAGAACTGGCTGAGGAAGATGGGGACTACCATCCAGGAGGATTCTAACATATTTTTTAATCAGTTGGCTGTATATTGCAATCTTTTCTTTAAACGCAATTTTCTCAAAATGACATTTTTCAGGATAAATTGCCCCTTTTCTCAGGAACTTCTCAATCAACATCATTGAACTATTTACGACAACATAGATAGTACAATGGCGTTGTAGATCTACTTTACTAGTATTTACTGTAATACTTACAATTCGAGATATTAAAATTGTGAAAACTTACACCAAAAAATTATATGTGCAGGGAAAAAACCATAACGGTTTTTCAGCTGTTATTTTAAAGTGATTGTCGAGCAATACAGTCACAGAACATGCGAGAATATGTCATAAAGAACACCGCATTATATACCAAAGAGTTCCTGAGAAAACGGGGCATTTATACAGACAATCCAACATTGCCGAAAGAAGGCGGCACGACTCCCCTTAAGGTAACTTTGGTATATCTGGAAACTCGAAGAGAAAAATAGAAATTTTAAGACAACCGTTTAAAAAATTGTGCAAGACACATTTCAGATATTTGTTGGATACTAACTTATTTATCATTTTATTTTATTGATTGGTACAGGACGTGCAATGTTTTAATTACTACAATATTAATTGGAACTTCCACTTCTCCCTGTAATTTGGGTGATATTGAACATGATTGTAGGGGACAGTCAAAATGGGATGGAAAGATGAACAAAGAAAATTGAAACTGAAGAAAATGCACTTTTGCAAACTGGACAAGGAACTGTAGTTTCAATGCCATTTGTTGTAACCAATGACGTTAGAAACAAGTACCACTCAAAATGACAAAATTTCACACTTTAACTTTTATGCAAATTATGTCAATATGGATGTTTATCTGTGTAAAACACACAAAGTGATTCTGAACAATTTTCGCAAGTAGAACTGAGTTCAATTATGAAGACACGTCTCCTGGAACCATCTGTTGCACTGGCCAACGCACTTGTCTCAATTTCATCATAACACAGTGAAACACCGATATATATAACCTCGATATATCGACGAGATGTCTTATCAAATGTTATCCTCATTCCCTTCCCTTGGAAGGCCACAACCTCGATATTTCAAATAAAATCATCCATTATATCGAAGTTTTTAGAGGTCTTGAGAAGGGCAGATTTCACTTCTGTATATCGAAGTTCAGTGGGGAAAAACTCTTTATACCGGTCACCTCTTTTCTGTGCTACCTCTGTATATTGAAGAGCGCGCAAATAGGAAATTCCCAGTACGTTCCCTCGCTGCCGCTATGCATCGCTGATATCTAGGTCGCTCTGCAGTTTCCAGAACTTTCGTGCAGGTGCGCTTTTAGGCAGTGTTTGTTTTCATTCAGTTTGAGCTGCAAGTGCCAGTTATAGGGTCTAAGCAGAAATGTCCGTCAATTTACTGAAATGCGAAAGTTCATTGTAATGTGACAGCAGGAGTGCAGAAAGAGAAAGACACAGCAGCAGAATTTGGGATTTCGGTAAGAACACTGTCAACAGTAATGAAGAATGAAGATCGCGTGATAACCGCAGATGAAGAGACAGATCCGAAACGGCAAAGAAAGGCAGAGTTTCAAGTTTTAGAAGTGTTTATTGGTTCCGCCAATAAAGGAATGATATGTAAACATTGCTGAACTAATTTTGTAAGAGAACGCAGAATTTATATATATATATATATATATATATATATATATATATATATATATATTTTTTTTTTTTTTTTTTTTTTTTTTTTTTTTTTTTTTTTTTTTGCAGATTGTTGGCGGACGAAGTTTCGGCAAGTCACGTTCTAGAAGTGTTTCAGGCATTTGAAATATGATACGCCAAGAGTTTGACATTTATTTTTACCTGTATGGAGGAAGGCACAGAATCTCAATCCCTAGCTGTGATGCTTTACCTAGAATGTTGAGACCTTTAAAACAGATAACGTGATAAGGTAAAACTAGTGTAATTCTCCCTTGGGAAAACAGAAATTTGAGAGGGACTAGTCAACATGTCTGGATCACCCCATATGAGAGTGTTCAAATGTGACCTAGTTACACAAAATAAATAAGAGATAGCACTTTAGTCAGAGAACGCGCCAAGTAAATTTCCCGCTCAAGACAGAAAAGTTATCAGCAACCTTGCAACAACACAACAATTGGAAATAATTCTCTATCGCTTACATTTACACAATACACTACATTTTCATTCTGCGGCTTCGTTTCGCTATTATAACTGGTGATGAAACCCAATACAATGCACACCCGCTAGACCAAGGTGTCCTGCCACTCAGAAATGTACTTCTAGTCTACTCCACTATCAACATGGTGTGACGAGATCTCAAAATCGACATATCCCAGAATTACCTTACAGCCAGCGAAGGCAACAACACTCACGAGGAAAGTACATGGGCTCGAACAAACATATCTGCATGAACGTTTGGTTACAGGATCTCTACGTACACCTTAATGTGCTGGTGGGTGTCGTTTTTCTGCAAAGCTCTGCAAACATGCTCTAGATAGCACTGTCGATATAACTGTACACGCCACAAGTAATGCAGATATCTTAACTATAACTTATGTAATAATCATCGTACATGTTCTCTAGCGAATTGTCGTCAAAAGCCGTGATGATAGTTGTAACTTTAACGTTGTTCCCGAAAGACTGTTGGTATTCACTGCCACTGCTTCCATCTCCTCTTCCCGCACTTACCGTAGCACTACCGCTTGCAATCAGTTGTTCGTCATTATTATAACCCCTATTATCATTATTATGCGTTTATAACAACAGTATCTAACTTATGCTCATATTTCTGTACCATAACAGATACGAGAAAGTACGCAAATGATTCATCTTCTACACTGATACCATCTTCACGAAGAAGGGTTTTTTGTAACTTCATCTCAACTAATCGCAGTGCATTACCAGACTGATTAGCAACCGCCGCCCCATCTGACGCTTCACAACACGAATAACATCACAAAACGTAACTTCCGAGGTACACTGCACCGTCCCTACTGGCGAACCGACATGTCAAAGTGCAATGCGGCATGGCACACGCCTGTAACGGACGACTGCAGAGTTTTGCTGATGTGGGAGTATCACTAGTGCAATAAGGGATCTTAACATTATCTCTCATACGATTTTGGTGTATATGTGTTTGATCGAGCCCAAGTACTTTCCTTGTCAGTATTGATTTCATCATCATCCTCACTTGACATAGGGTGGTAGTTTGAATCGTGTTTTCCTTGTACAACTTGTTATCTCCCAAATAAATTTAGTATTTTATATCCGGATTTGCTCGGGACTGGTCTTTGAGTGGCTAGCAGTCTATCTACCTCAACATAACCATTCCTAGTTGAAACCTTGATGTGACGCAGGGAGATGGGGGTGTAGAAATGTATATAATATAATTATGGTTTATTTGTAACTCAGTTGCATTGACTGTTTCGCGGCAGGCGTAGTTGCTAGACCATCTTTTTCGAAAGATTTCACCTTTTTTAGTAAGTATCTTTTAGCTTTTACGCATTAACAAAACACTCCATGCCAGTCAGCTTGTGGTTAAACTAGCACTATATGACTGATTTCACAGTCCCTGGCAGCAGTGCGTTTCTATTAACTGGAACAAAATCAGTTAAGTAACTCTTGCCACAGTGGCATTGTATGTCGCAATAAGAAACACACACTCGCATAATCTTAGCAGTTGACATTTATGTTTTGAATTTTCGGCTTCCTTGAAATAGTTAATCACCTTTTTCTATGGAGTGTTTAGAATT
The DNA here is from genome assembly GCA_026315105.1 of Locusta migratoria. Classification (NCBI taxonomy): domain Eukaryota; kingdom Metazoa; phylum Arthropoda; class Insecta; order Orthoptera; family Acrididae; genus Locusta; species Locusta migratoria. Next base: position 324,238,538 of record CM048750.1, read on the forward strand.
CTATACTATCGAGTTATACTTAATTTCCAGAACGTTCTTCAAAGATATTCCCAAAAATAATTTTTTAGTCAGATATACCACAACATAATAAATGGCATCATAACAAGTGTGCATTGACAATAAATAATGCAAGACTAAAAAATAATAATTGAGTTGGATTACGTTCCAGGAGGCGATCCAATTATGATAATGTAGAAAGATATAAAAAAGCCAAGATCGCTGCTCATCAATTTTTATTTACGACGACCGGTTTCGCTGAACTATGTCAGCATCATCTGGTCAAATAAAATATTTTACTAGGCCATAATCTTGTAATGTCAATCAGTTGTTATATAACAATTTACAGTGCATAGGTGCACTATGTCATTATAATAAAACATAATTATCACAGTGAGTTTGGTATTCTCACTAACATAGTTCAGCGAAACCGGTCGTCGTAAATAAAATTGATGAGCAGCGATCTTGGTTTTTTTTTATATCTTTCTACATTAAAAAATAATAAAAACACAAGAACATGTGACAACACGACACAAACAAAAGAAAAGAGCAACATAGCACCAATATGACAAAGAGTAAAGCTTTTAATTGCTTAATTACAGCTACATTGTAAGTCTGCCATGAACGTCATGTGTAAATTTAAGAGAAAAGAAAAACACGGAAGACTGTACAGTACTTGTTGCACTATGAAGCGCTGTTCCCCATCAAGGGTTCGAATCCCTCCTCGGGCATGGATGTTATGACACCTTTAGTATAAGGTAGTTCATAAGTATATCCCTTGAGGATTTTCTGGCGAAACCAAGACATGTTGAGAAACTGATTTACTGCCGGATGTATGTGTCGCTCTGGCGCAATATTTCGGCAGTGTAACCTGCTGCCTTTTTCAGGTGCTACCTGAAACTGCCTTTTTGGAGGATCTTTTCCAGTATTTATGCCCAAAAGGCGTTGGGCGCTCCGTTCGCGGTCTGCGCCCGCCTGGCGCTGCTCCTGAGGTGTTGACACTTCCTTAGTGTTCCAACGGACGTCCGCGCCCGGGTCGTTCACCATCTGTAGTCTTGGCAGCCGTCTGAGGCCCGTCCTGCAATGGGCGTTCCGTTCTCGGTCCGCGTCCATCTCGATCTTCTCATGAGGTGTCTTCGCTTCTCGAGGAGTTTCTTGGCTTCTTTTGTTGGGCCCTGATAAGTTCCACAGCCGGACTCCTCTTTGAGCTGAGCTGATAACCGCTGTCTCAGTTTACTGGATTGTCTGAGACCTTGATCTTGATGGCCTCCATTATGACTCTGTCCTGTAGTCTTGGTCTCTGTGTCACAATTTTGGTGTTGCTGTAGTCCATTGACCACAGGTGGTGGACGAGCCAGGAGCGGACGTTGTTCGGAGCACCAGGAAACTGTCAACAACTCACGAGCAGCGTCAGGTGGGCGCGGACTGCGAACAGAGCGCCCGACGCAGGACGGGCTTAAGGCAGCTGCCACGACTATAGGTGGTGAACGAGCTGGACGAGGACTTCCGTCGGAACACCAGTGACGTTTCAACACCTCAGGTCCAGCGCCAGGCAGACAAGGACCGCAAACAGAGTGTCCGATGTGTGATGGAACCCAGACAGCTGCCGTGACTACAGATGGTGAACGAGCCCGGAACATCTGTCGGAACACCAGGGAGGTGTCAAAACCTCAGAAGCAGCACCAGGCAGACGCGGACCGCGAACGGAGCGCCTGACGCGAGACAGGCCTGAAAGAGCTACAACAGCCACAGACGGCGGCCGAGATAGGCGCGGACGATCGACAGAGCACTTTGGAAGAGAAAACTGCTCACTAGCCGCGCCAGGTGGGCGAAGACCGCAAACATAGCGCCCAGCGCCTTCTGGACATAAATGCTGGACACTATCCTCGAAAAAGGCAGTCTCAGGTAGCACCTGAAGAAGACAGAGAAATATTGTGCCAGAGCGACACAAACATCCAGCAGTAAACCCATTTCTCAACATGTCAGTTCATAAGTAGTTTGTAAGTTTAGGGACTGATGACCCCGCAGTTAAGTCCCTGAAGCTTCACAAACATTTGAATAATATAAAGCAACAAAATGGTGTCTTTCCTAAGGTCGAATTCCTCTCCACTATAAAAGTGTTTTTAATCATCTCCTAGTCTGCGATATCAGAGAGCGTCATCTAATCAAACTATTCGTGAGACGATCTTCTCAACATAAATAAAAGTGATTGAGACTGCATTTACAATTTGCGCTAACAGATGACGTTACTGCAGTACTCGAACCAAGTTCGTAGGAGTATTTTGCAAAATCGGGACAAAATTTGTTCTTGTCGGGATGTCGGGCCAAGACGGTTCATAAATGAGACGACCCCGACACATATGGAAGGATGAAACCCTAATATTTCTACATGCTCCTTACATATCCAGGGGCAAATCTTTGGTCTTTTTGTTGTTCCTTCTATTCATTCCTTCTTCTATGATGGACGTGGCTTGTGGGTATTCACAGACGTGGACTGCCTATTGTAGTAGTAAATCAGTTGGCTATGGGACTAGTGGTCACAATATTTTTTTTTAATGTTTGTTAAGATATGGGATTTAACTGCGGGGTTATCAGTCCCTAAACTTACAACCTTCTTATAAACTAACTTATACTGAAGACAGCACAAACATTCATGCCCCAGGGTAGATTCTAACCCTAGACGAGAAACGGCCTCGTACATCGAGCATAGCACCTCAATGCGCTCGGTCACTGCCGACAGTTAAGTGGCTAGGAACAAATTGTGTCTTTGAAGATATATAGTTAATGCAGCAGTTTAGGAACATTGTTTTATCCTGTATAAACCCGATAGTACTATACCTCTTGGCGTGGAGCACTACCTTGTGCTTAATTGTAGTGTCACTTCTGTGGTCCTCTTTTTGAAACCCCGTGATTGCTGCAAACATGGTTTGTCGTGTAGTACAGTGTAGTGCTCGTCCCTGCCTGGTAACAAAACCATTCAAGCGAGTGAGTAATCAGACACATGATACTACTGAGGGGTAAGAGAATGGACACGCTCTCGCCTGATTAAATGGGATGTTGCGGTTTGGGGCATATTTAACCGTTACAATTACAATGTTGGTAGCACGACTCGTCCTAGGACGTACAGTGACTTTATTAGCCACAACACATAGATCGTATGGGCTCCCCACGATTTTAACTTGTCAACAAATAAGGTACTGAATATTTGAGGGTGATTATGATCCTCGATGGCATCTCCGTCTATATAGACATATTCTGGTTGTTGCTGGATCTTTTCTGACTCATTAATATTAACAATTTTAGTATACCGCCTTGTGTTAAACTTTTTTCCGCGGATAATTTCCAGCTTAATTTCTTCATCGGTTAGCAAACCGTCAGCTTTCTTAATTACTCCTTGATTGGTAGTAATGAAACCGGGAGTGGAAACCTGTATGTGATTTTCAGGAAAAAGCTGTAAGTCGGTTAAACTACGAGGGTGGTTTGATAAGACTGGTAAATTTGTATGAAAGAGCGGGAAACTTTCGAAACCTGTACTGCTGTTGGTAATCCTGATATTTCCACAGATATTACAGCACCTTTCGACCGGCAGCTGTTCTTAGTTGATTGTTGGCTGCCATCTGAAGTTGTAACTGCGTAGTTAGTTCCGTAGGATGGAGGAAAACGAATTTCGTGCGGTCTTTAAACATTTTCGATTCAAGGATTGGGTTGCTGCACAGATCAAATTCGAGTTGGATGAGGTCCATTTGGGTTCTGCACCACCATTGAAGACCATTTACTTTTGGATCAATGAGTGTCAACGTGGTCGGAGAAGCACGAAAGATGGAGCGCACTCTGGACGGCCCGTTGAAGTCACAATATAGGAAATCATCAATAAGGTGCATGGTATGGTAATAGAGGATCGAAGATTAAAAGCTCGTGAGTTGGCTAACACCGTTGGCATCTCAAGTGAACCAGTGTATTATATCCTCCAACAAAAGCTGGCCACGAAGAAGGTCTGTGCGCGATGGGTGCCGCGCCTGCTCACTTAGAACTAAAGCGGAAACGACATAACATTTCTGCTCAGAATCTCAGGCGAAATCGCGCAGATTCAGAACTGTAGATGAAACGTGGTGCCACCATTGCACTCGAGAGACCATACAATAGTCTAAAAAATGAACGAAGAATGGCGAGAGTGCACCAAGGAAGGTGAAGACTGTTTTGTCAGCTGGTAAGGTGGTGATTACTGTCTTTGGGATTCCCGGGGTATAATCCTGACAGATTCTTTGGGAAAAGGCAGATCTATAACTAGGCCATATTAGGCTGCTCTGATGGATGGTTGTAAACAGGAACTAATTGAAAAATGGCCAAGATTGTCACGGAAGAAAATGCTGTTTCATCAGGAGAATGTTCCATCCTACACAGCAGCTATCTCAATAGCAAAAGTGCACGACTTGGGATTCGAATTCATTCCTCAACGGCCATATTCCACCAGACGTGGCTCCGAGTGACTTCTTCTTATTCCCAAACTTAAAAATTTGGGTTGGTGGGAAGAAATTTTCATCGAATGAGGAAGTGTCCGCCGCTGTGAAAGACTATTTTGCAGAGTTTGACAAAGTCTACTTTGCCGGTGGGTTGAAAAAACTGGAAAATCGCTGTACCAAGTATATAGCCTTACAAGGAGACTATGTCGAAAAGAAAGTGAGTTTTCGCCTTTAAAACAACTTCTTATTCCATTTTACCAGACTTATCAAACGGCCCTCGTATTTGCAATCACAACAGTCACTGAACAAGTATGTTCGTAATTTGTATTTCTTCGTGTATTACTCACATCAATTATATCACTATTTTACAAGGAAATCTTTCCGGTGTACTGGGTATGCAAAATACGTATTTATCAATCAATAATTGATCCACCATTGTCTTTGAGCACAGCTGCAACCCTTAGAGAAACAAATCTTTAAAGTGTCTTGATAGTTTCCAGTATACTGTTATCCAGTCTTGTAACGAATCATCCGCCAATTACTTCAAAATTACTGTAAATTTGGTCCTCGCTCTCTCCTCTAAGCTCCCCATAACTGTTCAATTAATTTGACGAATGGATATTTTTCTGTTCAGGGGAGATGTCTGATATTTTTTAACGCTGTACAAACCATGCCTGAACCTTTTTCCGCTGCGTATGTGGGTGCATTATCTTTCTGGAATGAGGCATCGTCTGTTACCAATATGCTAGGAATGGTGTGATATTAATTCACATTTATGCAACCCGTGAGGCTAATGATGAAAATACAAGGTATGTCCACAGAGTAAGTTCCTTTTGGTTACAGAAAAAATATTTTTTGTATAAAAGTCTGCAACTGTTCAACTACTCTTCTACATAACTTCCGAAATTTTGTAGGTATTTGTCATAGCGTGGCAGAAGTCTTTGTATGCCTTCTTCATAGAAGGTTGCCGCCTGTGTATTCAACCATGACTCAAACATGTTCTTTCAGTTCATCATCGTAGAAGTATTGACCACCAAGGATAGATTTTAGGTGTAAGAGGAGATGAAAAGAGTCTTCTTCTTCCCTTCACGTTGCCGCTCGACCTCAAAAGGCGAATGTGACCAAACAACTCTTACGGGACTTTCACTGGGACGTATTTGATCATTCTCCGTACAGTCTCGCTCCTAGCGACTTTCTTCTTACACCTAAAACCTGTCCATGGTCGTCAACACTTTAGCGACGATGACGAGCTGAAAGAACATCTTACCACATGGTTGAATACACAGGCCGCAACCTTCTACGAAGGAGGCATACAAAGACTTCTGCCACGCTATGACAAATACCTACAAAATTTCGGAAGTTATGTAGAAAAGTACTTTAATAGTTGTATATTTTTGTACAATAATTATTTTTTCTTTATCGGTACACGTTTTTTTTTTTTTTTTTTTTTTTTTTTTTTTTTTGTTTTTTTTTTTTTTTTTTTTTTTTTTTTTTTTTTTTTATAACCAAACGGAACTTACTTTGCGGACATACCTCGTAATTCAATACTGCGATATAGGTGCCCACATCATGACAGAGCCCCCACGTGTTTGTTTGTTATAAAGCTGCAATGCCGTGTCGTGGGTTTTCGATATATAAACCAGGCTGTTTGTAGAAAGCTGTCTGAACCATGCTTCATACGGCCATATCGCATACTTCCAGCCATTAGCTTTTACGACTGTGGCACTACTTTCTTTGCAGCTTCGCTTTGGCTTCCATTCCTAAGGGTTCAGCAAACTGCGGCCTTTCATTGGCTATTAAGCTGCAGCCGAAGTGTTTTTATCTAAATAGTAATACTATTGTTGTTGTGGTCTTCAGTCCGCAGACGGGTTTGAAAAAAAATTACTGAAATGAGTATTTGCGGTAGTTTGTAGCGTAATGCCTTTATGTTGTCTGGCCACAATCCTCTTCATGCTCCTCGGTCGTTATCAGATGCCTTCCGGTTTTACCCGCGGTTTTCACTGTATCCGCGCTTTTTCTCTCGCTTGCAGTTCATCGGCGCTACACAGTTCAAGGGGCCGCTGATGACGTCGGCTGACTGCAACACCCTGCACGGCGGCAAGTCCTTCTTGTACACCTACAGCCACCGGTCCAGTTTCAGCGTGCCAGGTGAGTACTTAACAAATTTATAAAGAACGGGGAGAGGCGTCCGACATGAGTTCTAGTGAAATGATTTAGCTCTCTTTACGGCACTGGATTTAGTTTATCGTCGTTGGTGCAAAAAAAGTGGAAATTGACCCTTAATAATGAGAAGTGTGAAATCATCCATATGACTACTAAAAAAAAAAAAAAAAGTCAGTTAACTTCATTTACACTATAAATCAGTCAAAACTACAGGCTGTAAATTCAACTAAATACCTGGGAGTAACAATTACAAACAACTTAAATTGGATAGAACACGTGCCGGCCGCGGTGGCCGAGGTGACTAAGGCGCTCCAGTCACGGTCAGCACGGCCACTGCGGTCGGGGGTTCGAATCCCCCCTCGGGCATGGATATTTGTGCCGTACTAGTTCGTAAGTAGTTCATAAGTAGTTTGTAAGTTTAGGGACTGATGACCCCGTAGTTAAGTCCCATAAATATTTGAACATAGAACACGTAGAAAATATTGTAGGGAAAGCGAAGCAAAGACTACGTTTCGTTGGCAGAACACTTCGAAGATGCAACAATTCTACCAAAGAAACTGTCTACGCCATACTTGTGTGTCCTATTTTGGAGTATTGCTGCGCATTGTGGGATCTCCACCAAGTGGGACTGACAGACGATTTAGAGAAAGTTCAGAAAAAAGCAGTTCGTTTTGTACTATCGCGATATAGGGGAGAGTCACAGAAATTATGCACGAGTTGGGGTGGAAATCATTGAATGAAAGGCGTTATTTGCTGCGACGAGATCTCTTTGCGAAATTTCTTTCACCAACTTAACTTTCTCTTCAGAATGCGAACATATTTTGTTTGCACCCACCTACGTAGGAAGACATGATCACGAAAGTAAAATAACAGATATCAGATCGAAAAGGGAAAGATTACCGTGTTCCTCTTTCCCGCTAGCTATTATGGAGGGGAACCGTAAAGAGATATCATAATAGCGGTTTAATGAACTCTCTGCCATGCATTTCAATGTGGCTTGCAGAGTATTTATGTAGATGCACGTCAGGCATAGCTTTCTTTCCTCTTTCCGAGGGAAGAGCTTTCTCTCAAGGTATCAGAAAAATTAAACAATCTCACCGAGAAAGCCTACCACTACGACCGGGGGTTCGAATCCCCCCTCGGGCATGGATATTTGTGCCGTCCTTAGTATTAGCTAGTTCATAAGTAGTTTGTAAGTTTAGGGACCGATGACCCCGTAGTTAAGTCCCATAAGCTCTAGAAACATTTGATTTTGAGAAAGCCTAAGAGATGACAGACTGTATTCCACAGAAGTGAAGAACTTTAGTATTCTTTCAGTGAGCTTGAGAGAGCATATAAAAGGTTAAGATAGTCGAAAGTACAGTCATCACTTAGAAAGATGAGCATACAGCAGGTGCAGCCAGGGAAACTTTTTCAAGTTTGCTTTATTTCAGTACAAAAGAGTATAAATAGGTGGTTGTAAAGAAGAAACAATGTTATAAATATAGAAAGTAATGAACTGCGACAGGCATAACGATATATAACTCATTTCTTCATTTCTTCCAACCATCCGGAATTGCACACGCAGTTCAATGACTGATTAATGTACTCGATATACCGCCCATTCTTCCTGCAGAGTCGCTCGTAGTACTTAGAACCTGGTTGGTGCATGTTGACGCATATAATGCGTCGCATCATGTTCTATTGTAGTGATTTTCAACTTATGGGTCGCGACCCCAGTCTTGTTCGGGGGGGGGGGGGCATCGTCCTTCCAGGAGCATATTTAGTGTTTCCGAATGTAAGAGAAGGGAAACGCTCGATCCACTTTTGCTTTCACTAGTTTATATGTACTGACAGGGACAATACGTTGCTAGTTCCTCGGTGACATTTTTCAACGACTACTGGGAAACAATGGTAGATTATAGCCATAGAAGCGTACGAGATAATGATCATCGATACAGCTGAGCCCAGGCAACAATATTGCCTTTATATAGTCCGTGTCTGGCATACTAATCTAGCAGGAATGAAACAAGACGCGTGGGTTTCTAGGACAACGAAGGGAAAGAAAGATGACAGATGACAAATCCGAAACTCGAAACAAGATATACAGTTCACCATATAAATGTACACACGCAAACACACCGTTTCGTTTCCCTGCGTTGTCCTATTTCAACTATATATTGTATTGACGGCATCCACAGTTGGAAGCCGCTTTAGCGTCTTAGCTGCATGACGGCATCCACATATATAGGACGCTTTAGCTGTATGACGATGATGTATTTAGCTACCGTACTAAAAATGCTCCTCTAGAATCACAGGAAAGGCGAATATGTTTTTTTTAAAAGACTCTGGATAAAAGTGGGGAGCCAGCTGACTCATTCCTCACACCGTCTTCCATATCAAATATTTTTGGCACGCTCAACTGTTCAAGCTAACTCATTTCACCCACTCTTCCCTCGTAGTGTAGTTTCCTTACACAGCATCTGCTATTCACTGCCACTGTCTACACACGTCGCTCTGCCACCGTCTCCCTTATTTCCATTGGCATTTCCTCCTGTCTCTCTTAGTTAAATATTCTCATTCCTTTATCCAGGTCTTCCATAACACTGTCTTCTTCTTTGGCACCTTCATCGTTTTATTCTGAACAAGAGTGTATTAAATTTTCTACATGGACTTTCATTTGCTTTCTCAGTTCCATATATATTCAGTTGTATATCCCATAACACTGTTCCTTAGGTACTGTCAATCATGCAGGTGGCATAGAAAGGAGAGAAATGCACCAGATCGTTGATAGCATGCAAATAAATGTAATAATAATAATAATTGTATTTATGAAAAAGATTACTGCATATAACATAAGAATACATTACAAGGTGTAAGATATTTAGAATCTTTTCATATACCCTTTTATGCCATTGTAGGTGTTGGTTTGTTTTATCCACAGCCATTGAGCATGCGATGGATCTGGTATACCTCTTCCCTAGACTGGATTATAATCTTACAAAAGAAGAGGACAAAGTTTCGCAGAGGATGGTGCATCTGTTTGCCAATTTCATTATTTATGGGTAAGTAACATCGAACCCTAAGATATCATGTTCATTTTTAACTAGTACATACAGAGTACCAGCTGATTTTGAAAAATGACTTTGTTATAGATTTAGAGAAAAACATGAGGGTAATTGCTTCCTTTAACTTGGTGTGAAAAACACAATGTGTGACGCACATTACATTAATAAAATCTATGAGTAAAGGTGAAAATTTGTGTCAGGACGTGTTTTTCAAACCCATCGACTTCATTCAGACCAAAAGGCAGGTAATGTAACTTACTTCGAGTCTTGTTTGATAATGGTTGCAGTTTCAAAATTGGTGCCTGTTCACTCGGGGATGCCTGAAATAACAGACCACTCGGGCAGGGACTCTACGTCAGTGGTGTGTGAATAACTTGAAATGATGGGAGACGTGCAAGCATCGAGTGTGCTGACCCTTTTAGTCCTATTTGGCACTCAATGCGTTTAAATCTCTTTCTCACAGACATGTACAAAAAAAAAAAAAAAAAAAAAAAAAAAAAAAACTTATTCTTTTCATTCTTCACTCCGAGGAGTGGAGCGGGCTGTTTGAGATCCGGCCCATAAAGAGTCGCGGTTCTATTCAGCCAATTATCAGACAAGCTGATAGTGGGGCAAAGATGGAATTCCAATTGGGAATAAGTGGCGTGTTTGTCGTATGAGAAATTATAGAATGAGAATCCGAAAAGTGACTGAGGGAGGGAAATTGCCAACATGTTCTACATAGGGCTGCTTGTAGCGCCTGTATCCATTAGAGGAACCAGCGGAAACATAATAAATGTGGGCAGTCCTCAATTTATTTATTTATTTTATTTATCGTATGACATATACATGATCAGTACAGTAATTTGCAGATTTATATCTACGTTACTTTCATAGGTAATCGCCTGAGGCGTGGCCAGGAAAAAGTCACTTGTTTCTCCATTGAACTTCTCAGTGGCCATTCTTGTTTGATGTGCTTCTCAACGCCACAGTCGCAGCAGTTTGATGCCTTTTTCCTCCATTTATACAGCAGATCTAGACACAAAGCACGGATAGTATCCGGTTCAACTTGGACCATATTTTTCGATGTTGTTAAAAGCGAAGTACGTTCCGTGTAATACAGGCGTATCTAAGGATTCTGCTGGAGCAAATGGTCTCCATTCATTAAACCATTTCTTAGTCAGGTTGAAATTGTTGGCTAATAGGCTCTCCGCGGTACAGATGGTTGAACCTCAAAAGTCTGTCTATATGTAGGTGGAGAATATCCTCATGAATGGGCAATCTTTGATTATTTTGGATCTTGTTGTATTGCATCTACGCAGGTGTGGTGGGAGACTATGGCTTAGTACCGGAAACTATCGAGTTATGGAGTTGATCTTATCGTGTCCGTGATCATTCTCATTATGTCATGTAACTTACTTATTCTCGTCACGTGTCGACTGTTCATCGAGATGGGGGAACAATACTGAATAGAAGAGTAAAATAAACTTAGAGCTGAGCAGCGTAGAGTAGTTGCACTTGCACCACGAGAGGAACCACACAGTTTTCGAATTATGTTGTTACGTGTCTGAATCTTGGCAGCACTCTTTCTCATATGTTCTTGGAATGACAGTGTTCTGCTGAGGGGTTGTCTAGTTATGGCGGAGAAGAGTGTAATCGAAGTATACTTTGAGTCCATTGAGGCCATTCAGTTGTTCAGGTGTAAACAAGAAATTACTGTTTTACTCCTACTTGGTTGGAGTCTCCATTTTCGAAGGTATTTTCCTAAAACAGAGAGATCCTCATTCAACGTTTCTTCCGTCTTCTCGAGGCATAGGTCTTTGGTGGAAAGAGCCTCATCATCTGCATAGAATTTCCTAGGTCTTCTACAGGGTATATCTGACATATAGAAACTGAACAAGAGTGGAGCAAGCACTAATCCTTGCGTGGATCCCTTATTTAGTTTCTTTTTGGGTTTATTGATTTCATCCCCCATTACTACACGAAACGTTCTGTCACTCAGCATGTTATTTATAAGATAGGCCAGACTCCTGAAAGGAATCACGGCAGTTATCAAAACACCATCTAACGATAGACTGGGCATCTGTCAGTCACCTTCAGATTATCCGGAGTCTAACATAAGAATCACCAAACTCCCAGGTAATTTCTGCAACTTTACGACTGCAGCGCTGCCAAGCTGTGGTGTCGTATAAACATTATGTGGAACGACTATGTATTCAATGAGTATTTGGAGTAGAAAAGCGCAGTCAAAATGCAGCCCTATAAAGGAGCTTATTGGCGGTAAAAATGTAGCAGCTATCAAATATATATTGCCGAAGTCTCTAATTTCGATTTGCAACGGATCACGAGAAGTAAAAGAATAATGTTACAAATAATAAGTGTTTATTTAGGGTGGTTAGTTGAACTTCAACAATTTATTCACTTTGAAATATCGGCCCCTAATGAGAGTCGCAAAATCGTAATCACTGCATAGTACTACTGCTACACAAAAGAATTCTTTTAACGTTCCGATTGCTGTTAATCAACTATTTCAGTAGAGCGACTTTAGTATAGAACATGAAAATAAAAAAAAAAACCTGTAGGCCTATATACAATCATTTTTGGCTTTTACCTACTAGTTTGAAGAAGAGAACACGTAGCTACAAATAAATATGTCAGTGTATACATTCTTCAAAATATTTAGTTTGATGTCTGACAAATATCTAAAAAAATCATGATAGGTTGACGCAAGGCGTAGAAGAAAGGACAAGGCGAAAAGGCGTTTATGAAGAGATTTAGCACCTAGCCTCCAAGAATGCAAAATTCGTATCTAATTTAGAACATAATCCATTTCAAAACTATTGCAACCAAGGAAAACGAGAATATAACCCTTTCAGACCCAAGGTGATGTGACATTAATACAGAGAGAGTCGTTTAAAATGCAAAATACATATAGTAATTCATTACAAAAAAGAAAATTAATTTATTTTCAAAAATTTGTGTCCCCACAATTGTCTGTTTTGGGCCTTCAATATAAATTTTTATGATCTGCACCATCTTACAGTAACATGCCTTTGAAAGAAATGACATAATAACATCACATAAAATCAACTGGCTGTCAGATATCATAGCTTCCCATGTCAAAACAAGGATATCAACACCATATCAACAAGTCTTCTTTCACGCCATTGTAAGTGTACGGGAAGTTTACGGACTGCTGGTACCACACAATGTAGAAACATGGAACTAATACACACTGCGCACGTTACCGCAGTCCAATGCAGGTCTGAACTTCCTATCGTGATTCTCAAAGAAATAAAGCGAGCAAAATCCAGAAACGCACAATTGTGCGTGCAGGGCCTGAAAGGGCTAATCACTTCCTTTTGAACTTGAGCTCACAAGGTTACAATTAGTTACTGCTCTTAAAACGTTTTTGGACGATACGATTACTACTCTGTTAGTGTGAGGCCTGTACAGACATGATGTAATTATAGGTTGTCATTAAGAGTAGTTGTATTACTTTAATGACGTTTCCATACCTGTAGCATTAAATATATCAGATTCTCAGTTTGCATGATGCCAGTTTTCTATTACTATTTACTGGCCCGTTTAAAGTTTCGCGACTGTCTGAATTTGACTTAGTGTTAGCCATGGAAGACTAACAGGAACGTCGCAATAAACGCACACCACGCTTTGTGTATTCCTCGCAGCCGCGCCGGAGTAGCCGTGTGATCTCAGGTGCCTTGCTAAGGAGAGCGCGCCCGTTCCCCGTCTGAAGTGTGTGTGTGTGTGTGTGTGTGTGTGTGTGTGTGTGTGTGTGTGTGTGTGTGTGTGTAGTCCTTATTATAAGTTTAAGTAAGTAGTTTGTAAGTTGACAGACGCATGACCACTTCAGTTTTGTCCGTTAGCTTTACAAACATTTGAACTTTTGTGTATTTCGCACATGCGTCAGAACATGTAGAGAGACGCATCACATATCCGGCGGCTGGTGTAACTACTGAACTAAACTGCCTTCTACGGCACAGCCGCTGACTGGACGTCGGCGCTCTCTGTTGTCTTAGAGATGGCGGGATTCCGTGTGTTATCTAGCTCCTAACCACTCTCAAGGTTCATCAGATTCACCGCTTCGTATATTTACAGCGTTTCTTTAATAATGGAGATCCAAAAAGGGTTGATGTCGCCAGAATTATCATCAAACTCCACTGTAATAAGAGTTCAGCTGCAAACAAAAGTTCTGAGCGACGTATTTTCATAAGAGACGCAAAAAATATTTTATGTTCGACATGTCCGTATCCAAGAACAGAAGGTAAATGTTTAAATGTTTGTAAAGCTTATGGGACGTAACTACGGGATCATCAGTCCCTAAACTTACAAACTACTTATGAACTACATCATACTAAAGACAGCACAAATATCCATGCCCGAGGGGGGATTCGAACCCCCGACGGGGAACGGCCGCGCGCATCGTAGCATGGCGCCCCAATGCACACGTCCATTCCGCCGTGGCAAGGTAAATGTGACGAAATATTACCGTATAATATTTAAATGTTAAGAGACTTGAAGATGCCAACTTAGGATACCCAAATCCGGTCTAAATAAAGTAATTTGAAACTAGAGATCTGGGTTCCTCTACTTATGCAGATTCCATCACAAAACTGTGGTGTCGCACAAGTCTGAAGTGCGCGCCACGTACTTGCGCCGCACGCCGCCATGCAAGCACGGCGTGGCGTTCTTACGACGTTGGCCACGAGCGCCCTCTGCTGCAACCCCGCTCGTGGCCACCACTGAACTGGATCGATCTCTTGGTAATAGGACAGGCACTAGAACAGACTCATCAGTAGGCAGGCCTCTATCTAGTTAAACTAAGTATCAGCATTAGACTAGTCTGCAGCAATGAATCTTATGAAAGTATTGTACTATTTCTTAAAAATACGTATCTTGTACTAATCTAGCTTCGTGTTTCTAGTTTCTGCTGTCCCACTGGCGGGTCACCTCAGACTCTGTACTCGCACACGCGTGCATCCTATTTCCCCTGTGTCGGTCTCTCTCCACTCGGTCACCGACACCTAGGACAACCGGCGGCAACGAGACACATAAAAAACTCCATTTAATATCCAGTGGGAATACAATATTCATCAATAGACGAATTTCTTGGTTGCGAAAGGCGAGGGCTGCTAGCGTGTTACGTACACAGTTCTTCCACAGTGCACGTGGTCTGTCATGTATGTGGCACGTCGTATTGTCACAGAATTTTGTAGCTAGTAGCCTTTTGCAATAATAGGATGTACTTCCAGTGAACCCAGAAAGTCGGCAATCTTATATAACGGTAGAAAAGCATTATTCTCCGAAAATTACGGAGGATAGTTGCTGTTTTAACAAACGGAAGAAGAGAAACGATTTTTCCGATGTCCTCTCTCCATTCACCACATTGTGCTTCTTGCTTTTAGTCGACTATGCCTTGTTTAACTGCCGGGTAGAATTTCCGTTTTCCCGGAACACTTTGCTATAGGTGAGTGAGCTCTTTAAGCAGGCTACCAGCAACTGAGGCTGTGTCATCTCTGTGTACAGGTGTTTTAAGAACACTCACAGTTCTTTGGCGGCGGAGACAAGTTAAAACCTGTAAATACAATTTAGTATGTGATGGTTTCGACAAACTGAAAGCCCCAGGGAGCCATCGTTTTTATGTCTAACATAATATCCAGAAAATGCAGACAACATTCCTTCTTTGCTTCCACAGTGAAGCAGTTGGAGTTGCGATGACGTAAATAATTCACTATTTTATCCTCTTCATGAGGACACACCACGGAAGTGTAGTACACAAGCCTCCAAAATACAGTCGGGTTAAGATCTTCTGATTCAAGCGCCTTCTTTTCGAAGTCGTTTATAAAATGATTCGCCAACGAAAGCTACACCATGTGCATGCCCTAAGAATTCCTTATTGCCCCGATTAAAGAACACCTTAAAAGAAAGCAGTAATCACTCGCTGAAAGTTCGAGCCATTGCCAAAGAATCTTCCATAGGAAGAGAGAACACATCAATTACTTCTAAATGGTCAGCAAATTTTAAAGTTAAGAAAAATGGATTAAATACCTCCACATAATCACGCCAAACATCTACATATCTACATACATACTCCGCTATCAACCGTAAGGTGCGTGGCGAGGGAACACTTTACCACTACCAGGCATTTACTTTCCTATTTCACTCTCAAATAGAACGAGGAAAAACTGAATTCCTATATGCCTCCGTACGAGCCATAATCTCTCTCTTGTCTTTGTGATCACTACGCGAAATGTAAGTAGGCGGCAGGAAGATCGTACTACAATCAGCTTTAAATTCCTGCCCTCTAAATTCCCTGAAAAGAAATTTACGAAAAGAATGTCGTCCTTCCTCCAGCGATCCCCAATTGAGTTCCCGGAGCATTTCCGTGACACTTGCGCAATGGTAGATCCTACTCGGAACTGCTTCTATGTCTTCCTTTAAACTGATCTGCTGCGGGTCCGAAACACTTGACGTGGTCGTACAAGCGTTTTATACGCGGTCTCCTTTACAGATGAAGTACATCTTCCTAAAATTCTCCCAATAAACCGAAGTCGGCTGTCCGCCTTACTCACTAGTGTCCAACTTGTTCGTTCCATTTCATATCGCTCTGCAATGTTACGCCTAGATATTTGAACGACGCGACTGCATCAAGAAGCTCATTACTAAAGCCGTATTCGAATATTATGGGATTGTTTTTCCTACTCATGCGCAGCACGTTATACATTTCTCAACATTGAAAGCTAGCAGCCATTCTTCGCACCAACTAAAGATTTTGTCTACGTCATCCTGTATCCTAATGCAGTAAATTAAAGACGACAGCAGCAATCCTGTTTTGGAAGATTCCAAAATAAGCAAAATTCGAAAACCAAGTCTCCTTTTTTATTTACCTGATTATTCACAGGTCATGCTACAGTGAATAGTGCGCAATTCTATTTAGAGAAAATCTCTGTCACTTTCCAGTATGATACTTTCACTCTGCAGCGGAGTGTGCGCTGATATGAAACTACCTGACAGATTAAAATTGTGTGCCGGAACTGGGACTCAAACTGGGACCTTTGCCTTTCGCGGGAAAGCGCTGTACTGACTGAGCTGTCCCGGCACGACTCACAATCCCGCCTCACAACTTTACTCCCGCCAGTACTCGCCTCTTACTTTCCAAACTTCACAGAAGCTCTCTTGCGAACCTTGCAAGACTAGCACTCCTGGAAGAAAAGATATGGTGGAGACATGGCTCTGCCACAACTTAACAGATGTTTCCAGAATGAAACGTTCACTCTGCAGCGGAGTGTGCACTTATATGAAACTTTCTGGCAGCACACTCCGCTGCAGAGTGAAAGTTTCATTCTGAAAACATTCCTTAGGCTCTGGCTAATCACAGGATTTACTGCCCTGACAATTAAATGTAAAAATAAAGGAAACTTTCCAATGTGTTGACGAGGAAATGAGAGTGCATCTTTAAAGTATATCTCCAAACATTGAAGAAAACACGAGGAGACATTAGGCTCAAGTTGCTCATAAACATTAGATAGAGTAGACGTACGGTACGTTTCCTTCGTATTGCATTGCTATAATTTGAAATAATCTACATATACATGGGATACTCTGCAAATCACATTTAAGTGCTTGGTAGAGGGTTCATCGAACCACCTTTAAACTATTTTTATCCCATTCCATTATCGAATAGCACGCGGGAAGAACGAACATCTGAATCTCTCCGCTCGAGCTCTGATTTCTCGTATTTCATTCTGAAGATCATTTCTTCGTATGTAAGTGGGAGTCAACAATATGTTTCCGCATTCGGAGGTGAACGTTGGCGGTTGGAGTTTCGTAAGTAGCCCACGCCGCAGCGATAGGCGCCGTTGCTGTAATGATTCTTATCCCAGTTCCTGTATCATTTCCGTAACGCTCATTTCTGTAACGTGACAGTACAAATCGAGCTACCCTTCTTTGGACTCTTTAGATGTCCAGCGTCAAACACATCTGACGTTGTAGGCAGCAAGTAATATTTCTATGGACATCAGGGCACGTTGGGATACCTGGAAATGAGATGGTTGACAGGTTAGCAAAAGAGGCTACCCATAAATCAACCCCGGGTATAGGTATCCCAGCTCCTGACATCCGTTCGATGTTATATAGTCGCGTTCTTGGTCTGTGGAGTATAGAATGGCGTACCCTAAGGACGCCCAACAAATTGCGACTAATAAAGGAGACAACCAACGTGTGTAGGTCCTCTATGCGGAATCATCGCACGGATTCTGTCGTCCTGTGCCGACTCCGCATCGGCCATACTTGGCTTACGCACGGTCACCTTCTCCGTCGCGAGGATCCTCCTCACTGTCGATGTGGTGCGCCTTTGGCAGCCGCCCACGTCTTACTCTAATGCTCTCTCTGAATCAAACCTTGATTAGGTTGTACTGCTGTGAAGCTGGTTAGGTCGCAAATTCTTTATTATAGGTCACACTTCATGTATAGCGTTTCCTGAAAAATGACACGTTTCGGCTTTACCATCATCAGATTAGCATCTCTTCCGTGCCATTTGCACACGTGAACAGATGTAAGAAGTTGTTTGATACACATACAAAAGCAGACTACAGACTACAGACAGGTAGTCTGCTTTTGTATGTGTATCAAACAACTTATTAAATCTGTTCACGTGTGCAAATGCCACAGAAGAGATGCTAATCTGATGATGGTAAAGCCGAAACGCGTCATTTTGAGGGCACGCTGTACAAGAATTTGCGACCTAACCAGCTTCACAGCAGTGCTACCTAATCATTTTATCATTGTCGCCTGCCTCCTCAACGACTGTATGTGGCATTTACAATCCTTTTTTAGGTGACAATACCTCTTCGGCTGTTTGTGTGTTAAATTTTATTCGTAATAGTGGTTTATATAATTCCATCCAGCGTATATTGAGTGTGCACCTGCTTAATATTTTAGGCAGTTGATTTTAACATGTTAGTTACAGAGTGGCTGAACATTCTAATTTTATACTGTGAACACCCAGCTAGATGCTCTGGTATACTCTTTTAAATCAATTCTTTCTTCCCTTGCTTCTTTTATTTGACATCTTCCAACTACGGTTTGATGTAGTTTAGCACGTTATGTCCCATTTTAGCGACATTTTATGTCGTCTCTGTGATTGGAAAAAGGGACTGATGACCGTAGCAGTTCGGTCCTTTTAAAACCCAAACCAACCAACCAACCATATTGTGATAATGTGTTGTTTTCTTAATAATTATAAATGTGAAGCATAGAATTAAAATATGTGTTGCTGCCGGGAATCCATGCTTATTAGGCAGACGTCTTAACCCTTAGATCACCACATCACTAACGATTACAGCGCCCTGGAATAGTCTAAGTACATTTTCCATCCACGTCACAAAGTTTAATTCAGCTTCTGTGTTCCAAAGATAATTACCACTACTGCGAAGGCTCTCCATGCAGCGGAATAGCACCTCGGCAATGGACATATTGGTACAATCCTTTTAAGGTGATATATAAATATCAATTTAGTACAAATAAACAATCCCTGAGACGGATTTTCGTCCCGAATATGTCAAAGAAGCTGAATTAAAGTTTGTGACGTGGAGGGAAATCGTACTTAGACTATTAGGCGGTTTAATCGACAGTGGTGTGGTGGTGTAACGATAAGACGTCTGCCTAGTAAGCATGGAGGTCCGGGCTCGATTGCCGGCCGCATCACAAATTTTAATTCTATGCTTCAGATTTATAATTATTGTCTTTGAAATATTCGAGACGAAAATCCGTCTCAGGGATTGTTTATTTGTATTATATTGGTATTTTTTTTATTAATATATGTTGTTTTTTCTGTAGTCTGGACGCGATATTCGAAATAAAATGACTTAATCATGTTATTATGTAACTGTATTTATGTCCTACATTGACTGTTGTAAAATACTCCTGAGAAATATGTATATAGTGCCTTGACAATTATCTGCGGCCCTTTAAATGCGCCCGAAGCTCAAAAAGTTCGAGAACCACTGCTCTACGGACTGATGACCATAGCAGGTCCAATATATTTAGACAGTTGTTAAGCCCGCCTGAGACGATGCTGGAATCCGTGTTTGTCTTCCCAGCGGGCTGTGAAGCGTGGCGTTGTGCTGGGCACTGCGATGGCTTTTGTACGAGGTTGGCTGCACACGATGCTTCGTTCACCTTATAGATAGGTAGATGACGAGCGAGACTTGACAGTGTCAACATGGACGCTGTTATAGTGGAGGTAGCAAAGCACAGTGGACGAGAAACCAGCGTGTTTTTATTTATTGAAGAAATAGGGCGAAGAAAACGACGTGAGTATGCTAACCGTAGATTGTAGGGTCGTTTCTGGTTATCTCACCATGATAATGTGCAAAGTGTTTTCACGATATTATTTAACGAACTTTCACAAGTCACCATAACATATTCGCTGGAAGAAAATGATTTGTTAATAATCATGATTTTGTAAACGAACGTCTTTATACCTTATATCAAGATACGTTTTGAATTTTGACACGCTCTATGAAAAGTTCTCAATTAAACTTTTTATTTTATAACACATATCTCGTCTGATAACAGGCTGCTGCCAACACAAAAGTTGTCAGTCAACATGACGCTTGGAGCACACCAACAAAGTAGTATCACTATCAATAAAATTCTTCTGGGTATGACACCGCGTCGTCATTTTATAAACTGTACCGAAGTTTAGGCCACTGTTGCAGGCGGCCTTCATCAGGGACTGTGTCTGACTGCTGAATGTACGATCGCTTGGTGTTTATTTTGTGTCCCAGCCTCGTCGCCGCTTTTGTGTCTCGTTTCCGTCGTAGGTGTCGGTGGCCGAGTAGAAAGACCGACACAGGAATAAAGGATGCACGCTTGTGCAGGTAGGAGGTGACCAGCCTGTGGGACAGCAGAAACTAGAAACACTAGAGTAAATTAGAACGAGATATATATTTCGTAGAGACTTAGTAATACTTAACTTTTACATAGCTCAGTACTGCAGAATGCTGATACATAGTTGAGCTAGAGGCCTGCCTAGTGCCTATCCGATAGCCAAGTCTTCACTGGTGCCTATCTGATTCCCAAGTGTTAACTGGTTCCTATCTCAGTCCGAAGTGGCGATGTCGTTCAGTGGTGGCCACGAGCGGAGTTCTAGCAGAGGGCGCTCGTGGCTGACGTAAGAACGCCGAGCCGTGCGTGCATGGCGGCGCGCGGCGAAAGTAGGTGGCGCGCACTTTAGACTTGTGCGACACCACAGTTTATATATCAGTGGATGAGGGAGAGGAAGGGGGACGTTGGTTATCCTTTATTGGTGGTTATATTATTGCACGCCATTGGTGGAAAGGGGTGTTGCTGATTGGTGTTTTAATGGCTGGCTTTTTCGTAGTATCAGTACAGTCTAGCGGTAATCTTGGAAAACATACGCTCACGTGACGAAAGGCTTCTTCCTCATTCGGTAACGTCAAAACAACAACAGACAACCAGCCGGAAAATAGGACATGTCCTATCTCTGAATTCCAGCGCGCAAGCCCGCAGCGGAGCCAGCAATGACGTCATTTTCCATCTCAGCTGTCATCACTGCTGCCATCACTGCTCCCACCATGCAATCCAGTAGCAAATCAAGCATCGTCTGAGGCGGGCTTTAGACTGGCCTGACATCAGCTGCAGAGAACACGTTCAGTTGCTCACACGTAATTCCTTTGTGCAGGGACCCTTCGTCCAACAAGAGCAGAGTAGACGGCGTGCCGACGTGGCGGCCGTACACTCCGGAGCGGCAGGAGTTCCTGCGCGTCGACTGGCCGTTCAGAGCGGAGCAGTACTTCGAGAAGGAGTTCACCGTGGCGCTGCGCGAGGGCCTGAACTCGGCCGCCTCGCTGCTGGGGAGGCCGGCGAGGCTCTGCCTGGCGCTGCCGCTGGCGCTGCTGCTGCTGCTCTGCGGCTGAACAGCCAGTGGCTGAACAGTGGCGGAAGAGGGACTTTCTAGTGGTAGACAGCTAACTGAACAGAGGCTGAACATTAACAGTGGCGGAAGAGTGACTGGGTAGTGGCAGAGAGCTACCTGAACAGAGGCTGAACGGCCATAAACCACTGCACAATGGCTAAGCAGTGACTGAAAAGTGGCTGTAAGGTAGACTATCACTGAACTGTAGCTGAACAGTAAGTAAAAAGGGGTTCAACATGAAGTGAATAGTGCTATTTTATCAAAAAGTGACATTTTGAGCCCATGGTTGTGTATGAAATACAGGTTGATTTTTATAATAAAGGAGAGAGCATTTATTTATTAACTAAATACCGCCGTTACCGGTTTCGAACCTTTAACCCTCCGTCGGGCGCAGTCGGCCTCACAGGCCAGCAAAACCCTTTTTTTATTTCCGTGCTTAACAGTGGTGGCCTAGCAGCCCGCCTCTCCGTTTACTCGCGTAACTTTGGGAACCTCACACAGTGCCGATCCGCAGGCTGTAATCCATTTCCACGCGGATCACGGGGAACTCCTTGGGCGTCACAGGCCGTCTGCGCCCGATTACGTTATAGTTTTTAAGGTGAGATTTTTCAAGATATTTTTATTTCATTACTTCGTTTCAATCTAACTAAGTCTGTGCTCCGTGATTTTCACCGCTACCTTCGGAAAAAAGAAGACTTTGACGACCCTGGCCCTTCAGACTGAGTGCGCCTGATCGAGTTCTAATTTCAGTTTTCCTTTCTTTTCCTACGTTATCACATCCATATTTTCTGTTGAAATGTCCAGAAAAGTATATTATGCCTCTAAGCCAATGATCTTGTGGAAATAATGCGCCTCCTCGAAGACGAAACTGCTGAAGATCGAGCCGCACTCGAAGATTTAGTCGATGAGAGAGACACCCAGTCTCAGGATGAGGTAGGAGAAGGCAAGAGGACTCAGCAACTGAACAGGAAGTTTAGGGAACAGCTCGGTAATATGAAGAAGAGAAGAAAATATGTGAGGTGTTTTTATTTTGGAAACGATAAGACGACGAAGTAGTCTAAGAAGATACCTGCTAATATTCATAGTGTGAAGGGTCACATCATTATTACACAACATCGAGTGTAAAAGATATTGCTACAAATGACGCCACCAATTGCAAAACCTTGTGTCATCAACTTTTAACTGAACAATTTAGCCTGTTTATGCTATGAATATATGTGGAATATCGAATCGGCACCAAACTCGACTGAAAAAATTTTTACCCCACAAGGAACGGGAAAGTTCTCCCACATTACCTCTCAAATGGCTAAAACGTCGACCATGCGTGGCTGAAACAAGAGTTAGGAGGATGAAGAATCACGAATGTTCAGCTTGTCATCAACCAATCTACTTGAGCGACGTATACGTTCTGTGTCATATCTGTGTTTCAGCTGTTGATTTGGGAGCTATAGAATCGGTTTTTGGCTGCAAATGTGGCGAGAAAAGATGATTACATGTCAGAATAGACTGCCTAATGTCCTTTAAAAATAACTTCATTACTTTTATGGATGTCTGTTCGACCAATTTTTAATGCTCTTTGTGGGAAATTGGTAATTTTGGTCACTTTAAGGTGTATTGTGTTCAATAAATCCATTATTATGCTTTAAGTTTGCTGTAATTCCTTCCTTTAGATCCTCTTCAAGACTAGCCAACACGCATTTTGAATTTGATTTAACATGGCGGAGCTAGTCCACAAAATATGTGGGTGGCCTCTCAGGCCGGGTGCGCCTGATTTTGTTTCATCTGGAGGTGCGCCCGACGGAGGGTTAAGACGGTTGTTCACGTCCACACAAATGTCACTTACATTTTTCTTTTATTCAGATAATTTTTCTTGTGGTGAAAAGTCTTTGGTTGTGTGGTGTCCTTCAATACAGAACCTGATTATAATGACTTTCTCAAGCGTAAATGTTGCTCATGATACCGACAAATATTGTGAACAAACTTATGATAGAATTTTTCTTGTTATTTATTTACTTACGTCGAAAAGTCGGTTTTCTTTATTATAAGAATCACCCTGTATAAAGTGAATAGTGGAATCACCCTGTATAAAGTGAATAGTGTCGGAAATGTGGATTAGTAGCGACTAAACAATAGTTGTGCATAATTCAGTAGTGACTGATCACGTTTATAACTTTGCCATTGCCATTAAAATATTATCTACACATTAGGATTTACATCTCCGACAGACCTCTGTTAACAAAAACAAAAACCTGAAATGTCAGTTACTTTGAAATCCACGTAATTTTACTTCGGTCTAAGAGACTTTTCGTCTCTTACAAATTCCTGGAGTCCTGTCTGACATGTTGTTGTTCATAGGGTCTTCAGTCCGGAGACTGGTTTGATGCAGCTCTCTACCCTACTCTATCCTGAACAAACCATTTCATCTCCTCATAAGAACGGCATCCCACAACCATTTGAATCTGGTTACTATATGCGTCTCTTGGTCTCCCCCTGCGATTTTTAGCTCACACACTTCCCTCCAATTTACGATTTCTCGATGTTTAAGAATGTGTTCTACCAAGCGATCCCTTCTTTTAGTCAAGGTATGTAAAAAATTCCTTTTCTCGCCAATTCTGTTCAGTACCCCCCCCCCCCCCCCCCCCAATCTTCAGCATTCTCCTATAGCACCACATTTCAAAAGCCTCTATTCTCTTCTTGTCCGCACTGTTTATCGTCCATGTTTCACTCCCGTAAAAGGCAACACACACACAAATGCCTTCAGAAAAGACTTCCTTACACTTAAACTAATATTCGATGTTAGCAAATTTCTCTTTATCAAAAATGCTTTTCTTCCCATCGCCATTCTGCATTTTATAGCCTCTGCACTACGACCGTCATATGTTATTTTACTATCCAAGTAACGAAACGCATCTACCACCTTTACTGTTTCATTACCTAATCTAATTCCTTCAGCATCGCCTGATTTTCTAAGACTGCATTCCATTATTCTTGTTTTGCTCTTGTTAATGTTCATTTTATACGCTCTCGTCAACGCCCTGTCCATTCCATTCAACTGATCTTCCAGGTCCTTTGCTGTCTCTGATAGAATTACAATGTCATCAGCAAAACGCAATGTTTATATTTCTTCACCCTCAACTTTAATCCCTGTTCGAAATTTTTCCTTGCATTCCTTCACCGCCAGCTCGATGTACAAATTGAATAACATCGGAGAAAGCCTACACCCATGTCTTACTCCCTTAACATATAATGCTCCCCTTTCACGCCATTCTAGTCTATTAACTGCGGTCTGGCTTTTGTACAAGTTGTAAATAACTATATATTCCCTACATTAGTTAAATGACGTACTTTCCTCAAACATCGTTTTATTATACCATCAGTAAGAATATATAGAACCGAATATTTTGCAGTCTTGTAATCTAGTCAGTATGGGTCCTGAACCCTTCACCATTTTGGTGACTTTATATTCCAAGTTTGATAACACCAATCTGTCAGGCAAACACAATAAATAATTCAATAAACATATTATTTATTTGTATGTCAATTACAAACGACAATCTTCCAGTAATTTTCGGATATGCAGCTGGATCCCGTTGACACTCTGCCGCGATATTTCAGCCCAGAGACGTCCGGCCATCTTCAGGTGAGTAAGCAACTACTCAAATGATCAAACGTTTGTATAGCTTATGGGACTTAACTGCGGAGTTATCAGTCCCTACCATTACAAACTACTTATGAACTAGCTAACACTAAGGACGGCACAAATATCCATGCCCGAGGGAAGATTCGAACTCCCAACCGCAATGGCCGTGCACACCGTTACTGACGCGCCTCAGTCCCCTCGGCCACCGCGGTCGGCAAGCAACTACTGAAAAGCTCAGGTACGGTGGCGCTATTTTTGCCGTGTTTCGCGCATGCGAAATACGCTGGTGTCTTGTGTGCTGCCCGCGGTGATGGAAATGAGAAGCTTCTCTAATCATTGAGAATCAACTGATCCCATCGATTCCGCTGTTGCTCGATAATTTTAACTACAGGGTTCCAATTTTTACCCAGCTGAATGCCGTTTTCACCATTATAAGGTTCTCAGAAAGGCATATTTCCACCGCCTCTTTGATAACTGTATCCCAAAAACCGGAAACTGGAGCCAAAATCCTGGCAGATCCGACTAGGGCCAAATTATTCACTCGTGGACGGAAGATGATCCGGAGTTTATGTTTACGTAGTAATCTAGTTATCTTAGAGGTCGCATTGCCAGCATAAGAAAGGAATGCAACTGATTTATATATATTTTTTTCATTGTCCTCGGTGCGTTGCTTCTTGTTGTTATAGTTACACAGAGCCTTTCTTGTTTGGCACGAAGTATAGCCATTCTCTTTAAACTCCTTCTTCGAGTGTTCTGGTTCTGCATGAGATTTTCTTCGTCCGATATTATGTTCGCCCGTGGTTTGTGCGAGATGGTGGCAGCTGGACGCCTGGAGGTATAGATTTGTGTACGTAAGTATCCTGTACACCGTGTTTGCCAGAGATCTATCATCCTTACATCGTACTAGGACGTCATGAAATGGTAAAGTTCCATCTTTTTCACTCACCATGGTGAACATGATGTTCTCATGTTATGAGTTTAAAGGACGGTGGAATTTCTCCAGTTTCTCTCTAACATAAGGCCACACAAAGAAATTGTCATCGACGTAGCGCCAGAAAACCGCGGGGTGTAAAACAGCAGACTCAAGTGCTTTTTTGCGAAAGTACTACATAAAAAGATTGGACACCAGAGGGGACAAGAGGCTTCCCATGGCGCGCCGCCTCTTTGTTCCAAAAATTCGTTACTGAATAAAAAGTATGAGTTAGTAGGCTTCCACGGCCGGTGTCATTTTGAATAAAACAATTCTGAAGAAGACCACTGCACAGTGGTCGAAACGTCGGCAAGTTATTTGCTAAGTGTTTAAATATAACGCGGCGTAATGCCCAGAATTGCTTCATTAAAAAAAAAAAAGTTGGTTGAGGATTGAGTATGTTAAAAAAAGGCTGTCAGGTCTGCACTGAATAGGTTATCAATAGGATGCAATGAGTCAATTAAAGGCATTTTTTGTAAAAAGCGAGACCACATCAAAGCTGACTAGTAACCCCCCTGCTGCTGAGCTTAACCGTCTTGAAGCAGTACAAAATTTCTCCAGAATTACGTGTGTGGTGGCAACACTTGCTCACGTACGGCTTGAGTAAAGTGACCAGATGTTTAGCGCTACAATAGGGCGACGCACCAATGTTGCTCACTATTAGTAGCAGTGGGACACCATCCTACCATCCCTGTGAATCTTGAGAAGGCCGTATAATCTTGGTGGTACTGCACTGTGGTGTTTAAGCCTCTTGGTAAACAACTGTCCGTCAAAAATGAAGCAGTGTTTCTTGATATGCGACTGGTTGGGTCGTTTTCAATTTTGTGGCTCGTAGAATTATTTAGATGGCTGTAAACAACAAATAAACAGGAAAATAAGTGCTATTCTTTATGTTTCCTTAATCCTAAAGCAAGGACAGACACAGAGTGTGTGCCACGGCTGATTAGCCATGCGCACTGGGGCGCCGTGCTGCAGTTCAAAAAAAATGTTCAAATGTTTGTTAAGCTTATGGGACTTAACAACGGGGTCATCAGTCCCTAAACTTACAAACTACTTATGGACTACTTACGAACTTTTTTTTTTTTTTTTAGTTTTTGCTTTTTTTTTTTTTTTTTTTTTTCTTAAAAACGGGGCTCCCTTCTCCCCTACACCCCGTCCTTGCGCTCTCCATTTTTCGCCTTCGTCGGCGAGCTTCCAAGCTATAGTAATAGCAGGTGAACGTAAAACACTCCGATGTAAGAAGCAAATTAAACAGTTCCGCTGTACAGTGCTTTGTATTCTTCAGTGATGCACTTCAAGTTCGATGGTAAAAGGTCTCAACTAAAGGTCCAAATGGTAAAGGAGAATTAAATCATAGACATGAAGAAGAGATAATTCTCTTCATGGAAATAAAAAAAAAAAAAACCATCCTCAACACTGAAGGTCGGTGGGCAGACCTGCGAAGCACTATACACAATTAAACCGTGTCAACAAAACCGAAAGGTAAGGATAAAACAAAGCTGAGTTCTGCATAGACGCACACGCACATAAAGTGTGACATGCCACAAACATATAATTTTACTGCATCATGTTTCTTTCCGTTTAATAGTCACACGATAGTGTTCCGTCGGATTACATCATAACCAGAGACCATGTCCATAGCCAAAAGTCGTAGTCCGATTAGGGTTTGGACTGTCATTGAATTCCCCTCACAAAAGATTTTGGTATGCATGTTCAATTGCCACGATCAAAAACCGAGCAAAACGAGTAGAATAGTCCTTTGTACGGCGTAGGTTGTTATGTTCCTCCTGAAGGTAGATCATAAACTGATAGACCTGTGTCAACTGTAATTGTAGAACGGCGTAGATAGTATGCGCGACGATCCAGGTTGTTGCGGCACACTTGGTGGCAGGGTATGGCTTGAAGTCAGGGATGAGGGCTACGTCCACCGAGAAGGTGTTCACGGCGGTGCGATTTATAAACGCCAGCATCCCGGTTGCAACGTTCCAGATGGGCGAACGCGTGGGGCACAGGAAACGGTGTTCCAACGTGTCCTCCTGTGAGCAGTCTACGCAAAGGCTGGAAGCGCGCAGGCAAATCCGGTGCAGTGTTTCGTTGGTGGGTACGACTCGATTCACGACTTTATACCAACAACTAACCACGTCCGCTGCAAGGAAGGGGGCGTGGACATTCGCCCACACATTCTTCCACCTAGACCCTGGGAAACGCATCTCCATTTTATTGGCAGCTGGCTGTCCTCGCAGTCCGTGGTAGACGATTTTTACAGTCCGCGTCCTCGGGTGGAGGTCTTCGTCGTCCAGGTAACTTTTCTGAACAAAGTACTCTCTCACATGTCGCAGCCGGTAAGGAATGGCAGTGGGGTTGAGCGGTGCTATTTCAGACGCGGGCCGGAGAACATCGAACAGAACGGCCGTGGGGCCGAGCGGGTCCTTTTCTATAACGGCGCACGTGCGGTGGATCAGTAGCGCCGCCGCTTTGACAGCGAAGTGCGTCAGGCCGAGGCCTCCTTCCTCTCTGGGCAATGTGCAGGTAGCATGGCTTACTTTGAAAATTTCACCCCTCCACAGAAACCAATAGGCTGCTTGTGTGATGGCTCGTCCTAGCTCTTTGGGCACGTGGAAGACCTGTGCGAGGAACCAGGCCTTGCTGAGCAGACACACGTTGACGATCGAAACCCGCTGCGTCAGTGCCAGGGTGCGGGTGGCAGTGAGGTGCGCCATAGCGCGTATTGCATGCAGTGTCAACCGCCAGTTGAGTGCCGCTGTCTTCAAAAGATTTGCCGAGAAACGAACACCTAGGATCTTATGCACTTGTTTCACGGTAAACCAGGGACGTCGGAATCTGTTTGCTGCCCCATAAATAGGAAGAAACACAGTTTTACGATTGTTGATACATGCACCCGATGCATTTTCATATAATGTCAGGACCTTGCGCATGGTGTCCAAGTCAGCTTCCGTAGACACAAGAAGGCCGACGTCATCCGCATACGCGCGGCAAACCTGTTTCTTCCCTCCTACACTGAGTCCGACGCATGCACTGTGCAGGCGTCGCAACAAGGGGTCCAGTGAGATTGCAAACAGGGCCATAGCGAGAGGACACCCCTGCTTGACGGAGCAATCGACGGCAACAGGTGCGGACAAAAAACCATTGATCGTCACACGCGATGTCGAGCTGTTAAAAATATTGAATAGCATGGCCGTGAATTTATTCCCAAATCCAAGTTTAGAAAGCACTTTTCTTAGGTAATGGTGACTAACGCGATCAAACGCCGTGGCAAAGTCGACGGAAAGTATTCCAAAGGGAATTTTCTGCATCGTGGTGTATGCGATGACGTCACGGTATGTAGTGACCGCGTCGTAGATATTCCTTTGCGGCACTGCACAAAACTGACAGTCACTGAGGATCTTAGACATAACAGGCTTTAAACGGGACGCAACACATTTTGTAAAAAGTTTATAATCACCGTTTAAAAGCGTGATCGGGCGGAGACTGTCAATTCTATTGTTCACTCGGGTTTTCGGAGCCAAGGTGATTATTCCTTCCGGAAAACTCGCCGGTATTGCCACTCCATTTAAAAGTTCGTTAAAACATTCAACTAAAACTGAACCGAACAAGTGCCAAAAGTGGAGATAAAATTCTGGCGGGAGGCCGTCAGCACCGGGCGATTTGTTTTTTGCACATAGTTGTAAGACCTGTTTTACTTCCTCTACGGTGAACGGTTCCATGAGGTGACGGCGGTCCGTGACTGTTAAAACGTGAGGGACACCTCGCAATAGATCTGTAATGGCGGCGTTGTCCGTTGCTTTTGCGCTAAACAAGTCCGCAAAGTGCCTGCGCGCCTCTGCCAGAATGCTCGCCCTGTCCCTCAGCCGCGCGCCGCCGGCCGCCTGCAACTCTGTGACGTCACGCCTAGCCGCGCGGCGGCGCTCGCGCAGCAGGTGGAACAGCGAGGCCTGCTCGTCTGCCAGCTGACCGGCCGCCTGGCTGCGCACCACGCTACCACGCAACGACGCCTTCTTCAAGGCCAAGAGTCTGGTTTTAATTTGCCTGATGTTCGCCATCCGGAAAGACGGATTGTCTGTTTGCACATTGATTGCGTCGTTGAGACATGTCTCGTAAAATTGCAAGGTGGTACGTTCCCAGTGGCAAACAGATTGACTAAATTCAATAATACTTTTTCGTAGCGCTGGTTTTGCATATTCTGTCCACCACGATAACGCAGAAGAGTAGAAATGGCGATAAGTTAAAATACTACTCCATGCCCTATTAATCACAACGTCGAAACCAGTGTTGGTAAGGTGACGTACATTGAACTTCCACCTACATTTCGTACGTGGCTTCTGAGCCATCAGTGAATGAAAACGGCAGACATATGCGGCATGGTCAGAAAACACCACTGGGTGTACCGCAGATTCTAGTACACAGTCTTTCTTTTCTCCAGAAATATAAATCCTATCGAGGCGACTCCTACCTGTCGGGTAGTAAAAAGTAAACCCCGGATCGTGGGGGTGTAAGTGGCGCCACGTGTCGATTAGATTCATTTCAGTCACGAGCGTTGCTAACTCTATGCACTTGTATGGGTTCGGTTCCTGGTCTCGGTCGTCGAGTACACAATTAAAATCACCGCCCATTATGACAGGCAAATATGGGCCTCTAAAAAGGTGACAAATGTCCGAACTGTAAAAGACTCGACGTTGCGGTTTGCAATCAGATCCCGAGGGAGCATAAACATTTACAAAACGAATGTTATTTATGGTACACGCTACTCCGTGTCCATTTGGGATAGTGGCAACATCACTGAATTCGTGACCATCACGTATCAAAATAGCAGTTCCACTGTGACTCTCCGGATCGAAATTTAAAACCACCTGGTAACCGGGTATATTGTGAACAAGTTCGGTCACCACTTCCTGAAGAAAAACAACGTCTGCCTTCAAAAAATTCAAAAATTGTAATAAACATTCAAACTTTACAATTGACACAAATCTATTGATGTTGATAGTGGCAACAAGTGATGGTGGGTGTGCCACCATTTAGTCAGGGAATTCAACGACGGCGCGAGACTAGGTCTCGCCCTCTTCCATCTCCTCCGCCCAAGACTTCGACACTTGCTGTCCAGTGTCGTGGCCTGCCGCGGCCCCCTGCAGAGAAACGCGCGTGCGCGGCTGCGGGTCGTCTTCGGCCTTTCTTTTGACCGCGGCTTGCGCCGGGTTCGAGTCCCGTGACAAGTCCATTGCCATATGATAGTCGGTGTCGGGTGCACTGAGCTTTTCCTTTATCTGCCGGACCACCTCCTCCATCCTGTATTCCTGTCCACTCGTCATGGGCTGCTGATAACCACGGCCCGCTTGTGCTTCCTGCCGAGAATCTAAATCCGACCGTGACGAAGCCAGTGACGCAGATTTCTGCAGCGACTTCGACGCCGAGCGCTGATACTGACGAGATTCGGGGGACCGACTCCACCCCCTCTGGTTGGAGTCCCGCCGCTCCGGGTATCCCGAGGAGCTGGTACTGCGGCCCTTCTCTCTGCGCGCGCGCCTTTCTGCTGCCCTGTCGCGACGTGACTTGCGGCCACCCGCGCTGTCTGCCCGTTCGCGTGGACGATCTGCAGCGGCGGTGGCAGAAACTCCAACCGCTGACACTTCGGGGGGGACGCTATCTTGCACGGCTTCTGATCTTGTCAACGTGGACAATGTCACATCTACCGGAGTCGACACGGCAGGCTTAACATATTGCGCTGGTTCGAGTCCCGTCGTCTGACTCTCCGGGACTACATTTGAGGAGACGTCAGTAGGACGCACATCTTCAACGGTTGCGGAATCTGTCACAGTAGTCGCCGACTCGTCAGGATGGACCTCGAGATGGGCGTCTGTCACCTGGGATGTCCACATAGTCGCCGCACCTGCCGCCAGTGGAACTTCAGCTGGGGTGGGTTCTGATCCCGTCGCGTCTTCAGGTGGTATCTGATTAGCTACCTTTTCCGCAACTACCACGGAACCGTCGGCTACATTCTGAGCGTCGGCTGTGACGTCACTGACCGTTTCATTTTGAGGGGCTGCGAGCGCGGCGTCTACATGCATGACAGTTTCATCCGCGGCAGCGCGACGCGTCGGTGAGGTGGGCCCTCCTAACGCGACCGAGGCGTACGTCACGGCGTCTGCCGCCTCCCCCGCCGGTAGTTGCGCGGGGCGCCTGCGGCGTGGGCAGTTCTGTCTGTAGTGTCCCGTGGCATTACAGTGCGAACACGTCGACGGTTGTCCGTTATATGTAATAAAAGCCCTGTGGCCTTTCACTACAAGGAAGGACGGAATGTGCTTTCGTACTATCATACGGACACTACGAATTCCGTTTTCCACTTGATAGATATATGCAGATGACCATTTTTCCCTAGTAACAGACAACACAGTTCCATACGGTGACAAACAGTTTTCAATTGTCTTATCTTTCATTTCGAACGGTAAATTAAACACTCTAACTGTCCTAAGTCCGTAACCGGCGTTAGACACTGCCACATTACTCACTGTTCCATCAAAGTGTTTAAATTTCCGGACACCACCTTCTACATTTACAATTGTGTCACACAGTTCTGGAGTACTAAGTTTGACAAAGAGAGAGTTCAGAAAAGCGTCCAGTTGTAAACCGAGTACGTCACTTTCATTAATTTTCAGATCGTTTTTCAACCAACCATGGATTTCGAAACCTGACGGCCGCGGAACCGACTTGTCAAATTCAAATTGCACATTATTTTCGCGATCTTCACAATCAGCCATTACTTACAAGTACGTAGATACAGCAAATAGAAGAACAGCGGACGCGAAGAACGCCGCCGGCCGCAGCGAGGAAGCACTTGTAAACACGGCCCGGAGCCGATGTGGCAGACGGACCGTCGTGGCCGTGCAGACCGTGACTGAAGCGCCTCAGTCCCCGCGGCCACCGCGGCCGGCAGTGCTGCAGTGTTGCAGTGTGTGCGGCCGTTCGCCGAAGGGGGTTGAGTGTACCCTCGGACACGGGTCTTTGCCTTGTCCTTAGGTTAGTTTACCTTAGTTTAAGTAGTGTGTAAGCTACGCAATAATAATCTAGCAGTTGAGCCCGATAGATCTACAAACAAAACACAGTCTGCCAAGTGGCCCATGGGCCATCTGGGCGGGCCACAGCCGGAATAGTCAGGCTCGGACTGCCTCGGCTATGCTCGGCACTTTTCGGAACTTCCGGCCTATTGCGCGATGTTTGTCCAACGGCCAACACCCTTTTCCATAATCTTTCTTGTGAAACTGCAGATTTCCAAAATTCATTTCAGTTATGGAAGAAAATATAGGAATAGGTCACAAATCTTTTCAGGATACTGATATTTCGCATTTCTTTTGGATTCGTTATCACGACGATATGATGTATCAGTTGAAAGTATCCCTGTCAATTTAGAGATGGAACTGATAGATTTGCAGTGTAATTCAGACACAAGTTCCATTAAGTTATACCTGTTCAGGATCTGTACGAGAGTTTTCCTTGAGAAGAGATTCAACGGCATTATAATGAGGCTGCAGAAGTTATGTCGAAGTTTCCATGTTCGGCGCAACTTTTTACGTGAAAGCAAATAAATGTCAATTATATGGCACCTTAAGTGAGGACAATCTGATAAACTTCCTCTGCCTATCGGAGTGGCGATCGTTTTACCAGATAAATATTTTATTACAGTGCTCTCGGACGTAATTAAAAATTCTTTTCTGTTATATTTTGTTAAGAATGGTAGTGACAACACTGTCGCAAGAAACGAGCGAGGTAATAATTTCTTTTCTTTACACGTAGCTATCATAATTATTTTCCATTCTATGTAAAATATATTTTCTTCTGGGCGCTGTTTCTATACCTCAAAAAATGTAAGGAGTTTGCATATAAATGCGTTATTCAAATGATACCACTACTTTAATGCAGTTGCAAAACAAACGTATCAATTTCTTTTGTACTAACAATCAATAAGTGTACAAGACTCTCACGATCTGTATCTTCAGTTTTTAAAATTTCCAGTATTCGCCGGTTTTGTTCCGTATGCGATAGTTCTGCCGAATAGCGACGTAATGAAGCAATTGTGCAAAATGCCAACATGAAGACACTTCAGACCATACAGTGTATCTAAGAAACATTGAAGTATACAGAAAAATTACTTATGCAATTACTAATTATTTCAAATTTTGTATTTATCCACAAACCATCCACAAAAATTCAATACGTTCAGTACATATTTTTGCACTTTCTGCAGTGGCATTTCGTTTTTCCATCTTCTTTCTATACATATGTACACAGTCTACCATAAAATGCAACATAGCATTCGAACTTATTACAATCTTGCAAACTTCCTAAATTATCTTAAGCAGAAAACGTGGAATACAAGTAATTACTACTCAAGCAATATTTTCTGGTAAGTACTTTACAACACTTCTCTTAAACCCAAGAGTAAATAAAAACCACCAAATGCTAATCATATTGCAATGACAGCAAGTCGACGATACGTTTTAAGTGCCAATAGTTTTACCTCTGCCAAGTCAGTGTGGTCGGGCTTGGGGACCAGAAAACGCCGCTGTCATTAACAACAGTCGCTATCCAGTTGAGTTAACTGTGGCGTGTAAAGAAATGCGAATGAGAAAGGTTTATGAGCGGAAAACCCGCGCACGCTATTGGAAAATAAAAAGTAAATAAATAAATATAGCCGCAGCGGAGCGGCCGAGCGCATTGAGGCGCTACGCTAGGTCGTTTTCCGTCGGGGGTTCGAATCCTTCCTCGGGCATGGATGTTTGTGTAGTTTGTAAGTTTAGGAACTGGTGACCCCGCAGTTAAGTCCAATAAGCTTTACAAACATTTGAACATTTTTGCAATAAATAAATAAGCAATATCTTGTATCTTCTATACATATAAAAAAGAATTGCTGTTCGTTAGTCTCGCTAAAACTCGAGAACAGCCGAACCGATTCGGCTAATTTTAGTCTTAAAATGTTCGTGTAAGTCCAGGGAATGTTTAAACGGTGATAAAATATGGAAAAGTTGTCCATAAAAGAGGAAAATCTGGAAAAACTGAAACAGCTTTTTCCAGTGAGGTATCAATACCGTTCGTCCAATTGTGATAAAATGTTGTACATTTCATGTTGAAAGCAAGAGGAAGGTACGTATCAAATAAAAATTTGGAAAAGTCGCCCATAACGTTGGAAAATTTAGGAAAAATCGGAAGCGATTTTTTTTCTGTGAATGAAAAACAATTGCCACATAGTTGTAAGAGTATCACTTGAGTACGGCTTGACAGGACAAGGTATGTATAAAATACATTTTTTGGAAAATTGGAAAATTTGAGAAAAACTGAAAGTGCGGTTTTGAATGTGTTTTTGATTGAATTTAGCACTATAACTGATTATTCGCAGGACGGAGAGGGGTAATTCTTTTTTATTTCATTCATTATGGCCTTGGAAAAGTTTTCAGTCGCAAAATTCGAACCAAGTTCAGTGTGTTTCTAAATGTACTCAACACTAAAATTTGAGAACTATTCATCCGATTGCAATAAATTTTGATAATTTGACGATCAACGAATGATGAACGTTCTTATGAACGAAAAATTTGGGAAAGTTACCCGGAAGATTTGAAAATTAGCAAGAAACTAAGAGTTTTTTTTTTTTTTTCAATGGAATATCAAATTACGTAGACGTGGCGACTAATAAAAGCATTTTCTGGGATACGGTAAAATTAAGAAGTCAAAGAGTAAATAGCTTTTCCAGAGATTAATTATTGTTCGATATTTCGCTTTATATACTTTAAATCAAAAAATATCTTGAATTACATACTTTCTAAAGTACCTTATCCGGTACTTCACTGCTCAAGCTATCTCCACATCAGATTTCATCACAATAGATTCAGTGGTTTTGGTAATGATATATAGCCAATTCGGTTCAGCCGTTCTGGACTTTTAGCGAGACTAACGAACAACAATTCATTTTTATGTTTGTCAGTTCATATACGGGTCAGATCGTGTAAAGCGAACTTTACTCTTTCAAAGTATATTTCTGAACGCGCACAACAGAATAACCAAGTCAATATTCTACATGTTATAAATCTACATTTTTCTCGCAATTTTTCCTTATTTTATCACCGTTTAAACCTTCCCTGAACTTACACGAATGTGACATAAACATTATCCTGGGCATGTGTGCGTCATTTGCCCACTCTTTCCGCCCACTATTAAGCTTAGACTATCTGATGATGCCTTAATAAAGCTACTGGGTCTAAAACATATATGGTTTATATTAAGAGGTAAGTGATACGACGTACACCGGGTCATCTAGTTCATAATAAAAGTGATACCAAAATCCTGCTGTTGGTAACAATTGTTACTTGTTGCTTTAATATAACAGCAATAGGTCTATTTCGGCTCTGTGCCCATTGTCAGCCTATGCCCATATTACATCCCGGAGCCGACAGTTTTATTTATGTAGCTGCATATAATTTCAGTGTGCTTATTCTTTCTTATGATATTTAATGTTTATCAGTTTATTATTTTATTGGTTATTGTTCCGACAGTTTACTGTACCATACATTTGTCACTAAAACTGTCAGAACAATAATCAATAAAATAATAATATGTCGAATATTAAATAACAAATAAGATCGAAAAAATAAGCAGACTGTAATTACCTGCTTACTGATAACTCTACGATGCAATATGGACGTGGATTGAGGATGCCCACAGAGCCAAAATATCCACATTGCTGTCATATCTAAGGAATACATGAGAACTGTTGCGTACGGCAGCATTTTGGTATTACTTGTATTATTCACATGTCCTAATAATACAGGCACAAGGCTGCACGCCCAATAGAAATGAAACTGTAGAGCTATGGTACCCCAACAGAAATGTTCAATCATAGTTCCTCTCACTTCGAAGTTGTATCCTGAAATATCGTACTCTAGGTGGTCGGAACTGTATGTAGCACATTAAATCATGTTTCATGTAAAACCTAACACAGAAAAAGAACTACCTTGAAGACTGCCGCAATTTTACGGTTCTCTAACCCCTTATTAAGGTACTATGCTCTTGAATGTAAGGACGTAAGTTTCTAAAGCGTGCCGTAGATGGAAATACTACAAATCGAATTCAGAATGTTTGGTGCTAATATTTATGTGGTTTTATAGGCAAAAGTTTTATTAAAAGTCACAGTGGAAAGAGTTTACAAGAAAATGACCTTAAACTTGCTCACGTTATTCCGAGCAACAATGGACAGTGTTATAGCGAGCTTCAGCAACAAGAAAAGAAAAAAAGAAATTTCCCCTTCTTTCTCTGTGCCCTTTGGTCAGTAATAATCATCGTCTGTCAATGACGAGAGAGGAAGAGAGGATAGATCTTTTTTTTTTTTTTTTTTCACGCTAGTTTTCGTTCTTCTAGTGCGTAGAAGCAAGACAGCTACGCTCCGGATTTCATTTTTATCATGATTTTGGCATGACCTTCAGTTTATTACATCGTTTAAAATTCTCTATTTCCTTGGGTGTTATTGAAATTCACACTCCTCAGCATTCTCGGTCATTCTCTTTTTATTAATGTGTAGCTGTGATTTGGAAGCCATTTTGCGGGTTTCGTTCGGTGCCGCAACTGTTACCGTTGAAATTAATCATTACGTTTGTAATCTGCTGTCAGATGAGAAATTATTATAGAACCTGTAATCTTTTGATATTTCACCAAGTCATAATGTTTACTTGTGAGCAATGTTACGATCCGCGGTCACGATCTTAATTTAATGTAATTTTAATTTGACACAAAGCCAACGGCACCAAACCGATCTGTGCTGTAATAACGATCTGGTTTTCAAATCAACGGGTACGGTAGGGTTTCTGTCTATTTTACGACCGTTATAGTTTCTGTCTCGTCGGAGTTGGATCTGATTAATGTACGAGTACTCTTGTCTAAATATGTGCGTGAAAAATATTGGAAAATATAAGAAGTCTGTTCCAAAGTACTGTATTTTCCATTTACTTAGTAAACATTCCTTTTCATACATCAATTAATATCCGTGGAATGTGATTTTTTACGAGAGCAGAAATTTATGTTTCCAGAGTGCATAAATACCAATGACTGACTTGAAAATGTGTAGAAATACCCATTATGCACTGTCGAAAACGATAGTGGCTCTATATCGAAATGAGATGTGTGTTATTACAGAAAAGGTAGCAAAGTTCTAGTGGTAGTGGCTGTTAAAGAACAAGCAGTCATTGCAGTCATGAAACGTAGTATATCATTTCACAAGTATTACCCGCCATAGCTTAAACTTGTGAGCTAGTTACGAAATTTTCCTCCTTATACGTAAGCGACCCTGTGATATTAAAGTAACTAAGTTTATGCTACCCAATCTAAATATAATAATCAGCATTACGATTGGGCTGCTAGTAAATTTCATGTGGCAGCGCGTAGAGGACGGTCAGGGAGCTGCAGTCCATTATTGTGTTGACAACCTAAACTGCTATAACGAACGGTGTCGACGCTGTAAGTGAAATTCACAGACCGTTTCATGTTTATCTGTTACGAAAATAACTCAATCATTTTAACAATTTGTCCAACACTGTAATATTCTGCAGAAGAGCTCTATGCTAGTCGAACCCTGTTATGTTACCAGCACAACGACACCTTACGTAAACATATAGAGTCTCTGTACTTAACTGCCTATACGCCAGGCACGGCACAGACGTATGAGAGCAAAGCAGATTTTCTAGCTTAATACTCAGTACCTGGTAAGCACATACACCATTCCTCTCTGTTTATAAAGGCCTAATAAATATGTTCTGGTAACATCGAAAAATGGCAGTTGATGAATAAGAAAAAGTGAGATCTCACGTGATGTATCTGAAAGAAAAAGATGCTATTTCAGGTTTTCTGCTTAAATATTCATCGCTGAAGTTTGTAAACTCTCATCTCTTTCCAACATCATATAATGCATTTTAAACGTCTTCCTGTCTATAACATTTTTATACACTGGGAAGTACCAAAAACGTCATTCTGTACATAGTTTAAGAAGCATTGCACTACAGAAAATCGGAAAAATATCAATATCAATACTTTCTCTACTGAAACAGCAAGAAATGACTCAAAATACATACATGAATATCTACAACAAGTCAACAGCGTTGTTTGTTAAGCTTAAGGCACTTAACTTCGGGGTCATCAGTCCCTAAACTTACAAACTACTTATGAAATACCTTACACTTGAGACAAACATCCATGCCGAGGGGGGGATTCGAACCCCCGACCGTAGCGACCGTGCACAAGTCAGCAGCGTCTTAGTCGTTTATGCCACTGATATGAAATAGCTTTTATCTATTTATCGGATTTTAGTGAGAAATTAATGTAGTTACTTAGCACTTAGTAAAGAATTTTACAAGTAGAACTTAATAAATAATTTTAGGGATAATAAAATTAAAATTAAATTCATTCCTTAGGAATCCGGAAGTTGTGCACAACGCTGTGGAGCAAGAAATTTGGAAAAACGAGCTTTGGCGACATTAGACAATGTCACCGAAAAAAAAGTCGACCTATCTTCAAGTACAGATTCCGTTCATGAACTCACTGAAGTAGAGAATAAGGATTTCAACATTAAGGAATTGAGGGCCGACACTGAACTTAAAAAAAAAAGGCGGCCGCGGTGGCCGCGGGGACTGAGGCGCTTCAGTCACGGTCTGCACGGCCACTACGGTCGGGGGTTCGAATCC
This sequence comes from Locusta migratoria, assembly GCA_026315105.1. Classification (NCBI taxonomy): domain Eukaryota; kingdom Metazoa; phylum Arthropoda; class Insecta; order Orthoptera; family Acrididae; genus Locusta; species Locusta migratoria. The sequence goes on from CM048750.1 coordinate 324,278,483, forward strand.
ACCCTCGGGCATGGATATTTGTGCCGTCCTAGTTCGTAAGTAGTTCATAAGTAGTTTGTAAGTTTAGGGACTGATGACCCCGTAGTTAAGTCCCATAGACTATACAAACATTTGAACATATTTTTTTAAATTGATTTCACGGAAGGAAGCGGCACAAAAAAGTTTGATGCAGACTTATCTACATCTACATCTACATAGATACTCTGCAAATCACATTTAAGTGCCTGGCAAAGGGTTCATTAAGTCGGTGATTGAAACTTCGCAAACAGATCACGCCGCAATGAATAACGTCTTTCTTTTAATGATTTCCACCCCAATTCTTGGAACATTTCCGTGACGCTTTCCCCCCGTAACGTGATAGAACAAAACGAGCTGCCCTTCTCTGAACCTTCTCAATGTCTTCCGTCAGTCCCACCTGGTGAGGGTCCCACAAGGGGCAACAGTACTCCAGGAGAGGAAGCACAAGTGTGATGTAGGCAGTCTCTTTGGTGGAGCTGGTGCATCTTCGAAGCGTTCTGCCAATGAAACGTAACCTTTGGTTCGCCTTCCCCACAATATTTTCTGTGTGTTCTCTCCAGTCAAAGTTTTTCGTAATTGTAACTCCTAGGTATTTGGTAGAATTTACGACCTTAAGGTTTGACTGATTTATCGCGTAATTGAAGTTCAGCGGATTTCTTTTAGTGGTCATGTGTATTACTTCACACTTTTCTTTATTTAGAGTCAATTGCCAATTTTCGCACCATGCAGAAATTTTGTCTACATCGCTTTGCAGTTGCTTTTGATCCTCAATTGACTTCACTAACCGATAAACGACAGCATCATCCGCGAACAATATAAGGGAGCTATTCAGATTGTCTCCTAAATCGTTTATAAACACGAGGAAGAGTAATGGACCTATAACGCTTCCCTGTGGAACGCCAGATATCACTTCTGTTTTATTCGATGACTTACCGTCAATTACAACGAACTGTGTTCTTTCTGATAGGAAATCGTCAATCCAATCGCACAATTGGGGAGATATTCCATAAGCACGCAGTTTCATAAGAAGCCGCTTGTGGGGTACAGTGTCGAAAGCCTTCCTGAAATCCAGAAATATGGAATCGATTTGAGATCCCTTGTCGATGGCACTTAATACTTCATGTGAATAAAGCGCAAGCTGTGTTTCGCAAGAGTGATACATTCTGAATCCGTGTTGACTATTGGCTAATAGGTCGTTCTCTTCGAGGTACTTCATAATATTCGAACAAAGTATATGTTCCAAAATCCTACTGCAAATCGACGTCAATGAGATAGGCCTGTAATTTTGGGGATCACTCCTATTGCCTTTCTTGAATATTGGAGTAACTTGGGCAACTTTCCAGTCTTTGGGTACAGATCTTTCGCTGAGTGATCGGTTGAAAATTATAGCTAAGTACGGAGCTATTGCATCAGCATACTCTGAGAGGAATCTAGTTGGTATACAATCTGGCCCGGAAGATTTATTTTTGTTTAGTGACTTAAGTTGTTTTACTACTCCAGGAACATCTACTTCTAAGTTTCGCATGCTGGCAGCTGTTCTTGGACTGAATACTGGAGTGTTCACTTCGTCTTCTTTGGTGAAAGAATTTCGGAAAGCTGTGTTATGAAGCAAAACAAACGCTCTTCGACGTGTTCTTTTCCGACGCGAAAGAAAACTCAAACAGTGTGAATAGTGTATTGTCAAAGTGTTTTACAGAGGTGCTTAAGATGCCTATTAAACGACAGTAAAAGGGTGAAGTGGAATTTTAAAAATGTTTAAATGTTTGTATAGCTTATGGGACTTAACTACGGGGTCATCAGTCCCTAAACTTACAAACTACTTACTAACTAGATAACACTAAGGACGGCACAAATATCTATACCCGATGGGGGATTCGAACCACCAACCGCAATGGTCGTGCAGACCGTGACTGGAGCGCCTCAGTCCCCTCTGCCACCGCGGCCGGCGAGTGGAATTCAGAGGGCATTGCCCATGCATTGACTTTAAGAGCTTGCTGCCTAAAGCATATAATTTGCGAAAGCTAAAATTTCGTTTGCCGTGCAAGGCAACCCTTGAGAAATGGACGAAGGAGTTTAAATGGAGACCGGGTATTATTGAAGATATCCTGTGTTTATTGAAAGTCAAGTAACACAATTTTACTACTCATGAGAGATTTGCAGTCGCGCGAGTTGTCAATGCCAACGTCACAGTCATGATGGCGGCACTCAGTCTTCGTTGCCAACATTATCAGGCGAGGTCACCGGGATAGTAACTAAAATTTAACCGCCTATACAATATAGCGAGTCATTCACTGTCGTTGAGCAATACAGGAAAGCGTCAAAAGATGTTGCATTTATGCGAATTCATTTATATCGCGGTAATTTTTGAGATCGTTATATTGTTTTATATGTTTTCCGAAAATGTTATGTATTTCGAAACAGGGACTTAAAATACAGGAAACACCTCGATCTTAACGCAGATGAACAGGCAGCATATGATCTTTTAAAAAGCCTTCTAATCATCATATTTAAAACACGTTTTAACATAAATTTTGCACTATTAACTTTTATTTCAGTTTTATACATAAGCGCTGAACTTTCATATTTGTTAGAGTTAATGATACATATGCACAGAAATAGTTTCTTTTTTTTTTTTTTTTTTTTTTTTTCAGGAAGATATCTTGATTAGCTTGTGATGCCCGAATGCAGTTTGAATGTTTTGTAACTGTTTTCCCTTTCTCCTTCATCTTAAAGAGCAGCTCCTTTGCCACAATTTCTTTCTCCGCCTTACTGCCTTTCGGATCCCAGTTCCTTCGTTTCATCTGTTTCTCTGCGTGTTTCCGAATACTGTTATCATCATCTCCGATTCACTGCCCGGCGCAGTTTGTGCTACTTTCATAATTGTTACCTTTATTATCCTCGTTTTCTTTCTTCATTTTTCTTTGTGGAATACCATTTCACTGCTAACTTTTCCTCTGCCTAACTGCTCTACCGACTTCGTTCCATGAGATTGTTGTCAGTATACTCTACATTTTGGTTGGTGCAGAACGTAAAGTTCAAGAAATGACTATTGCGCTCTTCCAGATATTAATGAATTTCACCTCTTAGCTGTCTTCCAGTCAATTCTTACGCTTTTCTCTTATTTTACATCAGTATTCGGAACGTATCTATGGACAAATAACTGTCTGGTGGCTCTGCTTTTTCACATAGTTTCGTGATACTACTTGTCTACAGACAGCACCTCTTATCGCTGCCTCATACATGGCTCACAGGGTAGCCGACTTCAGCCGACGTACTGAGCTGATAAAGCATCTGATATTTGGCTTTCGTATACTAGGGCCACAGTTACTAACAGCTAGTAATGATATGGAGAGCAAATGAATTTGTGACAAATTTTGTCGAAATAAATCAGATCAATGAGTAAATATCCTCCATGAGGCCATTGAAAACTTTGCAGTCTTGAGTGGAGAGGGAGGCAGTGCTTCAGCATATGTTGGGAGGGTAGAAGAGTCTGCGCCGGGGCCTGACGACCGCCCTCCTCTGCCAGCACTGCCCACAGAAGCGTGGGCGGCGGTACTCGCCTTCACTGCCGGACGAGGGGGCGGCGGCCACCTGCAGACAGAAATAGGAACTGAAACATGCCTCCCTTAATTTTTATTATTTTTATTTAAATTTTTATGTCAGTAAACATTTTTGCAAGTAAATCATCATCATCATCATCATCATCATCATCATCATCATCATCATTAGTGACTGATTATGCCTTTCAGCGTTCAGTCTGGAGCATAGTACCTCTAATAAAATTCCTCCATGATCCCCTATTCAATGCTAACGTTGATGCCTCGTCTGATGTTATGCCTTTTACTTCAAAATCATTCTGCACCGAAACTAAGTACTTTCTTCTTGGTTTACCTCGACTCCTCTTACCCTCCGCTGCCGAGCTCATGAGTCTCTTAGGTAACCTTGCTTTTCCAATGCGTGTAACATGACCCCAACATCTCAGTCTGTTCGCTCTGACTGCTTCATCTATTGTGTTCATTCCCAGTTTTTCTTTGATTTCCTCATTATGGACACCCTCCTGCCATTGTTCCCATCTATTAGTACCTGCAATCATTCTTGCTACTTTCATATCTGTAACCTCTACCTTATGAATAAGGCAACCTGTATCCACCCAAATTTCACTCCCATACAAGAAAGTTGGTCGAAACATAGAGCCGTGCACTGCTAACTTAGTCTTGGTAATCACTTCCTTCTTGCAGAAGAGAGTAGATCGTAGCTGAGCACTCACTGCATTAGCTTTGCTGCACCTCGATTCCAGTTCTTTCGCTATGTTCCTATCCTGTGAGAAAATACATTCCAGATACTTGAAACTATCTACCTGTTCTAACTTTGGTCCTCCTATTTGGCACTCAATCTGTTTGAATCTCTTTCCCCAAAAGTAAATGTGAGCACGAAAAAGAATAACTGTAAAGAGTGGTTGGGAGAAATATTTCAATACTGGTTACATAGCAAAACCATCTATCTATTAAAATGAATCTGCTATGCTGTACTTTTAGAGAAATTAATGAGCTACGCACTAAGAAAGTAGTAAAATCCTTTTATAACCTGGCTGATACTGATAAGCAATGTGAACCTAACTGATGGAGACTTTATCACTGTTGCTGAATTTGTAACTAAGTTTGCGGCTAGTTGATCTGTTACTAATCGAAAATCGTAAGTCGCTCGTAATCTTAGGGTCGCAGTTAGAATAATCCATACTAATAATAAATCTGTAAATGTAGGCCTGTCGCTGTTCCCTTTAATCATCAAAACTACCGGACGAATCTTCATGTGCTATTCACAGAAAACATGAGAAAAGTTTGGGTCAACATATATGCACAATTTTATCAAAATCGGATCACAAATAAATAAATACAAAAAAAAAAAATACAAAAATAGACATCGTAATTTTAAGTGTTTTCAGTAACCGTCGTGTCTGTTTTTCAACTATTAAAAATCTCTTATCTCCAAAACTACTTCACGAATATGCATGGGGGTTTCACAGGTAACTTGAGCGTAACGCTGGGCATCATATAGTTTTCGTTTCATAAAAATCTGATCACTGAAAGAAAGAATATCGTGAATTGAAATTTTTTATCTACGACCGTCATGTCTGTCTTTCTCTTTGAACACGTTTATCTCCAAAACTACTTGACGAATTTTCATGGGGTTTTCACACCTAACGTGCGCATATCGTACGGTTACATAAATGCTTCAATAATTAAAATCGGATCGGACAAAATAAAGATATCATAATTTAATCATTTGTTTAAAAGCCATTTTGTATGCCTATTTGTTGAAGATAATCTCCAAACGTACTAAACGAACTTTCATGTATTTCCACAGGTAAATTGAGAATCATTTCATCAAAATCAGATCAGAGGAAGGAAAGATATCGTAACTTGGAGTTTTATGTGTATAGTATGGTTATAACTATGGTGTAGTGCAAAAAATCCCCAAGAGTAATATACGAACAGACATGGGGCTTCATAGCTCAACTGATAGTACCTTGGGGCAACATATAAGCTTCTTTTAATCAAAATCGGATTAGGGGAAAGAAAGATATCGTAATTTGTAGTTTCTGGTGTGTGCTACGCTTGAATTGCAGCTTAGTATAGCAAAGATCCGCTAGAGGAGCTGTTACTACATAGCATACATAAACCAAAGATCTTTGTCGATCCTGCGTTTTTTATTCACGTAACTAAGGTGTAACACAATGAAACAAGCTCAGTGTAGCGGTGTAGTGTATTGATGTTGGCAACGGCCGTTAAATCCTTTTTGAAAAATCAGTTATGGAGGGAATAATTCGTTGTATCGATAATGAAATAAATAATTAATGTTGTTCCGATCAGTAAATTAATGATCTCCCTAAGCCGAATACTTCGTTGTCAACGTTAACATAGTAAACTGCTGCCACTCCAAGTAAAATTTAACCCAGGTATGACAAAAAAAAAAAAAAAGAACACTAAGAATTGTTAGCTCTGTTTGTAGCTTCGTGTGTGCGTATTCCCTAAGTAACAGAAATATTTTGAATTAAGAGCCGCAGTCTTATCTCTGCAGATACGAACTAACATTGAACAGCGAGTTTCTGATTACACTTTGTATATTCACAGCTTAACGACATATGTTTGCTTCTTTTGACAGAGAACATTTGAATTTAACATATAACGACATTCCTTCGCGTCTATCGATGCTCTAATTTACCTAAGAATTCTTTGCAAGTAAAATCCAACTTATGTACTTCCCTTCTTGATTTCGATGTATCCTCATTACATTTTGAGTGCGTTCTGTTTAGGAATGCATCAAAAACGCCATAGTACAAGAAACGAAAAAGTGAGGTGACATTAGTTACTTAGTACACCAAATAACTAATTTGACGTTGCTGCGTATTTTTCATTCTCATATATATGGTGTAATACACTACTAGATGGCGTACAATTTTACTTATGGTGGCGGCGTTGTGTGCTAATGTTGGCAACGGCCACCGAATGCTTTTTCAAAAATCTGTCACGTATAATGATGGAATATTTATTTGCTCTTATGACTGGTTTTTACCGCATTGGCTGCAAGGAAGCCCCACCTCTTTTTCGCAGAATAACCACATAAGATGAAATAATATGTAAATAAATGTGTCACAGAAGCAACAAGAAAGTTGAGGAAGCCTCACTAAATGGGCCATTTACACATAGTCACCTGCCTTAACGGAACAAAAAAAGGAGCAAGATGAAGTCAGCAATTACTAGATTTTTCCTGATATCACGTGTCATTTCCACCTTAATGTTGAGACCACAAAATCTGTTCTGCGCATACGAATGCTCACTCCAGAGATATTTCTGCTCTGTGGCTGCCACTAGAGATAATACACACACGCGAGCTACAAACTCATCAGAAACCTCTCTGCTTTCATAATTGTTCCGTACACTATTCTGATTTACATTTGAAAATACTTACTTTTGGTGCGGACTACATTAAGACAGAGAAAGACGTCTTCTTCTGCATTGACAATTCTACTTAGAGTTATAATCCGACTTCTGAATATATAGTTCTATTACACAAGGTCGATTTCAACTTAGTGCTTAACGAACTCATCACCGAAGGACGTGGGGGCATGTATTAGCTGAAAGAGTGGCCGATGCAGCTAACACAGTCAAGACAATTCACTGGGAATACTATATTTAATGGAAAGTTCTATACAGACGATCAGCTGACGCCATTCCTTCTACTATTACCCAGACTTACTTTATCGCACATTGACACCACCATGACGTCTTATTTAAACAGACCTGAACTGCTCTGTTGATTGAATTACCAGACTTTCAGGATTCGTCGAGCTTTCGATGATAGGGAGCACTGCATACAGAATAACTACATTGTCCCGAGTGCAACACTGCAACACCCTAATACTTCAGCATTCACATACTATTAGAGATAAACCGTTTAGTACTACACCATAGAACCAACACATGGCGCTGTTATTAGTATTAGTTTTCATCTTAACGAAATATGTGTTTTCAGAAGTATACGCCAAACAAACATTCCTAACTTTATGTACACAACCAACATTCAATTTACATTGTACCGCAGTACGGACTTAAATTCACTCTTAGCATGAAAAACTTTATGAGCATTCACCGTTTACAATGACTTCCACTTCAATTTGACATCTTGGCTAAGAGAATTGAGTTTATTGACAGAGCTATCCAACAAGGATTGTGTTTTTGCTGACCTACGTCCGGAACCCAAAGGACCATGATAATAAAGGTCCCTCTGTAACAACCCTTGCTAAGCACGGGCTTATAAGCTAGTTATTAAATAAAAGAACGTGATAAAAATGGGTCCTATTGTACACATCTCCAACAATTAGTTTCGTAAATAAGTGTAATTCATTATTCTTTTGTTCTGAAAAATAAATTGCATCACAGTTACAGTAAATGAAAAATGTGGAAGGAAAAAATAAGGTTCCAATCTCACTAGAAATAAGTACTCGGACAAATTTCGGTAAACTCACGAAACAATTATTATTCAGATAAATGAAGAAAGTGTACATATATATAACATTCAAAGTTTAGTTATCTTTGTGAAATCTCATTAAATTCATACAGTCGAGATCATGTCATAAATTCAGTACATCATTTCAATTACAACTTTCTCATCGAGATATATCGTACAGACATTTTCACAATTCATCAGGTCATATACAAGCGTAATATGGAAGAGAAGTTTACTAGACGAGAGCATAATACAGAAGAGAAAAATGGCGTCACTACTCCTTTCTTTTAAATGAAACAATAGTTAAATCTATGTATTGAATTACTTGCTCTTTCTTCAGAGTAGGTCTTTAAGTTTTTCAAAGACTATTGCGTCTTTAAGAATTTAGTGACACATTGAAAATTATATGAAATTACAAGAAAAAATACAAATACAAGCATAATTAATTTAAATATGGGAAAATATTGTTTTGTGTGTGGAGGCGCATGTAACACTATAGAACGACCCCGAGTTAATTATCACACAACGTCCACACTACTGGGCACTAATACGCACCAAGGAATTAACTTTATCCATCAGGAAAAACTTCCTTACTATTTATCTCTATATATAAAAATGAATGTTTGTCTGTATGTCCTCTATGTGTTCATAAACCATTCATTCGAATGCAATGAAACTTTGGTGAGCTGTGCAACGTACGCCAACAAAGGTTCCTCACCCAAAAGCTCACACATGGTTCAGGAGATATGACGTCATAAACAATGAGAGGCCACGGCATGAGACTACCCGAATTTATGCGTCAATTATTTGAAAATTGGAGTAGTTATGGACCTGCAACAAAGTTTGCATTTAATTTCGGACGTTAATGAAGAGTTTTGTAACCGACACCCTCCCCCCCCCCTCGCAACAAGATGATGAAACCAAAAGAAGTCTAACGCTCACAATAGTTTCGCTGTAGATGTCATAAAACTTTCGTATCAGGCATGTCCTTGTATGTTACTATTTATCTTTGTCTGCAAGTCTCCCTTAATTCTCTTGCATCCAAAATTTAGCAATATGTTTTCTTAACATCTCTATCTATATAAAAGCACTGACTAAACACTGACTCAACACGATATTTCGAAAACTACTTCACCTATAAAGCTGAAATTTGGCACGAATGTAGTTTATAGGTATAAGTCAGCTTCCGATCTTCAAGAAATTTCGCACGCTTGACCTTCAAAACAAGAGCAAGTTACCGTATAACTTAAGGTTCATACGGTGTATGGGGGAGGGTACTTTTCAACATAAAAATGGATCCCTAAATATCTTGGTCGCGACATAACTTTAGAACGGCTCGACCGATTTCACAGATCCGTTTTTTGTTGTTTTCGTTATTCTCAGAACAAGGGTAGTATGAAATAAATCTGGAATATTGTAGAACAACAAACTGCGTTCTTCAATATGACCCTGCGTTTCTATTGCATAGAAATCTATAGTTTTGTTACGATATTGATGAAATTTTACACACTTTACCTTAAAAATAAGAGGAATGTCACTGATTGTATTAAATTTCGTTCGGTACATGGTGCAGGGCAGTTAACTACCAGAATTTTACAAAATGCATTGCTTTGCTACAATCTTAATGAATTTTTGCACACATAACCTTATAACCAAGAGGAAGATTACTGGGTACATAAATGTTTGTATGGTACATGACAGAGGGTACCTTGCAGAAAACTTTCCCGAGAGAGGGAAAAGTGGAAACGAACAGAGAGATGGGAGGGAAAGAGGTGGGGGGAAGGAATGTGGACTACGAGAGTGTAGGATAAATAAACACATGGGCAACGCCGGGTTTGCAGTTAGTCTAATATATAAAAATGATGTTTGTGTATTCGTATTTTATGCGCGGCCGTACTGTTCAACCGAGTGTGGTGAAACTTTGTCAATATATTGCTTGCACTTTCGCGATGGTCATAGGCACCATTAAATGTCTTTATGACAAACAGTTTAGGAGATATCACGTAATAAACAATGACACGCGCGGAAATTGCTGCATCATGCAACGTCTGCTTCTAAACCACTGCACCGATTTCAACCAAATTTGGTACATGTATTCCTTCCATGAGTTAACAAATGACATAGGGGTAAAAATTGCTTACGACATATAGTTCAGGAGATATGACGTCAAAAGCAATTATACGGTTGAAAACCTGTGGCATCATGCGACATGCGATTGACACTTTATTCATCCTAAAATATTCATGACATTTTGAACACTTGACCTTCAAAACAAGAGGAAGGTCCTGTCACATAAAATTTTCGATGGTGCATGTGGGAGGATACTTTACATATGGAGTTGTCATATTCAACTGTTGTATTCCGATCCTTACAAAAGTTTTAAATATGATTGAAAAATTTACTTTATCAATGCACTATTAATATATTCGGATTATCTACAATCATTTCAATTAACTAAAGTGAATAAACAGTTAATTTTCACATTTCGGCAAAGTTTCCAGTGACATAAAATTTCTGAAAATTCTAACAGCTCTCTCTCTCCGGAAGTTACGTTGGATGTTAATAATCAAAGAAACATTTAAAACATAAATATTGTTCACACCATGTGAGTTTTATGCAATCAATTTACAGTAAGAATTTTTTTAAAAAAAGTATGCTTCAGTGGAAAGCATACTTCATTCAGATTTTTAAATTACGGTTTTTTGGCTGTCAACTTTGATGCATACCAAGCTTACCGAATCATTTCAGAAGGAATTTGTTGTTACCAACGTATGGTTTTAATGGAATTGGAAAATAAATTAATATACAATAATTTATGTTTGTTTGTTCGTTTTGTGTTCGTATTTCATGCTCGGCCATACGATACATCCTTTGTTAATTCGTTTCTTACGCATTCACGCTTAAATGACTGGACGGATATAATGTAATTTGGAAAAGAGGTAGTTTACACCCTAATTAATTCGTGGGCTACCTTTGGAAAGCCAGCGTGTGGTTCGTGGCGGAGGATACCTTACAATGGGTTAATATGTTTGCCACTCCTTTATGCTGAATGTGATAGACAGATTCGAATGAAATATGGAATGCAGATAGCTTATACCCTGCATTAATACATGGTCTACCTTTCGTAAGCCACCGTACCGTGCATGGTGGAGGGTATCTTACAATGTGTTAATACGTTTGTTTCTCTTCACGCTGAAACAACTGGACGGATAAAATGAAATTTGGAATGCAGAAAGGTTATGCCCTGAATTAAGGCATGATCTACCTTTAGGAAACCACATTACGGTGCATGGCGGAGGGTAAATTATATTGGGTTAACATGATTGTTACTCTTCACTCTGAAAAGGCTGGACGGAATTGAATGAAATGTGGAATGAAGATAGCTTATACTCCGAATTAATACATGAGCTACCTTTCGTAAGCCACTGCAGGTGCATGGCGGAGGTTACGTTACAACAAACATCGAAATTGTTTGACTGGTCAACGTGAAAGCACATAGATGTATCTTCTAATGAAGGAGATTTTAATAATCTGCAAACCAGTGAAATATTGTTCATGTCACCATGAATCTTGACGCATATATGTATGTTTTCATATATAGTAGGGAGAGGAGTACATGGGGGAGGATAAGGACAGAAAGGGGAATAAGGAGACGGAAAGAGAGAGGGGAGAGGAGGAGAATGGGAGGTGGGAGATGCTGACAGACTGGTGAAAGGAGGTGAACAATTACTGCTTCTGCGGCAGCAATGTGCCGGGTACCAGCTATTATAAAATAATTTTATTCCAGAAACATACACTGTTGAAAACAAGTATGGCATCAGTTGAGATATTTAGGTATGAAGTACTGTCATACTGAGATAGTGGTAATAACAGAAATATTTTGCATACGCTTTTGGCGTTGACTTGTGTTTGTTATACCAAAGGAATTACACAAGCAGTTGGGTGCACATACTGTGAGCAGGTAGTGCAGTGCAACAGCAACGTGGCATATCCGAAGCTAAGGCTTTGGAGACTCATATGAAGGTTGGAAGCGGGACGACACAAAGGGAAGTGGCTGCAGCTGTTGGAGTGTCCCAAAGTGTAATTACCATGACTTGGACACGATTTCAGACTACAGGGACCGTTAAAAGAAGGCAGCTACAGTCGTCCACGGGTAACATCAAGAGATGACCGTTATCTCCGGTTAACAGCCCTTCGAGATAGGAGGCTGAATGAAACTCAGCTGCAACGCACCCTCCTTGCAACACCAAGACGCGCAATATCAACACCGTCAAAAATTGCCTTGAGGTATGTGGCCTGTAAGCACGAAGGCCTACGGTGTGTAACGATTAAAACCACGACACCGCCAGCCCGCAGAAACAGGGCGCAGCAACATCAGGATTGCAATCGTAAAGAATGGCGCTGGATTCTATTCACAGACGACTTAAGATTGTTTGCAACCACAGAATCGTCTTCCCTCATCTGGAGTAAAAGTGGAACTCGCAAAAATGCTGCTTAAATGGAGGAAATATCACCATATCAAAGTGATGGGCCAATGGTGTGGGCAGGAGACAGTATTGGCGAAAGTACGGAACTCTATGTTGTTCCGAATGATGGTTCCATTGCTCAGAGGTATAGTGATCAGGTCCTTCGACCTTTTGTTGTGCCCTACGCCGGTGCCACAGGAGATTTGTTCCTTCCGGTGGACGATAATTCTTGTCCGCACAAAGCTGCATTGATGCACAACATGCTTCAAGCTGAGGGAATTGATATAATTCGGCGACCATATTGTTCACCGAACTTAAACATGATTGAGCACGTCTGGGATGCACTTGGCCGACGCATTTCAGCCAAATAAGCACTTCCCACAATGGTTGCAGAGGTGTATATTGCACTCATGGAAGAATGGCCAAATATCCCACAAGAACTGACTGCTAACCTAATACTGTCCATGCCGCGCAAGTGTACAACTGTACTGACCGTGTGAGGTGATCACACACCATACTAGAATGACTTTCTCACTATTAGGGTAGCTCTATAGTGTCTTGCTGCAAGTAAACGCCGTGTAAAACTCCAGAAAAAAGTTGAGACAGCAAAATACCGTACTGTGTCACACACAAAATTATTACAATTGTAACTAATAGCTGAATAAAATACGTTACCATTTTTATATTGTGTGGGATATCAAATCCCTTTTTTGTTTCCTCAGTACATCATTGAGATTGAGTCGAAAGAGAGGCACTGAATTAAAATTTGTGCCCTGGCCAGGATTCGAACATAGAACCTCCTGCTTAACAGGCAGACCCTTTCTCCACTCAGATCCAAGTTATGTACAATGCTGGGGTTCTGTTCCACTTTTGGACAGACGTGGAAAAATTGATACGTCTAAGTTGAGGAAAAGAGTCAGAAACGAAAATTTGGTAGCGGAGGCAGTTGTGCTGTAGGATATTTCGGGCATTTGTGTTATCCAAAAGGCTGTGATGGCTGAATCGATATAGACGCAGTGGCTCAGCTCACTCGGTGAGAGTGTTATATGTGGTCTCGGATGAAAAACAAAACTGAACCCAGTACTTAAGGATGATCATGGAAGAAGCACAATACCAATTCCGATACGAACCCAGCTGCCCTAGGACCCAAAGAAAAAAAAGAAAAAGTGGACAAAATGACTACTGGCAAGTAGGAGGTTCCAGGTTCGAATCCCGACCATGGTACAAATTGTAATTAAATGCCTCCTCTTCTATTCAACATATGTTTCAATTTTGTGTTATCATCCAGTGAATGTCTGAACCTTCTCCTCGATAAGTCACGTGCTCCACCCCACTGTGATAGAAATACGCACTGTATGCGAGATAAGTGGATTGTGAATTCCTAACTTTCGCTGATCGAGTTATAATTACCCAACTATTAAAATGTCGTGGTAAACCTTATGCTGCCTTACGTTTCCAGTTATGCGCTGCTGCTGCACAGACTCTTTGGGAAACTGCACCTCCTCCCTCTGCGACACCTGGACACGGGGTCCATTATGCTGAGGCTCCTCGAGAATATCTCGCTCCTGGTGGGGCTCCTGGGGAGAGATTGAGTGGCGATTACGTCCCCATCACTCCATCTTGAGGACACTCCTTTATGCACTTCTCAGTAACCACGACGCTGTATTACCTCTTCAGTGGAGTGTCTCTCCTCCAGCGACTCCTGATCAACAGCTGTGACGTCACTGCTGGCAGGTGGCGGCTCCATCTTGTGGAAGTTTACCTCCAGCCGAGACACGAACTCTTTGTGGCGCTGGGCTCGTAGCCGCGCCTTCACGAGATGGAAGTCCTGCGGTCGTCAAGTGATCACGTTAGTTTTCATTTATAGGGACAATATCTGTTATCAGTACGTATATGTAATATTACATAGTTTAAAAATTAACAACCGACAACAATTACACCGGCCTTATGTTCGTTACTTATTAGTAGCCAAGCGCGGTGGCCGAGCGGATTGCGGCGCGCCAGTCACGTACTGCAGGGCGGGGGTTCGAATCCCCCTAGGGCATGGATATTTATGCCGACCTTAGTATTAGTTAGTTCGTAAGTAGTTTGTAAGTTTAGGGACTGATGACCCCGTAGTTGGGACTCATAAGCTCTACAAACAATACATTACTTATCAGTTCTTCTCATACTTTACGTCAAATTCACAGAAATAGCACGAGGGATGTTCAAAAGAAAAGGTACGAATCCTCCTGACAACCAAAATTAATGCAATTTGAATATGCCGCGCGGGAGTGGCCGGCGCTCTAAGGTGCCTTGCTGTAGAGTGGCGTCTACTCTCCATACGAAGTTAGAGTCCTCCCTTGGGCAAGGGTATATAGTGTGCTGGCCTTTGAGGATTATCATAAATTAGTTGGTTTGTAACTCAATCGATTGATGATTACTGCATTTTGGTCCCATAGCTTTACACACATTTTCTTGAAATTTGAATCTGCCAGTTTACAGTAACATTGTGCGACGTCTGGGGACGAGAAGCATGCGTCGTTACCTCCCACTAAAAAAATCAAGGCTGTGTGCTCTGAGCAGGCCAGGTTGTGCTCACTATTTTTTTCGACGTTCGGAGTCCGACACTCATCGAATTCCATGATCACGGAAAAACTATTAACAACGACGTGTACAGTGAGAGACACTGTAGGCTACGCAAGTCCATCAGGAGCAAACGACCTGGGCTGCTCAACGAGGCAGTGATTCTTCTCGGCGATAAAGCGCGTCCACATGACTCCAGGTTCACGAAAAGTGTCTTGGCTGAGTTCAAGTGGGAGCATCGGCCGGGACATGTCACCCTGTGTCTTCCATCTGTTTGGTCCGCTAGTCACAGCCACAGGAATTCTGGCAACAGGAAATCCTTCAGGTCTTTAAAACTGTGGGATAGTAGTGCTCAGGCCTCTGGGGATTACTTTTGAATAAGGATTTCAATCAAACTCTCAATGTCGTTTCGTACTTTTTCATTTGAACGCCCCTCGTAGATATACCATAGCTCGTAACTAGTAAGTAGGAAAAAAAAACCTTAAATCAACAAGCTGGTGGATGCGATGTCATTACTTTAATTTATGGACGTTTGTATGACCAACTAAAATATTTATTCTAATACAGTCGTCATACATTCGTTATCAACTTAATTATCGTTAAAAGTGTACAATGTGTTAAGTGTTTGATATGGAAATCCGAACGAGATCTGGGAAGCGAGCCCTACGACACACTTAGGTGAGGGGGGGGGGGGGGGAGGTGAAAGGAGCCACACCTACCTCCTGCAGTGCTGCCACCACAAACTGCGAAAGCACAAAAGCACAACTTTCACACCTCACTTTAAATGTTGTCCCTATAAGTAATCGACGGTAGACCTAAGAGTGTATGCGAATTTTGACTTGGGCCAGCAATTGAATACTAATTTATATTAACGTTCTGAACAATACAAAACAATCTGAATAGTGGTATGAAAAACAGTAATAATTCAGATAAGAATGTCTGCCACACACAGTACTGACAGCGAGTAACTGCTTCCAAAAAAACATACGTGTGCAGTCCGTGGCCTCCGACATCTGTCGATATGCACCGATTCAGGGTTGGGAGAGCTCTGACATCTATAAGTTAACATAAAGCATTGAATTTTGTCGGCACTTCGGTTCAAATTGAGGAGAACGCTTTGGTATTTGTATTTCTACATATCTCGTTTTAAAATTTGATCGTCGTGTCATTTCTAACAAAAGCGAGCGTTGCTTGAGCTAGAAAATTGACGAAATACCTGTGTGTAACAAAGTTGTAAAGGACATATAAGAAAAGTACGTTACTGTTACTAATCGATTCATCTCTAGCGTTATTAGAAATGGAGCACAAACTCGAAAACTGTTAGTGTGTAAAGATACGGACTGAGTCGGCCAGTTATTTGTCATCATGTTCGAATCCTGCAGTGGCCTTAGGCCTTGTACGGATACGAAACACTGAAACGCCGGTCTATCGAAACTTTGATCAGTCTAGAATACTTTGCAGTCGTCTACAATGTTTTGTTGTGGATCAGATCTGTACAAAGAAGACCCTGTCTGATATTAAGTCTTGCTCTAGGGTTCCAATCAAATCGGCGATGCTCACCTTCGGAACAAAGTATTCTGTATCCGTATCGAACTCGCTGACGTCATCAACTTCGGTTTCACCTCCACAGGGGAGGCAAAACTTGGCGAGACCCCGTCGGAACATCTGCAGACGGAAAATAGAAATTGAGTGATGATCTTATACATTAACCTAATGAATTTCAGCATTTATAACGAGAGCTGCCAAAACAACAGAATCTACAGTAGTTTGTGTCGCTTATCCCTATACGGAAGAAATTTCGAGCTAAAATGTCTCTATCGCATCTACAGCGTCTAAGCCTTCCTAACATCATGTTAATGGACTAAGAAATATTGCAATGTGCATTGTCATATTTTCTGACAATTACAACGTCATGCAGGCATGTCTGAAGTAATGAATACTTTAGTGTCTTCAGAACTGAAGATATGTATCTTCAATGATTAAGCATCAGCTGTGCAATTTACCGCCCAAAAGAAATTTTTTATGTCGCCTAAAAATTGATACCGACGCATATTCGTGATTGCGAATAAAGTGCTTAAATATACATAGTAATGACTAGCAAAATTATACCATCATCATCATTAGAGACTGATTATACCTTTCAGGTGTCAGTCGGGACCATAGTCTCGCTAAAAAATTCATTCATGGTCCCCTGTTCAATGAAACATTGATGCCTCGTCTGATGTTAAGCCTTTTACTTCAAAATCATTCTTCACCGAATCTAAGTACTTTTCCTTCGTCTACCTCGACCCATCTTACCCTCCGCTCCTCAGCCCATGAATCTCTTAGGTAACCTTGTTTCTCCCATGCGCCTAACATGACCCCCACCATCTCAGTCTGTTCGCTCTAACTGCTTCATCTACGGTGTACAATCCCAGTTTTTCTTTCATTATCTCATTGTGGATGCCCTCCTGCCATGTTCCCACCTATTAATACCTGCAATCATTTTTGCTACTTTCTTATCTGTAACCTCAACCTTATGAATGAGGTAACCTGTATACTTACTCCCAGCTTTGACTCCCTTACAACAAAGGTGGTCGAAAGATAGGGCGGTGTACTGCTAACTTAGTCTTGGTACTGCCTTACTTCTTGCAGAAGAGAGTAGAGCTTGTCTGAGCACTCACTGCATTGGCTTTCCTACACCTTGATTCCAGTTCTTTCACTATGTTGCCATCCTGTGAGGAAATACATCCTAGGTACTTGCAAATGTCTACCTGTTCGAACTTTGTTCCTCGTATTTGGCACCGAATCAGTTTAAATCGCTTTCTCACAGACGTTAATTTTGTTTTGGAGATGCTGATCTTCATACCATAATCCTTACACCTCTGACCGAGGTCTGAAATATTAGACTGCAACCTTTCAATCGAATCTGATCTTCACACCTAAGTCATCTGCATATGCAAGACTGCTTCTTTGTTTTCACCTATTTTAATCCCGCCCTGCCAGTCTACTGTTTTTAACATATGATCCATGAACCGTATGAACAACAGTGGTGACAGGTTACAGCCTCGTCTTACCCCTCAACCAGGAATTTAATTTGCCGTCTACTCTAATGCTGACTGACAGTCTACGTAAAGACCTTTAATAGCATGCAGAAGTTTGCATCCTCTTCCATAATCTTGTAGAACTATCAACAGCTTCCTCCAAGGAACACAGCCATAAACAATTTCTAGATCTAGATCATAGCACTTATCCATGATCTGCTGTAAGCTAAAGTTCTGACCCTAACAACCTCTAAGAGGACTAAACCCACACTGATTGTCATCCAACTTCTCTTCAACTAATACTCGCACACTCCTTTCAACAATACTAGAGAATATTTTCCCCACAACGCTAATTAAAGAGATATCTCGAAAGTTGTTACAATCGTTTCTGTTTTCATGTTTGAAAATTGGCGTGATTACCGCTTTTGTCCAGTCAGATGGAACTGTTCAGACTCCTACGCTATTTCATTTATCTTGTGTAATCATTTGAGACCCGATATTTAACGAGTTCCGGCTTAATTTCATGCACACCAGCCGCTTTATTGCACTGAAATCTTTTGACCATGCTCTCCACTCCCTCAAATGTTATCCTGTTTCCATTAATTTCCATCCCATTCTACCTCATCATCTGACAGATAATTGATAAATATATATTTTGTATAAATTTAAATCGAAATACTAGCTTCAGTATAGTTGAGTTTTAGGAAGATGGAACAGACAAAAGTAAATTTCTGTACAGTATTATCCGTGATGAAATAAAGTGGGTTCATTTCTTCATTTACAAAATTCTTTGCTATGTTTTATCGTACAGGTTCCCGACGTTATTACAGTCTATTCTGGCTCTTCTTTCTACTCGAAAACCTGCCGTTCATTAAGTGAACTCTTGAGTCAAATAGAACACACACACACACACACACACACACACACACACACACACTGACAGTTTCTTCGATATTGACGGTAGTACGTTCCAGTTCGAAAAGTGTCTAATATAATCTTTAGACCAGTGTTCAACTTACAATACATAAAATACTTCATGTTGGTCAACCAATGACATGTGTGCCAAAATACGCATTATCCAGTTTTTGCCAAGGTTTCACAGCAATGAAAAGGGGCCAGGCGTAAGCAGATTATAATATAATATAATGTAATATAATCTCTATCTATATAAAAGCGAAAGGACACTCATTCATACACTCACTCACTAACTGACTCAGTCACTGATTGAAAACGAAATCTCGAAAACTATTTCACCTATGAAGCTGAAATTTGGCAAGAATGTAGTTTCTAGGTAGTAGACGTCAGATAAGAAACGATTTTGCGATAGGACCGATAGTTCAGGAGATATGATGTCATAAACAATGAAAAGTTCCCCATCTTGCGGCACGTGATAGTGTGACTTTATCAGTCCAGTATTTGAGAAGGAGGGCACTTGGCGACTTACAACAAACTTTAAACATAATTTCAAACCTCTAGGAAACTTTGTGTCGCTGATAACCATAGCAAAATGATGATAGGAAAAAAGTGAGCATTGCGTTCTGAGCATCGTCTCAACACTAAGCTGGAATTACCACGTGATAATGAGACAAATTCACTATTTCCACATATTTATTTGCTATTATGATTGGTTTGTACCGCATTGTCTGCAAAGAAACCCCACCTCCTTTTCGCAGAGCAACCACATGACAAATAGTGTGTAAGTAAATGTGATACAGAAGCAACAAGAAAGTTGAGGGAGCGTCGCTAAAAGGGCTATTTACACATTGCGGCTTAACCGAACAAAAAGGGATCAAGATAAAGTCAGCGATTAGTAGATTTTTCCCAATATCATGTCACTTTTCCACCTTAATGCTGAGGACACAAAATCCGTTCTGCGCATCTGAATACTCACTCCAGAGATATTTTTGCTCTCAGCCTGCCACTAGAGATAATATACACACGCGAGCGACAAACTCATAAGAAACGTCTCTGCTTACATAATTTTTCTGTACAATATTGTGATTAAAATGTGCAATTACTTACTTTTGTGCGGACTACATTAAGATAGAGAAAGATGTCTTCTTTCGCAGAGACAATTGCACTTAGTTATAATCCGACTTCTGAATATATAGTTCTACTACACAAGGTCGATTTCCACTTCGTGCTTTACGAAGTAATCACTGCAGGACGTGTGGACATGTGTTAGCTGAAACAGTGGCCGATGCTGTAAACACAGTCAAGACAATTCACTGGAAATACTGTATTTAATGGAAAGTTCTTCACAGACGATCAGCTGACGCCATTCTTTCAACGCTTACCCAGACTTACTTTAACTCACTTTAACACCTCCATGACGTCTTATTGAAACAGTCATGAACTGCTCTGTTGATTGAATTACCAGACGTTCAGCATTCGACGAGTTTTAGATAATAGGTAGCACTGCATACAGAGTAACTACATTTTCCCCAGTAATACACTGTAACATACTAATACTACAGCATACACCTGCTGTGAGAGATAAACAGTTCAGTACTACACTGTAGAACAAATACATGGCGCTGTTATTATTATTACTATGTCTCATCTCAACGATACAAGTGTTTTTACAAGTTTACGCCAAACAGACAATTACACACCGCAGTCTTATCTTTATGAAAACAACCTAACATTGAATTTACCTCGTCCCGGTGTCCGGACTTAATTTCACTTCTTGTATGAAAACCTTTATGAAAATTCTACGTTTTCGTCAATGACTTTTACTTAAATTTGGCGTCTTGGCTATGAGAACTGAGTTTATTGATAGAGGGATCTAACAAGTATTCGGTTTTTTTTCTGAACAAGGTCCGGAACCCTAAAAAAACCATTATATACACAGGTCCCTCTTTAACAACCGTTGGGGAGCACGGGCATATAAACTAGTATAAAATAATAGCCCAGACCTCCTCACTGTAGAGGGAAATCGGATGGAGTCTGTTAGGGAGTTTTCCAGTGTCTCAGGAGTTGTAGATAACACACTCTGACATCTGGCTGGTAACATTCTGGTTACTGCAGTACTAATATACTTCACTCAAAACAAGCAGGACAACAGGTGAGGTACCATACACAATAGACATTTGGTAAAGTATTTTATTCAGTTATTGGTTACAACTGTAATTTATTTACGGTGCAGTAGAATATTTTGCTGTCTCAAGTGACGTTTACTTAGAGCGAGGCACCGTGGGGCTACCATAATAGTGAAAATGTCTCTCTCATTATCCTCTAATATGGTGTGTGATCATCTAGGACGGTCAGTTTAGTTACACAACTGCGTGGCATGGACAGTGTAAGATTATCAATCTGCTCTTGAGGGATATTCGCCATTATTCGATGAGTACAATATCCAGCTCTTCTACCATTTTATAAAGCGCCTTGCTGCGAGGCGTGCGGTTCCTAACCGTCAGACGTTCAAGTTCTGATAACCAGAGTATTTAAGTGCAATAGGTTATAGATTTACAAACATATCAACATTTTATTTTGGCAACCGTTGTGGGAGGACCTGGTCTTCCTGCAGTGAGCCTGTCAAATGCATCCCAGACATTGTGAATCGCCTTTAAGTCCGTTGAACAAGCTGGCTACTCTATTCGTTCAATTCCCTCAACTTCAAGCGTGCTGTCCACCAGCGCAGCTCTGTGGGGACGAGCGTTAATGTACACCAGAAGGAACGCATCTCCTATGGCACCAGTGCAGGGCACAGCATATGGTCGAAGGATTTCGTCTCTATACCTCTGTGCAGTCGAAGCGTCATACAGAACCACACTGAGGTCTGTACGTCCGCCAATACTGACCCTTGCCCATATCCTTTAATCACGACCACGATATGGTATGTTTCCTGCACGTGAGCAGGATTGTTCAAAATTCCACGTTCTCTCCAGATGAGGGAACAACAATTGATTAGCTGAACACAAAATACTGACTAATTTGTGAACACAACCCAACGCCATTCGTTTCGACTCCAATCCTGATGTTCCTCTGCCCAGTTTCTTTGCACTAAACAGTGTCGTGGTTTTAATGAGACACACAAACCATAGGCCTGCGTGCGTAGAGGCCACATTACCGAAGCCACTTTTGGACTGTCTGTGTTGATATAGCGCATCCTGTTGCTGCCTGGAGCGTGCGTTGCAGCTGAATTGTATTCAGTCTCCTGTCTAGACGAGATCTTTGTCGGAGATGGCAATCATCTCTTGCTGATGTGGAATACCTTTTTTTTTTTTTTTTTTTTTTTTTTTTTTTTTTTAAGGTTCCTGTTGTCTGAAAACTTGTCCATGTCCTGGAAATTACACTTTGCCACCTCCCTCTGTGTCTGTCCCGCTTTCAATCTTCCTATGGCTGTCCATGCTTCGTGTCAGTGACGTTGTCGTTGCTTTGCACTAACTGCAGACTGCACCACCAGAACCCTACATTATGATTTGGTGTCTGTCACTCATTTAATTGTAAGCTTCAATAATGCATAACAATCACAGGGCTTTGTTGCATTCTGAGTAGTAAGTACTTATAAAATAGGTGTCACCTTTGCAAATATGATCACCTCAACAGGCAATTTTAGATGAAAAAATTAATTGAAGTCAGAAGAATACATATATACCAGTTTGCCTACCGAAATTACCATTTCTGCAACACTCTGAACAATCAACATTAATTGTAAATACTTGATGTCTTTCTAAAGAACAGACATCAAAAAATGTTCAAATGTTGGTACATATATGGGACTTAACTGCATGGTTATTAGTCCCTAGCTTACGAATTACTTAAACTAAGTTAAACTAACCTAAGGACAACACAAACACCCATGCCCGAGGTAGGACTCAAACGTCCGATGGCGAACGGGCACGCGCACTGGAGCACGGCTCCTCAGTGCGCACGGCTATTCCCCCGTGGTGAACAGACATAACACCAATATACAAGTAGTATTCACATGCGGCGATGGCGTTCAGGGTTCCAGTCTTCATCGCTAATGTGATAAAATCGTTGGACCTCGTGTGGGAATCCCTGATGGTGAACATTGAGGAATATGGTTGAGGGAAGCTACTTTCGTAGCTTGGGACTAGTTAGAATTTTGGGCGGACGGGAGACGCGCTCTGGATAGGCAGGAAAGTAAGGCGACTGCTGGCCCAAAGTTTGTAATCGATTAATACACTTTAACGTAATATTTTATCTTTATCCCTAAGTCTTCAGTTCCTCCCAGCACTAAGATCATAGGGTGCAGAAATGAATATTATGTTTTTCTTAAAATGTGTTTTTTTTATATCAGGTAGTGTAATGTTATTATGTTATGGTCTTCAGTCCGAAGACTGGTTTGATGCAGCTCTCCACCCTACTCTATCCTCACCAAGCCTTTTCATCTCCTCATAAGATCGGCAACCCACATCCATTTGAATCTGGTTACTACATGCGTCTCTTGGTCTCCCTCTGCGATTTTTACCCCACACACTTCCATCCAATAATAAATTCATAACAATTCCTTGGTGTCTAAGAATGTATCCTAACAAGCGATCCATTTTTACTTAATTTGTTTAACTTAATTTGCTCTATTTCAATGGTACAACACACGAATGTAAATTCAGAGTCTGAAGGGAGATTTCATGGCTGCACAATACAGTTCCGAGTCAACAATTAACGTTAACTCCCGTTAAATTGTCCGTAAAGTGAGGCTTTAACGTTCAACCAAGTTAACTTTTTTAGTTACTGGTTAATGATTACTGAAGTTAACGTTTTGGTTAACGCAGTCCACCTCTGACAAGTACCATAGCGGCAGATCACAGTAACCACTCGCCCTGTCTGTGTTGAAAAGAAGTCGCTAAATGTCATATTCCATTGATTAACGTACGTTACGGACAAAGATATTTGACAAAATTTAACTGCTTGAAAATGGCTGTCAAAAGGTTGCACCAGAGTTTCAGATGGCCAATCAAACTTTTTAAGTTCTTACGTACCTTTCTTTGACATCAATTATGATTTGTCTAAAGAACAAGTGCACTAATTCTAAAAAACTATGAAAATAATTAACATTATTTCAAAAAGCAACGTACTCTTGTATTAACATATATTAAAATAAATTTTGATGACAAAACAAATGAGTATAGTTATTTCTCAGTGTTATTTTGTCCTGTGATAATGTTGTGGCCCGTTTGAAATAAAACTTTCGATAATTTGGCCCGAAGAGGGAAAGGTTGAGTATGTCTGGAGTAGACCCTTTTCTCTGGAGACGACAAGAGCATAATTTACCAAGTTACAGGCGGTATAGACAGTTCGGTGATATCACAAAATGTTGAGTAAGTAACTCGTAGATTGTCAATGGTCCATTCATTCACATCCATCCGTCTTCAGCAAAATGCGTATTGTCATAGAAACCATTAACTTTGTTTGACTACGCAGATCGGTACTTAATTATGTTACTCTACATGCAATGTTGACTTCATGGTATTTCTGAAAATTTTCTAATTATTTATATGAACAATTTTGTATGTAAAATAATCTGTGTTCAAGCTGAAAAAGTTTAGTATTGTTCAATACATGTACAACTTGGTTACTCGATAGGGGTTATCTTCATGACAGTATCATAGAACGACAATATAACTCTTTATATATAAAAACGTTTTTCGAAACTACGTTGCTATTTAGGCAATTTTGAAGCTAGAGATACAAATTTTCGGATTTTAATTCAGGGTTGGAATTTAAAAGACACTGTAACGAAGTCGATTGTTCTATGTTAGGACTTGCCATAGTGTAAATTATGTCGTTAGTTACGAATTAATATATTTATATATTTAGGACAGCAATTAATTATCTTGGGTCGCCACCATATTTCTCCAAAATATGGAAAATGGAAATGTTACTGATCAGCTATGATGTGATCAAATTTTCAAACATATAATGATTATTCCTACTCGATTGCAATGTATCAGTTGTACCAAGGAAACAAAAATGTACTTGAAAAAATTATTGATAAACTGTGGAATTTAACTATTCTGTTTCCCCTCCAAAATAGTGAAAAACAGGAATGTTCTTAAATGAAAGACTATTTGCTTAAAAACAATTTATTATAATCAAACATACAAAAAAATAAATTAGATGACATTTCCTATCATGTAAAACAGATAATGGTATTCAAACAATTTTTCTTTTATAAATGTTAAAATATTGAGTCACAAAAATGACTGGCTGAGTCAAAGGTCAGAGGTTTTGCAAAACAGAATGTTATTAGATTGGCTACACAGGGGGTTGAAATTATCGTTAGCCCTAAGCTCCCCAAAGTAAATAGGCAGATCTCAAAAGAATAAAATAAGGGACCGAATCCAACAAGTAAGATTAATATAACCCTCCAGCAAGTGCGTCACCTTACCCACACAGCTGATCATTGACGACAGCGTCTCAGGCTCGCAGGCAGCAGGCGGTGGGAGCGGATGAGCTGAAATTTTTATCCGACCTTGTTGCGACCTGTTAAGCAGGGTCGACATGTAACTTAACAAAGCGTCACTGGCGTCGGCGTCGCTAGGCAGTTGCTGTGCGATTCTATCACGCTAGTAGACTAATCAATATTTTGCATAGGTGACACAAAGGCCACTTGGCACAAATGGATCAGTCACTTGCGTAATAAGATCTGTAAAAACAATGCGCGATTCGCAAAGGCGCGAATGCTCAAATAGAGACTTCTAGTGAAACGAAAACTAAACTGTGGCCGCTCACAGCATAATCACAGGACAATGTAACGTTCGCGAAATAAACACAAGTTCCACAAGGTCCGAATCTTCGGAATCACACACTAGTCTAACCAGAGGACCGTTTAAGACGATGTCCTCCCCGCGAATCTAAACGGAGTATTCCGTGTCTCCCGAGGTCCGTACACTTCGGACGCTCAAACAGCAGACTAGCGAGGTCCGTACACTTCGGACGCTCAGACACGAGAGATTGTCCACCCTCGCGCTCTTCTGCAGCTCACGGCAAGTGACGGCGGCCACATCCACGCGCGAAAAGACGCACCAATATCTGCTAAGGGCTAATAGTCAAACCAATCGGATGATGTAGCGCCGTTGATAAATTGTTTAGCTGTCATTCTAAAATAATTTGCCGAATCAGGACGCGTTCTCTGCGGCTGCCAAGAGGCTCCGCCGACGCCACAAAAGCTTCCCGCGGATTTCACCGTTCCCAGGGTGAATGCTCTGCAAGGAATTTCACCTCGATCCTAGCTACGGTCACACGACCTAAAAATGTTAACGTTGTGTTATATATACAGCCACTGGAGCCAAACCCCTGGGGTGCCAGACGGGCAGAAAGCTTTCCTCTCAACCTAACCATTTGTCACACTAACTGTGTTCAAAGTCTGCTGCTTTCTAGGAAGTTTTTTAGATAACGCCTAAGGGCATTACGTCTCCATAACGGGGCCCAGAGCACTCTGCTATTGTTTGTATCCGGCAGATTCCTCTCTTGCGAAACGGCCGAATAACTAAAAAGGCAGTCCCCGCTATCGCCCACCGTAAAGCATGGTCCAGCATTGGAAAGCGTCCCACATACTCCGCCGCCTGTAGCGTCAGCGCCAAACAGGTCAAGCCAGTCCCTCTCGTCCTTCCCCAAAGGCGAGCAAAAGTTGGTGGGAGGGGGAGACCCCCAAGAGCGTCTCTGGTTTGCGCGGCCTGGCCATGCCCAACACCAAAGACAAATATATACAGATGGAAAACCTCCGTGTCTCATGATGGCGCTGTGGTCAGAAGCAGCCCTTTTAAACTGGCCAAAGCAGGTGGCAGGTAGCGGCTGCCCCCACCACCACTTCCCCTCAAACCCAGCACACCGGACACAGCTGTGGCCTCGTGGCAGGTGGCACGAGCTCTCCCCTCAGCCTCCCCTCCACGCTACCCTTAGAAGCGCCTCTAGTGTCGTCTACCAGTACTAAGCCGGGGAACCGTCTGACTCCTGCTAGCATCTTACGGAACTACGAGGGCAGCGTAGGGCAAAGGTTTAGGGGGAGCTTCTCCTCTGTATATGTTACTCTGTGCCATCACGTAAAACCACTTTTTAGCAGCCAAGCTGCGCCAATAAACATTAAAATCCCGAAATTTTCATATAAACATAGGATGTACAACAATCCCAGGAGCCCATCACCCCTTATGTGTCCCCAAAGGCACAGAAATAAAAATAAATAAAGATCTACAAAGAAAAAAGTGTTACATATTTCAATAATTAACGTAAAGAGAAAGTTACAGTAACACAAGGTTAGTATGAAAAATAGACTAATTACAGCCCCTGTCTGACAACACGTGTTTCAGTATGTTTGGAAATTCAACAAGTAAGAGGGTAAAATAGGGGAGCCGGCCGCAGTGGCCGAGGGGACTGAGGCGCTCGAGTTACGGTCTGCACGGCCACTACGATCGGGGGATCGAATCCCCCCTCGGGCATGGATATTTGTGCCGTCCTTAGTATAAGGTAGTAGATAAGTAGTTTGTAAGTTTAGAGACTGATGACCCTGTAGTTAAGTCCCATAAGCTTAACAAACATTTGAACATTTTTTTGAAAATAGGGGAAGTAAAGTTCTTTTTGAAAACAGGGTGCTATTCAGACAATCTTGAAGCTACAGCTGCAAAAATTGATAATTGTATTGTCGGTATGCATTTAAGAAATACGTGTTCCCGTATTTTTGCAAATTCAGTCATAAAGGGGGTTAAATTGGAGTGGATATGTTTTTCGAAAATCTGTTACTATTTAGGCAATTTTGAAGTTAGAACTACAAATTTTCGGGTTTGCATTCTGGCTTCAAATTTAAAACACACTTGTGTTTTCTTGGTCAGAATCAAAATATACGTGTATCGGTATTTACAGAAAATTAATCATTTAGGGGGTGAAATAGGAAATGAAACAATTTTTTTAAATAAGTTGTTACTAAACCAGTTTTGAACCCAGAATTTAAAAAAAAAATCTCTTTGCATACTTGGTTGGAAATTAAAATGCCAGTGATGGGGTATTATTCGAAATTCGATTATTATGGGGTGCCATTGTGGGTGACAAGTAGTAAAACCAAATGTTCAAATGTCTGTAAAACTTAAGAGACTTAACTACGGGTTCATCAATCCCTAAGGCTTGCAAACTAATAAAACTAACATAGACTAACTTATTCTAAGGACAACACTAACCCGAGGGGCGAATCGAACCGTCGACGGCGGACAGCAGCCCACACCGCAGCATGGCGCCTCAATACGCACTGCTATTTGGCGCGGCTACAATTAGTATCACATTTCATTATGATAGTACTTAAGTTATCTCTATGACAATTTACATTAAGAGGGAGAAACAACTGGTGCAGAGCAACCAGCCTACGCATGCAAAGCAGTGGGCATTAAGCTAATCGTTGTATAAGTTGTGAGACCATCTAAATCTCAGTGAGGGAGTTTCTCCTTTGTCTCTGCTTTATCGGCAGGCAGTGACCCAACGAACGTACAGAAGAACCGTGGCAGTCTAACAGCAAGACTTGCGTAGTGTTTTTTTTTTTTTTTTACGTATGACGCACCAACCCGGAATGTATCGACAGAAAACCTGATAGATGCCGACAGATTTCAGCAAATAACTCTTAAACTGCGAGACATTTTATAATCATGCACTGATGTTTATCTACCCGGCAGCGCTAATGCTATGTATTAATGTGCTCTCCACTGCTGCAGCCCTTCTAGAAATAATTTTCCATTCTGCAAAGAAATGGAAGGGATAAGCTGTGTCACACAGAAAATTAATTTGGCAGTAGGCGAGGTAAGATGTGGTACAACCGTTGCCTCACGAAACACACAATCCTTGGTTAGATCTAATGTTTGTAAGTTGGTGAAACTGTTAGGGTGTAGGAGATAATACAACTGAACATTACTAACCGTAACATTGTCATATGGATTCTAAATCACATAAATTGCTCACATACTAACTAAGAATGATTGAACATCTTCTGCTCTTAATCATGTGGCAGACACTAATGAATAATATAGGCCTACAGTACCTACCTATTTGTGAGGTACAAATAAGAAATATAATATCCTTTTGAAACGCACTTTCAATGTCAGATATTTATCGTTGTGTACTTATTTATATAATTCGTTATCGGTGGTCATAGCTGGTAAAAAGCAACAATCTTACAACCTTACAAATGCAGTTCCTTCAAATAATTTGATGTTTTTCTCCGAAAACGTCAAGATACATGATTTTGTAATTACGTGTGAACCTAAGGGGACCCTTGCGTAACTGTATCGAAATAAAACTTGCAGATTAAATTGCAAAAGTGATACAAAATATCAATTAACTCCTTGTACGAAGCAGAGGAAGTTACGGAAGAAAATACCATTGGCTATGAACGTCTGACATCAGGGTTATTTCCGAATGTTTACATATCGAACTTCCCGAGGCTTAGACAATATGTATGGAACGTGTGAAATGTGATTGTAAATCGATGACGCGATTGATTCTGAATGACTTTCAACACGTTCTTGGAAATTACTAAAGATGAACTTATACGAAAGTACGATTAGTTAGCAGTGAATGTAAATTTTACTTAAGTGTCAACAGCATAGTGCGTCAATGTTGGCAAATAATTGTTCGCTTTGCGAGTGTAATATCGCTGACCAGGGATGGTCACATACATAAACCGTCAACCATAGAACAGGAAACTGCATTACTTACACTTAATTATTCATTTCATCGTTAACACATGCTATGTAATTGGGTTGCAAAGAGCATTTAATGGTTGTTGCCAACATCAATACACTACATCACTGCCGTGGAAGTAAAATTTAATCTTTATTGTACGTTTGTAAACGTTCAGCGTTTGTCGTCTCTTTAGTGACCTATGTTGAAAGAAAATAAAAAAATAAAAAATAAATAAAAAATAAAACACTTCGTAACTAGCGCAGCATTAGCCATGTTATCGATTTATAGTTTGATATTCGCTATACGTTCTTTTTGGCTTGGCGATTTCGATATGCAAACATTTGGTGTTTTACTGGGAACTGTGTACATCGAAGTAACGGCAGTGTGATCGATACTTACGGCACGTTCGAACTCCGTGAGCGGTGACGGGAAACCAAGATGGCGGAACAGCTGATTTGTATAGTTAACACCGATGTTGATTCTTCACATGATAATTCTATAACATTTCTTGGCCAATGCAAATTGCAATCAGATCGTGGATCAGAAGCGTTTATCAAGACCCAGTCACGGCAGGGATGTAACATTGTTTTACGTAATGTAAATAGACCGAATCTACGTTGTAAACAACTTATCGTTGGCGATGACAATAGACATTTCAGCAAATAATCTGTTATCATGCAGTAACTGATTATTGATGTGAATCACACATTTCAGAACATTCAATATCACCGAAGTAGAAGGAGAAAACAATAAGACTGCAATTCAATCGAAAAACAAGCCCAAACTGGCACTTCACCCTTGTCAGTATATCGAGTGCGGAGCGCGATTCGAACGTGCTATATATATATATCTATCGCAATGCCGTTATTTTGATTTACACAGCTTTTAAATTTCCATCAAATAAGCCATCGATTCGACACCACCACACAAACACCACGCGAACGGTTACAGTACAGAATTGAGCAACTAACGAGACACCGAGAACATGAATGCACTTTTACCGACTTTTCCCTACAATCACGAAATCATGGAAAACGCTGACAAATGCACACGTCCTACTAGATCAAAAAGTAATTTGAAAGATACTTGCAAGCTATATAATGGATGAAGGGACATTCATCGATTTTGTATCTTATATGAATACCGGTAATGACAAAAGATGAACGAAATGATGTTTATACCCCTACCATTAGAAACAATAATAATTAAATTGGAACATATGATTAAAGGAATATTAGCACTTACCTTATGCGTCAGTGATATTATCGTCTTGTCATCATATATTGACGTTACTGTTGATTATAGTGAAAAGTACATCGATAACCAGTCAAAGTTTCTTTTATTAATGGAAATTTACCTGCCTGATCAAAAAAAGAAACACACCTTGAGAAGCTATCATTACATGGTTGTAACAATTTTTCTTTAATTAATGACAATGAACTGCATAAATATTGCCAAATAATAATTTAAAATACTGTTGTATCCAAGTAGCGACTGGTTATCGTTGTACTTTTCTTAATATTTCCTTAGTCAGTAAACTCCATGGTGACGATTTTCAGGTCACTGCTTCTCAACGTGGTAAACATGACTCACATCTTTTGACTTCGATACTCGCATGTTCGATATGTGGTTCAGTGACAGTCGCAACTTCGATAAATATCGCTCGTAACAATTATTCCAAATTATCGATCAAAATGCGATATCATACTATCGGCAGAAGATATGGACAATAGAGCTGGGTTTGAACATGACTCGAACTGTTCGAACAATTTACGTCACGGTTCGGGAAATCTTGGGAAATGTTCGAACTTTCGATGACGACGCTATATCAATGTCAGGAGGTACTATCTCTACGTTTTGCAACGATGATATTCATAAATCTTTTCTGTGCTGTGCAGTATACGATTTATAACGAAGGTAGCATGTCATTAATGTACTAATTCCGACTATAGTAGCTTCTAGGGTGCAGGTCATAACTAAAAACAGTAGCGAATATAGGAAATTAGTAAATGGTAGCAACCGCGATTGTGCTGCGATCTAGCGACTGTTGTTGATACTACGTACAGAGCAGTTTGTGCACAGTTTATTTCTAGGGTTGTAATTACTGTTTATTTTTATATGACATATTTCCCTTACTGGGTATTAAATTTCTAATGCTTTCCCTATTTCATCTCTTCGAATCTTGTTTTCAAGGCTATTAAAAGGTGGTAACATTTTTATCTGTTACTGTACGGCATTAAGAGGAAATGGAATGGTCATTTGCAACCTATCTCTTATAATCACATTAAATTTAATTTCCACTTTTGAAGTATTCACATTTTTTCCTTTGAATGTTAGCCGTCAGTAATGAGGTGCCGTCACGTATTCAGTGTTTTAAACAAAATATACAGTATTTCATTCTGTTGCTCTTCGTTTACTTTACATGTACTTGTACTTCCTATGAAATTAGTTTGAGCAAAGCGATAGCCGGCCAACTTCAAAATTCCGCGCGTATCGTTGGCAGATAAGCAGCGCCAGTCATTTATTATCTGAGTGTTCGAACAATTCGAAACTGTATCGAGTTCTCTGCTGTATCGGGAAATCCCGAACATGTTCGAAAGCGAGTCTCATTTGCCCAGCCGTAATGGACCAGTTATGATTATTGCGCAAAGCTGTTTCCCATAAGATGTACGTACACTCAACTAGGACGACTGGAAATAACGTTAGTCTGTAGACATTTGTACAGTCACGTATACTCTTAGAATTACATATATGTACCTATTAAGAGTTGCTTACGGGACAGCGTACGTCACAATAAGATTCTATAATACCACATCTGTTTCAAGCGATAGTTGAGATAAGATGGCGACTGGTCAATTACCCTCGTTCCGCAGCTACGCCTGGTCTGGTTCTCAATTTCTGTGCCTGGAATTGATGCTGTAAAAGTCCATATGAAATAAGAAAGTTCAGATATTGTGCGACTTCTCTCTCAACGATACAAATCAGCGCTGAAAACGATCGAGACATAAGATCACGATATCGCTCGTCACGAAGCAGAATCATAATGTTGCTGGCAAACTGCCCTCTGACGTAGAGCTATGTTCAGTTGTTGTCCTGGGATAACAGCAGGGGCTAGGGCGGCGACCGCTTCGCACAAAACACCAGCGTCCTGCTGGCAGTGTGCTGCTCAGAAGAATAAAAAGAAGCACCATTAGTGCAGGAATGTATCAGTTCCATCACTGGGAAAGCTACTCTAAAATGCACCCTCAAATACATCATAGTTCTTGAATTTAAAACAAAGAAAAATACATGGTTATGTTTGTGTGTGGTGTGG
Source organism: Locusta migratoria (assembly GCA_026315105.1). NCBI lineage: Eukaryota > Metazoa > Arthropoda > Insecta > Orthoptera > Acrididae > Locusta > Locusta migratoria. The sequence continues at coordinate 324,311,503 of CM048750.1, forward strand.
GGGTGGGGGCAGGGGATGGGGACGGAGGGTGTAATTTACGCGCTGTTAAAAGCGCAGCGGGTAATATTTTCCTGCATATGCCGTATTTTAATATTTGAGGGAGGACTATGAACATCTATGACACGAAAATGTTTCCTCTAAAGAGATAGAAGCTGCGATGAGTAATTTATTAACTGCATTCAAAAAAAAGTGTGCAGCATGTTTCTTTAGATGGGCTTTGGGTTTTTGTCTCTGTTTTACGAGCCGTGTGTCCCATTCTAACAGTGCAAGAGTGCGGTGGTTTACATACATCACATGCCTTCTGAGAGGCTACTTCAACGTGAACTGTCACCACAAGTAAATTACGCTGTCCTTGAATATAAAATGAAGCTATTTAGGACAGAGGGTGAAGAAAGTATGATTGAGTGATTGCACATTTAGTCAGGAATCTGTAACAACCGTTACGCCGCGGCGGAGCGGCCGAGCACATTGAGCTGTTATGCTACGATGCGCGAGGCCGTTCCCCGTTGGAGGTTCGAATCCCCCTCGTGCATTTATGTTTGTACCGTCTTTAGTATAAGTTAGTTTATAACTAGTTTGTAAGTTTAGGGACTAATGACCATGCAGTTAATTCCCATAAGCGCTACAAACATTTGAACATTTTTGAACAACCGTTACCTTTTAAAATTGATAGTTCGACATACTAACAGATGAGGAATACATATGTGTGCTAAACATTAGTTATCTTTACATCAATCTTGCACCCACCCCTCCGAAAATATAAGCTATATTAATCATTGTTTCTGGTAGTCAAGAGAACGTAGCTCTTCAGGTATGCTTTGTAGGGACTGTACATGAAATACATGACAAAAAGAATAAGCATCCAGAAGAGAGGGGTAAACTCTTACTACCAAATCTTCTTTCATGTCTAGGTTTCTGGCCAAAGTTGACGTGTTAGCTAATTCTCAATATTGGAAGAGAAGGGGGCGGTCTATCAGGGCACGAAAGTACTCCAACATCATACACGCAGTTGAACATGAATACCGTCGTATGTGGAGAGGTAGTGTCCTATTACAATATGGCAGAACGATAACATTGCATTAGAGGTGACATTTGAGGGAGCAAGATGTATGTGGCGTGCTGTAGGGCCGCCAATCGCAAACACCTCCGAATGTCGACTGCTGCCCTGGCCAGCACATTCTTCAGATCTCTCACCAATTTAAAACGTCTGAGCAACTGCCTCGTCACAATACACCAGTCACCAATCTTGATGAACTGTGCTATCGTGTTGAAGCTGCTTGGGCATCTGTACCTGTACACGCCATCCAAGCTCTGTTTGACTCGATGCCTAGGCGTATCAAAGCCTTTATTACGACCAGAGGTGGTTTTCTGGGTAATGATTTCTCAGGATCTACGCACCCAAATTGCGTGAAAATGTAATCACATGTCAGTTCTAGTATAGTATATTTGTCCAATTAATACCTGTTTATCATCTGCATTTCTTCTTGGTGTAGCAATTTTAATGGTGAAAGACCGCCGTTAATTGTAAAATTAATTGTATCTGAAGGGAGTCAGTTAAAGGCTTATTTTAAACATGTAATTCTGGCCGTACAAAACCAGCTAAAGGATTCGCGTGAACTACTAACTACTTACCGCAACAGAATCTTGTTCCCTGGACCAGAATTTAGAACTGATTCAAAAATTTACATTAGCAGCAGGAAGACAAAGAGACGGTGGCCAACACACATCGTAGATCACGATAATTACACACAATCATTATTATACAAGCCACCCCGATCTAAACCATTTCATCATGAAGACGGCTGTGAGAACATTTATGGCGCAACGGAATCAAAAATATGATAATATGCATCTGAATTTGTTCTCAGCACTAGTGAAAAACAACATTAAACCCCCGAGCGAAGGCATCAAAGTCCAGCGCCTGCCAAGACGGGAGCTGTCTGCATGTCTCTTCGCTTCTCCAGCGACGGACCATGTGTTTTCTTTGGTGGTTTCTCACCCCTCTTTATCCCTCTCCCACTCATGCACGTGTGCACTGCAGGGGTTTGCTTGTCTTCTTCCCGTCTGCAGGGGTCCATAATTTATCTGCGATGCCGTCGCTGTTTCTGGAAACGACTCCTCTGGTATCAGCAGATAAGGGCTTCTCTGCCCTGTGCCCATTGTCACCAATTAACTGGACACTCCTAAAGGCAGGCTGGTTTCGCTGTGTACATACGTACAAGAAAACCACCGCAATTCGCCAGGCTGGCCTCCCTGAAGCGAGTGAATGCGGTGCAGCAGCCAGTGACGAAGGTGAAGGTTGGAGCTCTTCCTGCTGGCTCCATCAGGCCGGTCTCCCTCCACCCCCCTAAGCTGGCGTGGCGTGCGCGAATGATCTCTAATAGCCATAGATACATAGGTTGCAAAAGAATGAAAAATAAGAGGTTAGTTACTTAGTTTCAGTGCAGTGTAGTGTCAAGGATTACATATAACAAGAGCTGCTTAATGTACATTACACAAGGGTAGTGCTCGGCTACTCTCTTTAATACAACTGTGTGCAACGTGTCAAAGGGGCTTCAGTTTGCACAGGCTCCTCGCTCTTGGTTAGTAACAAAATTTCAGGATAATCAGTGCACTTACCTCGGTAAGATGCACTTCAATTTCACAATGAACGTAGTGTCTTAATCCTTTAATGCATGCCTTTTTATTTGAAGCTATAAAAATCACCACAATTAATATACAGTGCGTATATACCGAGAAATGTATTTAAAAACCAAATCCTTAAAATTATTACGTAATAGGTACTCGCAACAAAAATTTGATAGCTGGTCAGCTTCATTGTGCTTCCATTATATATCTGATGTAGTAAATGTCATTATTATGCCTCTTATCTTTCCAGAAAGTAACTCATTATGCAACAGTAGTACGTGATTGACTACTTTTACATCGCAAAGGAGCATATGTTAAATTATGTGTAGAAACAGCTACTAATGAATTTGTGGTAATAGTTTGGCCAGTTTGAGAGATAATGGGGAAAATAAGGTATGTAGCTCATCAGCTACACTATGCATTGAAGGGTTAAAGACATCCTCAAACAAAGGACAAATATTAGCACATCATGAACCAATTACAGTCCGCTGTGGTACAGTCACCAAACGTTAAACAACTGATCACAGAGCAGAATTGCCCACACTAACCCAAACTAGGAATGGAAAAAACAACAATCATGTGGCTTAACGGCTGTACCGAAACTAGGAAAAATTGTGGCTCAACATAATAGACACATCCGTCAGCTTCCCGACACTGTCACTTGGTCACCCTGATACGGTGAACCTTCCACTTTTCTCGAAGACGCTTCCAAACCTACGCCACTTGCATCGACCTGAAGCATCAACTACACCAGCGGTTGTGTTTTTACCCACAGCCCGGCGTCGACACTGTGTACAAGGGCGACGTCACGTCACTCCAGAGCAGGTCAACCCCACGTTACTCCACAGCTGCCACAGACTTACTGTCTTCGTTCGCCGCGGATTACTGACCCTGCACACGCACACGCTCTCTGGATAATGATCACACTAACAGCGTACGGCTGCGAGGTATTGAAGCGAGAACACGGATCAGAGGCTACACCTAATAGCACCACAAACAGACTACAGTTGCCTTTATTATGCCTTCTACGAATGCAGTTACTGTGATGCCAAGGCCCTTCTCTGCAGCGAACAAACAAGTTGCCATCATCTTCGAACAAAACCTGGATTCTTTCAAAAATTTTGTATGATGACATTCCTGTTCCCAGTGCCGTCGTTTCATACATGTTTGTTCAGAGTGTTTGTTTACATTAGTCGCAGGTAGGCGGAGAAGTGGAGATCATTCCGTCATAAATGACTGCGGAATCATCACTCATAGTGTGCAATGTATTACACTATTCCCCTGTCGCTCCAAAGCCTGGAATGCTACTCAGATGAGGTGTCGATAGAACTCGGGGGGTGGTTGGTGTGGTCCGGCCTGATCCATCTCGACGTGTTCTGCCGCTTTCCGTTAACAATTCTGCACACACCGGTTTCACTGCCGAGACGCTTCGTCCCACACTAACGCCAAATTTTCTGGATGCAATTACCATGTTCTCTCATGTCAATAACGCGCCATCTTTCAAACTCACCAATATGACGGTACGGTTCAGGCAAACTTCAACAAGACACCTTTGTCTGTTCAAGAAACATTGATCCATTACCTCTGGTATGTAGCAACAACGAGAGCCGCGGGCACATGGAAGAAAGGAAGCTTAGGGTTAAAGTCACGTCGGCAGCAAAGGTCACTAGAGACGGAGCTTACACTCGGATCTTTGGATAAGGATGAGGAAGGAAATCGGCCATGCCCTTTCAAAGGAACCATCCTGGCATTTGCCTGAATTCATTTAGGGACATCTCGGAAAACTTAAATCGAGATTGTCGGAGGTGGGTTTGAACACCGTCCTTCCGAATGCGAGTCCAGTGGGTTTGAACTCACTGGAAAATGTGATTATGCCGTTGTACACGTCTTTTGTGTATGAAATTCCTAGATCTAGTCTTCCAAGGTATTAAGATTTTTTTCTGGGCATGAGTGTATTTTATTGTAAGCCGTCCGGTTAGCCATAAAGTTTTACGCTCCACTTTCCGGGACGGATAAGCATGAGGGTCGCAGTTTAAATGCATCAGGCGGATGTGGGTTTAAATCGGTTTCCCATATATCACTAGATGAATACCGCTCTGGTTCCGAAATTATGCGTTAGTTGCAACCATTAAAAAAACTTTCGCACATTTTGACTTGTGTAACAACAAATGTATTCAGCTGGAGTACGCACATCTCCTCCTGAGAGAATGTTACTGTATTTTTACTTTCGTTAACATGTAATTTTTAACCTTTTTACCTCATATTATCCGAAGAAGTTGTCTTTTGTGACACTGAAACCTGGGTTACGTTCAGTTGTAACTTGCGACTGAGGGCTTTAGATGTTTATAAAAGACTCTCAGAATTAATTTATTTCCCATATGAGTATACAGGTAAACTGCAACAAACAAACATGGAATGCAAAATTCTACAATTTGAAAAAAAAAAAAAAAAAAAAAAAAAAAAAAAAAAAAAAAAAAAAAAAAAAAGCTCTCGTGAATGGCATAAATTTACAAAATTTTACGAAACGATTACAGAAGTACATGAATAATTTTTCAATAAGAAGTACTAAAAATTGAATCCACAAATATCTAAATTTTCGATTCGTTCGCGAGCTGCCTTTCTCGCGTCAAAGAAATAATGTAGATTCCCATTATAAGCTCTTCTACTACAGCTCCTTACAATCCGTTTGCTCATTTGATGTTCGTTTCCACAGTGATATAGACAGGATAAAATCTCTCCGCATCGGTGGAGGTTTCCAGCACAAGGGATACGCGAATCATATGAACTGTTTTCCAGGCATATCGCAGTCATACTGTACCGGCTGGTCATATATGTCATGTTGTTCGACTCTTTGTTTAGTGTGCAGAATATTTCTATCTGTTCTAAACTAGAGAGCAACCATCCTTTATGTTCGTAGTGTAATACCCTCATGCTATCATTGATGTAACACACGGAGTGTTTTTCTTCCTTCAGATGCGTAACAACCGCCAATGAACCATTCCCACCGATGTGCTCAATGAACTGAGTTTGTAATTTCTCCCGGATGGCCTCACATACATCATGTCGCAATCTGGAAATTTGATTTCGTACACTCCAGCTTTGCCCAACCAATTCTCTCCTGTGACGATTTTATGTTTCAACCTCTGTTCTAATCTATTATTAGTTCTAAAGGTTATTTTTACACCCTCTTTGTTAAATAATCTCGAGAGTTTGTACGAGATGGTACCCCAAAATGGCATGACTTTATATTTCTGTGCGGCTTTCTCAGTTTGTTTCTTTCTGTGCCTTATTGCCTTAGCTAATCTACCTATTAAGCCTACATCATAGCTATTTTCTACTGCTCTTTGCCGGCGAGGTAGCAGTTCTTCTTTACTGTTTTCGGGAGTGAGCGGAATAGAGTTAACCCTGTGCAACGCGCTTTTAGGTAACATAAACAAATTCCACAGGAATACAATGTTCACGATAGACCATGAGCAACAGGGGATTTTAAATTATCTACATTTGAGGATCGAGAATAAAAATAACACTCTTGAATTAGGAATATATATTGTTCAAATATTCAAATGTTTGTTAAGCTTACGGGACTTAACTGCGGAGTCATCAGTCCCTAAACTTAAAAACTACTTATGAACTAATGTATACTAAAAAAAAAAAAAAAAAAAAAAAAAAAAAAAAAAAAAAAAAAAAAAAAAAAAACACACAAACATCCATGCCCGAAGGAGAATTCGAACCCCCGACGGGGAACGGCTTCCCGCCTCACTGCGCTCGGCCACTCCGCCGTGGTTGGATTATACAGGAAACCCACAATTACCGGTGCTGTTATCAATAAAACCTCATGCCAACCCCTGAAACACAAAGTAGCGTTCTTTAGTGGGAATGGCTCATCGGCGGTGGCAAGGCACCTGAAGGAAGAACAACACTTCTTGTGTAACGTCAATAATAGTATGAGGGTTGGTTGCTCTCTAATTTAGGACAGATAAAGATATTGTGCGTAGTAAATAAAGAGTCGAACAACGTATTAAATCAAAAGGGCACGTCTGGTGCCGTTTTAATAATGTCCACCTGTAGAAATAGCGAATCGTATATGGAAATCATAAGTCTTCAGCGATATAGTCAGATTCAGAAATTTTAGCGCCTTCTTAAATAATTTTATTGCAACACACTTGGCTCCTTCCGTGGGAGTCACGCCGTCAATTATCTTTGACTTGTAGCTGCTCGTAGATTGTCGCTGAAACAACCGTGCAGATAGCCGGCAGCTCATAATGGTTTTTCAAACCCACAACCTGTCATTTTTTTTTGTGTCCCGGCCTCGTCGCCGCTTTTGTGTCTCGTTTCCGTCGTAGGTGTCGGTGGCCGAGTAGGAAGACCGACACAGGAATAAAGGTAGCACGCTTGTGCAGGTACGTAGGTGAGCAGCCAGTGGGACAGCAGAAACTAGAAACACTAGAGTAAATTAGAACGAGACATATATTGCACAGAATTTATACAGTACTTAACTTTTACATAGCTCAGTACTGCAGAATGCTGATACATAGTTGAGCTAGAGGCCTGCCTAGTGCCTATCCGATAGCCAAGTCTTAACTGGTGCCTATCTGATTCCCAAGTGTTAACTGGTTCCTATCTCAGTCCCAAGTGAACGATGTCGTTCAGTGGTGGCAACGAGCGGAGTTCCAGCAGAGGAACCCCTCCCCCCCAAACCGCCGCGCCGTCGTGGCGTAGGGCTGAGGGCCAAGGCGACGGCACTGGGAGGAGGGCCTGGGCGGGGGCGTTACTGGTGGGACGGGCGTCGTAGCTGAGGCTGGGATCTAGACGCCGATGCCCCGGGAAACCCACCAAAACCAGGGGAAGCGCGCACCCCTCCGTCCAGAGGGAGCAGGTCATCTTCTTCTGAGGTGCGTGGTCCAGGCGGCGGTCCAGGAGTTCCTCTCGGTGACGCTCTCATTTGCGGCGGCGACAGCGGCGGCGACGACTGCATCAGAGGTGCGTCGACGTCCATAGGGATCTCGTAGTCCGGGGACGAACGATGTGGCTGTGCTTCCTGGCGGTGAACTGGGTCTGGAATCAAGAAACCCGAGACAGGATCGCGCGGCCTGTGCAGGCGCAATTGGTTTGCGTAGCGCCGCAGCTCCGACCCTGTGGAAGAACGTACAACATACATATTGCTACCGAGCACGCGCTAAGTGGGGCCCGGAACCATCTTGTACGTCCCGCAAACACCTTGTACAGCACTGGCGTCGAAACCTGTAAACGCGAATCGCCATACTAACCGACTCGGTGCGTGGGAGGCTGCAGCAGGTGAAGGAGAGTGCGGTGACGGCGGCCGTGTAGCAGCTCGGCAGGAGACGTGCCGTCACGTGGCATGCACCGATACGTAGACAGGACAATTTGAAGAGCTTGCTGCCTGGTGTGTTGACCTTTCATCTTTTCCATGTGAGACTTGAATGTTCGAACAAAACGTTCTGCTTCACCATTGCACCGAGGATGAAAAGGTGTGGTTGTGATATGCTGAATGCCATTCACACGACAAAATTGTTGAAATTCCGCACTAACAAACTGAGGTCCATTGTCACTGACGATAGTTTCAGGCAAGCCTTCGATGCAAAACACTGATGTTAAGGCACTGATTGTACTAGACGCCGTCGTTGCGTTCATGGCAATCACGAAAGGAAATTTGCTGAAAGCATCTACAACGATTAACCATCGCGTATTCCAGAAAGGTCCGGCAAAGTCAATGTGTAAACGTTTCCATGGTCCCTTGGGGCGTGGCCAGTCTGAGAAACGTTGCGAAGGAGCCTCCTGATGCTACGCACAAACTGATGCAGGAGGCGCAACACTTCCCGTTGCAGGAAACGAGGAACAATCACTCTCGTTTGGTCGTTGTCGGTATGTAACAACAGAACACCCTGACTTAAAGACAATGCATGACGTTGTGCAAAATAACGTCGAACCAGAGGCCGCTCAATGTCTTTGGCTCTGGCAGGCCAACCAAAGCGAACAAAACGTGCTACCACACTTAGGTCTGCATCCGCAGCTGTTTCCTGTGCAACCCGACGAGAGTTCAAAGGGAAGTCTGCGACAGCAGAAGCATCTCTGGAGTCTATCTGACAACATGCCATTTCTGAAGAATCAAACGACACATCCTGGCCAACCGGAAGTCGTGAAAGTGTGTCCGCGTTGGCGTGTTTAGTGGTAGGTCGGTACAAAATCTCATACTGATAATTAGACAATATCAAGGACCATCTCTGAAGCTTTTGTTCCGTTTGTGGCGGAATTGGATTTGTGGGGGAAAACAATGACGTGAGAGGCAAGTGGTCAGTCAACAAATAGAATTTCCTACCATAGAGGTAATGATGAAACTTTGTGACGCCGTAAATGATTGCTAAGGCCTCCTTTGCAATCTGACTGTAATTCTGTTGCTTTGGCGTCAGTAGCTTGGATGCAAATGCAATAGGACGATCGTGACATCCAATACGATGCGACAATACTGCACCCAGACTGTACGACGAGGCATCTACTGCTAACACTACAGGCTTCTGGGGGTCAAAGGGAATCAAACATGCATCACTGAGTAGTGCAGACTTTAGTTTGTCAAAGGCAACCTGACATCTGTTGACCATACAAAAGGAACATTCTTCCTACGTAAGTGATGCAGTGGAGCTGCAATCTGAGAGGCATAGGGAATACATCTGAAGTAATAGTTCAGCTTTCCCATTACTGATTGCAATTCATGCACATTCTTAGGAGGAGGCAAGTCTTTGATTGCTCGAAGATGTGACTGTAAGGGATGGATTCCTTGGGCATTAATCACATGGCCTAGGTACTCTATTTCAGTTTGAAAAAACGAACACTTTGCATTATTACAACGTAGACCTGCTGCAGTCAACACTTTGAAAAGACACTCCAGGTTAGATAAATGTTCTTCAACTGTGCGTCCTGAGACCGCAATATCATCTAAGTAGTTCGAGCAACACGGTACAGAAACTGTCAGCTGTTCCAAGAAACGCTGAAAAATAGCGGGGGCGGAAGAACTGCCAAAGGGTAGGCGTTGAAATTGAAAAAGACCCATGTGAGTATTAATGACGAAAAACTTTTTTGACTCGTCATCAAGCGGAATCTGTAAGTATGCCTCTGCTAAATCAATCTTGGAAAAGAAGCGAGACTGTCCCAATTTGTCCATAGGTTCCTCAGGTATGGGCAGGGGATAAGTGTCTACAATTGTTTGACTGTTCACTGTTGATTTAAAGTCTGCGCAGAGACGAAGTTTTCCTGACGGCTTGGGTATAATTACTATACGCGAGGCCCACTGACTCGCAGAAACAGGAGAAATCACACCACTATCTTGCCAACGTTTAAGTTCTTCGGCAACTGTATCACGCATTGCGATAGGCACTGGTCTAGCTTTACGAAATTTTGGAACTGCAGATTCTTTTAAAGTTACATGTGCCACGAAGTCATTTGCACAACCTAGTTCCGGCGGCAACAAGTCACTACATTTTTCACACAATGCATTTATTTTGTCCTGAGGCACTACTGACGAAATTTGAAGCACATCTCTTTGAATTGATAAACCAAACAAGTCGAATGAATCGAGTTCAAAAATATTCTGTGTAGATTTGGCCTGAAGAACCACAAAAGCAACTGTTTTTGTTACACCTTGAAAAGAGGCGGGCAGGCTACACGTTCCTAGCACGGGAATATTTTGACCAGTATAAGCTGTTAGCACTTGTTGAGACAGCGACAATTTTGGCGAACCCAGGAATTCATAAGTTTCTTTATTCATTAATGTGACAGCGGAACCAGTGTCAAGCTGAAATTGCACAGTCTTATTGTCAATGGAAAGATTCACAAAATGTTTTTGCTTGTGGCGCTTGACAGGTGCGCGAATGTGGGCAACGTCTGCTACTTTTTGTTTGCTGCGTTTGCGCATGCACGGGCTGCGTGCGGTGGGAAGCGGTGCAGAATCGGCACATAGATTAATATCACTGTCACTAGATGGCACTACCGCCCGATCGGCGTCCGCGCAATGCGAGGCTACTGCACTAAAATTACTTTGAGTAGCTACACCAATTCTACTGTCACTAGCTACACAGTACTGGGCACTATTACAATTACAAGTTGCAGAAGGCACTAGGTTCACTACAGGATTGCACTGTACATAGTAATTTTGCTTGTCCCGAACACTTTTCCGTTGCACAGATTTACATCGGCGCTTGCGACATGGCGTTCTATTTAGTTTTGTAGTAGGCGCAGAAGAACGTTCTTGCAATTGAGAATCAAGTAAAGCACTGTTTAAGTCCACAGCGTGTATGACATTGACAGCATGAATGGTTCTCGCACTTTGTGAAGCACTGTTTGTAACGGCACCGTTATTAGAATGTTTATTCTGCATACACACTGTTTTTAAGTGTCCTGATTTGCCACATTGATAACAGATTGCGTTAGGGCTAGGGCAATGCGCACACTTGGGGCGAGATACACACTGGGGGCAAGACTTACGAACATTTTTCTGAAAAGAGCGTTGGCGCCCGTTAATCACATTACTGTTTCTAACACAACGATGCGACCTTTGTGTCGCGCTTTTACACTGGCTACTGTTCATTGTCTTTTCAGCACGGCCGGTAGAATTTAAAGAATCACTAGCGCTATACTGAGAACTATGGCTAGGAAAGCGTCCGTTGCGGCGCACTGAATTAACACTGTGGCTTTGCATTTCTACATCTGCTAAGTCAAAAGTATCATGCGCTTCAATAAGCTGCAGTACACTGTCTAATGAGGGGTCAGACTGTTTTAAAATAGCTGCCCTAATTCTGGGGTCCTGAATGCTCTGTGTAATCACATCTCTTAACATCACGTCACTATAAGACCGCCCACAAGAGCAACTAAATTTACATTGGCGGGTTAAGCCCTTCAACTCAGTAATCCACTGCTGGTGTGACTGCTCGGGTGATTTTTTTAGTCTGAAAAGCGGTACCTTGCCACAGCTACAAGAACTTTTCTCTCATAATGAGCATTCAGTGCCTCTACTATTGCATCAAAGTCTACATCACGAGGAGATGCGTGGGGGAAAAGTTTCTGCAGTAACACTAAAGTCTTGGTGCCAACTACGGCGAGAAAGAAATGTTTGACTGTCAGACCTGTTAGTTGATGAGCAGCGACGAGTTCTTGAAACTATGCAAAGTAGTAGCTCAATTCTTCCTCACGTTCGTTGTACTGGCAGAACGTAGGGAGAGATGCAGCGGCAGGTGTGGGCTGCTGAAGCGGCGGCTGTTGTTGTTGGTTAGCTGCTTGAGCTGTTAGCTGGGACACAGCTTGTAGGAGTTGCGTGTTTTGCGCCGTCTGCAACAGAATAATTTCCATTAAGTTTGGGTTCGGGGTAGTGGCCATGATGACCGATTAGGCGCCGTGCATACAAGTAAATTATAACAAAACACAAATGCAATATGAAAGGAGGACTCGCTCTGCAACAAAAAAGTCCACAAAACACGTAACTGAATATATTCCCCCAAAAATCTTATAATAAGTGTGGGTGGGCGGGAGCAATTTCTGCGTGCTCCGACAGCTGCTGTCTGGCTGCTGCAAGCGGGCTGATCCAAGGTTCGTCTATCACTCCTCGTCGCCACTTTTGTGTCCCGGCCTCATCGCCGCTTTTGTGTCTAGTTTCCGTCGTAGGTGTCGGTGGCCGAGTGGGAAGACTGACACAGGAATAAAGGTAGCATGCTGGTGCAGGTACGGAGGTGAGCAGCCAGTGGGACAGCAGAAACTAGAAACACTAGAGTAAATTAGAACGAGATATATATTGCACAGAATTTATACAATACTTAACTTTTACATAGCTCAGTACTGCAGAATGCTGATACATAGTTGAGCTAGAGGCCTGCCTAGTGCCTATCCGATAGCCAAGTCTTAACTGGTGCCTATCTGATTCCCAAGTGTTAACTGGTTCCTATCTCAGTCCAAAGTGAACGATGTCGTTCAGTGGTGGCAAGAGCGGAGTTCCAGCAGAGGGCACTCATGGCTGACGTCATACGAACGCCGCGCCGTGCGTGTATGGCGGCGTGCAGCGAAAGTAGGTGGCGCGCACTTTGGACTTGTGTGACACCACAATTTTATTGCATGACAATGCACCGATGCTGCATATTTTTTAAGGTGGAAATTGCCTAATGACTGATTCATTTTAATTTTTAGGTACGTTATCCTAGAAAGGATTATTGTTTCGAGTGTTTGCGTATTAATTTGTAAGTCGTATTTTACGTTATTTCCTTGTTTCTTGTAGGACTTGAGAATGGGATAATATTGGTCCCGAAACAAGTAGATCTGACAATTTTGATCACTCACAACTGGTGCGAGAATTGGCTGAAAACACTTTCTTGTTTTCTCGTGTTTCAGGATAGACACTAGTTTTATCGTTTTTATTTTGTTTATCAGTATATTACACTACTGGCCAAGAAGAAATGCAGATGATAAACGGGTATTCATTAGACAAATATAATTATTGCTCTAGTACTGACATGTGATTACATTTTTACGCAATTTGGGTGCATAGATCCTGAGAAATCAGGGCAGCAGCCGAACATTTTCCATATCCAGAAAGGCCCGCACAGGACCTGCAACATGCATTCGTGCATTATCCTGCTGAAATTTATGGTTTAACAGGGATGGAATGAAGGGTAGAGCCACGGGCCACAACAAATATGAAATGTAACGGCCACTGTTTAAAGTGCCATCAATGCGAACAAGAGGTGACCGAGACGTGTAACCAATGGCACCCCATACCATCACGCCGGGTGATACGCCAGTTTGGCGATGACGAATACGCTTCCGATGTGCGTTCACCATGATGTCGCCAAATACGTATTCGACCATCATGATGCTGTAAACAGAACCTGTACTCTACCAAAAAAAATAATGTTTTCCCATTCGTGCTCCCGGGTTCGTCGTTGCATACACCATCGCAGGCGCTCCTGTCTGTGATGCAGCGTCCAGGGTAACCGCAGCAATGATCTCTGAACTGATAGTGCATGCTACTGCAAACGTCGTCGAACTGTTCATGTAGATGGTTGTTGTCTTTGTAAAGTCCCCATATGTTGACTCAGTGATCTAGACGTGGCTGCACTATCCGTTACAGCCATGCGGGTAAGATGCCTGTCATCTCGACTGCTAGTGATACAAAGCAGTTGGGATCCAGCATGGCGTTCCGTATTGCCCTCCTAAACCCACCGATTCCATATTCTGCTAATAGTCATTGGATTGCGACCAACACGAACAGCAATGTCACGATACGATAAATCGTATTCGAGATAGGCTATAATCCGACCTTTATCAAAGTCGGAAACATGATGGTACGCATTTCTCCTTCTTACACGAGGAGGTCACAACTACATTTTTCAGGGCAACGCCAGTCAATTGCTGTTTGTGTATGAGAAATCGGTTGGAAACTTTCCTCATGTGAGCACGTTGTAGGTGTCGCAACCGGCACCAACCTTGTTTGAATGCTCTGAAAAGCTAATCATTTGCATATCACAGCATCTTCTTCCTGTCGGTTAAATGTCACGTCTGTATCACGTCGTATGCATGGTGTAGCAATTTGAATGACCGGGATTGTATGTCAATATTGAACAATTTTAAAATCTGTCAATAATTATGCAGAATACCTGCAAAACATTGTCGTTCATCCTGGGAGCTGTTACATATTCCACCTTCTTCCTTGTAGGTACCACTGCCAACGTCTTAACACTGCGACCACACCTCAGTGCACAATCTGACGTACAACGTCTTTCACATTACGTTGCAGTATTTGATACGTCTTGTTCTGCGACTGTCAACACGAATGATCGCTGAAATGCGTGGTCTATCAGACTTCCAAAGAAGTTAGATCGATGGAGCCCAGTTAGCGGCAGCATCTGTGACGATAACGACTGCACTGTTTAATGCTTTATTCGTCAAAGTAGCCACGGAAATCACAACGTACATAAAACAAGGTAAAATATCATTGGCGACGATGAGTAGTGGGCGTAACCGGACGTTAATCGACAACGACCGACGAGCATTAAGAACGATTGTAGCCTTACAGCATAAAGGTGCCATGGCAATATCGACTGCGAAAATCGACCGTCAGAAGAGTAATACCCTTTGTATAAAGATAGTACGGCTGGAGGTTAACTTTTATGGGAGAGCTGCTGTTGAAATCGTTAATGTGATAAGTAAACGCAAAGTTGCGAAGGATGTAGGGTCGGGATTTTGAAACCTCGATACTTCACTACTGGATGGATGTGGAATGGTGTGATGAATCACCGTTTAGATTGCTTCTTACAAATTATCGGGAATAAATCTCCAAAACAAACTTACAATATGGGTGCCTGCTTCATAAAGTCAAGTTTAGAGGTAGGTATTTTTCGTTATTTAGGAATCTATATTATGGAATCCACTGTTTTTATCATTAACTCCACAGGCAGGATAACTGAGTGAAATTTGACTATCCTCGAATGAAAACTGCGTACCATGACTTAAATATTGCTGACTAAAACTGTTAGATTCAAAAACGATTATGCGCCCATGAACACAGTTGAAAAGTTTAATGCGTGCTTCTTACAACATCAGCAGATTATCAAACAATGACCTGGATAGCACAATATCCATCTGTCAGCCGCGGTGGAGTAGCCGAGCGCATTGAGGCGCTAAGCTGCGATGCGCGAGTCCGTTCCCCGTCGGGGTTCGAATCCCCATCCCGGACATGTATCTTTGTGCTGTCTTTAGTACAAGGTAGTTAAGGAGAGATTTGAGACCGACACTTAGAGTTGAAAACGATGAAAGTGTCCCTAACAAATGCAAAGTCTTCCTGCTTTTTATTAAGGACGTCACCGACCGCATCAGTAAAATTTTGACGAAACGGAATGTTGCCGTTATTTATAAACCTACTCTGAAGATACAGGATCACCGGAAATCGGCAAAAGATTCTCGTAAACCGCTGTAAGAAGCAGGAATTTATAGGATTCCTTGTAGGTATGGCGACGTATACGTGGGCACCACAATAAGAACAGTCAAAAAACGACTAGATGACTACAAGGTGAACTGTAGAAGGGGTGAGATTGACAGATCAGCTCTTGATGAACATGTTTTTCAACCAGGGGACCACGTTATTCAATTGGAGAAGACTCAGGTTTTAGCAGCCACAAATGGATACGACGCAAGACTGTACAGAGAGGCTATGGAAATTGTGAAACACTCCAATAATTTCAATAGGATGGAGGAGGGCGAAAAACTAAATGAAATCAGGATTCCGGTTTTGAAGAAGAAATGTAACACCTTGGGACGATATTAACGGACGGAGGCAATCGGCAACGATGAATTGCGCGCGCATGTCAAAAATATCTGACGTCACACCTCTGCGCGCGAGCCCTCGGAAATGGAGTTTGGCCTCAGTCAGTAGCGAGCCATGGTGTGTTATCGGACATTCAAAAGTGCCATGATCCCCCTTTAAAATGTCCTCCGCAGTCGGGGACGAAACATTGGGTTTCCATAATAAATCCACTAGACCACATGCGAGAGTGAAGATTGGGGTGAGAGTTTAATTTTTAAAAACTCACAACCACCAACTGCGAATCATATTCCTAAACATGCAAAAACACTGGAACTGTGATTGCTGCTGTTTGACTCGTTTTCTAGGGGATGATATCATAAGTTCGCAGCTTTCCCTCCCTGCATATGATTAACAAAAAAATTCATAATAAAGTCAAGTTCATGAGAGAAAAGGGTGTACTAACTACTATTTTTGAAAACACGTGAAAGTTCACTTTATGTTGTTTATTAAACAATATTAGAACCCTGTGGCTGATACGTCTATACATAGACACATTTATCAAAAAAATTATAGCTCGTGAGCCCCCAGACAAAATGAATATTTGTCGCAAATTGTTTTCACAACATGTGCCTGTCTCAAACACTGTTCATGTTCATGCCCATGCGACGACACGTGTTACATTAACAAAACAGAGTCACTTTTAGTGCGATGCACCCCTTGTTCCACCGGCTAATTATTCACAACACACAGTAGCACTCGATACAACTCGGTGCAGTCTACGATGAGCAACCACACTTGGCAATTGCCAAACAAAAATCTAAAGTCTCCACTTGGAGATCCACATGCCGACTGATGCAGAGCGACGCCGCCTAGCCAGCTACCACACTTGCTCCCGACTCGTCACTTCCTGGCCTCGCGCACGCGCGCGTGCCAAAAGCCCAAACTGCCCGGGTTTTTTCCCTACATCATCAAATTCCCCATGTGAGCTGTTCTAACCGACTTACCAACGTACAGCGCTCAGCCAATACATTTCTAAAACTTTACTTAAAATCAAAATAATTACACTACACATTGAATAAATGTCTTCTTAGGTTTTTATATTGGTATAAACATCCTTTGTTTTATTTATCATAATCGTGCAATTTCTTATATCACAGATAAGTGATTTAACTGTATATTTCATGATAAAATACACAAGATTAATTGAAAATAAATAGTTAATATATGACTTTTATAAACAAACATTGCCATGCTAGTTGTGTAACTGTCTTGTATTCATTGGTAATTTATTACTTTTCATTCTCAATTAAACATATTACGTCAGATGTGACTATATCAGCTAATGTATTGTTTATTTGTCAACAGACTATTTTGTAATGAGGGCCTTAAAGGTTCCTAACTGCATCGTATTACTTCAAATGCAAGTAGTATTAGAATATTTTATTTCACGCTTTGCACTGCACTGCACCTGGCACTCGCCATTGTCCCTCTCTCCCCTCACCGGAAACGAACCTGGAAAATCCTAAGCTGGAACAAGCCACCAACGTCGGCCTGCACGCTGACCTCCCGTCAGCTACAAGCACACAGCAAATCTCAACATGGAGAATTTCTACCTTTGGCCTAACTATAAATGTTGTCACCAAACTGCGTACATACATTGCTACCATAATTAATAAGATTAAAATTGTGTAACATTTAGTGCATTGGCATGGTCAATGTTTGCAGTGAACTTCATACTGTTTAATTATCAAATGCTATTAATTACCAGTAATTCTATTGGGCGGTAATCTCGCACACGGCATAATAGCCCGGAAATCGTTAGTAATTTTGACCATTCCGGTCGTGAAAGTCTACATTTTACAGTGTTAGGGAATCAGTATCACGTTCAAGCTGAAACATCAAAGTGATCTGGCCGGAGCACGGCATCGACGCCTTGGACACTCACCACGACGACTGCAGACTGCGAGCGTCGTGTCGGGCCGTGTTGGCCGACCTGGAGGCAGGCGCCGCGGACACGGTGCGGTCAGGACCAAAACATGTTCAAATGTTTGTATAGTCTATGGGACTTAACTACGGGGTCATCAGTCCCTAAACTTACGAACTACTTATGAACTAGGACGGCACAAATATCCATGCCCGAGGGGGGATTCGAACCCCCGACCGTAGTGGCCGTGCAGACCGTGACTGGAGCGTCTTAGTCTCCTCGGCCACCGCGGCCGGTGCGGTCCGGACCCTTGGGGCACATCTTCAGCCTGACAACTTGGTGTTCGCCCAGAGCAGCGCCGGCAACAACTGGGCCTAGGCCACTACACCGAGGGCGCCCAGCTGGTGGCCGCCGTGCTGTACGGCGTTCGCAGGTGTAACACCACATCCTGACCGTAGCATTAGAATCACGTTATTCCGACATTTTTCATCGTTACGTAATTTTAATATTTTGTTAAGAGGCAGAATTTTCTCATTTTTCAAAATTTTTAGTAAATTCAAATTATGTCGGCGTAATTTAGAGTAATAGTATCCAGGGAATACTTAGGTCGAAACATCTCGTACATCAGAGATTATTTGACAGATTTCTATTATAAATAGTACCCGCAGTTGAGTTACTCTCTCTCCATGTATTTAGCTATCTATGTGTTAACTCCCAATTGGGATCCCCCTTTGCCCCACTATCAGCTTGTCTGATAATTGGCTGAATAGAACCGCGACTCATTATGGGCCGGATCTCAAACAGCCCGCTCCACTCCTCGGAGTGGAGAATGAAAAGAACAAGGTTTTTTACAACGACGCACAGGACACCGTGCCCACGGGTGCGGTTCCTGTAGGGAGATGCTTGTCCTCTGTTGGTCGAGCTGATCTCTACGAGATTACGAGAGTGACTCGGGCGTCCGATCTTTGATTTTCGTGAGTGCATTCGTGTTCTCTCGATAACTCATTTTTAGTCCGGGGCAAGTCCCGGAGATAAAATTAAATTGGTCCCAATCCCCCGGTTCCGACCAAGGTTTTCGGGTGGTTTTCCTTGGTTGTAAGGCGTATGCCGGAACTGGTAAGCCCCTCCCACTTATTCCCAATTAGGATTCCCCCTTTGCCCCACTATCAGCTTGTCTGATAATTGGCTGAATAGAACCGCGACTCTTTATGGGCCGGATCTCAAACAACCCGCTCCACTCCTCGGAGTGGAGAATGAAAAGAATAATTTTTTTTTAATTTTTTTTTAAAGTCCTATATCATCACGACGCAGGGGATACCGTGCTCACGAGTGCGGTTCCTTTAGAGGGATGCTTGTCCACTGTTGGTCGAGCTGATCTCTACGACTTTTCGAGAGTAACTCGGGCGTTTGGTGCTTAATTTCCGTGAGTGCACTCGTGCTCTCCCGATAATCCATTTTTAGTCTGGGGCAACGTCTCAGAGATAAATTAAATTGGTCCTTATCCCCCGGTTCCGACCAAGGTTTTCGGGAGGTTTTCCTTGGTTGTAAGGCATATGCCGGAACTGGTGAGCCCCTCGCACTTATTCCCAATTGGGATACCCCCTTTGCCCCACTATCAGCTTGTCTGATAATTGGCTGAATAGAACCGCGACTCTTTATGGGCCGGATCTCAAACAGCCCGCTCAACTCCTCGGAGTGGAGTCCTGTATGTGTTTAGCTATCTATATCTGCTTAGCTCTCTATGTAACGAGCTCTCAAGTACTTATCTAAAATATTGTACGCGGTTAAATTCCAAGGTAGTAAAAAACCCGAAAAAGTATAAAAGTATTTAAACTTTAATATACACTTTCATATCGTGATCATACCCGAAAGTGAACATTATCTTTGGACTTTGATCGGGATAGGTTAGGACGGAAGAATTTGAAACTTCTGCCTCCCGTAATAAACTGAGGAACATTCCAGAGAGATTAATACAATCAAACTTGGACGAAAATAACAACGAATTGTGAACTTACAAAGTGTATACTGTGAAGAAGTTATGAATGTAACTATTGATTTCAGACTAGAGAATTTATGAACCTTAAAAAAGTTATTCGAGTATGTAGTTCCCTGATATTGTCCTAGCATATTCTAAAAGTGAAGAAATATATCTAACAGTAGTGGTCAGGAGAAATTTATGGTGAAATTTTCTAAAGAATAATTCTATAAAGGAAAAGGATCAAGCAAAAACATTATCTTTGTGATGGGCGTCAAATTATCTGAACTACCGGGTCTCAATGATTCAAATTTTTATTCTTTGGTTTATTAAATATCAGCCTCTGAGAAACACATTTTCATGCTCAAACATTAAAATAGGTCTTTACATATAATGAATTCTAGAACCAATATTTACAGTGAAATTTCAACAAAGATATAAATTTTATTAACTGTGAAGAAGTACCATGGCTACCAACTGAATTTTTATACTGAGGTGACAAATAGAATTTTGAACCTATACATACAATACAACGATGGAAATTAAGACGTAATCTACAGCTTAAAAGTCGCAAGTTAATACCTTAGTATAAAACGAAGTCAACACAACTGTCACCCCAGTCACAAACCAAACCATGTCGCTGCCCAGACACAAAGTGGCGCCCAACGTACGGCTCGACTAAATATGAAGAAAAATTAAGAAGACTGAAAAAACGGACATTAAGAAATTATACCGAAAGATAGACGAAGAATATACTTCAGAAGACGATTAAGAATCCAAGATCAAGGAAGAGACGGAAAACCCAGTCAAGATTGTTGAAAGGAAGAATCTGGATGAAATAGTACAAATTTTGGACAATATTAACAATTGTTGCTGTGATGCGTGGACTTGTTGCAGAATCGTTAAAAGATAATTATCTTTGAAAAACTTTTAATTACTGTGAGATATTGTGAAATAATTCATTATCAGTGTGTTTTATGTTATAGTAAATATATGTAGTAACCTGATAATTACTATAATAATATTTATGCTTCCGAGCATTACATGGAATAATTCTGTCCAAAGTAAGAAATTGTGACCAAATAAAGGGTATTTATGCACTACCGACATTGGAATTATAAGGTAAGGACATAATTTTTACTCCATATTTTGCCTTGCGGAACGAAGTACTTTTAATTACATCTGTGTTGTGCACAATAGATTGATCGACAGACAGAATTAAGTTTAATTCAAAGAATGAACGTTAATTGAAAACTAATACAGATCCCCACAACAACTGGGCCTAGGCAACACCACCTATATACAAGGCCTTGGCGCTACGTCACGGATCCACTGTGACGTCAGCACCCGTAGGCACGGCTGAGGCATTTCCTTGTTTATGTGGGTGACCTTTGGACGCGTTGTGCTATGTTTATCTTGGTGTTAGTTGTGGTTTTTGCGATTCCGTCGACTTCTGAAATGGTGTACAAATGCTGTGTTCCTCGTTGTAAAGGAAATTATCCAAATGGCCCAAAGGTTCACGCGTTTTCCTTTCCTAAAGAAGATACACTTCGCCGCAAGCGGATTGCTGCCATACACAGGGATGCGTTTTTGCCAAACCAGTATTCAAAAATAAGTAACTGCAAAATATATGCCGCAGTTCTGCATTGATTTAAGAAGTTATCACAGATATTTGTAATTCATTTGTAGCTTTACCAGACGGTAACGTGTAAGGTATAACCATGTATCTGTACTGATTGTAAGTGGCTAACTTTAGGCTACGTGGTGACGTAAAATATTAACATCCTTTTCTCCATCGATTTTTAATTATTAACAGGAAATTATTTTACCATGTTTAGGGAATGCTTCGAAGTATAACATCCCTTGTGATTACTCAGTCTGTTTTGTAGTTTTTTCAGTCTTTAGTATTTCCGCTACAAGCAAAGTATGCAACTTTAGTTCTGATATATTATAAATGTGAATGAGTGACGACCTTAAATCATTATTTTCATAATGACTTTCAGGTCTTTGAACTACATTTTCGAAAGGAGGATATCTTAAAGCACACCGAGGCCTTTGATGAGAAATCTGGACGAAAAATTGTGGCTCCACTCCACAATCCTCGACTAAGAAATGACGCTGTGCCATTAATTCTTCCAAAATTGCCCTCGGTATCTCACAGTGACCAAGAGTACCCGAGAGCATCCACATGCAAGATGTGAAAGGCTGGACAACAGTACTTTGTCTGCTGCAATATCTGAATCATTACGTACACACCAACAGTTTGAAGAGAGGAGAAAATTCGCAACATTTACTGAATTTGTTGACTGCTTAGAAAGGGAAAAATTAAGTGACAAATGGACCATACTGAAGAAAACAGATTGTGTTTTATTTTGTTGTTATTGACACTTCAAATTCTGTACCATTTTTTACAGTTTCTGCAGGTGTAAGCTGTGATTTACATATCAGTGGTTTTAAAGAGCAAACTGTTTTGAATACGGTGGGTAGTCACAAGTTTCCTGAAAAGATTAAGCACATTGGCCAACTGAACTTTTAGCCTTAAGTGCTAATATTCAGTGCACACAGGATAATATAAACATAATTTGTGATATAGGTGGTGGTGGCCTAGGGCCACTACACCGAGGGCGCCAAGCTGGTGGCCGCCCTGATGGACAGCGTCCGCAGGGAGGACGGGGGCTGCGACTCTCTGCAGGGGTGAGCGCTCTCCTCAACACTTACTGCTGACCATTTAAGTAAACTCACATTTGTCGGCCGATAACAATCTATCTGGACTCTATACTTTATTGGTATCACCTAGTTGGTAACTATTTGTAACTTATTGTGGACGGCGCCCAAGCCAGACTCGTTCAGCGGTAGCGAGACGGACGGCACCCGACTCTGTCTCGTGCAACGCAAAAATATTGTAGCGGCCATGTTGCAACCTGCCCTCTCTTGGTAACCATGTAAAATGAAGTAGAAAGGTTCTCTGCATTGAGCTGCCAAATAGTGAGTGGAGTTTTAACTGTTTATACGCTACAAAAGGGCTTTGTATTACTCACCCTCTGTTGAGTCCTACACTGCTTTCGTGCGCTACCTGCATTGTTCTCCCTCTGCATAATCTCGATATGGCGAATTTACATGAGAGCGGTGTTTTCAATGTCCTGGAATAGGAAATAGACGGTTCTGATTCAGAAGGAAAAGGTAATTATCTGTCAGAATCATGTGACCATTAGTTTTTTTTTTTTTTTTTTTTTTTTTTTTTTTTTTTTTTTTTTTGGGGGGGGGGGGGTGGGTGCGGGGTCGTTGTTATAACAACCGGGTTTCCTACAACATTTTGTGTATCTACTAATTTTAATATTTCATAATAGTTTCGTTGTAATAGATAAACCAGATTTTGAGAGATTTCAGTACTTCCACGTTGCTTGTTCAAAATTTTCAAATGTTTGTAAATCTATCGGAACAAACTGCGTGGTCATCAGTCCGTAGCTTAAAAACTACTTAAATCTAGGTAAACTAACCTAAGGACAAACACACACATACCCATGCCCCAGGGAGGACTCGAACCTCCACTGCGAGCAACCGCGCGCTCCGCAGCGAGACGCTTTAGACCGCTCGGCTACTCCACCGCGGCCCACGTTGCTTTCCAACAGTAAAAGGACAACGCAACCTTGTTAATTTTATTCGATTATTCGTAGGTTATCGATTTAATATCTTGTGGCGAAAGAGAAATATTCTGTTACTTGGTCGTTTGAGGCCTGTATCAGGGGGGAGAAACAAGCATTCAGAGCTTTCGGCGACTGGTAGCGAGCACGAGGGTGGCTCTGTTGTTCGGAGGGTTAGCGGTTCCCGGAAGACGCCTTACGGCTGAAGGCCACAGCAGATAGGACTGAGGCGTGAGCCTTCCAAGTATCTGGCTGGCGCCACCGACGCTGGCGTCGTCTAGGCGGGAGCGTCTGGAGCAATAAGATAAATATCCATGGGCGCTGTACGGTGCTTTGCGAAGGGAGACCTGAGACGTCTGGCGCCGAGTTGGCGAATGCCAGGGTGGCACCCGCTAGGACATTGTACGTCTCAGGCGCCAAGCTGGCGGGCGCCGCAATTATACAGTAGAGAGGGAGTTCGGCCGTTTGCTGGGAACAACGTGCTGGCCGTGTTTTCGAACGTGTCTGAAGGCCATCCGACGCTACTGTGAGAACGGTGGCCGTAAGGGCGAGGCCCGACCAGTGGAAACGCGGGAGAGTTGCCCATTGGTTGCTGTTTTATAGTAAGGGGGTTCGGCTGTCCTAATTCCGAACGCAAGCCGTGATTGACCGTACTTTGGCGCCTAGCTGTAGATTGGCGTTTCAGTAGAGATAGGCGGAGCCTGGAGGCTTTGAAGAGAAGGGACGGAGTTTTTAGAAGTGGAGAGAGGGAGACTGTTGTTTGAGCAGCCGAGGAGAGAAGACGCTTCTCTCCTACTCTCAGTTTATACTTGTCGTCGAGCAGTTATATGTAGAGTTTGTGGTAGAACTTTTGGACTTGCTCCAAAACTTGTACTAATAGCGCTGAGTATTGGCAAGCCAAAAGCAAGGTCAGCCTGACTGATATTAGATGCACCGATGCGTTAATTGCGATTGTCACAGTTCTGGTGTCACCTCCGCCTACAATACATTCGTGTTTCACACGTAAATTGTATGTAGTGGCACAACATAGCCGAACGAGTGAGATCGTAGGCACTAAGATCCGCTGGGATCGAAGTTGGCTGATATTAGTGAAATATCGCTTCTGGAATACGAAGCTGAATTTTCCCCGGGTCCGTGATTTGCAGCTATCGACTCTCGCAGCCGCCGCCCAGCCGTCGTGTTGATGATATCGCCCAGCACAGTTATTGTACAGTATCGCGTGTATTTGCTAGTATTTCAAGGGGTATTCACGTTTTCGGATTGTTGAAAATGTTAAGTAAATTCACAGAAATCTGGTATCGCAATATTCCTCTCGATTACACCAACGTTTCCAGGTAAATGTGGGTTGTCACAAGTGTTTTAGAATCAAATACAGTTATCTTTGACTTAACGGTCACTTCCTGTAGGAGGATTTATATTGTTTTGTACATTCTTATAATTTGTTCTGTGCTCAATTGTATGAGTATCTTCCTTTCAATTCATTTGACTTCAGAGAATAAAACAAGTCAAAACTAATTTCTTTACTCAAATCATTCAAATTAGTCAATCCGCCTTTTCACAATTTTTGAAGGGTTGTATTACTTGGAAACTAGAGGGTAAGGTAATTAAATGCTGATGGTGAGTTAGCGTCGCCTATACTTTAATATCAAGTGAACAAACCACTTGCATACCGTCCTTTCTCCCCCCTACCTTACCTTTTATTTCCAACACACAGACCATAAATAAACCTTTCGATTTCATTGTTTAAAATGAGACAGCACACTCAATTTTTGCAATCTTAGTTAGAAAGTCCAGCTGCCCCTTCCAGGGTCATTTACACCAGTCTTGAATGTGGTAATAATCACCAACACAGCATAACAACCAAGCCGCATTCACTTCAGTCTGCTTCCCAGTGGTCTCCTCTGCAGTTCCATTAAAATCCATTCCCGAAGCATTGACCCCTCTGATTATGAATCTACTACATAGAGTGGACAAAACAGTATGAACACCTAACACGGAAACAGTATTTATTTATGCATTGATACGTCTCAGTAAGAAAATAAATTGCAAAATTTTAAGTTACCCTCTGCAAGCGTGCAATACCGTCTCCACGTTGGGTCTGTAGGGACCCCACTCACATTATGGGCGCTGTTGCGGTGTACTCGCGTTGGACCGACGTCAAGCCACAAATTCAGTGTTCCTTTGCATACATACCCCAAATTACAAACCTGAAGAATCAAAATTGCAGTTGCTACAACGAGAAAATTGTAACAGGCCTTCAGTCATTTAAGGAATCGAAAAATCAAGAAATTCGTACAGAACTGGGTGCCTTGTAATATATAAAGGGGGAAAAATAATAAAAGGAAAAAAATGAAGAAAAAAACTGGAGGAAACAAAACTAGTAAGTAATTAAATAACACAATCAAACGGCGCCCGCAGTCTCTGTACCTTTTCGCTTACTCCACGCGCCGGCCAAATGGACGATGGGTGCTCGTGGAAATATGCTGGCGCACTACAGCACCAAACAGAGACTACGGGACATCTCCACGAAGTTCGTCTGTTTCGATCCGGGAGATCAACAGAAGAGAGCCATCAGTCTACAGTACTATTGTCAGATGTTGCTAATCAATTCTTTTAGTTAGAGACCCGTGTCTTGGTAGTCATGACCGACGTCCCGAATCTACAGCATAGCAGAGCCACAATATTTTATAAGCAGAGATATTTACAAAATCATACATTTTCGGCAGAAATTTAAGTAAAAGTCATATCCGAAACGATGTATCTTCATAATTTTTTTGATACAAAGGATGAAAGTACCAAAACAAGCAAAGAAATGTGGTTAAGTATTTAATACACACAGGGACAGATATAGACTCTGACCATAACTTATTGGTTATGAACTGCATATTAAAGCGTAAGAGTCTCCAGAGAGGTAGAAAGGTTAGGACATGGAACCTGGACAAAAGGAACTAGATGTGGTTGAGAGTTTCAGAGGTATCATTAGGCAAGGATTGGTTGAAACTGGGGAGAGTAATACCGTAGAAGAAGAATGGGTAGCTCTGAGATATAGGGTAGTGAAGGCTGCAGAGGACCATATAGGCGGAAGGAAAAGGCCTAATAGAAATCCCTGGATAACACAGGATATAGGGAACTTATTTGATGAGGGAAGAAAATATAAAAATTCAGCAATTGAAACAGGAAAAGGGGAGTACAAACGTCTGAAAAATGAGATTGACTGGCTAAGCAGGAATGAATGGCTAGAGGACAAATGCAGAACCATAGAAGAATGTATAACTAGGGGAAAGATATATACCGCCTACAGGAAAATAAAAGAGATATTTGGAGACAAGAAAAACAGCTGTATGAATATAAAGAACTCAGACGGAAAACCAGTACTAAGCAAAGAGGGTAAAGAACTTGAAGGCAGTATTCTAGAAAGGGAAGACCAAGTGGAGGAAGATGAGATAGGAGATATGGTACTGCGAGAAGAATTTGACAGAGCGCTGAAGGAATTGAGTCCAAACAAAGCCCCTGGAGTAGATGATATTGCGTCTGAACTGCTGATGTCATTAGGAGAGCCAGTCATGAAAAAATTGTTTCATTTGGTATGCAAGATGTGTGAGACAGGAAAAATACCCTCCGACTTCAAGAAGAATATTGTAATTCCAATTCCAAAGAAAGCAAGTGTAGACAAGTGTGAAAATTACAGAACTATCAGTTTAATAAGTCATGGGCGCAAAATACTAACACGAATTATTTACAGACGAATGGAAAAACTTGTGGAATCTGACCTCGGGGAAGATCAATTTGGATTTAGGAGAAATGTAGGAACAAGGAAAGCAATACTCACATTACGACTTATCTTCGGAGATAAGCTAAGTAAAGGGAAATCTACGTTTTTAGTCTTTGTAGATTTGGAAAAATCTTTTGACAATGTCGACTGGAATACACTCTTCCAAATTCTGAAGGTATCAGGGGTACAATATAGGGAGCGAAGAGTTATATTCAACCTATACAAAAACCAGACTGCGGTTATTAGAGTCGAAGGGCAAGAAAGGAACGCAGAGGTTGGGAAGGGAGTAAGACAGGGTTGTAGCCTTTCTCCAATATTCTTCAATCTGTACATTGAGCAGGCAGTGAAGGAATGGAAGGAGAAATTTGGAGAGGGCATTAAAGTGCAGGGAGAAGA
This sequence comes from Locusta migratoria, assembly GCA_026315105.1. Taxonomy (NCBI): domain Eukaryota; kingdom Metazoa; phylum Arthropoda; class Insecta; order Orthoptera; family Acrididae; genus Locusta; species Locusta migratoria. Next base: position 324,339,136 of record CM048750.1, read on the forward strand.
AATAAAAAGATTGCGGTTTGCCGATGACATAGGTATTTTGTTAGAGACCGCAAAAGATCTGGAAGAGCAATTGAATGGGACGGATAGTGTCTTGATAGGAAGATATAAGATGAACATTAACAAGAGTAACACGAAGGTAATGGAATGTAATGTCAGAAAATGAGGCGATTCTGAAGGAATTAGATTAGGTAATGAGACAATCAAAGTAGTAGATGAATTTTGTTATTTGGGTAGCAAGATAACTTCTGATGGCCGAAGTAAAGAAGATATAAAATGCAGAATGGCTATGGGAAGAAAAGCGTTTCTAAAGAAGCGAAACTTGTGAACATCCAATATTAATTTAAATGTTAGGAAGTCCTTTGTGAAAGCATTTGTCTGGACTGTAGCATTGTATGGCAGTGATACGTGGACGATAAGGAGTTCAGACAAAAACATTATGGAAGCTTTTCAAATGTGGTACAACAGACGAATGATGGAGATTAGATGGGTAGATCACGTGTCTAATGAGGAGGTGCTTAACCGAATTGGGGAGAAAAGGAATTTCTGGCATATCCTGACTAAGAGAAGGGATAGATTGGTAGGACACAATCTGAGACATCAAGGAATTGTCAACTTAGTAGTAGAAGGAAGTGAATGGAGCAAAAATCGTAGAGGGAGACCGAGGGCCGAATATAGTAAGTAGATTCAAAAGGATGTAGGTTGCCGAACGTATTCTCAGATGAAGAGACTTGCCCAGGACAGGGTAGCGTGGAGAGCTGCATCAATCAGTCTGCGGATTGAAGACCACAACAACATTTAATACAGAAAGCGAAATCAGTTATACTATGTTCAATGTTTTTTAGTATTCGTAGACATAAGATTGCTTAATTCTTTCACAGACATTCGCTTCCTTGTGGTACTACCCTATACTTATTATGAAGCAACGTGTTTATTAGTTCTTTGGTGTACTGCAGCGCCTCTATCGCTTGTTTGCTGTACTACGTAATCCACACTTCAAGCATAACCTACATCGGAAACATTTCCACGTTTCCACTTAAATGAAGTGAAGTTGCTCCATGCAAATCCGTGAAGTAGCTTAGGAGATTAGGTATTTCTAATAGATGAACATTTAAGATTGCGATGGATCTTTTTTCCGTGATCTGATTATCATGAAATCATGCCTATATGTTGCTCCAATCGTAGCTCAAATTTCCTGTGAAAACCGCATGAATATGTGTCAGTAGTTTTTGTTTTTTAATACGTTTGCGAAACGTGTTAGAAATAGCCATATCTTCATGAATATCATGTAGCTTACATCATACATCAGTTATATTAGTCATTTGAAACATTTAATGATCATTCATATCTATGGACAATGGGCTGAGGCATGGAAAGCTGAAATATCATAAGTATGTCCTTAATGAAGTTTAAATATAACTGAAAACAATTATTATTCTTACGATTGGCTCTCTTTCCGTTAGATGCGCTATTCTCGCTCCTAACGTGAGGCTTCAACTTCCATAGCAGTTGTACATATACGTTATAATGTCATATCAGTAAGTAAATATATGGATTAAACACGGCGAGGATTGTATCAGTTTTGTATTCATTGCGTTGAATCATAATTCGTAGAACATAGCAACCAAGAAAACGCTTTTCAGAAATATGGTAAATTTGAAAAGTGAAAGAGTGAGTAGTATTTTCACACAAACATCTGCAACGTTATCTATTAGTTCTTTGTTGCATTACGCCGTTCTTTCCAAGCATGGAATACACCTAAAGCTTCAAATTAAGATATCTTTTACTTTCCTGATCTGATTTTAATGAAATGAAGTCTGAATGTTCCCCAAGGATATTATATATTTATCTGTGATACCTCCATGAATGTTGATTTAGTACTTTTAGAGATTACTCTCTACATTTGCGATTGTTTTAAGAGAAATGTTTAAATTGTGATATTTTACTTTTTCTGATCCCATTTTGTGAAATAAAGCGTTTCTGTAAGCGCAAGATACCCTCACGTTTCCTGTGAAAAACCCTTGAAAATTCGTCTATTAGTTTTGGAGATGAAAGAGTAAGATAGTCATGACGGTTGTCGATGAAAAACGTTAAATTTTCCGATTTTTATGAAACTAAGTCTGTATGTTGTCCCAAGGTACGCTGAAGTTACCTGTGAAAACCCCATTCGTGAAGTAGTTTTGGAGAAGTGGTTTCTAATACATGAACAGACACTACGGTCTATGAAAACATTTCACGATTCTATTTTGATGAAGTCATTCCTAGATCCTGAACCAATCATCGCCAAGTTTCCTGTGAAAACCGCATGAAAATTCGTCCAGTCGTTTTGAAGATTGAACCGAACAGCGACAGGCCTACATTTATAGACTTATTATTAGTATACATATGTATATAAACTGATTTGTATAAGTGCGAATATGGTTAGTAGTAAAGAAGCAATAGATTAAAGCATGATGCTTGATCGGGCGGTTTTCCATGAACGTTACTCTTTACGTCCTCATATTGCACGAACTACGTTTCGTACTGTGATACAATACCGGATGTTCATCCAGCTTTAAGTGTATATTCTGTCTGCAGAATTTCCTGCGAGTACAATTGGCAGTGTAGAAATTATAAATTGTGACGTTATACTGAATACCGTAGTTTTGCTCCATGAACAGCGGAAAATTGTTGCCTGATGTTAAGGAACATGTGTAGCAAGTTGGTTCAAATCTGTCCCGTAGTTTAGGAGGAGATGTGGAACATACAATACATACATACATACACACATACGGCTTACTTTATATCTTTCTACAAGAAGGACACGTTTTTCAGACCAGTCGCTAATAAGTGACCATGAAACGAATCTGTACACAATCTAAAGGCAATACCCTTGCAAAATTATACAAAAGTACAAAAAGAAGTTATTATTTCGCAATAGCCCTTTTGTAACTATAACTAACCGAGATAGGTTTACTAAATCCAACAGTCCACACAGTTATCAGTGATGTGACTTGGTTAATTGTTTTGCGTAGCATAAAATGACAACCCAAAACACTTGTTCGTGAGCGTTTTCACAACATATTCGACGGTCCTTACCTCTGGTTTTCCAACCAGATCTTCGTCCACGGAATCCTCAGAAGAGGGTCCACGTGGCCGCCTCCCAAACCGGAGGCAGAACGAGCGGAGCAGCGTACGGAATATCTGCGAAGAGAAAAAAAATTCACGTTAAGTAATGACCTGAGCTTGCATGTAAACGAAATAAAATGGCTGAGTTAAACTGTAAATTGTTGGCAAAACACATATTTTCGAATAAGATCAAGATGTTTGCCTCACGAGGACATTTTATTTCCGCAATGTGGATAAGAGCTCAATACAAAGTTAAAAGTTAAAAATCAAAATTTATAATAAAAGGAACTCTTGCTTAGAATTTAATGAAATGTTCACATATTTTACAAATAACGTGTAACCGGAAACCAAAACAGCAGTATTTTTCAAAGGATTATATTAAGTAATCAAAGATTCAGTATCAGTGGACCTAGGGCCTAGTTTTATTTACTTGACATAAAAAGTGGGCGTTTCCACTACATGTTCGACCGATATACGTGATATCACAGAGCAGGTGCATCGTTTAGCGTACCCACAATATACGTTTTTCTTCGACATTACCTGTTCTTCACGTCGACTAATCCCGAAAGTGCTGGAACATTTCACATATTTACTCCTTCTTTACATATTTCAAACATGCCTTGGTTACTAGTTTAAAAAAAGCGTGATTAGCTGCATAGTCGTTTCAGTTTCGACCGACATCGATATGTTGCCGTGAGCTACTATTTTTGATGTTTGACGGGCACATCATATGCTAAACGTCAGAAATGATAATTGTTATATTTGCAATAACTAATCAGCTGGCTTTAATTTCATTCCTTAATGTGGCTACCAAAATTCACTGATTATTTAATTCAGGACATAAACGTGGACACAGAGCTATAAAACGTGGATTGGGTGAGTGAAACGACAGGTATCACGAAAGTACTCCGTGCTGCTATTGAGAAGAAAAGACTTTTCACCAGGTACTGTACTGCCGACTTTATGCATAGGTGTCACAAGTGATCAACATCAGAGTAAATTTAATTGGATTTAACTATGTTCCTGCATGTTTCCTCTACGAGAAAAACGAATGAAGTGCTGAGTAACGAACATACAAAGATGTTTCTCTTAATGACTCAACGTTGGACGTAGTTTTAAACTTACACCAAAGCAGATTTTAAAATATCTGTAAATGTTCTAGAGGACAGCGTCCGAAGCTGCCTGAACCTGTTCACCAGTATGAAGTACTTTCTCTCGCTGTGTCATGATCACATTTCGGATTCCACCTTAAACTGTATGTCCCCTTTCGCCGGTTGGATAACAGGGGTAGGCTAGAGACACGCAAGTCGCCGAAGTGGCATTCACTTTTTGTGAATGTGACATGTTGCCATACAATATAATTTTTCATGTGTGTTGACTGGCATTGTAAAGACTTGTCCTAACATTAAGACTCTATGTAAGTTCCTTTGGTTAGTTCTTTCCTTCCCTTTATTAACTGATTTACTCTAAAATACCATACATAATTACAGTAATTTTCCTTTTCTAAACCGACAAGGAAATGGCTCAGAAATAACTATTACAAATATTAATACCTTTCGTTTAAAGCAAATATCAAGGAAATCGGTGGAACAGAACGGTCAGATCGACAGACTTACTTTTTTTTTTTTTTTTTTTTTTTTTTTTTTTTTTTTTTTTTTTTTTTTTTTTTTTTACAGCAAGGACTTCCCCATAAGAAATATACAGACGGAAATCGCGTTTGAGTGTAGAAAAAGGAACGCGAGAGTTATGTAAATTCTGATAACTGATGACAAATCTGTGTATGAATACCTTTGATTTGAAACAAAAATGAAGGAAATCGGCTGGGTAGTGTGGTCTGGCCGACTGACTTTAGTTTTCGCAGAGTCTTTTAATTTATAAGATGATAATAAAGGTAGCCAGATACGATCTTAACATGTCAATAAAGTATTACGTGTAGTCCATAACGCGTTGTGGTTCAGGCACAAGCGATTGCCGCTATTCAGCTTATGTCCCTAACGAATGTGACAACAATGGAGTACTGCATGATCCGTTGCCTAGTAACATTGCGATTGCAAATCATACTACGAGAAGATATTCTCTGTCTTGCTGATTTGTCTTGAGCGAGTCTTTGTTGTTGTTATTGAGTGACCAGCTTCTTGAACGTATACCTGAAGGCTAATTGTTCTTGTGAACCGACTTCAGATCGAAGAAAAGAACATCCAAAGACATCTGGGTGCGTGGCTGCTAGGAACGGTAAGTGGCCAGTCAACATCATCTGTAGATGATCGTTGACTCACGTCAATTTCGTTTGCTGTTGATGTCCACTGTTTTCGACATCTGCCGAACACTGTAGCCCCCCAAGTCAAATTGCTTGTAATTACTTTTAGTTAGATTTCCAATTGTACCAGGTAGATAGTATCGTAAAACCTGATTCGTTCTAGTGATCCGAGTAGATTGTTTTTCGAAGTTTGTAGATCTTTACAAATTTTGGGTGTAGTTTCATATCACTATCTATGAGCTAGTGTTCTATGAATTTTGTTCCATTTTGCTTTCTTTTCATGTAGACTGACTGACGATGTGTCTACGTTATATTTTGGTGTTGCGAAACTTCATCGCTACGTGTGGTGAAACCGTGTAGGTTATACAGATTCTGCATTTTGTTCCACGTTACTCAACGCTTATATGTGTAAACATACAATTTACTGTTGTTCCTTCTACAACATGGGCCCTCCCGAGTGTTAGATGGGAACAGTTTTCGAATCATAGGAGGAAGGAAGTTCATTAATATCATTTTCGTTGTGATGTCCACTGTAACTGACAAATGCTGAACCCCGTCGAATCAACTATTATAGTTTTGTAGAGACGTCGAGCCGTATAGTTATATGTACGACTGTTGTATTGCTATTTTTTGTGCATAGTTTCACATTTTGTAAGCTATAATGTTTAGGCGTACTATTAATTTTGATAGGTATGTTGTTTATATTCCACAACTTATTTAGCAGTAATGGTTCGACGCTGTTTAAGTGGTGTAGTATATTAGTTTACTTACGCTACTTCGTGATGACATGTAGGTTAACGAGATTGTTTATTTAGTGCCATATGACTCAGCAGGTATACGAATAAAATTTGTTTTTGTTTTTTGTTTTTGGTTACGCAAAATGGAAGTAATCAGTGACCAGTATATGCGTAGATTAACCAGTCATAGAAATACGTTACTTTCACTAATACTATCGCATACTATCTCCCCATATGTTATATGTAAAAATGTATTATCACTTTAATGTAAGATAAAATTTAGTACCTATTAGTGGGATGTGCAGTGACTGCTTTATGGCTGTTAGTTTTTCACAGAAAAGCTAATGTGATTGAAATCCATCCTAAATGAAATTTGCGGGTCACCCTATTTCTATCTTTCCTCTTTGATACCAACTTATTCTTGCCTTATTATTTATCAAGTTATGTACGTGTTACTTAATTACAGCCGAGGCGGAGTGATCGAGCTCATTGAGCCGCTATGATCCGATGTGTGATGCCGGTCCCCTTCGGGGGTTCGAATCCTCCCTCGAGCATGGGTATTTGTGTTGTCCTTAGTATAAGTTAGGTTATAAGTAGTTTGTAAGTTTAGGGGCTAATGATCCTCGCGCTAAGTTCCATAAGCCTAAAAAACATTTGAACATTTTTAACTTAATTACTTTAAAAAGATCATATGAAACTTAAGAGGATTCAGACAAAGTTCTGCTTCTAAACATAAACTGAAATAACGTGAACTAAATAATTAGCATAACATGAATTTGTCATGGATGTGATCTGTCTTCGTCCCATTCCAACGTCAACAACACAGAGAAATACTTAAGTATCTACTGTAGTCAAATGATCAATTAAGAGTACGTAATAGTTTAAAGCAATTTGCAAAAGCTGGAACTTCCTGAGGATTAAAATTTACTGCCGGTACCTAGAGTCGATTTTGGGACCTTCGTCTTTCGCTAGAAAGTTCCCTCCCGACTGAGTTATCTCGACACGCTTCACGGTTCGTCTTCTTAGCTTTACTTCTGCCTGTATTTCGCCTCCTATTTTCCAGACTTCATGGTAGTTCTCCAGGGAACCATGCAGGACTTGCACTCCTAGAAGACATCATATAGTAGAGTCATGGCATAGCCACAGCGTATCGGTTGTTTCCAGAATCTAAGTGGGAGGTGAGGCACTGGAAAAAGTAAAGTCTGAGGACGGACTGTGAATCGTGCCGGAATAGCTCAGTCGGTAGGAGTGTTCCTTGCGAAAGGAAAAATTTGCAGTTTTGGATCGCGGTTCCAACACACAATTTGAATTGTCATACCAGAACACCACTACAGAGTGAATACCTCTTTCCTGTAAATAGCTGTTTTCCATTACTATATTTTACCTCGTGCAATATCAATATCTCTTGAAATAACATACACATTGAAGCGTCAAGTCTCCGCACAGAGGTCTGAATGAGGTATATTACCAAAGAGGATGCCAACATCGATCATTCATATAGTAGAGCTCCTTATCGTCGGAAAAAGGAACGCCTTTAGTTTACATTTGCTTTCAGCCATTCTCAGTGACTCTTTTGTAACTGAAGTTACAATCCCATAGCCGGCCGCGGTGGCCGAGGGGACTGAGGCGCTTCAGTCACGGTCTTCGCGGCCACTACGGTCGGGGGTTCGAATCCCCCCTCGGGCATGGATATTTGTGCCGTCCTTAGTTGTAGGTAGTTCATAAGTGGTTTGTAAGTTTAGGGACTGATGACCCCGTAGTTAAGTCCCTTAAGCTTGACAAACATTTTTTTTTTACAATCCCATATCAGTACATTATCAAGACTCCGAATACTGAAATGGCTGCTGCCGCTTTTCAGAAATCACACGTTGTCTGCTATCTCTACAGGTATTCCTCCACAGTGATTTATTCTATAGAACGGTTTTCTGTTTAACTTAGGAGCAGAAGCCAGGTTACTGCGACAATGTCGGTGGTTCCCAGAGAGGGCTCACCTGAATTTGAACAATAAAACTTTCTGAGATGCATGATGCCCCTGGACTTTCTGAGTCTCTTTGTAACACCCTTGATCGATTAAGTCGTCGAGCACATTCATGTGCCACTTTTCCCTCTATCTTCTGTCTCTCCCCGTATGAATAAAGCTACGATAGACACCCAGGTAGAAAATAATAATAGGAATTGCTTCATCAAACTTTCATAGTACACATATTATTTGAAATAAGTACATCTCCCAACTTTGTACCAGTGAATCTAAGCCTTACGTATACTTTTCGTATAATAGCTTTTATGTGGTGGTTTCATTTCACGTCGCCCCGAATCATAACTACTTCATGGGGTAAAAGTAGATACAATTTTTAGTAATTTTCCACGAACAGAGTAAGCGAAAGTCAATAGAACTCTTCACCAGTTTACGGAAATTACATTACAATTATGAAAGTTCATGATCAAATGCCAGTCTCTTCAACAGTCCTACAATTCTCTATAGTATTCTGGAACTAAGAACTTGTCATAGACAAAGAGAGAGAACTTCATAGTGGTGAAGAGGCTCAGGTAGCTTCGGACGTTATCCTGTACATAATATACAGGTATTTTAAATTCTTCCTTGGCCTAAGTTTGAAATGATGTCTAATTCATTAGGAACAACATCTTTGCTAGTTTGTTACATCATATATTTTTCTCGTAGACGAAAGATACATGCACGTAGTTAAGTCTGTATTAAATTTCATCAAAACTTGCTCAAATACTTGCGCAACTGTCTGCACGTAGTAGAAGTAAAGCACTAAGTGAAAGGTGTTATCTTCCCCACAGCTGAAGCGAGTACCTTTGTGGCATGTTTTGTTTCACTTACCCGATTGACGTAGTTATTCATCCTTGTTCACGTTTATCTAATTAAATAATCGGTGATTTTTGGTAGCCCCATTAGGGAATGACATTTAAGCCAGCTAAATAGTTAATGCAAATCTAAGGATTATCGTTTTCGAAGGTTATCATACGATTAAGAATTGTACACGTCAAACACGAAAGATAGGAACTGACGGAAACATCTCTATGACGGTCGAAAGGGACTAAGAATGGGCAGAAATTCACCGTTTATAAACTAGTAAGCAAAAAATGAATATGCGAAGAAGGAATAAATATGTGAAACGTTACTGGACTTACGCGATCAGTTGGCGTGAAGATAACCTAAACGATGCACCTGCTTTGTGATATCACTTATATAGTTGGAACAAGTATCGGACTATGCAGTGGAACCGCTCACTCTTTATGTGATGTATTCAACACTGTGCCCTAGGGCCACTGATAATGAATCTTTGATTAATTAATATAATCCTGTGGAAAGTACTGCTGCTTTGGTTACCGGTTACACATTACTCGTGAGCTATGTGAAAATTTCGCTAAATTCTACAGTACTGATTCATTCGTTTAATTTTTTTTACCTTTAAATTTTTTATTGAGTTCTTTGCCACATTACATATATGAAATGTCCTCTTGATCTCTTTCGAAATTATGTGATTTTCCAATGTTTTACACTTCCAACTCTGCCATTTTAGTTCGTTAATAAGTAAGCTCAGGTCACCACTTGAGGTGATTTTTATTTTATCTTCGCAGATGTTCCGTAAGCTGTTCCGGTCGTTCTGCCTCCGGTTTACGAGGCGGCCACGTGAATCCTCCTTCGAGGATTTCGTGGACGAAGACCTGGTTGGAAAACCAGAGGTAAGAACCGTCGAATTTATTGTGAGAAATAACACGAACAAGGTTTTAGGGCTACCATTTTTTGCTACACAAAACAATGAACCAAGTTGGAACTTGGAACTACATTCACTGTTAGATTTAGTATACCTATCTTGATTACTTATGGTTACAATAAGACTATTATGAAATAATAATGGCTTTTCGTACTTTTTGCTACACAAAACAATGAACCAAGTTGGAACTTGGAACTTGAAACTACATTTACTGTTGGATTTAGTATACCTATCTTGATTACTTATGGTTACAATAAGACTATTATGAAATAATAATGGCTTTTCGTACTTTTTGCTACACAAAACAATGAACCAAGATGGAACTTGGAACTTGAAACTACATTTACTGTTGGATTTAGTATACCTATCTTGATTACTTATGGTTACAATAAGACTATTATGAAATAATAATGGCTTTTGTACTTTTCTGTAAATTTGCGAGGGAATTGCGTTTTACTTGTCTTCAGATTCGTATGAAGGCCACCCGTTTGCAACTAGTTCGACAAACGGACAATATATAGAAATAAATTAATATTGACAAGACAAAAATTGCTTTTAACATTAAGAGTTAGTAGTAATTTAACTTCGCTAGGTTATTTGTGACTGTTACTTACCGATCTTTTGTTACGCCAGATATTAAGATAAGATTAACTTAGAGTATGTGGGTAATTTTTTTCGTAAATTGGTTGCTGTTGATTATAAAATCGCCGTCCATGTACTTTACAAGTAATACAAATATAAATGCCGAGAGATGTTTCACTGTAATTTTATGTAATTGTGGCGAAAAATAAAATTCAGTATTCATTGGTCTATACGTGAAAGGACTGCTAAGTGTAGTGTAGTGATCTCGTTCGCCACACAGATGTTCTGGAGACTTAGTAGTAGCGGAAATACTTGTTTAATGAATGGAACTGCTTAGTTCTAATCACTTTGCTTGATACATAGACTCTTCATGAACCTTGAATACGGAACACCGAATGGGTTGTCTCATTGGTTGATGTAATGGAAGCGTTTGGCATTGAATTCACCATAGGCGGATTCATAAGCGTTATGTCTGTGACCTGTTCAAATCTATTATTTGAGCTAACGATAGTCGCTTTCGATGGTAGTTGAAGTATTTCCACTTAGAGTGATATTAGATACTGACGTACAGGTATAGATGGCCGTAGCCTTGCGTACATGATAGCTCATAAAACTGTCAATAACTACCCAGAGGTATTCGCACAGTTTCATATATACAGGGTGTTTCACTAAGTGTGTTTGCTGTAGGTGACGGGAAATTTTAATGCGGTAGATCAACACAAGCATTCTTACACTTTCTGCGGAGCTATGAACATAGTTTATTGTATCATTTTCCAAAGAGTTACAGCACAAAGATATGATTTTTTTAAAGGAACAATAGTTTTTTCATCGTGCATCGGATTCGTTGAAACCAGCTGCGTCCAAATCAATTTAAACTTCACTCCTATCACTATTAGTTTGGGTGCTACAACCCTTCAAAGTTTCAGGGGCAGATACCACACGCTGAACATAATGCATGGCTGTGTGGTGGGGTTGGGGCGCCATGGTCCTCATTCATGGCCCGCAAGGTCGCCCGATTTAATACCAGTAGATTCCTTTTCGTGGGGATATCTAAAGGATCGTGTTTATGTCACTGAGCCCACATCCGCAGATGATCTAAAACGGCGCATCGAGGACGCATGTCGCTCCGTAACACCGACGATGTTATATCTCGTCCGCTGATCCATTATGCTGATTGCATTATGCATTGAGGAACATGGACACACATTTGAACATCTCATGTAAATCAACTTCCCACCGCCATAACATCCATCACCCACCACACAGCTATGTATTATGTACAGCGCCTCTGAAACTTTGAAGGGTTGTAGCTCCCAAACTAAAAGTGATAGGAATGTAGTTTAAATTGATTTGGATGCAGCTGGTTTCAACGAATCCAATGCACGATAGAAAACATTATTGTTCCATTTAAAAAATTATATCTTTGTGCTGTAACTCTTTGTAAAATGATACAATAAACTATGTTCATAGCTCCGCAGAAAGTGTAACATTTTTTGTGTTGACCTACCGCATTAAAATTTCCCGTCACCTATTATAAGTTACAGAGGCAAACACACTAAAACACCCTGTATACTGTAAACTACAATGCTGGCGATTTTCACAATTGTAATAGCAGAATAATAGTTAAACTATGTAGTGATTAAGATATCTAAAAACATTATAGATTTTAGGATAACGTACTGGTAAAAAGTGGAAAGTGAAGTATGAATGAATTCTGACGGTGGAACCTTATCTCCCACAGAGGATGGGCGCTTGTCGGTGGCGTTTGCGCTCTGAAGAGGACGAGTTCGTCCTGTTAGCAATGCTGGCGGAGAAGACCCAACAACCGCCTGTTGCTGACGACGACTACTGCATCATCTTGGATAAGGTATGGCAGAAACTTAATTTTGCGTTTCTATATCTTGTATTAAAAGCTTTTGTGAGAAATTTGTAGTGACTTACGCGATGAACAAGTAGCTTCGGTCCAAATCATCTAGCGGCATCAGATGCAATTAATTGTACTTAAATATTAGTCATTTCCCTTTCTCGTAAGACTTTAGAGTTATTTTAAGGCCTACTGTATGACATCCTTTAGAGACAAACGCATGTGTTGCAGAGTCAACCTCCTGTCAATAAAGCGCTCTTATCCCGAATATCACTCTGACATTTTTCCCTTGATGTCGTAACCGATCTCATTGTTTGGTGACTTATGCCTGTCGCATATTGTTGTTCACATAAACTACTCATTTATTATCAGTTCATTTCACAGCATTCTTATTCGGCCATTCATCTGAAAACTACCGATTTCTTCTATAACACTTTCCACTAGTGGTACTGTGTTTCAGATGCAGATTTTACGACATTTTGTTCCTCGGTTCCAGGAACGTTATTTATATTTGTAAAAGAATCACCAGCGTCGGGATGATTTTGTTTCTTCAACCATCTTCTTTTAGGTTTACTACATTCATCGGCTACATATTTTCTTCAAAGGTAGAAGAATTTATTTTTCCTTTCTGTACGGTAGTTTACAATATTTCTGGGATGTTTTTCACTACAGCATTTTTGCTTGTTCTCAGTAGTTTCTAGAGACTAGATAATCATTTACTCTGAGATTCATTTGGCTCCTTCATCGGCACGTTTGTCATTATTCTCATTCGCCCAGCAGCATTCAGGCTACATACGGGCGCTTTAACGCTGCTGAATTCAATTTCAGAAAAACCTTTCCAGCATTTCTGGAATCAGAGCAAATGAGAAATATGTTTCCTTGGTAACGTCAAATGCTCTCTGCCAGTTGAAGTACCTTTCATTTCGCTATCGAACACTTCAGAGTAGCATAAAGATCTGAATCTTGGAGTTTTAGTGAGGAAAAACTCGTGACTTTGTCGGTCTCTTCAAATGTGTTCAAATGTTTGCTAAGCTTATGGGACTTAACTACGGGGTCATCAGTCCCTAAACTTACAAACTAATTATTAACTACCTAATACTAAGGACGGCACAAATATCCATGCCCGAGGGAGGATTCGAACCCCCGACCGTAGTGGCCGTGCAAACCGTGACTGGCGCGCCTCAGTCTCCTCGGCCACCGCGGCCGGCTTGTCAGTCTCTACGTGGTACTAAATATATATCACTCCTGCAACTGAAGTAAGACAAAGTATTTACTGCCTGTCATCGTGATGTCGTTGAAAACCCGTCTGATACACAACACGCTCTTGTTCGTATTGGGAGAACGCTGCTATTACCAATACTACAGCTTAAATAACACTCCAGCGATTAATTTTACAGTCTTAAACTGTACAGAAATTTTGCACTTTTGTCAGAATAATGATGATTTATAACTTTACACGTAATCTGGAAATATCGCTTACTACTGGTTTAGATACAAATGACACAGTCTTAGAACCCTCTCATACTGCACAACATTAGTTGGTGCTGGGAGAATAGGTCTCTACTACCGTACACTTTGCCTAGTATTATCTGTCCAGTTAGTCTTCACTGATGCTGGTGTTTGGTGTCACAGAGATGGTTTCTTTCTGTGCAGGTGAACGATGGCTGGCTGGTGTTCACCACGGCGGAGATCCACGCGCCGCCAGCGACTGTAGAGGAGGAAGACATCCCTCCTGTGCCTCGCCGCCACAGGGTGTGTAGGAGGTGCAGCGCAGAGAAACTGGGGGCGAAGGTGGTGGTGCGCCCTGACGGTGGACGTGTGCACAGGCTCACGCCGCGCTACAGCCACTCGTGAGCCTCAGGGACCAGAGATATCGACATTAACTCACATCTCGTCGATATATAATTGCCGGATCATTCGGCATGCTGTCAGTTCGTGGAAGAAGGGAAATTGTTGCGTTATATCGCTTATGAGCTACACCCCATAAGAGTTGTTGAAGTGCTTGAACAAATTGAACATTTACAGTATTAGAATATAAGAAGAATCTGATAGTCTGTGCCACGTGGCACAGGGATTCGTAGCACTACGATGGAATTGCTCTGTTCGTAATGAAATTTTTGAGCTACACCTCCTAAGAGTGCCTGAGAGGTCTGAAAACATCTGAAACGTAACAGTATTCCAAAGGAAGAAGAATCTGAAATTCCATGTCAGGTGGTGTAGGGAGTGGATGCACCACAATGGATCTGGGTGTGATTTATGCAATATGAGAGGTGCACCCCAGAAGAATGGCAGAAGGGGCTCAAAATTCTGAAACGTTACAGTATTACGACACATGAAGATTTTGATATATTATGTCAGGTGGCGCATTGAAGTGGAGGAACCAGAAAGGATCTCCTGTGTGATTCATGCCTTTTGAGAGTTATACACTTAAAGAATGCCTGAAGGGCCTCAATAATTCTGAACTGTACGATATTGTGTGAAATGAAGGGTCTGTCGTTTTATACCCGGTGGCGCATGAACATTGACTTACCAGGTTGGATCTCCTGTGTGAGGCATATAGTTTGTAAAGTATACCGCTGAAGAATGGCAGAAGGGGTTAAAAGAAATCTGAAATTGTTACAGTAATCGAAGACATGAAGAATCTTTCGTTTTATGTTCGGTGGCGCGATAAGTATTTGAACCATGATGGATATACTGTGTGTGATACAGATTGGATAAAGTCGTGGAACATCTTGCTAAAGGTATCACGGACGTTACAATATGCAAACCGAGACCAGAGACCATTCAATGAAATAAACCTTTTTAAGTGATTATGTTATGCATATAACATCTTAATATGCAATAAATTATTTAAAAAAGTATGATTTTTTGTATTTTTTACTACACAAAAACATTTCTACATATGATGTAATAGATGACAAACATAGCTTATTAGAACTTACAGTTATTATATAAAGCATTCCATCCACTAACATAATTTTCTACCAAGTTATTAATATACAATATCTTACTTGCCTGTATACAGTCTGAGGATTTTTAACACTAAAGTATATTTGTTCATCACATATTACGTAAAAGGATGTTCTTCAACATGCATAATAACTGAATTTGTAATAGCAACATATATTTTTCGTCATTGTGAGGATTTTATGTAAGAATAATTACAGAATACTGAGTTATCGAAAAAAGCGAGGTCTTAAGTGTGCAGTGAATGAATATTAGGAAAATTGTTAATACTAGCCGAATAAACTTGAAATTTTTTATAGAAACACTAGCAGGGCAACTTTTAAGGTTAGAGGGCGTCGGGAACACACAGAAAGGGTTTCAATCTCAAAGCATACACGTCAAAGATGGAACGAATTCAGATCCAAATAGCATTGGTCTAAACGTTATAAATTGTCGTCGACGTGTAGTGGTAGTACCAGAGCTCCAAGCGCTAATAGGAAGTACTGAATCAGAATTCATTATTCGTGTGGAAAGTTTTTTAAACACGGAGATAGGTTCAGCTGAATTTTATACAAAGGGCCAAATGGTTGTCACAACTAAATACGTGGCGGTGTATATATTTCTGTTACAGGCGGTTTATCCTTTAGCGGAAATATAAGTAGATTGTTCTTGTAAATATAAGTAGATTGTTCTAGTATGGGTAGAGGCTGTACCAGGAAACGAGAATAGATTAATAATTGGTTCATTTTACCGACGCTCTTACTCAGACGATTCGAGTGCAGAAATGTCAAAGAAAAGCTTGGTTCAAATTTGAGAAACGTTCCCGAAGCTGTCAATATTAGTTGTGACGACTTTAACTTACTCTTTATATGTTGTCAAACTAGGAGGCAGGCGTAAAACATTGTCCCAAATTGTACTGACCACATAACCCGAAAATTATCTCAAGCAATTGGTTCGTGAAGCCATTAGAAAAGTAAACGGTGGAGAAAACATAAATGACCTCTTAGCAACAAATAATCCGGAGCTAGTAAAAAACATTAAAACAGACACACCAAACATGCCAAAATTGAACGGACTCAAAATTCCGAAGCCTGGAAATCTTTTACAGAAACTAGAAACTTAGGTTCAACTACAATGCGAAACTCTGTCACCAAATTTGGTAGAGAATTCTATGAAAGTATATTAGCGGTAAAACACAATCAATACCTTCACTACGCGATAGCAATGGTGAAGCTACTGATGACAGTTCCGCTGAATCAGAACTGCCGAATACAGCTTCCCATAATTCTTTCACCAAAGAAGACGAAGAGAATACTCCAACATTCGTATCAAGAACAGCTGCCAGCATGCCGAACTTAAAGGTCAATGGAAATTACTTAACAAAAGTAAGTCTCTCCGCCCCGATTGTATAACAATTACGTTCCCTTCAGAGTATGCTGTTGCAATAGCCCCACGCGTGGCTATCATATACAACCACTTGCTCAGCGAAAGATCTGTACCCAGGGACTGGAAACTTGCACAGGTCATTTCAAAATTCAAGAAAGGCAATATAACACATCTCCAGAATTAGAGACCTATATCATTGACGTCGGTTTGCAGTAGGATTTTAAATCATATGCTTCCCTCAAATATTATGAACTACCTCGAAGAGAAAGTCCTATTGTCCCATAGTCAATACGGATTCAGAAAGTATCCTGTGAAACACAGCTAGTAGCTCTTTACACACAAAATGTGACAAGTTCTATCGACAAGGTTTGTGAAATCGATTCCATATTTCTAGATTCCTGGAAGGTTTTTGACACTGTATCTCACAAGCGTCTTCTAATCAAATTACGTTCTTATGGAATATCGCCAAAGTTTTGAGATTGAATTCGTGATTTCCTGTCAGAAAAGACAAATACGTTGTAACTGTCGGCAAGTCATCGAGTAGAAGAGATATGATTAGAAGACAGTTTAAGTAGTATCTTAGATTGTTTAGAAATTTGAAAGAACACATAGAAAATTTGGATTAAGTTGGATGTCCGATACCACACTTCGGCTTTAAACAATGGCGTCATTCGTTATCCAGAGACGTTACGTTCAAAAGTACAACGAACGCATTATAATAAACAATCTTTATTAGAATTGAGGAATGTGTATATGATTAAAATTAAATCGAAATGAAATTACGTAACATTATGTACTTTAAAGAAAAACAGAGAATACTAGATAACGAGTATAACATGCAGCGAAATTATGTAAATGTGGCAAGAGAATAACGATATCAGTGATTTTCCAGATTTCTGCAACCGAAGTTCGTCGAGTGTTCACTATTGTGTTCAAAAGATGTCAGACCGCTCTTTCCATAGAGGGACATCATTTTGAACATCTGCTTTAAATAAAGGTCAGCTTAGATTACTCAGATGGCAATGTTTTTCAGACTATTGTGCCGCGGGCGCATACACTGCGATAGAGTCGGAGAATCGGGCGCTGCCGTGGACGGCGGATGCGGTGACGGCGGCCGGGAGCCGTACCGCGCGATCCGCGGACGCCTGGCAGTCGTATTTCGTGAGACACCATGTATTACCGAATATTTGTTAAGGATAACATTTTCAACACTGCGACGCTTCCTCCCGCTCACTGCTCCTCGCCTCTCGGCAGTCATGGTACACGCCTGCTGCTGCTGCTGCTGCTGCTAACAGCCAGCGGACGAATCGTCATCTTGCCGTGGACAAACAATATTGTATCCGACGTAGCTGTTTCATTGTTAAACAATGCATTGAACAACAATCAAACAGCCTGTAAATATGCCGAGCTAAGTTTGATATTACCTCAAACCTGAAATCAGATTTGTTGTGTCGCGTTGAACTCAAATGTTCAAATGTTTGTATAGCTTATGGGACTTAACTACGGGGTCATCAGTCTCTAAACTTACAAACTACTTATGAACTAGCTAACACTAAAGACGGCAAAAATATCCATGCCCGAGGGGGGATTCGAACCCCCGACCGTGCAGAGCGTGACTGGAGCGCCTCAGTACCCTAGGCCACCGCGGCCGGCGCGCGTTGCACTAAATTAATTTCTTCTTCGTGCTTCGTAAAGTTACTACGCAAAACGTAATGAGTTTTCAAGAGAGCCTTCCCATTTAACAAAATTACACTCGATTGTGTTTCTAGAAGAATTTCTACTAGCATGAAAATACTTTGTATCTGATGTGCAGAAAAATGCCTTTGAAATTTTTCAATGTTGAAATGTTTAAGGTTCTGGGACTTGACTGTGGGGTCATCAGTCCCTAACTTACAAACCACTTATGGACCTACTTATACTAAAGACAGCACAAAGATCCATGCCCGAGGGAAGATTCGACCCTTCGATGCGGGAGGCCGTGTGATTCCAACGTGGCGCTCCAGACCGCTCGGCTACTCCCGCGCGGCTTGAAATTTTTAATTTGCTCCAACAACCGGAAAATCGAAACGTAAAGCTTCAAGTAAAACTGTTTGTAATGCGTGTCAGTACTATTTATTAGTATCTAGGAAAAGAATCCAGAGTGACTACTAGGCTAGTAAAATTAGCTTCAAAAAGGGAGTTACCTTCCAAAAATTAGTGGAAATCTGGAAACTGTTTAATCACTCAAATAGGCCTCTGGTATGAATAATCCTAGTTTGCCCCGTTTTCTGAGTGGAGCGTCAGCTGTGATGAAAAGAAAACCACCCAAATTCCTGACTTTTTCTAGTATTTTTCAAATACTTTGAAAACTAAGCGTTTAATCGAAAAAGCTAAGGTTTCAAAAATATAGAGCATTGAATTCAGCATCGATAGGGTAGCTATTTGATCAAATGTTACTAGAGAAATTCTACGTCAAAAATTGATAATTTTTCACACATAACGAAGAACACTAACATCGTCGGTATAAGACGCAACACTTTATGTGATATAAATTATAGAGCATCAAATTGCGTTTTTGAAATGTCATTAACAAAATAGCTTGCTGATCAGGAAATATCACCATTGAGCAAGTTGAACTGTTTTGTGGCATTTCATTTGCAACTATTGAGCAACATAAGGACGCTAGAAATGCAAGATTACAAAGAGATGAAGCAGATTTTCTTTCCCTTTTTTTTTTTTTTTTTTTTTTAAGAAAAAAAAGCTTTTTCGACTGTTTTTTGTTACATGACCTTATTTCTGTACATGAGAACGTTTTGTCCATTAATACTGGGGTAGTAGGTGATGAAACAATAAACTGCCACAAAGCTAATGAAGTTGGCAATTTATGCAATTCAAAGATTATTGGCAACAAATTGACAATGTGAAATTTGAAAGAAGAAATAGAGTCCTGCCTCTTAAATGGAATACTGCCAAAATCACAATACACGACAAAGTCATTCCTATCAACACTGAAACGATATTTTACAGAATAGCGGTCTACAAAAAGCCCAATAAACTTCTGCACTATTTTGAGTATGAGCTAGCTCCATATCATCTAACTTCGTTTGACGACGTAGGTATGCTTGTGTTTTACAAGTTATTTGATCCATTTAAAGATCCAATTGACTTCGGAAAAGCAGAGTTCGTTGTAGATGGGGATTTATATTGCCTAGAGTGGTATGGGAAGTAAATGAAGTTTTCTTACTCCATAATCGCAAAGTCTACATCTACATCTACATGGGATACTCTGCACATCATATTTAAGTGCCTGGCGGAGGGTTCGTCGAACCACCTTCATAATATTTATCTCTCATCCCATTCTCGAATAGCGCACAGGAAGAAAGAACCCCTGAATCTCTCCGTTCGAGTTCTGATTTCTCGTATTTAATTCTGATGATCATTTCTAGCTAAGTAAGTGGGAGTCAACAATATATTTTCGCATTCGGAGGAGAATGTTGGCGATTGGAGATTCGTAAGTAGCCCACGCCGCAGCGATAAGCGTCGTTGTTGTAATGATTCCCATCCCAGAACCTGTATCATTTTCGTAACGCTGTTTCCCCTGTATCGTGACAATACGAAATGAGCTGCCCTTCTTTGGACTCTTTAGATGTCCTCCGTTAAACCCACCTGATAAGGATCCCTTATCACTGGGCAGCATTACTCCAAAAATGGTCGGACAAGCGTAGTGTATTCAGTTTCTTTTGTAGTTCCGTTGCATCTTTTAAGAGTGCTGCCAACAAAACGAAGTCTCTGGTTCGCCTTTACGACATTATCTATGTGTTATTTCCAGTTTAAGTCTGAAGTAATAGTAATTCCTAGGTATTTTGTGGAGTTTACATCAAGTGTTGGTATGGCAGGAAGGTAACGGTCATGTTCGATGTCTACTCTGATGTTACAAGTAACAGAAACACGAAATCATCTGAGCGGCTACGCAGAGCCACTAAAATATCTGCACCAACTGTCACGATCAATGAATCAATGTCAGTAATCATGGGTAAATACTTAGTTCTATCCAACGAACAAAATAAACAGCGGCTCATATCTTTACAAACTGAACAACTTGTAAATGAGCTGTTCAACGTTAAGCAAGCTGCTGAGGACGCCGATTCTCTACAGCTGTTGACCTTGCGAAGCAATGATTGTGTTGTCGTTGACCAAGAGATCGACCATCTAGTGATAATAACATTTTTAGCCCCACTGTCCCCCAACATTTTTCTACTGAAACCAGGCAGAGGCAACAAGGCGACGTATTTTACAGTCCCTAAATTTCAAGTTTTCTCAAAAGTTAAAGAACAACATTCGGTTGTTACATGCCTTCAGTGGTTTCGCCACGACTTCGTCGTTTTTTGGCAAAGGAAAACTGAAACTCACGAAGGAACTGGAGACGAAAAGCACATTACAAAAAGCAACAGAGCTATTTGGCAACTGAAGTGCTACTGTTGACGAGATTGATGAAGCTGGACAGAAGTTTATTGCGTCCCTGTACTGCGGGAATGAAACAAAGCCAGTAAATGCGATTTGCTACCTAATTTTTGAAAAATCTTAATCAAAGACCTCATTCAACCTCGCCTCTTTGCCTCCTATAAAAGTAGCTGCTCGACAGAATTCCCTGGGAACGTAGTTTCAGGTGCAAGCTTGGAAACACAACCTTCTCAATCCACTGGAATGGGGATGGAAGGATTCAAAAGTAGATCTCTTGCCAGTTCCCACTACTAAGGAGGCAGCACCTGCGGAACTATTGAAAGCCATTTATTGCAAATGCCTTACAGGGTGCCATGGTACATGTTCCTGCAGTAAAAAACGGCATAAAGTGTACTACCGTCTGCAAACTATGCAGAGGCCAATCCTGCACCAATGTTACCAATTACATCCCTGTTACTGACATTGAAGACAGTAACACAGGTGATGACCTTTCGGGAGAAGGAATAAGAGATTCCACCGAGGACATTAATACGGAAGAAGAAAAAGAGTTACAGTTAATGTCGTTTGGACCCTCCTCAACCAAACGAGTGTGAGAGTCTACAATTAAGAAGAAATTAATTTATACACAGTGAAACATTAATCTATATCACTGTACTTTGCGCATTAATAATCACAAGTGTCTCTATTTATTGTTAATTCAATGCAGTTCCTTTATTCTTAACAAAACAACAAGAAACATTATGCAATTTACTAAGCCGGCCGCGGTGGCCGAGGAGATTGAGGAGCTCCAGTCACGGTCTGCACGGCCACTACGGTCGGGGGTTCGAATCCCACCTCGGGCATGGATATTTGTGCCGTCTTTAGTATAAGGTAGTTGTTAAGTAGTTTGTAAGTTTAGGGACTGATGACCCCGTAGTTAAGTCCCATAAGCTTAACAAACATTTGAACATTTGAACAATTCACTAATACCCTTATCACACACATTTTGTTTCAACTTTGTGTAGTATTATCCCTGCTAATTTCATATTTTTCAAAACTAATGTATTGCTATAAAGCAAATGTAGTTTTGCGTAGCAGTAAAATGAGGTAAATAAAAATGAAATAAACGAAACTGTAAATATTAGAAAATTCCCTGAAACTTCAGCTTGTCATTCACATTAAATATTATTGAATAATAGCGATTTTTGAAGATCAGAAAGGTGTTTCGTCAGTTTCATAGATATTTGAAAAACACAATATGATGCTCTATAATTTTTCTTTTATAAAATTTTGCGTCAAACAAGCCAATCCCCAAATGCTTCATCTCTTTGTATTCTTGCATTTCGAGCATCCTTATATTATTCAATAGTTGCAAATGAAATGCCACAAAACAGTTCAGCTTGCTCAATGGCGATATTTCCTGATCAGCAAGCTATTTTGTTAATGACATTTCAAAAACGCAATTTTATGGTCTATAATTTATATAATATAAAATGTTTCGGCTTATACCGACGATGTTATTGAGTTTCGGTAAGTTTGAAAAATTGTCAATCTTTGATGAAGTATTTCTCTGGTAAAATTTAATCAAATAGCTACGTTTTGGCACTCAATCCATGCGGAATTTAATGCTCTACATTTTTGTAACCTTAGCTTTAGTTATCGAGGAATTTGAAAAATATTAGAAAAGTCCAAAATTTGGGTGGATTTCTTTTCGTCACAATTAAAGCTGCACTCAGAAATCGGGCCAAACTCAGAGTATTCATACCAAGGCCTACTTAAGATATTAAAACAGTTTCCACATTTGTACTAATTTCTGGGAGGCAGAATCCTAATTTTACTGGCCTATACCGAAAACACCTGCCTGAACGCAGCCTTAGAAATTGACCATTTTTTTCACATAGATAAATCCTTTAACTTTATTTAGGTATGAATAAAACGTACACAATATTTCATATATCTCACAAGCAATCGCAAAAAATGAACGACTTTTATTTAGTTTATCGTAAATTACTGGCAAAAATGGAGCAAAAAGCAATTAAAAGGAAGCATAATGTTATGTTAATTACAGGGATTTTGCGTTTTTAAACTCACAGTTACTGCTGCCTGTAAGTAAAAATTAATTATCGTTATGCTGAGAGTCTCTCCCTGTCCTCTTCTCTCCCTCCCGCCTCTCACTCCCCTTCTTTCTCTCTCTCTCTCTCTCTCTCTCTCTCTCTCTCTCTCTCTCACCCTCTCTCTCTCTCTCTCTCTTTCTTTCTCTTTCCCTCTCTCTCTCTATCTTTCGCTTTTCTGTCAGGCTGTGCCCCTCCCCCCTTAAATCCGCCCTTGTGTACTGCAAGGTAACGTGCAACAATTCGGACGTGCGGTCTGGTCGCAGTGTTAACCCATAGGCAGTAGTGTCAAAGTGCAAGAAGATGTAATGTAATGCTGGTGTTCATATCACTTTGTCCAGACCTGTATATCACGGCTTCCAGAACGAAGGAAATGTATTCTGGATAATTATTGGCAGATTTTAAAAATGTTCAATATTGGCATGCTGCAGTCATTGAGAGGTATAATCTTACTTAAAATTTACCAAAATAAAGGCGATAAAACTAGTGTTTGCCTTGAAACATGAGTAAACAAAACAGTGTTTGTCTTGATGTTGAAATAAGCGAACTTCGTTGTTTCATTACTCGCTACGTTCGACAAATCTCTGAAATGTTATGCTGGTATGTGTGTGTTTCAAAATCTCATAAATTATTTCACCGATTATCTCCAAATTTGTCACATCGTTGCACTGTAACAGAGGAAAGTTTTTAGATACCTATTTATTTACTACACGTGACCTATGTATATACGACATTTTGAGAGTTTGGTAACAACTTTGCCTCATTGTAAAATTTATATACATTAATATATGACATATATTTAAAAATAGGTATGTAAAAACATGCACGTGTTCCAGTAGCACATTGTATTACTGTTTCAGAGCATTTGGTCAAGAACTTTCGGACGTATAAGATTTTGAACATAACACTAAACATGGTTCTAAGTTAAGAGAGATACATGACGCGTAGACAATGACGACGAGGGTGAGGGGAGATACACGCGTACTTGCTATTGTTGGCAACTGAAAGTTCGTTTCATGAGAACAATTAATTTACTCTCAGGACAAAAGTACATACAAAAACTTTGCAACCAGGGTGCACGGTCAAGCTCAATTATCTGTAAAACTGTAAACAAGAAAGAATGTTTTGCTCAGTCTCTGTTACTGGATGCTTGGTTAAATTTCACCTACGGCGTTGAGTAGAGTAGAGTAGAGTAGTAATGTTGGCAACGAAATGATCAGTTTACAAATAAATGATTTATTGACTGGACAGTGATTCGTACAAAAACGTATAAACGCCAGAACAGGAACTGCATTAAAATGTTCAAATGCTCGTAATTCTATGGGACCAAACTACGATGGCCATCAATCGAACTGCATAAAATTATTATTTCACTAGCTTAACGGTTGTTATAGAGGGACCTGTGTATCTCTTGGTATCTTTAGGGTTCCGGACCTAGGTCAGCAAAAATAGAATCCTTCTGGGATCTCTCCTAGGCAAGATGTCAAATTTAAGTAGAAGTCATTGTCGAAAACGATGAATGTTCATAAAGTTAATCATACAAAAAGTGAAAGTAATTTTAGTCCGTACTCCGGAACTCTGTAAATTGAATGTTAGGTTGTTTTCATAAAGTTAAGACTGTGGTGTGTAATTGTGTGGCGTAAACATCTGAAAACACTGTTTATCTCTCACAGTAAGTGTGTGCTGTAGTATTAGTATGTTGCACTGTTGCACTGGGGACAACTGAGTTACTCTGTATGCAGTGCTCTTTACTATCTAATACTCGACAAATGGTGAAAGTCTGGTAATTCAGTCAACA
Organism: Locusta migratoria; assembly: GCA_026315105.1. Taxonomy (NCBI): domain Eukaryota; kingdom Metazoa; phylum Arthropoda; class Insecta; order Orthoptera; family Acrididae; genus Locusta; species Locusta migratoria. Next base: position 324,364,084 of record CM048750.1, read on the forward strand.
GAGCAGTTCATTTATGTTTAAATAAGACGTCATCGTAGTGTCAATGTGCGATAATGTAAGTATGGGTAATCTTTGAAGGAATGGCGCCAGCTGAACATCTGTGTAGAACTTTCCATTAAATAATCGTCTGTATAGATTACCCTTGCGTTTAGACAAATGTTAAAATGATGATATCTTTATTTTCTCTCATCTCATTTTGATGAAATGAAGCGTGTATCTAATGGCAGGATATGCTGAAGTTACGACTGAAAATCCTATAAAAATTCTCAAGTAGTGTCGGAGATAAACGTGTTCAAAGAGACAGACAGATATGACGGTTGTAGATACAAAAATTTAAATTACGTTATCCTTTTTTCCGCGGTTTCACTTTTTTGGAACGAAGTTGCCCCATGAAAAATCCGTGAAGTAGTTTAGGAGATTAGAGATTTGTAATAGATAGCTGTACACCCGTGCTTCGTAACAGATATTAAATGAAGTATACCATGAATTGTATAGAAATACACGATATTTATGAACATGAAAAATAGCAGCATTGCCTTCTATTACTCATTTGTTGTACTAAGTAACTAACAGGGCCTTTATTTGTTCTTTACTGTACTAAACCGTTTGCTGGTCATTTATAAACAGAAGGAACTCTAGATAAAATAAGTATGTAACGAAATCAGAAAGGAAACTACATAAATTCGGTTTTCCTTGCAAAGAATTGTTATTAAATGAAAACATCGATAAACGCGAAGGAACGTCGTTACTTCAAATTATACCTGTCGAAAGATGCACTTCTTTTCTTTCCATGACTTTGCAAAGCATATGGGATCCAGCTAGAAAAAAATTGTTTTGTGTCATACCTGAGTTCAATTTTACTTGCAGTGGCAGCGGTTTAGTTTGCTATCGTTGGCAACGAACTATTCGCTTTAGGAGGATGATTACTGACCAGAACTTCACAAATTATTTATTTCATCGTGAACATAAAGAATTATTCCCTTCATTGTATGTGACATTTTTGAAAAAGCATTCAACGGCTGTTGTCAGCATCAGTACACAAACCGCTGACGTAAATAAAATTGTACCCCGTCTTGTATAGTTATAATTAGTTATTTAGTGTACTATGTAACTAATGTCGCCTTATTGTGCTTTCCTGTACTATGGCGTTTTCGAGGCATTCACAAACAGAACACACTCAAAATGTAATGATGAAACACCGAAATCAGAAAGGGATTTACATAAATTCGATTTTCTTTGCAACGAATTTTTATGTAAATTCGAGCATCAGTAGACACCAAAGATTGTCGTTCCGTTTTAAATTCAAATGTTCCCGGTCAAAATTAGTTATTTGGTATACTATGTAACACCGCCTCTATCGGATCTTTGTCATAATACGCAGAATTTCAAGCATAGCATACACCAGAAATTACAAATTACTATATCTTTTCTTCCCCTGATCCGATTTTAATTAAATGAAGCTTATACGTTGCCCCAAACTACTTTCATTTCACCTATGAAACCCCATGAATGTTCGTATAGTGCTCTTGGCGATTTGCTGTACTACACCATACTTATAAGCATAGTATACACATAAAACTTCAAATTACGATATTTTCCTTCCTCTGATCCGATTTTGATGAAATGAAGCCTATGTTACTCCCCGAACTATTGTCAATTTACCTGTGGAAACCCATGAAAGTTCGTATAGTACTTTTGGAGATTATCTTCAACAAATAGACGTACACGATGGCTTTTAAACAAATGATTGAATTATGATATCTTTATTTTCTCTGATCCTGTTTCAATTATTGAATCCCTTATGTAACCACACGATATGCTAGAGTTACGTGTGAAAACCCCATGAAAATTCATCAAGTAGTTTTGGAGGTAAACGTGTTCAAAGATACAAACATGACGGTCGTAGATAAAAACTTTCAAATTACAATATTCTTTTTCTTCGTGATCCGATTTTTATGGAACGAAGTCTGTATGTTGGCCAGAGGTATGTTCAAGTTATCTGCAAAAACCTCATGCAAATGTGTGAAGTATTGTAGATAAGAGGTTTTTAACAGTTGAACAAACAGACACGACGGTTACTGAAAACACTTAAAATTACGATATCTTTATTTTTTTCGTAATCCTAGTTTAATACAATTATGCCTATATGTTGATACAAACTTTTCTCGCGTTTCCTGTGAAAACCGCATGAAGATACGTTCAGTAGTTTTGAAGATTAAAGTGAACAGCGACAGGCCTACATTTACAGATTTATTATTAGTATATATGGTTAACGAAACGATTCATTCCTAGTGTTTCCAAAGAGCTACAACGGTTTTGCTAATCTCAGTGATTTACTTCTTGGTCAACACAGAAGAATATGCCACTCATTGTACGTGATTGCTTTCATTTAACGACCGCTGCCAACACTAGGACGCCGCTGCATTAAGTATGATTTCACCGTTTACTTGGCAAGGAATTAATGCGCAAAATGGAATATAGATTTATATTCAACTGTTTAGTTTATGTCTTGGCGTCTTAACCCGCGTCCACACATTGGTACCAACGCTGGCGCCAACATTGGCCAATATTTTTCAGACAGCGTCCACACATTGGAGTCAATATTCAGTTGAATTCGTCGAGAGCCAACGAAAACATATCTGACGCGCAAATCGCGGCCAGTACATTAACGCTTTTGAGTGTGAATAATTACATTTTGTTATTGTAAATCAAATTGGGAAACATCCGTAAAAGATGATGGGGTGTTGTATCAATTCCTACCGAACATTAATTACGGTACGAAATCATTAATTTTTTAAAATATGCTACAAGTAAATTACACTCATTATAAAAACTTAGACCTGCTACTTGAAATGATTGAAAAAAAAGATGTTTTGGAGGGATGCTATTCTTTTGGTATTACTCTTCGATTTCTTGCTAAAGGAAACAAAATTAGAAGCCTACACTTTCCTTTTTAAATAGCCATGTAATGGATATCACTAGCAGTGCTTGAATTTTGCAAAACGATATTTAAAACTTGACATGAAATTTTAAGTACTGTACTGTTAATTTTAAAAATTAAATTCAGTAGTGGAGTGTGTCGAAAGTCTTGAAAGTTTTTAATTTCACAGTTAGCGCCTAAGTTTTGCTGTGGCGGTTCGTTTTATGAGGTTTATTTCACAAATGAATCACTTTCTGATACAGTTCTAATATTTACAAAGAGATTTCGAAACTTTAAAACGGCGACGAAGAACAAACGAAGAGATGAGCAGACGACAAAGACAGAATGAAACGTTGGCGCCAATGTGTGGACGACGTACCCATATTGGCCCAACGTCCTTTGATGTTTTGTCGAAATACCGACAAGCAACGGAGCCGTACCAACGTTGGCGCCAACGTTGGTTCCAACGCTATTTCACTGATCCACACATTGGACGAACACTATTGGCGCCAACGTTGGGTCCAATGTGTGGATCCGGCCTTAGACAACGTCAAAATTTTATTAGACCATCAAGCAGAAACCTCAAAATAGTATGTAACTGAGTTTCCAAAGAGCAGTCAAGATATTTTGGCAATATCAGCCTCTGCCGCAAGTGAAATTTTAGCGAAAACATTATACAAATACATCAGCTATAAAAACGATCTATCGATTTTCGATTATATTTATACAAGAAGGCCAATGAAAGTTACATCATTCAAATGGCGCTTTGCCATAGTTGCGTGAAAAACGAAAATCCTGTGTATACGTAGCCATTAAGAGAGACAAAAGGAAGCAGGTGGTTTTATATCCATAGCTGTGGTAATGCTTTAAATTCTCCAACTGCCAAATAAGTAACCGTGGAAAATTGAAGTGGTACCAATTTCTGCCTTGCATAATATTGGTCAGGTGGTATGGTAAAAATGCGACACGAAAGTAACAACTTCTCCTGGAAACGCATTTTAGGTACGTTCATGTTTAATGCTTAATTTTCAGTGAGATCGATCATGATATTAGCAGTGGAAATCAAAACACAATAGAAACGAATTCTGAACAAAACGTTGTTAATGGGCGTCGTTATTTCATTTAATTTTATGTAACAGTAACTTCGTGATAGATTGGGGCAGATAAGACATTATTTGTAGCAAACCACTTATTTATAGTTTCTTCATTTTATATAGGTACGACGAGAGAAACACGATACGGGCACAGAGGTAGATGGAGGAGGAGATGGATAGAAGGAAAGGGAGTGATGAACAGATGCCGGCGATTAGATCCAGGGAGGATGAAGCGGTAGATAGTGGGGAAGCAAGAGATAGATATATCGGATGGGAAACAGATGGAAAGAATGTAAAAAAAACAATAGCTTTTTACTAATGTGAATTATACGTCACATTGTCCAGAGTCGGTAAACTGATCTGTATGTTTGTGGAAAAACAAGCAACAAAAATTTAATAAGTTTAAAATAATGAGTATCTGAGAAACTAAATTTTTGTAGCTCTCGTTTCATAATAACCACAGTAGACCAACGAACGATTTTGATTTGACTGAAGCATTCTCTCGGTGATTCTATGTTCACATGAATTACAGTATTTCCTTTCTATTTATTTCATATGAGAGTGAGCCACAGCGAAGTGTGGCCGGGTTTACCTAGTTTAACATATAATTTCAAATCTTCAGTAAGTACGTTCTCGATTATAATCCTACAAAGAAATCCCTAGCAACGTTGTCGCTCTTAATGCTTTCAAACTCCAGTGTTTCAATGTAGTTTTAATTAATTACTTATTAACTGATAACTGTATTGGGAATCACATCATAGACAGTATCTAATGAATCACTGAACCCAAATGTGAAATTTTAAAATTCCACTGCACATAGTTTAGGTTATATGACTTGATAGCCACTTAGTCATGTTAAAAACAGGGGAGAATATTCTGGGTAAACGGCGTTTAAAATCCGCCTCCGGCCAGCTTTACAGCTTTTATCATGAAAGCCAGCCACACAAGTGCCGTTAGAGTTCAGCACTCTGCATACTTCCTAGAAGCACTCTCCGAATAGCTTTTGTGGTTAAAAGTAAATTAACCGCGCTCCATAGGTACAATTGAACAAATAAAGGAGCAACCAACAAAAAGCAACGGCTCTGTGTAAACGCAGATTCCACGTAACGTCCATACATTAGCAACTCATAAAATACATTAACGTTTCCTCGAACGTAGGTCATTTAATTAAAACTTTGCGGCATAAAACACACTTAACAACCACTCCTGGTACACCTGCCAAACATAACTTTATATACTTCTAAGAATAAAGTAAAATAAAATATCAGGTTAGTTTTCAGAAAGGCTTTTCAGCAGATAATGCTACATGAGCTTTTACTAATGAAATATTAAGCGCTTTGAAGAACCGGACATCACCCGTTAGAATATTTTGTGTTCTCTCTAAAGCGTTTAATTGTATAAATGACGGAATTTCTCTAGATAAGTTCACCAATGGTTCAATTCTTACTTAACTGGAAGAGTGCAGAAACATGTAACAAGTGCTTCACATAAGACACAAAAATCTGCTCTCTCACAAACTGGTGACCTATCAAATGAGGCGTGCCACAAGGCTCGGTTTTGGGTCCTTTGCTGTTCTTAATACACAGGGTGTTTCACTAAGTGTGTTTGCCTCTGTAACTTATAAAAAAATAGGTGACGGGAAACTTTAATGCGGTAGGTCAACACAAGAAATGTTACACTTTCTGCGGAGCTATGAACATAGTTTACTGTATTATTTTCCAAAGAATTACACCACAAAGATATAATTTTTTAAATGGAATAATAGTCTTTTCTATCGTGCATTGGATTCGTTGAAACCAGCTGCGTCCAAATCAATTTAAACTACATCCCTATCACTGTTAGTTTGGGAGCTACAACCCTTCAAAGTTCCGGGGGCGGAGGCTGCGATAGCGTAGCTGACTAGACGAGTGGCTATCCCTTGGGGCACGGCCCACTGTCTCATGACCACCAGCCAGTCAGCAACGCTCACATTTCTTGTGTTGACGTACCGCATTAAAATTTCCCGTCACCTATTATTTTATAAGTTACAGAGGCAAACACACTTAGTGAAATACTCTGTATATTAATGACATGCCGGTCCATGTTCACGAAGATGCAAAGCTAGTGGTTTTTGCTGATGATACAAGTATTGTAATCGCATCTGATAAACAATACCTAACTAATGAAATTTTAAATAATGTCTTTCAGAAAATCATCAACTGGTTTTCCGCAAAAACACCCCCAAAATTTTGATAAAACGAAGTATATACATGTGCTCTGTAGAGCAAGTGAAATGACGCCAGTACTAGATTTTGGAAAGAAGTCTGTACCTACGGCAGACTATTCAAAATTTTTTGGTGTATTCAAAGAGATTGAATTAGAAGGAACACAGTAATGAACTGCTGAAACATTTCAGATCAACGACTTATGCTGTTAGTGTTATTACTAATTTTGGTGATATATGAATCATTAAATTAGCATACTACAACTATTATAATTCACTTCTTTCATTTATTATATTATGGTAATTCTTCACTGAGTTAATTATTAGTCATTGGACAAAAGGATCCAATCAGAGAAAACACTGGAAGGGCCCAAGATCATCCTCAGACATTTATTAAAGAACTAAGGATTTTTAAAGTATCCTCTATATATATGAAGTTTGTTTTTAATATCTCAACCCAATTCAAAAGTAATAGCTTTGGCCCAGCAAGGGGTGAATTATGGTGCCACAAAGCAAGAGAAGTCTGAGATATAGCCAAGTAATATTTACAAAGAAATAAAAAAACCTATTTTGAATGGTAATTTCTTATACTCTGTAGATTAATTGTTAGATAAAAACTAACCATTTTACAATGGAAGGAAAAGAAGTCAAGAATTAATAGTTGAAAAAAGGGCTTGTGTTCATATATCATGTAAATATAGCTTTTAATGAACCAATACGTTCCGTATCATTCCAAAATTGTATTCATGATCTATGGAACAAAGCCTAAAAAAATATAATCAATAGTGTAGGCACCCATGAGCAAGCAGAAATGTCATAACATGACGTGCCATGGACTCAACAAATATTGGAGGTAGTGCGTCAGGGAACTGTCACCATGCATTCTGCAGGGCTGTCCATGAAAGCGTACGAGAGGGTGGACATCTCTTCTAAACAACAAGTTGCAAGGTCACACAGATATGCTCAAAACGTCCATTTTGGTGGACTTTATTGGCCAGCGGTGGAGTTCATATTCAGAAGAGGGTAGCTGGAGCAAATCTGTTGCAATTCTGGACGTGTGAGTTGTCTCTTTGTTCTGTTGAAACTGCTCAAGTTAGTCAGAATGTACAATGGACATGAATGATGTCGGTGATCAGTCAAGATGCGTACGTACGTGTCAGGATTCAGACTCGTATCTAGACATGTCAGGGGTCCAATATCACTCCATCTGCACATGAGCCTCACCAATACAGATCATTCACCAGCTTGAATAGCAAATGCAGCTTCATTGGATTCATGATGTTGTCTCTATAGTAGACTTGCGCATAATAGTTCGCGATCGGGAGCGCTCACTTAGTTCGTTCTTTTAGTTCGTCCGCTCCCAGTGACGGCTGAGCGGCGTGGTCTGCACATGTAGGTGGAAGAAGAAGTTCCCCCACCTAGCTGATTCATGCGCTTGCTGCTTGAGCCGCTAACAATATCACGCAAACCAAAAGAAACAGTTTGTGGATAACTTCCGCGTTTAAGTTTAAGAGTTATTTTTATATCTTGGCATTATGGAATTTATTAGATATTGCAGCGTGCAGAATACCTCAAAACAAAAATTTTGTAGCACTGAACTATGTAATCTAGCAGGCAGACGCTCACCTCGAAATGGCTCTCATCAGCAGAAGGCAAAAACATGATTTTTAATTCTGCTGCGCTCCCTCTCGCTATTGCCCGTCGGTCTTCGCAAAAGAATCCAACGAACTAGGAAGCGAGATACGTTTGGCATAAAAGTTCACGACAGGTAACGCATGTTTTAGTTCGCGACCGATTGCACATATTTTAGTTCGCGACCGATCGCGCATATTTTAGTTCGTGACCGATCGCGCAAATTTCAGTTCGCGACCGGTAGCTCTCCCTTTAGTTCGCAACTCGGCCGCGAAGTAGGTCTCTCTTTTTATTTCGTCCGCTCTTTTTGGCTTTTGCGACCGCTACTAAAAGAGCTCTTTCTTTTGTTATGAAAGCTTTTTTATATAGTTATCAGTGTTGCCCAAGCGTGTGGTATTACCCGTATTTTTGGTCAATTATACATCAAATACTTAAGGAAATAAACCAGTTATTCTCACGAATGGGTGATATAATGGTATTCACTATTTAACTACGTTGCATACAGAGTACTAGTAGTGTTTTATTTTTAAAATGGATTTCTTTATTTATTTAATAGGTCATTGAAGGAATATTACCTACAAAATATGCTAAATGCGTCTATTTTCGTGAATAAAAAATGCACTTTTATAAATGACTTTTTAATTTTTACAAAGTTATTCACTATTTAACTACGTTGCATACAGAGTACTAGTAGTATTTTATTTTTAAAATGGATTTCTTTATTTAATAGGTCATTGAAGGAATATTACCTACAAAAAATGCTAAATGCGTCTATTTTCGTGAATAAAAATGCACTTTTATAAATGACTTTTTAATTTTTATAAAGTTTGGAAGTGATCAACAAAAAATATTACTACTATGTTACAGGTCAAGTATCATATGGCACAAAGAATTTACCTATAATATTAACAAAAGAAACTTTTCTAATTTGTTGTTGAACAATTAAATATACAAAAAATAAACATGAGGCCTGAGTGAGAATGTATGTATTAATTTTTTGTGCTTAATACCCTCATTCTGTAAATATTCATCATTCTTCTAATTATCATGTTACAAATCACAAAAATTTACATATTATTATGTAAAAATATTAATTTCGAAATTTTTTCGTTGATAACAATGTTCTGCGTTCATTGCGGATTTGTCCTGTCCACGAAGTTTACACTATGTAATGAGGGTTATATTTAGACCCTGCCGAATGCATTAGAAAAGACAATTTGTGGCAGTGAACTATGAAACTACAGCTGAGCTGCATCTCAGCTCCAAATGACGGTAACTGACAGATTATGGGAATCACGCGATTCTGCGCGCTCTCGCGTCCTCTCGCTGTTCCCCGTCTGTCTTCGGAAAAGGAGCGGACGAACTAAAAGGTGAGGGATCTGCGAACTGGTTCGCGTAGTTTGCCTGTGGGAGTGCTCTTCCAAACTAGTTCGTTCGCGAACTACACAAGACTACTCTATAGCCATACACGTCCATCCGCTCGATACATTGGAATCGAGACATGTCAGACCAGGCAATCTGTCTCCAGTCATCAACAGTCCAAACTCGGTGTTGACGGGCCCAGGTGAGGCGTATAGCTTTTTATCTTACAGTCAGGAAAAGTTCACGAGTGGGCCTTCGGCCGCGAAAGCCCATGCGGATGATGTTTCGCAGAATGGTTCGCACGTTGGCACTTGTCGATTACCCAGGATTGGACTTGTAACAAGTCTTATTGCATATCTTTATTGGATTAATAATAGTCTTCAGAGTTTTCGTATCTTAGTTTGCAGGAGTAGCTGGCTGGCAGTAGATAACTAGCGTTATGTAATCAATGTAAGCGGTGGAAAAATCATAACAGATGGCACAGATCGTGTATGGACCGTCAGAAAGCACATGATCTGATTGGCTACTGCCTCTCCTCCCGGTGCTACCATTCATTTTTATTTATTAATATTTAAAAAAGTAAACATTAGCTAATAGCGTAATTTCAATGTAACCTCTTCTGTTAATAAGCTTTCATTTCAACCCATTTGGTACTTAATTAATTATAATTTATATAAAAGAAATACTAGCGACGAATCTAGAAGGTTCGTTTGGCGCCAAAAAAGACAGAGGCAGCAACAGGCAGCCACGCATGGCCAAGCACAGTCCAACCTTTGAACTCTTAACATGTAGCACTGTGGTGTCGCAGAAGTCTAAAGTGCGCGCCACCTACTTTCGCCGTGCGTCGCCATGCACGCACGGCGCGGCGTTCTTACGACGTCAGCCACGAGCGCCCTCTGCTGCAACTCCGCTCGTGGCCACCACTGAACAGCATCGTTCACTTTGGAATCAGATAGACACCAGTTAAGACTTGGCTATTGGATAGGCACTAGGAATCATCAGTAGGCAGGCCTGTAGCTAGTTAATGTATCAGCGTTCTGCAGTCATTAAAAACTTATGAAAGATAAGTATTGTAATCTCTCTATGAAATATATATCTCCTTCTAATTTACTCTAGTGTTTCCAGTTTCTGCTGTCCCACTGGCTGGTCACCTCCGTACCTGCACACGCGTGCATCCTTTATTCGTGTGTCGGTCTCTTTCTACTCGGCCACCAACACCTACGACAACCGGCGTAGCCGAGACACAAAAGTGGCGACGAGGATGGGATACAAAAATCACTATGTCTGATTGCGGAGTATTACAAAAGTTGCACATTTACTATCATGGCACTATTATTTATCGTGAAGTGACTATCGTTCAATGTGCCGCTTAGATTTTTGGATTTCGCTGAGCGTGTATAAACGTTGGAAAAATAAATTTAAAATCCACTGGCATTCCGTGTTTTATGAAGAATATCGTATTTAGAGCCCTTAAATCATTTTCACTGCATTTTAGCTTCAGACATCAAGAATCCGTGACCTGTGCGCTGAAACTGCGTGGGACATTATCTACGTCGACATCTAAGGTCAGTAATAAAGAAAAAAAATTGTTTCACCAGTCTGAAGAATTGGTGAAACCTACGACCTCTCATGTAATATGCATTACTTAGTGCAAATAGGACCATAAGTGCATGTATCCCTAGTAATACGTGTATGGGTAAGGCAGGGGAAATTTATAAGATGGTGGAAGATTGTGATGAGACACTGTTAGGAACTTTCCAGCTCGACAGTTTTAACATTGTATATAAAGTCTTGCTCTCGGCCAGTGACTATTTTGTCCACTCTTGGTGAACTTTTTATTTCATTAGGAGAGACATTTAAATTTCTACCAGGCAAGTTGTAAACTAAGCCGCAGTTTGGTGAACTTCACAGAAGCTCTCCTGCGAACCATGCAAGACTACACTCCTGGAAGGAAAGATATGGTGGAGACATGGCTTGGCCACAGCCTAAGGGATGTTTCCAGAATGGCATAAGTGAAGTTGTGAGGCGGCATCGTGAGTCGTGTCGGGATAGCACAGTCGGTAGTGCGCTTGCCCGTGAAAGGCAAAGGTCCCAGGTTCGAGTCCCAGTTCCGGCACACAGTTTTAATCTGCTAGGAAGTTTCATATCAGCGCACACTCCGCTGCAGAGTGAAAGTTTCATTCTGGCACCAAAATAATGTTTTTTTTTTTTCCGTGAGTTATTTTTAATTCTCTCTTTCCTCTTATCCAACAGCACGCAATTTATCAGTAATCAAATTGCCAACCGCCGCAGTTATTGCAACTCTACCAAGAAACATTTGCAAAGTCTTGAGAAACGCAGTGCACAAATACTGTATCAATCGGTCAGAGATCATTGATGGCATTAAAAATCTCTGCACGCCCATATAACGTAACTCACAGTTACTCAGTAATAATCTCTGTAAGCAGCATCGCTTTTAACAACACACAGCTACAGAGCTAACATTGCCTTTTAGTGCAGCTGCAACCTGTCGTGGAACTAACTTGAGTAGATTTGGAATCCTACATGTGACCTCTCGGTGTCTTTTGCTGTAAAATGTGTATCTCCGCCAAACGCAATTATGGTTCCAAAAGCAGTAAACTATTTTCAGTACTTAAGATAAACAATCACTGTAATACAAATAATTAAAGAGAATATGTTGATGATGTTGAATAATTAATGGAATAAGTGAAACTTATTTATATATTACCATAAACATCGTAAAAATCGGAAATTTCTTCCATTTATGCTTTTGCTCTGTTAATCTTTTGTATCCATATTTCGTATATGAAACATGTTTGGAAACTAATTTGTAATGTCGAAGACAGAAGGGTAGTTTCATTACTATTTTTTTCCGGTGGAATAAATTTCGATTTCCTATTACGATATTGAGCTGATGTTTACTTCTATTACACTGTTAAACCGTAAAGTATATACAGGCGGTGAGCCAAATAATACGAACAGCTAACATAGACACCACAGAGACAATATTCATTTAGTAGTAAAGAGTTGAGTCGCCATTGTCTTTGAGGATAGCTGCAACACTTTGTAAGGAGTGTTCATAGTTTGGAACTGTAATGTCCTTCCAATTTTTACCGAAATCGACGATTCAAAAGTTTAGTTGTACCACTACTATAGACGCATCATGTAACAAAAGGTGTCTGTGTATATTCTCGAAACAAAGAATAATTATTTTAATCTGTGTTATTACCTTTGTACAGTTAAAATATATAAATGTATGTAATGTTAAAAAAAAGTAATCTTGTTGTATCTGGTTATATCTTTTCTCTTGTCTGCTACGGTCGATTCATGTATCGTGAAGATTGTTTTCGATGAAAACGAAGGAAACATTGTAATGAGGTCTGTAAATGTGTTTCAACATTTTTAAAGTCTTAAAATATATGTATTAAATTAAATAAGTCTGCGAATTTAATTAGTTAGAAATATCCTGATCATTTATATGAAATTCTAAGGGACGCCATTAGCATTTGTTTCAGCAAGAAGCTAACGACACAGATAGCATCAACCTCCGCCATTACGTGGCAAATATAGAATTCCTAACTGATAAAGCAAGGACGGGTGGAAAATAAGACTTGATAAAAAAAATAACAAATTTCTATTTTAGCTCTTCAAAACCAAATTGGACTTATAGAATAATTACCTCAACTTCTGTGGTAATGTACGGTAAAACGTGGTATCTTGCAAACATCTATAAATTACGATGTGCATATGTATTCAGAGCTACTCTTATTATTATTCTGAGTGAGATGTGAATAATATTTCATTAAATAATTTCCTGATAGCCATATCTTCAAAAGTTAAAGACAGTTTTCATTTAGCTTCACTGAACTCAGACTTTGAGATTTTGCTTCAAGTTGGACATTCAATTAAAGTTTCTATGATATAGGTAACTGAGAATAATATTCAGAATTTTAACATAAAGGATAGGTTGCACGTTGACTTCATTTGCAATTGAATATTATTTTTATAGCATTTTATGTGGGACCACTTTGTAAGAATACTCGCACCAGTTGAAGACCTTCAAGTAAAATTTAACCTGAGTAATCACGTCCCTGAGAACGTGCATGTTTCATCCATTTTCTGAGCCAGCTGGCAAACTAAACAAATGTTATAAAATATAATGACAATATTTTAGAATATTTTCTTATAAACTTGGCCACTTTAAAAATATTTTTTCTACCAACTTTTTATTTTATTTATTTATTTAGCATTCTTACAGAACACGCAGTAATGGTTTCATATACCAAAACGTCCACCAATGACTCTAAAGATTTTTTAGCTGTAAATTTCGAATTCATACTCTGCTCTAAAACTCCCAATAACTTTTCAATTATATTGAGACAAGGCGACTAGGGCAGATCTATGATAATTATCTCATGCCGTACAAAGCACGCATTGACCATTTTCGTGTGTATTGTCACATTATCTCTTTGGAATATAGCAGCGTTTGTTAGCAGTATGCCACAGCATGCAGTTTGGTATTGGTGGTGCTGTGATATTTATTCGCAGTTATCCGACCACTGAGAGTTAATGGCATAACCAGGTGGATTCCACGATACAGTCTGGTTCGGTGAACATTGCCGGGCGCTGCGGCTCACAATTTGCTTATAGCAAGGAATGTAATTGATGATTCATCGGACTGTACCACGAATAACTACGGTTATTAAAGGATTAGAAACTGCAGTGCTTTCATTAATTTTGAGATGGAGCCGTAATATTTTTGTCGAAACGGTAGTTCTCAACTAAGTCCTGAGTGCTGCAGTCGCTTTCGTCGTAGTATTTTTGTTTGGTCACCACTGCTCGTCGGTCGTTGTCAGTTCGGGTTCTCAAACCATTCTTCTTCGCCCTTTATGTTTTGTCTTTTTTATGAAGTTTTTATTATCTAGGATACTGTCGCTAGCGAGACGATAAATTGTGGATCTGCCTTGTAGCAGTTGCTCCAACTAACGGCTCACAATCGGCCTCTTTAGAAGTCTGAGAAATACCGTTTTTCACCGATCATCTGTGTTGAGTGTCGCAGACAAAACTTATAACATAGTTAAGATGGTACAAATTCGATAAAGGTACAATTGCGATCAGCAAAAGGTGTCGCTCCATTTGTCAGTATCGTAGTGATCGTAGGACTTGTATTTGTGCGGCGTTGTGTGTAGCAGGTTTCTACAGCTCCTCCTGTCTTTTTCAAGAATACATCACTTTATGATATGGAGATATAATTTTTTCCTGTTAAGAGGTAAATAAAGCTACTTAGTCTATTGAGCTCTTACGCATTTTCTTGTTTCCACGCGCTTGCAAATTCTATGCAAATACATTATGTGGTCCCACGAAATATGCGTTGGTACCCGAAGGAAGAAGTGCTTTTTATGTGGAAAATGCCAATGATAAAAACTGTACGAGGAAGTGATCACGATTGTACCTAGTGTGGTACATTGTCGATCGATTTTTCTTAATATGTAACCTTGTTCCTTGTTTATATCAGTATTTGTGTCTTATATTTCTACATAGTGCTACTTACGACACATTGTAGTATACTTAATGGTGTTCTACATCCACAGAAATAATCTGTAAGTCACACTGAAGTGCATGGCAGAGGGTTCTAGTACTATTCTCTAATAGCTCGAAGGAGAAAGGAACACCAAAATCAGTTTTCAATCTTATTTCATTATGACGATCATGTCTCCCTATGTAGGTTGGTGCTAACAATGTCTGTCCGTATTCAGAAGAGAAAGCTGGTGAAATAAATTTCGAAAATAGAACTTGTTACAACAAATATCGCCTTTCTTTTAAGGATTTTCACCCCAACTCGTGCATCACTGCCGTGACCCTGTCTCTCCTATATCGCAATAATACAAAACGAGTTGCCCTTCTCTGAATCGTCCGTCAGTCCCACAATGCGCAGCAATACTCCAAAACATAACGTACAAGGGTAGTTTAGGCAGTTTCTTTACTAGAATTATTTTGTCTACACAGTCTGTGTCATGAACTGCACTTACGAGAAACTTAGCTTGACTGCTAAAACCATATGTCTGCTATTGGAATCACGCTCTGCGTTTAGTAATGCTTTTTTTCCAATTGATTTTTAAAATAAATATGTGGCTCGTTGCCTTATCTATACATATTGTAAATATGAATTATTATTAAGGGTCAACTGCCAAGTTTTGCACCATGCAGATATCTTATCTAAATCATTTTGCAGTTTCATTTAACCTGTTAGTAACTTTACTAATCGATAAATGACAGGATCATCCGCGAACAGTCGAAGAGAGCGCTGACATTGTATTTTAAATCATTTCTCAATATAAACAACAGTAGGCGCCCTGTAAAACTTTCTTGTGGAACGCCAGATATCACTTATGTGTTACTCAATGGCTTTCCGACATTTACTATGCACTGTGTCCTTTCTGACAGGAAATCACGAATCAAATCACATAACTGTGGCGATATTCCGTAAGCACGCAATTTGATTGGAAGACGTTTGTGAGGTACAATGTCAGAAGCCTTCCGGAAATCTAGATATACGGAATCAATTTGAGATCCCTTGTAGCTATCACTCATCACATAATATTGGTATAAGATTAGTTGTGTTTCATCTTTCGATACATTCAAATCACTTTTAACTATGGGTCAATAGGTCGTTCTCTTCGAGGTAGTTCACAATGTCTGACGAAAGTATATGTTCCATAATCGTGCTGCAAAACGAAGTCAATGACATAGGCTTGTGAGTTTACGGATCACTCTTATTTCTTTTCTAAAATATTGTAGTGACCTGTGCAATTTTCCAGTCTTAGGGTAAGGATCTTTTATTGAGCGAGCGGTTTTATATATGATACCTAGGTTTGGGACTGTTTCATCAGCATACTGTGAAAGGAACCAAAGTGGTATACAATAGGGACCGAGTGACTTATTTTTGTTAAGTAGGTTGCTTTAACAGAACAGAAATATCTATTTATAAATTATTCATGATCGCAGCTGTTCTTGATTCGAATTCTGAAATAATGGCTCCTTCTTCTTTGGCGCAAGAATTTTGGAAAGCTGTATCCAGAAATTCTGCTTTAGCAGAACTGTCATCCGTAGCATGCCCATTACTATCGCGTAATGAAGTTATTATGTTCTACTACGAAGAATTTCTATGATTACCAAATTACGTGACAGGAAAGTTCTATACATTTTTCGTATTAAATTTCGAACTATTTTATTCGAGTTTCTGTAAAATATTGTCAGTCTTAGGGCTGTAGACTGCAAATATGGGGATAAGTGAGTTTGTGGTGAAATCGTAATTACAGTTTGCAAATGTTCATCAGTTAAATAAAGAACATTCGCATGACGTGAAAACTGTCGTTCACTGTTCGATTAGTGGAAAACAAATTAGCGATCCTCTATTTCCACCATTCCATGACCTGATCAGTGTAACAACAACATACTAAAACGCTTTGCCCACCAACGAACATATTTATTGTTATATGATGTAGGAGAATGCCGCAGCTCGCATAATACTGTGTTTATGAAATTATTACGAGTATTTTCTACCAACAGGAACTAACGCCGGGGAACGTTGATAAGCAATATTGTTTATGGTCATCTGTAATGGAGTTATCGACAGAATAGAAACAGCAGCAAACCATATTCGCACATATCTCTCACAGCGGACGTTTACCATTAATTAAGAGCAGACTAAAGTGTAGCTCTATGTGCAGAAATCTTCCCGCACTCGTATTTCTAGCCAAATAAAAAGACTGGGAAAATATAACCGTAGCTGCTCGTGTTGTTTTAGCAGATCATATGTGTTGAGGTAAACAGAGATTTATTTCTGCTTTCTCAAAGCAATATTTAGTTTCGGCCTGCGTCATGTGCATTCATTTATTTTTCTCCCTGAAGGTGGATACTACCCTGGCGTCAGCTTCCATTCAGAGTAACACAGATAGAAACTTTACTCAGAAACGAAACAATTGCTACCGCTCCTGACACTGCCAATCTCGTTTGATATTACAAGAATCCAATTACCTCAATTACCTTACCTACTGTAACGAATGTATCATGTTTCACGCCGCTTGTCGGCAAGCATTTGGTATATTACAAAATCTAGCCTCGAGCATGCTGTGCTGCGGTTAATTTTCGTATGTGAGAGTATCCCTGGTGAACACTAAGGGGAGGAAAAAAATCATAATTCTGCCAAATTACCAGCGTCAGTTTTCTTGTCAGAAACGACCTGGATCGGGGTACTTGTGATAAAATTATGAAGCTGCTGATTGACAGTTGAAATAGTTTGGAGTCCCATGTGGATAGATTATACACTATTTTAAATAGATTATCTTAAAATCATTGGACTTCTTTTGGTCACCAGTCCTCCACTTACCAACTACTTAAACTAAGGAACTTTCTGGTAGAATAAATTGTGTGCCGGAACCGGAATTCAAACCTGCGATCCTTGCCTTTCGCTGGCAAGCACTCTACCGACTAAGCTACCCCGGTACGCTAAACGGTTCGTCCTCACAACTTCACTTCTGCCAGTATCTCGCGTCGTACTTTCCAAACTTCACAGAAGTTCTCCTGCGACCCTTGCAGAAATAGCACTCCTGGGAGAAAGGATGTGATGGAGACATGGCTTAGCCACAGCCTAAGGGATGTTTCCAGAATAAAACATTCACTCTGGAGCGGAGTGTGCACTAATATTGAGGGGCAAAGCTTCCAGATTCGAATCCCGGTTCGCGCACACAAATTTAATCTGCCTGGAAGTTTTATATCAGCGCGCATTCCGCTGCAGAGCGAAAGTTTCATTCTATTTAAATTAACTTGAAGTAACCCAAGGACAACACCGACGCATTCCCATAATCTAGGGAGGACTCGAACCTCCGACGGCGAGCAACAGCGCACTCCGCTGCAAGGCGTATTAGAGCGCTCAGCGAATATTTATTGTTATTAAACGACTTAACTTGCTTTCTGAACACTGGTAAAGCTATTACCAAAATTTCGGCTGAACTTATTACAAGATCCATTTTTCACAACCTACAACGTTTTGTGCTTGATTGCTTTATGTTGACGCTTTGAGTTCTGTTACGTTTCCTATTCAGTTAGCAAAATTTTCAGCTTTTATAAGATAGTTTCTAGATGTTCTTTACTACTGTGTTTGGCCTCTTCTCTTTGATCCAGGAGCCCAATTAGTGTATTCCGTACATGTGCAAGTGGCAAAGGACGTGGTGATCTTGCCGATCCGGATACGTGAAGTAGACCATACTCGTTGAGTCGCAACGTATGCGGACGTGCATTTTCATGCTGAAAACCTTCCTGTATATAAGATGGCATTAGCAGGGTGTAATAACCTGGGCAATGGAACAGGCGCAAAGTAATTGCCCCGGACAAACATAAAAGGTGAGATCGAGTTGTAATGGATAGCCCACAGACCAGGATGTTCTGGATTGGAATTGCGTGGCGTGGGCGAATGCAGTCTACGTGGTCAGCTCACCAGGTGTACGGTGTACACCTGTGCGACCACGAGTCGCAGTCTTTTCAGACATTCTCTTATCAGTTACTTTCACTCAGCGGCAAACTGCTTGAAGGTACCAGAGTAGCCATGGCGCCTTAGAGCGCTCGGCCACTATACCGCGGCTAAAGTTTATTATCCTCCTCTCCTTTTTGCTGATTGGAATTTGTATTTTGTTTCAGGTTCTTGGAGTAGTTTCAAAAGTGTTCCGCGTTAGCCTTGTGGATCACATTTTCCTATATTTTACCACATTTGTTAGGAATATTCCTTTTTGTTGTGCTCCGCATTATTTTTGTCATTCAGCAATACATCACGCAGGACTGATTGTGATTATTCTGTATTACCCGACAATAATAATTTACAGTTATTGATATGTCCGAAAAGAAGAGACAGAATTTCAATATTTGTAAATTTGCTTCCATCAGTCAACTGAAAATTTCAGTGCGCACACATTAATACGCTAGATCCCCTGCGCGAATCCAGTATAGGCTGCGAGAAAGAGGAACCAATGGGCAGGGGGAATTACAATCGTGGTGTGATACAAGCACATATTTTCAAGTTTGCCGTTGAATATATTTAAATGCCGTGAAACGACCGAAATGTTCTGATATTTCGAATTCGGAACAATAATTTAAATTTTCTCTCCTACACTCCTTTAGTCACAATTACATATCTTTTCTAACACACTACGACGAATGTACTGCGCCTCACATTTTAGTTCCTGACGTAAATTCACCCCTAACTGAGTCCACAGCTTGCGGAATACATCTGTGAAGAGATACCACTGATTAAACCGTAATTTACTGCCTGTGATAAATCCTTTGTGAATAATTATGAAGAAACAGGTTTGTTAAAGCACTTTAGATAGCAGCTTCACTATTTCCTGTAACATACTACCATCCAGCTCAGAAGTCAGAATGTAAGATTAATTCTTAATAAACAGCAAAACATCGAGACTACATTCGGTAAAGCTGCAAAAGACATGGTAATAGGTGACAGTTACTGAACTGTAAAATGAAATCGTCATAAACGCTTAACGGTTTGGTTTAGGACGATCAAATTGCACGGATGATCGCGGAGCATTGAGGGAAACAGTACGTGCATGCGCTTGTGTATATCGTTTGGTTTAGCGAAACAGCCCACTTCCAATTTGAGACGCAGAATCCGCATTTTCCGATCGGGAAGTATCTTCACAATCTGTGTCCAATTAATGAATAATCGGTGCGTTGTTGCTTGATGGCTCGGTGTCTACCGAACAATATATAAAGGTATTGCAAGATGATTTCATCCCCAATATCAAAATTCACGTAGATTTCGACAAGATTTGCTTCATTCAAGACAGATCTCGACCCCTATCGAAGCCGGAGAGTGTCTGATGTCCTGCATGAGCGTTTTAGAGT
This sequence comes from Locusta migratoria, assembly GCA_026315105.1. NCBI lineage: Eukaryota > Metazoa > Arthropoda > Insecta > Orthoptera > Acrididae > Locusta > Locusta migratoria. The sequence goes on from CM048750.1 coordinate 324,384,209, forward strand.
CGCATTCTGGCTCTGGGGTATCCACAGGCCACTACATAAGCATTGACTGGCAACAATATTCTTCGGATCTGTACACATGCGACACCTTTTTGTGGGGTATATTAAAGACAAAGTGCACAGCAATTATCCCCATACCGATCTGGACATAACAATACAGGAGGTCTATATTCCAGCACTTCAGTGGGTCATATAGAATTTCGCTATTCATCTGCTCCACATCATCGTCACGAGATGGCAGGCCTCTCGAACACGTCGTAGATTCGAATATCTGTATGACATTTACGTGATGAATGTGTGCACACAACAGTTTGTAAATGATTTAAGCTTCCATAGAGCACCTGGAGATGAAACAAAATCGGATGCACTCGGCCTGTGAAGCCATCCACATATTTTATGGTGTACACCCATCATATCAAATAAAACACAAAAAACGCACTGCATAGTCATCAGGATGATCTTAAAAAGGAAATTACATCAGTTTGAAAGCAAAAGAATGGATTCATTGAACAGAATACACATTAAACTAAAACAATCACAATTGTCGTATTAAAAGGCTTATCTGAAATTGGCTCATCTGATCTCACTCACTGTAACCAGAAAGTGATGCAGAGTCACCGATATTAGCAACTAAAATATTCACTACTGGCCATTAAAATTGCTACACCAAGAAGAAATGCAGATGATAAACGGGTATTCATTGAACAAATATATTAAACTAGAGCTGACATGAGATTACATTTTCACGCAATTTGGGTGCTTAGATCCTGATAAATCAGTACTCAGAACAACGACCTCTGGCCGTAATAAAGGCCTTGATACGCCTGGACATTGAGTCAAACAGAGCTTGGATGGCGTGCACAGCTACAGATGCCCATGCAGCTTCAACACGATACCACAGTTCATCAAGAGTAGTGACTGGCGTATTGTGGCGAGACAGTCGGCCACCATTGACCAGACTTTTCAGTTGGTGAGAGATCTGGAGAATGTGCTGGATAGGGCAGCAGTCGAATATTTTCCGTGTCCAGAAAGGTCCGTATAGGACCTGTAACATGCGGTCGTGCATTATCCTGCTGAAATGTAGGATTTCGCAGGGATCGAATGAAGGGTAGATCCACGGATCGTAACACATCTGAAATGTAACGGCCACTTGTCAAAGTGCAATCGATGCGAACAAGAGGTGACTAACACGTGTAACCAATGGCATCCCATACCATCACGCTGGGTGATACGCCAGTATGGTGATGACGAATACACGCTTCCAATGTGCGTTCACCGCGATGTCGCCTAACACGGCTGCAACTATCATGATGCTGTAAACAACACCTGGTTTCATCCGAAAAGATGACGTTTTGCCATTCGTGCACCCAGGTTCGTCGTTGCGTAAACCATCGCAGGCACTCCTGTCTGTGATGCAGCGTCAAGGGTAGCCCCAGCTATAGTCTTCGAAATGGTAGTCCATGCTGCTGCAAACGTCGTCGACCTGTTCGTGCAGGTGGTTGTTGTCCTGCAAACGTCCCCATCTGTTGACTCAGGGATCGAGATGTGGCTGCACGATCCGTTACAGCCATGCGGATAATATGCCTGTCATCTCGACTGCTAGTGATACGATGCCGTTGGGGTCCAGGAAGGCGTTCCGTATGGCGTCCTGAACCTACCGATTCCATATCCTAACAGTCATTGGATCGCTACCAAACCGAGCAGCAATGTCGCGGTACGATAAACCGCAATCGCGATAGGCTACAATCCAACCTTTATCAAAGTGGAAAACGTGATGGTACGCATTTCTCCTCCTTACACGAGGCATCACAACAATGTTTCGCCAGGCAACGCCGGTCAACTGCTGTTAGTGTATAAGAAATCACTTGGAATCTTTACTCATGTCAGCACGTTGTAGGTGTCGCCACCAGCGCCAACCATGTGTGAATGCTCTGAAAAGCTAATCGTTTGCATATCACAGCATCTTCTTCCTGTCGGTTAAATTTTGCGTCTGTATGACATCTTCTTAATGGCCAGAAGTGTCCACAAAACGCTTTGAGCAGACTTCAGGATGTTCTAAAGATCAGTTTGAAAGCAAAAAACTGGATTCAATGAACAAATAAACATGAAACTTCCTCGCAGATTAAAATTTCGTGCCTAAGACGGGACTCAAACCTAGGACTTTTGCCTTTCGCGGGCAAGCGCCCTACCGACTGAGCTATCCCGACACGACTCACGATGCTGCCTCACAACTTTACTTCCGGCAGTACGTCGCCTCCTACTTTCCAAACTTAACAGAAGCTCTCCTGCGAAACGTGAAAGACTAGCACTCCTGGAAGAAAGGATATGGTGGAGACATGGCTTAGCCACAGCGTAGGGATGTTTCCAGACTGAAACTATTCACTCTGCAGCGGAGTGTGCGCTGATATGTAACTTCCTGGCAGATTAAAATTGCGTGCCGGAACGGGGACTCGAACCTGGGACCTTTGCCTTTTGCGGGCAAGCGCTCTACCGACTGAGCTTTCCCGACACGACTCACCTAAGCCTAAGAGATGTTTCCAGAATGAAACTTTCATTCCGCTGCAGAGTGAATAGTTTCATTCTGGAAACATCCCTAGGCTGTGGCTAAAACATGTCTCCACCATATCCTTTCTTCCAGGAGTGCTAGTCTTGCATGGTTCGCAGGAGAGCTTCTTAGAAGTTTGGAAAGTAGGAGGCGAGGTACTGGCGGAAATAAAGTTGTGAGGCGGCATCGTGAGTCGTGTCGGGATAGCTCAGTCGGTAGAGCGCTTGCCCGCGAAAGGCAAAGGTCTCAGGTTCCAGTCCGGGTTCCGGCACACAATTTTAATCTGCCAGGAAGTTTCAAAGTAGCGCACACTCCGCTGCAGAGTGAAAGTTTCATTCTGGAAAATAAACATGTAACTAAAATATTCGCATTTGTCTAATTGCCACAATGGGTTACCAAAATTGGTCTAACTGACTTCCATAAAAAGGCTTATCTGAAGTTGACTCATCTGTCCTTACTCACTGTAGCCAGAAAATGATGCAGTCACCGGAATTGAAAAATAGGTATGGCGTAGTGCTTTTACATCGCTTAAGCACATTGGTTGACAACAAGCTGAACATTTATAATTCGTTGTCGTCCTAAATTTTGTTCCAGCTATGCGCTTTCTCCTTTTGTGAAGATAATGTGCGGATTTTTCATATTCCCCATCGGTAAAAAAAATTTCACAGAGTTTGCAGCTAAATCGACATTCCCCTAGAATCCACACTTCGCCTGGATGGTTGTCCAATTACAAGTTTTTGAGACAAGGTATTAACAAATGTTATCCTTTTAGTGGTTCAGGCGCACTCCCATTCGAAATCACTTACGAATTGATGCCGGTGACGATAAGGCAAGCAAGTAATGACAACATAGGCTAGCGCCTCGTGTTCCGAATGACACTGAAAGTTTCACTGATTTGATCAGCTGATTCTGCTCCAGCTTTTGGGTTATAGTAATAATAACCTTAGGTTTGTTCTGCTGTTCTATAATATTATCATTGGTATCACCTTCATAGAGTGAGGGAACCAGGACCTTATTATCGCTAGGTTTGGCACATCAGAACCTAAAGTGATGCTGTTGTTGAAGCCAAACAAGCCAGTACAGTGTACAAGAAACTTCTTGATTTTCACCAGATGATCGTATTATCGTATTGTATAACATTTTGGGAGAACATAAATTGTTTAATAAATAGTAGTAAAGAAATGCACTTAGATTTGTTTTTAATTTCGTTACGGAATATCGGTACACTATGGACGAAAAGACTTATTCAAATGTTCAAAAAGCTATGGGATCAAACTGCAGTGGTTATCAATCCATAAGCTTCGAAACTAGTTAAACTAAGTTACTCTAAGGACAACACAAACACCCATGCCGCAAGGGGGACTCGAACCTCCGACGACAAGTAACCGCGCACTCTGCAGCAAGGTGTCTTAGAGCGCTCAGCGAAGATTTATTGTTATTAACCGACTTAACTTGCTTTCTGAGCACAGTCAAATCTATTACCAAAATTTCGGCTGAAATTATTACAGGAGCCATTTTTCACGACCTACAACGTTTTGTGCTTCATTGCTTTATATTGACGCTTTGAGTTCTGTTACGTTTCCTATACAGTTACCACAATTTTCAGCTTTTATACCGATAGTTTCTAGATGTTCTTTACTAATGTGTTTGGCCTCTTCTCTTTGATCCAGGAGCCCAATTTCTGTATCCCGTGCATATACAAGTGCCAAAGGATATGTTGATCTTGCTGATCCGGATACGTGTTGTAGACCATGCTTGTTGAGTCGCAACGCATGCGGACGTGCAGTGTCATGCTGAAAACCTTCCTGTATATAAGATGGAATTAGCAGGGTGTAATAACCTTGGCAATGGAACAGGCGCAAAGTAATTGACCCCCAGAGTTACTCCAGGGTCCGACGATTCCTTCATTACTCTCTAGTCAGGTACAACAACCTAATAAAAGATTTGGTTTCAATTAGGTGTGTTCCCTTACCCACTCAAAAATAACGAAATGCATTAAAATCCACTCTTTCACGCATTAGGTTGGACTTTACGTGTTTACCACCATCTCAATTCAGAACAAGATTTGTAGACAGTTTGCTAATACTCCATTCTAAGTAACTGGAAAATTATATTATTGTAGGACACGCAATTTAAGAGATATGATGTCATAAAAACTGCAGTGATACAGGTAAGAGTAGGGTAAGAGTAAGGTAGAACCGATGGATAAAGAGGGAAGGAAGAGATTGAATACCATACTCCGACAACATGGAAATTGACCTTAGCTTTAATAATTTATATTTTTATCCTTTTTCTTCAGATTACTGGAGAATAATTCTTATTATGTCCGTTTTAACACTTTATGATCATACCAAAAGTGATTGGCACAATAAATCGGTTTATCAAGTACAACTGTTATGTCCGTATTTTTATTCGTTCCCGTCCACTGTAGCTTCTACGCAGCCCTAACAGGTGGTGAATCATTATATGATTCCGGTAAAGTTCAGGACATTAAGTTGGGATTGCAACTGTGGCTGTCTTTTAGCGATGACAAAGCATTCAGACCTCGTTTCTACCGTTCACCTTTATCATTCCGGGCATTTCGTGTGGTCCTCACGAGACTGCTGATAAACTACACGATGTCCCTGGGGGAGCCGGTTTGCTTAGCAGAGAGTGCGGCATTGGTGCTGTTTGATGAGTCCAACGAGAGGAACGTCCGTCTGGTGTGGGAAAGCGAGTCAGCTGCGCTCGTAAAACTCGGCAGATAAGCCGCGGGGGACGGCGCGGCGGTGAGATAGGAGGCGGTGCAGGGACGGACGCGATGACGTCACAGCCAGCAGGCCGGCAGCCACGCCTCGCGCGGAGCGGACGGCCGAGGGACGGCGTGTTGAGCGCAACCAGGGAGTATCCCGGCACACGGTACACTTTGATCTCCGCATCTGGAAACCAAGGACTACCTGCAGCGAGTCATCTCCGAAATATTCCCACATGGCTCACACGTAAGTCGCTAGCGGGGCCTTTCAGATAATCTGTGAATTGGCCGTCTCCGTATACTCTGACACATGGACTGCCTCTCACCCGTGCTGCCATTTAAATACAAACTCCCCACGTCTCATCTGAAGCTACGTACGTCTACCTGATTAATCTGTGAATCACATTGAGATGTCTAGCAGAGGGTTCAACGAAAAATACTATATACCAGTGTTTTTCAACCTTTTCGAATATGTGACCCCCATCCAAATTAAAATATTCTGGCGAATTCCCTTCTCACGAACCACAACCAAACAATGTTATCTCAAAGGAAATAAATTTAATTTATTTTCATTTGCACCAGCTTCCTTTTAAATTCTTAGACGAAGTTTCTTTGAGAGTTTTTTGGAATAGAACGTGCATCCTTTTTTGCAGATGATTTCAGACAAAAAATATATTTTGCTTAACGATTCCATCGCATTTCAGGCTATACTCAGAAGCGAATTATGCTCATTATGAAAGGTCCCACTGTATAGATAGTTTGTACAAATCAAATGTTCAAATGTTTGTATAGCTTATGGGACTTAACTACGGGGGTCATCAGTCCCTAAACTTACTAACTACTTATGAACTAACTAATACTAAGGACGACACAAATATCCATGCCCGAGGGGGATTCGAACCCCCGACCGTAGTGGCCGTGCAGATCGTGACTGGCGCACCTCAGTCCCCTCGGCCACCGCGCCCCCCCCCCCTCCATCCCCCTGTGGGTTGAAAAACACTGCTATATACCATTATCGAATAGAACGCAAGAAGGAAGCGTACATAATGTATCCATTCGATGTCGGATTCCTCTTATTTCGTTTTCATGTTCTTTTCTCCCTTTATAGGGGGTGAGCCTATAGTTTCACTATTGGACGAGAATATCGGCGACCATAGTTTTTAGAACATTTTGCCGCAACTAAATGTGCCGTTGTTGCAATGATTCCCACTACAACTCCTGTATGATTTCCCCTGTATCGTGATATTACAAATCAAGCTGTCTTTCTTTGTAGTCTTTAGATGTCCTCCATCAGTCCTACCTGATAGGATCCTACACCGCACGGAAATACTCCAAAAAAGGTGGACAAGCGTAATGTACGCAGTCTCTCTAGTAGTTCCGCTGCATCTTGTATGTGTCTACTTTCTATGTGTGACTTCCTATTGAAGTCTGTTCTTCTTGTAGTTCCCAGATATTTAATTTGGAACCCAAAATTTTGATTTCTTCACCTTGTATACGATCTTTATAGGATTCCATTTAGTACTCACGTGGACGCCTTTCATTCTTTAGGATCAATTGCCAGTTTCCGCAACATAGCAGCATACGGATATCTAAATACGAGTTGGTTTACATCTTCCCTCTCTCCCACATCGCGTAAATTCAAATGTTTGTAAATCTATGGGACTTAACTACTATGGTCATCAGTCCCTATGATTACAAACAACTTACATTAACTTATGCTAAGGACAACAAATACACCCATGCCCGAGGGAGGACTCGAACCTCCGACGGCGAGCAGTGGCACGCTCCGCAGCTATGCGCCTTGGAACGCTCCGGCACTCAACCAAATGTTCAAAAATTTTCAAATGTTTGTAAAGGTTGTGGGACTTAACTGCGGAGTCATCAATCCCTAAACTAACAAACTAATTATGAACTAACTTATACTCAAGACAACACAAACATTCTCGCCCAACGGAGGATTCGAACTCCCGACGCAGGAGGCCGCGCGATCCGCAACGTGGCGCTCCAGACCGCTCGACTACTCCCGCGCGGCGCCACTCAACCGCGGCACATCGCGTAAATAGGTAGGGAAGAGCAGACTGCCAATAACACTGTCCTGAAGAACATGTAATGTCTGTTTTAACCGATGGATTTTTATCAGTTTCTGCGAAATGTGTCCTCTCTGATATCTCCAATACAGTCAGAGGTCCGAGGCGACATTCCATAACTACTTAATGTAATCAAAAGCCATTTCTGAGTTACTATGCTATCAGGAGCCTTGTGGAAATCAAGAAATATGGGATCAATTTGTGATCCCTTGTCGATACAACTAATTACTTCATATGACTAAAGAGTTACTTGTGTGTCAGAAGATATGTTTTAAATCCGTGTTAACCATGGGTTATGAGACAGTTCTATTAGAGGAAATTCTTAATATGTGAACACAGGATTTTTAAAATATCCTGTTGCAAATTGACGTCAGTGATATAGGCCTGTAATTCAGTGTGTTAATCGTAGTGCCATTCCTGAATACCGTTGTGACCTGTCGAACATTCCAGTCTTTTCGTACAGATCCTTCGCGGAGCTAGCAACTGTATATCGTGTTCAGTATGGAGCTATGTCATCGCCATATTCTGACTGGAACATAGTTGGTATAGCGTCACCTGGAAAGGATGCAAAAATTTGAAAACTGATATCTATTGATATCTATGAGAAATTGCACTTTACTAAACTTATTTACTATGTATTTTTCTGGATAAAGACTGTAGTGTTCTGACATTTTGAATTCCTTTTGTACACTTATATAGATGGTGATTATTGTAGAGAGGCGATGAACACTTGTTGAATGCAGTGGCGTATATTGTGTGCTATCAAAGCTATCACCGAAGCCCATATCTAAAGCAAACCAGAGATTAAGAACCAATATTAACAAAAATGGCAATAGAAGCCAGTTACCGTAGTGTGGAATATGCCTCGACAGCTTCAGTCCAACAGTGGGAAGAGCAGAGCTTCGGACGCTCACTGCCGCAGCCTTCGCTAAGGTATGGTGTAGGGAGGGGTGGAGTGGGATTGTGCGGCCAACAGTACGACAAGGCTTCGGAATCCCTCAACGCAATACAACCACTAGAGCTTCCGAAATGTGCCGAACGGACACGACTCGCTCTTGGCGAATTCCGCATCAGTTTAAAGCAACAAAGAGTGTGTTTGTTACGTTTCACAACAGCTGTATTGGTGTTATTTATTTCATTGTGTGCAGTGTACTTTAACAGTTCATAGTATTATTTGTTCAAAATGGATGGCAATGTATAATTAAACAATTATTTTGATTCTCCTTCCATAAATATGAAACTTTTGTATAAAACTTTTTATGTATATACATTTTTCCTTACAGCATAGTATTTTAGAATCGATATAAGTGTGAAATAATTTCATTTTGTTTGTATTCCGTAACGAGCTGCGGAGATCCGTCCGTTTTGGATTACATTGGTGGATCTTGTACCTTTCTTTCTTCTTCACATTTGAGGCAAGGGAGTATTACGTAAATTAATAATAATAATAATAATAATAATACATTTTCAGAAGAGTATAATCTTAATTTCTAATAATTGTATAACATTTGGCGAGAACATAAATTATTTAATGAATAATAGTAAAGAAATGCACATAGATTTGTTTTTAATTTCGTTAAGGACGAGAAGACTTATTGAAATGTTCAAAAAGCAATGGGATCACACTGCAGTGGTCATCAATCCATACGCTTAGAAACTAGTTAAACTAAGTTACTCTAAGGAGAACTGTTAAATCCATTACCAAAATTTCGGCTGAACTTATTACAGGAGCTATTTTTCACAACCTGTAACGTTCTGTGCTTCATTGCTGTTACGTTTCCCATGTAGTTACCACAATTTTCAGCTTTTATACCGATCGTTTCTAGATGTTTTTTACTACTTTGTTTCGCCTCTTCTCTTTGATCCAGGAGCCCAGTTTGTGTATTCCGTACTTGTTCAAGTGGCAAAGGACGTGGTGATCTTGCTGGTCCGGATACGTGTTGTAGACCATGCTCGTTGAGTCGCAACGTATGTGGACGTGTAGTGTCATGCTGAAAACCTTCCTGTATATCAGATGGTATTAGCAGGTTGTAATAACGTGGGCAATGGAGCAGGCGCTGGTTACTTTGACCCGGACAAACATAAAAGGTGAGAGCGAGTTGTAATGGATAGCCCACAGACCACGATGCTCTGGATTGGACGTGCGTGCCGAGAGGGAATGCAGTCTATAGTGGTCAGCTCACCAGGTGTACGCTGTACGTCTGTGCGACCATGAGTCGCAGTCTTTTCAGACGTACTCTTATCAATTAGGACGACGCAGTACTTTCAGTCATCAGCAAAATCCTTGAAGGCACCAGAGTAGCTATGACTGGTGGTGTCGTGGTGTCAGTGGCAACCGACAACCACAAGTTCAGGTCGGTCATCGAGAGACCATCTGATCATCTTCGCGGCGAACGAAAGTAAACTCGCCCATGCAACAACAACGATTAACTGATCTAGGAATCGCGCATAGGGTAGAACTAATTTGTCTCAGCGATGTAAAACACTTCTGGCAGAGACGTAGAATGAGGTGACATACGTCATACCCCCTAAGAGAGACTCCTTTTGGCAGGCGAAGTGCAGCAACTCAATATGGCGTGGATCTCAACAAGTAGTAGGGAATCCCTTGCTGGATTGCTGAGCTATGCTGCCACGTAGTCGCCAGAAATTGTGAAAGTATTGCACGTAAAGTGTTTGCATGCCCGAAATGGCCTCTCGATTATGTGCGATGGGAATCACGTCAGACGATCTGAGAGGATGCCATTCGCTGCAAATGCCCTGAATGTTTATGAAACCAATCGCGAACAGTTGTGGTCGAGTAACATGGCGCATTGTCATCGATAAGTATCCCATCGTTGATTGGGAACGTGAAGTCTCTGAATGGAGGCAAATGGTCTCAAAGTAGCCGTACATAACCATTTCCAATTAATGCTCATGTGGTCTGCACCACACTCGAATACTACCAAGAGATTTTACCAATTGAAACTGGAATTCCTCTAAAAAAAAGTCAGTGCCTCTTCCAGTCTTCTAGGGTCCAAATAATATGGCTACGATCGCAGTAGAGGCACTGTAGGCGTTGTCGTGATTCAGAAAGGACATTCGCGCCATTCGTCTCTTACCTTAGCCCATTAACGTCAAAGTTCACCGCACTTTCCTAATCAATACTTTCGTCGTACGTCCGAAATTCATTTTACCGCTATTTCACGCAGTGTTGATTGTCTATTATGCCGTCCTGTCACAAGCTGTGGAAACGCACATGGAATTACACGTACCACTACCCAGTGAAGTGGGAAAGGAGGGATTTAGTATGTTAAATTTTTGCTGCGTGGAGTGGAACGTGGTCAGCGAGATGTGAATACGTTTTCACGTGGCAAGCAGAACTTTTCATCTGGCATTTTGCAAACTGGACTATATATTTCATGCCTTTCTTCGTTGTAGCGTACGATGTATGAATAAAATGTTTTTAAGCGAGAAAATTGACGAAATTTTAAAAACTCGTCATTTTGATATATTTAGTACAATAAAATTATCGGAAAGTACGTATTGACAGCTTTAAAGGTTATATTATTTAACGTCAGTTAGTGTTGTAATTTGTGTACCACGAAAGAATATCGCTCCTATTCTACGGTACAAAGCCATCGCGTTATTTAGATGATATAACAAGTTTTCGATGTTTTAGAGATGTATCAGAGGATTCCAATGTAGTAGAAAAATAGTGTAGTTGGTAGTGTCACAACCTGTGAAACAGAAGTCGCAAGTGTATGGGATTCGCTCTATCTATTTGGAATTCCTTTTGTGTTTCATAAATATTACTTGATATTTCTCATTAATTTAATGTAAGTATCGTATCTGAAATTAATTGTTACCTATTTTTAAGAAGAAGAATTAGCACGGTGGTTAGTGTCACGAGATATGGAGGAAAAGAGATATAAATAAAGGTTTTAACAACTTGGTTTAATTACGTTATATGAATATTTTTCTGTCCACGAGAGAATTTGATAGGTTTTTCGTGCTAGGGCACAGTAGCCAATAAATTTCAAGACATTGTCTTACGACGCTCTGTTTCTCCGACGGCGTTTACAACCTGGGGCAGTTCAGTGCAGTGTTGGAATATTTCAGTTTCACAGAGCAAAGAGAACATGGCTAGCGTGTGATAACGGAAGTAAATGTTATAATGACGGAACAGTGTTTATATACAAAACTAAAAGCCAAAATTCTCACAAGGAACATTATCGAGCTGAGACGTTGTCCCGAATGTGTGAACAAGTTAAATGTATCAGGGAAAACCTATAATATGCGAAGCATAAGAACTTTTAATGTGCAGAATATGTACAATGTGCAAAATAGGAATATAAGAGAGATCAATAGAAATTGAATTGGTGCAGATGTATTTATCAGTTGATATATATTTTTGTTTTACCAAATGTCATTTGTCGTACATTTCATTTTCATTATCAACTGATTTCAGATATATGTACCGTCTTGGTGTTTCTCGAAAAAATTACAGTTTCTGGAACTGAACTGGGTGCCATGTGCAAGGAAAGGTACAGCTATACCTATGACACAGGGAAGCTGCGATATTGAGGATTTTAACGATCAGTAACAGAGGAACCGTGAACTTTTATGCACGTCCATTTTTGTAAACTTATCTATATATGCGCCAGCCCGCAATAGTCTCTGGAGAGATCCGCGGATGCAAATCACGGTGGGGAGCACTTTCCGTGGGATTTGGCGGGCCTTTTCGGAGCGTGCAGTAGCTGGATAGACAGCTCGTGTGGCGTACTCCACGTAGAAGAACAAGTGCCGTGTGACGTCGGCTTTAGAGTGGCGACTCTACGCCGTAGGTCACTACATCATTAGTAGTGAGGCGTAATCACTAAAATTTGGAGCTCTTCACACTGTGCGTAACTGAGTGCCGAATTCACTAAATGGAATGACTTGTGCGTTTGACTTCACTACCATTCCGGGTTCAAAAGGTGTTAATTTCAGACGTGCTGCTGTGATCAAGTCTGAAACCTTTTCACGTGAATCACCGGAGTTCAAGTGTCTGGGCTGTCAATGCACCGACGTTCTGTACGTTGTGTACGCCATAGTAGTGCAACCTCTGTGCATATCGCTACCTGTGACTTTTATCACTGTACTGTAAGAGTTCCGTATATTATTGCCGATTAATTACAGATTCGTGACGGGGCATTGCTCACAAAATGATCTACTTATGTTATATTCATTGCTGCAAGTGGTTCCATAAAGAATTTCACGTTTCGGAAGCCGAGTATCCGGGAAGTAGTGTGAATGGAGTAGCATTTGATTTTGTTTATGGAATTGGTGAGAGCCTAAAAATACATGTGTAGTCAATGTAACTTCATTTTTGCGTGATACGTGAAAAGGCTCACCTAATAGCCGAAAATGACACAGAAGGTTCATTCTCCAATGTTTTTAAGAAGCAATTTTTACGTAAAAAGCGACATACTTTGGGTACGTCTGTCGCGACGGAGTCGAATAAGAAGTTGTATTTTTTTTTCTTTTGCCTCTGGAAATATCGGTAAGATACCAAGATTTCGTATGTATCCTCCTTCGTGGTTGGAGTAAGACAGTCGCTAACTGTAGGCTTCCGCTTTTCAAAGCAGATGACGGCTTCTCATTGGTTGGTTTACGTCACTATTTACAAGCCCTTGCCATCACATCGTGAAGTAAACCCATACATACCCATATATATCCACATAAATAGTCTGCAAATCAAAGTGAAGTGCGTTGCAGAGGTTTCATCGAACCGATTTTATTATCTAGGCCTATCTCTACATTTCCATTCTCCAACAACGTGCGGCAAATAGGAACGCCTAAATCTTTCCGTTTTCGACGTTATTTCTCTTAGTTTATGTAGGTAGGTGTTAACAAAATATTTTCGCTTTTGGTGGAGAAAGTTGGAGAATGAAATTTCGCAAATAAATCTCTCAACAAGGAATATCACCTTTCTGTTAATGTGTTCCACCACATTCGTAGATCATTTCCGTAACTCTCTCTCCATTATATCATGAAAATAAAACACGACCAGCCTTTCATTGAACTTTTTCTATATCCTTCATCTGTCCCACTGGGATCACATATTGCACAACAATACTCGCAAATAGGACGCACTAGTGTAGGCAGTTTCCGTAGTAGAAATGTTGCATCTTCTAAGTGTTCTCCCAATGAACGTGCCTTTTGGTCGCCTTCCTTACAACATTTTCTATGTGTTCTCTCCATTTATAGTTGTTCGAAATTGTTTTCGTTAGGTTTTTAGTTGAATTTACGGCCTGTAGATTTGGCGGATTTACAATGGAAATGAAGCTTAACGGATTCTTTTAGTGTCCGTATAGATCACTTCACACTTATCCATACTCACGGTCAAATGCTAATTTTTCCGCCATGCAGATATCGTATTTAAATCATTTTGTGATTGCTCACCAACAAAGGTTCGAGTCCTCCCTCGGGCTTCGGTGTGTGTGTTGTCCTTAGGTTAGTTTAACTTCGTGTAAGTAGTTTGTAAGCCTAAGGACTGATGGACTGATAACCACACTATTTAAGTCCCACTGATTTCCAACATTTGATTTTTTTTAATGATTGCCAAACCGTCTAACAGAGCTACGAACAGTTTCCTAAACCGTTTATAAATATAAGGAACAACAGGGGCCCAATAAACTTTCCTGGGGAACGCCAAAAAGAATATAGTCGAAAACTTGGTATCTCACCTATATTTGACGTCTCAAGAAAACATTTTATGTAGTAATATAGTTTGTAAATATTCCGGGATGTTATAAATTTCTACATAATACTTATAACTGAAGGTCGTGTCTTTGAGAGCCAAGGTTTATTCTAGAAGACTGACACCTTTCGCGATTGCTCGATATCCACGTTGGAACTAAATTAGAGCCTTCTACTAACACAACAGAAGAAAAGTGCGCACACTGTCGTATGAGTTAATAAAAATGTATCGTCAATTGGTGTAAAAGAAGAAAGAATGCCAATTACGTTCTTTGTCAGTTTCGAACGTGTGTAACTGTTTTACAATCGTCTGCAATCGGCAGCCAAATTCAATCGGAGGCTTTCTCACCCAATGGCCCTAACCATTGCAAAAAAATTCATCCAGCACGTAGAGCACAATCCAATTGCCACTTACTGCGCCTCGATGGCCCCTGAACAAAAGTTCAATTTTACGATCCGTGCGGTATTGGATTTTATAATTACGCTGCAATTTCGTTCTGCTTACGAATGGCAGCAATTATAAAGCTCACTGTTATCTCAGATCGATCTGTAATGCAATTTGCCTAAGCTATGGACATTCCCTTTACTGTTATGGAATCGATATTACTCGTGCGTTTGTATGTACGCAAGCGCTCCGTCTCTCTCTGCATACCCAAGTATAAGTCTGTGTATGTGTGTGTGTGTGTGTGTGTGTGTGTGTGTGTGTAACTTGCCCATCGCTTCAATAAATTCCCAATAACATTCCATACGCACCGTGCTTAATAACTTGTGAAGGATTATTGAAAGGGAAAAATGACGAGCTCATTTAACGCTAGTACAATAACGATCACGAACTTCTCACTGGGTGTTATTCACGGATCGATGGTAATTACGAAATACGAATCACCGAAATTCCATTTTCCTGCACTCATATTAAGGCAGCTCGTATCACTGTCACTGTATATCTGAGAAATGAAATTATCAAAGTTGGTAGTTTATGGTACACATAAACAGGGCCAGAATAATCCAAAAGATAGGTCACAAATACTAAAACAACTTCATTATTTTTCAGATTATTTTTTAGCTGCCAAAGGTTAGATAGTAAATTTTTGTTCAGAAAGTTTCAAACATCAAGCAAAAATGGTTTGTAAAATAATTTAAGGTTTTTCTTTTTAGAATAAATGAAAGTACGTTCAGCATTAGCTGCATTCTGATCCTTTAGTAGGTCAACTAGTTTCGCACTGCTGTAAGTGTTTCGTCAGGTGGAAAGTAGTTATTTTGTAGCGCCCTAAGAAATTTACGCAGTCTAAAGGTTCTAGTTATCCTTACGACGGGAATAAATAAATTTAATAATAAGGGTATTCCTGTGAGTCAAAATAATTATCTACCATAAAAAGTAGTCATCAGTGGGTAAAAGCATTCATTAGATTCCCCGGTAAATATTGCAGCATGGATGAATTTTTATTTATTTTACAAAAAAAATATAGAATTATTTTTAAGGCATTTTTATGTGTTTTGATAATTTGTGAACAATAATTGTTTTACCTTGCCCAGCCATTACGTCGATGACAGCAGTAGAAAACTGGGAGGCAGAACATAATAAGGAAAGAGATGGATTTCATAAGAGGAAGAGGCTGTGATTCATTTGTTTCAAATATGGCGCGTTTAGCACTAAACTGAGCAGCAACTGTACAAATAGGAATCGAATGATTGCTATTTTGCAGCTTAAAGTGAAAATCGTGTTTGTAAAAAATGTTGTTCAGTCATTATTAGCATCAACTTCTTTAGGGACTCAGTTTTTGTGAGAAAAAGCCACATAGCTGTCGTTATGAAGCTGAAACATTCTTTCATGTATTTCGCAGTTCATGTTGGCTTGTAGCTGGCAGGCAAACTTTGCATCTGGCTAGACAGGAGAATTTGGTGTGATAAACGGTGTACGCAGTGGGGCGAAGGAGTGAATTTATCAGCTCTGTGTCCAGAAGGTAATGCGGAGAGCTGTACAAATTCTGTACTGTAATGCCAGTTAGCAAGACTTTAATGATCCTCTATGAGTGAAATCAAGACTAAATATATCCTACGTTTTCAAATGTCTGTTTATTACTCCTCTGACTTCTTACTTACCAAAACGTTAAGTATAGCGCCGCCAGAAATTGATATATCCGTTTAGTGTTTTCCAATTCTCCCAGTATTTATTGTTGAAACAATGCACATGAAGTCCATTAAATCATGATATTAATTGGACAAGTGGTCCTGAAATGCTAGGT
Source organism: Locusta migratoria (assembly GCA_026315105.1). Taxonomy (NCBI): domain Eukaryota; kingdom Metazoa; phylum Arthropoda; class Insecta; order Orthoptera; family Acrididae; genus Locusta; species Locusta migratoria. The sequence continues at coordinate 324,400,532 of CM048750.1, forward strand.
ATCGACTCATGCTGTGCTGTATCGACCCATATAAGTGCATGCGCTCTCTCGCACCAATTGAATCGTGGATATGGAGAATACTGTATGCAGTAAGTTACTTGAGGCCTAGTTGCCATTTTATGTTGTTGTTGTTGTGGTCTTCAGTCCGGAGACTGGTTTGATGCAGCTCTCCACTCTATCCTGAGCAAGCCTCTTCACCTCCTCATAAGAACGAACCTGCATCCATTTGAATCTGCTTACTATATTCATCTCTTGGCCTCCATTTGCGATTTTTACCCCACACACTTCCCTCCAAATCGAAATTCACGAGTCCTCCATGTCTAAGATTGTGTCCAACTAATCGATCCCTTCTTCCCTTTCTCCCCAATTCTGTTCAGTGCCTCCTCATTAGTTACGCGATCCACCCATCTAATCTTCAGTAATCTTCTGCAGCACCACATTTCAAAAGCCTCTGTACTCTTCCTGTCCGCACTGTTTATCGTCCATGATTCACTCCCATACAAAGCAACATTCCACACAAATACTTTCAGAAACGATTTCCTTACACTTAAATTAATATTCAATGTTTATAAACTTCTCTTTTTCAAAAACGCTTTTCTTCCCATTGCCATTCTCCATTTTATATCCTCTGTACTCCAACCATCGTGTGTTATTTTACTACCGAAGAAACAAACCTCATCTACCACCTTTATTGTTTCGTTACCGAATCTAATTTCTTCAGCGTCGGCCGATTTTCGTAGACTGCACTCCATTACCCTTGTTTTGCTTTTGTTAATGTTCATTTTATACGCACCTTCCAACACACTGTCCATTCTGTTCAACTGCCCTTCCAGGTATTTTTCTGTCTCTGACAGAATTACAATGTCATCGGCAAAACGCAATGTTTTTATATATTCACCCTGAAATTTCTCCTTGCTTTCCTCTATAGCTTGGTCAATGTACAAATTGAATATCATTGGGGAAAGGCTACAACCCTGACTTACACCCTTTCCAACACCTACATCCCTTTTCACGCCCTTCAACTCTGATAACTGCTTCTGGTTTTTATATAATTTGTAAATAACCCTCCGTTCCCTATATTATTCTCGTTCATATTTTAGAATTTGAAAGAGTGTATTTCAATCAATAGTGTCAAAAGCTTTCTCCAAATCTACAAAAGCTGAAAATGTAGGTTTGCCTTTCTTTAATCTCTTCTAAGATAAGTCGTAAACTGAGTATAGCCTCCCGTGTTCCTACGTTCTTCCAGATTCCGAGCTGATCTTCCCCGAGGTCAGGTTGTTCCAGCTTTTCCAATCGTGTTAAAATTTTGCAACCATGACTTATCAAACTGATGGTTCTGTAATTTCCACACCTGTCTGTGCCAGATTTCTTTGGAATGGGGATTATTACATTTGTCTTAAAGTCTGAGAGTATGTCACCCATCTTACACACCAGGTGAAACAGTTTTGTCATGACTGACTCTCCGAGAGACTTTAGTATATCTGAGGGAATGTCATCTACTCCCATGGCCTTGTTCTGACCTAGGGCTTTCAGGCCTCTGTCAAATTCTTCTCTCAGTATATCCTATTTCATCTTTATCTATTTCCTCTTCAAAAATGTTCAAATGTTTGTAGACCTTATGGGACTTAACTAGGGGATCATCAGTCCCTAAACCTACAAATTACTTATGAACTAGCTTATACTAAAGACGACACAAACATCCATGCCCGAGGGGGGATTCAAACCCCCAACCGCAGCGGCCGTGCAGACCATGACTGGCACGCCGCAGACCGCTCGGCCACTGCGACCGGCTATATTTCCTCTTCCCTTACTACAATATTGTCTGTAAGTTCATTTCCTTTGTAGAGCTCCTCTATACAGGGTGACTCACTTAACCCTTGTACCGCAAATGTTGAGGAAACGGAACGGATTGGTAGTCAAGGACTAGTATTGTGAACCAATAAACAGATTGTAAAAATACCTAGAAAGTGTATTTTTATGCAAACACACAAATTTTCAAATGCAACAATGGTTGTTTCTATCGTGCACTGAAATTTTTGACACCAGCTGGGTACAAAAAATTTTGAATGATATTTTTATAACGTTTTGTTTGGTAAGTTTAGGGGGCGTAGGCTACGACAGCGTAGCTGACTGGCTGGTGGTCATGAGACAGTGGGCCGTGCTCCAGGGGCTAATCACTCGACCAGATAACTCCGCTATCGCAGCCTACGCCCCCGAAACTTTGAACGGGCGTAGCTGCCAAACTAAACATGATAAAAATGCCATTCAAAATTCTTTGTACACAGATGGTGTCAAAAATTCCAGTGTATGACAGAAACAACCATTGTGCCATTTAAAAAACTGTATGTTTGCATAAAAATAACTTTCTAAGTAATATTACAATTTGTTTGTTGGATAAAAATACGAGCCCCTGACTACCATTCCATTCTGTGAAAACAGCACATCAATCTCACTTTCCGTTTCCGAAATCTTTGCGGTGCAAGTGTTACGTGATTCACATTTCAGCTTTCCCTTCATTGCTGAGAACTGGTTTTCCATCCAAGTTCTTTGTTCATACAGCTGCTTTTCTTGTCTCCAAATGTCTCTTTTATTTTCCTGGATGCAGTATCTATTTTTCCCCTATTTACACATTCTTCTACAGTTTTGTATTATCCTTCTAGCCACTCTTGCTTAGATATTTTGCACTTTTTGTCAATCTCATTTCTTAGTCGTCTGTACTCCATTTTTTCTGTTTCATTAACTGCATTCTTGTATTTTCTCCTTTCATCAATTAAATATGGTTCTTCCTGTGATGTCCAAAGATTTTTTTGTAGGTCTTGCCTTTTTGCCTATTTTGTCCTCCGCTGCCCTCACTATTTCATCTTTCAATGCTACCCATTCCTCTTCTATTGTTTTATTTCCTCCCGTCTCTGCCAATGGTTGCCTAAAGCTCCCTCTGAAATTCATAAGAACTCCTCACTCAGAAGGTGAACGAGACCGTAAGGTTTGGTGTGAGGCCATTGTGTCTTGGACGAATTCGCTCTAGAAAACAACGCCCAACAGAATCTAAAATGTACACAAAACGTCTGCTATTTGCGTCCAGAGGCGCAGTCGACGGGACATAAAACCTTAATCATACATGTCGTGTGTGGACGTCCAGAATGTAAGTGTCCTGGATATGTCACAATTACTCCATCGCCGCGGTGGAGTAGCCGAGCGGTCTAAAGCGTCTCGCTGCGGAGCGCGCGGTTGCTCGCCGTGGAGGTTCGAGTCCTCCCTGGGGCATGGGTGTGTGTGTTGTCCTTAGGTTAGTTTACCTTAGTGTAAGTAGTTTGTAAGCTACGGACTGAAGACCACGCAGTTTGGTCCGATAGATTTACAAACATTTGCACATTTACTTACTCCATCAGTTGGCTGTAGGAAGCGCGAGTTTTTCTCCGTTGTATTGTGCCAGCTGCTTTCATACGTTTACACCACCCTAATCCTCGCAACTGTTTCCATTCCGCGCTGAAGGGTAGGCGCAAATGTTGCTCTGGCACGTTGAGCCCGATTATAAAAAGTTGCGACAACCTTCTGATGCTTAATTTCCGAATATCGCGTCTTACGAATGGTCAGCAGAAAGCCACGTGGTACTCGCTCTCCATTTTGGACCGTCTTTAGCCATTATGAATGTTACAGAGATGTTCATTTTTAAGGTTAATTTACTTGTTCGATAGTTTTTTGTCATTTATTGTCGCTGTGTATTAAATAAAGATGTTACGGAGTTCTTTCTGTGGCATAGAATTCAAGGCTCATCGGCTTTTCTTTTTCTTCTTGCACTGTGCTTCCACTTCTCCAATGAAAACATCATGTAACATTTGCTAATGTTATGTTGGAATTACTATGACGCAGTACACTAGTGGTAACTTTTGTTTTTGGACAGGGTGTATCGCAATTAGTACATCATGTAATCAAAAGTATCCGGAACCTGGCTGAAAGTGACTTAACGGTACAAGTTCGTGGCGCACTCCATCGGTAATGCTGGAATTCGCCCAGAGGACACAATACACTCTCGCATGCATACGCTCAATCAGGCGCTGAAAAGTTTTTTGGGGAAAGGCAGGCCACTGAGGCGAAGTATCGATGTACGTCGGTGATGCATGGCACGAAGTCGATGTTCGAAAACATCCCAAAGGTGTTGTAAGGATTCACGTTAGGAGTCTGTGTAGGCCAGTCTATTATACGGATGTTTTTGTCGTGTAAACACTCCGCCACATTACCTGCATTATGAACAGATACTCGATCACGTTGAAAGATGCAGTCGCCATTCCCAAAATAATCTTCAACAGTCGGAACCAAAATGGTGCTTTCAACATAGATATAGGCCTGTACTGTGATGGTGCCACGCAAAACAATACAACACTTGACAACACAACCACACCACCGTCTCCGAATTTTACTGTTGCACTACACGTGCTGGCAGGTGACGTTCACCGGCTATTCTCCATAGCCACACCCTGCCATCGGATCGCCACATTGTGTACCGTGATTCGTCACACCATGCAACGTTTTTCCACTGTTCAATTATCCATTGTTTACGCTCAGTACACCAAGCGAGGCGACGTTTGACCTGCGTGATGTGTGGCTTATGGGCAGCCACTCTACAATGAAATCCATGTTTTCTTACCTCTCACCTGTCATAATACTTCGAGTGGATCCTGGAATTTTTGAGTGGTGGTCTGGATACACGCCTGCCTGTTGTTCTGTACGATCCTCTTCAACTTCGGTGATTTATGTCAGCCAACAGATAAGGTCGGGCTATACGCTTTCGTGCTGTACGTTTCCCTTAACATTTCCACTTCACTATCAAATTAGAAACAGAGAACCTAGGGATGTTAAGGAGTGTGGAAATCTCGCATACAGATTTCTGCCACAAGTGGCACCCAATCACGTGACCACGTTCGAAGTTAGTCAGTTACTCAGTTACACGGAGCGTTCTATTCTGCTCTCTTATGACGTCTAATGACTACTGAGGTCGCTGGTATGGACTACTTGGCAGTAGGTGGTAGCACAATGCACCTAATATGGAAAACACATAGTGTTTATAAAACGGCTGTAAGTGGAATTACGGCGGGGCTTCTTTTTTAAAAGACAGGGAGGGAAGGTCAGTGCATAGTTGACAAAGTTGCTAAAACACCTCCCCTCTTTCATGCCTTCCCTCGGCGATGTTAACAACGCACTTCGTGCCAGTGCCCTGGTTTGTAAACAGGGCAGCACTGCACGTGAGGTGCCGTGTCGATATGCAACTTCAGTGCATATCTAAAATGACTCTCATACTTACCTTGTGTCTTCTGTTGTAGTTGACGTCCCATTGCGCAGTTGAAGCACACAGGTCGCGCATCCGTTGTACCTGAAGTGATGCTTAAAGAGGTGTTGAGATGTGGCTAGGAAGAACTGCATTACGAATAACTTTAGCTTTTGTAGGATGCCAGTGCTTGTTTTTATTGAAGAAATGCCAGTGTATATCCAAGCACAAATATACAGACTGACTAATATTAAATATATAAACGATACATAACGTATAAACTGCCCCTGGCCCGCACTGAACTAACATGAATGTGCAAGGTATCGCGGTCGGCGCTCGACTGACCGCCGCCGCCTCTCGCTACGCGCTACAAGCCACCGTTTTGGCGCCAAGCGAAACTTCTAGACTAACATTGTTCAACTTATTACAAAATATACAAATAATTAAATCTTTGAATCAACCGAAATATAGCTTAGCACAAAATCATTACAGAAAGTATACATATAATTTTTAATAGACATAGGAAAGTTAAATATTAATAAAAGAAGCTTAAAGTTTTGGCGGACAACTAGTCTTTCACCCTTTCTATTTCACACAGTTCTCCAACCAAGAAAACTTCTTTATCACCTAATATTTTGATATGCGAAATAAACGGCTGCATGTCAGCCCCCTCACGAAATACGCGTTCATACGAGCAAAAACAGATAATCAGACATGGGTCCACAAACGACGTGGTCACGATAATACTACGAATGTTTGTTTATCTACTAAATTTGACGTGACGACAGCGTTCCAACTGGAACGCATTCATATCAAAAGGTAAGCATCGAACTTATATCCTAAGAGGGATGAAATTTTACCGTACTATACTACTTGAACATGCAACACATTACAATTTATTGCATTTTTGTATCAGAAGGTTTTCCAGATTTCATTGTTGCATTACATTTAATACTGCACTTGTCATTTCAATGAGTTACGAATTCTTTCAAACACATCCGGATCACCTCATACAGTTTTCCAAGCCTGTACAATTTTCTCTTTTAGTTCTTCAACAGTATCAGCAGAATGCTGTACACATCTCTTTTAGGATCATGTAAGTACGATAAAATTTAAAAATCCGAGGTTATGTTATCTAGGAAGCCAAGATAGGTGTCGTCCTAAATTAGAGCAAAATTGAGTCGTTGCCTCGTAATGCATGTGCAACATTCTTGAACGTTAATGAAGCATTTATGGATGAACCAGCTATAGAAACCCTTCATCATTTTATTTTGAAACGAACGATCAGTGAACATAACCATAAAACACACATTCCACGAGGAACGTTCGTTGTTGTAACACGCGTAATAACGTGGCTTTACCTCAAAGTGTAGACTATTACAGCGGCACAAGTACACACTGACATCAGTGGAATCACCTAACCACACAATGGTAGCTACGGGAAAACCTTTCTTTTGTATATCCGGATTTACATTTAACCCGGACGTTTTTCTTTCTATGATTACATTCACTTCGGTTTGTCTAATGATTCCTTTACTCTCTGAGTGATAAAGTGTTGGTGTTTCTGGTGAGACTCCATCGTATCGGTTGTTATCACCCACTTCAGTTACCAGCAAAAAAAAAAAAAAAATAAATAAAAATAAAAAAAATAAATAAATAAATAAATAAAATTAAATCGGTGTGACAACCTTGCACGGACGACTGCAGGTGATGTGCAGCCTTCCATTCGCTCAGCACTAGGAGAGCTGAGGTAGCGCTCTGATACCCCAGGAAAAGGTCCAGTCCTCAGTCCATAGAAGGCTGTGTCTACCTGGGGCCTTCCTGAGGGAGAAAACATCCAGCTCCTAACCGAGATAAAATCCGGAACCTCCAGGACAACAGTCAATTTCTCTACCTCCACGGACACTCCACTAGTAAAAGTTGACGAACTTTTAAAGCGGCTTAGTCAAATCAGTTGGTACAATTATAAATTATATTTATTATTTGAGGATTCAAAAAATGTTTGTAGAGCTTATGGGACTTAACTACGGGGTCATCAGTCCGTAAACTTACAAACTACTTATGAACTAGCTAATACTAAGGACAGCACAAATATCCATGCCCGAGGGGGGATTCGAACCCCAGACCGTAGTGGCCGTGTAGATCGTGACTAGCGCGCCGCAGTCTCCTCGGCCACTATTTGAGCATTGTTCTTAAGTCAGTGACCAGTACTAGAAAGACAATATTTTTCTTTGGAGGTATGAAATTTTGGAGAAAGTAATATACATTTCGTTTTTTATTGATATGAATTTAATCCAATTTTTCTGATATATATTGTAAAATTGCCACGTTGCATAATGAAGCATGAGAAGAACACGCATGAACTTATATTGAACAATATATTGTGCATCTCCATTTCCTCTAACTACATTTCTGATGTGGACCTGGTGTGTCAACAGTCTCTCCAATGGTTCATTTAAACTATTTTATAGTCAGATATTAAAGATTTACGTATATCATGACTGACGTATTGCACTAGTACGTGTTTGCAAACAATATTTGAAAATTATCTTTTTTATATTATAACAATATTTTTAGTTTTGAAGCAATTAATAGTTTGGAAATGAATTCACTCATTAGGAACATAACACTATTGTTTATTACGTGGAAGTATGATGAAAACTAAATGCACATGCACATGAAACTTTATGTGTTTTGTATTATACATACAATTATATCTGTGTCAAGGCTCTTCTGTTTAGTCCCTTTGAAGTATATCAAAATTATACTATTCAGGACTTCAAAGGTTGTGTTTCTGAAAGATGTTATCAATAAAAACTATGATACATAATTCAATGACGTCATGCACATGACATGTGATAAAATTTTGTAATATTGCAAGCGAGAGTACAGTAATTAAATACATTTATTTCTAGAATCTCATTAGCAGAGGGCACCACCCAGCAAACTTGATCAGTTGTGACGAGACGCATGTTTTATTCATTTTGTTTAATTCTTTTCGCTTCGACATGTTGTTACAATTTGCCTCTCTTCATCCAAAAGAATCACAAACATTAAAAACGCATTTAAAATTATATGTGTTGTTCAAATGTTTGTAGCAGTTATGGGACTTAACCACGGGGTCATCAGTCCCTAAGCTTAGAAACTACTAATGAACCAGCTAATACTAAGGACGGCACAAATATACATGCCCGAGGGGGGATTTGAACCCCGACCGTAGCGGCCGTGCAGACCGTGACTAAAGCGCCTCAGTCCCCGCGGCCACCGCGGCCATCGCGGCCGGCATATGTGTTGTTGATCTATGTTTTTCAGAAAATAAAATATAGATATTGGTTTAAGAAAAACATGCTAATATATCGACTGTTTACGGTGTTTCCACGGATGTATGATGTGGATAGCGTATATACAAGATGTCCCATTCATCGGGGCCACGGTGGAGTAGCCTAGCGGACTAAGGCGCCTCGCTGCGAGCGCGCGGTTGCTCGCCGTCGGAGGTTCGACTCCTCCCTAGGGCATGGTTGTGTGTATGTTGTCCTTAGTTTACCTTAGTTTAAGTAGTTTGTAAGATACTGACTGATGACAACGCAGTTTGGTTCGATAGATTTACAAACATTTGAACATTGAAATCCCATTTATCTCACTCACCCAAAATACCTCTGAAACAACAACAGCTATTGTAAAACGACTTTCACCGGCAGCAGTGGTAAGACAGGGGCTCATGAATGTTAATATTCTGAAACATTCTAAAACAAAAGCATATGTGTTTTAACACGAACCTATGTGTTTTTAAATGGACACCCTATATTATTTCTTCAGCAATCTACAGCATGACAAATTATGTAAACAATGGCGTTGATTGCATCTTAATACGCCAGTTACATCCATAGATATCGCGAAGCGAAGTTGACGCTTGAAATACGGGAAAAACGCGTCTAACACGCGTCCTGAGACTCAGGCAAGAACACCATGCTGCTCAGGGCGTGTGCTAGCCGCGCTTTCCGCGTGTTTCAAGCGTCAACTTCGCTTACCAGTATTTCTGGATGTAACTGGCGTATTAAGATGCAATCGGAACCATTGTTCACGTGATTTGTCATGCTATAGATTGCGGAAGAAATAATGTAGGGTGCCCACTTAGAAAAACGTAAGTCTGAGTTAAAAACACAAATGCTTCCTTTTTGGAATGTCTCAAAATATTTACATTTATGAGGCTCTGCCTTACATTGAGACCGGTGAAAGTCATTTTACAATAGCTGTTCTTGTTCCAGGAATATTTTGGGTGGTTAGGATAAATGGGACACCTTGTATAGTGCCAGGCATACCTGTATTACTGGATTCTTAGGTTTTCAGCAAGTTCGGAGGATGTAAGGAGCTGTGTAATTGTTGGATTTGGAATTACGATAGATATAAGGATGAAAACCCAGCCTTTGGATGAGGATGGAAGGGAATATGAGATCAAGAGGGCCCTGTAGAAGGAGTAAGGATGGGGTTTGCTATATTTGGTAAGCTGGGTCTACAGTATATCAAGACTAACATTACAGTCAGGTAAGGGAAGGGAACGGAAGTTTCATTGGAAAAGGTACTTATTAGTAAATATTGTGGAATGTGTGATATTTGGAGAGGAGCAGAATGAAAATTGATAGGAATGGTGCAAGAAATGTAAGAGAATCCTGAGGGCGAGACATGTGTGTGGTCGTATACATTTAATTGGGCATGGTATATATTGGATGGCAGAGGGGAGTTCACATCAGGCAATTACAAGTATCGCTCCACATGATGGCCAGTTAGTTGTGATCCATGTCGTATCTTATTTTTGGTTTCCCTCGTGTCCTTATTACTAGCGTATAAGCATGGTAGCTTGTCTTGTATCGATAGCATTTGCTTTCCCTACTGTGTGTGAAGCTGCGTGTGGAGTATCGAACTTGACGCGTCCTTGCTTCGAGGAAGTGTTGTGGTGGGCACTCTATTTTTGGGCTCGGTGGAGACATGTTTGGAGCTCGGAAGCTCCCGTGGCGGATCAGGTTATCGGACACAGGGCCGGCCTTGATTTGATTTGATTTTTCCAGGGAAGCCAAAAACAGTCTTGGTCTAACCCGCCACTGCCCGCACCGAAACTAAGTTTATTGTGCGTTATCGCTCCCTGTATATCTAGCAAAGTCAACCAATGCCCTTGAACAGTGCAAGGAGTCCCTTTACCAGTTCTCTATTTGACACAATTTCTTCGGTTCTAGTTGTCCCGAATGTTCTGTGCATTTTACTCTCCAATGCAATGCATTCGAAGATTAGATGTAATGCCGTTTCATCACTGTCATTACAGATCCTACATTTAGCGTCCTCTTCTGTCATTCCCATTGTATGTAGGTGTTTTTTGAAATTCCCATGGCCTGTCAGCAATCCAACCATGAGTCTAATCTCTCTCCTTGCAGACCTTCTTTTAAAACATGGCTTTGGCATCATTACCTTGCTATGTTTTTGTTGATGGACTTTGGTCCAATATTCTACGTGCTGTCTTCTGAGCCAGTTACGTAGCTCCAATTTGATCATTGCCTTGGTGATTGTCAGGACAGGTTCCTGTACAATAAATGGAGTCTCTGCCCCCATCCTGGCTAATCTGTCGGAATGTTCGTTGCCACTGATCCCCGAGTGGCCAGGGACCCACAATAGGTTTACTCTATTGTTTCCCCTAGCTCCACCAGAACCCTGTGACATTCTGCAACAATTTTAGACCTTGTTGCAGGAGCTGCCAGTGATCTCAGGGCTGCCTGAAAAGATATAGATGCTACGATATTTGTAGCACCTACGCAAACTCTCCTCCACACACGCCCTGATGGCTGTGATTTCGGCCTGGAATACTGAGGCCAGTTTTCCTAGAGAGATGACGCCCTCCAGTCTTGGCTGCACCCCATATACCCTGGCCCCAACACCTTGGTCGGATTTTGACCCGTCAGTGAACCAGACAATATCCCCCGTACGGTGTCGAACTAATTTCTCCCATTGCTCCCTACTTCCAATTGTTATATTGAAAGACTTGTTGAAGAAGTATGGGGTTATAATATAGTCGGCTGGCATTTCCCCAACCTTTCCTATATTTACCTCATTCACTATTTTAGTGTGTGATTCTGGATATCCCAAAGAGTTCCAGTTGTTGTCAGATTTGAGTCTGTATGCACCAGCCGCTGCCTCCATCTTGACCCAAATGTGTAATGGGGGCATATCCAGCATGGTTTCCATCCCAGCAGTTGGTGTGCTGCTAATTCCGCCTGTTATGGCTAAGCAGGCTAATCTCTGCACTTTACCAAGCTCCTTAGAAGCAACCTGCTGTTCTACCTTCTTCCACCACACGACCGCCCCATAGGTGATCCTGGGTCTAATCACTGGGGTGTATATCCAATGCATACCCTTGGGGCTCAGGCCCCAATTTTTGCCACAAGCCCTCCTGGTACTTACTAGAGTACATTTTGCCTTGGCGCAAATTTTCCTGATGTGAGGGGTCCATGTCAGTTTCTCATCTAGGGTAACCCCTAGATATTTCACTGTCCCCTTCGCAGGTAGCGCTTCATTGAAATGCTTTATATTCCAACTTGAATGTTGTATATGCTTCTTTGTGAATGGTACAAAAACAATCTTCTTAGGACTAACCCACAGATCCTGTTTTCTGCACCATTCTTGCACAATGTCCAAAACACCTTGTGCCATATTCTTTACTGTGTCAGCAAATTTGCTAAGTATTACTATGACAAGATCATCTGCGTATCCTTGGCAAAAGTACTGCCTACAGTTTAATTCTCCAATGAGATAATTCACCATTAGATTCCACAATAAAGGGGAAAGAACTCCTCCTTGCGGGCAACCTCTAGTGGTGTTGATTACCATTTTTTCATTCATCATGGTAGCCTCTACCTTTCTTCCACTGAGCATGGCCCTAGTCCACCTACATATAGTGGTCCCTAGGTCATGCACCTCTGCTTTCCTAACCATGGAATCGAAGGTCGTGTTGCTAAAAGCCCCCTCAATGTCCAGGAAGATACAGAGGGCTATTTCTTGAATGTGTAGTGCTTTCTCCACCTTCCCAACAAGTTGGTGGAGAGCTGTCTCACATGATTTACCTGGTTGATATGCATGTTGGTTTGAATGTAGAGGAGCCCTCCTTAACCTCCTTTCTCCAACATGCACATTAACCAGCTTTTCCAATGTCTTAAGAATGAAGGAGGACAGGCTGATTGGTCTCATATCCTTGGCCTTGGTATGATCAATTCTCTCTGGTTTAGGAATGAAGACAACCTTCACTGCCCTCCAGGCATTGGGAATGATTCCTGCTGCTAGGCTAACCCTGAATAACCTCCATAGGAATTTAATAAGACTTTCTCCCGCTTGTTGCAGGAGAGCTGGGAAGATTCCATCGGGGCCAGGTGACTTGAACGGTTGAAATGTTCCCACCGCCCATCTGACCTTACTGAGATCGACAAACTCCTTGGACAAATCCCAGTCCTCTTTGCGAATACCCGAGAACCTTTGTCTCTCAGGAATCGCATTCTGGTCTGAGTTATCCCTCAGAGTATATTGAGGAAAGTGAGTCTTGAGGAGCAGTTTCAGCGTTTCATGTGCTGTCTTTGTATACTCCCCATCCTCCATCCTCAATGCTCCTCCTGGATTAGTTGGTACCCTTCTGAGGATTTTATGAAGTCTCGCTTGAGCAGCCGTGCCCTCCACTTCCTCACAGAATACCTTCCAGGATGCCTCCTCTGCCCGTCTGATGGCAAGGTTGTAATTGACAAGGGCCTCACGATACTTTGCCCATTGTCCCTAGCGCCTCGCAAGGTTAAACAGTCTTCGAACCTGTTTTCTTTGCATTTCCAGGTTATTATTCCACCAAGGCACACTCCTATTTGTGCCTTCTTGGTGATTGAGCAGTTGTCCTTGTATGAGGTCACTATAGCAGACGTTACTCTGCTGGATTCCTTATCGAAGTTTTAATTTCCGATAGGCTGAAGTCAAGGTATTTCCTATATGTCTCCCAGTCCGTTTTCCTGGGGTTCCTATAGGCCATGGTCTGTCTGGTTCCCATTTCAACCTTGAATTTAATATACATGTGATCTGATGAGGATGGCTCCAGGACCACATGCCACTGTTTGACGTAACTGCCCATCATCATGGAACCAAAAGTTATGTCAATTACTTCTTCCCTTCTACTATTTATGAATGTGGGTTCATCACCCCTATTCAGGATCTCCAAGTTGTTAGACAGGAGAAATTCAAGAAGGTGCTCACCTCTACTGTTGGTGTCCTTGCTGCCCCACGATAGATTGTGGGCATTGGCATCACATCCCACCACCAGTTCGTCACCTTGCCGATGGCAGGCTTCCGTCAGTCTCCTCACTTCCAAAGAAGGAGGAGAGCTATCTTCGTAAGCAAAGTACGCTGAGGCCAAAACAATTTCCAATGTGATACCTTCCTCACGTTGCTGCATCCTGATGGTCACCAGGTCCCTGGAACAAAACTGCATCATTGGTATGAAAGGTATTCCATTTCTAACATAAATGCATGTTCTGGAGTTTTTTTGATTTCTGGCATAAATCAGCTTACCTCCAGTACCACCGAGGCCCGATAAACCCCCTTTATATAAATTTGGTTCTTGTATCAGGGCCACATCCACCTCCTTTCTCTCCAGGCGACGGCTCAGGGCAGCAGTGGTCCCTTTACTGTGCTGCAGTTTTATCTGCAGCACTTGCAGTCCCCATCTTGCTGCCATTATTGCCTTTAAGTTCTTTGATTACCCTGACGGCGACCTGCGAGAATCCTAAAAACAGTTTTAGGCCTTGCTCTCGCATTGCCTTCAGGGACTTTTCTCCGAACTCCACCACCAGGGTTCGTCCTTCCGGAACGAGCTTTTGGTTAATTACCCTCCAATCCTCTGTAGAGACTTTTGGGTTCTGGACCCTTATTTTCTCGAACAGAGGCTTTGTAGTGACATCTTTAAGGATCTTTGGTACCCATATTGATACCTTTGCAGTCTTCAGGAGTTCGGCTGCTGTCTTGACCAGCAGCTTCGCATCCTCCCACGGGGATATCATGGGCACCTTGTACTTAAGCCATTCTGCTGAGTGCTCCCCTTCGCAGACAAAAATGATGGCACCGCGATCTAGATAGACCCTCCAGAATTTGGGTCCTGAACCAGTGTCCCCCCCAATCTCTTCAAAGAGGGCCATCTGCATGAGGTCCTCCTGCTGTGAGGTGACGCTTACCAGTGGGTATCCTTCATGGACAACCGCCACTCTAAAGACCGAGACTGCAGTACTATAGGTCTGTTTCCCTATTTCCTGCCTCAGCCCTTTAGGATCATGTTTGTCCAGAGAGGAGGGAGTCCTAGATTCCTCCCTAACCCTCTTGCCACCTTTCTTTGATGTTGAGGGGGTCTGTGTATCCCCTTCGACCTGAGGCAGTTTCTTTTTGTGGGACTTGGGCTCAAGCCATTTTGATTCCCTCCACTTATGTTTAGGAAGTCATTCTTTTCCTTCCTTTTGCTTCTGTTCCTTGAGAAGTTTCCTCCTCTGAGCCCCAGACAAGGCCTTAATCCTAATCTGGTCCAACTTCTCTGTTACAGATCCCACTTCTGGCTCAGGTCTAGACCTTGACTGAGAATTAGGAGTGCACTCCATCGGTCCTGATCCCAATGTTTGAGTATCTGTGGTCTCAGATTGCCCCTCGGATTCTTTTAACACTAGAACGGCGAAAGGGGTCAAAATGACCCCAGCCATACTTTTTTCCCTCATTGTCATTTCAGTTTATTTACTTTCCTAATGAAATCATATGACTTTTCCTAATTTATTCTCCTCTTTATGATGATGTATTAGAATTTAAAAATTATTTATATTTTTTTGACATTTCTATCGATATAACTAGAACGGCGGATGGGGTCAATTTGACCCCAATGTAGTTTCCTTCTGAATATATGTAAGTAATTCAAAAATGTAGCGGCAACAGTCAGCAGTATTGCAGAGTAGTTGCCTGTCAATGTTGAAACTTGGCATGTGTTCGATCCAGTCTACCACAGGTTATATCGTGTGATTCTGGTGATAGTTTTTGTCCTCGAAAAACGCTTTTGAATATGTATCGTCAGCATGGACTTTATGATGAGGAAGTGTTACAGCTCTTAGAGATTTCCGAAGTTGAATCCGAAACGGACTTCGCTGACGAAGATGATGATTAGTACCCGATACAAGTGAAGATGAAGACATAGTGAATGAGGAGCGATTAGTGGAAGAGGATTCACGTGCTGATCTAAGTCAGTCGTCACATCTTTCATCACAATAGGCACAGTTGTCAGCGTCTACAAAGATGGTTCCTAGCGATGGGACAGTTTTTTTCCATCTCTTCAACTTGCTAAGAAACTCAAAGAGAAGAAAACTTCATTAGTTGTTACAATGAACGAGACCCGTCGTGAAATCCCTGATGCAGTAAGGAAGTGCAATGCTGAAATACACTCCACCAGCGTCCTGCACTATAGCGGCAACCCAGAATGCACCATAACTATACCAAGGAAAGAAGAATAAAAACGTCATTCTTCTGAGTACACTACATTCTGAAGTAGCAATAAGCAAGGATGGAGAGAAGAAACCGGAAACAGTAACATTCTACAATGCAACAAAGAATGTGGTGGGCATGGTAGATCAAATGACCCGTAAATATACTACAAAGGTTGCATGTAGGAGATGGCCAATGCATGTCATTTACAACATCTTGGACATGGCGACAGTAAATCTATGGGTCATTTACAACACAGTAACAAACAAGAAAATGGTTTTGTTTGTTTTGTATAGTCTATGGGACTTAACTACAGGGTCATCAGTCCCTAAACTTACAAACTACTTATGAACTACTTACGAACTAGGACGGCACAAATATCCATGCCGGAGGGGGGATCGAACCCCGTCCGTAGTGGCCGTGCAGACTGTGACTGGAGCGCCTTAGTCTCCTCGGCCACCGCGGCCGGCCAAGAAAATGGAAAGGAAGAAGTTCATACTTCATCTTGCTAATGTACTCAAGGGATTGAAGGGCAAGAACATCAGGCAAAGAAAGAGGATAGGACCTAAATCAACTAGAAAGTGGAGAAAGTGTCAGATCAGCCTCTGCAAAGGCAACAAGACCCGCCAAAACTGTGTAAAATGCCACAAAGCTGTGTGCAGAAAATGTGCGTGTAAAACAGAAATCATATGTGGTAAGTGCGTCTAGCAGATACCAGTAACTTGAGATAAAAGTGATACAAAGGTGTTTGTTGACCACATACAAGAGTAATATAGATCAAGCATACTAAATGAGTCTATACGTTTATACAAATGGGAAACTTGTTAGCAGTAGCAGCAATAAATTTGTAAGATATTTCGCTGTTGAAATAAATAATTACTGATTATTATTAATTATGGTTTTTAATAATTATTGTCCCTGCTAGAGAAAAGGTGTGGATTAACAAAAAAACATTTAAGTCTAATATGAAAATATTTTATTTGGGGGTCAAAATGACCCCTTTTCGCCGTTCTAGGAATGTCAGAAACTCCTCCGTTCTAGTGTTAAAATATTTTTTTTCTCCGTGTTCATCTTAGTCCCACGAGATTTGGGGATTTATATGGACCACACCACGATAACCCCGCGCGGTGCAAGGCTACTTACTCAGGAGGTCGCCCAGTATCCCTGAGGCTCCGTTCGAGACACATCCACCCATGTGCCATGCACCCCTCGGCACGGATCGCATCACACCTTGGGTTAGGAAAGGAATTGGGAAAGGACTGGGAGAGGATAAGGAAGACGGGACGTTGTGGGAGGCAATTACAAGTATCGCTCCACATGTTTGGCCAGTTAGTTGTGACCCATGTCGGATCTTATTTTTGGTTTCCCTCTTGTCCTTCTTACTAGCGTATAAGCATGGTAGCTTGTCTTGTATCGATAGCATTTGCTTTCCCTACTGTGTGTGAAACTGCGTGTGGAGTATCGAATTTGGCGCGTCCTTGCTTCGAGGAAGTGTTGTGGTGGGCACTCTATTTTTGGGCTCGGTGGAGACATGTTTGGAGTTCGGAAGTTCCTGTGACGGATCAAGTTATCGGACACAGGGCCGGCCTTAGGCATGTGCAAAATGTGTAACCGCACGGGGTTGTGCACTTCTATGGCCCGGGAAGAACATTAGAACGTAATTTGAAAACTGTCATCCATAATTTTGTTTGATACTACTTCTAATGTAATGTAATTCGAGCATATACCCATTGTGTTACGAATAAGTCCACTGGAGTATATTTCAGATTTAGAAAATTATGGCTGTATTGTACTCGAAGGAACTAAGGATTATGATACTAATGCACTATAGTAATATGCAATGTCAAAAACGACTATTGCTGATGTTTAAATTGGGAGGTAAGCGATTCTTTGTATTTCGCCGCCTCTCCATGCCATTGCTACTCATCATTGTGACTAATAATCAAGCTTTAAATTCGTCCGATAGCAGATGTTTCCCACCAGGCAGGCTGTTCCAGCTTCAGCTGAGCCACGCAGCAGTCCCTGCTCCGCTCGCTGTGAGCAGTCAAATGGAGCGGTGAGGCATTTGGCTCAAGACCACCAGGCACCTGGAACGGCAATTTTTTTGTTTTGCATGTCTTCTGTGATTTTCATAACTGCTACGACATAACTATATGCTACATCAGAGGAATAGGGAATGATCGAATTGGTTTTTATTCGCCGGTATGTTCCCACCGAGCTTTAGCCGTCTACTGCAACTCTTTTGATTGACGCCACTTCGCCGACTTGTGTATCGATGATGCCGAAAGTGATGAGGATGACAAACACACAACACGCAGTCCCTTCTGGAAATAGGATAGTAGGAAAATTAAGTGCTTAAATTTATTAGCCTTCTGCAATTTATTTTCTTATTATTATTTCAGAAGCAGCAATTTCCCATTACGCCTCTCTTCTGTAGCCATGTTGTCAGTGGAAAGTGATGTGGTTTCAAAATTAAGTTTTGAAGATATTATTGTTGAATTTGCTTGTCAAAACCCGAAGAAAAATTGTATTGTGTCAAGTGCGTGAAGTAGAAGATCCTTAGTGTTTATAACATACAACCAGACAACCTGTCAGACGATTCTGAAGACGATCATGACAGCAAGTGTGTTCCAGAAAAAAGTTTATATGACCTCTTAGAAAACTGTTATGATCTGTGTGACAACTAGCATATCAGATGATTTTGAAGTATCCGTAATTCATTTTTTTTCTCCAAATTGTAACGTACCACACCTGTCTGACCTTAGATCAGAAGATATAAGTCGACACAGCTTCAATCCAGTAGGTACTAGTCACTACTACAGAAACTCAGTTTTCGTTGTTATACTTTCATTGAGGTATATGGTATTCTCAGTATTGTGAAGGGAATTAATAAAACCGCATAACCGAACTGAAAAACCGACACATCTTCAACCCAATTTTTGTCAGGTGTCCCCTGACGTTAGTTTTTGCTCTCCTGTAAAACTGGGGCACCTGTAGTAATACCCTTCTGGTCAAAAGAGAGCGAATTGACGAGTGTAATCATAAACTGTAATACATTTGGATATTCCCTATGCATACATCTATTTACCCTATATTCAGCCGGCTCTCGGAAGACGAATGAGAAAATGACATTGTACTACATCTTAATATGATCCTCTGGTTATATGTGGCGTCTAACGTGGGACGGAAGAGGGTACCATTTGGAAATAATTTTTGTGTTATGATATTGACACTCGTGGTTATAACGTACGTGGATCTGCCAGCTGGAAATAATCTAATAACATTCGGAAGTTCAATCTCTTGCTGAGAGTTGTGATGTGCAGTCCATGTTCATCTTTACGTTATAATTTGCAACGTTTCCATTCTATCACTTTTTTGATTTAAAATAAGATCAGGCTTGAGTCTGTCAAGTCGTGTCACAGACGAATTACACGTCAGGCCCTTATTCAGTCTTGTACAAACTGTTTCTTACTCTTAACGATTCATTCGAAATTCTTTAAAAGTAACTATTTAAACAAGAACCAGCTTTAAGTAAGATGCCGAGACAATCAAACAAGTAAAACTGGGACTAAAGTGAAAATATTTCTTAATTGAAATCTTCACACTTGAAACATTAGTCCATACATGATATCATTAGAAAAAAGTTATAGCTATTCTTTGAGGGCGAAAAAATAATATCATGAAACCGCAAACTCTTATTAAACACACTTCCACTATTTCATTTCGTAAGGTATTTAGAAACCCACAAAAAGGAAAACTTCACTCATAGAAGGTCGCGACGCACGGTTTGGCAACCACTGATACAGACAGGCAACATCCAGGGTTCTCTTACCTCCACCCAACAACACAGATCTTCACCGCTTGCATCTTGTTTGCAATTCAGGCAGCCTTCAGTCCTGTGAGGTCATTGCACGTTGTGGTATTCTTTTGTCGTTCTTATAGTTGCAGAAACTACTATCTCATTTGCTGTTACTGTTATTTTTTCTTGTGGTACTGATCAATGTGCAACTTAAATTCGTAGAATTTCATGAGAAGAAAAGCACCGCTCGTTGCGATAGCTACGGAATTTCCTTATGGCGTCAGTTGACAGAAATGGTTTCCATTTTTCGTGCCTGTTATGCCCCCTGATCTCTATTAAATATGTTTTAGATATAAATACTATAGCTGTCATCATAAACAAAACATCACTGTGTATATTCGAGAAATAACACACAAACACCTGAGGCGAAAGAATATATGGGTATGTCAAATACCAATTTCGTTTCGTTATTGTCGCAGAAATGAGTATCTGTCAACAGTTTATCGGTCACCGTTAAAGCCGGCCGCGGTGGCCGAGGAGACTGAGGCGCTCCAGTCACGGTCAGCACGGCCACTACGGTCGGGGGTTCGAATCCCCCCTCGGGCATGGATATTTGTGCCGTCCTAGTTCGTAAGTAGTTCATAAGTAGTTTGTAAGTTTAGGGACTGATGACCCCGTAGTTAAGTCCCATAAGCTTAACAAACATTTGAACATTTGTCACGGTTAAAGATTCAGACATTTTCAACGCAGTCAGTTACAAAACCGAGGATTTCACGATGGAATTTACAGATGAGTGTTTCATTAAATAGCAAGATTCTTTCAGTTACAACCATATAAATGATGTACAGACACATTCATGCCGCGGTGGAGTAGCCGAGCGGTCTAAAGCGTCACGCTGCGGAGCGCGCGGTTGCTAGCCGTGGAAGTTCGAGTCCTCCCTGGGGCATGGGTGTGTGTTTGTCCTTAGGTTAGTTTACCTAGGTTTAAGTAGTTTGTAAGCTACGGCCTGATGACCACGCAGTTTGGTCCGATAGATTTACAAACATTTGAACATTTTAACACATTCATCTGCAGGCTGAAGGGCTATTTTACAATGGTAACAAGCTACAAAACAAAATATTGTTCACAAATTTGGTCAGTAACAAACTCCAAATGGAATTTTTATCGGGAATTTAGCCTAGATCACATAAGCCACGCGGAATGGCCGCGTGATCTAAGGCGTCATATTACGTATTGGTCGGCCGTTATCGCAGGCGTTTCGAGTCCTCCCTCGGGCATGGGTGTGTGTGTTTTGTCCTTAGCGAAAGTTAGTTTAAGTAGTCATAAGCTGACCTCGCAGGTGGTGGAGACGATCCGATAGACGCTTAAATCATACATTTGTGATTGAAAAGTAGGTATCAATGTTTTAAAATTCAATAATAGGATAATTCTGGACATCATAGGTAAAGTATCTTAAGTGTCACTTAGTTAATTTTACAGGGAGCACAGATAAGCTGCTGCAGCTCGGGTTTCGGTACCTCTAAATTGAGTAAAACACTCAATTATGATGAAATTTACTTTCCCTGTATTCTACCACTAGTCTATACATGCACTTTCCCCTGAGTGTGTTTTCATGGAGAATTTAGGAGGGTTTGAATTTACGATAAATAACCTCATAAAAATACAATTGTGAAGATGCCTTGAATTATTCTTGATATATACAAGCAGTATTTTACCCCTAAGAAGGTATGGAACATTAAAGTCGTAATTTTTGCATTTTACCTCTAACGTTCAGAATTATAAACACTGCGACAGTTTTTTCGTAAAAAAACTATGTGAGTGACTACTCAGTACTTGAAGGAGCAGATCATATTGGGGTATCATATGGAACTGAAATTATCTGGTGTTACAAAACGTGGACAGAGATCCGGTTTGGAGTAGAAGAACATATGATGTATTCTTAACGTTTCATTCACTTATTTGTTCACCAAAGTTAAGTAAAGAAATTTCTAATGTAGTAAATTCGGTAACATCAACAGAAAATGCGTATCAGTCAGAATATTGTCCTAATAAACTGCTACCGCAAATGAAACTACATGGAATTATGGTATAGGTCAGCAGTGTCGCAGCCACGATTTGGTTCTGGGAAGGGGAGGGGTTACTTTTTAAAAATAAAGCCTATTGAATTTATTAATCTACGAGTTATTTTTACATTTCTTGTAATTTGATCAATTATGCTATGAAAAGAAGCAAATGTACAATCGTCTCGTAACTTCAGCGTAGCAGTATCAATAGCGGCAGCATCAAAGCTGGTCGCGGCGGCATTAAAACCGCTCAGAGTGTAACATTACTTTTGTGTTGTTGCCTGTGCGCATTAATGTTAATCTCCGCAATTAAAAGAAAAGGATTTTTGCTAAAAAAATCGTATAAAATATGATTAAATAATTTTGACAAGGCGGATGAAATTAATACACGAAATGATTGAATAGATGAAATGGCAGAATACAGATTGGGGTTGAGGCAACACACAAAAATAACGTCACAGAGAAAACTTACGGAAAGTACCTTGTAGCTTCTTTCTGTAAATGTTGATACCAGCAACTGAAACTGATAAGCTGTTGAATGGTTTAGATAAACTTTAGGATACTTTCCGCAGTAAAAGAATGTTCAGACTGTTCGCCTCAGAAGTCATTGTTGACCGTGTACTAAAGTTTGATTACGCAAATAACAATATATTTCGCGAAACCGTTTATACGAAGGTAGGTTCTAAATGGAAGAAAGGTAATAATTTAAAGTAACTGATAGGGATTTAATCAAGGCAATACACGAAGCGAAAGTGATGGCGTCTGAACATCATGTTACGATGGAATATGGAGGACCTGAATATCTCAAAGAAAATGAATAATTAAGGAAGGATGGGACATTATTAAATGAAAACAGGGTGGAAACATGGCTCTTAACAAAATAGGGTATATTTTAAAGTAAAATTTAACAGCACTCACACTTACATCACAAAGCAGTCTGCGTACATGCTCACACTTAATAAGCTCAAACAAGAGAGAGAGTGAATGTTCGCGGTTCCGTCCTCTCGACACGGCGGAAGAAACGAAAGACGAGCGAAGAAAACCTTTCCACATATAAAATATTTCGAGAAGGGGGGAACCACGACGACAAGCGTCGCAGATTGTTAAAAAATATTAATTTAATTATGTAGCGTTACAACAGTAACAGCAGCAAACGTTCTCAGTGGCGGCATGACGTTGGCAACCCATTTTCACGTTTGCTTCTACTTGGCAACTTACAGCTACGTTGTGATTTATTACATTTTACATGTGTACTATTATAAATTTCCGGTGTTGACCTGTTTAAAAAAATAAGAAAAAACTGTTCAAATGTTTGTATAGTCTATGAGACTTATCTACGGGGTCATCAGTCCCTAAACTTACAAACTACTTATGAACTACTTACGAACTAGGACGGCACAAATATCCATGCCCGAGGGGGGATTCGAACCCCCGACCGTAGTGGCCGTGCAGACCGTGACTGGAGCGCCTCAGTCTCCTCGGCCACCGCGGCCGGCAAAAAAATAAGAACTGAAAACAATATAAAATAATGAAATTAAATAATCTTTGGGAGGTGCAAAGGGGTGGGGGGGGGGAGGGACTTCAGCTTGTTCACTATTTGCATGTTGCAGAGAGTTAAGTGAAATGTAAGATGACCTGTGAGGTCTGTGCTGGTCGTGGCAACTTTGCGTATTGTCCCTACGTGCTCCTACAGAACTGTCAACAGAGGAAACCTGCGGGAATTTTGGAGAGGCTAGTCGCGGACGCTAGCCGTGTAGCACACAGAGGCAAAGGGCGTGTTGAAACAGAACAGTTGTCTCGCCGGAACAGAACAAGCCTACAGCAGGAGTTGTCCGACACGCCGCTTTGTGGCGGATGTTAGCCGTGCCCGACCACACAGGGCAGCCCGAATGTTGCAAGTATCTTTCCGTTCTCGGCTAGTTAGTTGTGCCTGTTAGACTTGTCTGCACCTGGATGACAGCCACCAAAGGCAGCAATGCGGATACTTTGAATTGCGGAAATGACCGCAATGGCTGATGCCTCAGTGGACCAAATAAAGATAGTTTTTATTTTGTTTATTTATTTGGACCGATGGCCGTTGCTTGCTGTCGTCTAACTGATACCGTTATGTGTTGAGGCTACAAGAAGGGGTCAGAGAAGATGAATATCAATTTTGCGTCATTTTCTCATATGTCGGTTAGCAGCCGAGAATTTTCGTGTTCTTTATGTGTGATCCTTAGCATTTGGCTCTTGATAACTTGTATTGTTGTTGTTTGATGTATATTATCGTCATGCAAAAATGACAACTGGGCAACGTATCCAAGTGTTAAAAATGGCTAATGGTATAATAAGGATAACTTATCTTCTTCACTGCTTTATCAGCTTTTATTACATCACAATGAGTTCATTTCGCCCTTACGCAATCCTCATGAGTTCTGTGAATATAGTAAGTAATTTAGATAATTTTATCGCTACAAGGGATCTCAAATCGATTCCATATTTCTGGAATTCCGGAAGGCTTTTGACACTGTACACCACAAGCCGCTTCTAATGAAATTGCGTGCTTATGGAATATCTCCCCGATTGTGCGATCAGAAAGGGCACAGTTCGTTGTAACTGACGGTAACTCATCGAGTAAAACAGAAGTGATAACTGGCGTTCCCCAGGGAAGCGTTATGGGCCCCCTACTCTTCCTTGTGTTTATAAATGATTTAGGAGAGAATCTGAATAGCTCCCTTAGACTGTTCGCGGATGATGCTGTCGTTTATCGGTCAGTGAAGTCAACAGAGGATCAAAAGCAACTGCAAAGCGATTTAGACAAAATGTCTACTTGGTGCGAAAATTTGCAATTGACACTAAATAAAGAAAATTGTGAAGTAACACACATGACCACTTAAAGAAATCCGCTAAACGTCAATTACGCGATAAATCAGTTAAACCTTAAGGTCGCAAATTCTACTAAATACCTAGGAGTTACAATTACGAACAACTTTGACTGGAGAGAACACATAGAAAATATTGTGGGGAAGGCGAACCAAAGGTTACGTTTCATTGGCAGAACGCTTAGACGATGCACCAGCTCCACCAAAGAGACTGCCTACATCACACTTGTGCGTCCTCTCTTGGAGTACTGTTGCCCATTATGAGACCCTCACCAGGTGGGACTGACGGAAGATATTGAGAAGGTTCAGAGAAGGAAGGTTCAGAGAAGGGCAGCTCGTTTAGTTTTATCACGTTACTGGGGGGGGGGGGGTCGTCACGAAAATTTTGCACTAATTGGGGGGGGGGGGGTGGAAATCATTAAAAGAAAGACGTTATTCATTGCGACGTAATCTGTTTGCGAAGTTTCAATCACCGACTTTTATTTCTGAATGTCAAAATATTTTGCTAGCACCCACCTACTTAGGGAGACATGACCATCCCAATAAAATAAGAGAAATCAGATCGAAAACGGAACGATTTAGGTGTTCTTTCTTCACGCGCACTATTAGAGAATGGAACGGTAGAGAAAAGTTATGATAGTGGTTAATGAACACTCTGACAGGCACTTAAATGTGATTTGCAGAGTATCTATGTAGATGTAGATGTAGATACATTATCATGACACAATTAATTAATGAATATTTCGTTCACTTGTTGTTACTTGCTGCCTAAATGAGTTTTAACGGGCGATTTTGTGTTTGTATATTGATGATATAAGTGCTATAGCATTGCCTCTAATAACTGCTTTTCGTAGCTGGAGTATTACACGATATTATAAGTCTACATAGTTACCAGTAATTTACGTGTTAAATATCTATCGTTTAATTATTGTTTTGCTTATGGAGTGCTCACTTTGAATTTCCTTATTATGTATCTCTGGAATGTCTAGTCCAGTCCAAATGATGATCTAGTTTTATATTCATGTTAATTACTGATCAGAGATAATTATGTCTGTGCCGTTTAGTATTAATGTTGATAGAGATTCTCTGCAATAAGGAGTAATCAGCCTTTTATGAGCAACTAAGATTGCCTGTGTTTTGGATGGATTGAGTTTGATACCAATGTTCTGTGCCGACTTTGATAAAGCAAGTAAGTCAGCATTTACAAGCCGGATGACTGTGCAAAGATTTTTTGAGCTTGCACTTAGTTGAAGGTCATCAGCATGTAAGTGGTACTTGTAGTGCAAGACAGCAGTTGACACATCATTAACATATAATAAGTACATTAAAGGAACTAATAATGATCCTTGTGGAATTCCTGATACAACATTCCTCCATTCAGACCATTTTAACCCATTATTTCCCACAATAGTTGTCTTTTGGTTCTCGATATCTTGTTTCAGGTCTCCTGCTACTTTTACAATAGCGGTCGTGATGCTGCAATTTTTCCGGAAACTAGACTGATATTCGTCTAAAAGGTTATGTGATATTCAATAAATTGTAAGCTGTTCATGAACTATGTATTCCAAACCCTTGCCGTTATGTAGGTCGACTAATTCTATATTATTTTCATAACACTTTCGTTTCACACAATATACGTAATATAACATGAGGGCACCTGATTTGAGTAACAAGGAATCATACAGAAATAATGGTTTGAATAACTGAAAATGGCGTTATAAGGAGTGAACGGCTTTTAGCAAATACCGGATTTAGACAAAGGTATGGTTTTCACCTACTCTTTTTAATATTGAAATTTCCATAAATTACTGTCAGATACAGATAGCAAGTTAACTCAAAATGTCAATTCAGGCAATCAAATAACAGTTCAAGAAAATAAGAGAAACGTAAATCAATATAATTATCTTTTAAATAAAGTATGCAAGTCATATCATTTAAATATATAATTTTGTAAAGCGAAACTAATAGGTCTTGAACAAAATTATCCCGTTTGATCAAACACCTTGGCAGTAAACTATATTTTCGCCCAAGTATCGAATTTTAAATATCTTGTTTTTGACATAAGTTTTATTAACGAAAAAACACATTCAGAAAAAAGGTGGCAGGTTTGAAGCAGCATGCTTAAAAATGAAAGAACTTGCAAAAATAAAGTTAGGACAGATACAAAAAGGAAATTTTGTAAACTAATGCCTTCGCCTAATTATCTTAGTTGCAGCGGAACCCAAGTGCCGATTCCAAAACAACTAAGCGAAATACAGTTGCGGGATGCACTGGGAATATTTATTTATTTATTATTTAACATGCCCCATTACATAGTAATATTACATGTTTGATGGTTAGATTCAGGCGGTTACATCAAATATTTTTGGAACCCACAAGTACAGTATATAAGTTGACAGGGTTTACAAAGGAACAAACAATTTTATACATAAGGAAATCTTATTGAGTTACAAAAATTGTAAAAGTCTGTAGTGAATTTATGTACTAAGTGATATTTACTGACGGGCCATCGTCCTCCTTCGGCAGCTATTTTTTTCATGATATGGTCCCTCTCTTTCAATAAATTGCTCAAAAATGTACCTATACAAATTCCAAATATTTAAAATGGAAATCGATAAAAAAAGTTTGTTGCATAACTTATTGAACGCCTATCGCAAAAAACAATCCAGACTGATGCATGGAGTGCCATGTTCTTGGCCCTCGGGAAAACTTTAGATACTGGTAACATTCCAGAACAACGCCAGGCAAAATATCTAAGAAATCACAACTTCCATTACTGCGATCGCGAAGACGTCGAATGAAAGAAGCCAGCACTTTCATAATCGAGACATCCATTAGCGCGTGCTCGAAAGAAGAAATATTCTTCAGAACACTCACCAGTATTCTCATTGGACAGCGCACGCAAGACTATTGCATTCCTCCAGTCACTGTGGCGTGCTACGGAAGGAACACAGCATACCAGTGGTCTCCTCATGTTTCAGAGCCGGAGAGTTTATCCTATTTTAAGAAACGCTGATATCTCTTCATTTGAAGGAGTTTTCTGAGCATTCAGGTTATCAGATGCCGAGTCTCCTGTTTTCACCGAAGATTGAGAGGAACTTCTCAAATTTACCTCAAACTAAATTTTTTCTACATAATTATTCGCCATGACTGTTACTTTCTGCAACCACCGTAGCCAAGCTTGCAAATATCGAATATGGTAAGATAACCCCGCCATTGCAATACTTGTCCTGGGATTGAATTTCATGTAAATGATTGCTAAATTCGATTTGCAGAGTTTATTCTAGTATCAGTCGTCCTATAGATAAGATAACAATGACTTCTGTAACATGTGTATAATATCCACGTAATACCTCTGTTTTCACAGCTTACTTTTTAGTACATATAATTGTTTTCTTAAGACTGTTTCTGAAACTTCCGCAATACTACTTGTTCACCATTCCCAAGATACAGAACATTTATAGTATATGAGATTTTCAGTTGAGAGGTTTGTGTAAGGTACTGTGAAAACACGATTATGTTGCACTATAAAGTGACTTTGGACAAGATAGAACATAAAAAAAGATCTTATTCCAGCGTCTCCTCTCTTCTTTCTTCATCAATCTCCTCCTTCTTCCTCTCAGTATCTCCTCTTCCGCTTCTCTTTTAATAAATTTCCTCCACCTCTGTCTACCTTCAATAGTGCTTGGTAGCAATATGTTGCATAACGCCGCATCTAGGATGTTTAGTGACAAATATTCTGTGAATAAGAGATCGAGGTAATCTTGGCTGTATCTTGTGGCCTTTTATGAAAAAATAATAGTGCATAAGCTACAAACGATACTGGTCAGTCTTCTTTCAACTGCAGAACATGAAAGTAGGCCCTACTAGAACTACAGCTAAACACAGGGAACTTGTGCTTCATGATTAGCTTATTTGATGATGCTGTTCCCACATGTCCAGGCATTACAGCAGTGAACTGTTCTTCACATGTTCATTATTCTCTGCAGGTTTAAATTCCTAATAGAATATATAATTCCAGAAAGGTGCACAGGGAAACTTAAAACAGGGAAACTAGTACAAAATTAACATAAATTTATTTGTATTAACACAGAATTGGAGAAACTATGACGTCATGTGGTTTGCTTACCTTGAGTAGCTTCTGTAAGGGTCTCTTTTACGTCATATTGTTCGGTATCACGTATTGTTGTGTGCCGGTGTTTGGGGGAAACAGAGGTGGGGGTACACCCACTACCTGTTTTCTGCTACCTGTATAGTATCTCCTCCCCGAAGTCCACCATAAGTTACATAGGAAGTGTGGTGTCGCACAAGTCCAAAATGCGCGCCACCTACTTGCCACGCACGGCGCGGCGTTCTCACGACGACAGCCACGGGCGCCCTCTGCTGCAACTCCGCTCGTGGCTCCCACTAAATGACATCGTTCACTTGGGACTGAGATAGGAACCAGTTAGGACCTTAGGAATCAGAAAGGCACCAGTGAAGACTTAGCTATCGTATAGGCACTAGGCAGGCCTCTAGCTCAACTATGTATCAGCACTCAGCAGTACTATGTAAAAGTTAAGTATTGTATAAATTCTGTGCAATATATATCTCGTTCTAATTTACTCTAGTGTTTCTAGTTTCTGGCTGCTCCCCTCCGTACCTGCACCAGCGTGCTATCTTTATTCCTGTGTCGGTCTCATTCCACTCGGCCACCGACACCTACGACGGAAACGAGACACAAAAGCGGCGACGAGGCTGGGACACAAAAGTGGCGACGAGGAGTGATACACGAACCGTGGACCAGCACGCTTGCAGCAGCCAGACAGCAGCAATCGTAACACGCAGAATTTGCTCCCGCCCACCCACCCTTATTATAAGATTTTTGGGGGAACATATTCAGTTACGTGTTTTGTGGACTTTTTTGTTGCAGAACGTCCTCTTTCGTATTGCATTTGTGTTTTGTTATAAGCTACTTGTATACGCGGCGCCTAATCGGTCAGCATGGCCACTATCCCTAACCCAAACTTAATCGAAGTTATTCAGTTACAGACGGCGCAAATCACTCAACTCCTGCAGTCGGTGTCGCAGTTAAAGGCACAGGCTGCTCACCAACAACAACAGCCGTCACATCAGCAGCCCACACCTGCCGCTGCACCGCTTCCTACATTTCGACAGTACAACGAACGTGAGGAAGAATGGAGCGACTACTTCGCACAGTTTCAAGAACTCGTCGCGGCTCATCAAATTACAGGTCAGAGAGTGAAGAACCTTTTCTTATCGATTGTGGGCACCAAGACTTTCGTGTTACTGCAGAAACTGTTCCCAAACGCATCTCCTCGTGATCTAGACTTTGATCAAATTGTAGAAGCACTGAATGCTCATTATGAGAGAAAAGTTCTCGTAGCTGCGGCACGGTACAGATTTTTCAGACTTAAAAAATTACCGAAGCAGTCACACCAAGAGTGGATTACGGAATTGAAGGGCTTAACCCGCCAATGTAAATTTACTTGCTCTGGTGGACTTTCTTATAGTGACGTGATGTTGAGGGATGCGATTACGCAGAACATTCAGGACCCAGAATTAGGGCAGCAATTCTGAAACAATCTGACCCCTCATTAGACAGTGTACTGCAGCTTATTGAAGCGCATGATACTTTTGACTTAGCTGATGTAGAAATGCAAAGCCATAGTGTAAATTCAGTGCGACGCAACGGCCGCTTTCCTAACCGTAGTTCTCAGTATAGCACTAGTGATTCTTTAAATTCTACCGGCCGTGCTGAGCAGACAGTGAATATTAGCCAGTGTAAAAGTGCGACACAAAGGTCGCCCCGTCGTGTTAAAAACAGTAATTTGAATAACGGGCGCCAACGCTCATTTCAGAAAAATGTACGTAAATCTTGCCCCCAGTGTGTGTCTCGCCACAAGCGTGCTCATTGCCCTAGTCGCAACGCAACCTGTTATCAATGTGGCAAATCAGGACATGTACAGTCTGTGTGTATGCAAATTAAAAACTCAAAGAACGGTACCGTTAGAAACAGTACTTCGCAGAGTGCGAGAACAGTTTATTCTGTAAATGTTATACGGACTTTGGAATTGAACAGTGCTTTCCTTGGATCTCAATTGCAAGAAAGTAGTTCTGCGCCTATGGCAAAACTATATAGTGCACCATGTAGCAAGCGCCGACGAGCGCGTATCAATGTGGCAAATCAGGACATGTACAGTCTATGTGTATGCAAATTAGAAACTCAAAGAACAGTAACGTTAGAAACAGTGCTTCGCAAAGTTCGAGAGCGGTGCATGCCGTCAATGTCATAGACGCTGTGGAATTGAACAGTGCTTTGCTTGGTTCTCAATTGCAAGGAAATTCTTCTGCACCTATTGCAAAACTATGTATTGAGCCACGTCGCAAGCGCCGACGAGCGCGTAAATCTGTGCAACGGAAAAGGGTTCGGGACAAGCAAAGTGACAATGTACAGTGCAATCCTGTAGTGAATCTAGTGCCTTCTGCAACTTCTTATTGTAAAAGTGCCCAGTACTGTGTAGCTAGTGACAGTAGACATCAAGTAGCTACTCAAAAGTGTAGTGCAGGAGTTAGTAAATCTGGAGTAGCTTCGCATGCTTGCGCGGACGCCGATCCGGCGGTAGTGCCATCTAGTGACAGTGATATTAATCTATGTGCCGATTCTGCGCCGCTTCCTACCGCACGCAGCCCGCGCATGCGCAAACGCAGAAAAACTGTATTAGACGTTGCCCACATTCGCGCACCTGTCGAGCGCCACAAGCAAAATCTTTTTGTGAATCTTTCCATTGACAGTAAGACTGTGAAATTTCAGCTTGATACTGGTTCCGCTGTTACGTTAATGAATAAAGACACTTATGAACTGTTGGGTTCGCCAAAATTGTCGCCGTGTCAACAAGTGTTAACAGCGTACACAGGTCAAAATATTCCCGTGCTAGGAACATGTAGCCTGCCTGCCTCTTTTCAAGGTGTAACAAAAACAGTTTCTTTTGTAGTTCTTCAGGCCAAATCTACGCAGAATATTTTTGGACTAGATGCATTCGATTTATTTGGTTTATCAATTCAAAGAGATGGGCTTCAAATTTCGTCAATAGTGCCTCAGGATAAAATCAACAGTGAACAGTCAAATAATTGTAGACACTTATCCCCTGCCCAGACCTGACGAACTGATGGACAAATTAGGACAGTCTCGCTTCTTTTGCAAGATTGATTTAGCAGAGGCATACTTACAAATTCCACTTGATGACGAGACAAAGAGTTTTTCGTCATTAATACTCACATGGGCCTTTTTCAATTTCAACGCCTACCTTTTGGCAGTTCTTCCGCCCCCGCTATTTTTCAGCGCTTTTTGAAACAGCTGACAGTTTCTGTACCGTGTTGCTCGAACTATTTAGATGGCATTGTGGTATCCGGACGTACAGTTGAAGAACATTTAGCAAACCTGGAGTGCCTTTTCAAAGTTTTGACTGCAGCAGATCTATGTTGTAATAAAGCAAAGTGTTGAGTTTTTTCAAACTGAAATAGAGTACCTAGGCCATGTGATTAATGCCCAAGGAATTCATCCATTACAGTCACATCTTAGAGCAATCAAAGACTTGCCTCCTCCTAAGAATGTGCACGAATTGCAACCAGTAATGGGAAAACTTAACTATTATTTCAGATTATTTCAGATTTATTCCCAATGCCTCTCAGATTGCAGCTCCACTGCATCGCTTACGTAGGAAGAATGTTCCGTTTGTATGGTCTAAAGATTGTCAGGTTGCCTTTGACAAACTAAAGTCTGCACTACTCAGTGATGCATGTTTGATACCCTTTGACCCACAGAAGCCTGTAGTATTAGCAGTTGATGCCTCGTCGTACGGTCTAGGTGCTATTTTGTCACATCGCATTGGATCTCACGATCGTCCTATTGCCTTTGCGTCCAATCTACTGACGCCAACGCAACAGAATTAGACAGATAGAAAAGGAGGCCTTAGCAATCATTTACGGCGTCACAAAGTTTCATCATTATCTCTATGGCAGAAAATTTTATTTGTTGACAGACCACAAGCCTCTCACGTCGTTGTTCTCACCCACAAAGCCAATTCCGCCACGTACGGCACAAAAGCTTCAGAGATGGTCCTTAATATTGTCTAATGATCAGTATAAGATTTTGTACCGGCCTACCACTCAACATGCCAACGCGGACACACTTTCCCGACTTCTGGTTTGCCAGGATGTGTCGTTTGATTCTTCAGAAATGGCATGTTGTCAGAGATACTCCAGAGATGCTTCCGCTGTCGCAGATTTCCCTTTGAACTCTCCTCGGGTTGTACAGGAAACAGCGGCGGATGCAGACCTAAGTGTGGTAGCACGTTTGATTCGCTTTGGTTGGCCTGCCAGAGCCAAAGACATTGATCGACCTCTGGTTCGACGTTATTTTGCACAACGTCATGCATTATCTTTAAGTCAGGGTGTTCTGTTGTTGCATACTGACAACGACCAAACAAGAGTGATTGTTCCTCGTTCCCTGCAACACGAAGTGTTACGCCTCCTGCATTAAGGACATTGGGGTATTATTAGGACAAAGCAATTGGCCAGACGTCATTGTACCTGGGTTGGTATGGACGCTCAGATAGAGAGCATGACGTCACAGTGTACAGTTTGTGCGGAGCATCAGGCGGCTCCTCCGCAACGTTTCTCAGACTGGCCACGCCCCAAGGGACCATGGAAACGTTTACACATTGACTTTGCCGGACCTTTCTGCAATACGCGATGGTTAATCGTTGTAGATGCTTTCAGCAAATTTCCTTTCGTGATTGCCATGAACGCAACGACGGCGTCTAGTACACTCAGTGCCTTAACATCAGTGTTTTGCATCGAAGGTTTGCCTGAAACTATCGTCAGTGACAATGGACCTCAGTTTGTTAGTGCGGAATTTCAACAGTTTTGTCGTGTGAATGGCATTAAGCATATCACCACCGCACCTTTTCACCCTCAGTCCAATGGTGAAGCAGAACGTTTCGTTCGAACATTCAAGTCTCACATGGAAAAGATGAAAGGTCAGCACTCGAGGCAACAAGCTCTTCAAATTTTCCTGTCTACGTATCGGTGCATGCCACGTGACGGCCCGTCTCCTGCCGAGCTGCTACACTGCCGCCGTCACCGCACTCTTCTTCACCTGCTGCAGCCTCCCACGCACCGAGTCGGTTCGTATGACGCTACGCTTTTTCAGGTTTCCACGCCGGTGCTGTACACGGTGTTTGCTGGCAACAAGAAGACATGGTTGCCAGGCATCATTCAGCGCGTGCTCGGTCGTAATATGTATGTTGTACGTTCTTCCACAGGGTCGGAGCTGCGGCGCCACGCAAACCAATTGCGCTTGCACAGGCCGCGCGATCCTGTCTCCGGTTTCTTGATTCCAGACCCAGTTCACCGCCAGGGAGCACAGCCACATCGTTCGTCCCCGGACTACGAGATCTCTATGGACGTCGACGCACCTCCGACGCAGTCGCCGCCGCTGTCGCCGCCGCAGATGACAGCGTCACCGAGAGGGACTCCGGGACCGTGCGGGCCTCCCCAGCTTGGGCCACGCACCTCAGAAGAAAATGACCTGCTCCCTCTGGGCGGGGGTGTGCGCCCTTCCCCAGTTTTCGGCGGGTTTCCTGGAGGATCGCAAGGCGGATGCCGGGGCGCGGACGGCGTCTCGATCCCAGCCTCAGCTACGACGCCCGTCCCACCAGTAACGCCCCCGCCCAGACCCTCCTCCCAGTGCCGTCGCCGTGGCCCTCAGCCCTACGCCACGACGGCGCGGCGGTTTGGGGGGGAGGGGTGTGGTGTCGCACAAGTCCAAAGTGCGCGCCACCTACTTTCGCCGCGCGCCGTCATGCACGCACGGCGCGGCGTTCTCACGACGACAGCCACGAGCGCCCTCTGCTGCAACTCCGCTCGTGGCTCCCACTAAATGACATCGTTCACTTGGGACTGAGATAGAACCCAGTTAGGACCTTCGGAATCAGAAAGGCACCAGTAAAGACTTAGCTATCGTATAGGCACTAGGCAGGCCTTTAGCTCAACTATGTATCAGCACTCAGCAGTACTATGTAAAAGTTAAGTATTGTATAAATTCTGTGCAATATATATCTCGTTCTAATTTACTCTAGTGTTCCTAGGTTCTGGCTGCTCCCCTCCGTACCTGCACCAGCGTGCTATCTTTATTCCTGTGTCGGTCTCATTCCACTCGGCCACCGACACCTACGACGGAAACGAGACACAAAAGCGGCGACGAGGCTGGGACACAAAAGGAAGGATACTGTTATTTGTTATTTTCCACGGCAAAACAGATCGAGGCGAAACGATTGCTTTTACGCCTCTGTAAGAGCCCTATTTTCTACAGTCTTTACGCGAAATGTAAGTTGGCAGCAGTATAATCGGTTATTGAATTTGTAATTTAGATTAACCTCTGACAATAGCGCCGGGTGAATGAAGTTAGAACGTTCAATCGGGCAACACAGGCCAATCACAACGCAGACCCGAGTAGCGGCCGTAGTTGACGAAGTGTCCCCACCGTAGTTGAGCGTCGTGTGCGTTCCCTGTTAGACCTGTTGGAGAATGTGCTTGTTCAGTGTGTTGATTTTGCACTAAGAACAGGACAATGAATGAGCAAATTATGAATGTAAAGTTTTATTTTAAGCTTGGCAAGACACTTAAAACACGTGTTTATGAGGGTGAAGCACTGTCTATGAAATATGTGAACGAGTGTTTCGGCTACTTTCGACAGGCCGGAAAACAGTTTCTGACAATCCCCGGACGACCGGCGACCACAATCAGTGATGAAAACATTGAGAAAGTGAGGACATCAATCAACAACGATCGTCGATTAACTGTGCGCATTATAGCGGATGAACTGCATATTAACCGTGAATTCTGGCCCACAAGTTAGGGAAGAGGAAAACGAGTTGTCGTCTTGTGCCACATCACTAGGCTGTCGATCACAAGCAGGCACGGTTAGAGGCTTCACAAAATGTTGTTGAAACTCCGGATGCGACTCCCACTTTCTTGAGCCATGCCGGCCGCGGTGCCCGAGGGGACTAAGGCGCTCCAGTCACGGTCTGCACGGCTACTACGGTCGGGGGTTCGAATCACCCCTGGGGCATGGATATTTGTGCCGTCCTAGTTCGTAAGTAGTTCATAAGTAGTTTGTAAGTTTAGGGACTGATGACCCCGTAGTTAAGTAACATAGACTATACAAACATTTGAACATTTTTGAGCCGTATTGTCACTGAGGGTGAAGCTCCAGTACGAGCATGAAACGAAACGGCAAAGCATGGAATGGTGGTCTCCGACACCACCACGTCTAATATAGGTGAGAGCCGAAAAAAATCACGCATCAAAACGATGCTCTTCACCTTTTTCGAGAGTAAATGCATTATCCACGAGGAATTTCTGCCTAAGGGACCCGTTTCATGTAACGTCTACGCATGGTTTGACCCCAGTATGCACAACTTGCTTCCTGTTTCTTTGTTCACGTAAACTCTTGCCCAAACTTTCAAACTGTTCCTGGCAAAAGAGTGGGTGGTGCCACTTAAACATTCATCAAACTCGCCCGATTTCACTCTAGACTTCTTCCTGCTCTCTCGACTCAACCTCCCTTTGGAAGGAAAGAGATTTGCCGATGTTCTGAGATCCAAAGAAATGTGACGAGGCTTTTGAACACCATCCAAAAGTAAACATTTACGCAAAGATGACAAGAAATGTGTCGCAGGGCTCATTGGTGTTTGGAAGGTGACTACCTCGATGGACAATAAGGTAACTGTAGATATAGTTCATTTATGTTATTGTTCACTTACCAAACTTTACAGTCAGAGGTTGTATATTCCCCAGCACGCCTGAAATTACTTTAATGTCCGAAGACCTCTCTCCTTTGTGAATGACGTCTGCGTTCCTTTAGCTGGAAACCCCTCAATCCAGTCACACTATTGGAGGGATATCCCATATGCTCGCAATTTGTTCACCAGCTGAGGGTGCGAAAACACATCTAACGCCTTGCAGTAGGCAAGAGCCTATTTCCCTCTGGCTCCCGCATGAAACACAGACCTTGCAAAGGTGGGGTGGCTTGAGTACCTCAAAGATACAGATAGCTGAACCGTAGGTGCAACCACAGCGGAGGGGCCAAATTAACGAGTGCTTCCCTAAGAGAAGCAGTTGCTTGACAGTAGTTGCAGGGGCAACAGTCTGGATAATTCTCTGACCTGGCCTTGTTACATGAACTAACGTGAGTTTGGCACGTAGATACTGCGAACGACTAGGAGCAAAGAGAAACTACAGTAGTTACTTTTCCCGAGAACATGCAGCTCTATTGTATGTATATATTGGCTAATGATGGCTTCTTATTGGTTAAAATACTCGGATCTCCGAGTGGGGACTATTCGGGAGGATGTTGTCTTCAAGAAAAACAAAACAGACATTGGAGCATGCTATCTTCTATCCCTTAATCGGGTACGTAAGTTAGAAAATTTGAAAGAGGAACTGTTTGGTTGAAACTATATTTCGTGCGAATTAGTGAAGTTCGGCGGCAGGATCAACAGGATTCCTTGTCAGGAGACTACAGGGAATAAATACAAACTCAGTGGGAGGTAACTCAGGAGTAGGTCTAATAATGAGTTAGAAAACAGGAATGCGGCGAACAGCATAGTAAATATAGACGTGAAGCAAACACCAACCAGAGTACTACAAGTTTGTCTGCCATCTACTTCTGCTGACGATAAGGGGAGTGAATAAATGTATTATGAGATAAAAGAAGTTAGTTAGTGGAGAGGAAAACTTTATTATCACGAGGGACTGGAAATCATTAGTAGGTAAAGAATGAGAAGGAAAAATACTAGCACCTCGTCTCCTGTGAACCTCGCACATTTATAATCTGTCAGCAAGTTTCCTATCAGCTCACACTCCGCTAAAGAGAGAAAATTTCATTCTGGAAACATCCTCTTGCTGTCGCTGAGCCATTTCTTCAGAATCTCCTTTCTTCCATGAGTGCTGTTCCTGCAAGATTCGTAAGAGAACTTTTGTGAATTTCGAAACGTAGGAGGGGAAGAAGTGCCGGAACCAAAGCAATGGAGACGGGTCATGAGGCATGCACAGGTGGCTCAGTCGGTACATCACTTTCAAGCGACGACAGAGGTCCTGGGTTCGTGATCCGGCCAGGTAAACAATCAGCCAAGAAATTTCATGGTGCACCTTCTCCATCCTTAAGATATTTTGTAGACACACAATTCTCTAGTGCTTTACATCTACATCGACATCTACAGACATACTCCGCAATTCACCGTAAGGTGCGTGGCGGAGGGTACACAGTACCACTAGTAGGCATTTCCTTTCCTATTCCACTCCAAAATTGAACGAGGAAAAAAAGAATGCCTATATGCCTCCGTACGAGCCCTAATTTCTCTTATCTTGTCTTTGTGATCTTTACGCGAAATTTAAGTAGGCGGCAGCAAGATCGTACTACACTCAGCTTCAAATTCCGGCCCTCTAAATTTACTTAACAGAAATTCACGAAAAGAACGTCGTCTTTTTTCCAGCGATCCCCAATTGAGTTGCCGGAGCATTTCCGTGACACTCGCGCATTGGTGGAAACTACTGGTAACAAATATAGCTGCTCGTCTCTGAACCGCCTCTATGTCTTCCTTTAAACTGATCTGCTGCGGGTCCCAAACACTTGAGCAATACTCAAGACGTGGTCGCACAAGCGTTTTATACGCGGTCTCCTTTACAGGTGAAGTACATCTTCCCAAAATTCTCCCAATAAACAGAAGTCCGCTGTCCGCCTTACTCACAACTGTCCTTACATGCTCGTTCCATTTCATATCGCTCTGCAATGTTACGCCTAGATATTTGAACGACGCGACAGCATCAAGAAGCTCACTACTAATGCTGTATTCGAAAATTATGGGATTGTTTTTTCTACTCATGCGCATCACCTTACATTTTTCTACATTGAGAGCTAGCTGCCAATCTTCGCACCAACTAGAAATTTTGCCTAAGTCATCCTGTATGCTATTACAGTCAGTTACAGACGACACCCTCCCATACACCACAGCATCATCAGCAAACAGCCGCAAATTACAACTTACTCTGTCCATCAGATCTTTTATATAGATAGAAAATAATAGCGGTACTATCACACTCCCCTGGGGCACGCCTGACGATACACTCGTCTCTGATGAACACTCGCCGTCGAGAACAACGTACTGCGATCTATTACTTAGGAAGTCTTCCAGCCAGTTACAAATCTGTGAACCTATTCCATAAGCTCGTATCTTCGTTAGCAGTCGGCAGTGTGGCACCGCGTCGAACGCCTTTTTGAAGTAGAGAAAAACACCATCCGCCTGTTGCCCTTCGTCCATGGCTCGCAAGATGTCATGTGAGAAAAGGGCAAGCTGAGTTTCACATGAATGATGTTTCCTAAACCCGTGCTGATTCAGGGAAAGAAGCTTTTCTGTTTCAAGGAAATTTACTATATTCGAACTGAGAATATGCTCCAAAATTCTACATGAAACTGATGTCAACGATATTGGCCTGTAATTGTATGGGTCAGTTCTCTCTCCTTTCTTATACAAGGGAGTCATAAATGCAAGCTAAGTAGGGGGCCAACGCCGCAGAATAGTCTTTGTAAAACCGAACTGGTATTCCATCCGGACCAGCAGACTATTTCGTATTTAGCTCTTTCAGCTGCTTCTCTACACCGTTTCACTGCATTTAAATTGGAGCAAAAATTCCTCTTGATCTATTCCTTTTCTAAGTGCAAAGCTAAAAACTGATTATCAGCTCTTTCTAGTACATTGTTGCGTCTTCTAACGGAAAGGCTGAAAACCTCTATTCTCGCATCCGTGCTCGGGTAAGCGCCTTTCCTGTGGTTTCCTGTCTGTATGTTTCTGTCTGTGATAGCGTTCTGTATGCGCCACAGTCGCGCTACTACTAGGAACGCCTGAGTGCGTCACTGCTAACGAAGGGAGACGTGGGTGGCTTTGTTCCATCCTCACTAACTGCACTGAAGCGGAAGAGCTGGTTTGTGCGCTCTCGTAAACAATGACAATACACCACAAACAAACGGTGCTCAGTCCTTTAGTTAACACTTCAGTAGATGGTGACGTAGTACATGACACCTCTAATTTGCTTAATTAATATATCCTGAAGTATACTACTGTAGCGATATTTGTACCTAATACATTAAAAAAATTGATGTTTTTACTTATCTCACTGTTAAAGCAAGTCTGAGAACTGTGTCTTTCCTAGGGTACGTGTTTCTGATTCTACTTAAAAATTTCGGATCTGATTTTTTTCTGCTTGCTAAAAATAACACAAATATTAATGATGCCAATCAGCAAGTAAAAAATAAGCCTACAAGTCAGATCTGAACTTTCCACAGTGCGGAATATATATACATATATGAATCGATTTTTTTGAAAAGGCACATGTCATATTGAGGAAATTTTTCAGGAAGCACCTTAAACTGTTTCAAGAAAAAGTATAAAATGCAAATGAATTCCAGTGGTTTTATATGGTTGGCTAGCTATATTTGAGATTATATCAAATGCTTAACTGTATTAAGTTATCTACATCTACATCTACATCTACATGGGATACTCTGCAAATCACATTCATGTGCCTGGCAAAAGGTTCATCGAACCACCATTATACTATTTATATCCCTTTCCATTGTCGAATAGCGCGCGGTAAGAAAGAACACCTGAATCTCTCCGTTCGATCTCTGATTTCTCATATTTTATTCTGATGTTCATTTCTACCTATATAAGTGGGAGTCAACAATATATTTCCGCATTCGGAGGAGAATGTTGGCGATTGGAGTTTCGTAAGTAGCCCACACCGCAGTGATAAACGCCGTTGTTGTAAGATTCCCATCCCAGATCCTGTATCATTTCCGTAACGTTGTCTCCCTTGTATCGTGACAATACAATACTTGACTTTAAATGACGGCGTCATCTGCAAACAACCTAAGAGAGCTGCTCAGATTTTCTCCCAAATCGTTTATGTAAGCAAGGAACAGCAGAGGACCAATAACAAAGCCCTGTGGAACGCCGGATATCACCTCTATTTTAATCGATACCTAACCATCGATTACTAAAAACTGTGTCCTCTCTGACAGGAAATCCCCTATCCAGTCACAAATCTGTGGCGATATTCCATAACCACGCAATTTGATTAAAATCTGTTTGTGAGGTACGGTGTCAAAAGCCTTCTGGAAATCTAGAAATACAGAATCGATTTGCAAACCCTTGTCGACAGCACTCATAAATTCGTGTGAGTAAAGAGATAGTTGTGTTTCACATGAACGATATTTTCAATAGATCATTTTGTTCTAGGTAACTCATAATATTTGAATACAAGATATGTTCCAAAAGCCTTCTGCAAATTGACGTCAGTGAAATAGTGCTGTAGTTTAGTGGGTTATTCCTTAAGCCTTTCCTGAATATTAATGTGACGTGCACAACTTTCCAGTCTTTTGGTACAGATCCTTTGTTGAGCGAGCTGTTGTATATGGCTGTTAAGTAAGGAGCTGTCGCATCAGCATAATCACATAGAAATATAGTGGGTATACAGTCCGAACCAGAAGACTTGTTCTTGTTAAGTGATTTCAGTTGCTTCACTACTCCGATGATATCAACTTCTACGTTACTCATTCGGGCCTCTGTTTTTAATTCGAAATCTGGAATATTGGTTTCGTCTTCTTTGGTGAATGAGTTTCGAAAACCAGTGTTTAGTAACTCTGCTTTAGTAGCGCTATTATCGGCGGGATCGCGATTTTTATTATGTAGTGAGGGTATTGTTTGTGTTTGGCCTCTAATATATTTGACATATGACCAAAATCTCTATGGGTTCCCAATCAAATTCCGAGAAAGAATTTCGTTGTGGAAAGTATTGTAAACATCTCGATTGAAGTTCTTGCTAAATTTGGAGCCTCTGTGTAGGATCGCCAATCCTGGGGATTTAAATTTAAATTTTGCATGCATTTTTCGTTACTTTTACCACAGTGACCTGACCTGTTTTGTGTACCAAGGAGGATCACCAACTGCTTTTATTAATTTATTTGGTATAAAATAATTGCTATCGATACTACTTCTTTGAATTGGAGCCACATCTGGTCTACACTTACGTTTATGGTTTGGAATGAGTCGAAACTGCCTTTCAAGAAGCAGTTTAGTGTATTTCTATCTGCTTTTCTGAACATGTATAATTTTCTTCTGTTTTTGGTTACTTTGGGACTTTCGATACTGAGTCTCGCTACGACAGGCTCCTGTGTTCACTATTACCTGTATCCGTTTTGTTGCTCGTTATGAGCTCGAGATTATTTGTTGCAAAGAGATCAATTGTTTTGACATCCATTTACAATTCTAGTTGGATCATGAACTAATTGTTCAAAGTAATTAACAGAAAATGCGTTG
Source organism: Locusta migratoria (assembly GCA_026315105.1). Taxonomy (NCBI): domain Eukaryota; kingdom Metazoa; phylum Arthropoda; class Insecta; order Orthoptera; family Acrididae; genus Locusta; species Locusta migratoria. The sequence continues at coordinate 324,442,477 of CM048750.1, forward strand.
AGTACAATTTCACACGATGTTTTATGCAGACCTCCTGATTTGAACATATAATTTCGCCAACAGATTGAGGGTAAATTGAAATTAACTCCTACTGTTATTGTATGAGTCGGGTACGTATTTGAAATTTGACACCGATTTCCTTAAACCTCTCTGCTATTGTATTGTCAGAGTCGGAAGGCTGGTAACAAGAACCAATCATTAACATATTTTCGATTACAACCTCTACCCATAATAGCTCACTGGAAATACCAACTTCATACACGAAAGTACTTTTGGCGGCGACAAACACGCCTCCACCTACTTTTTTAAATCTATTCTTTCTAAACACAGTTACATCTTTTGCTAAAAGTTTGGCTGAACTTACTTACTGCTTGAGCCAACTTTCACTATCTATAATGATGTGTGCTTCGGTGCTTTCTATTAACGCTTGGAGTTCTGGTACTTTTCAGACACAGCTACGACAATTTATAACGTTATACCGATAGTTTCCATGTTGTACATTTCTCCCATTATCCACCTGCTCCCTTTGAGACTACCCATTTTGTTTTTCCCCGAAGCCCTCTATCCCAAAAAACACAGCCCCCGCCAACCGTGTAGCCGCTTCCTACGTGTAATGGAATCCTTCTAACATGAAAATTGATGCCTGTTGTGGTGTAATTTTGCATAAACTTCCAACTGATTTTTATCGCGAACTAGCTATCTAACTGTACTCGTGGCTCCTGCGTGGATGAACCGAACATCAAGTCGCTTAGAAGTCAGCAAGATGCTCCTTGTTGAATTAAAATGCTCAAATGTTTGTAAAGTCTATGGGACTTAACTACGGGGTTATCAGTCCCTAAACTTACAAACTACTTATGAACTAGCTAATCCTAAGGTCGGCACAAATATTCATGCCCGAGAGGGGATTCGAACCCCCGACCGTAGTGGCCTTGCAGACCGTGACTGGAGCGCCTCAGTCCCCTCGGCCACCGTGGCCGGCCTTGTTGAATTAAGATATGTTTCTATAACATTACTTAAACAAACTCAAATTACATATCCTGTAAGGGAAAGATATATCTATATATTACTATTAAGGTCAAACTGGGTACAAATTTGGCGTCACTAGCTGCCGAAAGTAAACACGATTTTAGCGTATTTAATTTGTTTAGACAAAGAATACGTACTGACTGACTAAAATATCACAAGAATTCTGGTTTGTTAGGATAGAAGCTGTTAAATGGAGGAAAAGAAATTACAACGAAAAATCAGAGAAACTTTATCACGAATTTTCAAATAAATAAATCGGCACCTGGCAAAATGGCTGAAAATTGTCAAAGCTACAGACTGCAAACCGGTGCGCCGTTGCTGAAAATCAACCTGACTTGCCTGATTGGATCATCTTCTGTCAATCCAAATACTTTCTAAGTCTCAATGATGTTGAGAATACCTAACGCATCGCAGTCTCTCTACTGCCGTGGTATGCTGATTGCATGAATCAACACACCGCGATGCCACTACAATTTCTCCCACAGGCGTTAACTATATCATTCTGTACTTATTCGCGTGAGACAAGAAGTTCCTGACGTCGACGCACAGAACACCGTGCCCACGGGTGTGGTTCCTGTAGGGGGATGTTTGTCCACTGTTGGTCGAGCTGATCTCTTCGAGATTACGAGAGTAACTCGGGCGTCCGATATTTGATTGTCGTGAGTGCATTCGTGTTCTGTCGTGAGTGCATTCGTGTTCTCTCGATAATCCATTTTTAGGCCGGGGCAAGTCCCGGAGATAAATTAAATTGGTCCCAATCCCCCGGTTCCGACCAAGGTTTTCGGAAGGTTTTCCTTGGTCGTAAGGCGTATGCCGGAACTGGTAAGCTCCTCCCACTTATTCCCAATTGGGATTCCCTCTTTGCCCCACTATCAGCTTGTCTGATAATTGGCTGAATAGAACCGCGACTCTTTATGGGCCGGATCTCAAACAGCCCGCTCCACTCCTCGGAGTGGAGAATGAAAAGAATAAGTTTTTTTTTTTTTTTTTTTTAAGTTCCTGACCAACACAGCGAATATCGCACAATCTGATTACTCTCAAACAAGAAGTAATTTCAGAGCTGCTCTTTTCAGTAAAATACTGAAAATGAGTCTTCTCTCTCTCTCTCTCTCACACTCACTGTCTACACTCGCGCAAATCTCTCCCGCAGAGTGTTCGGTCTCCGTCGACGTGTTGTCCACGAGGCAGAGCCCTAGAGTCTCTCTCTCTCTCTCTCCGCCACGTCACGTCTCCACGTCAGCACTCCTTAGCCTATCCGAGCCGCACTATTGTTCAGCTTTAGGCGCGCTCTCGAATTGGCCAATTACGGACCCGCTACTACCGCGTTCACGCCCGCGTACAACGTAGTTTTGCACCATACTTACAACCACATCAAATACCGTTCCCAAGTTCTGTCTGCCATGGTATTTTAAGTGATAAATTGTAACCAAAAATTTTCCCTCAGTGTGTATGTCTGAACTATTACTTGCTTCAGTCTCGAAAAAGCTAATTATCGCACTCGGGGTCCGCCTCCGTAGCTCAGTGCCAGCGTCGCTGACTACCACGCAGGGGGCCCGGGTTCGATTCCCGGCAGGGGACTGGGTGTTGTGTGTTGTCCTAATCATCATCATCTCATCATCATTGGCACGCGGCGTCATCTAAAAAGACTTACACAAGGCGGTCGAACAATCCCACAGGGGATCTCCCGGCCAAGAAAGCCATACGCTCATTTCCATTTTTTCCATCGCACTCGAGATCTAATTCCGTACTTCGAATAATTTCTTTAAAAGCAATAAATAAATTAATTAACCAATCAGATTGTACTTGTAAGCAATAAGTATTGTTTTAAAGGTTAGAATATGTAGGAAAATATGCCTTAGTGGCTTGACTCTTTGCATCCTGACCTATTTAGTGGGACCCGAAAACCACCGCCCTCTGGCGCAAGTCGAGGAATTTGTAGCCTACACGGTCACAGAACCGCCTGAGCCTCTGATGCAGACCCTCCACTCGGATCTGTACCAGAGGACCGCAACGGTTCTGTCGACTATGCTGCAGATGGTCAGCTCTGCCTTCATCTCGCAAGCAACACTGTCACTCTTTACCACCTCAGACAGCCGCTTAAATCCGGAGAGACACTCTTTCAACCCAAAGCGACAAATGTATTTGGTACCGACATGAGCAACCATCCGCAGTTGGCTGCACCCTGTCCCATTCATGGCATCGGGAAGGACCTATTCCACATCTGTAATTATTGCCCCCGGTATGCACAGGGCGTGCACATTGGCTTTCTTCCCCTCCTTACTGGCCAAATCCCTAAGGGTAGCCATTATCTGCCTAACTTTGAGGATCCCTACTACAAGCAAACCCACCTCTGAGATTGCCCGGATCTTGCTGTCTTCTTATTCTACTTATTATTGAACTGCAAACTTGACTGACTTATGTCGTTTTAAAAATAACTGACGGAAAATAAATAATGGCTGGATTACGTACTTTTTTGACATTCTAAGGCATACAAAATGTTATGAAGAATTTCAAAACGCAATAATTAACAAATGTTGTAACATTCATACTGTTGTAAACATGTTAAATGTTTCCGTTGTTCTCAATTGTCATTTGCAGTTGGCCAAGACATATCTTTGTAGAAGTTTTCAAATGTTTGTAGAGTCTATGGGACTTAACTACGGGGTCATCAGTCCCTAAACTTACAAACTACTTATGAACTACTTACAACTAAAGACGGCACAAATATCCATGCCCGAGGGGGGATTCGAACCCCCGACCGTAGTGGCTGTGCAGACCGTGACTGGAGCGCCTCAGTCTCCTCGGCCACCGCGGCCGGCTTTGTAGAAGTCCTTGTGCTTTTGAGATAAGTAGGATTCTATTTTCACCTGGTCTGCAGTCTTTACTTTTTTAATGGGCATTTTCCCAGAAGGTTACGAAGGTAATGTTGGTTGTGCAGGTGTCTTTGAAGCAAGACCCACGAAAAACGTGTGGCAAACAAGACCATTTATTGCTGAATACCCTTGATGTAACCTTTTTTCTTTTCATGGGAATATGAGAAGTGATACAGAGTATTTACTGAAAATGTAAACTCATCCTCCACGTTTATCTGGGTAATCATCACTGCACACACTAATATCATCACTAAGTTTATTTTTTAACGTGAACTAGTTGACAACTGAACAACAATAAACAGAGACTGTAATTCAGGGATTATGAAACAAGCTGGAAACAAACAACTGTTGATCTCAGTGACCTAACCCATTTAAAACAAACTGCAATCTTTGACCTGCGACTGTCTCTCCTTATAAGTCGTTACAAGCGCCATTTTAAAACCAACAGATAGTCCCATGTAAATAGTTTCTGAAATGACAAAAAAGGTAAAAACGGAAATGTGATGAGTTACGCTACTTTAAAAAAAGCAAAAAGCTCAAGATTTGAAACATAGTATATACAGTATACGAAATGATTACATTTACAGTTGAATATCCGGCCGCGGTGGCCGAGGGGACTGAGGCGCTCCAGTCACGGTCTGCACGGCCACTACGGTCGGGGGTTCGAATCCCCCCTTGGGCATGGGTATTTGTGCCGTCCTTAGTGTTAGCTAGTTCATAAGTAGTTTGTAAGTTTAGGGACTGATGACCCCGTAGTTAAGTCCCATAATGTTTATTTTTTTATAAATGTATTGTAAGTGTATTTCTTTATGATGTCTTGTTTAATTATATAAAATGTTTTGCTTTGCGTGGAAATTCTAAGATCGATAGTTGCATAAAACAGCTCCTCTCAGACCAAAGACTATGTTATACTGTGGCGCTTGCTACTTGTAGCGCTGGCAGCATAGCAGTGTCTTCCGCCGCGTGACAGTTGTCGGACGTACGTAACGCGACTCGCGGAGTGCTCAAGTTGATAGTGGAACAGTATTACTTTGAAAGTGAAAAGTATTACAGTTACAAGTGTTGAAAGTGAAATATATTAAATAAACAAGTTATTCGTTCGCCCTGATCAAGGCAGAATTCGTGCGTGTAAATCGGTTTCCGTCGTGTCGGACGGTTGCGACGAAATACGCGATACACGAAAATAAATCATCATACTGCTAATAAACTGCGGAAGGAGTAGCAAAACGAATATTCGGTGTTAAAGAGAAATCTTGTAAGCTGATGACTATATTGGACAGAAACCATTGTCAACGAAGTTGTAATCGAAATCGCTGGGCAATTAACTGAGATAAGTAGCAACTGTATATGCATGTAAAACTACTTGTAATTAATGTTCAAAGAAGTTTCGGGCGTGCAGCCGCATAAAGTTTTCTTCTTCTAATATTTCGGCTGAGAAACGTTCAGCCATCTTCAGAGACGAGTCGAAGACTGACGCTCCAGCACACGGTTCGTGCTTATAAACGCGCGGGCCGCGCTACTGCGCATGCGGCCACAGATACAACAAGGCGCCAAAGACGCTACTCGGCGGCAAGGAAGTACACGTATATGTAAATTATGTCTGTGGCTGCATGGACGATTACTGCGGAGATATCGATGTATTATTATCTGTGCTGTGGTGGCGTCTTTGTAAATTTATTAAAGAAAGTGCCGGATTCCATGATTTATCTAAAGTGAAGCCACTGTCCCTGTTAATCAAATTCGTCCCCAAGCGAATTTCTATTGCTTCTTTCACTACTGAGTCCCAGAAAGATGAAGTGGAAAATAAATTTTGACGTTTTCGTACGTCATGGAGTGTCCAGTATCAATACAGTGCTCTGCCACTGCCGATTTATGTGGTTGTAAAAGACGGGTATATCTCTGGTGTTCCGTGCATCTTTCCTGCACTGTACGTGTCGTCTGTCCTATGTAGGAAAGGCCACATTCACATGGGATCTTGTAAACCCCGGCCTTCCGGAGCTCCAAATCATCCTTGTTAGAACCCAAAAGTGCTGCTGTCTTTGGTGGGGGCCGAAAAATTACTTTAACATTGTGTTGGTTCATAATCCGTCCGATTTTCGACGACAGGCTCCCAACATATGGCAGAAAAGCCATAGATTTAAAACTTTTTGCATCATCTTCCATATTCTTTGCACGTACCGTTGGCTTTGTACGTAGTGCCTTATGTATCTGTTGTAGAGAGTACCCGTCTGCTTCAAAGACTCTCATCAGGTGTAGAAGCTCGTCCTGCAGACTGCTATCATCAGCAATGACGTGTGCTCTATGGACAGGTGTTCTAAGAACACTCATCGTCTGGATGGATAATGACAGCTATTTGCATGTAAGTATAAATCAGTATGCGTAGGTTTCCTATATACTGAATGTCCTAAGGTGCCATCGTCTTTACGTCGTACCATCACATCCAGAAATGGAAGGCATCCATCTTTTTCGACTTCCATTGTAAACTGGATTTGGTTATGGATGGAATTCAGGTGGTTTAAAAATTCTTGTAACTTATCTTCACCGTGAGGCCACACAACAAATGTGTCATCAACATACCTCCAGAACACTGTGGGCTTCAATTTGGCAGATTCCAGCACCTTTTCCTCGAAGTCCTCCATAAACATATTGGCCACCAAAGGGGACAAGGGACTACCCACGGCGACATCGTCAGTTCGTTCAAAGAACCCGTTATTGAATAAAAAATATGTCGAGGTCATGACATGTAATTGGTAATTAATGTTAAATGTTGCTATGCTTGATGATTTGAATATTTCCAAATATAAAGTTATTTATCTTCACTTTTTGTAATGAGCAGTAACCCCATTCTTAATCTAAGTAACAAAGCACATTAAACATGATAGTATAATCAAGCCTAAACTTTGAAATAATTAATTGTGTAGAGAGAGATAGAGATTACTTAAATGCAGGTTCAGTAATGAATAATTGTTTTGAGAGTGAATTTTTATTAACTTAACTGCACTTGAACTTAGAATGGCAGACGCCATTATTACAATACCTATTGATGATCAGTAAATGAACTCAGATAAGTCATTGATAAAAACTATATTGATCAAACACTATTTCAATATAATAATAATTCAAAATTAATTGCATGATTAGAGGTTTACTGAAAACTGAGTTCAACAATTCTTGTCACCGCCAAAATCTATCTTACCAGAACCAATCATTTTTCAATTAACGAATGCAAATATTTTCAAAGCTTAACTTACGTAAGTCTAGCTATTTTACCTAAAGAGGTGCTATTTATAGAATATTAAGACTAGTGGTTGGTTTTCACCCACCTACCAACAACTTCACCTTGATTATCATAGAAAGCCAGTATTCAAAATTATTGCTACCATACGCGTGCATATTACAAAATACGTATTGCACATACGCAGTAGATTTATTTTCAGCTATCTGTGTCTCTTTCAAATTCTGAAGTCAGCAGGGGTAAAATACCGGGAAAGGAGAGTTATTTACAACTTGTACAAAAACCAGACCGCAGTTATGAGACTCGAAGGGCATGAAAGGGAAGCATCAGTTGGGAAGGGAGTAAGACAAGGTTGTAGTCTTTCTCCGATGTTATTCAATTTGTACATCGAGCAGGCGGTGAAGGAAAGAAAGGAAAAATTTGGAATAGGGATTAAAGTTCAGGGGGAAGAAATAAAAACATTGCGTTTTGCTGATGACATTGTAATTCTGTCAGAGACAGCTAAGGACCTGGAAGAGCAGTTGAATGGAATGGACTGTGTGTTGAAGAGAGCATATAAAATGAGCATTAACAAGAGAAAAACAAAAATAATGGAATGCGGTCTTAGAAAATCAGGCGATGCTGAAGGAATTAGATTAGGTAACAAAACAATGAAGGTGGTAGATGAGTTTTGCTACTTGGGTAGTAAAATAACATGCGATGGTCGCAGTACAGCGGATATAAAATGCAGAATGGCAATGGGAAGAAAGGCATTTTAGAAAAAGAGAAATTTGCTAACATCGAATATTAATTTAAGTGTAAGGAAGTCTTTTCTGAAGGCATTTGTGTGGAGTGTTGCCTTGTACGGTAGTGAAACATGGACGATAAGCAGTGCGGACAGGAAGAGAATAGAGGCTTTTGAAATGTGGCGCTACAGAAGAATGCTGAAGATTAGGTGGGTAGATCGCATAACTAATGAAGAGGTACTGAACAGAATTGGTGAGAAAAGGAATTTTTGGCATACCCTGACTAAAAGAAGGGATCGCTTGGTAGGACACATTCTTAGACATCGAGGAATCGTAAATTTAGCATTGGAGGGAAGTGTGTGGGGTAAAAATCGCAGAGGGAGACCAAGAGACGCGTATAGTAAGCAGATTCAAGTGGGTGTGGGTTGCCGTTCTTATGAGGAGATGAAAAGGCTTGCTCAGGATAGAGTAGGGTGGAGAGCTGCATCAAACCAGTCTCCGGACTGAAGACCATAACAACAACAACATCTGGTGTGTGCACGCCTAAAAAGGAGATTGTCAGGAAGGTGAAGGTGAGTGAAATCTTTTGTCAAGTTATCAGATCGGGCCATAGGTTTGTTAATTACACTAATTGTTTTGCAAATTAATCAAAATTTAATTACATTCACCTGACATTTTATTTAAGACTTTAAACGTAGCTAACAATGAATTTAAGATCAGGTCAGTTACGTTACACATCCATTATTACACATAATACACGTTTACTTATCAAATAATAATAAAAAAATTAATTTCAATAATCCAAACACCAACCGATCTTTCTTTGCTTACATTCTTCGAAAAGGAACCAAATGTGTTGCACTATAAGCAGTCATCATCTACAGTCTGCTAATGATTTGGGTCAGTTTAGTTGGCTGAGGTGGTCTTCAATTTAACGACATCATGTCATCTTCCCTTTTTCATACCTCCGTAACTGGATTAAAGTGACGCACTTTGACAATGTATTCGTACTCTAGTTACCGCAAATATTGCATTGTTATAACGAAACAGCAAGGCAATAACACGAATGTTTCTAAGTCTGATTACAAGTTAATCGACGGATTTTCGTGACTGGTATTCTCAGCAAGTATCTATAGATATTGGGCGATATGCTCCCGTGCCTTCGCCACAAGAAACAAGTGAGAAATGTGCTGAAACTTTGATACATATGAACTAGTTCATTTGGCTGATAATTACAATATCACCAGACCTTCGTATAGCCTGAAGAATTACAGTTGCATAAAATAAGTATCCACCTTCATGAACCACAGACATTTTCGATGTGGTGGCTTCCGTGCCTCAACAATACAAATAGCAGTACCGTAGCTGCAACCATAGTGTAGGTGTATCTAGCGAGAAAATCGTGTGGCTCCTGAAAAGGGACAGCAGCGTTTTCAGTACAGTTATGCTTGATTGACTGAGCTGGCCTTGTGACATCAGCTATTGTGGCTTGGACACAGTTACTGCGAACGACTGAAAACAAGCGGAAATTTCAATCGGTACTTTCCCCGAGGACATACAGCAAAGGCAAAACTACGTTTTTAGTATTTGTAGATCTGGGGAAAGCTTTTGATAACGTTGCGTGGAATACACTTTTTCAAATTCTGAACTAGCGGGGTAAAAATATAGAGAGCGAAGAGCTATACTGAACTTGTACAAAACCCGGAAAGCTGTTACAAGAACCGAAGGGCATGAAAGGAACGCAATGGCTGGGAAGGGAGGAAAACATAATTGCAGACTTTCCACAGTATTTACAGTCTGTACATTGAGCAAGCTGTGAAGCAATACAATGAGAACGTTCAGAAAGAAAAAAAAAAAAGATTTTGCGGTTTGTCAGTGACCTAGTAATACTGTCAGAGACAGCAGAGAACCTGCAGTTGAATGGAATGGGCAAAGTCTAGAAAGGAGGTCGTAAGATGAACATTAACAAGAGTAAGCCAAGGGTAATGGAATGTCGTGTCAAAAATAGGCGATGCTGAAGGAATTATATTAGGTAATGAGATAATAGTAGTAGTAGGTGAATTTTAATATTTGGGTAGCAAAATAACTTCTGGTGGTCGAAGTAAAGATGATATAAAATGCAAAATGGCTATGGGAACGAGACCTTTTCTGAAGAAGTGAAATTTGTTGACATCCAACATTAGGTTAAATATTAGGAAGTCCTTTATGAAAGCATTTATATAGAGTGTAGTATTGTATGAGAGTGAAACGTGGACAATAAGGAGTTCAGACAAAAAAATAGGATAACAGCTTTTTAAAAATGTGGCGTTACAAACGAATGATGAAGATTAGATGGGTAGATCACGTAAGTAATGAGGAAGTGCTCTACAGAAGTGAGAAGAAAAGTAATTTCTCTCATATCCCGCTTAACAGAGGGATATGTTGCTGGAACACATTCTCAACATCAAGGAATCGTCATCTTAGCATTAGAAGGAAGTGTGTGGTGTAAAAAACGTAGAGGGAGACGAGGGACGAATACAGTAAGCAGACTCAAAAGGATGTAGGATGACGTTCTTGTTCGCAGGTGAAAAGACTTGCACAGTACATGGTAGCATGGAAGAGCTGGAACAAACCAGCCTTCCGACTGAAGACCACAACAATAAAAAATTAACTCAAATCATGAGTATAATTAAGAGATACGTCCACTGATGATCTGTGTTGTAACCTTCTAGTTCATAAAGGTAACAAATATCTTTCAACGCTGCATTCACGAACGATGAGAACTGAAATCTACGTTCATTGTATCAGTTATTCTCAACATTTAATTATTTTTCTGATATAGGTCGTACCGCCGAAAACACGCAATTAGAAGAAATAGTCTTCTTGTTAAGATAGCGTTTTTGAAGAGATATGGCGGTACCGGCAAGAGGTCCCACATTGTCTCTCGCGCAGACGTGCTCCACGTCGCAGCAGCAAGCAGCGCCGTGACGTGAGAGTACGTCGTCGTAAACTCATTTCGGCGTTGATCCTCCCCCTGGGAAATCAGGAGCTCCTCCAGCTAGCAGCCAATTACACGGCCTCTGCAGTGGATTATAGCTGTCAGAGGAGCAAACGACATTCTCTAAGAGACCAATATCAGCATACTTTCAGTGGCGCTACAAAATAATTCCACTAAATGTTGTGGTGTTTGTGTAAATCTTCACAGAAATTCTAGCAAACCTGGCAATGCTTCGCCACTGCTGAGATGTATGGGTATTGGGTATACACTTTAATCTCCTTCTCCTCCTCTTTCTCTATCCCACATTTATTTTTTCATCTCCTCTCTCCCCCTCCACCTGTGATCTTGCCCCTCCCCACCACCGACGGATGTTGGGTTGTGGTAACGAAATGGACTCGCATTCTGGAAGACGGTGATTAAACTCTACACTGCTCATCCAGATTTTCCTTGATGTCCCAAAATCAAAAGCCGCGATGTTTCCGTTTAATTGAGAAGGTCGATTTACTTCTCCTTCCTTCTTCAAAACGAAGATATTGAGCTCTGTCTCTAATGACCACGCTTTCGGACAGCCTGTTACAACCTAATCGTTCTTCTCTCATTCGTCTTCTTCTCCCCCCCCCTCTCCCAAATCACTTTCCATCAGATTCACCCTATTCCCTATACCAATTTCGTCCACAATATTTACTAAATCGGGCCGTAAACAGGCCAGTGAACTTCAATTTTTACAATTTATTGAATCAAAATTTTCTACCGCCTCTCGTAGTTCTAGTCACCTAACTTTATTGTATTCTTGCTTGTTTTGCCATTACAATTCTTTTCTTTTTAGTTTTTGTCTCTATCATTATTTGATCTCATTTTCAATTTGTGTAATTACAAGTTCACAAAAATTTCGGCCAATTTGGAAGAATCTTTCCAAACAAATTCAAATATGGCACAAATTTGTAGATTTATGAGGGGTACAGAAATAAGAAAATCAATCGGATTTATCTGAATAATGATTCTTCACTATGATTTATGAGATTTTTATAAACATGAATTTTCCTGCAATTTATTCATTCCCAGATGAAATATCAATCTCGGATCATTCTTCGAACCTCCATTAAGTGAGGTGGAGCAATATTAATTGACGGTGGAGGCATATGAATAATTACATATGTGTGTACTAACTTTTAAAGTATCGAAAAAATTTCTAACAAAAAGTACACGATACAAAGATCTGAACAAATTTTACTTCAAAACGTTTCCGATCCGACGCCTAATAGCCGAGATAGCTGTCCGCTAGCTGCATTCGGTTATTCAGACAGAGAGAGTTTCTGATCGCTGGTGACCAACAAATGCGTCTGTAAAATTTGGTATCCATCGGTTGAACAGAGCGACCTAATAAATGGGAACCCTTTATAGACAGACCTACAGACAATAGAGTTTTCTCCTCGACTCTCATGAACGGTTAAAGCGATACTTGCAATTAAATTTCCAGCTGTCAAAAGGCCATCGCAACTGGTTCGCTTTTAGTGTTACTAACATAAAATGGAGGAAAAAAAGTCTGCAAATCTATCGGACCAAAGTGCGTGGTCATCAGTCCGTAGCTTACAAACTACTTAAACCTAGGTAAACTAACCTAAGGACAAACACACACACCCATGCCCCAGGGAGGACTCGAACCTCCACGGCGGGCAACCGCGCGCTCCGCAGCGAGACGCTTTAGACCGCTCGGCTACTCCACCGCTGCAGATTGGAGTAAAAGGTCAGCGAAATGGGTCGAGCTGTTACTAGGTGTTGCTTGCAGTAATTGTTTTTTTTTTCTTTTTTTATGGAGATAAATCAGTTGAATATAAAGATGTGTAAAGGCATCTCTTAGATGTATTTATTTCGAATACTCTTAGCCATTAACTTGACCCACATTAGACAACTGCAACATATATTCTACAACATCAAATCCGATATGGCTGTCCTTCCGTTTGGCCTCGCCTTTTATTGTAGAAGGCCTAGGCTTTCATTGGCAACAAAATTTTCATTTCAGTATTCCGCAGATTTACTGACAGAATTTCAAAATTAAAAATTCTGTTGTAATCTAGTTGTTAAGAGAGAAAAAATGTGTTAAGGTTAACATGATAAGTATTACAATTAGGAACAGATTTTTAAGCCGACGACACTCAAATATTCCTACTTTAAATATCCATAACTGGAAAATGATAACACTTAGCTACGTACAAGAAACTTCACGTAGTTTAAGCCTTTACGAAACTTTTGTCGCTGATATGCGACAAATTGATACAAGGAGAAAAATTTATCGCTTACAATATTTTCTCTGTTCGTGCCGTCAGATGTCATCTGTTGTAACATATATACAACAAGCACAAAACCCATGCGTTAGTGAGTTGAGGGACAGGAAGGAGAAGCAGTGATTAAGAAAGTGAGGCAGCTTTGTAGCTTACCACAACAGAAGATACACACAAGTTTTATTCTAGAGAGGAAACTAATCTTTTTAATAAAGACGTAAAATATAATTTAATGACAGCTTTAATCCACACAAACATGAAACGTATAACTGCTGATGTCAAAGTTGCATCCCAATCTGCTAAGCAGAGTACGTCAGAAGTATGTAAAATAACCCTACAGACCAAAGAACTTAAGACCAAGAAATAATGTAGGTACAATAGGCAAAGCAGTCATAATTAAGGCTGATGAAGGGAATACTCTCGTTATTACAGGCTAAGATGAATAAGTACCCAAAACCATCCAGTTTTTCAATGAAAATGAGAACAATGAAATCAGCAAAGATCCAGCTATCAAATTTCAGAACACACTTAAGATGTTATTTGATAATAAAAACTTTCTACTCCTTCCCGAAGAAAAGAACTTCTTCAAAATTACGAACCCACGGATACCAAAACTTAGGCACAGTTTAAGTTGCATAAACAGAAGATACCTGTATGTCCAATTGTTACAACAGAAACTGTCCTTATAAGCTCAAAAGAAAACTCAATGAAAATTTTAAAGTCTCTATACGTTTATGAACACAATTTTAACATTCAGAATGATTTACATGGGCAACTTATCTGACAAAATTAACGATTATTCAAAAACAGAGGTGTAACTTCCGCAATAGCTGAAAACCATCACCTTCAGAATTTACTTAAACAATTTACAATATTTACATTACAGCAGTTGTTACAAATTTATAAAGCAACATCCCAATTAAATAAACTACTGATATAATCGAAAATAATCTACTGAATCAGAAAACAGGGACTGTAGAAGAAATCGTAAAATTATTAGAACTGCTAGGATGTCTCTTGCTTTCAATTATTTTTCCTTTAATAACAAAATTTATCATCAGAATGATGGATTGGCAATGGGGAATTCCTTAGCAGGAACCTTGGCGGATATATTTGTCAACTACATTGAGGTAAGATTTTTTTTAGCAAAATCCTGAAATCTTTAACAAAATTATATATTACAAGAGATGTGAAGAATACACTATTGCTTTCATAGAGGTTCAAGAGAAGATGGTTTGTTCGTTGATTGTTTGAAGAGGACAAATCTGCGAGGGTCACCTAGCTATGACTTCAGGCAACATTCATCCAAAATTACTTTTCACTGTAGAGCACCAACTGAAAAAAGAAACAGGTTTTTGGACCTCGCCCTCCCTAACAATTATGGCAAACATTACTTCGCTATATACAATAAACCAAATGCAACAGATAGAATAATAAATGCCACTTCTTGTCACCCTTAGAAATATCAAAGTGTGGAAAATCTTACAAAAAGCACCTATGGAGTCTTTATTAAATGCCCTTGAAGAAGTTGAAATATTTTCTCATATAAACAGCCCTTGACACACTTACATTAGCAGTTGCACTTCAGGGAGAGACATTTTTACGATCTTTTTGACGAGTTGCTATAGTGCACATCTGTTCTTTTGCTCCTTTCCCATTTACTGTGTAATTAATTATTTTATGATTCGCTTGTCTTTTGCGACAATTTAAAATACCAAGATATGTTACACAGCACATTTATTTAACACTTTGAAAAAATAACCAATAAGTTATTTTAAATATTATTTTATAAGCTTACACAAGCCATCGGTGAGTTGTAGGCATCTTACCCTTATACGTGGAATCGTTGCCTGTTTCCATGGTGACCGACGGCGACCCCTGGCCATTACACACCTGGCGCGTCGTCTGCTTCGCCTCTGGCGCGACGTGTCGATCGTCCCCACGCCGCCGTAACCACGGCAACCATTGACACCGCTACATTTTATCTTTGATTCAGACTCCGTCTTTGATTGAAATTTTAGCATTAACAACCTCCAAAAGATGGCAAGCACTTCTCAAAAACAACAGTTTTATATTTATATTCACGGAATGCATGACATTAACTGCGAATGGATAGAGTTGAAAATGTGTACCCATCCGTGATTCGAACCAGGGTCTCCTGCTTGCTAAGCAGTTGCGCTGGCCGCTACACCTCTGGTGACACAACGATCACCCCACATTAAAAGGACTACTCAAGCACGACTTCGGTCATATAATTTCTCAACTTTACCCTGCCCACGATTACTCAACGTCGCAGTTTTTTCATTGAGATTCACATAAGGGTGAGGGTTGGATTGGGTTGTTTGGTTAGGATAGAGGGACTAAACTACTGAGGTTATTAGACCTCCGGTGGAGAGGGGACGGGAAAGGAAATGCAGTTCGGGAAGTAAAGAAGGAAGGAAGACTGCATTAGCTCGGGGCCCCGTGCTCGCCACGCACGTACTCACCAAAGAACCGGGAGCCCCTTAGGGGGACGGGTGAGGGCCTTCCCACTGAAGAAAGGATTGGCATATTGTATAAGTTAGATATATGTGGTTTCTGTTCTTATAGAACGTGTCCGAAAAATAGATGATACACACACATAATCACGTTGATTCGCACGCGTAGACTAGATGGTCTGCATGATAGATCCTACTTTTAAATATTAATTTTCATAGATTTAGCTTTAAAAACACTAATCAAGTATTTTGATAACATTTGCCACCCTCTAATGCACAATTGATAGCAGAATTCATAACATTCCGCAACACATTATTTCAAATTGTAACCATGGTTCCAAATCAAAATATTCGCATTTCTAGCATCAGAACAGTCTTAAAAGATTTTCCCTTCTTTCACCCGCTTAATTGTTGAATTTCCAAATATTGAAACAAGAGTCTTTAAAATTCAAATCAAAAATGTAAATCCGAAGTATTGTATTTTTTGCTTCGAAGTTGCCTCAATAGCAACGTAATTTTTAAAAAAAATTCATCCCCTACTTCGCCCCTTTAGGGATGGGAATATCGAAAAATGACTGATGCCTACATAGTAAGAAAACGTCTACAAATTTCAAGTTTCTATCGTCTGTAGATTCACTTTTCAGTGCCGAAATTTCTTTCTTACCCTTTGGCATTTTCATTGGTAGTTTTACTTTTTAAACTGCAATATGCACTTTTTTTTTTTCATACGTTAGTTGGAGAAAAACAACTGAAGAATGTGCATCACGTTTCGCTGTATATAACCTCTTTGCTTTTGGGAGACTTTGTAGTTCAACAACACAGAGTGAACGTTCGTCTCCATTGTGTAGTTTTTATTGAAGAGCAAAATATTGAATCCTACAACGGGTAAAAATATTTAGAGGAGCTTATATTAAACCAGTCCTATATCATTTTCTTTCTTCCTCCATTGATGACGCACAACCTTTTTCTTAACGTTTACCAACCTAACATATTCTAAAGATGTCCCAAAGCAGGTGATAGTACCCAAGTCGGAGTTCTTGAAGACAAACTGGATTTATTAAACCATTGGCGGGACTCATCTAATTACGGAATGAAAATATTCAAATGTTTGTTAAGCTTATTGGACTTAACTACGTGGTCATCAGTCCCTAAACTTACAAACTACTTATCAACTACCTTATTCTAAGGACGGCACAAATATCCATGCCCGAGGGGGTATTCGAACCCCCGACCGTAGTGGCCGTTCAGACCGTGACTGCAGCGCCTCAGTCCCCTCGGCTACCGCGGCCGGCTTACGGAATGAAACTGAATTTCTTGGATGCCAGCTGATTTATTTACAGAATGCAGAAAACCAGCAAACCGCATAATAATTTACACTTGCCACACATTGTTTTCACTGAAAGTTCAATATATTGCTATTTTGTATTGTTCTAAAATAATTAAACAATGTCTTATGACCGCCTACATATGCGACATGTTACTCCTCCGAGTGCGTGTTCGGGCCGGCCGCGGTGGCCGAGGGGACTGAGGCGCTCCAGTTACGGTCTGCACGGCCACTACAGTCGGGGGTTCGAATCCCCCCTAGGTCATGGATATTTGTGCTGTCTTTAGGATTAGCTATTTCATAAGTAGATTGTAAGTTTAGGGACTGATGACCCTGTAGTTAAGTCCCATAAGATTTACAAACATTTGAACATTTAGTGCGTGTTCGGAACTGAAGAGTGGCAGCTTGATGCAAGGCTGCCTTCGCTCCACAAAATGGCGCACAAACATGGCGGCCGTGCATCGTCCGTCTTATATTAATTGTTTTGTTTGGTAATTTAGTGATAGTTAATATGTTTTACGTCAACGGGGCATAGCTTGGCTTTGAGGGGTTTCCTAGCTTGGATTTGCAATATGATAAATAATTACTTTATTAAATATTAATAAAAATATGATTGCGTTTTGGCGCGTGACCGCCAGTACTACAGTCAATGGGCGTTCCCTAGAATTCGGGGAAACTTGCCAATGTTCTTTCCCATGACAACTCGACCTATTGACCACCTGTCGTGGTTCTCACCGGCTTTTACCATCTGTCGCATACTGGTACTAACCGGCAGCACTGAAACAATACTCTGATCTTAATATGATGGCTTTAAGCCAGAAATATTACACACCCAAACGTAGAGTCGGTAAATTTTAACTCCCATATTTTCCACCCTTTTATCGTTATAAACTACCATCATAGTGGGACTATGTTTTATAGATGACAATATGCCATTTTATATCCACAGTGGGTTATGTATATTTTTATATTACCTTTTACATTACGTATTGTTTCCCGATGTGTTGATGCTGCGCCGTGCGGGAGTAGCCGAGCGGTCTGGAGCGGCACGTTACGGATCGGGCGGCTTTCTGCGTCGGGGCTTCGAATCCTTCCTCGGTCACGGATGTGTGTGTTGTCCTTAGGTTAGTTTCACTTAGTTTAAGTAGTTTACAAGTCTAGGGACTCATGACCAACGTAGTTTGGTCCCATAGAATTACGAAAATTTAATTTAATTTTTTTTTTTTTTTTTTTTTTTTTTTTTTTTGTGATACTGCAGACGATGGGCGGGGCTTACCCTTCATAACTGGCAGCTTTTCTCGCTGTTCAGCAATGACGACATACTCACCGTCCGCATTTTAAAAAGGAAAAACATGTTTTCCAAACTCATTATCTCTAATAAAATAAAAGAATCTACCAAAATTAAAGTCAGTCGGCCAGACCAAACTACCCGGCGATTTCAAATGTTCTAATATGTTTGTAGATCTTATGGGACTTAACTACGGGGTCATGAGCCCATAAAATTACAAACAACATATGAACTAGCTAATACTAAGGACGGCTTATGAACTAGCTAATACTAAGGACGGCACAAATATCCGTGCCTGAGGAGCGATTCGAACTCCTGAGTGGCCGTGCAGACCGTGACTGGCGTGCCGCAGACCGCTCGACTACCGCGGCCAGCCCCGGTCGATTCTTTCATTTTTGTTTTAAACGAAAGATATTCATCCACATATATGTCATAAAGTATCAGAATTTACACAACTCTCGCCTTCCTTTTTATATACTCAAACGCTATTTCCTTCTGTATATTTCTTATGGGGATGTCCTTGCGGTAAACTAAAGTCAGTCGCTAAGGCCATTCTATATGATTGATTTATTTCATTTTTGCTTTAAACGAAAGTTATTCATTTTTTTTGTCATCACGTATCAGATTTAATGTCTCTCCATCCTTTATTTTTATTCAAACTCGGAATCCTTCTGTCCTTACATTGAATATTTTAAACGATTTCTTTTACGATACCTTCCGTACGAATTAAGCTGCGCAGTTCTTTTTCACCTAACAACACTCAGCAGTTCAAGCTCTTTTATTTGCACTTGCATTGATTGATTCTAAGGAAAGTTATGCGTTAACATTCAACTTTACACGTTCAATAGATTCACATTGCGGAGACAAATAATAGTCTCGACATATCAAATATGTTGAACGAAAATTTGCTATGGGATCAGGCTATTCGATGCATTGAAATTATTCATAATGTCGCGGTGGTTGAATAGATGAAGCAACTGCCTACTAAACAGGAGGCCCCAGGTCGTCACTTATATTCACAGACATTTGAACAGTTCTTGAAATAATTTGAATGTAATTTAACCTGTACTTTGCACTGTGTGCTCTTCAACTTAAGGGTGAAACGTTAGGAACGCTATGCGGTCGGCAGTTTCCTGAGAGAGTTGCCTTCATCCCAGTGCAGCACATTGTGGTAGCAGGACTTGGCCTGAGCGGTTTAGCCAGACAGCGCGCTGCGGCTAAGCCACTTAGCACCACAAACTACGGGGCTGGCGTACCCCGCCAGCAGCAGCCGAGATCTCCACACTGATGACGTGTTTAAGGAGGCCGAAACTCTCCTCTCCCGTTTTAGAGCTATTTGCGGCAAACCCCCAACGTGGTAATATGTCTAGCACTCCTGAACGGTCATCTCGTGGAATTATAAGCTTGTGCATCTACATCTGTATTCCGGAAGTGGGTAATTGTGGAGCTTAGTATGTGTAACATTGCCGCTTGAGGATGAGACAGAAGACAGGGCTGGATGCTGAAGTTTATTATCATCAAATACACACACACACACACACACACACACACAAAATTTTGCGTAGCCATGACATTTTACAGAAAAATGGAAGAGATATACAAAATCAACATTTCTGTTTACTGGTCATGAAAATAGCAATTGGTAAGTTGAGCGAGAATAAGCTAGACATTCTGAACTTGTGTTCCAAATTTGCAGCATGCTCCAGCGCCCCTCAGTACTCGCTGATATGTCTTCTTGACTGGTGCATCCTGTCCACTATATCATCAAGGGACTCTTGGTCTAGATAATCCCGCACCTCAAGAGCTTTCCGGCACAGATCTATCAGATGGGTCGTCCCGACCAAAAGCAGCCATGTATCCCAGGGATGTAAAGTGTACAGTGATGTCGATATCATTAAGGAACGCATTGACAATATGTCCAAGATGAGTGCGAGAATTGTTGTTCATTAAGACGAATCCCTAACCGAAATGCTGCCCATGTGGTTGCTCTATATGTCGTACGATGTAATCCATGTACCTTAAAGTCGTTTGATTGCCTTCTAAAACCACCAGTGATGTACGGTGGCCCCATATAATATTACCGTAAAACATCAGGAAAGCGAAGTCTTCTTTATTTGGTTTTTCACAGTTCAAAATATAATAAACTGTGTGTGCTTTTATTCAGTTTACAGATTTTCTTTTTGTCTGTGGGTAGGGCACAGTGTCGGGTATAAGGAAATCTGCTGGTGTTATCGCCGTGGCAGATGTTCCCGTTATACTTGCCAACAGCTGGCTAACGATGTTCCATACTTCTCTCACTTTTAAGCATACAAATCTATGTTCATCACTGTCCATGCAAGTGTTACAAAGAGAGGAGTCGACTAAATTAATGGAGTATGACTTCGCATTGGTCACTATTTTCCTATTTACAACGGCGTACCAACCAGATCACACGGCAGACAGAGAATTTCGTGAGTTGACATTTTCCCAAATCACGCGCCAATTGTTGTTGTTTTACTTTGTTTCTACGTTATTTTGAGGTTTTGTGGCAATTAACAAGTTGTAGATTTGCATTGCCACCATTATTTCTTTTTCTGGTATCATTTTCTGGACGAAACTGAACTCCAATAAAAAGTTCCGTATTTGATGCAGTGCATGTGGTATATGATGAACGTCAACCGATGGATTTAAATCTGGCGGTGCTATTTCATTGAGTAGGTGGGTGACGTTTTCCACAGCTTATATGTACTACTGGTACACAGTGCTTGTACTTTTGTGTGCACGTTCGTGAGATTCAACGAACCGTTTTTTATTGGAAGGGTTAAAGTTTCATATCTGACTTTGAAAATGCTGCCTCTGCGCTCGAAATAACCAATGGCAGACAACATACTTTGTGCGATGCTGCAGGGAATGGGCAACACTTTTGCGACATAATTTATTTTAGATAGTATGTAGCTGTGTACCAGTGCAACTTTTTGTATAATATTCAGTTGCCTCAGGCTGTGGAGGTGGACACAAGTTTGAGTAGTAGTGTTCTGTGGCGTCAAGTTTATATCGATCCCGGAGACACTGGAAATAAAATTCCGACGTCTGTCTGTACCATGCGTCCTTCTTACGGGAATATGACATTGAAGCTTTCCTTAATGTTGGTTTGGCACATCTGAGCCACCAATAAAGGGTCGAGTTGAATTTATGAGTTTTAGCTGCCGTATGTACCCTGTTTTTCCATGTTAATGGTACATATATAGGCCGCATGGTCGTAAAAACTAGTGAGCCATATCTCAGAATGCAAAAGTTGGTCCGTAAAATTTCTGGACACACAGATCCTATCAAGTCGGCTGGCGGAATGGCTTTTGACGTGGGTAAAGCCGGTCGTTTCGCCGTGCAAGCAGGTCCAAGTGTCGGTTAACCCGAGATCTTGAGCAATATGTAAAAGTTCCGCGCAAAATTTAAAATTTGAAGTTTGATCTATATGCTTGAGCACACAGTGAAAATCATTGGCGAAAATGATATCATTGCAATTTGATGTGAAGAGAGGCAATACTTCGTGTCTGAAAAATTCATCACGGCGTTTTGTGTTACTAGACCCGGATGGAGCGTACACATTTATTAGCCTGGTATTATTAAAACTGACAGCAGTCTCTCTGCTGGACACAAGTCTTTAGATATCTTTGACAGTGATTACCTCTTTAAGGAGTATCGCAGTCCCGAGTTCATCTCCAATGCCTGGGTTGGTAAAAACATTGTATCCAGCTATTTGTTCTAAATTAATGTCGGACACTTCATGGAGCATCGCCACATCTATGTCCGCGGAGTACAGAAAATCTTGTAAGTTTTTTAACTTCAAGGAACTGCGCATTTTATTGAGATTTAAAGTGACTAATTTGTACGCCTTCGAGGTGTTGCCACTCACTATTGCGGGAGAGAAGGTTAGTGTTTATTATTCTACTGGTGCGATGAAACATTGTCAGTTTCCATTTTTTGAGTACTTGTAGCCAGGTGCGAGGAGTGTTTGTCGCCTTCAGTCGCGGAATGCGTGGAGACAAGTGGCACTTCTGAGGTGTCCCTCATATCCACATCTGTGTCATCGGTATCGACATCTTCCGACCACTCTGTTGAAACCGTGCTTCGTACATTCTCAGGATCCCAGAGACCGGCATCTCTTAGCGCGTTTGATTTCGTCCCAATGTGGCTAGACGTGTCGTCGACATCAGTGGGAGGGTCCGACAGTGAGGCCTTATGTGAGTCTTTATTGCGTCGGCTTTGAGAGGGAGCTGTATCCTCTTTTACCACTTCTTTCAATTCCCGACCTTTTGCCTGTGCTTTTCCTTGCAAACTCGGCTCTGAATGTTCCACCCCTTGATATGCTAATATCAGTTTTTTGGTTTTCTTTGGAGATGTATTACCATCTGTGGGTTCGTTAACGGTAGTCCGTGACTCATTGGTGTGGTCAGAACTAGTTGCGATATGTTCGCTCTGAGCGGGCACAACGTACCTGGTGTGACTTGTGACGTCGTTTTCGGTAGCCCTCGGTTCTGAGACGTCCTGTGTTCCCGATTGCGGTCTGGCTACTACTTGGTCAGATCGCGAAATTACATCCTCATTGGCATTAAAATTCTCAACTGCTTCTTGTATCGGTTCCGTAGTTACGTCACGGCTGGGATGGAGTGGCTTCTCGCCACGTACTACCGACACAAATGACGTCGGCAGTGACGTCATCGCGAGAGGCGCTACGCGTTCACCCGCAGATAGCTGCGCTACACGTCTCTGTACACATTCTGCACGTACATGACCAGTACAGTTACATATCCCACATGTCTTGGGTTGTCTGTCATAAATGACAATAGCACGATATCCGCAAATCGTTATGTACGAAGGAATGAGCCTTTGTAAATCTACTTTCAATTGCCGAACGCCGTTTAACACGGGAAACTTGTGAGCAGATGACCACCGTTCAGGGAAATTACTTAGCACTCAACCGTATGGCGCGATTGCGACGTTTATTTATTCAGCTGGTAGTTCAAAAGGTAATTCAAAGTCCCTTATCGTCCGAAATCCAAAACCGGCGTGTGAAACAGTTACATGACCGACATTGCCGTCACTGTGCTTAAATTTTATACATCCTCCCACAGATTCAAATACTTTTTCACAAAATTCAGCGTCTCTTATCTTTACATACGCAACACTTGCAACTATCGACAAATGTATACCAACGATGTCGTTAATTCCAACCTTCATTTCCCGTTCTATGAATTCTTCTAATTCAAATGACGTAGGTCGTGCAAAGGCACTATCGAATGTCAAAGTATCTTTTCTTCTGGTTTCGCCATTAGGAGTTCACAGAAATCATCTTGAATACAACTAATAACAGGAAAACACTGCTGTGCGCGAGCGACTTACCCTAGCACGTAAACAAGCCTTCCTGCAGCGCAGCTCAACAGGTCCTCACTTTACGACCGCTGCAGGCCAACTGCGTTCTCTCGGCTACTCCCATGCGGCAGGCAGGTCACATCCAGTACAGCTGTCCTCCACAGATTAAGTAATAGCGGTGTTCTGTTGGAGGGAGCGCTATGATATAAGGTATATCGCGAGAACTGCAGCAGGGATTTCGGATGAGATGGTAACATTTCCAGCAATTCTCGCCTTCATCAACTAGTTTACCATGGTCCAAAAGGGTCAACCCATAAATCATGGTTACTTTCAACGTCTGTTGCAGTCGATAATGTACTTGTTTCCTCCGCTGAATTTCTTTGTACGCTGATACACTGTTCTAGAAGCGTTTTATTTGCACAATAAATGAAACAGTTTTGTTTCAGTTGTCCTAACAGCCACTATTGCAACAAATGGTCTGTTATTCATTGACAACTACTTTCGTGCTGAAAGAACCCATTATCAAATCATCATTTGGGATAGGGAGGTTAAACCTTACAAAGCGTATTACCTTTTTTCATAATTTCACATTATGACTGAAGTATTCGAAAAAGTATCGACAAAAGCTTATAGAAAAGTTTTACAAAATTGTATATACAGTTAGGTATTCCATACTCTCATAAAACAAAAAGATTTTCTATTATGATGTGTCATCCATTGAGGCATCAACTAACTGAATAATTTTGGGTCTTATTTACTTATTTATGTTAATCATATTCCGTAGGACCAAATTGATGTTAAAGTACCCATGGTCATGAAACGAGTCAGTTTATCAAACTGCAACAAAAGAATATCAATAGATTAAGTGAAACACAGCAATCCTATCAGGCTTGATTCCATGTTGGAATTGGTGCTCCACGACTGTATTTGATTTGTGGTAATTCTTTCAGCAATCAGTCGTAAAAATATATATTTTTATTTGTTTGCAAATCTAGTTTTAAGTATTTTAATTGGTTTTAAGCATTGATAATGACCACATAGTGGTCGAAATCTAGATTTGCAAACAAATAAAAAAATCTATTTTTTAGGACTGACGGCTGAAATAATTACCACAGAGCAATACTATGTACACGACAGGCGTAAGCATATGTAAAAGGAATATGTAACGTAACACAGAAATTACTTAGGCCCTTTAATTTTTTCAGGGATTTCTCGACAGAATAAAAAGAGTGAGCCACGAGCGTCATTCGCTATTTAGAAACAAGGCGTTGCCTTCATATATAGTACACCAAAAAAAATCTCTGTATATATAAATGTGGTGTTGGTGTGTGTTTGAAAATCTCAAAACGTTCTTCACCGATTGAGCTCAAATTTGTCACAAGGTTGCATTGTAACACAAGAAAGTTTTTAGATACCTATTTATTCAACACGTTACACATAATATAAACACTTTCGCGATTTTTGGCAACAACTTTTCCACATTGTAAAATTTATATAAATTCGAGCATGACATACATTTAAAAACTAGGTACCCAAAACATGCGCATGATCCGGTAGTACGTTTACCAATATTTCAAAGTATTCGGTCAAAACATATCGGAGATATAAGATTTTGAACATAAGACTAAACATGGTTCTAAGAGCCGGCCGCGGTGGCCGAGGAGACTAAGGCGCTCCAGTCACGGTCTGCACGGCCACTACGGTCGGGGATTCGAATCCCCCGTCGGGCATGGATATTTGTGCCGTCCTAGTTCGTAAGTAGTTTGTAAGTTTAGGGACTGATGACCCCGTAGTTAAGTCCCATAGACTATACAAACATTTGGAAACAGTTTTCTAAGTTAGAGTTCTAAGACAAGGTAAAGGAAGGGTAGGGAATGACGAAGAGGGGGAGGGGATATATACACGTACTTTTTTAATTGTAACTGAGACTCTAAACACCAACTTCAGGCTTCAAAACTGGCTTTATAGCAGCATTTTTCAAAACTCTTTTCATCCTGTATTCCACCCCCTTAATGGTTAATTTTCAGAAAAAGTTGAAACACGCCTTTTTAAAATTCTAACAAAGAATCCACATACCAATTTATGCAGGTCTAGCTTCAAAATTGACTGGATAACAGCGTATTTTCAAAAAAGGTTTCATCCTCTATTTCATCTCCTTAGGGACGGAATATCGAAAAATCGCTTCTTAAACGGCGCCAACGGTATAAGATGAAAACCCTCTGCAAATTTCCAGTTTTTATCATCAGTGGTTTTGGCTGGACAATGATGAGTAATTCATTTAATGAGTCACTCGGAGTATTGCCTTTTATATATAGATATTACGTCGTAAAAGCTGTTGTGATCTATCTAAGGTGGTCTATGTGGTTTACTCTGTTATATACAGTGGCGTAGCTATCATAGGGCTAGGCGGGGCAGTGCCCCGGGGCCCCCGAGCTCAAGGGGCCCCTCGGCCTACGTGAGCGACGTTCGAAAAAAGTTACCGTAGATCCTTGAACACTTTCATGTCCGCCAATTACTTCGGATAATCGAAGTTCAACTGTATATAAGAATTTAGTTGAATGAAGGTTTTCCGAATTTGAACTTTTTGAACCCTGACCAACAAACCTCAAACGCACGAAGTGAAATCCAAAAATTATTCGCACTCCAGAATATAAACATAACACGGTCCTTTGCTTGTCTGCTGAGACGTGGACCCTGCCATCGTCAGCGTATTGTCGGTTGAAGTCGGAGTTGCCGTCCCTGTCAATCTTTGCGAAATAACAGTGACTGGTGCTGAATTAGTAGCACAGTGTTTGACAGTAGACAGTAGGACCACATTTTAATATGAAGTCTCTACAATGTATTATTACAGAACAGTATTATTATGGTAACTCAACTGTTTGTGTAGTGAATTCCCCAATAGATCCCAATCATAGATCCCAATGAAGTGCTGTAACCAATTGCACTCTGAAATTCATACAAGAAGAAGAGAAAATATGGTTACTTTGTCATAATAGTAAATTGTGCATTCAAGACACTACCCTGTACCCCACCGCCACTATAATAAGCGAAGATGTCAACTTAGTAATTTTACTTATTACTTTTTAAGTCCCATAAGCGCTACAAACATTTGAACATTTGAAGTAATACTTCTTCAGTGTTTATATTTTACTAGCTTATGCCTGCGATTTCATTCACCTAGTATGGAGCAACTTCGGAAACTATCCCAAGAGGTCGTTTATCTTTATGTCCTACCCAGGTCCAGATCTACCCCTCTGCAAAATTACATTCAAATCCACCGAGTAATTTTTGCGTGAAAGCATAACAAACAAACCAACTTTCAGTTATAATTATTTTTGAGAGTACAATGAAATATTATCTGCTGCGTGACACATAATAATGTACTTAATAGTATTTAGGTTTACCTTATTATGTCTTCCAGTAGGCGATAAGGAACTAATGATGTAGTAGTTTTGCATAGTTTTAGTTTAAAGAGGGCCCCAATGTCATTTTTGCCCCGGGGCCCTTGGTGACATAACTACGTCACTGTACACCGAGTATTAGCAAGCGGAGCGCAGCGGAGTTGCTTTCAAAGTCGCTTTCTAAAGGTGCGATTTCGAACCCGGCGGCAAGCGGCAGTCGTCGCTGAGCCACGACAGGCGGCACCACTGGTCGGCATTGTCTGCAATGCGAGCGATGCGGAACGCGGCGGCAGTGCCACCGGTCGCCGTATACCTGCTCCGGCGGCCGGCGGCCATCCGGTCCCGAACCAGGAAAATAAGGGAAGGGGAACCAGGGAACCCAAGGGAAATAAGTTCTTCAGACTCTGACGAGCCGCGGCTTATGTCCGAGCGCATGTAGGCGCTATCAAATGTTCAAATGTTTGTTAAGCTTATGGGACTTAACTACGGGGTCATCAGTCCCTAAACTTACAAACTACTTATGAACTACTTACGAACTAGGACGGCACAAATATCCATGCCCGAGGGGGGATTCGAACCCCCGACCGTAGTGGCCGTGCTGACCGTGACTGGAGCGCCTCAGTCACCTCGGCCACCGCGGCCGGCTAGGCGCTATCCTACGATACGCGAGACTGTTCCCCGACGGAAATGCCAGTTTGTGCCGTCTTTCTTATAAGCTAGTTGATAAGTAGTTTGTAAGTCTAGGGACTGATGACCCTGTAGTTAAGTCTCATAAGCTCTACAAACATTTGAAAGTTTGAACTCTGACGAAAAGAAGTCCGTAAACACAGTAGCAACATATCCTGTAATATTTGACGCAGGAAATAACGAGTACAGAAATGTTTTAGTAAAAGATATCTGGAAAGCTACAGCTCAGTAGTTGAACAGGACGAGTAAGTGTACGAAACTTATTTATCAAGGAATGGATACATATGTGCATTGTTTGTAACTATGTATTTTCCCTGTAGTGTACAGTGTAGTAGAACAGGACGAGTAAGTGCACGAAAGTTATTTATCAAGGAATGGATACATATGTGCATTGTTTGTAACTCTGTATTTTTACTGTAGTGTTTTTAAAGAAAACGCGTTTTACTGCTTGCAGCAGCAAATGGCGTTTTCTTTAAAAACACTACAGTGAAAATACATAGTATTCAGCTGCTGCTCAAATGGCCACCAGAAGCAAGATGGTTTATAACCACTGAAGCACTTGGGGGATATGTCCTCACGAAACTGTAAATTGAGATTTTGTTCGATTTAATTTATTGAAACATCATTGCATTGGATGTAACTAAAATCAGAAGACATCATTGCCTTGTCTCTTCTGCAGATCGGATTGAAACTTGCATTTGTTGTTTGTAACAGGGAAGAAGAGTTGTCAAGTTCCACGAATAAATATATAATAGGCCTGGAACTGTGCTTAATCAGTCGGGATTTTTTTTGTTAATTACGATAAACTATTTCATTATGAGTACGGATGTATGCCTGGCATATCAATGAAGACTCAGAGGAATCTGCACTCATTAATATTTTGTAACACGTTTTGCTTCATTTTTGTAGCAACTTAGCGCAGTTTCCTCAACAATTAACTATTAAAGTAGAAACTAAACACAAACGGCGGTTTATGTTCAAAAGAATTAAGAAATTAACTATCGGTAATTACATAAATGGTGTTCTTAAAAATGATTACGTAGAGTAATAAAGCGTTTTGTGTAAAAAAAAAAAAAAAAACTGTTAGGACAGGTTTATTTACTTGAAGTCACGAGAGGTGACAATAGATTAATGTTATGTACCAACAAAGAAAATAAAACGGAATAAAACTAACGATGGTACAATATTAAAAGTGTGAAGGGAAAGAAAAGAGGCAAAAGTTACTAAAAGCTTTTATGCGACGCAAATATGATATTGAATATTTTCTGGACATATCAGAGCAGTTTTACGGAGTTCATTTAAAATATATAAAGCAGAACGGAAAGAAAAATAATAGTCACATTGCTTCTGATTACGAAATGATGGGCCCACAGGGCAACACAAATCAGCAATCAAGAGATAATAACACACCAACATTCACATCGCTGGAACTGTTCCGTACCGGTTGTTGAGCAGATAGTAAATAATGCACGAGTTTTTGCGTACTTCTCAGTGTAAAATGTAATCTTTCTTCTTCAGTTATTGCATTTCTTAGGCACTGTGGTTTCATGTCATCCGAAATAGAACTCAGTACGAAGTTGAACTGTCTTTTATTTAAACGGCAATAGCTCCTGAAACGGCGGCAGTCGGCGGACACCCCGCCTCTCACCGGCGACCGCGCTGCTCGCCTGCCGCTGTGTTCCGCAACGGGTCGGCAGCAGGCGGCTGCGTCTCGGTAGTTGTCGGCAGCCGCAAAAAAAAAAAAAAAAAAAAAAAAAAAAAAAAAAAAAAAAAAAAAAATATATATATATATATATATATATATATATTTCAAATGTTCGTTAAGCTTATGGGACTTAACTACGGGGTCATCAGTCCCTAAACATACGAACTACTTATGAACTACTTACGAACTAGGACGGCACAAATATCCATGCCCGAGGGGGGATTCGAACCCCCGACCGTGGTGGCCGTGCTGACCGTGACTGGAGCGCCTCAGTCACTTCGGCCAACGCGGCGGGCTCGACAGTCGCAGTGGGTCGCTGTCGCAGTGTTCGGACTCGCACCTTAAGTCGGATGACTGGGAGGACGACCCTGCCACTCAACGAATTGATGTACATACATGTGGCGTCTGTTCCGAAAGAACAGACGCCACTTCTGATCCTGCAGCTGTTATTATTTAATATTCATGGAATCCACCCCATGAACCACAGACATTGCCGAGGTGGGGTGGCTTGCGTGCCTCAACGATACAGATAGCCGTACCGTAGGTACAACCACAGCGGAGGGGTATCTGTGGAGAGGCCAGACAAACGTGTGGTTCCTGAAGAGGGGCAGCAGCCTTTTCAGTAGTTACAGGGGCAACAGTCTGTATGATTGACTGAGCTGGCCTTGTAACATCAGCTAATGTGGCTTTGCCACACAGCTACTGCGAACGGCTGAAAGCAAGGGGAAACTACAGCCGTTACATTTCCCGAGGACATGCAGCTCTACTGTATGAACATATGATGATGGCATCCTCTCGGGTAAAATATTCCGAAGGTAAAATAGTCCCCCATTCGGATCTCCGGGCGGGGACTACTCAGGAGGATGTTGTCATCAGGAAAGACAATACTGGCATTCTACGGATCGGAGAGTGGAATGTCAGATCCCTTAATCGGGTAGGAAAATTAGAAAATTTAAAAAGGGAGATGGATAGGTTGAAGTTAGACATAGTGGGGATTAGTGAAGTCCGGTGGCAGGATGAACAGGATTTCTGGTCAGGTGAGTACAGAATTATAAATACAAAATCAATTGGAGGTATCACAGGAGTAGGACTGATAATGAATAAGAAAACAGGAATGCGGGTAAACTACTATGAGCAGCACAGTGATCGCATTATCATTGTCAAGATAGATACGAAGCCAACACCGACAACAGTAGTACAGGTTTATATGCCAACTAGCTCTGCCGATGATGAGGAGATCGAAGAAATATATGAGGAGCTAAAGGAAATTATTCAAACAATTAAGGGAGAGGAAAACTTAATTGTTATGGGAGACTGGAATTCGGTAGTAGGAAAAGGAAGAGAAGGAAATATAGTAGGTGAATATGGACTGGGCAGGAGGAATGAAAGAGGAAGTCGCCTGGTAGAATTTTGCACGGAACATGATTTAATCATAACAAACACGTGGTTTAAAAATCACAAAAGAAGGTTGTATACGTGGAAGAGACCAGGAGACACCGGAAGGTATCAGATAGATTTTATAATGGTAAGACATAGATTTCGGAACCAGGTTATAAACTGCAAGACATACCCAGGGGCAGATATAGACTCTGACCATAACTTGTTAGTCATGAACTGTAGGCTGAAACTGAAAAAAACTGCGGAAAGGTAGGAAAATAAGGAGATGGGACTTAGATAAATTGAAGGAAAGTGAAGTTCTGGAGAATTTCAGAGGGAGATTTAGGCAACAATTGGCAGAAACAGGGGGAAATAAAACAGTAGAAGAGGAATGGGTAGCATTGAGAGATGAAATAGTGAAGGCAGCAGAGGACAAAATAGGTAGAAAGGCAAGACCTACAAAAAATCCTTGGATATCACAGGAAATACTAAATTTAATTGACGAAAGGAGAAAATATAAAAATGCAGTAAATGAAACAGGCAAAATGGAGTACAGACGACTAAAAAATGAGATTGACAGGAAGTGCAAAATGGCTAAGCAGGAGTGGCTAGAAGCCAAATGCAAATCTGTAGAAGAATGTATAAGAAGGGGAAAAGTAGATACCGCCTACAGGAAAATAAAAGAGACATTTGGGGACAATAAAAGCAACTCCATGAATATCAAGAACTCAGATGGGAAACCAGTTCTCAGCAAAGAAGGGAAAGCTAAAAGGTGGAAAGAGTACATAGAACAGCTCTACAAAGGAAATGAACTTAGAAACGATGTTGTAGGAAGGGAAGAGGAAGTAGATCAAGATGAAATAGGAGATAGTATTCTGAGAGATGAATTTGACAGAGCCTTGAGAGACCTAGGTCGGAACAAGGCCCCAGGAGTAGATGACATACCCTCAGAGCTACTAAAGTCTCTGGGAGAGCCAGCCATGACAAGACTATTTGAACTGGTGTGTAGGATGTATGAGACAGGCGAAATGCCCTCAGACTTTAAGAAAAATGTTATAATCCCCATTCCAAAGAAATCAGGCGCAGACAGGTGTGATAATTACAGAACCATCAGTTTGATAAGTCATGGTTACAAAATTTTAACACGAATTATCTACAGGAGAATGGAAAAGCTGGCAGAAGCTGACCTCGGGGAAGATCAGTTTGGATTCAGGAGGAACATAGGAACCCGGGAGGAAATACTCACTTTACGTCTTATCTTAGAAGATAGATTAAGGAAAGGCAAACCTACATTTTTAGCTTTTGTAGATTTGGAGAAAGCATTTGACAATGTTGACTGGAATACACTCTTTCAAATTCTGAAGTCAGCAGGGGTAAAATACAGGGAAAGGAGAGTTATTTATAACTTGTACAAAAGCCAGACCGCAGTTATTAGACTCGAAGGGCATGAAAGGGAAGCATCAGTTGGGAAGGAAGTAAGACAGGGTTGTAGCCTTTCTCCGATGTTATTCAATTTGTACATCGAGCAGGCGGTGAAGGAAAGCAAGGAAAAATTTGGAATAGGGATTAAAGTTCAGGGGGAAGAAATAAAAACATTGCGTTTTGCTGATGACATTGTAATTCTGTCAGATACAGCAAAGGACCTGGAAGAGCAGTTGAATGGAATGGACAGTGTGTTGAAGAGAGCATATAAAATGAACATTAACAAGAGGAAAACAAAAATAATGGAATGCGGTCTTAGAAAATCAGGCGATGCTGAAGGAATTAGATTAGGTAACTTTTGTATCCCAACTTCGTCGCCGCTTTTGTGTCCCAGCCTCGTCGTAGGTGTCGGTGGCCGAGTGGAATGAGACCGACACAGGAACAAAGATAGCCCGCTGGTGCAGGTACGGAGGGGAGCAGCCAGAAACTATAAACACTCGAGTAAATTAGAAAGAGATATATATTGCACAGAATGTAACAATACTTAACTTTTACATAGTACTGCAGAATGTTGATACATAGTTGTTAGAGGCCTGCCTAGTGCCTGTACGATAGCAAAGTCTTGACTGGTGCCTATCTGATTACGAAGGTCCTAACTGGTTGCTATCTCAGTCCCAAGTGACCGGTGTCTTTCCGTGGTGGCCACGAGCGGGGTTGCAGCAGAGGGCGCTCGTGGCTGTCGTCGTGAGAACGCCGTGCCGTGCGTGCATGGCGGCGCGCGGCGAAAGTAGGTGGCGCGCACTTTGTACTTGTGCGACACCACACCCCTCCCCCCCAAACCGCCGCGCCGTCGTGGCGTAGGGCTGAGGGCCACGGCGACGGCACTGGGAGGAGGGCCTGGGCGGGGGCGTTACTGGTGGGACGGGCGTCGTAGCTGAGGCTGGGATCGAGACGCCGTCCGCGCCCCGGCATCCGCCTTGCGATCCTCCAGGGAACCCACCGAAACCTGGGGAAGGGCGCACCCCCCCGCCCAGAGGGAGTTGGTCATCTTCTTCTGAGGTGCGTGGCCCAGGCGGCGGCGGCACGCACGGTCCCGGAGTCCCTCTCGGTGACGCTGTCATCTGTGGCGGCGACAGCGGCGGCGTCGCGTCGATCTCCATCGGGACGATCTCGTAGTCCGGGGACGAACGATGTGTTTGTGCTCCCTGGCGGTGAACTGGGTCTGGAATCAAGAAACCGGAGACAGGATCGCGCGGCCTGTGCAGGCGCAATTGGTTTGCGTGGCGCCGCAGCTCCGACCCTGTGGAAGAACGTACAACATACATATTGCGACCGAGCACGCGCTGAATGATGCCCGGTAACCTTTTTCTTGTTGCCAGCAAACACCCTGTACAGCACCGGCGTAGAAACCTGAAAACGCGTAGCGCCATACGAACCGACTCGGTGCGTGGGAGGCTGCAGCAGGTGAAGGAGAGTGCGGTGACGGCCGCCGTGTAGCAGCTCGGCAGGATACGGGCCGTCACGTGGCATGCGCCGATACGTAGACAGGAAAATTTGAAGAGCTTGCTGCCTGGAGTGCTGACCTTTCATCTTCTCCATGTGAGACTTGAATGTTCGAACGAAACGTTCTGCTTCACCATTGGACTGAGGGTGAAAAGGTGCGGTGGTGATATGCTGAATGCCATTCACACGACAAAACTGTTGAAATTCCGCACTAACAAACTGAGGTCCATTGTCACTGACGATAGTTTCAGGCAAACCTTCGATGCAAAACACTGATGTTAAGGCACGGATTGTACTAGAAGCTGTCGTTGAGTTCATGGCAATCACAAAAGGAAACTTGCTGAAAGCGTCTACAACGATTAACCAGCGCGTATTCCAGAAAGGTCCGGCAAAGTCAATATGTAAACGTTGCCATGGTCCCTTGGGGCGTGGCCAATCTGAGAAACGTTGCGGAGGAGCCGCCTGATGCTCCGCACAAACAGTACACTGTGACGTCATGTTCTCTATCTGAGCGTCCATACCAACCCAGGTACAATGACGTCTGGCCAGTTGCTTTGTCCTAACAATACCCCAATGTCCTTGATGCAGGAGGCGTAACACTTCTCGTTGCAGGGAACGAGGAACAATCACTCTTGCTTGGTCGTTGTCGGTATGCAACAGCAGTACACCCTGACTTAAAGACAATGCATGACGTTGTGCAAAATAACGTCGAACCAGAGGCCGATCAATGTCTTTGGCTCTGGCAGGCCACCCTGAGCGAACAAAACGTGCTACCACACTTAGGTCTGCATCCGCAGCTGTTTCCTGTGCAACCCGACGAGAGTTCAAAGGAAAGTCTGCGACAGCGGAAGCATCTCTGGAGTCTATCTGACAACATGCCATTTCTGAAGAATCAAATGATACATCCTGGCCAACCGGAAGTCGGGAAAGTGTGTCCGCGTTAGCATGTTTAGTAGTAGGTCGGTACAAAATCTCATACTGATAATTAGATAATATCAAGGACCATCTCTGAAGCTTTTGTGCCGTTCGTGGCGGAATCGGCTTTGTGGGTGAGAACAACGACGTGAGAGGCTTGTGGTCTGTCAACAAATAGAATTTTCTGCCATAGAGATAATGATGAAACTTTGTGACGCCGTAAATGATTGCTAAGGCCTCCTTTTCTATCTGACTGTAATTCTGTTGCGTCGGCGTCAGTAGCTTGGATGCAAAGGCAATAGGACGATCGTGACATCCAATACGATGCGACAGAACGGCACCCAGACCGTACGACGAGGCGTCAACTGCTAACACTACAGGCTTCTGTGGGTCAAAGGGAATCAAACATGCATCACTGAGTAGTGCAGACTTTAGTTTGTCAAAGGCAACCTGACAATCTTTAGACCATACAAAAGGAACATTCTTCCTACGTAAGTGATGCAGTGGAGCTGCAATCTGAGAGGCATTGGGAATAAATCTGAAATAATAGTTAAGCTTTCCCATCACTGCTTGCAATTCATGCACATTCTTAGGAGGAGTCAAGTCTTTGATTGCTCGAAGATGTGACTGTAAGGGATGAATTCCTTGGGCATTAATCACATGGCCCAGGTACTCTATTTCAGTTTGAAAAAACGAACACTTTGCTTTATTACAACGTAGACCTGCTGCAGTCAACACTTTGAAAAGGCACTCCAGGTTTGCTAAATGTTCTTCAACTGTACGTCCGGATACCACAATGTCATCTAAATAGTTCGTGCAACACGGTACAGAAACTGTCAGCTGTTCCAAAAAGCGCTGAAAAATAGCGGGGGCGGAAGAACTGCCAAAGGGTAGGCGATGAAATTGAAAAAGGCCCATGTGAGTATTAATGACGAAAAACTTTTTTGACTCGTCGTCAAGTGGAATCTGTAAGTATGCCTCTGCTAAATCAATCTTGGAAAAGAAGCGAGACTGTCCTAATTTGTCCATCAGTTCCTCAGGTCTGGGCAGGGGATAAGTGTCGACAATTGTTTGACTGTTCACTGTAGATTTGAAGTCCGCACAGAGACGAAGTTTTCCTGTCGGCTTGGGTATAATTACTATAGGCGAGGCCCACTGACTCGCAGAAACAGGAGAAATCACCCCACTATCTTGCCAACGTTTAAGTTCTTCGGCAACTGTATCCCGCATTGCGATAGGCACTGGTCTAGCTTTACGAAATTTTGGAACTGCAGATTCTTTTAAAGTTACATGTGCCACGAAGTCTTTTGCACAACCCAGTTCCGGCGAAAACAAGTCACTATATTTGTCACACAATGCATTGATTTTATCCTGAGGCACTATTGACGAAATTTGAAGCACATCTCTTTGAATTGATAAACCAAACAAGTCAAAAGCATCTAGTCCAAAAATGTTCTGTGTCGATTTGGCCTGAAGAACTACAAAAGAAACTGTTTTTGTTACACCTTGAAAAGAGGCAGGCAGGCTACACGTTCCTAGCACGGGAATATTTTGACCTGTGTACGCTGTTAACACTTGCTGTGACGGCGACAAATTTGGCGAACCCAGAAGTTCATAAGTATCTTTATTTATTAATGTGACAGCGGAACCAGTATCAAGCTGAAATTGCACAGTCTTATTTTCTATGGAGAGATTTACAAACAGTTTTTGCTTGCGGCGCTCGACAGGTGCGCGAATGTGGGCAACGTCTGCTACGGTTTGTTTACTGCGCTTGCGCTGGCCGCGTAGTGAAGTAAGCGGCGCAGACTCGGCACGCAGCGGATTAACAACACTGTCACTAGATGGCACTACCGCCGGATCGGCGTCCGCGCAATGCGAGGCTACTGCACTAAAAGTACTTTCAGTATCTACAACAAGTCTACTGTCACTAGCTACACAGTACTGGGCACTATTACAAGGAGCAGTTGCAGAAGGCACTATTTTCACTACAGGAATGCACTGTTCATAGTCATTTTGCTTGTCCCGAACCCTTTTCCGTTGCACTGTTTTACGCGCTCGTCGGCGCTTGCTACGTGGTGCACTATATAGTTGTGCCATAGGCGCAGAACTACTTTCTTGAAATTGAGATCCAAGGAAAGCACTGTTCAATTCCACAGCCCGTATAACATTTACAGAATGAACTGTTCTCGCACTTTGCGAAGCACCGTTTCTAACGTTACTGTTCTTTGAGTTTTTAATTTGCATACACACAGACTGTACATGTCCTGATTTGCCACAATGATAACAGGTTGCGTTGCGACTAGGGCAATGAGCACGCTTGTGGCGAGACACACACTGGGGGCAAGATTTACGTACATTTTTCGGAAATGAGCGTTGGCGCCCGTTATTCAAATTACTGTGTCTAACACTACGGGGCGACCTTTGCGTCGCACTTTTACACTGGCTACTGTTCACTATCTGTTCAGCACGGCCTGTAGAATTTAAAGAATCACAAGTGCTATACTGAAAACTACGGCTAGGAAAGCGTCCGTTGCGGCGCACTGAATTAACACTGTGGCTTTGCATTTCTACATCTGCTAAGTCAAAAGTATCATGCGCTTCTATAAGCTGCAGTGCACTGTCTAATGAAGGGTCTGACTGTTTCGGACTGCTGCCCTAATTCTGGGGTCCTGAATGTTCTGCGTAATCGCATCTCGCAACATAACGTCACTATAAGAAAGTCCACAAGAGCAAGTAAATTTACATTGGCGGGTTAAGCCCTTCAATTCCGTAATCCACTCTTGGTGTGACTGCTGCCGTAATTTTTTAAGTCTGAAAAATCGGTATCGTGCAGCGCTACAAGAACTTTTCTCTCATAATGAGCATTCAGTGCATCTACAATTTGTTCAAAGTCTACATCACGAGGAGATGCGAGAGGGAAAAGTTTTTGCAATAGTACGAAGGTCTGGGGGCCCACAATCGATAAGAAAAGGTTCTTCACTCTCTGACCTGTAATTTGATGAGCCGCGACGAGTTCTTGAAACTGTGCGAAGTAGTCGCTCCATTCTTCCTCACGTTCGTTGTACTGGCGGAACGTCGGAAGCGGTGCGGCGGCAGGTGTGGGCTGCTGATGCGACGGCTGTTGTTGAGTTGTCAACTGCGCCACCGCCTGGAGAAGTTGTGTTATTTGCGCCGTCTGTAACTGAATAATTTCCATTAAGTTTGGGTTCGGGGTAGTGGCCATGCTGACCGATTAGGCGCCGCGCATACAAGTAAATTATAACAAAACACAAATGCAATACGAAAGAGGACGCTCTGCAACAAAAAAGTCCACAAAACACGTAACTGAATATGTTCCCCCAAAATTCTTATAATAAGGGTGGGTGGGCGGGAGCAATTTCTGCGTGCTCCGACTACTGCTGTCTGGCTGCTGCTAGCGGGCTGGTCCAAGGTTCTATCACTCCTCGTCGCCACTTTTGTGTCCCAACTTCGTCGCTGCTTTTGTGTCCCAGCCTCGTCGTAGGTGTCGGTGGCCGAGTGGAATGAGACCGACACAGGAACAAAGATAGCCCGCTGGTGCAGGTACGGAGGGGAGCAGCCAGAAACTATAAACACTCGAGTAAATTAGAAAGAGATATATATTGCACAGAATGTAACAATACTTAACTTTTACATAGTACTGCAGAATGTTGATACATAGTTGTTAGAGGCCTGCCTAGTGCCTGTACGATAGCAAAGTCTTCACTGGTGCCTATCTGATTACGAAGGTCCTCACTGGTTGCTATCTCAGTCCCAAGTGACCGGTGTCTTTCCGTGGTGGCCACGAGCGGGGTTGCAGCAGAGGGCGCTCGTGGCTGTCATCGTGAGAACGCCGCGCCGTGCGTGCATGGCGGCGCGCGGCGAAAGTAGGTGGCGCGCACTTTGTACTTGTGCGACACCACAGTAACGAAACAATGAAGGTGGTAGATGAGTTTTGTTACTTGAGTAGTAAAATAACATGCGATGGTCGCAGTACAGAGGATATAAAATGCAGAATGGCAATGGGAAGAAAAGCATTTTTGAAAAAGAGAAATTTGCTAACATCGAATATTAATTTAAGGGTAAGGAAGTCCTTTCTGAAGGCATTTGTGTGGAGTGTTGCCTTGTACGGGAGTGAAACATGGACGATAAGCAGTGCGGACAGGAAGAGAATAGAGGCTTTTGAAATGTGGTGCTACAGAAGAATGCTGAAGATTAGGTGGTTAGATCGCATAACTAATGAAGAGGTACTGAACAGAATTGGTGAGAAAAGGAATTTTTGGCATACCCTGACTAAAAGAAGGGATCGCTTGGTAGGACACATTCTTAGACATCGGGGAATCGTAAATTTAGCATTGGAGGGAAGTGTGTGGGGTAAAAATCGCAGAGGGAGACAAAGAGACGCGTATAGTAAGCAGATTCAAGTGGATGTGGGTTGCCGTTCTTATGAGGAGATGAAAAGGCTTGCTCAGGATAGAGTAGGTTGGAGAGCTGCATCAAACCAGTCTCCGGACTGAATACCATAACAACAACATTCATGGAATATATGACATCAACTGCGATTGGGCAAAGCTGAAAATGTGTACCCAGCCGGGATTCTAACGCGGGTCTCCTGCTTTCTAGGCAGTTGCGCTGACCCATACACCACTGGGGACACAGTGAGCACCGCACCTGCAAGGACTACCCATGCACGCCTCCCGTCAGATACAATATATATATATATATATATATATATATATATATATATATATATAAATAATATTCCGGTGACGGGCAATGATCCTATCATTAGTGGGGAGGGGTGGGCAAGTTTGAAGCCCTTACTCTTACGGGAATTAGTTATAACTACGAGTTTGAGTACTATGGGCAGGGCGAAGCTAGGAATTTGTATCTGACGGTAGGCGTGCATGGGTAGTCCTTGCATGTGCGGTGATCACTGTGTCCCCAGTGGTGTAGGGGTCAGTGCAACTGCCTAGAAAGCAGGAGACCCGGGTTCGAATCCCGGCTGGGTACACATTTTCAGCTTTGCCAAATCGCAGTTGATGTCATATATTCTATGAATATTAAAGAATTGATTTACCGGGAACGTATCGATTCCTCGAGTGCCAAATAAAGGCCCTCCACCGTGCACAGAATCATTCCGTCACCTTTACAGTTTTAATGTAATGATTAAATTTTACCTAAGGCGGCGGCGCAGTTTGCTAATGTTGGCAATGGAATGTTTGTTTTATGAGGACAATTAATTTACCCTCAGGACAGGCTGTCAACCAGAGAGCAAGCACAAATTATCTGTTAAATTGTAAACACAAAAGAATGTTGACATCAGCCTCTGTTATTGGTTGCTCAGCAACATTTCACTGCGTAGGGTAGTAATGTTGGCAACGAAGTGTTCAGCTTACAAGGATAATTGATTTATTGACAGTGGTTCATAGAAATACGTATTAACGACAGAGCAGAAACTGCATTAAATGGTTATTTTATGGATAACAAAACAATTCATTCAAAATATTTAATATGATAAGAATTTCCTTCGAATTACCATTGCTTTACAGAAAACAAAATTCCCCTGTAATGCTCTTCAACCAGATGCTTTCAATAATGTGTGCAACTGAAGTAGCCAGGCCTCTAACGATAAATATCGAATGTGCGTTTCTAAGTCCCTGCCGACAAGGTTTAATTTTAGTTACGGCAGCTGCGGCATTCGGTGCTAATGTAATATTTCATAGTAAACACGGAACATTATTAGCCTCATTATACGTAACTGAGTTTTCAAAGAGCAGTGAAGAGATTTTGTAACGTCAGAAGCTGCCGCAAGTGAAATTTTACCGAAATAATTATACAAATACATCAACATGAAAAATGACGTATCGATTTTCGATTATATTTATACAAGGAGGCCAATGAAACTTACATAATTCAAAAGGCGCTTTGCCATAGATTCGTGGAAAACGAAAATCATGTCTATACCTAGCCATTACAAGAGGCAAAGGAGATGTTTTCATATCTATAGCTCTGATCACGCTTTAAATTCTCCAGCTGCCAAATAAGTGAGCGTCGAAAATTGAAGCTGTAACAAGTTATGCCTTGTTTACCGATCAGGTGCTATGGTAAAAATGCGACACTGAAGTAACAACTTTTCGGGGAAATACATTTTAGGTACGTTCATGTTTAATGGTTAATTGTCAATAAGATCTATAATGAAATAAGCAGTGTAAATCAAAACACCATAGACACGAATACTGAACAAAACTTTGCTAATGGGTGTCATTATTTGATTTAATTTTATGTAATAGTCACTTTGTGATATTTCCCAGCAGATAACACATAATTTGAAGTAATTCCTTAATTTTTAATTTCTTCATTTTAAATAGGTACGACGAGCAAAAGATGATACGTGCATAGAGGATGGAGGAGGAGATGGAAGATGGATGGAAGGAAAGGGAGTGATGAACACATGCCGGAGATTAGAAACAGGGAGGGAGAAGGGGTAGCGGTGGGTAAGCAGGAGACAGATGTAGCGGATGGGAAGTAGAATGTAGAAATATAAGCTTTTTACTAAGGTGAATCATACGCCATATGGTCAAGAGTGGGTAAACTGATCTGTATGTTTGTGGAGAAAACTACATTTTTATAACTTTCGTTTCACATAGTCACAGTAACCAATCGAACGATATTGATATGATTGAATCATTCTCTCGGTGATTCTATTTTCACATGAATTACAGTATTTCCTTTTCTATTTATTTTAAATGAGAGAGAGCCGCAGCGAAGCGTGGCCGGGTTTAGGTAGTTGTATATAATAATATAATCTGAAAAAAGTTGTGAGGCGTCGTAAAAAAGATGTCATTCATTGTAGGAACATGGCGGAAGCATGGAGGGGTTAGGATAAAAGCACCCGGGATTTTAAAATCTGAAATTAATACTACACTACCAAAATGAAAATGTTACATCAATATATTAACTGAATGAAACTTTCACTCTGCAGCGGAGTGTGCGCTGATATGAAACTTCCTGCCACATTATAATTGTGTGCCGGAACCGGGACTCGAATCTGGGACCTTTGCCTTTCGCGGGCAAGCGCACTACCGACTGTGCTATCCCGACACGACTCACGATGCCGCCTCACAACTTTACTTTTGCCATTACCTCGCCACCTACTTTCCCAGGTTCGAGTTCCGGTTCCGGCACACAATTTTAATCTGGCAGGAAGTTGAATATATTAACTGCTCTTTTTTTTTACAACCTGTGACAACAAATTTCGGTGAATGAAGTAGGAACGGTCGATCGAGCAACACAGGCGAATCACAACGCTCC
This sequence comes from Locusta migratoria, assembly GCA_026315105.1. Lineage (NCBI taxonomy): Eukaryota > Metazoa > Arthropoda > Insecta > Orthoptera > Acrididae > Locusta > Locusta migratoria. The sequence continues at coordinate 324,484,351 of CM048750.1, forward strand.
ATATACGGAGCGGCTGGTTATGGCAACCTGTCCCATGAACTGGAAACAGGACAATGAACGAGTAAAGGATCAATTTAAAGTTTGGAATTTAGCTTGTCAAGACACCTAAAGGATCGCATGCGTTGCTGGTAAGTGTTAATGTGGATCAAGCACTGTCCATAAAGTGTGTGTACGGGATGTTCGCGAATTCGAGGAGGCCGACAAAGTGTTTCTGATAATTCCAGTAGCGGACAACCGGCGACCTCCGTCAGTGACGAAAACATTGAAAAAGTGAGAAGATTACTTATGAACTATCACCGATTAACTGTGCGCAGGACAGCGGATGCAATGCAGATTAACCGCGAATTCGTGCGACGAATCGTTACCCAGATATTAGGGATAAGGAAAATTTTGTGTCTCGTTGCCGCCGGTTGTCCTAGGTGTCGGTGGCCGAGTAGAGAGAGACCGACCTATGGGTAATAGGACGCACGCGTGTGTGGGTACCGAGTCTGAGGTGACCAGCCAGTGGGACAGCAGAAATTAGAAACACTAAGCTAGATTAGAAAAAGATGAACATTTGGTAGAGTTAGTACAATACTTAACTTTGTTAACTGAAGACTAGTGGAATGCAGATACATAGTTTAACTAGGTAGAAGCCTGCGTACTGATGAGCGTCTTATCTGGTGCCTGTCCTATTGCCAAGTGACCGATGCAGTTCAGTGGTGGCCACTAGCGGGGTTGCAGCAGAGGGTGCTCGTGGCCTACGTCGTAAGAACGCCACGCCGTGCTTGCATGGCGATCAGAATCAGACAGATATACAGGCTTTTGTCGAAACGGCGGTTGCGACACTGAATTTCTTGAACGTACAGAGGAAGGGCATGAAAGGGAAGCTTCAGTCGGGAAGGGAGTAAGACAGGGTTGTAGCCTTTCTCCGATGTTATTCAATTTGTACATTGAGCAGGCGGTGAAGGAAAGCAAGGAAAATTTTGGAATAGGGATTAAAGTTCATGGGGAAGAAATAAAAACATTGCGTTTTGCTGATGACATTGTAATTCTGTCAGAGACAGCAAAGGACCTGGAAGAGCAGTTGAATGGAATCGACAGTGTCTTGAAGAGAAAGTATAAAATGAACATTAACAAGAGCAAAACAAATGTAATGGAATGCGGTCTTAGAAAATCGGGTGATGCTGAAGGAATTAGATTGGGTAGGTAGATGAGTTTTGTTACTTGGGTCGTAAAATAACATGCGATGGTCGCAGTACATAAAATGCAGAATGGCAATGGGAAGAAAAACATTTTTAAAAAAGAGAAATTTGCTAACATCAAATATTAATTTAAGTGTAAGGAAGTCTTTTCTGAAGGCATTTGTGTGGAGTGTTGTCTTGTACGGGAGTGAAACATGGACGATAAGCAGTGCGAACAGGAAGAGGATAGAGGTTTTTGAAATGTGGTGCTACAGAAGAATGCTGAAGATTAGGTGGGTAGAACGCATAACTAATGATGAGGTACTGAACATAATTCGTGAGAAAAGGAATTTTTTGCATACCCTGACTAAAAGAAGGGATCGCTTGGTAGGACACATTCTTAGACATCGAGGAATCGTAAATTTAGAATTGGAGGGAAGTGTGTGGGGTAAAAATCGCAGAGGGAGACCAAGAGACGCATATAGTAAGCAGATTCAAGTGGATGTTTGTTGTCGTTCTTATGAGGAGATGAAAAGGCTTGCTCAGGATAGAGTAGGGTGGAGAGCTGCATCAAACCAGTCTCCGGACTGAAGACAATAACAACACAACAGAGGAAGAAACATGTTGTCTCCAGAACGATCCTGAAAAGAAACGGCAAAGCATGGAACGACTTTCTTCGACATCACATTGTCGTAAAACGGTCAGAGTTGAAAAACCATGAACCAAAACAATGCTCACCACCTTCTTCTATAGTCAACGCGTTATCCACAACGAATATCTGCTTCAGAGAACGATGTTGAACATTGAAGGTACTTTGAAATTCTGACCTGTTTCATGAAGGTCTACGCAGGGTACGACCCCAGTACACACAACGATGTTCCTGGTTTTCTGTTCAAGACAACGCTTGCCCAAAACAGGCAATATCTTTGTAGTAAACCACGTAACGACATCGTGTCATAATGCCGCGCCCTGGAGAGCAGGCAACCCGCAACACAGTCTCCAGAGCCATCGATTGAAGCGTGGACACTCAAAACAAGCGGCCAAGCGTGTTTACAACAAAGATCTTGTAAAAATAACTAGACTCCCTGGCGGCGCAGCGGTCGCGGGATAATTTGAACCTTCGCCCGGCTGCCATGGTAGTGGCAAGCGTCATATAAATACCAGTGTTGTTAGCAGGTAAATAGCTACTGCGGGATATATGAACAATTGATAGTCACGTCTGTATTGTTTGACTGTTGCAGTGTACATGAATCACGATGGTGACGAGGTTTTAGAACATCATTAGAAAGGAAGACTTCGTGCAAAGTTAACAGTACTTGCATCTCAGAGCTCAACGGTGCGTAATTATGGAAGGTGACTATTTCCAAAAACGGCAAGGTAACTGTTATTCGTGGTTTATCTGCGTTAGCCGGCCGCGGTGGCCGAGGAGACAGGCGCTTCAGTCACGTTCTGCACGGCCACTACGGTCGGGGGTTCGAATCCTCCCTCAGGCATGGATATTTGTGCCGTCTTTAGTATAAGGTAGTTCATAAGTAGTTTGTAAGTTTAGGGACTGATGACCCCGTAGTTAAGTCCCATAAGCTTAACAAACATTTGAAATTTATCTGCGTTAACGTTACAGGATTATTTCCCGAACTTTAATGTCACAGGATGGACATCATCATACGGAAATGGCGACTTCTTCGTGGTCCGTTAGTGAAAAGTGTCAGAAACAGCTTTAGTGTGTTTAATAACGAACTATGAAATAAATATTGTAAGGCAACGTAAATAACAATCTACTTGTCAAATTTCAGCATCATCTATACACATAAATTACTATTTTTGTGTTTATTAATGGACAAGGTATGAACGTATTTACTCGAAAAGTGACAATATCCTTCTCATTCTACGTTTTGAGAAATAATGCATTAACGGAGCCGGCCGCGGTGGCCGAGGAGACTGAGGCGCTCCAGTGACGGTCTGCACGGCCACTACGGTCGGGGGTTCGAACCCCCCTCGGGCATGGATATTTGTGCCGTCTTTAGTATAAGGTAGTTGATAAGTAGTTTGTAAGTTTAGTGACTGATGACCCCATAGTTAAGTCCCATAAGCTTAACAAACATTTGAACATTTTGCATTAACGGAACAGTTACAAACATGATACAAAAATAAACTATCAGCAAATAAGTGCACAATATTCACGACATAGTGAGTTTTTCAAATGGATCGCAACATACGGACAAGAAGAGTGCGTTAAATTACAAGAAATTTGAAGATTACAGGCATGTTATGACAAATTTCGGCGTAGTTTTCCTTTAGCATTACAAATTATGACTGCCAAGCTGTAAGAGAATTTCACGTCCTGTCCTTGCGTTTCAAAAAGTAAGTCTTTTTCTCTCTAACGTAAAAGTTATTTCATTTCTTATGTTCCCTCTCTTCATCTTGCACTTAATTTGGGTGTTAGTGGTGTATCATTTTGACATTAATCTTCGCTACTACTAGAATAATAATTTATTATTTCACTAGCATTACTCCAGCAAAGCAGTTAACATATTTTATCGCTAATCGTAATTGTGACTAGTCATTGCCAAACTAATTATCTTTATTTTCCTTAGCGCAATGTCCTTGTTACGTCTGTAGCATCCATCTACATTTCTGACAAGCTACAACTAAAAAGATGACTCCTTTTCTGAGAATAACACCGCTGTGATCGTTCTGTCAGACATTCCCCGACATATGGTCGTTGGGAGGAGACGAAGGCCACGGAGGCTGTGAACCCAGCTATTTCAGAACAGAGAGGTCCATTTTATAGAGGTCGATCACGCTACGAATGATAGCGCGTTAACAGGCGGCGGAACCAGATGTGCAAAGCGTAAGAGCACGCGTCGCTGGATCCACAATCAACAACGCTTTCGTTAAATTATTCCGCTCCAAAGGCCACTATGCCGCTATGCTTTGCTCAGCGTTCTGACAAGGAGCCAATAACGGACGGGCACAAGGGAGAAAAAAGAGAAATGAAATGTAAAGTCAAAAGGGAAGCAAACGCTTTGTAAATCTCCCTCACTACGCAGATATCACCGTCGACCTTTCCAGCGATGCTACGTATATCATAAAGGCTGCTATAGAGAAGCACATATAAAAACAAGCGAATGGAGGATCTGTGTAATTTACATCGTGTGAACTGGCTGTCGTCAAAGTAACGGAAATTTTTGTTGCGCGACCGTGGATCATAAATCTATCAATTCAATAAAACTTATATTCCACAATGGTACCACAGATTCGGTAGAGTAAAATTTTTGCGTTGGCGAGAACGCAGCACAAATTGCCACGAACGTTGTTTTACAAATCCGGTTACAGGAAGTTGAAGGACTACGGTCGGGGGTTCGAATCCCCCTCTCGGGCAGGGATATTTGAGATGTCCTTAGCATTAGCTAGTTCATAAATAGTTTGTAAGTTTAGGATATATATATAAGAGAGAGAGAGAGAGAGAGAGAGAGAAAGAGTGGTGGATAGACGAAAGTCAAACAATGTCGGTGTTCCCCTTCTCAAACTAGATTTTATTTTCTATTACTGCAGTAGGTAGATGAGTTTTGTTACTTGGGCAGTAAAATAACAAATGATGGTCGCAGTACAGATGATATAAAATGCAAAATGGCAATGGGTAGAAAGGCGTTTTTGAAAAAGAGAAATTTGTTAACATCGAATATTGATTTAAGCCTAAGGAAGTCCTTCCTGAAGGCATTTGTATGGAGTGTTGCCTTGTATGGGAGTGAAACATGGACAATAAGCAGTGTGGACAGAAAGAGGATAGAGGCTTTTGAAATGTGGTGCTACAGAAGAATGCTGAAGATTAGGTGGGTGGATCGCGTAACTAATGAGGAGGTACTGAACCGAATTGGGGAGAAAAGAAATTTCTGGCATACCTTGACTAAAAGAAGGGATAGATTGGTAGGACACATTCTTAGACACCAAGGAATTGTGAATTTAGCGTTGGAGGGAAGTGTGTGGGGTAAAAATCGCAGAGGGAGACCAAGAGACGCGTATAGTAAGCAGATTCAAGTGGATGTGGGTTGTCGTTCTTATGAGGAGATGAAAAGGCTTGCTCAGGATAGAGTAGGGTGGAGAGCTGCATCAAACCAGTCTCTGGACTGAAGACCACAACAACAACATTACTGCAGTATTAATGTTTTCGTTGTGATATATTTAGTACATTGGTAAGCTTTTTATTTTTACCTGAATTGTGTTGAGTGCGCCAATACAGTGTTTCTGGTTCTCCAGAATTTGTTTACTAGGAATATCCAGAACATTGATATGAGGAGTCACCAGAAACGACACTTGGACCGGATTCCACATTAAACTGTAGGCCTAAGTCCCATTTCCTCAGTTGAATAACTTATGTAGTTTAGGAACAACGCAAGTCGTCGAAGTGGCATCCAGTTGAATGACTTTTATTATACTAATAATTTCGTCTGCCTCTGTGGCCTGGTGCAATTTTTTCAAATGGAAACCTTTACGGTGATTTGCATCTCCCTCACGTACGCCACTTACCCATTTGTTCATTTTTTTTATCAGTTGAACGAAGTTAAATTTTTAGAATAAATAGCACTCATCCAGTAGCGTTAAAACGGCTTCCATTACAACTTTCACCTATATTTGGACAAAATTAATTTTGTCTTATTCAGAAGTCTGACCTAAGAGCAGTAATATGCCAAACCATTATATACAGCTGGTAGGATAACATAACAATAACAATTAAAATACAGTGATATCTGCTGGAGTCAGTATTGTTAAGGATTGTTGATATCAACACGTATAGGTAGTAGCTGCAACAGTTTGGGGAACAATTGTTGACCACTGGTCACGGGACACTACAACAGAGAGACTTGTGCCAGTATTTGGTCGGGAATTTTACTTCCCCTCTGCCATGCATGTCTTGGGGGCGTTTCCCTATGCGCTAATTAGAGAGCCACCTGATAGGAAATCTTATGTTGCCCTAGAAAACTCGGTCATTCCTTCTGTATCATCTAATCTTTGCATGACATCTTTGGATCTTCGAATTTTATGAATACACTAGCTACACCCGACAACGCTTCGATGTGGCGCACTCTCATATGAAATAAATAGGAAAGGAAATACTGTAACTCATGTGAACCTAGCATCACCGAGAGAATGCTTCAGTCATATCAACATCGTTCGTTAGGCTACTGTGGAAACGAGAGTTATAAAAATATATTTTCACAGATACTTATTATTTTAAACCCATAAGATAGATTACTTTTTTGCCGTTCGTTTTCTCCACAAACATACAGATCAGTTTACCGACTCTGGACCAAGTGACGTATAATTCACCTTAGTAAAAAGCTATTGCTTTCTACATTCCTTCTATCTATTTATCTATTTCCCATCCGCTATGTCTATCTCCTGTGTCCCCAATATCTATATCTTCATCCTCCCTCTATCTAATCCTCGGCCTCTGTTAACCACTCCCTTTCCTGCCATCCATCTTCAGTCTTCTACTCCATCTATCTCTATGCATGTATCGTCTTTCGCTCGTGGTACCTATATAAAATGAAGAAATTAAAAATTAGGGAATTGCTTCAAATTATGTGTTATATGCTGGAAACTATCACAAAGTTACCCTTACAGAAAATTAAATCATGTAACGACGCCCTTCAACAACGTTTTGTTCATATTTCGTTTCTATGGTGTTTTGATCAAAATAAGTGTTCAAATGTTTTAACTACGAGGTCATCAGTCCCTAAACTTACAAACATACTTATGAATTAGCTAATACTAAGGACGGCACAAATATCCATGCCCGAGGGAGGATTCGAAGCCGCAGACCTGGGCGCTAATGACCGTAGAAGTTGTGCGCCCTAAAACCACAAAAAAAAAAAAAGAAAAAAAAATTAAATAAAAATAAAAATAAAACCCGCAGCCCGTGACTGGGGCGCTCAGAGCGCTCGGTCACCGCGGTCCGCGGTGTTTTGATTTCACTGCTAATATCATGATCAATCTCACTGAAAATTAACCATTAAACATGACCGTATCTAAAATGCGTTTCCCCGAAAAGTTGTTACTTCAGTGTCGCATTTTTACCATAGCACCTGACCGGTATGCAAAGCAGAAGTTGGTACCACTTCAATTTTCGACCAGCTGGAGAATTGAAAGCGTGACCAGAGCTACAGATATCAAAATATTTGCTTCCTTTCGCCCCTCGTAATGGCAACGTATACACATGATTTTCGTTTTGCACGCATCTATGGTAAAGCTTCTTTTGAATTGTGTAAGTTTCATTGTCCACCTTGTATAATTACGATCTAAAATCGATACGTCATTCTTCTTGTTGATGTTATTTGCATAATGATTTCGATAAAATTTCACTTGCGACAGCGGCTGATGTTTCCAAAATCTCTTGACTGTCTTTGAAAACTTAGTTACATACAATGGGCTTGACACGGCGGCGTGGACGAGCACATTGAGGCGCTATGCTCCGATGCGCGAGGCTATTTCCCGTCGGGGGTTCGAATCCCCACATGGGCACGGCTGTATGTGCTGCCTTTAGTATAAGCTACTTTATAGGTAGTTTGTAAGTTTTAGGACTGATGACCCCGCAGTTAAGTCCCATAAGCTTTACAACCATTTTAACACTTTGAACAATGGGCTAACAATCTTCCGTGTTTACTTTGAAATACTACATTAGCACCAAACGTCGCAGCTGCGGTAAGTAAAATTAAACCTTCATTACCAACTAATTCTACGATGTATTTCAATGTAATGTTTTTAAAGGAAACGCCGTTTGCTACTGCGAATCGTTTTATTCTTATAAATCACCCACACGCGTTTCGCCTTTGTGTCAAGGCATCATCAGTGGGTGTCAGCACTTGCTACTCCACGTCAGTCTCTTTCTGGCTACCGCAAGTATGGCAGCAGGTGACAGTGGAACCGGAAAACTACAATGTGTTCCAGAAAACAGTTTCGACCTGGTTGCCAGAAAGAGACTGATGTGGAGTAGCAAGTTCTGACACCCACTGATGATGCCTTGACACAAAGGCGAAACGCGTATGGGTGATTTATAAGAATAAAACCATTCACAGTAGCTAAAGGCGTTTCCTTTAAAAATATTACAGTGAAATACAATTCAGCTGCTGTTCAAAATGGCCACAGCAAGCAACGTAATTCTACGATGGTGTACGTCCATTTTTGTCGGCAGGGATTTGGAAACGCACATTCGATATATATCATTCGAGGCCGAGCTACTTCTATTGCAAAAATTATAAGAAAGCAGCTGGTACCCAACCTTTACTCAGTAAGTTGTTTTCTGTAACGCAGTGGCAATTTGAAGGAGATTCTTACCAGATTCAATATTTTGAACGAATCGTTTTTGACCAAAAAATAACCATTCATAACCATGTCGTTAATACTTTCTTGTACGGACCACTGCCAATTAATCAATTATAATTGTAAACTGAATATTTCAAGGACAACGGCTATTAACTTGCACCCAGGGTGCCGATACGTTCATAATATTCATCATGCATCAATTCGTTGAGTATCAGGGCCGTCCTCCCGGTCGTCCGACTTGGTGTACGGCTTTCTAAGCGACGCCGCTACGGTCCGCTTGGTAATACTGAATATATAACGGGGGAAATGCATAGACCACCTTCGAGAGAGATCACAATTAGCTTTCAAAGCATAAAATCTATCAATAAAAGGCAATGAACCGAGTGACTGACTGACAGACTGATTAAATGGATGACTACTCAACATCGCCCAGCCAAAACCACTGATGATAAAAACTTTATTACACCGTTGGCATCGTTTAAGAAGCGATTTTTTGATATTTCGTCCCTAAAGAAGTGAAATAGGGGATGAAAAGTTTATTTGAAAATACGCTGCTATCCAGTAAATTTTCATGCTAGACCTACATAAATTGTTATGTAGATTCTTGGTTAGAATTTAAAAAGGTGTCTTTCAGATTTTTCTGAAAATCAGCCATTAAAGGGGTGAGATAGTGGATGAAAAGAGTTTTCGAAAATGCTGCTATTAAGGCAGATATGGAGTTTTAACTACAAAAGTTGGTATTTGGACTCATAGTTACAATTAGATAAGTACGTGTGTATCTCCACTCCCCATCATCGTCATATAATGTGTCATAAATTAAATTACTAGATAACTAAATACCTTCCAGTGTTACAGTGCAACGTTGTGACAAATTTGGAGCTCAATCGGTGAAGAACTTTTCGAGATTTTCAAACACACTAACCAACACAATATTTATATATATAGAGGTACACGTAATTTATGAAATTACTGCGATGTCGGCGTTTCTCAAGTGCGGATGCCGCTAGTACCGACGCTCAACGTCAGTAGTTTGTGTGGGTAAGTTGAAATGAGCGCCTGTGGGGAGACGTACTACACACTACTAGTATTTCTGCACATTATGGGATCCTCACCAGGTGCGACTGACGGAGCATATACGTACAGAAAGACAGCGAAGTGCAGCTCGTTATAGGGCAGACAGTTTGACGGGAATGATACACTAGTTGGGGTGGAAATGATAACAAGAAAGTAATGATTCGTTGCGGCGAGATTTGTTTGCGAAATTTCTTTCACCAACTTTCTCCTCAGAATGCGAACATAGTTCGTTAGCACCCACCTACAAATGTAGACATGGTCATAATAATAAGATAATACAAATGAGATATAAAAGGAAGATATTTCCTGTTTTCTGTGCGCTATTATATAATGGAATGGTAGAAAAATATTATGAAATAGGTTCTATGAACCCTTTGCCATGAACTTAAATGTCTTTTATAGGTAAGTAATGTATGTAGATGTCAAACTACATGAAATTTCTTTAATGTGGTGCAATATTTTCACCTATTTAGTTGCGATGTGAATTTATGCTTTCTGCTACGTTGCTAATAAATTTTGTTTTAACCCTTTCAGATCCTCTGGCTACAATTGTGTACATAACTTTTACAGTGGCTAAGATAGATCAGAAATATTTTTTCTCAATTAAAACAACATATATATGATTATGAGTGTTCAACCTCTTCATCGTGCACACTTACTGTCCGGAAGATCGCTATAAAAATACAGAGTAGTCAGTGTTGCTCTGCGCAGCAACTTATGAACTCCAAAGAACACGCAAGTTGTGGGTTACTTGTATTCCAATGTACAACGGAAAAGTAGTACTAATTATTTTGCATGGCAACTATTGAATGATCAGTTCATTTAGTACAAAAGTTAGTGCTACAAAATTAATTATTTTACATTGATACTTCATTTAAGAGGATCTTAGCTCTCTTAGAGCGTTCACTGCTTTGACTGCTCACACCACTTTAACACTCATCGACGTACTTTTAGACGTTGTCGTCCACTCAACACTGTTTTTAAGAAATAAACACTGTTTTTCTCGGATGAAATCGTAGACTACAGCCTTTGAAGGGGGAGGGAGATAATCTTCTATAGGCGATTTGGAAGACACTACACCCGCACATAGAAGACGATGCCTTTTGCTTTTTGTGTTTTCCTGGGCTGCATATCTTGTTCCAAGGCTCTCAGGATTGCTCCTCGTCTCCTTCTCCAGAGAACGGTTGGCCCCTGGAAATGAGGCTACTTTCTTTTTCTTGTTCTTCAAGGTGGTACGGTGCATTTTCCAACACCGCCCATCATGTTAGGATTGACCGTCCGTAAGCATCATTGGGCTTGGTAATCACGTCCAGCTTGACCACATAATTTGTAGAAGAAGGTTCGTAACACTGTCCTTCCAATGACCGTTTCTTGCATACGCAGCATGGACTAAATTTGTGTGCTGATAACAAAATGAAAGACATTATGCGACAGTGTTGGTTGAGATGGGGACCTGTATTGTGAGGAATTACTGTGTTAGTAGTTTAACCAGGGTCCTTGAGCGGTAGGGGGCGTTGGGGTCAGAGAAAGAAATTCTTTTGTTATCTCATTCATACCATTGGGCTCAGCATCAGGAAGTGGTCTAGTGCACACTTTGCGTTTCCTTCCCTTCCCAGCTATTCAAATGTTTCAACTGTTTCTCGGCCTTCCGGCCGCTCCTTCTTTGGCAGGTGGAGTGGAGGGATTAGCGTGTGGCTACCACCACCAAGTAACATATACAGAGGAGCAGCCCTCCCAAAACCACTGTCCTATGCTCCCCTCGTAGTTCTGTAAGATGCTAGCAGGTCTCAGGCGGATCGCTGGCTTAGGGTGCTTCTCGCACGTCAGAGGGTAGTGTGGAGGGGAGGGTGAGGGGAGAGCTTGTGCTGCCTGCCACAAGGCCATGGCTGTGTCCTGCTTTCTGGCGTTTGAGGGGAGGTGGTGGTGGGGGCAGCCGCTATCTGCCGCCTGCTCTGGCCAGTTTAAAGGGCTGCTTCTGACCTCCGCGCCGTCATGGGACATCTTACGGAACTGCTGGAAAACCTCCCTCCCTGCACCCCTGAGCGTAGGACCGGGCCCTTACGGAGGTTTCCCGTCTGTATATATTTGTCTGTGCTACCACAGACGAAAAAATCCAGGCGTGACAGCAGTGGCTATTGTGAGCGTCGGCTCCTGGCCATGAGGTCGCCTCTGTGTGCTGCTACTGGGGCGATTAGCTGGGGCGACCCTTCCGCCGGAGACATGTTTCGCACACGCTGCACTATCGTCTGGAGACGGGAACCGCTATCCACCTTTCGCAGTACAGCCGACCCCCTGGGAAGTCCGCGATATGTTTGTATGGATGGCTACAGCATATGGGCGGCATGAAGTCCGACTGATGCATTGCTCCGTCGTGAGCACAGTCACTCTATCTGTTAATTCTTTGGTACACACTATTACTACAAGAAACACTAAACTTATAAAGAACTCCAATTCTTTAATTTTATGTGGAGTCCAGACTTATAACCTATATGGGAGTAGGACTTTACACAAGGCTCCCAAAATTCATACAAAAGAAATACATTCACAAATATAAATTAACAGAAATAAGACATTATTTCTGATCCACATGAGTGATCTTGGTCACCCAGAGGGCAACTGACATCAACATCAAAGCATTATAAAATTAAGAGCCCAATATTAATATTAACTGAGATAGCAAAAGCAGTCATTAAATGGAACTTTTTGGTTCCAAGTTCATCGTAATTAACTTAATCACACTCATACACAGACAGATAAATATTTCAACTAGTTGACTTGAACAGCAGTTTGAAATCTCCCTAACTCACATTAGGTTAATGCACACTATCTTAAAATTAACATTTTAAATAGCGAAATGGCGAATAGAACTCCAAGGTTATAAGTCCTGATAAGTCACATTACACAGTGATACATATCAATAATACAATCGAAACCTCATAAAGCTATAAGTTAATGGAACATTGAGAGTAACAGTTATAATAAACGAAACAACATCCTGTACAAACAACTGTGTGTTAGCTATCATAATTCAGCCCACAGGGCAGGTCAACAGTCACATCAAGCCATAGTCTGTTAGTTTCAGAGAGGGGCATATGGCCAGGAAGTCAGGGTAACCATGCAGCATGCAGTGCTATGCAGAGATTAAAATCAAAACCACTATCTACAGCCCGGGTACAATTTGCTCTAACTACTGCACGAGGCGCGAGTCACTTGGGTGCAACTGGTGATCTGACTCCTTACGTTGCAAATTCCAGATTGGTTCCCGTAAACATACTCTACACAAATCTCTCTCGCAGATGTGAGAAAACATAGTTACACGTGTTATTCTAAACTGAATAAAATGAGAAGATACCATATATCAGATGACGTGAAGTAACATCCCATAATTATATACAAGCACATCAACTAAATTACGCTAAAATGTTTGCAGTCAACAAGTTTGTGACAGAAAGATAACACCCATGTGGGGTGAATTTTTCACAGTAATCACCTTGCGAATGGCAACAGAGAAAACACAAAGAGAAATATATAAAATAAACAATACAAATCCATACATCTTAAACAATCCTAAATTAATCAAGTGAGATCTAAGGTATTAATAATTTAAAATGGACTCATACAATCTTACCACCATGATGCTGCAAAATTAAGAATGACAAATCAGTAGTTAACGAGCTTTTGGATTGACTGTCCTAGTGATGTTGGGCATCATATATCTTCGATTGTTCATCTGAAATGGTCAGTCACTAGACATGGAGTTTGCCCTCCTTGAACTCCATTTTCTGATTGTTCTTCGTATAATACTTTTCCTTTTCTGAATGTGATATTGGCCTCTTCCACAGATCACGCTCTTTCCTTTAATTTACAAAATTGTCCTGCAAAACGTATCTGAAAAAATTCAAGTTGGTTCTATTAACAGGCCAGGGTATATATTGTCAAATGAAATTTAAGTGAACCCGTTCGTTTGTGCTCTTTAGTGACCTCCTACCGGTCTAACTGCATACCTTCTGTTATTCAAACGGACAATCCTTAGGCCCCTAAGCATCAACACCACAGTGCATCATCGTGCAACTAAAATCCTATAAATAACGGTGTTGGCGTCTACCAAGGCGTCATATTAATATGCTGTTCAACGGGCATTTTGCAGACACAAAATCTACAGTAGGGGTGGCAATTGCAGCATTCTACTCGCGAGGCTGGCTCCACTGACAGCGAGGAAGATCACACACAATTTAAATGATAAACAGAAAACAAATTTCGGAAACAAAATTACGCAATAATGTATGTAAGCATGGCCTACACAACTTAAATTACACTCCATCAATTCATGACAGGAAACATATTAATGACATGGACAGCAAGTATAACAAGCGATTTCGCGAGGTGGACAGCCTTATTAGCCAACAGACACTTGGTTGTGTCACACTAATAATTCCTTAAGGAAAACAGAGTGTCAAGATAACCCACTTCGAACAGCTAACCAGGTGGAACTGGCAAGTTGCTGTAAACTATGCCAATAACGGCATGCACCATATGACACTCAAGACACACAAACAATCTGAAAACTTATTGTTGCAAAGTGAAAATCGCACAAAAAACACATACAGAAAGGACATATGTAAAAAAATACACTATTAAAACAAACCACTTAAAGAAAACACTGCAAAAGGCGTACAAAATACAGCATGAATTTTCAATACTAATCACTTGGTTGTGTAAGAATATCACTAAAATTACTTTAGAAAACACAAAAAATGATGGATATGCTCCTTTCCGAGAAAGGTGATCGCATGCCGATCAACTGCAGGAGGTTGTCATTGGCTTATGCTAGGGGCTGGGTCTTGGGATTGATTGTGGCACGGATCAGCTGAACTGATTTTCACCCCTTCTGATGGCGGGTCGCGTGGTTTTTTCTGGCCTTGTTTGGGTCGGTAGCCCTTATTCCTATTCCAGAATCTTGTCTGTCTTTCAGCTTGCTGATCACAATAAGAACCTTGCTCGATCCTCCTCTACTGCTGATTCTCAGCATTGGAATGACCGGGCTGCCCGCTACTAGTACTTTCCGCCTGGCGATTGTCTCCAGCACTATTTTCACTCCGATTACTTCTCCTATTAGAAAATCTGTTGCCATCTCTCCTAGGTCCGTAATCACCATCGAACTCCAAGTCCTCCAGGGAAGGACTCAATGTCCTCCTTGCAGCTTCCTGCAAAGACGGCATTGCACACATTTCGTCGTAGTTTCGAGGCAGAAATTATAATTAATTCGCGTGGAGGATATGGGTAATCAAAGAACCGATTTCTCAGCATCATTCCTTGAAAGAAGTTGCTGAGACTCTTGCAATTGCTGTTTGCAAAATGGGGAATCACTAATAAGCTACTCTTTACTCTTTCCTGCTGCCTCTCTGACCAGTAGGCAGACAGGATGTGCTCCCTAAAGCCCTCAAAGTATCGGCAATATTTCAGGAGCGAACGCTTGCACGTGGCAGGCTCTCCTTCGAGATATCCGCACACATATTGGGAAGTAGGTCGATATTCTTTGGCTGGAGTTGTCATGTGTGAACTATGTCCTTGGTTAGGAATTAATATATATACATAGCAATTAATTATCTTGGGTGCCACCATATTTATCCAAAATATGGAAAATTAAAATGTTACTGATCAGCTATGATGTGACAAAGGAACGTTCTTAAATGAAAGACGATCTGCTCAAAATCAATTTATTATAATTAAACACGCAGATGACATTTCCTATAATGTAAAACAGATAATGGTATTCACATAATCTTTTACAAATGTTAAAATATTGAGGCACAAAAAATGACTGGCTGAGCCAAAGGTCAGAGGTTTTGCAAAACAGAATGCTATTAGATTGGTTATACAGGGGCTTGAAATTATCGTTAACCCTAAGCTCCCCAGAGTAAATAGGCAGATCTCAAAAGAATAAAATAAGGGACAGAATCCAACAAGTCTGATTCATATAACCCTCCAGTAAGTGCGTCACCTTACCCACACAGATGATCATTGACGGCAGCGTCTCAGGCTCGCAGGCAGCAGGCGGTGGGAGCGTATGAGCTGAAATTATTTATCCGATCGTAATTGCTGCGACCTGTTAAGCAGGGTCGACATTTAACTTAACACAGCGTCACTGGCGTCGGCGTCGCTAAGCACTTGCTGTGCGATTCTATCACGCTAGTAGACTAATCAATATTTTGCATAGGTGACACAAATCTATCAGTCACTTGCGTAATAAGATCTATAAAAACAATGCCCGATTCGCAAAGGCGCGAATGCTCAAATAGACACTTCTAGCAAAACGAAAACTAAACTGTGGCCGCTCACAGCGTAACCACAGGACAATGTAACGTCCGTGAAGTAAACACAAGTTCTACAAGGTCCGAATCGTCGGAATCACACACAAGTCTAACCAGAGCACCGTTTAAAACGATGTCCTCCCCGCGAATCTAAACGGTGTATTCCGTGTCTCCCGCGGTCCGTACAGTTCGGACGCTCAAACAGGAGACAAGCGAGGTCCTTGTACTTCGGACGCTCAGACACGAGAGACTGTTCCAATGTCCTTACCCCTCGGACGCTCACACAGGAGTCTCCGTATGTCCTCGCGCTCTGCCGCAGCTCACGACAAGTGACGGCGGCACATCCACGCGCGAAAAGACGCATCAATATCTGCTAACGGCTAATAGTCAAACCAATCGGATGGCATAGCGCCGTTGACAAATTGTTTAGCTGTCATACTAAAATACTCGGCCGAATCAGGACGCGTTCTCTGCGGCTGTCAAGAGGCTCCAGCCGCGCCACCAAAGCTTCCCGCGGATTTCACCGTTCCTAGGGTGAATGCTCTGCAAGGAATTTCACCTTGCTCCTAGCTACGGTCACACGACCTAAAGATGTTAACGTTGTGGTATATATACAGCCACTGGAGCCAAACCCCTGGGGCGCCAGACGGGCAGAAAGCTTTCCTCTCTTGCGAAACGGCCGAATGACTAAAAAGGCAGTCCCTGCTATCGCCCACCGTAAACCGCGGGCCAGCATTGTAAAGCATTCTACATACTCCGCCTCCTGTAGCGTCAGCGTCAAACAGGTCAAGCCAGCCCCTCTCGTCCTTCCCCGAAGGCGAGCAAAAGTCGGTGGGAGGGCGAGACCCCCAAGAGCGTCTCTGCTCAGCCGCAGCCTGACCGTGCCCAACACGTAAAATTACTTTTTAACAGCCAAGCTGCGCCAATAAACATTAAAATCCCTACATTTTCATATAGACAAGAATGTACTACAATCCCAGGAGCGCATCATCCCTCATGTGTCCCCAAAGGCACAGAAATCAAAATAAATAAAGATCTACAAAGAAAAATGTTACTTATTTCAATAATTAGCGTAAAGAGAAAGGTACAGTAACACAAGGTTAGTATGAAGAATAGACTAATTACAGCCCCCGTCTCACAATATTAGATCTTATTCCCTTCGGGTCAGTTCGTGGGCAAGGAAAAATCGAATTCTGTCAGCCATGCATGGCGGTGTATCCCATTAGCATTGTTCCTGAAAACTTGGTACTACCTCACAGTCAAGAAGTGTTTATAATCAAATGCCTGTTGAGGCTCCCGCACAGGCACTTGATTCTGACTTTCCCTTCTCATAATAATGATGTACACGTGGGGATTCGAATTCCTCCTCTTGAAAGGCCGAATCATCTCCGCTGGTGGAACGACAGGCCTGACCTCCGCACAAATTGAGGGAAACGTTTTCTACGGGCGGGACAGGTGGCGGTGCATCAGAGGCTTGCTCTAACTGTGTCGACACGTTCATGCAGCTCAGACGCTTCATCACGACGCCACCGGTTTATTTCTTGTTGTATCCAATGTTACACACACCAATGTACATGAGGCGTGGACTTAACCAAAATACAATTTAGTTCCAACTAAAGTGGTAACACAATCTGTAAACACAAAAGATTTGTCGGTGGTGGGCAGAAAAGTGAAGTCCATAATATAGTCCTATGAGGCTTGCTCCAACTGTGCGACACGTTCATGCAGCTCAGACGCTCCATCACGACGCCACCGGTTTATTTCTTGTTGTATCCAAAGTGACACACACCAATTTACATGAGGCGTGGACTTAACCAAAATACAATTTAGTTCCAAATAACGTGGTAACACAATCTGTAAACACAAAAGATTTGTCGGTGGTGGGCAGAAAAGTGAAGTCCATAATATAGTCCTAATAGAGTCGGTTGAAGAGTAGCGTGCCGTCCTGATAGCGTGGAAGGCGACTATCAGCACGAGACTGACGGCTGCTTCACGCTTCACTTTCTTGACGGACCTCGACCTTGGTCCGATGGTTGTGCAGACTAAGCATTTGCTGCTATTCCTGGTGTACCTGAAACATAGGAAAAAGTGTTAGAACCTGGCTGTATGTGTAGACTGTCAGATTACTGCCGATGTATTATTTTTTTTTCCTGGTTTGCTACGAGATTTTTGTTAATCTCGCAGCAGGTCAGGCCAGCTGGTTGTCGGCCTGGAGTGTTGTTGTGTCCCCAGTTGCCGGATGAGCCGGTTGTGGGACTGCTCTGTCTTCTCGTAGAAGGTCCTGGCTGTGACGCGGAATCTCTCTCGGAGCGGTAGAATGCCGGCTTCTTCGTGAAGCAGGTCGGTTGGGTAGCGCGTTGGAAGATGCAGTGCAGTCTTCAGAGCGCGGTTCTGGATGGTCTGCAGCAGCTAGATGTGCTGGGGACGCGTACTCGAGCACTGGGCGGACCAGTGACAGGTACATCGTAATCCCGTGTTGCGACGGTAGCGGCGACTGCGGGTTGAGCAGTGGGTAAATAACGCGTAACCGTCCTGTGACCCTCTGTCTTACATCACTGACGTGATCTTTCCAGGTTACCCCTAGGTATTTCGCCGTTGTACTCCAGGGGATGGGAATCCCCAGGATCTCGATCGGCGGTAGCGCATCGGGCAGTTTACGTCTAGTAAAGACGACTGCCTGGCTTTTCGCGGCGTTGAATTTCAACCGCCACTTAGTGGCCCATGCGCCCAGAGCGTCGCAGCCGACTTGGAGTCGGCGTCGCATTGTGAGCGCGTTCATACTGCAGGTGAAAAGCGCCGTGTCGTCGGCGTATAGCGCCAATTCGACGCTTGCGACTCGCGGTGAATCAGCAGTGTAGAGGGAGTACAGCAGGGGGCCGATGACCGACCCCTGCGGCACTCCCGCACATATCCGCCTTTCCGTGGATGTACCGTCTTCTGCCCTTACGTTGAAAGTCCGTTCGGACAGGTACGACTGCAACAGTCTTCCATGGGACGTCGGGAGCCCGTGAACAAAGAGTTTGTACACTAGGCCGTCGTGCCAGACGGAGTCGAAGGCACGGGAGACAGCGAGAAAACTGACGGCTGCGGTCGAGCGTGGGCTTATAACCGAGTCAGCTGTGGCGTGTCAACTCGTGATTGGTGCGGCCTCAGCGGAGAGCTACATTGCGAGGCCACGCCGGCCGTGGTTACCGTGGAGTCGCGGAAGCACTGTATGTGCCGGCGCTGTCTGGCTGTACGGGGCTGCGCAAGTGCTGGCGGGAGCGGCCACGGCGCGGGAGACCTGCGGTGGCGACACGGTGCGGGCATTGACGATATCACATTTCCCACTGTTGCTCCTTGAACCGAAGCAAGTCACAGACTTCCTCCAATTCAGTCGCAACCGTGGGAACTGCTCTTTCTGCTGCCGCCCCCCTCCTCCCCTAAGCGGCCTGCAGAACCTGCGCCACCGAGGTGGTCAGCGCTCTTCAACACGCGCTCCTAACTCGTCTGTGCGCGCTTTTGCCCTACCGTCTACCAATTCAATTGTCTCTCGGTCGGAGAGAGCAGGGATAGCTTCGACGTTCCCTGAAATCTTGGCTGCGTTCTCTGAGATAGCACCCATTGCTACCTCATGCCGTTCCTGTACGAGTTGCACAATATCGTTGCGCAACCCATCTTGATTGACCTGAAGGGTATTACTTTGCACCTCCCTGCACTGCAAAGAAACTTTGATCATCTCGGCCTGGACAGTTTCCATATGGGCATCCATCCTTGCTTTTATTTCTTGAACTGAAATATTCTGTGTTTCCCTTCTGCTTTTATTTCCTGAACTGAACTATTCTGAACATTCTAACGACCGTCACCCCTTTTCGGAATGACTCAAACTGAGCCCTAATATTTTCCTAAATCACGGAAAGTTTTATTAGTTCACAGTCTCTATAACAAAGTCATTCCACTGTAGGTGAAGTTGAACTTATATGCTGGCTGAAGTCCATTGCGTTGTGAGCTGTCTTCGGCATTCACTAAAAGATTTGATGTTACAGGATCTTTTCGGAAATCATAAACATGTCAGCTGATATGGAAACGATTTTATTTCCATTTAAATAAAGTTTAAATCAATCACATTGTTGCACAATCAAAATTTAAAAAATGCAGCGGCAAGCCAACAGAGCTCCTTACAGGTTTGTGACCGCTAGAAGACTAACAAAACATGGTTTCTCTCAAACATCTTTCTACGTAACCACGTAATAAGATTGATGACAAAGTTTAGTAATTCCCAATTAAACAATATTCTTTTACATTAAATATGCCAAAATACAGAAATTAAACCATTACATTTAAGCTTTAACTATTTATCTCAATGTATGTACATGTTTCATTAAATTTGTATTTAATGTGGTACACGAATTTAAAGTCATCCTTTGACTAGTGTTTACAGTGCTCAAATTATTTACATTATTTGTGTTTTCGAAGTGTACACATATTTGTTTCGCCAATATTGTGTAGGCGTAATATTATTGTGACATGGAATTCTAATGTATTTCAGTTTGCGGTCTAATTTTTTATTAATACGGATTTGTATATGGTTGTCGTAGTTTTGTTAATTTCGAAGATAGTTTCTTAGTACCAAACGGATTATAAATTTTAGTGCATGAAAAATTATCAGTATTTAATTTAGGATCCAGTGATATAGAAAACATGGTCTGCCCCAATTTATTTAAACAAAAGGTATATATGAAATCATGTTGTGCAATAGTTATAACATGTAGTATTGTTGTTTTTATACAAATTAGTATCTATATAGGTTCAACAATTTCCGGAACTAAGTGTAATGCATTTTTAGTGTTTGCAGCTATTATTTACGAAAGTATTAAAAATTGAAAATTACGTAAAAGGCCAGACAAAGTTATCTTTAAATCAACGTACTATTTCTTAAAGGTGTTTTACTAATATTGTTAATAGAATTTCAAACTGAAGGCGAAAATGTGATATTTTACATGTCCGGTAGTGAAGTTTTCTTTTAGGTGTCAGATATTTCGTGTTTATATGTTGGCAACTGATTTTTGTAAGGAGCGTGCAACATAGCAGAAACGTTACAACATCTCTTATGGAAACAATTTCTGCTTTCATTTTCTGAACTGAACTATTCTGGATTTCTCTTAGGGAAACAATTTCTGCAATCATTTCCCTCATGAGAGCAATGATGTCACCTAAAATCGTGTCGGAACCGGACAGAGGCCTAGTAACGGAATTTGAAGTATTTTGAGAGGTAGCAGAAATCGCCATATGTTAGGACGGCGTATTTCGTTCGCCCCTGTTATCGCTTCCGGTAGCGTCCACGTCTTAACTAGCCTCGTTCTCAACGGTAACGCGGCCGTCTGTACCAGCCGCGTTTTCTCTTTCCGTTGAAAGATCCAACCTGGTGGACTTTTCATAGTCCTCACTTCGGTTTAATCGCCTAGAACAAGTGGAAACGGACAATGCAGAACTAGTATCCATCTTTAGAATACGTTGGGAACGATAAGAGGTTACCAACACAAAAATTAGCCTACCACAAACCCGCGTAACAAAACACGAATTGAAATCTTCACACGCAATGCACTGTGGCTGTGCACTTCTTTTTTTTTACAAAAGCAAATAAAATAACCCTTCCAAACTTACACAAATATAACACAACTAAAACACACGAGTGCTGGAAACATAAAGTGAAATAGATTAATGCGCGCTGCTGAAAACACACTTCACACACTGGGACAAAAAGGTTAAAATATTCCCGGGGGCATTTAAAACAAAATAAACTCTTTCATTGAACAGATGATCCGCTAGAAGAGCGAATCCTAGCAGCGGTAAGCCAACTGATACACCACCGTTAATTGTAAAATTAATTCTAGCTGAAGGGAGCCAGTTAAAAGCGTACTTTAAACATATGATTCTGGCCGTAAAAAACCAGCAAAAGGATTCGCGTAAACTACTACTTCCTGCAACAGATTCTAATTCCCTGACCCAGAATTTAGAACTTATTCAAAAATTTACTTTAGTAGCAGGAAGAAAAAAGAGACGGTGGTCAACACACATCGTAGATCACGAGAATTACACACAGTCATTAGTATAAAGGCCACCCCCAACTAAACCATTTCATGAAGATAGCTGTGAGAACATTTATGGCGCAATGGAATTAAAAATATGATAATTTACATCTGAATTTGTTGTCAGCACTTGTGAAAAACAACATAAAATAAAAGGGGAACGTATTCGTTAACAAATATTGATAAGTAGGATCCAATTTTCACAGATGATAACTAATTTATTCCGTCCAAACATGAGCAAATGGGTAACTAGTTTTGTTACACAATAAAAATTCATCCCATTGAATGTTAAATTAAAGTAATCTGAACTGAACATCATCGGGGGAAGGATTTACAATCAACTAACATTCATCCACTCACATGCACGAAGCAAAGCAAAACTCACCCTACTCAGCGTGCTGATACGAAACAGAAGAACGCGCCGATATCGTAGGCGAAACTGAGCGAAACAGGATGTACTAGACAACACAAGGCAAGTAAACTTCGTAAGTGGATCTGGTCTGTCTTTCTTTACTTGAGATGGTACGCGATAATAGGGAGATTAATTTCCATTTGAATCAAACCGTAAGCATGCAGACTTACTGAGACACACAGCACGTGTCTGCTACGTTACATATTCGCACCCCACTGAAGGCGAAGTGCTTGAAGATCGTATTAATTTCAACAAATATCAACGGAATCATAGATTACGAAGCAAGAATACATAATAGCAAGGCCTGGTATGTGAGCAGTGGCGCGAACTCAAGTGATTAACTATAAACCCTTGAAGTCGGAGTTCGGAACCACGTGGTTCCGAAAACCAGTAAAAATACAAAAATTCAATTTCCGGAAAACAAAGAAAATTAGCTCCGGTATGCAACCCTTATAAATGCGTAGGATATCATAAGTAAGCTGAAGAAATACAGCCAAACCGATAGGAAGCGTATACTCGGATGAACGAAGTCCAATATTAAAAAATCAGAAAAATGGAATAAATTCAAAGTCGGAGTAAATCAACTAATAAATACGGCATGCAGCCCCTAGAGGTACGCAGTACTTCATAAGCAAGTTAATCAAGGAGGTTGTATAAGGATAGAAGAGAATTTACTGGGGGAGTCTGAATGCAAAGTACAAGTTTGGAAACGAAACAACAATTTAAAAATAGACGGATAGGAGATCGCGAGGTACTAATGGAAATCAGAAAGATACATGCATAATCTCTTGCCTGAAGGGCATGTAAACAAACACAGGGGTAGCTGAAGGCTTTGTTCTAAGAACACACCACGTGGAGTACATATAACTCGCGGAAGGAGAAAACGGAAAAGAATATTTCACATGCACTATACAGAATAAAAATGTTCCCATACATTAGTTGCATCCCACAAAGCTAGAAAGAAATTAAACCGAGTTCGTACACCGCCACCTAGTTTCACAAAGGTTACCGATCCTCAGCCGTTATCAATCCGAATTAGTTACATATTCACTGCAGTTACCTTTGCAAAATCACCTAAATGAAAATGAATACAATTCCGTACATGATCGAAGAAGCTTATTCCAATAAATGAACCTAAGTTCTGAGGTCTAACTTGAAAGCCAGACAAACAATCGCTACCATCTCACGAGAGGAAAGAAAATCAGAACGTCTTATGAGGTCGAAGCGCAGCCTCAGAGTGCCGAATCGGCTGCGAGACCCTCGCCACCCACCTGAAATCCGTAAAAACCAATCGAAAACGTGGTGGTGGGGAGAGCTTAGAATCGCGTGTCCTACCAAGGCTCGCTACCGGGCATTGCAAACCCAACTTGTAGCCAAAGGGTGGAGGAACCTCTTTGGTAGCTTCAAAAGCAGAGGTTGATAACGACTACCTATCAACTCGAAGCCAGAGATGCAAAGCTCGCAGCCAGCAGCCGACGACGAAAATTCTCATACATACACTCAGACTGCCATGCTATAAGATACTCATACATGCACATACACAAGTACACATTCTCACAGGGACAGTGGCGTCACGGAGAAACCTTTCATATTGTCAAATCCAAAGACAGAATAGTAAATTTTAACACAGTATTACAGAACCTAACATTTAAAAACATGAAATGAAATGCTATTCCTCATGCCTCCGAACGAGAGGGGTTCTCGTTTAGCAAAAAAAGCCTGTCTAGTGAGCTTAGATACATTACAAGGTTAAAAACATAGCGAAGACTGCAGACAGCCGTCTTTCACCGTGCAACAAAAACAGATTTGTGTCGTAGAATTTCTTTGATCCAACGTGTAGTTACCGTGATATTTGAATGTCTGCCTTACGAATGAACACTCTGATTGTTAAGTGGTATTAAAGCATATTTTTCTGACAGCGAAACGTCTTAAGAATTGTCAAATGAAACGAGCTGCATTCTTTTAATATTCAAGCTACCCGGGTCAAACAAGGCCAAAACTGAACACAGTGGCTTCTGTGCTCTCCACAACTATCCTTCCACCGTCGATCTGCAAATCTTCCAAACGCTCGTCGCTGGAAGAAAGTGCTATTAAGGACCTCATCCCTCAGGCCTCCAGACCGGCCATGTTCTGATCAGCAAAAGGCACACAAGCAAAGGTGCACCTGTAACCTTACCGGCCTACGCTATCGACAATCACGAGTAATTTACACTTCAGGATAATCAGTGTGCATGATGAATTAACGGATAAAGCTGTCAGAGGCGGAACGTATAACGTAGTGAAGGTTACACACACAAATATTACTTCGCTATTTAATTTGCAATTTGGTGAGCGAAATCTTGACCAATTGTCTTAGATTTAATAAGCCAGGGACAAAACTTTACCAAAAAGACAATTTTGAATAGGTAACTCGATGTACGAGTTACAAATTAAATGAATAAAATGTACTGTCTAATAGCAATAGTCACCGATTGGTTAATTTGGAACAACGCGATCACAGAATGCAGATTAAGCGCACATGCCACAGCAGCTGAAAACACATAGCAATATAAAATCAGTATTAGGTTACTTATGCAGTGAAAACAATTATCACAAATCCCTCTAATGAATATAAATTTTTTTAAAGAATAAGTATGCATGCAACAATTCTACGTAAAATCAAACCATCACCATAATTCTTGCCAAGCCACTTTACTGTACCTTGATTGGCAATAGGAATTAAAATTGTTGTGATTGAAGTGTCCCTGCAATGACTAGCTGACTGAGTCATTTACTGAGACTTATGCAATTTAATTTTCTTCAATAAATAGGATCAAATGTTAATTTTTGGATTTAATATTATGGCATGGACAATTGTTCCATGTAATATCAAAAACTTCATCTGCCATCAGACATGTTTAGCAGTATAATTGAATTGTTCAGTTCAATTCATTAACCAAGTGTTGCAGTGCGTGTATTAGTAACAGAAAATTAATATTCACTGCTTAGTAGTATTTTAGGATTACACAACATGTTCATAGTCAATGATCTGCAGTTTTTATTAAATGTGCTTTGAGTTTTTGTAACAGTACTAATTACTCTTCGAGCACTGATATCTTTTGAAATACAACTTATTTTAGTTAGCCTTACGTAACATCTTTTCTTTTTCAGGTTGAGTCTCGGTATATTTAACGGTAACGGAATAGGAACCTGTTTGGATAGTGCTGTGGGTGGGTAATTTTATCGACACAGATTAATTTCACACAAGTTCGCTATTGACTCTTTGCAAAGCTAAACGTTAGTTTGCATTACAGATCTAAAGAAGGTTGATTGCTTAGATCTTACTTTGTAGCGGTTGTGTGGTGTGGCTGGTGATTGTTGCTGACACTTTAAAATGATTATCAAAAATAATATCTTCTTGGCGACTAAATATTGTTTAAACATTGGGCCCACAGCACCTCTCTTAAATTTATTCCTCTCGAAGATTTAACGCTGTGCCCACGTTAATTATTTGCCAATGCCCATTTTCCAAAACTGCTGCTTGTACCAACATTTAGTAAAGCCACACTATTACAGTTTGCTGCTGCTGCCCAACTTTTCTACCGTTCACCTCGAGAGCTCAAAAACAACTTTTCTCTCTCGCGCCTCGCGCTAGACTGCATTTAGCGATAACACTGCTCCACGCAAATATGCTACGAACATTGCCCTCGCTAAGCGAACGTGTCTACTACAATGCTGTACTTTTGTTTGTCAGTACAATATGAAATCATTTAGACATTCGTCATTTACATAATTTACTTACACAAGAAACTTACTGAATTTACACTGGATATATATATTCATATAGGCAATACATATTTATCATACTATCCGGTGTCATTTATACTGCTCATGTTTACACACGCAGAGAGTGGAGTTGGTCACTGTGTTGTTGCGTCACACACTGTAAAAGCCGATTGTGTGTATCATCGCATCGCTGACCAATAAAGTACCTACATCAGTGGCATTTTCTCTACATAAGCTGGACACAGCGAAAGCCATAGTGCCGTATCTAGAATACGTTTTTTCTTCGTCAGAAGTATAGGAAGTAATATAGTTCGATATTATTTATCTATTCACGTGTGTGCTTAGTACAGACGTAAAAGAGGCTTGCAGTCCCGTATCTTTGTCATCATCTTGTATGTAATTACGAACACCCTCAAGTCATAGTGGATAATAACCATTCGGACAGCATGGCGATGGGAAACTCAGTAGCTGCAGTTGTAGCCACGAATGTATGGAGCCTTTCGAGGACATTACACTGTACATGGCTATTATGCACAGGCAAAACAAATAAAGAACATATAAGCCCACATCGAGTTCATAAAGGCAGTAGATGATACCTTCCTGTTCCTGGCCGTATTTCTCCGCCGTAAAGCCAATGGGTGTTATGTAGGTGACAACTTAGACTGAAGAGAATACATAGAAAACATTGTGGGGAAGGCGAACGAAAGGTTACGTTTCATTGGCAGAACGCTTCGAAGATACAACAGCTCCACCGAAGAGGCTGCCTACATCACACTTGTGCGTCCTCTCCTGGAGTACTGTTGCCCTGTGTGGGACCCTCACCAGGTGGGACTGACGGAAGACATTGAGAAGATTCAGAGAAGGGCAGCTCGTTTTGTTTTATCACGTTACAGGGGGAAAGCGTCACTGAAATTTTGCACGATTTGAGGTGGAAATCAATAAAGGAAAGACGTTATTCGTTGCGGCGAGATCTATTTGTGAAATTTCAATCATCGACTTTTACTTCTGAATGTGAAAATATTTTGCTAGCACTCACCTACATAGGGAGACATGACCATCCCAATAACATAAATCAGATGGAACGATTTAGGTGTTCTTTCTTCCCGCGCGCTATTCGACAATGGAAAGGTAGAGAAAGGTTATGAAAGTGATTAATGAACCCTCTGACAGACACTTAAATGTGAGTATCTATGTAGCTGTAAAAATCCGCCCACATGGATCGGTATCTGCACGCCAGTAGCTACCATCACCCAGCACAGAAACGGTCTTTTCCGAGCACCTCGGTACTTAACGCAAAAATTACTGTACCTGCTGCAAATACAGTTTTCAATTCACTACATTGTTCCACTTTGTAATGTGAAAACCGAAGGCCCGAATGCGTCTTGCGCATCCATCTTCGTTTTCGATTATCATTGAGTATCTCTTCAGTTCTCAAACCTCTCTCGAGGCTTTCTCGTGTATCTAATCGCGCATACACGGGTCACTAATTTAAGTTCCATTTTCTCGAGTGAGATTTCTCCAATTCTTTCACATAAAGCACGGCTGCACTTGGTTTATTAACCCTTGAAATACCAAGAGCGGGTGTGGGGAGAGGGTACTTTATGCTCACCTTTTGAAAAATTTGAAATCTACTCAGGTACTGTACTTTTGAAAATTTTGTAAAAAATATTTATTGTATGTCATCAAGTGTTCTTCGAGATTGTATGATTGTTTTAAATTTTTAGTTTAACCTTAATCGCAGAATTTAAGTTTAAGGGAGGTGGTCATGAAGTGGCGGGGGGGGGGGGGGTGAAAGAATTATCATCGTCAGCTAAACTCTGGGTCAATAGAAAGACTGTAGTACAGGGCACCCCCCGTTTTACCCCACGCCCATTGAACTGTGATTGAAAATGTACCGACAGTCACTAACTGACGGGAAAATATCACGTACTAGGCGCGTCCAGAAAGTAAGTTCCGTTTGGTAATAAAATGAAATTGTACACAGATACAGAAGAAATTTTTATTGCACAAAATTCTACAACTCTTAAACAACTTTTCCACATAACTGCCGAAATTTTGCAGGCATTTGTCATAGCGTGACACCAGGTTACGTATACCTTCTTCATAGAAATCTGCCGCCTGTGTCTTCAACCAGTTGGAAACAGTTTCTTTCAGCTCGTCGTCATTGGTGAAGTGATGACCGCCAAGGTAAGACTTGAGATGTCCTGAATCTTGCGATCAATCGCATGCTCCAGTTCTTCTGTAACCAAAGGTGGACGCCCTCTTT
Source organism: Locusta migratoria (assembly GCA_026315105.1). Lineage (NCBI taxonomy): Eukaryota > Metazoa > Arthropoda > Insecta > Orthoptera > Acrididae > Locusta > Locusta migratoria. The sequence goes on from CM048750.1 coordinate 324,512,733, forward strand.
GTTCTTCATCGTGCACATCACTACGCCCGCCATTGAACTGTCGGACCCATCTTCTCACCATCGAACCACTTATCGCATTTGGTCCGTAAACATCGCAAATTTGACGATAAATTTCACTTGGTTTCAGTTTCCTTGCATTTAGAAACCGAATCACCGACCTGATTTCACAGGCGGGATTTTCAATCAACGCCGACATTTCAAACAAGCACAACTAAGCGTACGTAACTGACAGCGATCTCCAAATGGCGCACGTTCTTCTCCTTGATACACATCGTCTACAGCACATGTGCGGAACTGCAATCGCAGCGCTGCAGCAGAGATAAATTAAAGCGGAACTTACTTTCTGGAGGCGCCTTGTATTTTAGAAGAATCTACAGGCTCTGAAATATAATTTGATGAATCTTACAGTGCAGTGACTGAATATGAAGAGGAATCTGTAGTGCGCAAGTTTGGGGACAACGATAGGGTATCTATATGTTATTATTGTAATTCAAGAACAATAAATGAATATTATTTATTCTGTACATTTTTTGTGGTGGGCACAAAATAGCCCCTCCCCCCCACGTTACTGAAAATGGCTGGGTATTGCCACAGAGTAACACATAACCACTGTCCTACGCTCCCCTCGTAGTTCTGTAAGATGCTAGCAGGTGTCAGGCGGATCGCTCGCTTAGGGTGCCTCCTGCCACAAGGCCACGGCTGCCGTGTGAGGGGAGGTGGTGGTGGGGGCAGCTGCTACCTGTCACCTGCTCTGACCAGTTTAAAGGGCTGCTACTGACCGAAGCGCCATCATGGGACATCTTACGGAACTGCTGGGAAACCTCCCTCCGCGCACCCCGGAGCGTAGGACCGGGCCCTTAAGGAGGTTTCCCCTCTGTATATATTTGCACAGACAAATATATACAGACAGGAAACCTTCGTAATGGCCCGGTCCTACGCTCTGGGGTGTGGGGAGGGAGGGTTTCCAGCAGTTCCGTAAGATGTCCCATGATGGCACTGCGGTCAGAAGCAGCACTTTAAACTGGCCAGAGCAGGCGGCGAGCTCTCCCCTCAGCTTCCCCTCCACACTACCCTCTGACGTGCGAGAGGCACCCTAATCCAGCGAACCGCCTGACACCTGCTAGCATCTTACGGAACTACGAGGGGAGCGTAGGACAGTGGTTTAGGGTAGGCTGCTTCTCTGTATATGTTACTCTGTGATATTTGTCTGTGGTATTGCGAGCCAGCCGCGGTGGCCGAGAGGACTAAGGCGCTGCAGTCACGGTCTGCACGGCCACTATGGTCAGGGGTTCGAATTCCCCCCTAGGGCATGGATATTTGTGCCAGCCCTAGTATTAGCTACTTCATAAGTAGTTTGTAAGTTGAAAGGAGTACGCAATATAATTTTCACATAATTTTTGCCTGTCATAGAGCATTGAGCATGTTTTGTTGTAAAAACCAAAGCTATAATTCTGCAGAAAACAAATTTATGTAGTATTTTGTATTATTTCACTAATCGATATAACATACTGTTCTTATTTTCATATCTTTGCTGTAAACCAAAGACTTTGTTTTATCTTTGGAGTGTGTCGTGCACTCACAGTTGTTGCGTTTAAAGAGTCGATGTCTGACCTTCGTGTAGAAAAGAGTCGAGGTGTGACCTTCGTGTGGAGAGGAGTCGGTGTGTGATCTTCGTGCAGGATAGTTGATGCAAAGTTGTAGTCGTGAAACTGTCGGGTTATTCTGTCTTTGTGTTAGGCTCGAGGAGTAAAAAATTTAGTTTTGAAGAGTCGCAGCCAAGTCTGCAGATTGAAAATTTTGTATGGAAATTTATGTCTCAAATAAGGTAAACTTGTACTTTTCTATTGTTATGTATGGTAGCCTGTATGTAGCCTATATTGTAGTTGGTTTGTCTTTTGGGTAATGAATACTGTTTAATTCAGCATGCATTTATCATTTATCCCTGTGTCATTTTACCAGTTCCTCGTTCCTTTCACCAATTTGAATTGCCATTCGTTCTGATCATTGTTTCTTATGATAGAGTTGCAATTAATGTGTTTGTAAATTTGTATGCTAATTAGAACAGTTCATTGTAGGCATTTTGTGATGATCAGTTGGTCTATTAATGAGAGCAGGAAGTTGTTTGTTCATAATTGCAGTAAAGATGATAGTTAAAGATTTTCTCAGTCTCAATGAAAGTTCAGATTGTTAAGGTAGTTAATGTTAGTAACAGTTAAAATGATTTGTTTGATTAGAAGAGAAGTAGATCACGTAAAGAGATGAGACATATTTGCAGTGTGTGATACTTGAAATCTTTACCAGATTTGTAGAACATTTTTATTACATTGAATCTGTATGGTAATTGTTGTACAAATATGCACATTATCAAGTGCAGTGATCTTGATATCCAATTAATATGAAATATCTTTGTTTGGCATCCTGTTAATTCAAGTAACAAAATTATCACTGTAGTAGCTCTTTCAGTTCGCTCTCGCAGTCGAATTGTACATGTATAGCCTGGCTACTAGTACATGGTGCACGCTAACAGATCTGAACTTTTCATTTGCTCACATAGTCTCTCACACACGAGATTAATGTGTACACCAATTACGAGTTTAATTACTGTTCACTTATTAACGACTGTACAATTTAAAGTGTTATCCGTTGCGCATCAAACTAAACCACATTTACGTAAGATCATTGCATCCCATGTCAGTTGCAATTTATTCTAACAGGGGAAAGGAAGGTACTAAGTCTCATTGCTTAGTCAAATTATTTTGTTACCAAAACCACAACTGAACATTTATTCGGGAATTTTAGCGGGGACGGTCTCTTAACAAAAACAGTGACACGCTCGCCCCACAAACACATACTACTTTTCAAACAAACACACACAACTTTTATCTGGCGACCCTGCCAGGATTCGTCCACATATATATAGGATTTGCTGATTTTTGTAGTTAGATTAAGTTGTACAGTTATATACTTTGGCTTGATTGTAGACACGTAGTAACAATACTGATTTTGTAGTTGTATGTTGAACTAGCTTTGTTGTAGTTTGCATCTGTAGCATTTTATATGGTCAATTTTGAGTGTAAATTTAATTTTGTATTTTTGGCATAACATTTTTTGCAGTGAATTATTGAGTATTTTCTTTTGACTGTTTTATTGAGAACGTGTGAAACCTGTAGTGAACTTCGTCTCAATTATTAGCTCGCGTGACTTCTCATATATTTTCATTATTGTCACTGTTAAAGGCTGCAGTCTATGCAAAATTGTTATTATTCACATCGCTATAGCTTAATAACTATAATGCCTAGAACAATTAAAACCCGATCTGAAACTAGGGAAAATTCTGTCGAGTGTGCAGACAGAGAAGAAAATAATGAAGTGAGGTCTTCTCGCTGCACGGAATCAACTGAAAGTAATGAACATGACACAACTGGCGATTCTGCCGTGGGCAGTGAGCTCACTGGAAATAATTCGCCTACACAATCAGGATCGGTAATTCAGATCACGGGTACCGCACATACTGAAGTCATTACAATGAACCAAATATACCAGTTAATGCTATCAATGCAGAAAAGCAATAAGGAAAACAACAAAAGTATTCGTTCCGAAATCAAAATAAGTAATAGTAGAATAGAAGAAAGTAACAAATCACAATTTGAGAGTATCCATTCCGAAATAAAAGAAAATAATTCACGTCTGGACAGGATCGAAGAAAGCAACAAATCACAATTTGATAGTGTCAGCACACGATTTGATAGGATCGAGGAAAACTGTAATTCACGTTTTGAGAGCATTAAGGAGGATAATAAAAGTATCAGAGAAAGTATTGAAAATATTAAGAAGGAAATTGTTAGTCGCGTTAATCTACATCTCCAACAGGCAAAACAAGATATCCGTGATGAGCTCAATCCTGTAGTAGAAAATCTCACATCACGTATTGAACAAATTGAGACTACGGAAATAGCACAACTTCAATTGCAAGTGCAAAACTTTCAAACCGTCACGAACGAACAATTAAGCACGGTTGTCAAACAGATAGATGAAGTTTCTGTGACGGTAAATCAATTAAACAATAATAATGACAAGAATTCTGATGTTACACAACCAACACTATTTGTGGAAACGGAAGAGTTTCTTTCTCTTGACCGTTTCAAACAGGGACAAATGACTATCAACAAACAACACAAATCCGAAGTAAAGAAATTAGATGACCGCTTGGCGCGTGTTGAAAGAAAAATTAATCATGCAGTCGATGATACGCCTTATCAAACCCCGCGACATGATATTGAAAATCTAGGCACTTTGACACGCGAACGCAGTTTGGTGCGTAGACAAGACAATGAAAGTACTTCACGCAAGTCGCGATCACACACACCACCCCCAGCTAATCAGTCATTTGATTACAAACATTTTCTTACGGTGCGGAAATTTAAAATATTTCGCAACTCTCCAAACGGCATACATCCTGTGGAATGGTTGCAACAATTCGAATACTGCCTTCCACCAAACTGGCCAATTGGTAACAAATTGGAATTCATATGCGGATACTTAGAAGGTGAACCCGCCACAAGAATGCGAATGCATGCGCGAGAATGTCGTAGTGAAAACGAATTCCGACGTGCATTTTTGGCAGCTTACTGGTCAAAAGCAGCCCAAGACAGAGCAAAGAATAGCTTAATAATGCTTAAAAATTTTACAAATTCAGACTTTACCAGCCCCGCCGATTACTTCCAACACATGGTTTGGAAAAACAGCTTTTTGACTAATCCATACAGTCCACCAGAACTAATTAGACTTTGTTTAAATAAATTACCTAGAAGTCTGCGCAACATTGCGTTGGCAGCACGTTGCAAAAATGACATTGAGGCGTTTCAGAATTTATTACAAGACTTTGAGGAGGATAATGAAGAAGATCAAGGACGTTATAAGCGTAAAGACAACAACAGGCATAATTCTCAGCCACAGCAAAACACGCCACGCGAAAGACACTCCGTGGAACAAAACGATAGGCCGGATACAAACAGTCAAACGGGTGTAAGCTACCAACAGCCCCGTACAAATGATAACGACAATAGTATAAATGACGCACACCCACGTAATCAGTCATTCAATCGTGGTAACTTTCGAGGCCGAGGCTGTGGACGTGGCTTTGGTTATCAGAAACGTTTTGGTAATTACCATAAGTTTAACAATCACACAGCTCAAATGATACAAATTGGCGCGAAAGACGCAATTCTGGCGTAGATTCCGGTGCAGAAGAATCAAATGATGGTGTATGTAATTATCGTTCACGGGATAGTTCTCGGGACAGAAACGTGACACGAGATTCAGGAAACCACAATTGGCGCGATAATGTCGACCATAGTCCGGAGCGACGGGTCGAAATCGTCGAAATTCGACCACCTAATCCACGTCACAAACCAGGGCCGTCACAAGGATGACTCGTAATGCCCGCGGCAAATAATTTGCCCGCCAAAAGTTCGCGTCACACTTGTTACACAGTCAAATTTATGGAGTGCGAACATCGCAACAAACAACAGACACAGCAAAAGAATTCTAATAACCAAACAAAATCTAATTTAGGACACACACTAATCCCCGATAGCGATATAATAATTGCACATTGCGAACAGTTTAGCTGTTCCGAAAGCAACAATAGTGAAAGCGTAACATCGGCTTTAAATAAAAATAACGTTGATATGGTAGACGCGCGGATTGTGCTCGAACAATCTGCAGAAACAGAACCACAACGCATTGTATGTGAAACAGTTCCGGTTTCCGTTGAATCAGATAATGATTGTGAATGGGAAACAGAGTATTCCTGCAGTGACACTGAACAATGTACCACACACAACGTAAATTTTGTGGATCACGAATCTTTACGAGTGTATGATAAACCCCGTAACACCATCAACAATCTAAACGTAACACACGTAATCAGTAAAAACGAGCATAGTACACAAAGTGATGAATTTAAGCATTTAAATCTAGATGAAATTAGTGTTGCCGATTGGGTCACCAATTATATGCCCTGGTCGGATAACGATAGTGTGTGCGAGCAAGAGATACCTGTACGCAGCAATAATCAACCAGTTGATGAAATTATGGATGATTTTGGTGACACTTTTATTGGGAGACAAATTTCGGATAGTTTTTGTGATACTTCCGCTGGTAATAAAATTTCCTTGAATGATTCACTTGAACGGCAGTTAAATTTTGTACTTTTTGATGATGTTAGAGAAGCTTTACTAGAAGAGAAAACTGAATCTCAGAATATTCCCATTCATCCTGTTGTTACTGTCCAAGTTGGTCATGTATCATTATCTGCTGTACTAGATTCTGGCAGTCCCATCTCTGTAATTAGTGAAACCACATTCAAACGATACCAGGAACTAATCAATTGTCCTACGTTGCCTCTTCTGCGTACAAGAATTAAAGGTGTTATTTTAGGAAAAGCTGTAGAGGTCAGACGTCAGACACATCTTGATTTTGTTTGCCAAGGACACCACTTTTCGGTTAATTTATTGATCGTACGTCTTCTTACCACTGAACTTATACTAGGTATTGATTTCCTGACAGAGTATAAGGTCATTTTAAATTTCAACGTTGCCAAAGCAACAGCTGTAGTCGATGGTCAATTAATCTCTTTAAAATTCGAAGATTGGATCACAAGAGAAGAGGAGGATGTTAACTGTTTAAAATTTCTGTCTTCATCTAATTTCAATTGTGACAAAGAACCTTTATGTAATGTAATCAACCATTTTCAGGAGACGACACAAACTAAGAATATCGCTGAAACCATTCAGGACAAAATAATGTTGAAGATGCGTCTGAGCAGGACAAACAAGAGTTGCTTCACATCCTGCAAACGCATTCTGATGTGTTCGTCAATAACCCTGGCACTATCAAAAATTTTCTATACGAATTCAAAGTGAAAGACCACAACAAATTCTCTGTCCCGCCTTATCGTATTCCTTTGGTGTACAGGGATCGTGTCAGGAAAGAAATTCAATCCATGTTGGATCAGGGCGTCATCGAGCCTGCTGTTAGCTCTTACAATAACCCACTCCATGTTGTGGAGAAGAAAGATAAGTCCATTCGATTAGTATTAGACTCCAGGCAACTTAATACCATTATATTACCAGAAACAGATCGTCCGCAAACTTTAGAAGAGTTGTTGCAAAAATTTTATGGAGTAAAGGTTTTGTCTACCTTAGATTTGAGATCCAGTTTTTGGCAGGTCGAACTGCATCCAAATTGCAGGAAGTATACAGCATTCCTTTGCTTTGGTGTTTGCTATCAGTTTCGTAAATTACCTTTTGGTCTTAACGTATCTTCATCAGCTTTCATTCGTGCATTGAATGCCACGCTACCGGAACAACTGAAGCAAAGAGTTACTAGTTATGTAGACGACATTCTAATTGCTGAAAGCTCTTGGTCTGAGTACAACAGTCTTTTAAATTCTTTGTTGGAAGTCTTTGCCCAGTCCGGCATCACTGTTAATTTGGAAAAATCACAGTTTGGGCGTTCGCAAACCAAATTTCTCGGACACATTATCTCAAGTGAAGGAATCCATCCCGATCCTGATAAACTGGAAGCAATAGCAAAAATGCCTGTCCCTACTACAAAGCGACAGCTAGGAGGTTTTTTAGGCGTAATAAATTTTTACAAACGTTTCATAAGATTAAAGGATCTGACAACTCCTAGGTTGTATCAATTAACAAGTAAAAATATTATCTGGTGTTGGGATAAAACTGCACAACATGAATTTGTAAGTTTAAAAGAGGCGCTTTTTGCTGCACCAATACTACACCATCCCGATTTAACAAAAGATTTTTGTATCTCCACAGACAGTTCCAAATTTGGTCTAGGTGTTCATATTTTCCAAGAATGTGAAGAAAACGGCGTTGCAGTACAAAAAACAATAGCATTTGCCAGCCGCGTTTTGTCAAAATCAGAACGCAACTACTCAGTCACTGAGATGGAAGCGTTAGCTGTAGTATGGGCTTTTGACAAATTTCGTTTTCTTTTGTATGGCAGACACACAAAAGTGTATACTGACCATCGTGCCCTCCAATTCTTAATGACTGCAAGATTGAATCACGATCGACTTAGACGTTGGGCTTTAACCTTGCAGGAATTTAATTTCACTATCATTCACATCCCTGGTAAGGAAAACATTGTAGCCGACGCTCTGTCCCGTTCGCCCGTTGGACTTGTGAAGGCAACAGAAGAATCCTACCTGGAAAACAATTTTAGTATCTTCTACATTCAAAAGGTGGCTTTTGAAAATTACATCTCTGCTACGCTCACTGACATAGCGAAGGAACAAGATAGAGATCCAGTTTGGAAAGATATGAAAACTAAGTGGCACAACAAAGATTATGTATCAATTAGGCAATTTTACACCGTTCGTAATGGTATCCTTTTCAAACGCAGATCTCCTGATAGTGAGTTGTGGACGGTGTGCATCCCGGAAGAATCTGTAAATAAATTAATTTGGTACACACATTTAAGTTTTGGCCACTATGGCGCCAAGAAATGCTTTGCTAAATTACGGGACACGTGTTATTTCATTAACATGGAAAAGCGTATTCGCAATGTTCTTTCGAGATGCAAACTGTGTCAAAAGGCAAAACCTCCAACTGTTTCACATTCGGCTCCATTGTTTCCGATAATCCCCACTAAATTGAAACAACTTGCTGCCGTCGATTTATTTGGCCCGTTGCCAAGAACTGATAATGGACATTCCTTTGTATTTGTCGGAGTCGAACTAACGTCAAAATTTGTATCCTTTGTTCCTCTTCGCCGTGCCACGGCAAGATCTGTTTCAACTGCATTTGTGAAATATTTCCTAAAAGAAGTTGGTCATGTGGATAAGGTCATATCCGGTAACGGACCACAATTCCGACCGCAGCATTGGGTACGCATGTTGCGACGTCGAAAGATTCAACCAGTATTTATCTCGTTGTATCACGCTTCTTCCAATCCCTGTGAGCGCATTATGAAAGAACTTGGAAAGCTGTGCAGATTGTATTGCTATCGCCGACATAATTCCTGGGACAGATATCTTCACTTATTCCAAAATATACTAAATGAGCTGCCAAATGACTCCACATCTCTTCCACCGATTTTGGTTAAAGAAGAAGCAACCCCCTGATCGTATTAAAGAACTTGTACTTTTTCCCAAACGTAGGCGTTTACGTCATAATGAGATAATTGATCTGGCTCTGGCCAACATCAAAAGTGCAGCCGACAAGAGAAAAACTTTACAACGGTATGCCAATATCAAACATCTATATGTAGGTCAAAATGTCTTAATTAAATCCCACCACCTTTCTCACAAAGGTAAATCAGTTATACATAAATTTTTTCTGCTGTACAACGGACCATATCGCATGAGACGCATTATTCACGACAACGTCGTGGAAGTCGAGACTGAGGACACATAGGTCAAAAGGTATACATCATGTCTCTAACATCAAACCCTTTAAGGAATGAACTTTATGGGGGTAGAGAATCCACCAATATATGATGGATACACCAACTGGCGATTGGTGCCCTTTCTCGAGCTGGGTGCTACTATTTCTTCTAATTTCCGTAGTGCACTCTCTCGCAGCTATTCTGTTTAGTATATAAGTATATATTTTTCCCTTGCACTATCAACTTATCTGATAATTGGCTGAATGGAACCGCGACTCTTTAAGGGCCGGACTGTACAGAAGGTAAGCACAAGCAAATAAAATTGCAACGGTACGTAAAAGAGAACTTACAGCATTAATTGCATGGAGGTATACGGTATAAGCAAAACTTGAATCACGGAAAATAAGGGAAAGATATGTATATGGTAAAATGAAGGGTAAGATACATCCACAACTAGAAAACAGAGGTAAAGGAATGACAAAGAAACCAGAGGTGAAGTATGTTATTGTTATGTAGATGAAGAAGCATAGAAGAAGTTAATTAATATAAAGAAGCTAATAAATATGTATAATAATTAATACAATGTGTATGAACTAATGAAGGTTATTGAAGGATGAGATATTTTCAGGTGATTAAAGAAGTATGGAGGAAATTAAATTTTTATTGTCATTTTGTCTCAGTGATGTGTGCATGTAACGAATGGACTTTAACCCTGTAACAAAGATTTTCAGGTAACTGAGGAACCAAGATGTGGATGTTTGTTTCAGTAATTACATTATGTAATAATCATTATACCAATTGAAAGAAGTATCTTTGCAGGTATATCTCCACAACAGCTGATATTTTATAACATCTGTGTGCGTAAATTTTGACAACTTTTCAGGTATTTTATGTGGCAACAAAATGAGCCACTAATAGCATTTAATTAAAATTGTCTTTACTGTACAGGGTAGCAGCAGTTACAGCAACGATAAAAAATACTTCATTTATTAAATTGTATGCCATAGGCATCTGTCTTAACTAATGTGCTTGAATTTGCCTTACCCTTTTTCAGGAATATGTACTTTGGCTATTTGCTACATTATACTTACTGATACAATATTTCCTTTGCTGTTCTGTTGTCATAGTAAATAAGCAGTCTATGAAGCACTACTAATATGTTCATTCCTTCATATTCCCCATGACAAAGACAATGACAAAGACTGAATCCCTTGCCCCAATGACTCTTGACAGTATTTGGTACAGCTTGGTAGATTCAACTATGTGATTAACATTAGTACAATTGTTTATAATAGTGTTAATCCTATTTGTAATACATTATGAAAGCCTGGCCAATTGAATATAAAATGTATGAACTGTATTGAAATTTATGTTAAGAAAAATGTGGTAATCCCACAGTGATTCAGTATACTTGTACATACCTGTCTATGTTCTCTAATATGTTGTGCTACATGGATCATAAAACTTTGTCTTACATATGTAACATGAGACTTTACTAGTATATTTCGGTATCTAACGATATCTTTGGAACAAGTGAAAGTTCCACAACACTGTACACATACTTTTAAGATAATCTTTTCATATGTAACTTTAGAATAGCATTCCTAGAAACTATCTGAGTATATAAGAACTATTTCCTCTGATTGTGATTACATACTTTATATTCGGTAAAGTAACATTTACCTTACTAAGTTATTGTTGATTAACAGACTGTAAAGAAAGCATGTGACAAATTTAAGTGCAAATAGCACGTGAGCCATTTCTGCTTGCCTAAACAAAAATTATATTTTTCATATTTTGAGGATATATGTAAAATGTCATAATGGACGTGTCTCTTCCAGCTGACGAGGAGATACCACTATAAAATTTCTAATTTTGGCTTTGATATATTTGTTTCATGTTTCTGGACACGCATGGGAGCTGGCACTACACGCACGTAATCTGACAAATAGTTGACCAGTTGCCATACTGGTTACGCTGATGGAACTTGGAGAGCTGAGTCTGAGGGGAAGCCTGTGGCAAAAACTTTCCACATTCCCGGTACCTGATCAGCCACAATCTTGAGAATCTGTGGGTCAACACCGGAGAAGCTGGAGGTCAAGACATCCCATTCCCGGACCTTTGACCGGAGATGAGCATTCTATCCATCATGTCGTCACAAATGTGATTAGTGTGCGTGTGTAAAATTGGTGATGCGCGTGACATTTAAGTGCCGCCATTCACGTAATTTCTCCCATTGCAAACGTTGTCCATAATAAAGTGTTCTGATAGGTTCTTTTCTTTCAAACAACCAAAAACATTTATGTGTTGTGCTGGTAGAACAGCCATATAAATTTTCATTTTTCATTTAATCATCTTGTGCTGGCAGGACAGCCATATAAATTTTATTGTTCACTAAACTACATGATATGCTGGAAGGGCAGCCATATAAATTGTCATTGATCCTCTAACCGTCCATGAACAGACTATGTAACCATATATGAAGTATCTGCCAACCTTGTAGGCAAATCTTTTAATTCCTTTGTAAGCACTATGTAACTGTTAGGATATTTTTTGTAATTTTCTTTACAGGTGATCAAACTTTGAATAATGATGTATATAAATGTAATCTTAATATAATTGTACGTAAATGTAACCCATTTCTATTGAATTTGATACTCAAGATGTCCGGCATCAACTGACTTATGATCTTAAAAAAATTGGACTAAACCCTCAATTGGTTTACTTATGTAAATTGTTCTACCACTGATGTATGTTGAGCACTGATATACTAATCATGGGTTTAAATCATGCCATAATGTACGAACTTTGTAAGCTTTATGTCACACTAGTATTCACATGTAAAGACCAATGAGAACTGAGATTCTTTCGGCTGTGTCCACTAAATATGTTTATGTAGCTATACAGATGACTTTCGTTTCATATTGATTGTTAACTGAACTCTATAATTAATCATTTTAAAGAACAATGTACAAACTTTGCGAACAAAGTGATTATACAAATGGTTTGATGATGTGTTTTGTCCTGTTTAAGAATTTCTTGGCTAGCTGATGCTATCTTGTCAGCATCATCCACCCTGCAAAATTCTTTTCCCGTAGGGGAGGGGTGATGAAAGGAGTACGCAATATAATTTTCACATAATTTTTGCCTGTCATAGAGCATTGAGCATGTTTTGTTGTAAAAACCAAAGCTATAATTCTGCAGAAAACAAATTTATGTAGTATTTTGTATCATTTCACTAATCGATATAACATACTGTACTTATTTTCATATCTTTGCTGTAAACCAAAGACTTTGTTTTATCTTTGGAGTGTGTCTTGCACTCACAGTTGTTGCGTTTAAAGAGTCGATGTCTGACCTTCGTGTAGAAAAGAGTCGAGGTGTGACCTTCATGTAGAGAGGAGTCGGTGTGTGATCTTCGTGCAGGATAGTTGATGCAGAGTTGTAGTCGTCAAACTGTCGGGTTATTCTGTCTTTGTGTTAGACTCGAGGAGTAAAAAATTTAGTTTTGAAGAGTCGCAGCCAAGTCTGCAGATTGAAAATTTTGTATGGAAATTTATGTCTCAAATAAGGTAAAATTGTACTTTTCTATTGTTATGTATGGTAGCCTGTATGTAGCCTATATTGTAGTTGGTTTGACTTTTGGGTAATGAATACTGTTTAATTCAGCACGCATTTATCATTTCTCCCTGTGTCATTTTACCAGTTCCTCGTTCCTTTCACCAATTTGAATTGCCATCCGTTCTGATCATTGTTTCTTATGATAGAGTTGCAATTATTGTGTTTGTAAATTTGTATGCTAATTAGAACAGTTCATTGTAGGCATTTTGTGATGATCAGTTGGTCTATTAATGAGAGCAGGAAGTTGTTTGTTCATAATTGCAGTAAAGATGATAGTTAAAGATTTTCTCAGTCTCAATGAAAGTTCAGATTGTTAAGGTAGTTAATGTTAGTAACAGTTAAAGTGATTTGTTTGATTAGAAGAGAAGTAGATCACGTAAAGAGATGAGACATACTTGCAGTGTGTGATACTTGAAATCTTTACCAGATTTGTAGAACATTTTTATTACATTGAATCTGTATGGTAATTGTTGTACAAATAGGCACATTATCAACTGCAGTGATCTTGATATCCAATTAATATGAAATATCTTTGTTTGGCATCCCGTTAATTCAAGTAGCAAAATTATCACTGTAGTAGCTCTTTCAGTTCGCTCTCGCAGTCGAATTGTACATGTATAGCCTGGCTACTAGTATATGGTGCACGCTAACAGATCTGAACTTTTCATTTGTTCACATAGTTTCTCACACACGAGATTAATGTGTACACCAATTACGAGTTTAATTACTGTTCACTTATTAACGACTGTACAATTTAAAGTGTTATCCGTTGCGCATCAAACTAAACCACATTTACGTAAGATCATTGCATCCCATGTCAGTTGCAATTTATTCTAACAGGGCAAAGGAAGGTACTAAGTCTCAGTGCTTAGTCAAATTATTTTGTTACCAAAACCACAACTGAACATTTATTCGGGAATTTTAGCGGGGACGGTCTCTTAACAAAAACAGTGACACGCTCGCCCCACAAACACATACTACTTTTCAAACAAACACACACAACTTTTAACGTTTAGGGACTGATGACCCCGTAGTTAAGTCCCATAGACTCTACAAACATTTGAACATTTGGTATTGCGACGGTTACTCAACCTGTGACCAAAGGGATGCTACCGCAGTGCTGGAACCCTGTGGACGCGTGTTTCGCGTGTACACTGAACCCTCAGCGGGCAGCGTGTCCCTGCTCGCCGCTGGCTGTGGCCTGTCGCTCCAGCTGTCCGACACACGCGCCGCTGTGACGCCATTAGACGGCGCGGTCGTCCGCTTTTTCCAGCGCCTTCATTATTCAGGGCTGTGACCGCCGCGCCGGGAGATGGCCGTAAATCTTTCAAGCGGCGAATCAGCGCCGCCATCACCGGAAAACATCAGCGTCGGCATCCATCACGGCCGTGGCGCTGTCGTCTGCGCAGCTCTGGAAACCGCTTAGCGGGCCTGCTCCTTCCGTCCCACAGTTTGGTGCTCATTTCCGTGTTCAGCAAGTGGAAATCTTTGTCACCAGTGCACCACATTTCTACACATTCATTCATGGACATATGTTGAAGTGTCGTATATTTCCGTAAATACGGAGATGGTAGAAACATTAAAAGGACAGTCATAATCTGGGTCGTCTTATTTGACAGTGTGATCCGAAGTGTACGCATACCACCAAAAACGTATGTTTTTCATATTAAGTGCATTTTGCAACCACCTATTGTGAGGTACACCAGACCAGTGACCTCAGTAGTCATTCGTAAGAGAACAGAACGGGGCGATCAGCAGAACTCACGGATTTCGAACGTGTAAAAGTCGACCACTGTACGTGCCTTGCTTTGTCACTAAAATTAGTAAATAAGGTCCATGTGAACTACTGATTACTTCAGCTACAAAGCCTTGTTCCCTGGCCCAAACTGAGAACTGACTAGTTTCTAATTACTTCAGTAACAGGAAGTTAATACTACAGTGGTCAATATACATAGCAGCTCACACGTTATTACATACAGCCACCACAATTAATGTTATCTTAGAAAGGTGGCTAGGAAATATTTATGGCGCAACGGAATTTACACATAATTTGCATCTGAGCTTGTTCTCAGCACTTGTGAAGAACAATATTAAATAAAGAGGAAAGGTGCTCAAAAACTACAATTTATAGGCAACTTACGGATTATGCTGAACATAAACTTGTTTATTCAGATAGAAGCAAGTATAATGGAGAACCAATTTCGTTAACACAATACATGGATTAATGCGGACGGTGCCCAGCCTAAATTATACCTGATTTAACGCTACAGGAAGGATTCACTCATTCTGTCACACATACGCAATGCCACAGCGAAACTCACCAAAATCAACATGCTGAGACGAGGCGTAAGTAGGCGCCGCTATCGTAGGAGAAATTCAGAAAGTCTGAGGTAGCATAAAACACAATATACAAAAACACATTGAAGCTGGCTCTGGTCTGTCGTGCCTCGCCAGACGCCCAACATAGAATGAAGATCGAGCGGTAATGAGGCGGGAAAATGCCACCGGACGCGGGAAGCCCCCGGAAACTGGAAAATTCACGAAAACAGCGGTGGTGGGGCACGGACAGCGATACTCGCGCTGGAGGGAAAGGTTCGGAAACTAGCCTGCAACCAAAGGGTGTGGAAATCTCTGTGATAGCATGGGCAGCTATCGATACTGAGGCAGAGAAAACGATGCAAAGCGAGCTATCACTCCCCACATTCAAACAGCCATAGATTCTCGCACACACTTAAAAGTACAACAACTGCACATTCTCAAAGGGACAGTGGCGTAGCGGAGAAGCCGTACGTATGGCACATTAATTAATGTAATAATAAATTATTAACATAACAAAATAAGAAAAACCTAGCAATATTAACTAATATTTTAACACGTGAAATAAAGATGCAGTTCCTGAAGCCTTGAAAAGAGTGGGGTTCAAGTTTTAACGAAATGATAATCTAACGACATTAAATAAATTATAACTTTACAGAAACTATACAGAAATATATGGAAGACGACAGACGGTCGTCTTTCACGTGGTAAGGTGATTTGGTTCCACTTGCGATAGAAGGCTGTTGCGAGATTTCTACACTCCTATACATCGCTAGGTCTACTGTTTTTGATGTGATTGTGAAGTGTGGAAACGAGAAGGGACACGTACAGCACGAAAGCGTACAGGCCGACCTTGTGTGTTGACTGACACAGGCCGCCGATAGTTGAAGAGGTTCTTACAGTGTAATAGATGCACATATGTTCAGAACACCACACAGGAATCCCAGAATGCATCAGGATCTACTCCAAGTACTATGAAAGGGGGAGGTGAGAAAACTTGGATTTCATGGGCGAGCGGCTGCCCATAACCCACACATCACGCAAGGCCGGCCGCGGTGGCCGAGGGGTCTGCGGCGCTCCAGTCACGGTCTGCACAGCCACTACGGTCGGGGTTCGAATCCCCCCCTCGGGCATAGATATTTGTGCCGTCCTTACAATTAGTTAGTTCATAAGTAGTTTGTAAGTATAGGGACTGATGGCCCCGTAGTTAAGTCCCATAAGCTCTACAAACATTTGAACATCACGCAGGTCAATGCCAAACGACACATCACTTGGTGTAAGGAGCGTAATCATTTTACGATTGGACTGTGTAAAAACGTTGGGTAGAGTGAATAATCACGGTACACACTGCAACGATCCGATGGCAGATTGTGGATATGGAGAAAGCCCAGTGGAGAATGCCAGAGGCTGTAGCACCAACAGTAAAATTCTGAGTCGGTAGTGTTAAAGTATAGTCGTGTATTTCGCGGAGTGGTCTTGCAGCCCTTACTGTTTTCGTGGCACTATCACAGCCCAGGCATTTTGATGTTTTAAGAACCTACTTGCTTCTCGCCGTTGGAGAGCAATAGGAGGATGTCGGTTCCATCTTAAACCATGATTGAGAGGTTACACTACAGTAACACACCTGTAATTTACACGCCTGCTCAGAGCCCTGACGTGAATCTCATAGAACACGTTTGGGATGTTTTGGAACGTTGACTTCTCTCCAGGCCTCACCAACCAGCATCGGCACATCTAATTGCAGCACCGTGAAGAATGATCTGCCACTCCCCAAGAAACCTTCCAGTACCTGACTGAACGTATGCCTGGGAGAGTGGAAGCTGTCATCAAGGCTTAGGGTGAGCCAACACCATTATGAATTACGATGGCGGACGCCACGAACTTTTAAAGTCATTTTCAACCAGGTATCCGGATACTTTTGATCGCATTGTGTGTAAAACATAGATTGCATTATATCCGCTTGTTGGAATTAAACCGACAGCACGTACTGTAGTCTGGGCTGTATACAGGGTGAATCACCTAGCACTTGCACCGCAAATATTGCGGAAACGGATTGTACAATTGATGTGCGGTGCGGTATTCACAGAATGGATTGGTAGTCAGGGGCTCGTATTTTTAGCTACCAAAAAGATTGTAATATTATTTAGAAAGTAATTTTTTTTTATGCAAACTTAGAGTTTTTAATGGAACAATGGTTATTTCTATCATGCACTGGAATTTTTGACACCAGCTGCGTACAAAGAATTTTGAATGACTTTTTATCACGTTTAGTTTGGCAGCTACAACCGTTCAAAGTTTCTGGGACGGAGGCTGTAATGGCGTAGCTAAGTGGCCGAGTGTGTAGCTCCTGGGCCACGGTCCACTGTCTCATGGCCAACAGTAAGCTACGCTGACGCAGCCTCCGCCTCCAAACGTTTGAATGGTTGTAGCTGCCAAACTAAACATGATCAAACTGTCATTTACAATTCTTTCTACACAGCTGGTGTCAAAACTTCCAATATATAATAGAAACAACCATTGTTCCATTTGAAAAAATTATGTTTGCATAAAAAATACACGTTCTAGGTATTTTTACAATCTGTTTATTGGCTAACAATACGAGTCCATTCTCTGAAAACCTCACATAAATCGCACTTTCCGCAGTATTTGCCGTGCAAGTGTTAGGTGATCCACCCTGTATATCGCAGGACGCGCTGAAACTTCGTGGGATCTTCAGTAATCGGTGCGCTCGCTGAGTATGATGAAAAATTTGTAGTTCATATTCTTTCATCAGGCGAAAATATGGCGTTGTAAACATAATGTGAAATGTTTCTGCACGGTAGTGGTTAGGAGTAAGGAAATTCATTACTTTAGAAAGCCGAGGGCTCATCTATCATCACCTTTAATATCTGAATTTCCTTTTATTAACAGAGACACAATCACGAAGCACTATTTTACCTCCAGAGAAAAGCACTTAAAAGACTGATTAAATGTTGAAACACTATTAGATTTCGCCACAACTTTTACAATTAACACATTTCCTAACTGACTGAGCAACTAACAATTAAAAAAACAGAGTTAATAGTAAGTAGCCAAACTACAAACAATCAGAATATAGAATAAGTTGATAAATAGGGTTTAAAAACAATGTACAAATTCCGTTCCAAAGGTGGCATAGTTTTAAGAACGTTTACATAATTTGAGAGTTAACAGAAAAAGTTTTAAAAAATGGAATCAGCGCACAGTGGTCCGACGCCGCGGGCGGTATGCTGTCCGAAAGAGGAAACCTTAACTTGGAGAAAAACTAGACGGCTACAATAGTCCCAGACTTCGACCGAGAACTCTGGGAGGGCCTCCGTGCGATGCGTTCGATTTCCCTCAAGATAGCCTCAGGTAACACACTAGGATCAAACAGGAATGTTTTTCTGTTTGTCCTTTATGTGTTCATAAACCATTCATTCAATTGCAATGAAACTTTGGTGAACTGTGTAACAAAAATGTTCAAATGTTTGTAGAGTCTATGGGACTTAACTACGGGGTCATCAGTCCCTCAACTTACAAACTACTTACAACTAAGGACGGCACAAATATCCATGCCCGAGGGAGGATTCGAACCCCCGACCGTAGTGGCCGTGCTGACCGTGACTGGAGCGCCTCAGTCACTTCGGCCACCGCGGGAATGTGTGGTTCTTGGTAATGATGGTATAGATCGTGGGACAAGAAAAAGAATGAAGAAAAAATCAAAACGTGAAAGCAGCACATATTGGAAAGAAGAAAAACTACTTAATTTTTTCGTGTTGACTTTAGAAGTGCAATGCAGCGGCTTCATTCCTGGTACTGGTTGTGATTGCTTACATGAAGAACTTGGAATGGGAAAATGTGTTAAATTTACTGAGCCCTATAATATTCTGCCTGTAAAAGATTGTTGTGTCAATCCAGTTTTTCACAGTAATGTAAATCTTTGTAGCATTGCTTGAAGTAAACATTAATCTTATATTATTATAAATTATACAACTCAAGTTAAGTGGGAATGTCTATTAAAATATAGAAGTTAACGTGAAGTAAGGAAGGTATCTTACTAAAAACGCATCAAAACGTATAATGCCCTATATGACAGATCAAATCTTATGTTGTCCGAAAAAAATGGGTTTTCTTACCTAACTAAAAAAAGAAAAAAAATCTGGCAAGGTATATTCTAGTTCAGTACCAAAACTGTTCTAACTGTGGAAACATCTTAGAATTTTATTGACTAGTTTAGCAGATATCAGTTTTATCAGCTTTTTGCTTCTCCTGAAAAATTTTAATTGACGGACATTATAAGTTTTGATTAGTTTCTCCTCAATAGAAGTACTCAGCTCGAAGTATGCTAGAGAGCTCAGAAAACAGAGAATGTTCATCGGTAGTAAGAAACTTCTCTAGTTTTATTCACACGAAATCAAAGAATTTACTTTGTTGTGAGTAACTTCCCCTATCCTGTTACCGAAGCTGAGAAGATACTCGGTTGAAGTATATTCTCCGACTCGCTTTATTCATGCGACCCTACGAATGTTTTTTTTTTAGAATCCACAGTGTAAAGTAAATACTTTGTTTTATTCATCGAGCCCATTTTGTCAGACCAACAGAACATCATATGTGATTAGGTTATATCGTGAGATTACTTTGGGGATTACAAGAAGTGTCTTCTGCTGCAGTTTAGTCATTAATGACCTTGCAGTCGTCAGAGATTATCGCATTGCCGTCATTAACTCGTAGGGGCCTTTTCCAATGCTGATCCGAGTTACAACGTATATTAACAGCACATAGTTGTGGCATAAAGTCACAGAATAGTAAATGAAGTCTGCAATAGGCTGTATAGGTCGCTGTATTGATTAAAGTCATAATGTGGATAAAATTTGACTTTATTTGACGCGTTTCGGCCTGGGCCATCATCAGAATCCTGCATACATAGATTGCAAGTATGCCAAGTACAAATGGATACATGTCGTTCTTGTAACATTATGGAGCAGACTAAGTTAAATTTTATCCACTTTATGACTTTAATCAATACAGCGACCTAAGGGAAGGTAAAGCAGTCAACAATCCGAAGATTGGTTTGAACACCACAGTGGTTTACTAGGCGTGGTCCTGTTTGGAGGTTGTATGCCGTTGCCTTCCTCTGACCTTCGAACTGACTTACCCAGCCAGTTATAAGAGGACCTACAGTTTAACGTGGGTTCCGAACCACGGTGCTACTCCGCATTTTTCACATCAGCAACACTGCCAGAGGTGAAAGAAGTGGAAAACGACAGATAAAAATCCTAGGATCTGGCGGGGATCGAACCCGCGACCTTTGGATTTGTAGTCTGGCACTCTACCACTGTGCTACGGAGCCGCACACAGCGACCTACCCAGCCTATTGCAGACTTCAGTTAATATATTAACAGCATTTGTGAAGTGATCCGCCGTGTATGTTCGTCGCCTATAGCCGAGCGGTAGCCGCAGCCTATGTGGTAACACTGTAGCGTTCCGTTAACTAGCAAGTAATTTTAATCGGACAATAACAATGATGATCACCACACTATGACATTACGCCACTCACGGGAAGGATCGCAGATAAAAAAGGTCAATTTAACCACGGCTGCCAACCGTCATATGACAAAACGCAATAATATTCAAATGCGTCTTTACTTCCCAGATACGGTGTATTAGCCCACGTTCATGTACACTGGGCAGTAGGGGGTGGAGTGGGCGAAGCATTGTCGGCTGTGACACCAGTGCGGCAGGAGCCAGTGGTTGCGCCGCGCCGTGCCGCGCCGACACTTTGATGGATCACTCAGCACGGCCTGGCCTGGCCTGCCTGCCCGCATGAGGAGGCACGTCCCTCCGGCCGCCCCTGGGGAGCTCCTGAAAGGCGCGCCCGCCAGTCACCTGTCAGCGACACCCTGGCGGGGGCTTCCCCGCCCTCCGCGCTCTCCTCGTGGCATAAGGGCACGCCCAGCCTCTAGTGCCGCTGAAGCCGACGTGACAAGCAGTCGCGTGGTCCGAAAAGGAGCGTCGCGGTTCATCTCTGCAACACCGCCTCTTCCTGACGATTCATATTTTGGCAGCATTTCCACTTACAGCGTCAGTGAATTCAATGCACGCCTTCGGCCGGAATCTTCCCCTACAGCGTAGCCCAAGCAGAGAGCGCATCGGAATTTTTACATTTTTGAATCATATGCAAGGAACGTAATGTATGAATGCCTTGTTTCGTGGTGAGTTTTACTGATAAAATTCTGTCGGACTTCCAATTGCGTAAAGCGGTTTGAAATCCACGAGCTTTCGGCCGATATCTCTTCGGGCATATGTGGTGACTGTCTAACAATTCCTGCCCCCTTACACAGCTATTCATCCGAAGATACGCAAGCAGAAGACCGCCGAGGAGGAGATAAAGAAGCGTGCTTTTTTGCCGATTTGTGGATCGGTAACGGGGAACTTTGGTTCCGTAACAGACACAAGATCATTGCAGAACGACATATTGACCATAGCTGTTTATTTCTTCTCAGTACTACCGGTTTCGGTCATTTACCATTATCAAGCGTTAGCAGAGATTAGCTAATACCTTAACATGTCGTTATACAATAGCTATTAGCTAATCTCTGCTAACGCTTGATAATGGTAAATAACCGAAACCGGTAGCACTGAGAAAAAATAAACAGCTATGGTCAATATGTCGGTCGGCAATTATGTCAAAGCTGTTATGCCCCATCTGCTCAACATTCTCCGACACATGATCGATTCCGACTTCAGGCCTCTGACGAGATGCGTTTGAAAAGTCCGTGCAAAAACAAAAGCTACTAACGTGTTTGCTGGAAACCAATTATATTTTTGGACCTAGTCTCTTTTTGCTGCGCCTCGGTTGCACAGTGGTAGAGTGCCAGACTACAAATCCAAAGGTCGCGGGTTCGACCCCGCCAGGTGCTGGGATTTTTATGTCACTTTCCACTTCTTTCACCTCTATCAGTATTGCTCATGTGAAAAATACCGAGTAGAACCGTGGTTCGGAACCCGCGTTAAACTGTAGGTCCACCTATAACTGACTGGGTAAGTCAGTTCGAAGGTCGGAGGAAGGCAACGGCATACCACCTCCAAACAGGACCATGCCTAGTAAAGCACTGTGGTGTTCAAACCAATCTTCGGATTGTTGACTGCTTTATCTTTTTTTTTTTTTATGCAAGGAACGTAATGTATGAATTCATAGTTTCGCGGTGAGTTTTACTGAGAAAATTCTGGCGGACTTCCAACGACGTACAGCGGTTTGAAATCCACGAGTTTTGGCCGATACCTCCTCGAATATTATCATGTGGTGACTGTCGAACAATTACTGCCTCCATAAACAGTTATTCATCCGAAGACACGCAAGCAGAAGACCGCCGAGGAGGAGACAAAGAAACGCGCAGTTTTGCCGTTTTGTGGAACAGTAACGGAAAACTTTAGCTGGCTCTGTATCAGACACAAGATCGACTCGGACTTAAGGCCTCTTACGAGGGCGTTTGAAAAGTCCGTGCAGAAATAAAAACTTCTAACGTGTTTGCGGAGATCCATTTCTATTTTTCGACATTTTTAGACTTTTTGTTGATTTGTTCATCCCTTTGTGGCGCTTTTTATACTTGACATACATTGAAGCAACATTTTTCTGTATATCACCCGTTGAAAATGTTCAGTGGTCTCGAAGATCTCGTAGCTCGCCTGCTATAAAACACAACACAAAATTATGTTATGACGTCGGGTTCTTGGTTGTTTAAGAAACTATAAATGTGACACTTTTCATTTTTAAGTATATTTTTTGTCCATTCCTGATAATGCACAAACGTCATGCAAGTGTAAGACTGGTTCACAACACACTTCCCTACTAACTAAGATGTTACTCCTCTAAGACTGCCTTAAGAACCCCCCGTTCGCGGCAATTCTTGCGTATTAATAGTATTTCTAGAACCTTCTAGAACACGGAAGTACAATATTTAAATATTTAACTATTTGTTCATGAAACATACACATATTTTGCTTTACGTGGAGATACACAATATTATGACAAATGTAATAAAAATATTTTCATATTAAAATAATACAAAAGATCGTAAGTAAACAGCAATTAGTGCAGTGTTAATATGTTTTTACATTATTGTTCGACATTAAGCTTCAATAATTTAATTAAGTTTGTTAGAAGACCCTAGTAATGCAGATGATGATCATAGTGACTTGACAGAAAATTCACGACTGAAAATGTAAACAAATCAGAACATTAGTATTTAAAAATTTGTTATAATGAAGCCTTTTATCATTTCAGAAATCCAAAAGGTTTTAAGCTATAGAAATTTTGAGCTATATACTAAGAAATTAATAAAATCATTAAAGACATTATTTCGTATACATATTTTAAATCATTTTACTATTTTAAACGCAATACATCATTATCATTGTTTATGGAAAAGAATCTTAATGAAATGTATAAATTGATGAAATAAGAAAAATTTTGCGATACCGAAACATTGAAATGGTAATTTTCAGATTATAAATATGTGGTGTAACTTCTTTCGGACATGTCCGAAATAACAGACGCATCTTTTGATCCTGCAGTTATATCTATTATTAAGCAGGAGACCCGGGTTCGAATCCCGGCTAGATACACATTTTCAGTTTTACCCATTCGAAGTTAATGCCATATATTCCGTGAATACGAATAGATAATATCTGCAGGATCAAAAGTGGCGTGTGTTCTTTGCCGTCGGAGATTCGAGTCTTCCCTCGGGCATGGGTGTGTGTATGTTGTTCTTAGGAAAAAAGTATAAGTAGTTTATATGTTTAGGGACTGATGACCATTGCATTTAGGTTCCATAACTGTACAAACATTTGAATTTTTTGTCCTTTCGGACAACAACTTACAAAGATATTTTAGATTTAGTTGGTTGATACCTGGATTCTTGTACAGCTGATGAAGATCCAAATTAGTTAATTCTGTAGTACTATTTCTCTTGGCAATGATACGTCTATTCCATGGAGCAAAATAAGTTGGAAAATGACACACAAAACCTATCTTCGAACATCAATGTAAATCATTCGAACCTGCTGCAGTTTGATTGGAGGTTTATGTGTTTTCAAACTGAGAGCCTACGTATCACATTTACAGAGTCGTCTTGTTTTATTATTTCCAGTCCTTCGTTACAGGAATTTATGCAGTCGTTTCCTTCCGCTTCTTAAGCCTGTCAATGAGGAGTCTTGATCAATAGATAAACAGCTGTGTCATCTCACTGGAAACAAATATATGATTCTTTTATAAACCTTCAATATGTTCACTAGACTATACAAAAAGTGAACCATAACTTTGTTTTGTTCTGACCAGGACACCCACCACAAAGCATAACATACTCCTCTCTTCGATTTTCTAATAAAATGTAGTTCAGAATCATGGACGTGACTTCGTAACAATTCGCATACGGCTCTATCAACATTGTGTACCTTAACAGCAAAGCTACGACTTCTGAACTTGTCCAGTTTTGGTTGGAACAACAAGGGACTAGTCTCCTTTTTGTAGGACAGCTAGATTTTCAAGTAGATATATCTTCGAATCAGTATGGCTTTTACTGAAACAAATTCCACCAGAATATAGAAGTCGTGACAGAGAAGCACAAGGCACTGTCAGCTCAAAAAGTCCGTTTTTGGACGTCCTGTTTCAAGTGTAATAACAACTGAAAATGTTCAAATGTTTGTAAAGCTTATGGAACTTAACTAAGGGGTCATCAATCCCTAAATAACTACTGAAAGTATACGTATTGTTATGGCGCATCAGATCACCAGATTTGAAACTCGGAGTAAATTCGATGGTGCTTTTACTTTACAGGCTGTCATTCGGATTCATTACGGGATACCATACCTACATATGTCAACCTCCAGTGGTTCACTTTTAAAATATCAGTAGGCAGAACATGACATTTTCAGAAGCTACCAACTCATCTTCGGACAATTATTACGGCCTCTTACGGCGTAGTATTGTCTCCAGTGGCAGATATTGGCTGATATGCATGATACGAGGTGCACTTCCTGCTCGTCCCTTGTAGCATGCAAATGAGCCAATATTGGTTACAGAAGACAAGATTATGTGTAATGAAGGCCTTGGTGGACGTCAGAAATTAATTGACTACATAATACTTTATTACACACTTTCTTTACATGTATTTCTCCCGTTTTTAAGAAACATGGAGTAGTTCTAACGCCGTAACTTGGCATCTACACGTGGCGAGAGTGCATCATCTGTCCACACCAGTTTGTTTGTTTGTAACCTTAGAGCGCTCGACCACCCCACCGCGGCATCTACACCAGTCCTCAGACAAAGGAACAGAGCTCTTCCAATAATGTTGTATTTCTCATCACACATTCTAATATTCCAAATTAAATTCGGGCTAAAGTGATAGCAAACTAAGTCTGATTCATTTATTAATATCTATAGCTCTTCAGACTTAATTGCCTCTTTAATACTACTATATTAAGTTTCCCAACTCCACAGACATTACCATCGTATTGTCTGTATAGGGGAGCATCCGTTGCAGGGGGATAGGTAATTTTTGCATTCCCCATTTAATTAATGTAGAAAACCCTCAAGATGGCGGAAACTACTTCGGTTTTCTGTCCGTTATTTCGGCTTTGGAAGCACAGAGTGGCGGAGGAAAACGAGTTACCCGCGGTCTGGGAATGCGCGCCATTTCAGGACAGCCAACCTGAAGACTGGAAGTCAGCCACTGCCGGCGGGAAGGAATAACAGTAACCGTTCCACATCTCTCCTGTTGTGTTGGCTGCAGGGACATTCTCGCACACTGCGGAAGTACAAAGCCTCCGTTGGGCGGGTCTCCAAGTAACCGGCAGAGTACTATCCAGCCCTCTCCGTTGCATTTTCTAGAGGTGTCAACATCGCGAGGACGGCGTGCTTCAGTTATCGTCTCATTCAGTAGCACGTACTTCCTATTACCACAGAGTAACATATATATTTGTCTGTGCTATTACCTTGGGAACAACGTGCTTAGCCATCCGCGACGGAATCGTGATCTATCGGGCTTCCAAGTACTCCACAACAGTTACGGTCACAATAGCGTTAGCACTGCATTTGCACCGCCACATTCGGCTGTTGCAAGACGGTATGTAGCGTGATAATTGCCCTGGTCCGACCCTTGTTTCTACGATCGTTCAGGTAATCCATGGCTACGTCTATTTCATCTATGAGCTCTCTCTCTCTCTCTCTCTCTCTCTCTCTCTCTCTCTCTATTCTCTGAAAGTCTAAATCATTCTATTTCTGACTAGTCCTACAGCAAGTCTATGTCTCGATCAGCGGCTATATTTAGTGAGGAATCGTTTGTCCCAACTTTCATTGTCTGTGGCTTCCCTTACTGTCTCATTCCTTAAATTAATTCTTTTGTGCAGAAGTAGATAATGTTGTGGGAATGGCGAACCAGAGACTGCGTTTTGTTGGCAGAACCTTTAAAAAATGCAACAGAACTACAAAAGAAACTGCATACACTACGCTTGTCTGTCCATTTTTGGAGTATTGCTGCCCAGTTGGGTTTGACGGAGGGCATCGAAAGAGACCAAAGAAGGTCAGCTCGTTTTGTATTGCCACGATACAGGGGAGACTTCGTTACGGAAATGATACAGGATCTGGGATTGGAATCATTACAACAACGGCGCATATCGCTGCGGCGTGGGCACTTACGATACTCCAATCGCAAACACTCTCCACCGAATGCGAAAATATATTGTTAACAGTCACTTACATATGTAGAAAAGTTTATCAGAGTAAAACACGAGAAATCAGAGCTCGAAAGGAGAGATTCAGGTGTTCCTTCTTCCCGCGCGCTATTCGAGAATAAAATGGGCCATAAATGGTATAAAGGTGGTTCAATGAATCCTCTGCCAGGCACTTCAATGTGATTTGCAGAGTATCTCATGTAGATGTGGTAGAAAGGAAGCCCAATCGTCTGAGACAGAAGATGTGCAAATGAGTAATCTTTTAGCGTACAAGGTTAGTCGATGTTATTTGAAAGTTAATACTTCCATCTTTCATTAATTCAGATTCGTAAAATGAGAAGTTGCAGTTATATTTACTTCCATCAACATGCCTGAACTGGAAGGTGTAAAGGAAACTCTTAACCAATGTTTCTCATTATTTCAGCCAAATAACAAAATCTTGTATCAATTTTCAATTACGCCGGACCGTTTCAGCTCGTACATTAGAATTCCGATGTTTGTGAGTTCTCGGACAATTGGTTACATGTAAAAAAAGTCACATACACGTGTGAGCGATGTAGTTTCACGCATACTCCTCAGGTCCTATTTTCCGGCGTAATGTGTCTCTAAGATTCAAACTCTTTTCAAACCAGTGTGGCGTTTTCTTGAGACAGTTACCGACTTGGTATTGGCTTAAAATATCATAAGCGCATAAATCGTCCTCACAGAGGAAATTAGTCCAGTATCGTATGATTCGTTAATTACCAATCTATTCTGCCTCAAAATACAGTTGTATTTGATGAAAGCCGGATAATTTCGGCCACAATCGATTAGTGAATCATCATAACGTATTTTAAATCTACTTAATAATAACAATGACATAATCCGAAATACTTAACGTAAATACATATTTATACAATTCGTCTACATGGAACTCAATCCTTGAAATGTTTTATATATGAAGTGTCCATACGACGTACTTCAGTCATTTAAAAAAATGTATTCCCAAAATCCTTCTTCGTACTTGACATTACGTCACAGATTTAGGTGTTTATCTGTTTCAGAATTAGGTTTGATGTGACAGGGCACGATTTCATAAGCGATCCTCCTCATTTCAAATAATTACAATTTCGCCTTATTCGTTCTTCTTCTTCTTCTTCTTCTTCTAAGTAATCAGGTCCAGAGGACCACAGCCTGCTACAAGTTTCCTTCTCCATTGTTTTCTATTAATTACTGCTATCCGACATCTATCCACATCTATTCGTGCTCGCTTCTGGTATTAATGGAGGCCATCCCTTCAGCGCTTCTTCGGTCTTCCTATGGGACTCCTTCGTGTAGGAATGAAATCCAGGAGTTTCTGAGGCCACCTGTCATGACTGGCCAACTGCATTCGCTTGTTTCTAATCGTTCCTCCTATGTTGGGCTGTTAGTACAATTCCTCAAGCTCTTGATTGTGCCTTCATTCCCCTGTGTTTGCGTGGAAAACCGGACCGTAGACCTTACGGAGAACTGTTCCCTTGAAGACGATGAAGTATGAGCTGATGGAAGTCTTGTTTTCGGATACTCCATGTCTCACACAAATACAGAACAGGCTGGATCATGTTTCGTACTGTCGAATCTTGAAGTTGTAGAGATATACTTCATGATGTTGTCTGTACAGGTTCAAATTGAAACTCGCCTATGAAACAGGTTGAACTTTAGGCTAATGAATTAAATATCTTCAATTCTGCATTCGTTAACAACAGTTTTTCGTAGAATCCATTATCTAATTTCCTTACATCCGGGTATGATCTTACTGCATTCGATTTACATTGTGCATTACAAATTTCTCCTTTTTCATAGACCGCTGTACTGACTGCTTTGTATTGAGTGTAATGAGCGTAATGCTGTTCATGAAATAACAACAAAATATTGTGGTGCTTCTGAATCGACTACATTCCATAATAATAATGCAGTAACATCGAAACAATCTCAAACACCTGTTACGATTCTCCAAGAAAATCATAGAAAAATGGAAATATATAGTATTTGATAATCTTGTTAAAAAGCAAGAATAGTATTCGAAGGATAGAAAAATACAGGGTAATCTCTCAGAGCAAACTAATTATTCTAGCACAGACACCTCCACTCTCTTGGTTACTGATTAGGATGTGAAATGATAGAAGAAAGTTCGGAACTGAATTCTGAGACATGGCAGTAGTAAGTTCGAGGCTTTTGTGTACTACACGCATACTGCGTGCTGAGAAAAATATGATTGCAGTAAACTTGGGTTTCGGAAAACCGCCCCAACAAATATATTTTCTCCATTTCAATAGAAATGCTGGCATTAAATTGGAAATACAGTTACATTTGTATAGTTCATATCGGCTATTTGGGTGAAGGGTGCAGTGACAAAAGACGTGCAACACAGCAAGTGAAATACTTTCAGGAAGCAGGGAACGTTATCAGTCCTACTAAAGCTAGCCGTCAGGCCAAATCTTGCGGCGGCTCGCGCGCTGCTGCGCACGGAAGTCACGGAATTAAACTGCGTCCACAAGTGACACGATGTAGTAATGATGCCTGAGATGTTATCAGAATTAATTTTATAGTTTTCCCAACAACTTCCTCGCTGGAAGTTTCTTCGATGTCCAGTCGAACGCAAATTCATCAGCGACACAGTCAGCACAGTTTCACAACTCTTAAACAATTTGATATTTTTACTTGATAATACGTTCATATTTGCATTACAAAAAACTGAACCTTATTCATCAGAAAACTTTGATGATATTCATATATTTTTTCGGTCAAAATATATCAGTGGGAGTGTTTTATCGCCGGATGAAATGAAAAAAAAATTTTTTTTTCTTCACTTCTTGTAACGTTAGTTCTTATTTTTTTCCCTAGCAGCTACTGAGAACTTTCTTTTGATAAATACTCCATCATATTGTAGACTATATTTTCTTTTGGAATTTTTATGAACATTGAAAATTTTTCACTGACTGCCAATGTTGCAAGACCGCGAGATGACCTTGAGGCCCTCTGTTCACGACGGCCACTATATTAGCCAAGGTACAAGCGGGTCAGTCAGCCCTACAGAGAGACCAGCGATGCAAACGATCTGGAGGTTGAAACTGGAGAAGAGAGATGTGGATGGGGAAGTGGTCGCTACCACATAGGTCATCATGGATCCTCCAATTAAGATGTGACAAAAGTCTCGGGCTGCAGAGAGAGATCAGTAGCCCAGTACGTGCCATGCGCCACACTGACATATGTGGGAGCCTCTGTATTGAGAAGGCAGCAGTCCAGCTGTGCTATTAGAGCTTTGATGTCCCTACCGCGGCCTCAGATCTAAGAGCCACGCTACAAGAGGGTTGTGGGCATTATAATCCCCCAAAAGAAGGAACTCTGCAAGGTTTGCAAGCGACACTGCCTCATCCAGAGGCAAGTGGATGGAACAGATGGTAATGTCCTGTTGTGTCCTGATTCTCACAACCACTGCCTCGAGCGCCATGTGATATGGCACTGGTGAACCAAGGACAGTGGAAAGAAGGTATATACAGATATCTCCCGATACCCTATCGTATGCTGTACGGTTTTTGTAGTAGCCCCTATACTCAGGGAGAGCATGAGTCGACTCCGCAGGAAACCAAGTTTCCTGTAAGGCTACACAGTGAGATGGGTAGCAATACAGTAACTGCTGCAACTCGGTTAAGTGGCGGAAGAAACCGCAGCACTATACTATCTCCCGAATTACAATGCATATTTAAGTATATAGCAGAGCAGAGACCGTAGGACTATCTGTAGTCACTGACTAAGGAGGTGGAGCCGAATAAAATACTCCTCGCCGCTCCAAGTTCTTGTGTTCTTCATCCGACTGCAAGAAAAGAATACAATTCAATCTACCATGTTGAGGTTCTTGTGGAGAGTGATCACAGGAGGAACATCACCTAGCTTGTCCAGGCGAATAATGTCCGTGCTTGCGCTGGGGGTGACGTCGTTATTAGTAATGATCCCAATCGCATCTTTGACATGCCATCAAAGTCTCCGAACTTGACTTCAGAGTTCTCCACGAAAAAGAGAGGCTTCGAGTTAACAAAAGATTCTCCATCAGTCCTGGAACAAACTAAATACCTTGGGGCTTATTTCTGTCCTTGATTTCTAGACCTGAGTTTCTTTCATGGCATGGCCAAGGAAGGAAACGATTGGGGGTCATATCTCTCTGCATTATATTCGACCTTTCCTTTCTTAGAGATGGTGATTAAACGCCCACCAGCGTTACCCTGAGATCATTTCATGATGATCCCACGAGGAGCTAGAGAAATAAAAGTCCACCCAGGCAGAAGAGACCAGCTTGCCTGGGTAAGCCTTATGCAGGTGCCTCAGAGGTTGCTCGCTAGTGACTGTTCGACCTCAACAGCCACGTATCTCCTTGGCACCTAGCACACCTTGAGATTCAGGTTTTTTAGAGTTTTTTTTTTTTTACCGTCCTCACGACCTGGGCGATTGACCCAAGATCCCCAGGCTCTGAAACGTAAAATGTTCCACCGTCGCACCGAACGATGGTCGTTGAAGCACACACAGAGCTTACGGTGTGGCGGACTGTTGGCATGACACAGTCCACAGGCAAGATCCCTCGGCTCTGAAACGTGAAAAGTTCCACCGTCTCCCCATACGGCGGTCGCTGAAGCACACACAGCGTTTACTATATGGCAGACTTTTGGTGCAACACAGCTCGGGACCCCGGGTTTGCCAAGCCCCTGACGGGCCATCTAAAGTAAAATTATTCAATGTGTACAGAGCGGTAATGAACGCTGCATTGACTGCCCAAAAAAGGAAAACATAGAAGAAACAAAGCAAGTGGTCAACTTCACCACAACGTAGAGCAGGATACAGTAGCTGGCAGATCACAAGGATAATGAAGGAGAAGCAAACCACTTTTCACACACTAATGACCTCCAGCTGAAGCAGTACAGACAACACAGAAGCGGGAAACTGATTAAAATTGCTGGAGTGGTGAGAACCTGAGAAATCAGGCTACGGTGCCCACCACTAAATCAAATGATGAAAACTACCTGTGCAAGGGTTCTAAAAGGGAACAGTTTCACAATGTAGACCACTTTCGTGAGAGCGCCAGAACCAATTGTATGGGTCCTCATGACGAAGAAGATAGCTGTGCTATGGTCATTCCATAGGTGACAGAGTACAACTAAATGCCTATGAGGGACTCTCAATGAGGACTTCCATGCGTCAGTAGTGAGGTGGACTATATGGAGCTTGTTTGGCATGTCTGAGCCAGGTCATTCGTCAGTGTAACCAATCTTCAAGTGCTGTGAAGTGGTGGCCTGCGGACAGATCCTTGCAGAACTCCGTCCTCCTGAACTAGAGGTGAGCAGAGAGATTTACCAACCATAACCCGAAAAGAACGGGCCTCAAGAAAGTTCTGTTTAAAGATCGAAAGTGCTCCCTCCTGACCCCCAGTCATACAGTGTACCAAGGATATGATTCTGCCGAAATGTTTTGTGCGCCTTCCTCTGATCAAATGAGGACCACTATCGATAGTGCAGCGGCTTTGAAGAAAGCCCCCAACCCCCTATGTTGTGGGGCAGGAGACCCCAAGCTTCGTGGATGCTCATGAGCCGTTGGCTCACCATTTATTCTAGGAGCTGACACGCAACGTTGGTGAGGCTTATAGGACGGTAACTATCAACCGCCAGCGGATCTGCGCCATGTTTCATTATCGGTATGATGATGCTATTCCGCATTGAGACGGGAAAACATTCTCTGCCAAGAAATGTTTCTATAGCGCGAGCAGATGACGTGCAAAGTCCGCTGATAGGTGACAGACGTATTGACTGTGAATGCGAACCAGTCGCAGAGAGGTATCGTGGCAGACAACAAGGATACTTTGTAACTCCCAATCGCTAAATGGGGTATTGTATATTTCCCTGTGGCGCCTACACGTAGTGAAGCTCTAACTACATTCGAAAGGCTGTAGGCTCCAGTCGGAGAACTATAAGCGTAAAGCTCTGCGAAGTGCTGAGTGATTTCGCCGAGGTCAGTGCAGAAGGTACCCTGCTGCAGACAGGGGATTCATACTGGTGGGCGGAAGCTAAAAAGGCATCGAACTTGCGACCACAACCTTAATGGAAGGCGCGAGAAACGGTACTGGCGAGGTACCTCTTTCAGTAATTTTCCTTATCTTTCTGTATCATTAGCCGAGCTCGGGCCACGAGCCATTTCAAAGCAATCTGATCCTCTTCAGAAAGGCGGCGTTAATGGCTCTGTAGCGTCTGCTGCCATTTCCAGATAGAGTCAGCTATATTTGGTACCGACCAAGACACAGACGTATGCATGAGTGAGCCACAGGAACTCCGGTCAGTTGCCACGACGACTGAAACAATGACTGCAGTGACATGTTGAACCACCATGTCAACTTCAGCGGGATGAGGAGCAGCATCTACAGGGGCTTAGGCGTACGCTGTCCAGTCTGTTCTGCGTGGAGACCATCATGGCCGGCGGTCTGCAAGTTGACACTGAAGGAGAGACAGAAGTGCAAGAAAAAGGCCGCTACCACAAATATCGTTGTAGACTCTCCAGATGGGATGTGGGAGAGGCTTCAGCTAAGACTAGAGAGGTCAATGGCAGAGTATGTGGCATGTGCCACCCAAAAATCCAAGAGAGTACCTATGTTCAGAGAACAAATCTCCAGTTGTACAATGGGAGTCCCAGTCACGGCCGTAGCTCTAGGTTTGCATTCCACCCCACAAAGATTGGTGGGCATTGAAGCCCTCCAAAAGAGGAAATGGCGGCGGAAGTTGGGCGACAAAGGTGGTAAGGTCAGTGGGAGATATTCCTCATCCAGGGAATGTTAGAGAGATGGTGTTGTCCTCGATTGCCCGAAATTTGACAGCCACTGCCTAGTGAGCCGTGGGACAGTGGAAAGGACATAGAACAGATACCTCCGGATACCCTGTCATAGTAGTTCTGATAGCCATGAAGGGCAGGCGTCCGCTGGATAGGACACCAGGTTTCTTGCACCTTGTCCCAACTCGGCCTAGTGTTTGAAGAAACAACCATAATTCCAATGAAGTATGCTGCTATCGGCATTCTGAGATGCTATAATGAACCCTCAAAGGCATTTCATACCTGAAATTTACATTTTGCCACCAGTTGACTGCCAGTAGCAACGATGTCCATTCTTTGTAAGCTTGCGGTAAGTTCTAGATCCTCAGATAATGCTAGTATCTCCACCGCCTCCTCACAATCGTAAGTTGCACTTGCTTTGTTCTTTCTTTCTGTTTCTTCTCTCACTTGTCTTTCCGTTTTCTAGGCTCGGAGAGATTCTCTGAATTTACACCAGGGACTGATGGAAATCGGGAAACCTTCCGACCAGCAGATTGCTTTAGAAACTAGCTGGAATCAACATTTATTTGAGAAGAGACTGTGAAAGCCAGCGTCACAAGAGACCTCTTCCTTGCGAGAGAAGCCAGAGGAGGCTGTTGTTCTCTGACTCGGGGATGGGGATCTATGTCCCCGGTGTTTGTGGGTTTATCGCTCCCATGGTAGATACCTTGGCAGCAACAGAAAGAAGAGATGCCCCCAATCATCAAATGGGTGGGTGTAGACGGTTGGGCCGGAAATGCCCTTTTCTAGTAGCTGTAAAGTTATGGAATCTTGTCACCAGGAATGGCGATGGCGATGCAGCTGTGGCACAAGATGTTACCACGCTAACAGGGTGGAGTTTGTTATACTTCCTTTTCGCGTCTGTATAGGACAACCTGGGCCTATGAAATTATCTGGGAGGGGTCTCTGCAAACACCGAGAGACTATGGGTACAAAATATCGGTGATACGTGATTACAAGAACTCAGCTAAAGAGTTCTCGCAGCCTCTGTCACCTCAATTTTCCAAAGTTCTACCTACACGTGGTGCCCCTGTTAAGCCGAGCAACTCAGCAGAAGGTTGGGTAACCAACCCTGGCGGGAAACTGAGTCGGTGAACAAACAGGATTTGGAGGTCAGTGGAAGCAAACGGGAAACCACCACTGAAAGCATTCCAAGAAACCCCATGGCTTCGCTCAGCTCAAAATGTTCCGAAGTTTCAAGTTTCCCTATCAGATTCCTAGGGGGGGGGGCAGGTTAGGAGAAGCTTCAAGAAGAGTAATATGGTGGAAAGAGAAGAACTGCATAGGAACTTGGAATATAAGAGCCATATATCAGGGAAAATTAGACATAGTCAAAAGAGAAATGGAAAGAACGAACATCAACATATTGGGAATAAGTGTAAATGAGGTACACTGGTGTGGGAGAATTTGCTTCAGATGGCCATAGGGTATATTATTCTGGACATGAGAACAACAGAAGTAATTGAGTAGTCTTCATAGTTAGTGATAGAGTAGGTAAAGTTGTAATGGGATGCAACTATAAAAATGATAGAATCATGTCTATTACACTTCAAGGTCAGTCTCTCAATATCACAGTAATTCAAGTGTATGCACCAACCACTGATGCTGAAACGGAAATTATTGACCAGTTCTATGGAGAATTAGAAGAATTACTGCTGTTGACCCCAAAACAGGAAATCATCTTCATAGTTGGAAATTGCAATGCAAAAGTGGGAAATCAAATTGTAGAGGTATAATGACACATTTTCCTTTCCCCGATATTATCAGAGAAAGTTTTGTATTTTTATATTATTTCGGCATGTTAAAATAGTTATCTATGAAAGTCAGAGAAAGAAAATTCAGGAACAACACTTTCAATTCTTTTTGTAAGAAAGAAGACACTATTGCTTTGTACATCGTAGCGATAGCATCTTGCAGACTGGAGCTGTACTTTTTTTTTTTTTTATGTGGCCGCTATTATGTACATTCAGGTAAATATATGTGATGTGCGCGTATCTTAAATTTATAAATAAACCCCCACCTCTCATTTAAATTCGCACTTATGATTTTTTATTAATAATTTTGCCCTATCCTCCCTCCGCCCATAATGTCTTTTTCAGCCTTGTTGAATCACCGCAACAATGGATGGCATAGTTTTTAGTTAATATTGAATGGTGATATTTCGTGTAGCCTGCCAGTCTTGTTTAAAAATTTATTCCATAATATTATCATTTACTGGCAATAGAACCTTAAGTCGATTTTCTTGTAAATTTTTAGAAGTCCGATGTGTTTTACTTACGTAATATTCCTATCCGATTTATATCATGTCACTTATCTTACTTTACTGTTTGCTACTCGAGTCGTAGTTTAATATTGACGAACTGCCATCCACTGTTCGTCGAGTGGTTATCATATTATTAAAATTTCATTTACAGCCAAATTTCAACCACCGATGGATCTATTGTTAAAGGTAACTGCTCGTCGATTCTTTTTGTAATGTTCTGCCTGCACAACACTCCACCGTTAATTAGCTTACCATTTCATTTAAATGCGTGTAATAATTTTCCCCGTAATTTACTGATTGGGATCTTTCATGGCTTCTAACTTCAAAACCACTTCCTTCTGTAAATTTGTTAATCTCAAAAATTAATAGCCAGGCTGGAACATTATAAAAGATTTGGCGACCGTTCACGTGACTTTCATTGTGTTACAATGCTGTAAGATTCAGAATTTGCTCTTACTTTATTAAAAAAATATCTTAGTGCTATATCATTGTGTTACTCCATTGTCAACATATTAATAATTGTCTTTCTGATTTCATGCATCTACATCCACGAAAGTGAGACTGATCATTTTGGAAATAATTGTTGGAGAAAAAGTGACTACTCATGTGGACGAATATTTTCATGGAAATAATTGTGACGAAAAAATTAAAAGCACTGACGGACCACAGCATCCAGACAAAAGACAAGGTAAAACCAGGCCTGCACCGTTTCTGTAGATGCTTTTGACCTTCTTTTACTATTATTTGCTTGCAGAATATCAATTTCACCTTTTCCGTATTTTGCAAATTTTTCCTAAGTTTTTCATTATTAGTTACCGCGTCAACAATAGAGCTTTCTAGAATTACACAAGATGGCTGCCGAACCCATCTTGTAGCCGCGATCCTCATCTTTTTCGCATTATCTGTGTTTTTCGAGCTGCAGTGCCGTGTTACTAACATCTTTGGCTATAGGTAAACAAACAGTGTTAGCTCACGACATCCGTATTTACATTCACAGTACGTGTTTTGACATGGTTAGGACGCGAAGACAAGCTACCGATATGGATAGTATGCAACCGAGTAACATTGTAGGACAATCTGAGCAGGAATTAGAAAACGTTATGGAAGACAGGCGGATAGAAAATATTTCGCCTGCTACGGACGTAAGTTACACGTCCGTAGCAGACGGAGGTACGTCTACCGTAGCTGTGCACTCAGATAGTGATCTACCTACCTCATGGTTTTCAAAATTCGAGTCAATATTTCAAAATTTATCGAAGCAAGTCTCCATGATTAGCCAACAAATGACGACAAAGCAGGAACTTAACGACAAGCTTGATAAACATTACCAATGCACAAAACTAGAGTTAGTAAATCTCCAATTGACACAAAAGCAGGAACTTAACGACAAGCTTGATAAACATTACCAATGCACAAAACAAGAGTTAGCAAATCTCCAATTGACACAAAAGCAGGAACTTAACTACAAGCTTGATAAACATTACCAATGCACAAAACAAGAGTTAGTAAATCTCCAAATGACACAAAAGCAGGAATTTAACGACAAACTTGATGAACACTATCAATCCACAAAACAGGACTTACATAATAAATTCCAAGCTCAACGGAATGTCTTAACACGCCTAGAACAGCAACAAAAGGAAATCGCGGATCAAATGGTAACGAGGGAAGAAATCGAAAACAGATTTAAGCAACTCGATGAAGCACAGAAAAACCTACCAGCTCTCATTTCTGACGAGGTGAGCAGACAATTAAATACACAGATAGGCAATCTTGAACAACAGGTAGCAGATGTAGAAGGCAAAGTTAAAAGTAATATTTTGAACATAGTTGATGAAAAGGTCTCCAACATTGCTTCACAGCTTGATAACGTTTCACAAGCAACCAAAGCCCTTCCGACAGCCATTGAAGATATTACACAGGACTTGTCAGCACTCAGAATTGAACATGAAAATTTAAAAACAACCGTAACGCACATAACCTCTCAGGCAGAAGCCATAGTCAGTGAGAATCAGGCAAGAGTTCAAACCTTTTTGGAGCAGACCGAGGTACAAATTAATGATAAACTAGTACGTGATTTAAACTCTGTCATTCAAAACGTTGCTGCAAAAGTATATGAGGAGCACAGCACCGCTGTAAAGTCATTGCAGGAGGAATTGTCGAATGTAAAGGCTAGTGTACAAAGGGAATCCCGGACACAGACTGCAACTTCTGAAGCACGTACGAGACACGCATCACCGGTGACGTCATCTCCAGATAGGTACCATAACCGAGACCGTGACGCAAAACAGACTGACGTAGACGACTAGTGGTTTGACAGTGACAGACGCACAGTTATGCAACGCTCACAATCTCCCCTTCCTAGTGTTACCTCAATCCTGTTGGAAGAAAGTCTCCTCAAACACCACCAGTTTCCCACTTTTATAC
Organism: Locusta migratoria; assembly: GCA_026315105.1. Lineage (NCBI taxonomy): Eukaryota > Metazoa > Arthropoda > Insecta > Orthoptera > Acrididae > Locusta > Locusta migratoria. Next base: position 324,551,365 of record CM048750.1, read on the forward strand.
CCGAAAATAAATCCGTGCATCCTGTTATTTTTATACAATCCTTTCGAGAATTGCTTCCTGACACCTGGAGTGAGCGTAGGAAGATAAGGTTTGTAATGGGATATATTCAAGGTGAAGGTGGCACGAAAATTCATCATACTCTAAAATCTTGTTTAATTTGTCAAAAATGTAAACCCAACAATTTATCCAGCAAAATGGAACTGCAATCCATTCTACCTTTCAAACCCCTACATCTCGTTGCGATCGACCTCGCCGGTTCCCTTCCGATAGGTCGTGGAGGTGTTCGTTATATTCTTGGCCTGTATGACGTATTTTCAAAGTTCGTTAAATTTTATGCACTAAAAACCGCCACTGCGAAAGCAGTAATTCGTCGCATAACACAGGACTACATTCCCTTTGTCGGCAAGCCGACAAATATTCTTTCCGACAATGCTACCACCTTCACGTGTCGTGCGTGGAAAAATTTCATCCACGAGCACAACATTCGGCACATTCTGATTTCCAAATTTCACCCTTCTGCTAACCCTATGGAACGCATGTTCCGTGAACTTAACAGATTTATCAGAACCTATGTCGCAAATAGACAAACTCAGTGGATAAACTATCTAGATTCTTTTTAACAGGTTGTGAACAATCTTCCGCTCTATTCTACACCGTATACCCCATCTGATCTGGTTCTGGCAACCAAGGAATCAAACGAATGGCTGAATCCCATACCGCAGATACCTAAAAACAATACCACACTGGAAAAGAAAGTACGTGATGTTTTGATTGATCTTACAGATGCGGCTTTTAAAAGGAAAACATACTATGATAAACAACTCAAACGTATACAAAGATTCCAGGTAAACGGCCTTGTTTTAATTCGCACACATCCTAAAGCATCAGTTATACATAAGCAGAATAAGAAGTGGCAGCATATGTATAGCGGACCGTACAGAATTGTACAGATTCCACACCGAGGCAGTTATCTTTTAGCACACATAAACACTGGAAAGGTTAAAGGTTTGTACCCACACAAAGATTTAAAAAGATTTTACGCTTAATATGAACGTCTGTGTGCATTAAGTGGCATTATTTATATTTATTTGTGTAAGCATCAAGTATGTCATGCGTCAGAACTTCTCCGAGCGACGAGCAAGATCGCAGGTAAGGGCCTAATCTTTATTGTCAGCTGGCACAATCATTCAATGGATAATAAGTAAACAGATGTAAGTTAGCACACTTACACAGTTATGGGCAGTTAAAAACGTAATAGCCATATATTTTGACGTGGGTAATATTTTGTGTAGGAGTAATATTTTATATTTGCGTGTATATTTATATATGTGTTGCTTGGAAGAAGTAGGTAATTTATTCTGGTTTGTGATCGGGAATCTTTATTTATTCATTGGACGTGGAGTGTACAAGCACACGTACCACTTATATGCATTATTACCCGACCAAATTTTGGATAGTCACTTACGGGGACAAGTAATGTAGTTTGTTGTGATAGGAGAGAGGAGAATATGAAATCCCGTTTGCCCACTAAAAATAATTTTTGCTATAACTATTTATGCTACCAGGGAAGGATACACCAAGCTATAGAGATTTTGCTAACTTTTATGCGAATGATCAGCTGACAAACAAAACACGTAGAATCATGTTGCATGACAATACAAGCTTGCACGCATACCATCTGCATAAGTAAGAACGAACTTAAATTTTCTCCGCTTAATCGATGTCGTAAGCAACAACTGCAGACTATGCAAAGAATTTAAGATGCAGGGTACACACTATTTAATTGCTATATAAAGCGCTGTTTGACACTTAACAGAGTTAATTCTTTATCACATCGTTAACTTAAAGATATTTTGTTTCCTTTATCACATTTCATTGATGTAAAATTTTTAAGATTTACTTGAGTAATGCAGCTGGTAGAAAAACTTATCATTTGCTTAGGTTATGCAATTGTTTTGTTTGACAAATGAAACACATGAAATTTCACAACATAGCATGGTATGGAATATTTACTACTCAAACACCGTAGACTTAAGCCTAGATATAAGAACTTTTATTTCAGCAAGAAGAAACGACGAGTATGTGTGGCAGCCACCGCTGGAATTATTTACTTTAACATCTAACTCAGGAGGTGCATTTTAAATGAAAGATTTACTAACTTTTGACATGAACACAGAACGACGCAGGGACACACATACAAGAATACACACGCATATCTGAGTGCCATAATTTTATTTATAATTACCTATCTTTGCACAGATTTAAATTACGCACGTAAGAGCAGGATTAGGTACGGTCGCGAATGTTCGAGAAATACGGATGGTGTGACAAGATGAGGACATTCCGATGCTAGGATCGATGATTTATGCTTTATGTTGTTTGCTCGCGAATTGACGTTAGGAGTGATCTTTGCTGTAACGATTGTAGACTGATAAAATTGATATTCTGCAAGTAGAATTAGCGAGATTCCTCTAACTACTCTGTCCTCAGTCTTCCTTCTTTAACTGTACTTCTGCCGCACAAATGGTGCGAAATCTACCTTGTGTCAAACACGACGGCCGGGCCTGATCTTGTCTTGCCTTGACTTGTATATATTTTTTTGTGTGTATGAATGTTTATTGCCAATATTTTATGTGTGTCTGGATTGCTTATATTAATGAACACCAGGGTAACACAACACGGGTTACGGACTTTAAAACGTTACGATAGGTGACATTAAAAAAAAAAAAAAAAAAAAAAAAAAAAAAATCAAAACCAGTATTGCATAGCGATAATTAAGTCTGAAATGAATCACATTTAGACATGTAATACAGCATAGAAGCGACGTGCAGAGTGTATCGGATAAACAAGGCTGAAAACAGCATTATCACAAAACAAACTGACATGAGCATAGGCAAACCACATATGGTCAATGTTATGCTCAATATCAAAGCATGCTTATGTATTTCGTAAATTGTAAAGATTTTTATATCTGTTAAATAACTAATGAAATGAATTTTGTAAGAGAGATATGATTTTTATGTGCTTTGTATGTTAATGAGAGACAGTCCTTTAGTCAATGTCTTATTAAATCGAAACTATTTTGGGAGAGATCAGTGAAGCTAATTATTTGAATAGGACATGCGGATTAGGAGACCGTGTGAAACAGCAATAATCACAGATGTGTTAAGTGCAGTGAAAGACGCGAACAAGTGCTTTCATTATTCTTAAGAGACGTTCAACGACCTTCGCGCTACAGAAAGTGCAAATTTCAAACGTTATCACCCCGCGAAAAGACGCTGTCCAGTGAATTAACAGTGTTTAGAACAATTAAAAAAAACTAAAAGACATGCCTACGAGGACCGATAAATAAATTAAAGTGATAAATTAGTTTGAACAGTGCGTGATGGTGAATAAAGACGCATTCTAACGCCACCATAAACGCTCACGAGAATAAAACATAAAAAATAAAAGATGACGTATAATGCGCACGCAGGACGTTTAATTAACGCACGTGCTTACATACTGTGAATCAATTAATAAACGTACGCATATGAACAAGAGAACAGTGACGTGTGATAATTCAGAGACACTGCTAGGTGATGTGAATTCCACGACACGTACGAACCTCGCCTGCTGCAGACAAACAGACAAATAAACGTAATGTGGTTAGGGTTGCCAGATTGAACTCGAGGCAGGCCCGGAGACCAGACGTGCCCCCCCCCCCCCAACTGCGACCAACCCCCCCCCCCCCCCCAACCAGGATTACACGTGAATTCTTAAAAAAAAAACCTAATCTCCTCCTCCCTCCCAGCAAGTAAATGAAATAGTGCATATTCTGCACCTACACATACGCTCATCAGTATCGACTTTTTATAGCCACTCTTTATAATTTTTTTTTCTGCAACCATTCTTCACGGAACGAACTTAGATATCATCTCTTCATTTCACTGTTATTACTCACTAATCTGAGTTAATGTAAGCTTGTCTCTTCTCACACGATCCGAGTATTCCAAAAATTGCCGGTAAACTGATAACAAACAATGAACGAACGAACACAAATAATAGACCTCGCCAGTTGACACGTTGCCGCAACAGTGTTTGCTTAATAAATGCGCTAGCCGATTGCTACCGACGCAACAATGAAAAGTTTTCAGAGGAAGAATAGAAAAGTAGCGTTTTGTTGCAATAAGAAATTGACATTTATATAAAGTTATTCAAAATTACTAGAGAGGAGCCCGTCGGGAATGGCCGAGAGCACTGAGGCGTCTTGCCACGGTTCGTGAGGCTGTTCCCGCCAGAGGTTCGAATCCCCCCGAGAACATGGATGTTGTGGTCGTCCTTAGTTTAAGTTACGTTATGTTCGATGTAGATCGTCGCTACATGAGCATAGTACTTAAAAAGCATCGTAAAAAAAGTTATGATGAAGGTTACATTCAAGCCCGGAGATGAGAGTCATTGGCCCGTAGACCCGGAGAATTCATTCCAAGCCCGGGCACTCCGGGCGGCGCCCGGAGATCTGGCAACCCTAAATGTGGTACTCACCCACCGGTGTGAAGTGTGGGCCCTCGACGAGTGCAAAGTGGACACTCCTTCCTTAAAAAACACACCACACTGTAATCCCCAATGTGTTGCAGTTTGAAACAGTACGATTAAAATTACGGAAGTCATACCGCGCGATCCTGCCACGATGCAACGTAAGCACAGACTGAAGCTGAACCAGTGGCGTGACGTGACGTCATTACTGATTGTTGACAGCGCTATGCAAACAAAGCTCTTACAACACCGTCTAACGGACAATATTAATCAAACAAAAAATATGAAAAAAATGTATGGACTCGCAGCAAGCTGCGTTAGCATTAATAGAGACTGAATCTATTCAGCGATAACAAAAATATTAATATAGAATCAAATCAGATACTTTAAAATGTTAGCATAAATTTAAATCAGATGCCATAGTATGTAAGATATTCCAGATAATTTCTCCATTTCTTGTGACCCCACGTATTTATATTTATGATAGATAGTAAATTATGAAACATCTAACATTTTTGCCCTGAAAGATCGCATGTACGATCAACATAAATAATCATTCTGACCAATGACTAGTAGTCATGATAGGCATTCTCTATATAGTCATGTATATAGCGCCAAAATGTATATGTAGATAGGAAAGTAAGATAAATATTAGGCAAATAACCTGCTAGTATCAGACTCATGGACATACGTCATTTGTATTGAATGCTAAAAAAATTTTTTTTTGTGTGTCATATCTGGAGTATGTTCATGTCAGTTTGTTCATTTTATCCTTTACCGACAGGAGCGCACACACACACATATATATATACCTAGATATCTCCTTCAATAATCACAATTCAATCACGTAATAGCTTTTGCGAATGCACAAAAAACACTCATGCACCAGACAACGTGTGAATGAAGGAAACTAATCAAGTGTGCATTCTTTGCAGGAAAAAAATTAATAGTTATCCTAGTGCAGTAGACATTGCTAATTCCAATCTTTTTGTTCTTTACATGAGCAAAAATTGCAATGAGACGGTGCGAGCGAGGGGTGCTGCACTGACCATTCATCACGAACCGCTGTTGTCCACGCGCATACTCCGTGTGCAATAATGGAAGCTGCTGCCTGCCGCCGGCGTTGCCGCCGCTCCCGCCTCCAGTACCAACGCAACAACCTCGAGCCATCGCCGCCGTTACTGAAATTCAACCTACAGACAGTACTAAAAGATCAAATTCATAATCAATAAAATGAAATTTGATGCAACTTTCTGTACTATAGACATCCATCGATGTGAATAGACTGTAATACGACGAAACATGATCAGTTCTTGAGAAAACAATTCTGAAAAACGAATATTGCAAAAAACTGGCCGATGTTGTACTTATGTGATGTGGATAATATGTAATTTACATTATTATCTTATGTAATATTAGATGTATTTGTGTTCTATGAAACTAGCCTTGACACAATGCTTGTTTGTCACGGCTATCGGATTCTGTATCATACCTCAGCCGTGCCAAAGGGGGCCGTATAATGACACATTTTCCTTTCCCCGATATTATCAGAGAAAGTTTTGTATTTTTATATTATTTCGGCATGTTAAAATAGTTATCTATGAAAGTCAGAGAAAGAAAATTCAGGAACAACACTTTCAATTTTTTTTGTAAGAAAGAAGACACACTTGCTTTGTACTTCATAGCGATAGCATCTTGCAGACTGGAGCTGTACTTTATTATTTTTTTTATGTGGCCGATATTATGTACATTCAGGTAAATATATGTGATGTGCGCGTATCTTAAATTTATAAATAAATCCCCACCTCTCATTTAAATTCGCACTTATGAATTTTTATTAATAATTTTGCCCTATCCTCCCTCCGCCCATAATGTCTTTTTCAGCCTTGTTGAATCACCGCAACAATGGATGGCATAGTTTTTAGTTAATATTGAATGGTGATATTTCGTGTAGCCTGCCAGTCTTGTTTAAAAATTTATTCCATAATATTATCATTTACTGGCAATAGAACCTTAAGTCGATTTTCTTGTAAATTTTTAGAAGTCCGATGTGTTTTACTTACGTAATATTCCTATCCGATTTATATCATGTCACTTATCTTACTTTACTGTTTGCTACTCGAGTCGTAGTTTAATATTGACGAACTGCCATCCACTGTTCGTCGAGTGGTTATCATATTATTAAAATTTCATTTACAGCCAAATTTCAACCACCGATGGATCTATTGTTAAAGGTAACTGCTCGTCGATTCTTTTTGTAATGTTCTGCCTGCACAACACTCCACCGTTAATTAGCTTACCATTTCATTTAAATGCATGTAATAATTTTCCCCGTAATTTACTGATTGGGATCTTTCATAGCTTCTAACTTCAAACCACTTCCTTCTGTAAATTTGTTAATCTCAAAAATATAAGCCAGGCTGGAACATTATAGAGGGTATAACGGGAAAATTTGGTTTTGCTACAGCAAATGAAGCAGGACAGAGACTCCTAGAGTTCTGCCAAGATAATTCGTTGGTAATCACTAATATATTGTTTCAGCTACCAAAACGAAGGCTATATACTTGAACTTCACCAGGCAGCCAAACTCGGAATCAAATTGATTACATACTTTGTACTCAAAGATAGAAGATTGCGGTCCAGTCAGCTACAAGACATGGAGCTGACTGTGGATCATATTATGAGCTCCTAATAATTCATTTCGACAGAAACTGAAGAAAGTAGGAATAACTATTCCATCTTGCAGATGCGACCTTGAGTCCATACCCTCTGACTACGCAGTAGAGGTTCCAAACAGATTTAATGTATTAGAGCTGGAAGACAAAAGCACACAAGTGCTGTGGACAGAACTAGCCAATACTGTCAAGGAGACTGCAGAGAAACACATTTCCAAGAAAAAGTATAGCAAGAAGGCCAGATGGCTATCGGCTGAGGCACTGAAGAACGAAGGAAAGCAATAATAAAGAGGAACGGATCAGCTATACTTAAATAAAAAGTAGGTGGCGAGGTACTAGCGGAAGTAAATTTGTGAGGCAGCATCGTGAGTCGTGTCGGGATAGCACAGTCGGTAATGCGCTTGCCCGCGAAAGCCAAAGGTCCCAGGTTCGAGTCCCGGTTCCGGCACACAATTTTAATCTGCCAGGAAGTTTCATTTCAGCGCACACTCCGCTGCAGAGTGAAAGTTTCATTCTGGAAACATCCCTTAGGCTGTGGCTTTCTTCCAGGAGTGCTAGTCTTGCATGGTTCGCAGGAGACCTTCTGTGAAGTTTGGAAAGTAGGACGCGAGGTACTGGCGGAAGTACAGTTGTGAGGCGACATCGTGAGTCGTGTCGGGATAGCACAGTCGGTAGTGCGCTTGCCCGCGAAAGGCAAAGGTCCCAGGTTCGAGTCACGGTTCCGGCACACAATTATAATCTGCCAGGAAGTTTCATTTCAGCGCACACTCCGCTGCAGAGTGAAGGTTTCATTCTGGAAACATCCCTTAGGCTGTGGCTAAGCCATGTCTCCACCATATCCTTTCTTCCAGGAGTGTTAGTCTTGCATAATTCGCAGGAGAGCTTCTGTGAAGTTTGGAAAGTAGGACGCGAGGTACTGGCGGAAGTAAAGTTGTGAGGCAACATCGTGAGTCGTGTTGGGATAGCACAATCGGTAGTGCGCTTGCCCGCGAAAGGTAGAGGTCCCAGGTTCGAGTCCCGGCACACAATTTTAATCTGCCAGGAAGTTTCAACCTCAGATATGTTGCCGTACTGATGGCAGAAAGTGAAGAAGAGATAAAGACTCTGTTGCTGAAAATAAAAAAATAAAAAAAAATATAACACCTATTAATTCATGGGATATAGGAGGAGAATCCATGGAGGTAGTGTCTGTGTTCCCTTATCTCTGTCCCCAGATCTCTAGTAATGGCGACTACAGACACGAAATCAGGAGATGTTTGTTGGTCGGTTGAAAGGCGATATCAAACCTTTAGCATATTATAAGGTTCAGAGAAATAACTTCAACAACAAAGATACATACTATGAAGGATATGGTCTTCCCAGTTGTGACGTATGAATGTGAGACTTGGACCTTAGAAAGGCTGTACGGCGAAGAATTGACTCCTTTGAATTGTGGTGCTGTAGGAAAATTCTTAGGATTCCGTGGACGGCAGAGAGAACCAACAGATCTAAATTAGAGCAAATAAAACCAGATTGCTCCCTGGATGGTCTAATATTAAAACAAAAGATGACCTGCTTTCGACGCAAAATGCGAAGACCTGCTTCACTGTGGAAAAAAAAAAAAAAAAAAAAAAAAAAAAAAATTAATGCTGGGGAAGATCGAAGGCACTGGAAGAAGAGGCCGACAGAAGATGAGATTGATTGATGGCATCACAGAAGCAACGTGTTCCAACCTGGTAAGTCTACGATAGAAAGTGCAGGACAGGGGAATGGGCGTGCTTTGGTTCATGGGGTTACGAAGAGTCTAATATAACTCCCCCTCCCCGCAAGGGCTCTTGGTTCTTTCGTGAATACGTATATGGCTAGCACGGGCCCCAGCTAACGCGGTCTTCCTACATTCTTTACGTCCAGGACTGCATTTACTTATCCCGTCCCCTCCTGTCCTATCCTCACTCCTTCCACTGCCCACTGGGAAACTGATAACCTTAGCAGTTTAGTTCCACAATCCTAACCAAACAACCTAAACCCATCCAACTCTTATATTCCACAATTTGAGGGTGAGGAAGGGGTGTGGTGCTGACTACAGTTGACACAGCGGGAGGAGGGGCAAATGGGACGTTTGGATGAGCCGTACATCCACATTACCGCCACGTGGTGCTGGAATCACAGTGGGAGGACTTGTGCCCAGATCTCCAACAGTTAAAACTGCGCATAGGGGAGGAAAGTAAGGTTCATCCTCGCACGGGCAAATCATCAACTTGACGTTTACGGGTAATGTATCGACCTGAAATGCTGCAGTATCGAGACCTTTGTCTTTCTAACTCCTAGAACACTCCGAATAAAAGGCACTCGTCGTTACTCGATGTCGGCAGGTAATTTTTCATAACATTGCAACAAGAGGTCCCTCCAGAATATAATCCCCTGAACCATATTTTAGCTATTGTGTGTGTGAAATGGGAATATCACCCTGTATATCTGAAGTGAATAACGCTGTTGAATGGGTCAAAGATAACGTCAATATAAGCACTGGGGTTCTGGTGTGACCTGAACGGTCCAAACTAGCTCCACTCAGTCAACCTCATTTTTGACACGTGGAAGTCTTCCATGAGGGGCCTCTCATAGGGACTCAGTTGTCCACCGTCGCCTATGTATTGATCATACGTGGCTAACAAACGGCTTTCTTCTACGTTGTGAGGACTGACCCAACTATCACAGTGATGCTCTCTTGTCAGTGGTCCATATCTTGTTGGACTGTTGTCTTTTAGATCCATATGGCAGTCTTTCAGTGTACCTGATACGCGCCCTTTAAGTCTTGGTGACGATACCTCAACGACTGAATGTGTTTTACGTTTCATCGGTGCATGTGGGTTTCATCATTTCATTTAGTAGTGGGCATCTTAGCCTCATCTGTCACGATCTCACCCCTCAAACAGTATTAATCCTCTGCTTTTGTATTGTCTCTGGGCGTTTTCATGTGTGCACAAATGGCCGGCTCTTCCTTTATTATCTTTCTGTAAGCCAACCACAGTTTAATGCTCTACTGTTCTAGTTAAGCCAATCAATTGCACTACTCTCTCTATTTTAATCATCTTGGGTGTTTTCACTGTAGCGCGCGTTGCCGCTCTGAACACCTTGGGGGGGGGGGGTTATTTTCCTTTGAGTGCTGAGCATTATTTTATTTTTATATTATTAATATAATTATACAGATGTTTGCTGGTTGCGTCATTGTTAGGAACAGGGGACGGATGAGCCTGCCTGCTCATTACCCTCATAAAACCACAATAACAACAATAAAAAGAAACATGTGGACATAATCAATTTATGTATCTTCGCGTGGGTGCCAGCACCTGTTCATCGTTCAACAACGACGTCCAGTTTTTAACACGGTAGTTTCCTTCAAATGTAGGTCACTTATTAATCATCATGTAAGAGACACGATAGTTTCCTTCAAATGTATCTCACTTATATTACTGATCACCATTTAAGAGAGCTCGTCCTGTTGGTTACTGGCCGGATAATCGTTTTTGCGGTTGGTTTGGACAGCTAATGTGTACTATATCTGTTATTTGAGAAGAGACAGTAAATTAAATTTGTTTTGCTTGAAAAGAAAAAATTAACGAATTGTAATGATCTTAATTTCATTGTTAGAATAATATGCTCCGATTTTTATTTCTGTGTGGCTTGTAAACTAATTCGAACTGCAATTGTCGGTATAGCACACAGAATGTAGTTTATTATTATTTAACTGGAAAAGTATGAGAGGTCCTGTAACGTTCAACAGCATTCCACTAAAAATGTACGCTGACAAAATCTATCTATCTATCTATCTATATATATATATATATATATATATATATATATATATATATATATATATATATATATATATAGTTAGAGGTCAGGCTGCATTGAGAAGGAATACAATCTCTAATGGACGTACAATGTACGTCAGTACACATACGTAGCTGCCAACAGGCATTCAGGACTTGCTACATATTGGCTAAAAACCATGTACACAATGCATCAGCATGGTATCAGATCATAGGTTACTATTATAAACGAAAATGTAAATCATAAATTAAAGCCATGACACCAAAGTACCATTCAAACGGTTAACACGACAGAAACGGATTACAAACAGCGCTCACCTGAATTATTACACTGATAATTTTAATAGCTAAAATGAGACGATTCCTGAATGAGATTAATACAATGTATCGAGCGAATGCTTATCGTTAACTGCCATTTGACGTGGCCGATAACTGTAGGTACTTGGATAGTAAAAGCGGGTAAAACGCTTCTGGTAATAAAAGAGAATATGTTCACGTCATGCAAAGGTGGGTAACGTGCCGCATACGTGTTCGGGACAGACCATGATGGTTATATGTGGTGGCACAAATAACGAACACTACAATACCATTGCCAGTGCTATAATGCTTCTGACGAAATCTGTGCCGCTAACGGCAATATTCTGCGGTCTCGTGTAGGATTCACGGAACACACAGCAAGAAACATCCGACCTGTTTGCTTCGGTCAGTTCCATCCACTTTTAACTCTACACAGTTCCCTTTGTCGGGGTTTACCATTTCAAACAAATTAAGTACTGCAGATTGGTCAAATAAGGTCCGCTACCGGATACAATGGCGGATGTAAGTATACTACTCTTAAACAATAAACCGCGTTTCGGTATTTTAAGCATTAGTGATTACGGAGACTAAAAGAGAATACTTAATGTCTCAAAGAGATTTACGCGACAGTTTTCAATTAAACACGTAATGGGCACAAACTGAATTAGTTTTACGTTCTCTAGTCATAGGGTGGGTTTTAGATTAGTGTGAACACCGTCTCTCAGAGGAACGTCCTCGTCTTTTTCTCAATGTCGTTAATATTAGTTCCTTCCACATCCAATAATAATGAAGATTGAAGTTTTGCTTCCATTCAGGTTCTCATATTGATGTAAAACTGAATATTAAAGATAGTACCACCATTATTTTTGCATGTACACAATTGTTTTCCTTTAATGGCGAATCGTGTTTTACCACAGTTGCAGCAACATTAGTGAGTTGTTTTCATTTACTTTCCCTTTGTTTACTTTGAGTGGCTTCTGTCGCTACCAGCTGAATTCATCCACAGGCGTAAATTATTACCCCATTCTCATTATTGCTTTATTTTGCTTTTCTGATTTCTGTCTTTGTATTCTCTTGCTTGCCAAACGTGTTTATGCAGTGAAAAGGCTGCGAAGCTACAGCAACGTAACAAAAGTTTATGTTCACGAATAAGCAGCCGAAAGCGTCGTTACAACTACACGCATTAAAAAAAGTTTGGTGCAAAATAAAAACCAGCCATACCTCAGAGGAACAAAATACATCAATGATGACATAGGGTATTAATTTACACATGCGACTAATTGTGATTGGCGGCCTCTTAACACATACAGTATAAATAAAAGTAAAAGGAAAGTATAATTGGTATATTTGCTTTCCACTTTGTCATTTAGCACAAGGTCACCATGAATGAAGATTTTTAATTCTTCATAGAGGTCTATTAGATGCCTCTTGTCTATTTTATGCATTATTTGAAGATCACAATATTCTGGAATGGATGACCTATCTTTTTTATATGGATAGCTACTGCTGATTTGCTAAAGTTATTGGTGTGGTAGACATTTATGCGTTCATTGTATCTTGTCTTGAACTCTCTTCCTGTTTGGCCTACATACATGGCATTCCAGGTGTTGCATACTTTTTTGTTGATGCCTGAGTGTGTGTGTTTATCTGTTAGTATGTTTACATTGTGTCGCAGTGAGTGTTGTAATTTATTATGTGTTTTGAAGACTATGTTGATGTTGTGTGGACTGAAAATGTTTGCTATTTTGTAGGATAGTTTGCCAATGAAGGGAATGCATGCTGTGGGTTTATGTTTTGCTTTCTGTGTGGGAATTGCTTTATTTTTGGTTCTGCTTTTTTGTGCGAGGTTTTCAAACAGTGTATCATCATATCCATTTGCTGCAGCGATTTTTTTGATGATACTGAATACTTTAAGTTTTGCATTGTTCTCCATTGTTGTGTTGTTGGCTCTATTAACAAATGCTCTGTATGCAGCATGCTTGTGTGTTGTCGGATGAGTTTTGTATAGTGGAATCTGATGTTGATTTTGTGTAAACTTCGAAGGTGTGTGCGCTTTTTTACTTTACTAATAGTAAAGTGGAACACGGCGGGTTTCATCCGACAACTTTCTCTGCGCTAATCCGAGACACTCCAAGCAGCACGGCTTGCCCCAGCCACAGAATAAGGAGTATACAGAAAGGAAACTCCCGCTGCAGTCTGTCGTCCAAAATTTAGTGCGCATGCGCGGAATCGGCCATCTTGAAAAGCAGTAAACGCGTGATCACTCCCTACTTTGTAGCGTGGTAATGCGCCGTCTTTGTTTGTTAATTGTGTATTTTAACTGCCTGAATCGCATAAACATAAACAAGTATTTAGTACCGTGCAGTGCAGTGGAAAGAAAGAACTGTGTGTCAGTAGTTGGAGCTGTTCCGTTTTTATTATGAGTAGCAATAAAAAGAAAAGACGGCCGCTGGTGCTCAGCACCTAATTGCCGCAATAATTCTCATACAAATATGGATATAAGCTTCTTCACCTTGCCAAAAGATGCTGAGCGATGAGTGAACGTCGCTATATGTGTAGTAAAAATTAAATGTTATCAGTTTCGAATGAGAGCAATGTGTGCATAATTATTAAAAGTAGCCGGTTGAACATGTCAACTATAGAGCAGGTACTGTATTAATTTTGCTGCGAGTGATACGAGCAGTAATAACATTTACTCTGTACCCCGTGAAAAATATTAACGCAATTCTACACTTCATTGTTCATTTGTTGCCAACATAAGCACTGGAGTCCGGCGAGAAGCGTCGTAAAATTTTGCCAAAGTAGCCTTGCTTCTTCTCTTGACGGTAAGTTTTGCTGTTGCTATTGCTGCAGCAGTTCAACAGCATCGAAATGTCGAAGTACATTTATATTCTATAATTATAAGTTGCAGGGAATAATATAAAATGAAAGACAAAGAATAGTGCGAAAGTAGGCAGGTAAAATTTTACTTTCGGCATTGGAGGCATTGTGTGCTATGTTGGCAACGAATGCTTTTCGGATACTCAAACAAATAGATTAAGCGGAATAATTATTTTATGCCGTTCCTGCTCTACGGTTGACAGATTCTTCTATATGCCCTTCTCCGATCTACATCTACATCTACATCTACATGTAAATTAATTATCCTCCTAAAGCAAATACAACTTTTCCAACATTAAAACACAACTACATCACTGCCATAAGTAAAATATAACATATAGGTATGTTTTAAAGGCAATATTTATTTCCAGTGCTAAGAAATGGACTGTGAATTCAAGGAGAGCTGATTTTCTTAAAAATGATAATACTTAAATAAAAACTGTAAAATAGATGAGAGCATAATGAAAAGCCGTTTCCTTTCGTAAAAGTCGGTGAGATTATCTGCAGTTCTTAAAAAGTCCATTTCCAGCCATAGTACTAAGTGGCTGTAGTTCCGCGTTTACTGCTTTTCAATATGGCGTCGAGCGCAACGCTTGGTAACATACAGATCAAAGGCGCCGCCCCCAGCTTTCCCTTCTGTATGCTCCCTATTCTGTGCCCCAGCGTCCTCGCGGCGACCACCACACACAGCCCGAGCCTATCGAAATGTGCTTTCTGAAGACTGGCGCACCGCCGTCCCTGCTGTCGGACCAACCAGAGTCGCGAAATTCCCAGTGATTTTCTGCAACTTCGCGACTGCAGCGCTGCCAGGTGGCTGGGTCGTAAAAACACACCGCGAAACGACTGACTAATGAATCTGTATTTGGACTGAAGCAGAACTTTCAAAATAACTTCGTATTCACGATCTTTTGTGGCGCTATAAATTGTAGCAACTATCAAGAATATAATTCGTAAATCTCTCATTTGCAAAGGATTCTCACAATTAACAGACTAATTTTATGAATAACAAGTGTTCGTTTACGGTGGTTAGTTATTCTTTTAGGCATATAAGTAAATCTTTAACAATTCATTCACGTTCCAAACTTATGCTCTTAATCAGAATCGCAAATACTTGACCACTGTTTCCTAATATTACTGTTGAATAAAAGTAATGTCTGAATGCCTGCTTAAGTTGGTACTTCACCTTCACAAAAATGATAACCCTGTATACCAACATATTTTGGCGGTTACCTACTAGTTTTATAAAGTGAATACGTAGCTAGAAACAAATTATATGTGCATATATAAACTGTTAATGTTAGAACGTCACATTGTTGAAGATATTCAGTTTGATACCTGTAGCTAAAAAATTATGATAGGTACACGAAAGGCACAGAAGCTAGGACAAGGTGAAAAGATGGTTTAAACGACGATGTCGAACCTAGTCCCATAGAATGTAACAATCGTGTGTACTTTTGAAAATATTACGATGTCTGAAATTTGCTAAAACAAAACTCGTGCAACATGTCAATACGCAATGAGCACGCGAATATAATCATAATCAGTTCCTTTTATATACTTCAGCACATCAGGTTGCAATTCATTTCTGCTTTCAAAAGGTTTTGGACGATATTAATATGACTCGGGTATTGTGAACTGAATGAATTGCACTGCACAGACAGTTTGTTAAATTATAGACAGCCATTAACTGAAGAAGTGATATTACTTCAATGACGTTTTCGTATTTGTATTAGACAGTTCACATCAACGTTCAGTGACCAGCAAATATGAAAGTAACAGCATTAAAAACGGCAACTTCTCAGTTTGCATCAAGTCATTCCGCTGTTATTCCGTACTAGCCGCTTGGAGCGCCAGTATCCCTTCGGCTGCAATTTTTTTTCCCTAGAGAGTTCTCTTCAAAGTAGCCACCTTTGGCTTCAACCGCTGATATGCCGCCATTCCTCGAGCGGTCTGATCCAGCGGTGATAAACTTTGGTAACAGGCCGTGAGCTAACTACTCTTCACAAGCGATCCCGAAGCAGTTCAGCCAGATTACAGTGGGGGGACTGAAGCGGCCAGATCATACATTTCGGTTCCTTATTTTTTTTTATTTATTTCCCAAATTCTCACTGCACATTCTTAATGTGTGTTTAGGGTCTTTGTCTTGCTATAGGATGAATCCTTTGTCAATCGAACTTCGTCCTCGAGGGTTTACATTTTACTGTACCTTTTACTGTTCCTTTTTCTTAGTTGTTCGGTATATCTGCAGAAGATCACCAACCTTACCGCCTCCAAAACACCAAAAGACCATGTGGGAACATCTTTTATGCCTTAGCTTAGGGGATACACGCTGTTTTAACATTTGTTCACCTGTCAACTGACGAACAAACTTGCGTCGCTTAGTGCCGTAAACCTCAAATTTGGATTCGTTGGTGAAAAGTACCTTTCCCAATGATTTATTGCTTAACTTGCATGTTGTCTTGACCAATATAGCTTCTTTTGTCCTATTACTAACCGCCAGGAGGTTCCCTAGCTGAGGACGTCTCTTCACGGTACTTACTCTCACTGGATTTTACCTATTATGGTTGAGTTATGCTGCTAAAACTAGTGCTGTTTTGAAGCTATCAGCTATCGCATTTACTTGTGACTACTATATATTTATCACTGAATTGACTTTTATTATTGAATCTATCATTACTGGTGAAGTGACTTTTGGTATCCACTTTCGATGTTGGTCTATATTCTGGTCAGTATCCACAAGCCTCCGCAAGGTAAAATGGACAAATCGCAACGATATACGTACTTGACGAGGTATTTGTTGCAAAGAAAGACTTGTTGCATGTAAAGATAACATTGCAGAAAGTTTTTAGGTTGAAAGCTCCCTTTGCTATATAGTGCATAACTACATGCCCCTTTCTTACCTGTAAACGTTTTTACATTTTTATGTAGATTTGTGGACTCCTTTTGAACGATTGCATTCTTAAATACGCGGAATACAAGTCTTATAAGATATTTTCAGCAGTAAAAGGGTGAAAAATTATAGCAAATTCGAATCTGAACCTGAGAGCCAGTTTTTTAAAGTCTTACTTTCATGGCGTTCGAAAATATTAAGCAACTTAGTAGCTCTACAGTCACTTTGAAATTCTGAGTCTATAAATTCCCTCTACAATTTCTCTCGGAAGATATGTCATCCTCCTTCCAGCGATACCATCTCTGCAACATTCACGTGTTGATTGAACCTACAAGTAAAAAATCTAGCAGTGCACATCTGAATTGCTTCTGTGTCTTCATTTAAGCCGATTTGGTGGTAGCACTAAATGGGCCGTACTAGGATTCTATCGTGGTCTCCTTTATAGTTGAGTGAAGCAGAAAACTAAGTCGATCATCCACCTTCTCTACGACTGCACTTACGCGCTCGATCCACTTCATATCGGTCTGCTACGTTACGTCTAGACTTTTCATCGACGCGACTATGTCAAGCAGTACAAAACTAATTCTGTATTTAAACTTTTTGCTTTTCCTACTCATCTGTATTACATTAATTTTCTTTGCACTTACACCTAGACGCTATTCTTTTGCAACAGTTAATTTTCTTTAAGTCTTTTTAAAGTTCTTTGATGATACTGATCATTATTTAATCTGTAGTGAAATTGGTTTTGTGAGGCCAAAAGAGCAGAAAGTCAGGTCCATGTGTAGAAGTATAAGGGTGGAGAAGCTTCAAGACAAGAAAATTAGGCACAAATACCTAACAATGAACTCGGAATGGTACCAGTTAGTTGAAAGTAATGATTTACAGTCACTGGAAGAGGAATGGTCAAGGTACAGGGACACACTACTGGAAGCAGCTAGAGAATGTCTCGGAACAGTAGTGTGTAAAGGCAGGAAGAAGCAGACAGCTTGGTGGAATGACACAGTCAAGGCAGCCTGTAAAAAGAAAAATAAGGCATTTCAAAAATAGCTCCATACTGGAAATCAGGCAGACAGAGAAAGTTATGTTGAAGAAAGAAACAAAGCCAAACGGATAATAGCAGACTGCAAGCAGAGACTTTGGAAATAAGCTAGAAACTCTGGGTCAAACCGAGGGAAAACAATTTTGGAGCGTAATTAGCAATCTTCGAAAGGGAGGGAAGAAGGAATTAACAAGTATTTTGGACAGGTCAGGAAAGCTGCTAGTCGTCTGTGGATGCCTTGAGCAGATGGAGGGAATATTTTGAAGAATTGCTCAATGTAGGTGAAACGTTCAATGATGTATCAGATTTTCAGGTAGAATGGGATAGGAACGTCGATGGAAACAGGATTTCATGTGAGGAAGTGGAGAAAATGGACAGTAGATTACAGAGCAATAAAGCGGCTGGGATGGATGAAATTAAGCCGGAACTCGTCAAATAAAGTGGAATATCAGGTCTCAGATGGTTACACAGGATAATTGAGAAGGCGTGAGAATCGGGACAGGTTCCGTCTGACTGGACGAAAGCGGTAATCACGCCAATTTTCAAACATGGAAACAGAAAAGGTTGTAATAATTTTCGAGGTATCTCTTTAATTAGCGCTGTAGGCAAAATATTCTCAGGTATTGTTGAAAGAAGAGTGCGAGTATTAATTGAGTTCAAGTTAGATGAAAATCAGTGTGGGTTATTTTGTGTCCCAGCCTCGTCGCCGCTTTTGTGTCTCGTCCGCCGCTTGTCGTAGGTGTCGGTGGCCGAGTAGAAAGAGACCGACACAGGAATAAAGGATGCACGCGTGTGCAGGTACGGAGGTGACCAGCCAGTGGGACAGCAGAAACTAGAAACACTAGAGTAAATTAGAACGAGATATATACTTCATAGAGACTTAGTAATACTTAACTTTTACACAGTTCATTACTGCAGAATGCTGATACATAGTTGAAGTAGATAGAGGCCTGCCTACCGATGATTCCTAATGCCTATCCGATAGCCAAGTCTTAACTGGTGCCTATCTGATTCCCAAGTGGCCGATGCAGCAGTCGTGGCCACGAGCGGAGTTGTAGCAGAGGGCGCTCGCGGTTGACGTCATAAGAAAGCCGCGCCGTGCGTGCATGGTGGCGCGCGGCGAAAGTATGTGGTGCGCACTTTATACTTGTGCGACACCACAGGTTTAGGCATCTTAGAGGCTGTCAGGACCAGATCTTTAGCTTACGGCAGGTAATAGAAAAGTACTATGAGTCGAACAGGGAATTGTATCTACGTTTTAATAAATCCAGAAAAGACTGATGACCGTGTTCATAGGAGGAAGCTACTGTCAATTCTACAAGAGGCAAACGTCTTCAGGCAATTAAAGGGCTTTACGTAGACTGTCAGGCAGCAGTTGGAGTAGATGGCAAATTAAGGGTAGTTTCAGGGGTAAGACAAGGCTGTAACCTGTCAACACTGTTGTTCATACTATTCATGGATCATATGTTGAAAACAGTAGACTGGCAGGGAGGGATTAAAATGGGTCAAAACAAAATAAGCAGTCTCGCATATGCGGATGACTTAGTTGTAATGGCAGATTCGATTGAAAGGTTGCACACTAATATTTCAGAGCTCGATCAGAGGTGCAAGGATTATGATATGAAGATCAGCTTCTCCAAAACGAAATTAATATATCTGGGAAAGAGATTTCAACAGATTGAGTGCCAAATAGGAGGAACAATGTTAGAAGATCCGTTAATTTACCTTTCTTGTAAACAAGAGTTACCAGTGCTTTTTTCAGTCACTTGGGATTTCACTCTGGCCCAAAGATTCGCGATATTGCCAGTGGCGGTAAGTACAACCGAGTCTGCATTCCATCTAGACCTGCCGGGTTATTTGGCTGCAACTCTCTCAGCCGGTTCTCGACGCCAGCAATGCCTGTTACCGTGTACTCCATCCCGGCGTTTGTGCGGTAGTTAAAAGGCGGTATGTTCGTATGACCCTCTAGTTTCCACGTGTTCGACCACATTTAGCTCATAATGCTGAAGACTTCTTCTTCACCCATCGCCCTATACTGACTTCCTTAGTCTCCCTCTTCTCTGTGTCCATTACCAATCGAACACATCCGGACGATGGTGGCGGGATAACTGGGCGGGATCGACCAACAGCTGCTGCAACAGATCACCTTTGGTAAAGCGTAAAAGGAGCATGAGCTGGATTACTTCTGATATAAATTTAGAGACTCCGGCTGTTGCGGACAACAATGGCTGCAACATTCAAAACTAATTTCATCATTTCCGTAATTTCCCACTGAGCTGTATTTTCAATCATATGATCTTTATACAACATGTTATACGCAAAGTAAATTTGCATTTACGATGGTCATCACTGCGAGTTTGACGAAAGAAAGTGTACACCACGAGTGTATGATATTACAAAAGTTCGTTGTCGGCTACATTCAGTTGTCGTTGGTATATTGATCATATCAGGGGATATAGATTTCGGATAATGACAACACAAAGACGATTATTTTGCTGGACGCCATGGACATGGTTGCAGACGCTTGTCACTGTTAGTGTCTGGCTGGGGGCCGTGCACGAATGGCCGAGAGCTTGAGGCGACCGCTCTCGGTAAGCCGGGGACACGGGTTCGAGCCCCGGCCCAACACAAATGTTCACGTGCCACAGAACGACGATTTATCTTTAGCACAACAGCAAAAGTGGAAAAATTTAACAATTTCTTTGTGTCTGTCTAAGTATTTACCACAGTTTGTTGAAAGTCTGTTCCACTGGAACAAATAATTTATAGGGTAAATCAAGGGGCGTTAAATAACATTTTTCTATATGTCGATATTCTCTGTTTCAATTACGGGTCATATAATGAAAAAAAAAACTGCAGTGGCCCATCTCTCCAATAGGTGTATGATGAGATGGAGCGATTAGTGAGAGAGATGGAGCACGTAAGGAGTAGCTACACGTGAAGAAAACTGTCAATGAAAATTACATATATTTATTGCATTATGTGGTAATGAGTACACTAAAAGATTTTAGTCCAGAACAATTTTACTTTAAATCATGTGTGAACACTGGTTTTGTTAGTTTCGTTTAAGAAAAAAAGAAACCATTCCTTTTCTTTCCTACCACAGCCATCGCGAACACGATTTAGACTGAATCTAGTCGTCTTTTTTAATAGTTTCGTAATAGATTTCAAACCATGCCACATATTCATCTTCATCCCATTCATGAACGCTATTTTTGTCATCTTCTACAAAGCTTCAAATTTTCAGCTTTCTGCATCTGATGAATACGTTGAACTATTTGTAGCATTTTTTGTTTTTCTCTTCTTGGGCCTTTTTTCCCTTCCCAAGTACTTTGCTTTGCTGATGTATTTGTACCCTTTTTCTTCTTTTGTCTTTCTTTTCTCAGCCTACATTTCCTTTACAAGTTCGACAATTGTAGCAGAGTATAGCCATAACACACAGTTGTTGCCTCCTCCTTGAAATTCGTTGATTTGTCAATAGAGAAAACGGTTTATAATTATTTCAGAAGTATTGTCGGTGTTCTCTTAGCCCTCGGAGTAGTTGGTTTTGCAGTGGTATACGTGGTAATCTCAGATTTCGTAGGATTGGTGCTTCACATTGTGTCGGCGGATGAATTAAGGTCTTCTATGGGCTTCGGGTCACTAGGTTTACTGATAAGCTGTGGAGTGATTCGATGGCTTGTTCGTGTCAATCTGCTTCTTCATTTATTGGCGCAGATGCATCTTCCAACAAAATAGAATAGTCAGCAACTGCAGGAATATTATTCAATCAGCTTTTAGAATATAAATGAAATTTCCCTTGTCAGAATAAATTTAATTGTGGTTAATGTCTTTAACATAGTAAACGCGTCGTCCATCTCTTCCAATTAACACTGGTCTGTCTCCCATGATTGTGCGCGCCGGCACAATTGTTACGTTTGAGGTAAAAAAAAAACACCATTAAAAGATAAAGAAATGCTATGCTTCAAGTTGTGTTTTACAATTAAAAATAGGTAACTGCATGATAAATCTTTTCGGCTTTTCAGAGCAGAACAGAACTAAGACGACAATGACAGTAAACATTTTGCACTACATTCCGTTTCAGAATAGTTTACTCGCAAATGCAGTGTTGCTCTCTGTCGGTGGATTTATGGTATACGTCACTGGTTTGTTGTTATGTAATCGTGACTATGACAAACAATATATATATATATATATATATATATATATATATATATATATATATATATATATATATATATATATATATATATATTTCTTTGTTTGTCATAGTCATAGTCATAGTCACAGTCACGACCACAATTATCTTTATGTGTATGTGCGTGTATCTACGTGTTACGTGTTCACACAAATGCACATTAGTTCTTATGTGTTTACATGTGCATACAGATACGACGTTTCCAGCTAAGCGCCAGAAAACGATCTGTACCCCGCGTATGGATAGTCACAAAATTAGCTGAAAAAAAAAATAATAACGACAGTGTGAAATGGCTGCAGGGTCCTCGATAGATCTCACTTCTAGCTGTTCGCTGGGCAGAATGTCGCAGGACTTTTCTGCAACATTTTTTTATGATTAGATGAGGGTTTCGTAAAGTCCTTTCTTTCTGAATTCTCACCTTTATCATCGCGACGAAGGAATCTTCTTTCTTGATGCTATCGTTTAGAACAGAAACACTTAATACGAATTTATGTCTGAGTCGTATTACATTTACTTTCATACCACTGATACACAATCAAATAACAGCTTTCCTCTTAAAGTAACGAAAAAAAAATCCAAAGATTACCTGACACAGTCGCGTCTGGAGGCGATCTAATCGTTTTATAGTTTTCAAAATGACAATGCAAGACCGCACACTAACAATTTATTAAATGACGACCGGTTTCGGTGCACTATGTCACCATCATCTGGTCACATATCTGTTACAATCTGGTCATCTTGTTAAAATAAATTGGGTAAAAAATAACACGTGCAACATTGAAGTTAGTCACTATATAAAAAATACATATGTTAAAAACATGACAGCTTACAAAATACTCATGTATTTTTTATATAGTGACTAATAGTAATGTTGCACTTGTTATTTCATATCCATTTTTTTTTAAAGAAGATGATCAGATTGTAACATATATGTGACCAGATGATGGTGACCCAATGCACCGAAACCGGTCGTCATTTAATAAATTGTTAGTGTGTGATTTTGGCTTGTCATTTTGAAATCTATGAAAAAAAATCGAGACTAATCCCCATCAAGACCACAAACAGACCAGAGAGCGAGAATAAAGAAAATCGCGGCGGAGAGTAATAAAATAATCTCTTTGGTACGATAGCGAAGCGCGCGGTTTCTCGCCGTGAAGGTTCAAGTCCTACCTGGGGCATGGATGTGTGTGTTTGTCCTTAGGTTAGTTTACCTAGTTTTAAGTAGTTTGTAAGCTACGGACTGATGATCACGCAGTTTGGTCCGATAGATTTACAAACATTCGAAACATTTGGTATGATAGCACTATACTCTGGTAGATGCTTGCGAATCACTGTATTTTACCCATCCGTCGATGTCCAGAATTCCACTACACCGTCATACACAGTGGTCTGCGTTACACTAATATTCTCTTACCGTATCATATATCCCCATATGGCACGTGCCTACGGGAACACTTTGCCATTGATACCGTTTTAAAATCTGTCCGTCGCATCAGGAGAGACTACTTTTATCGGATCTGATTTTCCGGCAGATGGCTCTAATAAAGGTTAGAGGCAAGTGGAGAGCCCTACTGTGCACAGTGACTCTTCAGCTGGGGCGGCGGTGCGTCAGTGCCAGCGAGGCCCGCAGATTGCGTCTCCCGCTCTGTCCGTGCCAGGGGCGGCGCCCGCGGCAGTCCGAGTGGATCGAGAGAGCGCCGGATCGAATTCTAATTCGAGCATCATCGGACGGCTAGTCGATCCGGCGCCCTGGAAAAGACCGCCGGAGGGCGGGAGGGAGGGAGGGAGGGAGGGGTTAATCCCGGGGGGCGACTCCTGATCCGCCACGGCTGGGCCGCGCGCCAAATCGCCCCCCTCCCCCCACCCCCGCTGTAATTGAAACACCCGCCGACCCGCCACTCGATTCGTCCGGCCCAGGTCCTACCTGCGGGATCGCTCCGACTGGCCCTCCCTGTCGGCACACCCTTACACCACTTGACGTACCTACTTCCTTATTCCTTGTCGAAGACGGTGAGCTGCTATTACTATCTAAAGTGTAGGATGTTTCAGGACAACTAAAGTTTTCTCAACGTCTTTCGCTACCACCTTTAAACAACCTCGTATTCATTCCGAAACAATTTGTAAATCGGTAGCACTGAATCGTCAGTTTATTACTCTAGATTACAACTACACTAAAAGCTGGTTCCATTCCAGAATGGATGGATAGGATAATGTGATTAGATTAGATTAGATGTTCTTTTCGTTCCAGTAAATCCGAATTGAGAGAATCCTCTTGGATGTAGAACATGTCAGAACATAATACACAATATATACTTACAAAAAGATAGCATATGTGTTAATATACCTTGCACAGATCCCAAATGTAATTGCCCTTGTGAATGTGAAATTGGTCAGAAAAAAAAACAATTATCTTAGGAAAGTTTACATTTTAAAGGACATAAAACTTCTACCACTTGACGTAACTAATCCCCCTCCTTATCCCTCGTCGAAGACGGTGAGCTGCTATTAGTATCTAAAGTGCAGTATGTTTCAGATCAACTAAAATTTTATCAACGTCTTTCGCTACCATGTCTAAACAACCTCGTATTCATTTCGTAACAATTTGCAAATCGGTAGCACTGAATCGTCAGTTTATTACTGTAGCTTACAACCACACTAAAATCTGGTTCCATTCCATGATGGATGGATAGGATGACGTGATTAGATTAGATGTACTTTTCGTTCCAGTAGATCGGAATTGAGAGAATCCTCTTGGATGTAGAACATGTCAGAACAAAATACACAATATATACTTACAAATAGAGAGCATATGTGTTAATATACCTCCCACAGATTCCAAATATAATTTCCCTTGTGGATGTGAAATTGGTCAGGAAAAAACAATTATCTTAGGAATATTTACATTTTGAAGGACATAAAACTTACACCACTTGACGACTCCCCCTCCTTATCTCTCGTCGAAGACGGTGAGCTGTTATTACTATCATAAGTGCAGGATGTTTCAGAACAACTAAAATTTTCTCTACGTGTTACGCTACCATCTCTAAATAACCTAGTACTCGTTCCGTAACAATTTGCAAATTGGTACCACTGAATCGTCAGTTTATTACTGTAGATTACAACTACAGTAAAAACTGGTCCCATTCCAGAATGGATGGATAGGATGATGTGATTAGATTAGATGTACTTTTCGTTCCAGTAGATCGGAATTAAGGGAATTCTCTTTGATGTTGAACATGTCAGAACAAAATACACAATATATACTTACAAATAGAGAGCATATGTGTTAATATACCTTCCACAGATCCCAAATGTAATGGCCCTTGTGGATGTGAAATTGGTCAGGAAAAACAATTATCTTAGGAATGTTTACGTTTTAAATGACATAAAACTGACACCACTTGACGTACCTACTCCCCGTCCTTATCCCTCGTCGAAGACGGTGAACTCTTATTACTATCTAAAGTGCAGGACGTTTGAGAACAACTAAAATTTTGTCAACGTATTTCGCTACCATCTCTAAACAAGCTTGTATTCATTCCGTAACAATTTGCAAATTGGTACCAGTGAATCGTCAGTTTATTACTGTAGATTACAACGACACTAAAAACTGGTCCCATTCCAGGACGGATGGATAGGTTGATGTGATTAGATTAGATGTACTTTTCGTTCCAGTAGATCTGAATTGAGGGAATCCTCTTGGATGTAGGACATGTCAGAACAAGGTACACAATATATACTTACAAAAAGAGAGCATATATGTTACTGTACCTTCCACAGATCCCACATGTAATTGCCCTTGTGATGTCAGATTGGTCAGGAAAAACAATTATTATTAGAATATTTACATTTTAAAGGACAAAAAACGTATTACTACTTACTAATAACTAATGTACTAGGTGCATATTAAAATTCTTATCAATTTTTACACTGATTTACAATGATCACATTACTGCACAAAACTTGTACTTGAAGTCAAACTAAACACATTATTCATATTTGTGAATATTATATACAATAACTTACATCAATTACTTCTGGTAAGAAATTCATCAATGGAGTAGAAGGACTTGGCCACCAAAAAATCCTTTAGACTGTACTTTATTGCGAGTTAAATTTTTTACGGCTGCTGACATGTTATTGAAAATATGTACTGCTGAATATTGGATACCTTTCTGAGCCAAAGTAAGTGACTTTAAATCTTTATGGAAGTTATTTTTGTTTCTAGTATTGATCCCATAGACTGAGCTATGGGTTTGGAAAAAAATCATAATAAAAGATATATTTTTAACTAAAAATTTCATTAGAAAATAAGTGTATTGGGAAGCAGTAGTAAGTACCCCTAGATCCTTAAATAGCCATCTACATGACGTTCTTGTGTTGATACCACACATGACCCGTAACGCACGTTTATGTGCTCTGAAAACTTTTGCTTGGCATCATGAGTTGCCCCAGAAAATGATCCTGTATGACATTGTGGAGTAAAAGTGTGCATAACATGCTGGTTTTTTTATTTTTATATCTTCTATATCTGACACATTCGCATAGCAAGCAGGGCCTTGTTTAGGCGCTTCGGCAGTTCAGTGGTATGCCCCTCCAAGTTAAATTTATTATCCAGCTGTAGTCCTAATAATTCGACACAGCCGGCCGCGGTGGCAGCGGGGACTGCGGCGCGCCAGTCACGGACTGCACGGCCACTACGGGGGTTCGAATCCCCCCTCGGGCATGGATATTTGTGCCGTCCTTCGTATTAGCTAGTTCGTAAGTAGTTTGTAAGTTTAGGGACTGGTGACCACGTAGTTAAGTCCCATAAGCTCTACAAACATTTGAACATTTTTTAATTCGACACTTTCAACTTCTTCTATTTCCTTGTTCAAATCAAATGTTTGTATAGCTTATGGGGCTTAACTACGGGGTCATCAGTCCCTAAACTTACCAACTACTTATGAACTACCTACGAACTAGGATGGCACAAATATCTTTGCCCGAGGGGGGGATTCGAACCTCCGACAATAGTGGCCTTGCAGACCGTGACTGGAGCGCCTCAGTCCCCTCGGCCACCGCGGCCAGCCTATTTCCTTGTTGTCATACTCTAGGCATATACTGGCAGGAAACCTTTTACATGTCCTAAAAAGCATATAGTGTGTTTTTTAAGGTTTAGCGACAGAGAATTGGCGAAGAACCATTTATTAATCTCCATGAACATTTCATTGGTTGATCATTCTAAGGCTATATTTGATTTACTATTTATTGCAATATTTGTGTCATCTGTAAATAAAACAAACTTGGCCTCCGATGAAAGGTGGGCGCACGACGGCTGGTTCCATTCCAAGCAGACGCCTAGTGCGTAAACCGCTTGTGCGGTTCTTGAAAACACGCTGTAACGGTTGCAAAAATGATCTTTTGTTAATAGTAACGCATGCACCCTGTCTCGGCATCATCAGATAATATAAAATAGATATATTTAACCGTCATGGTACATGCTTGAACCGTGTCTCGTTTAGCCATGGTGTGTGTTGGTATACACGCTGTGTTCACTGTTAGATTAATGAGCTATCGTATACAAACACTGACGTACCTTGCAGACGTCAGTTCTCATCAAAACTGTTCTACTCATTGGACACCAATCAAAGAGGAAATAAAAATAACAATGTAAAGTCATGCAAAATATTACTTTAAGCAGCACATGGTTATTTTTTAAAAGTAGTCTGTATGCTGTGTGACCGTAATTCACATTTTTTTTCTTTTCTGTAAACAGACACCAAAGATAAAATTCGGGATAATCCTATTCATTTACTGGTCAATATGTACGTACAGCTATTTACGTATTAGAGATCTACATTAGTTAGGAAATTGTTTTAACAAGTCTCACCTTCCATATATTGTAGCTTAAACAGTAATATTGATATTATCTAATTAAATATTGCACTGAACTTTAAATGACACTGCTATAAATCTGTATTTTAAGTTACAGTTTTCGTAAATCTTCAAGAACCGTACACCATCTCGTTGTAGACTGTTACTGATTGAAAATTATGCATCTGTTGCTAGTCAAACACAACCACAGTACCACAAATATTTACAAGTCTCTGGTCTTACACCATCCCGTGCAAAAAATTTTAAAACATGAGTGAGCATTATAAAAACATTCTTATTTGTCCGATTTTACGGCTCTAAACGGTTTTCTTAATACCTTTTTATCCACATTGCAAGATATTTTATCTCTGAATCTTTATGTGTCAGATTGTCGTCTTGTGTATATTATGACTTTGCCTACAAGTTTTAATAAACATAAGCTGTAATAGTCTTTAATAGTACGACAAACTAGCATCTTTTATCGTTGTAAACCTTTTTCTTTCACACCACTTCACATTACGTATTATGTTAGCCGGATGTAATTTTATAGTACTTTAATTACAATTGTTAGTAGTAATACTAGTCCTTGCATATAATTAGGATATACGCTGCAAGTAATAAATTCATTTTATTGCATAGTTCTGACTACTTAAGATCAGTATGAACACTGTCTAATTTTGTCTTTTGAGTTTTGAAGAGTCTCTCTGTTTCCTACTTTTCTCTTTTTAAGCGTTACCATCAAATTCAAAACAATAACGTTGAAGGTGATTGAGTGTCAGGAAAACAATATTAATATCCGACTAAAGGCAGGATAAAACATACAAGAAAAATATAAGCAAATGTCTTAAATGTTTCTGGCACTATTATACTACAACATAATGACAAATCCAACGAAATGTATCATTCTTCGCCCTCAGGGGCTCAGTATCAATTTGCTGTGTACGGGCTTGGTGAACGCGGGGTCCTGAGCCGTGGGATGTGTCGCACCAACAGTCCGCTACACCGTAAGCTCTGTGCGTGCGTCAACGACCATCGTTCGGCGCGACGGTGGAGTGTTGTACGTTTCAGAGCCTGGGGATCTTGGCTTTATCATTCGGGTCGCGAGGACGGTACAAACCTCTATAAAAAAAACCTCAATCTCAAGGTGTGCTACGTGCCGAGGAGATGGATGGCTGTTGAGGAACAGTCGCTAGCGAGCAACCTCTGAGGAACCCGCCGAACCATAGTTGAATAAGGCTTACCCAGGCAAGCGGGGTTCTGCCTGGGTGGACTTTTATATCACTAGCTGTTCGTGGGAACACCATGAAAAGACCACGCAACGTTGGCGGACGTACAACCGCCGTCTCTAAGCGAGGAAGAGGAGACTACAATGCCGCAGAGTATGATCCCCAAACGTTCCCTTCCCTGACTACATCAAGGGAGGAACGTCGGGCAAGATATCAGGGTGAGCCTTATGCCCCTAAATATCTTTTCAGTAGTCGCAATGATGGGGACTCCTTTAAGACTAAGCCATTGTTCTTCGTCGAAAACTTGGAGGACAAGTATGGTGAGGTGCAAGGAATGTCAAAAATGCGCTCTGGGTCGGTATTGATAACGACGTCATCCTCAGAACAGTCACGGACATTGCTAGCTGTGAGAAGCTGGGTGATGTTACCGTTAGTATAACACCGCACAAGACCTTAAACATGGTACAGGATGTCTTTCTATGAATTATTGCAGTTCGCCTTAGCTGTTTTATACGCTTTTATTGTGTTACGTACAGGGGATAATATTCCACAGAGACTTTCGTTGCAATCGGACGACGAACTGCGTGCGAATCTAGGACAGCGGGGAGTTCATTTTATTCGACGAGTCCATAGGGGCCCGCAAGGCAACAGGGTTGCCACCGGTGCCTTCATCTTGGCTTTTGATGGTGATTCATTGCCCGAGAAGGTCAAGGGGATGATCTACCGGTACGACGTAAAGCCCTACGTTCCTCCCCCTATGCGTTGTTTTAAGTGCTGGAGGTTTGGGCATATGTCCTCCCGATGTGATGCCAACCCAACATGGGTTGCGGACATCCTGTTTATCCGAACGTCCCCTGCACCCCTCCTCCAGTTTGTGTTAACTGTGGCCTAAGTCACTCCCCTTGTTCACCTGTCTGCACGGCTCTGCACCAATGGCATGGAATACAAGACCCGCGACTGATTCACCTAATCAGAGGCTAAACGAAAATATCAAAAGCTTCACCCTTTGCGCCTGGTGACCACCTATGCCACAGAAGTCTTGTCATTGTCGTCTACAGTGCCTGGTCTACAGTCTGTGCCACCTATACCAGTGGGCTCAGGCCCACCCAGCTGACCCTGCCCCCTTATCAGCTGGGGGCTATTCCTCTTCAATGGCTCCCACATTTTCCACCGTGGGAGCATCAACCCCTCAAACATTGGGTACACCGGTCCCCACCTCTCAGCTGGAGAACGACAAGACTCCGGCTCCTCTCGCTCGGAAGGGGTCCCTCGGGACAACCCCTTCCGAGGCTTCTCAGTGTGTCTCAGAGGATCCTGGTCGAAGTCCCAAGGATCCCAAACCTGCTGGTCGAAGGGTGTTCTCGCTCTTCTTCCACACTTGGCGCCACTTCCTAGAAGCCCTCCCAGCCCCTGCAGCCAAAGGGGCAGCGAGAGGAAGGAGTTAAGAAAAAGGACTCTTTAGTGGCTCTTAAAGGAACATCTACCCTCATATTCTTCATAATATGAGTTAGAGATCCTCACCTCACCTGAGGATCTCGCCTCCACCGACTCCCCATAGTCGATGCTCTTGGATTCTGTATGTTCGCATATGGCGGCAGCAGCTGAACCTATGGAATAGCCTTTTTATCTCTTATCTTTTCAGTCATGGCCTTTTATGCTAATAACAATATCATCGTCTAGTGGAATTGTAGTGGTTTTTTCACCCGTTTAGCTGAGCTATGCCAACTTCTCAGCATTTCACCTGCCTTTTGCAATGCCCTGCAAGAAATTTTGTTTCCTATGATGCGCATCCCTGCCTTACGTGGCTATAGGGGTTATTAAAGGAACTGCGCAGACTGTGACAGGGCCTCAGGTGGAGTATGCACCTACGTCCTTAACTCCGTTTAGAGTGAAGCTGTTGCACTGCAGACGCCTCTGGAAGCCGTAGCTGTCAGGGTAAGGGCTGCAGTGGACATTACCATCTGTAACGTCTACCTCCCTCCTTATGGTGAAGTCCCACAACATATCCTGGCTACACTGGTAGCACAACTACCCCCACCTTACCTTTTATTGGATGATTTCAACGCCCATAACCCATTGTGGGATGGTACCATGATTACCGGCCGTGGCCGAGATGTCGAGTCATTGACATCAACTCGACCTCTGCCTTTTAAACAATGGTGTTCCCACACATTTTAGCGTGGCACATGGTACTTACTCGGCCATCGACCTTTCAGTGTGTAGCCTTATCCTCTTCCCCTCTATCCACTAGAGTGTACATGATGTTTTTTTGTGGTAGTGACGACTTCCCGATTTTCTTGTCACTACCCCCACGTCGGGCCCCAGAACGCCCGGCTCAATGGGCGCAGGATAAGGCTGATTGGGACGTTTTTACTTCTGATACCACAGTTGGTTCTCCTACGCACTCCGATACACATGCGGTAATCGACAGCGTTATCTCAGCCATTATTTCTGCGGATGATCGTGCAATCCCTCACTCATCAGGATCCGTCCGGCGGCGGACAGTGCGCAGGTGGTCGCCGGAGATTGCTGAGGCGATTAGAGAGCGCGAGCTCTGCAGCGCCAGAAGCGGCACCCATCTAAGGAGAACCCTATCGCTTTTAAACGGTCTCAAGCCCGAGCGCGACAGTTGATTCAACGAGGCAAACTGGAGTATCGGGAAAGGTATGTGTCTACCATTGGATCACGTAACTCTCCATCCCAGGTGTGCGCGAAGATCAGACGTATGTATGGATCGGTGTCCTCCTAGTGTGCCTGGCATTTCCGTGAATGAAGCAGTTTGTACAAATCCAGATGCAGTTGCTGTATAGCTGTACTGTTTGCTGAGCGGTACGCTCAGAGTTCTGCGTCCGCGGCCTACCCAAGGGGTAGTGAGCGGGAGGAAAGGCAGCGCTTATCCTTCACGACTCGCCGCTCAGAACTGTACAATGCTCCATTCAGCGACTGGGAAATCCTCAGTGCCCTGGCACACTGACACAGACCCTGGCCAGATCGTGTCCATAATCAGATGCTGAAACACCTATCACCCAAGTCTCAGCGTAACGTTCTGGCTATCTTCAATCACATCTAGAGTTCTGGTACTTTCCCATCACAATGGTGAGAGAGTCTTAGAGTCCCAGTGATCAAACCTGGTAAACAGCCGCATGAGTTGAACAACTACCGACCAATCAGCCTCACAAACGTTCTTTGTAAATTGCTGGAGCGTATGGTGAGTTGACGATTGTTCTGGCTTCTTGAGTCCACGGGTCACCTAACTCCGTGCCAGGGTGGTTTCCGGAAGGGGCGCTCAGCTGTGGATAACCTGGTCTACCTTGAGTCAGCCATATGGACAGCCTTCTCTCGCCGCCAATATCTGGTGGTAGTTTTCTTAGTCTTAACTAAGGCATATGACAACACCTGGAGAAATCACTTCCTCACAACATTACATGGGTGGGATCTCCGGGGCGCGCTTCCTATTTTTATCCGGAATTTTTTATCTTTGCGTACGTTTCGTGTCAACGTCGTGGCCTTTTTGCATGTACGGGAACATAGGGTGCCCCAGGGCTTTGTCCTAAGTGTTCCTCTGTTTTCAGTGGCAATATATGGTCTAGCAGCAGCGGCCGGTTCATCAGTCTCCCCCTCGTTGTATGCTGATGACTTCTGTTTATATTGTAGCTCTTGCAGCATGCGTGTTGCTGAACGACAGCTGCAGGGAGCCATACACAAGCTGCAGACATAGTCCCTCGCCCATGAGCTTTAGTTCTCTGCTGCCAAGAACTGCGTTATGCATTTCTGCCGGCGTCGGGCAACCCATCCACATCCTGAGCTATACATAGACGGTCACTTTCTCAATGTGGTGGATACACATCGTTTCTTGGGACTAGTGTTTGACGACCGGCTAACGTGGCTCCCTCATATTCGTCAGCTTAAACATAAGTACTGGCAGAATCTGAATCCTCTCCGCTGTCTTAGCCATACTACTTATGGAGCAGACTGTCGTTCTCTGCTAAATTGTTACAAGGTTCTCGTTTTGTCACTCTTGAGACTCCTTGCGGAAGCTAGAATTCCATTACTACAAAACAGGCGCCAGCAGCTGCTGTGTAACTATATTGCTCATGTTCATGGCTTCCCTCATCACCCCAAAATCGTATCCTTTTTCCAGTCAGGAAATGGCAACCGAGGTCGGGTATGACAGTTGGTGTTCTTGCCCGATTACTCCTCCGTCAACTGGTATCTTTTGCACTCCCACCGTTCTTCTAGTACCAATCGCGTACTGCATCAAGGTATGTACGCCGTCCGCACCCTCACCTTTAACTGTCACAGTCCCCCAAACTCTCAGTTCACCCAGAGATCATTCGTCAGCAATTCCTGTCTCTCCTTGACGTGGCACGGGGCTCAGAAGTTATTTACACTGATGGCTCGATGGTGGTTGGTCGTGTTGGCTAAGCTTACACGCATGCAGGGCATAATGAATTGCGCTCCTTGCCCGCTGGTTGCACTGTCTTCACTGCAGAAAGTTGAAATAAGCAGTTCACATGATATAGATGAAACAATTAATTCTTCTAACTAGGGAGTTGTCAAAAATGGGGTCCCACAACTTTCGGTTGTGGGTCCTTTGGTGTTATTAATATATATTAATGACTTGCCATTTTACATTCATGAAGATGCTAAACTAGTACTTTTTGATGATGATACAAGTATAGCTATCACACCTGACAAACATGAATTAACTGATGAAATTGTAAATGATATCTTCCAGAAAGTTATTAAGTGGTTCTCTACAAATGGACTCTCATTAAACTTTGATATAACCCAGTATATACACTTTCATACTGTAAATGGCATGACACCATTAATAAATTTAGAATTTGAACATGAATCTCTAGCTAAGGTAGAATATTCAAAATTTTTAGGTGTTTGCATTGACGAGGGACTGAATTGGAAGAAACATATTGAAGATCTCCTGAAACGTTTGAGTTCAGCTACTTATGCTATCAGAGTCATTGCAAAATTTGGTGATATAAATCTCAGTAAATTAGCTTACTACGCCTATTTTCATTCACTGCTTTCATATGGGATCATATTCTGGGGCAATTCAACATTGAGTAAAACAGTATTCATTGCACAAAAGCGTGAAATCAGAATAATTGCTGGAGCCCACCGAAGAGCATCCTGCAGACATGTATTTAGGGACACTCACTGTAGCTTCACAATATATATATATTCACTCATGAAATTTGTTATTAACAATCCGACCCAATTGAAAAGTAATAGCAGTGTGCATAGCTACAACACTAGGAGAAAGGATGATATTCACTATTCAAGGTTAAATCTAACTTTGGCTCAGAAAGGTGTGAATTATGCTGCCACAAAAGTCTTTGGTCACTTACCAAGTAGCATCAAAAGTCTGACAGATAGCCACCTAGTATTTAAAAAGAAATTAAAGGAATTTATGAATGGCAACTCCTTCTACAATGTAGATTAAGTTTTAGATAAAACTTTCAAAAAAAAAAAAAAAAAAAAAAAAAAAAAAAAAAAAAAACTTAAAATATTGATTGTCAGGTACAGACAACATTTACTAAACTGACACGTTCTACATCATTACGAAATGTCGTATATATGATCTATGGAACAAGTATTAATCTAATCTAAACTGCGGAGGTAGTAGCCATCTTCCTTGCACTTGACCACATCCGTCATACCTGCACTGCTGGGGAGTCCTACGTCATCTGTAGCGACTCCCTCAGTGGACTTAGAGCTCTTGACTAATGCTTTCCCCGCCATCCCTTGGTCATAGCCATCCAAGGTCCCTCCATGCCGTCGAACAACGTGGGCGGTCAGTAGTCTTTATCTGGACTCCGGGGCACATCGGGATTGTGGGAAATGAATGGCAGACAGATTAGCCAAAGAGGCCACCAATAAAACCTCCTCTGGCGGTCGGTATACCCTCTTCTGACCTACGTTCAATGCTGCGAAGTCGAGCCACCGGTTTGTGGGATGCAGAACGGCGTTCCCTCCATATCCCCAATAAGTTACGGGTTATCAAGGAGACAACGAACGTCTGGAGGCCCTCTCTACGGGCCCTTCGCAGGGACGCTGTCGTTCTCTGTCGGCTCCGTATCGGCCATACTTGGCTGACACACGGTCACCTTCTCCGTCGCGAGGGCCCACATCAGTGCCGCTGTGCCTCCGATTTATCAGTTGCTCATATTTTATTGGAGTGCACTCACTGCCCAGATACGATTTTAGCAGAAGATACCTCTATGGGCGATAGAATTTTAAATTTTATCCCTGCGAGTGGATTATATACTTTAAACTGAGTTTTATTGAGTTTTAAATATATATCTATACTCCGCTTACCTAGCACTCTTAGGTAGGTGGTTTTACTGTGCCACAGAATGTCGGATGTTCTACTTTTATTCCTGTGATCACACAGCCCAGATCCTCAGGTGTCGTTTTTAATTCTATCTCTCCTTACTCGGTGATCTTTCCTTGCTGCTTTTATTCCTTTACGTGTTAACGCCTTTGCTTGGTGCTTTTCATCACATGGTTTTATACGCCTTTTTTGCGATCATCCCTGTACTTTTTACACTTGGAACAAGGGACTGATAACCATTGTCGTTTAGTCCCTTTCAATATCAAACTATCCATACTATCCTTCTTCAGGCGATAACTGTTAGTTCACCCACTAATCAGTACTAATTTAGTTTTTGTCTCTCATCACAACGTAGACTTTAATGCATTTGAGTTTCGTCCCTTTCACTGCGTACGAGCCACGCATGGTCAGTAACGGTGATTCCAGATTCCTGCATAATTCTCGATGGTTAAAAACTCGAAGGCTTTTGCTTTATCTACTGTGTCAGTCACGGTGCATCAAATCAAAATACATTTTGAACATTTACGCTAGGGACATCAACATACTACAATAATCATGGAGCTTTTCTAGCGCGCCGGCCGCGGTGGCCGAGGGGAATAAGGCGCTCCAGTCACGGTCTGCACGGCCACTACGGTCGGGGGTTCGAATCCCCCCCTCGGGCATGGATATTTGTGCCGTCCTAGTTCGTAGATAGTTTGTAAGTTTAGTCCCATAGACTATACAAACATTGCATTGCATTTTCTAGCGCTCAGAAATAAAATGCCATAATCCAGCAGACGACTGCAAAAAATCCTTGCCACCGAGTTGGCAAGCAAAATCCACTAGCTACTAAATGAGAAGCTATCGGAACTTTGTCCGAAATACACTGTCACCAATAGCAGAAACAGACTAATACTGAGTTACGAAGTCAGTCTGCTTCAAAAACCTTCACACTGCTTGTAGAGTATCATTTGTAATCCATCTTGCTCTGCCATGACTAATATTACTCGTAATCATGAATATCCATTTATTGTCCTCATATAAATTCGCTAACTAAAAACAGACGGTACAATTTTTAATATTAATGATAAAAGAAGGCCAATGAAACGTGGTTTGTCATAGATATTGCGAATATAAAAATTATGTGTGCACGTAGCTGTTTTGAGTGGTAAAAAGAAAAAAATTAAGGATGATACTCCAAATTCTCCATAAGTTTTGCACTATGTTATACCCCGTTGCATGTGGCATATTTGTACGGGTAAAATTTGCTCAGTCCGTTATCGGTTGAGGGTTCCCATCTTAAGGTCCCGAGTTGGATCTCCACAGCTCCTTTTTTTTTAATAGTAATGTTCAATTATTAACTTTTAAATGTAGTTTTTAAATTAATTAATCACTTTAGTTTATGATCGCAATGTTTTAATAAGTCTCAAGGACAAATATTTGAATCTATTAAGAAAACCAGTTTTCACACATGGTCAGCTATATGTGTGCGCGTAGCCGTTTTGAGAGGTGAAAAGAAAAAAAAAGTATGATACTCCAAATTCTCCATAAATTTTGACACTATATTATAGCCCTTTGCATGTGGCACATTTGTATGGGTAAAATTTGCTCAGTCAGTTATCGCTTGGGGGTTCCCATCTTAAAGTCCCAGGTTGGATTTCCACTGCCCCCCCTTTTTAATTCATCGCAATGTTCATTTCTTAACTTTTAAATGTAATTTTTAAATTAATTAATCTATTTTGTTTATGATCGCAATATTTTAATAAGTCTCAAGGACAAACATCTGAAAAAGTTGGGATTCTCTTAAGAAAACCAGTTTTCACACATAGTCACCAATATGTTGCAGCAAGTGGACTTCGATCCTTTGATAGTTTGAAATTTTACATTTGTGAACATAGAGAACTAGGACATTTGGCAAATGATGAAAGGATTTTTACGAAAAATATTGTTATTTCTGAAGTTTTGTAATAGTAAATTTTGAAATAAACAATTACTTCCCTTATTTGTGTCTTTAACTCTCTCATGTTTCCTCTTTGTTCTTTCTTTCTCCTGTTCTCAAAACATTCACATGAAACCTATAAACTTGCAGTATTCATTTTCATGACTTCGCAAACAGAACTGGTCGAATTTCGACCACATGCAATACTGGTACTGACAAATCTCGGGAAAAAACTATTTGCAACAAAATTGTGCCGCGACGTGCGTTTGTAGTAAAGGCCTATAATTACATCTTACGACTCTACATAGCTTGCCTCTGGAGTCTAACTGTTTCTCCATAGATAAACAAAAATCGGCTCCAATGGGGAGTAAATGAAACTGTCACCATGGAATCTGTACGAGAGACTGCACGTATCTACAATGTCCAAGACCATCGTAACCACAGTTTGAAAATAATGTCACGTATACATAATTATACAACAGTTTAGGCATTATTAAAACAGCTGTTGGTTTGTGAAACAGCTGACAGTTGAAGCGTTATCTGTTGCTTCGCCGTTGCTGCGTGAACTCTCTGTATGACAGCTAACATGCCAATCAACAAACCGAAAATCTAGAACATCACAAAACAAACACATATTTTATTTGTAAAGAACACCATTTACAATTAATAATTCCTGAATTACAATTTTTTATTATTGTTAAAATATTTACTGTCGTGACGTTACGGCAGTGTCGATAACAATATGACTTAAATTATAACACACAACACTCGTCTACTTCGTCGAAACGTATCGTCAATTCCACTGCATAACAATTTGATAACGGCAATGACTGGTAGGCATTTTTACAGTGTTAACACACATGCTTACTAATGGAGTGTGAGGTGCAGAGGTGAATTTTCATTTCAAAATAAATATTTCTTCAAGTATTACAATTAATACTTCTTAAAATATTAATTGTATTTTAAATCAAAAGCACTGATTAAAATTCTGTAATTCCATTTCCTTTCCAGTGAAACATGCAATCTGAAACGAAAAGACAGATATCATCACAGTAATAAATCCAGGGTATATTTTGTATTTGTCTCCTTCAGTATCAATTAGTTATCACTGCTTTAACCTCATGTAAGTTTCATCATAACCTGCCTCATTACCTTCTACCACTTCTACCCATGTCACACCTCAACATGACATCATATCCTAGCGATTATTCTAGTATCAAATAATCAAAATTAATTAATTACGCCTGTATTCCTTAGCAAACAACTACACACAAAAGAGCACACATCACCAAAACTGATAACAACAATTAATGACTAATTTTAATGTAACTTATAGAAAAAAAATGTAACCTTACAAAATAAGAGAGCACACTTTATTTTACTTACCCCTGTGGCATCTACAATGCTGCTTCACTCTACATATACACCAAACAATATGTCTTTTCTCGTAAGCTTTAGGTCTTCTAGGCTGTACCTGGTATTTATTAAATCTTAGAACCTTTCCTATATGCATCTTCCTTTTCACACAAACGATGCACTTTCTGTACTGTACTGTGTCTGGAATCAATGTATATTCTCGAGAATCGAAGTACACTGTCTTAGATTGTATCGAATTAGAGCAGACGGACGTGATAATAAATTGCGAGGAATCCAGGAATTGTTATGGCCAACTGTTGTTCTCGCGGCAGTGCCTGCAATGGCTATCGGTATGGTGACGAGAACTCTGGTGCTACAAACACCGTCACTACACTCGTCACTTTTGCTGAGTATCAAAAATGTTACTTTTTGATCGATTCTTCAGTGAGATTATTACAAACTTCATCAAACGAATCATGTATTAGAACCACCTTTCCTTGCTTTGGCTTTTCCGAAATCTGAGACGATCTCCTTATAACGATTGTTCCAGATATTTCTTGGTCTATCGACAAAGTTACCAACTCTGTAAGTTCTTCTATAGTCACTGCATAATACAGTGTGACCTTAGCGCAGTAACTAAGTTAGTTTCACTGTCTACAAGTATGTTTTTACAAATAAAATTCAGAACTTCATGTGGTGTTGAGTTGTTAGATACTCTTATGGCAACTGCTTGTTATACGTTTTGTTGCATTAATATCTTATCATTGTCAGTTGAGAGTATTCCAAATTTTCTTCGAAAACAACTTTGAAATTTTCATTTTGTGCCTAATGAATATATATTTTTTAATCCGATTAAGTTTTTCATCTTGATTTTATTGGCGTATCCATCAATGCAAAATAATAATTGTCAACTGGTTTTGCTCATCGCGAATAGTTCTTCTTCGGCTTCCTAACCAAACTGCCTTTTCTTGTTTCTGGGATGAACTGGCTCTATATCATTTCAGACATATGGGGAACGTTGGAATCTTCTCAGATTTATCTTGCTTCTACGAGCTTTTTGTCGGATCCAAAATTACTTAATTAAGGCTTCTAGCAGGTTCGATCAGATACCTTCGCTCGAATACGTTTGCTAGCCACATTTACTTAAATCGCTGTACTACACAACAAAAGAAGCAATAAGTTTTAACTTCGTTATGTTTTCATCAATGGACTGTTCCCAAATTGGTGTTTCATTTCCAACTGAAGCTCTTAACGAATGACCTTCTTAACTATCCTTGTGAGCATCATACACATCAGCTGTTTGATGACGTACAGGACGCAATGCATCATTTCTGTCGCTTATACTATCGGTCTGTGGTGTAGTATCACACGTTGGAGGAGAAAACACATCAATAAATAAAGTAGAAGAAGGACGTGTCAGGGGGACAATATTTAGCAACATCATACATCAGATCGTGAGCTCTGTCTCAAATTACCACGATGTTGACGAGATGTTAAACTCTAAGCGTCCTGCATTCCTTATTTGATTCAGAACAAGAATTAGATGCGCTGATGTCACGGTTGGCTTTTGAACAAAACTGGGTTTACCTCTCATATAACTTCCTGTGTCATATCTCTGTCCACGTAAACTTTCCGATGAAAAAGCCATTTAATCTAAGTGATTAACTTTTTTCTCCTTTGCGGAAACCACTCCGGCATGGAGACAGTAGACTGCGAGACTCAAGGAGACAGCACAGCCTGCGCCCACCATACGTTCTAGCAACTTGCAAAGAACGTTGGTGAGATTTATGGGTCGGTAGCTGTCCAATCCATGCGGGTTTTTGCCAGGTTGATGAAACTCTCTCTCCAATGTGAGGGTAAGACCCCATCGCACCAAATGCAATTAAACATGAGTAGAATATATTGCTTCGACTCCTCTGTCAAGCGTTTAAACATCTTGTTGTGGATGCGGTCTGGCCCAGGGGCTGTGTCAGGGCAGTAAGCAAGGGCCGAGGAGGAGAGGCCCTTTCGCTCCTCCAGCTCTTCAAGGCGCGAAAGGCTGGTGTGTAATGCACAGATGCGGAACTCTGCACACAGTGCACAGCGAAGTGTTCGGCAACTGCATGTGGCTCAGTGCAAACAACTCCATTCACATAAATCCCAGGCACAGTGAAAGGACATGCTTGATCTTCGTCCACACCTGTAATAGAGAGGTACATGATCCAATGGTAGACACGTACCTCTCCCAGCACTCCTGGTTGTGTCTTTTAATTAATTGTCGGGCTCGGGCACGAAACGTTTAAAAACAATGGGATTGTCGAAAGATGGGTGTCGTTTGTGACGCTACAGAGGGCACCTGCGGTTTCTAATCGCCTCGGCAATCTCCGGCGACCACCATGGCTCCGTCCTCTACTGGGGTGTTCCCGAAGAAATGGGGAATGCACACTTGTCGCAGAAATAGTGGTCGAAGTTAGGAAGCGTTGGAGAAACTATGGCATCAGAAGTAAAAACGTCCCAATTAACCTTACTTACTAAGCGCCCATCTGCGCAAGCGTTCAGGGGACTGACGCTGTGGTAGTGACAAGATGATACAGACAGGAGGAACATCTCCCAACTTGTCACAGGTGAGTATCGCCTTCGACTGTGCAGGAGATGCTATCTCTATGAGAGTGGACTCTCTCCTCATCTGCGACTTCTCCATACCTATCCTTCGATAATCTCTACAAAGAATAGCAGCTTAGTTTCCATGAACGATTCCCCATCAGTGCGTGCACTCACGAGAAATTTTGGTGAGTACGGCTCATCCATTTCTCTATCCTGTTCCTCCTCCAATGGAGTAGCTAGGGAAGGGAACGATTAGGGATCATATTGTGCTGCACTGAAGTCAGACCTGCCTCTCTTAGAGACGACGGTTGTACGTTCGCCAACGTTTCGAAGCAGCTAGAGATATAATGGTCCACCCAGGCAGATCCCCGTTTGCCTGGGTAAGCCTAATACAACTGGGGTGCGGCAGGTTCCTCAGAGGTTGCTCGCTAACGACTGCTCAGCCTCAACAGACATACATCTCCTTGGAACGTAGTACATCATGATATTGAGGGTATTTTTGTAAGGTTTGTACCGTCCTCGTGACCCAGGCGACTAAATCAAGATGCCCAGGCTCTGAAACGTATAACGTTCCACCATCCTACCGAACGGTGGTCGCTGAAGCAATCACAGAGCTTACAGTGTGGCGGACTGTTGGTGCGACACAGTCGACAGCTCTGGAGCTGGGAAAGGACCCCTGTCACCAAACGGACACCACTATGTAGGACTGGGTCCAAAACCTTTAGTATTGAAGGCGCTGCAGAGCCATATACAATACTCCCATATTAAAAATCATACCAATGCAAATGAGTTCATCACGCAGGTACAACTCTGTATCGAGGTGAACCGCCCGACGGCGACACAAGTACATTACTCGGATCTTAGAGCCCGAGAAGTGGGGACCGTCGGCAAAGGTCCATAACTGTGCCTTTCTAATGGCTTCCTACAGCCGCCGTTCAGTGACACCAATGGTGACAGAGCTGAAGTAGATGAAAAAATCACCTGCAAATAGGGAGGAGGTAACTGATGATCCAACTGCTACTGTGAGACTGATAACAATCAGGAAGAGAGGAAACTAAGAACAGAGCCCTGTGGGACACCATTCTCCTGGATATGAGGAGAGATGAGACAGATTCCTACAGGAACCTGAAAAGAGCGAGACGACAGAATGTTCTTCATGAAAATTGGAAGTGAACCCCGCAGGCCCCAGTCGTTGCAGTTAGCCAGAATATGGTGGCGCCAAGTAGTATCATATGCCTTTTGCAGATCGAAGAACACCTCAAAGAAATACACGCACCTGGTGAAAGCAGTGCGAATAGCCGATTCCAGCGAGACGAAGTTGTTAATGGCGGATCGGCAATGACGGAATCCCACGGAGTCCACATGAGCTGCCGACTTACCAAACGTTCATGTAGCTTACAGATAATGTTTGTGAGGCTGATTGGGAGGTAACTGTCAGCCACCAATGGCTCTGCTCCAGGTTTCAACACCGGGATAACGATGCATTCCCGCCATGTCTGCCCACATATGGTTAAACAAGGCGAGAAGCTAGAGTTGGAACGCAGCGCATAAGTGACGGGGGATCTGGCTGTGTATCCAGTCTGGTCCGAGAGAGGTATCGGGGCATGCAGCAAGATCAATTTCAAACTGCCACTCACTAAATTGGTTATTGTAGAGCTCCCAGTGGCGTGTGCGGAACGATAACTGCTTCTGTTTGATCCTCTCTTTGAGTGTGCGGAAGTCTGCACTGTAAGTTTCAGTTGCAGAGCAATGAGCGTTGTGCACTGCCATGTACTCGACTATGGCTTTTGGGTCAGTGCAGAGTGTACCATGGATAGTGAGCGATGGGACGTCCAAAGACGCGCCGTACTTGCATCCAGACCCGAGAAGGGGAGACGCGAGAGCCCATAAAGGCTACAAACCTCACCTAGGAATCGTTCTTACTCTGCCGAATTAATCACCGAGCTCGTGCACAGAGCCGGTATAAGGCGATTAGTTTCTCTATTGATGAGTGTCGCTGAAGTGCGACAGGCGATTAACTTTAACTATCCCCTGTGTCCACTTACGTCAGAGTAAGACAGATGTGGTTGGGAAAGTTTTCTCTGCAGCGGAAACCATTGCTTACATGACTTGATAGACAGCCACTTAAGCCGAAGAATATGCTGGCCATTATGCCCTGAGGAGCGACCACTGAGGTAGATGGTTGGCGGCTTCAGTCTGTGGGAGTGACAGAAAAATTGGAACAGAGTTCATCATGGACTTTCCAGTTCAGATGAGGGAGAAGTCTTGTGCTTCACACTGACAGGTCGATGGCTGAGTACATGCCGTGAGCTATGCTAAAGTGTATGGGAGCTTTCACGAGCGTCTCTGTATCCCTACTATGAGCTGAGGTCTGCGTCACACCCCACATAGGGAGTGTGCATTAAAGTACCCCGAAAAGGAGAAATTATGGGGGAAATCGAGTGACTAAGGCAACATTGTCAGTAAGACAAACAACCTCATCTGGAGGGAGGTAAATGGAACAGATTGTTAGTTCCTTCCTCGCTCAGATCCTAACGGCCACTGCCTCATGGTGAGTGGCAGAGCGGCGCAGGGAAAGTGGCAACGACATAGAGGCACACACCTCAATAGGCCCTGTCACAGAAGGGACGATTTTTTTTTTAAATTACCCTCATAGCCACATAGGGCAGAGGTCCTCTGAACAGGAAACCGCGTTTCCTGTAACGCTATACAGAGCGTTGGAATTGGCACAGAAACTGTTGCAGCTCAGCCACTGCCGGCCGCGGTGGCCGAGGGGACTAAGGCGCTTCAGTCACGGTCTGCACGGCCACTACGGTCGACTCAGTGACAGCAAGGTCCTCAGGGGATGCTGGGATCTCCACCTCAAAACCTTATGTAGAAAATGGGGGGTCATTTGTCATATTTGTCTTCTTATTTGTCTTTCTCTCTCACTGGCTCTTATGTTTGCAGGGCTGGAAGGTTTTCTCGGTAGTGGCATCAGGGGTAAAAGAAGAGTGGGAAGCTCTACTACCAGCAGGTTGTCG
The DNA here is from genome assembly GCA_026315105.1 of Locusta migratoria. Lineage (NCBI taxonomy): Eukaryota > Metazoa > Arthropoda > Insecta > Orthoptera > Acrididae > Locusta > Locusta migratoria. The sequence continues at coordinate 324,595,985 of CM048750.1, forward strand.
ATCCTTCAACCATTGACTGGGATCGGCTGGCGTATTAGAAGAAATCTCTGAAGCAAGTGCCCGAAAGGAGGGGCACTTCTGAGGGAGGGGAGCTGGAGGAGGCTGCTCGTTGTCCGGGTGGGCGTTGGGGACTGTTGTCCTCGATGATGGGGGTGGAGTTGCCCCCACAAGTGGTAATGGGGGTGGGAATGTCAGATGAGCTTTGATGGCCCTTTGGGCCCACATAAGCGTGTTTCAGGGTAGATGCTAACGTCGTCAGAATGGGTGGTGATGATGTAACTGTAGCGAAAGACGTGGTCATGGAAACTGGATGAAGCTGTTCACATTTTTTTCGTGTCTCCATATGTGTCAGTCTATCCAGAGTCTTTATTTCCGTAATTTTTCGCTCTTTGTGGAGCACAGTACAGTATGGAGAACCGGGTGGATGGTTCTACCCACAGTTCACACAGATAGGTGGAGGAGTACATGAAGCAACCAGATGTGATGGACGCCCGCATGCCCTATATGTTGGTTTAGAGTTACATCTGGAGGTTATATGCTTGAATTTCCAGCATTTCTCCCACCGTATTGGGGGAGAGGTGTAAGGCTTTACATGACACTAATAAATCAAAACCTTCATCTTTCCAGGCATTGAATATCAGTCAAAGGACAAGTTGACAGCACTGGTGGCAACCCTGTGATCCTTCAGACCCCTATGCATGCACCGGACGAATTGGACACCCCATCGCTCTAGTTGGCACGTAACTGTTTATCAGACTGTAAAAAAAGATTTCTGTGATATATCAGCGGTGTTTGGGTGTTATACTGACTGGAACATAACCCAGCTTGTTGCAAGTGAGCAATATTTTTGATTGGGCAGATGATGAGAGTATTGAAAGGCTCCTCATCTTCGACATGCCTGAGATATCATCTTGCTGATCTTCAAGGGTTTTTAGGTAGAAAAGTGCCTTTGACGTGTCCCCATATGTTCGATTACTTAGGAGAGTAAGACTCGACCCTGTCTTTAGCCCGCCATTCTTCCCAGTGGGTACTCAGGGTAGGGAACATTTTGGGGTCTTACGTCGCTGTGTTAAAATCAACTCTTTCACGCGTGGACAAGGTGGTTATACGTCCACCAACGTTACTCTGAGATCGTTTCATTCTTGTCCCACGAACATTCTTGTCAGCCCAGACGGAGCCCCCCTTGCCTGTGTAAGCATTATACAACTGAGGTGCCGCAGGTTCCAAAGAGGTTGCTTGCTAGCCACTGTTAAACCTCAACAGCCATGCATCTTGAGGTTATATGCCCGTCCGCGTGACCCGAGCGATGAAGCCCTGATCCCTGGGCTCTGAAACCTACAACGTTATACCGTCGTGCTGATCGATGGTCGCTAAAGCACGCGCAGAGCTTACGGGGTGGCGGACTGTTGGCGCGACACAGTCCACAGTTCGATACCCTGAGTTGGCCAAGCCCAAACTCAGCAAATTTATGCTGAGCCCCTGAGGGGGCTCCTGTTTTCATCTTTATTCAAAATTATAATTTGAGTTTTTTCTGATTGTGGAGACCCAATGTGGCAATAGTTTCATAATTTGGGAACATCTCTACGACGATGAAGTCGTATGTAAGTCGGCCGCAGTGGCCGAGCTGTCTGCGGCGTGCCAGTCATGGTCTGCACGGCCGCTGCGGTCGGGGGTTCGAATCCTCCCTTGGGCATGGATGTTCGTGTGTCCTTAGTATAAGCTAGTTCATAAGTAGTTTGTAAGTTTAGGGACTGATGACCCCGTTGTTAAGTCCCTTATTCTTTACAAAAAATATAAAAATTTGAACATTTGTTTCGGCGCCCTCCCCCTCCTCTTTAGATATATTTTCGTTACAAGATCTGCAGAATGTCTTACCTCGGCTTGTTTGCGCTTGCTTCAATACGAGCTGAGGCGTCGACCTACCAAGCTTCGTTATTTCATACTTCTCTTCCAAGCATATAGCTAATTTGTTTCTAAAAGATACTGAACGTTGTTCTTTTTTCTTTTATAATAAAGACCAAGAACATATGGACTCTATAACACTGATTACACTGTTAACTGACTGTAATAACTACTCCTAACCGTACGAATTCGCAAAGGCAATTCTTATTCACATCTTTTCAAACAGTTAACAATTATTGTCACTTACCCTAAAATTCGCGTAACATTTGCAAAAAGGTCCAAAGTATATGCGACAAGTAACGATGCAAAAGTCATTGTCCTCGTATCTGCTAAAAACAAGATTGGGTTTGAAAAATTGCTTGCAGGCGTTCTCGAAACCACTACCTTTGACAGCGCATAGCGATGCCGCTAACCACACGGATATTCTTGCTAGGTTGAGACTAGTGATTTCATCATTGTTCATAATCATATCATCCGAAGGTTTTTACAATTTATGAATCTTCAATGCGCCATAAACAAATAAAAGAGGATTGAGGCAATCGTAAGGGAAGGTGCGCAAGAGTTTCTTTGTCTTGCTTCGGGATTATTCGTGCGTTACCACCAGGGCTCGAGTAGCCAGGAGCTGGTGTCTCTACCAGCTCCAACGCCAATGTTAAAAGCGGCGTTTCCCTCGCCCTCCCTACAGCGGGAGTATTTGCCTCCAGGGGGTTGAGAAGAGAACTTGAACCTCAGCCGCACATGCGGATTACAACGCTGTGGGCACTGCCACGTATGTTAAGCGGGCGCGCTACGACTTGTATAAGCGCTGTCCCCGCGAAGTATAACGTTTCACACGCGACAAAAGTACTTTGAATGTTCATGATTATAAAATGTTCTGATAGAAGAACGAAACGAAGAATAATAGTTAAAAACACTTTAATTTTATTTATTTATTTACTTTTTTTCACGTCGACCTTTTTTCTGGGGTTTACTGAAACAGTGAAACCGGCCAGGAAACGGAATGAAATAATTTCAACAAAGCGATCTTGGCAATCCATATAAAGTCATACCAGATCATCCCAAAAAGGTGTAAGACCGACGTATGCTGACAGACTGATTGTGTGCGTTATCGAATTGTTGCACGTAAGAGTAATAATCACTGCGTCGCTACAGTCGCCTTCACACTGTAGATAAGAAGAAATATAAGAGATTATCGTCAAGAAAGAGAATATAATTATTTTCAGTTATGTGCCATATTCCGTAACACGTGTTAAAATTAACCATCAGAGGTTTTCCGTCTTGTGCTGTCTGCGGTTAAGACAATTATTTTACAAGAGACACGTTTCGACTTTCATTCTTCAAGCATCTTCTGTGCTTGGTGTTACTGTCTTTCCTTTATATGCCACTGGTATTTCTCCTTCTTGTTGGATTGAGTTGGTTGGCTTATAACGTGTATTTCTTGATTGTATACGGCAATTTTAGATTATGATAATGGAATGCCTTTCAGTTGTTTATCACTTCACCAGAGTACCACTCAATGGTGGTGGCAGATTCGATGGCCGCGGCAGAATAGCCGTGAGCACTAAGGCGACCAACTGCAGTGCGCGCGGCCGTTCGCCGTCGGGGGTTCGAGTCCTCCCCCGAGAATGAGTGTTTGTGTTGTCCTTAGCATTAATTACTTTAAGTTACTGTAAGTATTTTATAAGCGTAGGGACTAATGATCGAAGTAATTAAGTCCCTTTGCTTTACAAACATTTGAACATTGGAATTGTTTACAGATTAGATTGAAAGATTTCACGTTGTTGTGCAATATTTCAGGTTGTTGTGAAATATATCTGAGGGAAAAAGATTTAAATAGACTGGGTGTCGTTCAGGAGGAACAAAGCTAGAAGAGATTGACAGTTTCAAGTACTTAGGATCTATTTTCTCACAGGATGGAAACAAACTGGAAAAAACTGGAATCGAGGTGTAGCAAAGCTAATGAATCGAGTACTCATATACCTTCTATTCTCATATGGAAGTCAGTACCAAGACTAGGCAGTGCACCTTTTTATCTTTCCACAAATTTTGTAGTATGGTAGTAAAATCTAGGTATGTTATTTCTTTTTAATACGGTTGAGGTTACAGATATGAAAGTAGCAAGAATGATTCCAGGTAGAAATAGATGGGAACAATGGCTAGAGGATATTCATAATGAAGAAATGAAAGACAAACCCAGGATGAACACCATAGATGAAGCAGTTGCATCTGAGAGACAGCACAACTTAAGAAACTCAATAAAGGGTTGGGGCCGGCCGCGGTGGCCGAGGGGACTGAGGCGCTCCAGTCACGGTCTGCACGGCCACTACGGTCGGGGGTTCGACTCTCCCCTAGGGCATGGATATTTGTGCCGTCCTCAGTCATAGCTAGTTCATAAGTAGTTTGTAAGCTTAGGGACTGATGACACAGTAGTTAAGTCCCATAAGTTCTACAAACATTTGAACATTTTTGAAAGGGTTGGAGGAGTCGAAATAGACTAAGGAGAAAGTATTTTGATTCGGTCAAGAATGATTTTGAAGTATCAGGCTTAACACAAGACGAAACATCAAGGTTACCATTGAATAGGAGATGATGGGGAATTTTATATGGTGAACTAATGATGAAGATGATCTTACGTTTTCAATTTTGTCCATCTGAAACATTATTACTAGTTGAAATAAATCTTAATGTTTGTCTGGCTTGATGATATAAAATCTTACGTAAACCCCAATGTGTGCAGTCTCAGTTTACTGTAGACTGCGGAATAAAGGAGTCCTCCACCACCTCGTTGCACGAGGAATATCAGAGCTGTGAAACATATGTAAGCTCCAGCTGTTTTTTATATTATAACTAACGTATAAATGGTACACACATATCTGTAAAGGTGCGTCTTCGTCTGCAGAATCCTGGTTTCAGCTGTGTTGCTCCATAGCCACTCATGGGTTACGTGTATATAAGTAACTGAATTCAAGTACAAAATATTTTTCACTGCCATTTATTTTCGCCCGCAGATATTGTGAACTCTCACAAACCACTGACGTCTCCCATGGTTTAAACAGGCCACTATATTTACTCTCAGAACAATTACTCAATAGTCCATCATCGGTTTTAAAATAAAACAATAGAAATAATTACATTCATAGAAGTTAACGTAAGAACAAGATAGAGTTAATTATGCTTAATATTTTAGAATGGCACTGCACATGATTGGTTCAGTAATTTAGTGTTAATTAACAATTCTATGAATAATAACAATGAATGTAGCTTTTGCATTAATTGTGTATCCATTACATATAATACAAAGTTCGTTCCATGTATACAGTAAATACACAACAAATTCTGAGTCTTGCAGTTTTATTCTACTCTCAAATAATTAATTGGTACCATAACTGTGGATGTTTACACCCTGTTAACATTAATAATGTCTAATTAGTTCGCTCAGTCAGTATAATATGGTTTGTAATACAAGCAGTAATTTATTTTACATTCATTTCAGTACATATGAGTACGTGTATTAATTCGGAAATAATAATATACATATTACAATTACAACAATTACGAAACTTAGAAATTTAGTAGACTGAAACTTTCACTCTGCAACGGAGTGTGCGCTGATATGAAACTTCCTGGCAGATTAAAATTGTGTGCCAGAACCGATTCGAACGCAGGATCTTTGCCTTTCGCGGGCAAGCGCTCGACCACTCAGCTATCCCAACACGACTCACGATAGCGCCCCACAACTTCAATTCTGCCAGTACCTCGCCTCCTACTTTCCAAACTACACAGAATTTCTCCTTTAGAATATTAGTATTTATCATTGATTGAAAATGTTCCTACCATGAACAGTACATAATTCAGATATGCAGAATCCTATGGAAGTGCCAGTGTTTACATCAATAACGTTGTAATCAGACCTTGCTTGTGTATCTACTGTAATTTAAATATAACTAACAGTATAGACGGGACTGATAACCTTTGTGATTTAATCCCTTTCAAAATCAAACCATCCATCCAACAATATAGAAATTTAACACAAATAAACAATCCCTGAGACGGATTTTCGTCTCGAATATGTCAAAGACATTACTGATAAATCTGAAGCATTAAATTAAAACTTGTGATACGGCCGGGAATCGAACCCGGACCTAAATCCTTACTAGTTAGACTCTTACCGTTAGACAACCACAACAACTAACGATTAAGGCACCTCGGAATATTCTGAATTCGATTTCCGTCCACGTCACAAACTTTAATTCTGCTTCTGTGTTCCAAAGATAATTGCCACTACTGCCAAGGCTCTCCATGCAGTGGAATAGTAGCTTGGAAATGGACATATTGGGTCAATCCTGTTAAGGTGATATAAATATCAATTTAATACAAATAAACAATTCCTGAGACGGATTTTCGTCTCGAATATGTCAAAGACATTAATGATAAATCTGAAGCAGTGAATTAAAATTTGTGATGCGGCCGGGAATTGAACCCGGACCTCCATGCTTATTAGGCAGCATAGCGGTCCGGCTTCGATTCCCGGCCGCATCACAAATTTTAATACAATGCTCCAGATTTATCAGTAATATAGAAATTAATTATAGCCTTTCTGGGTGTGGGGAATATGTCAAGCAGCTCTTTTATTACAAATCCTACGTATATAGTTACATCGATCATGTTTAGCAACAGAAGGGGAGGAAACGGGAGTTTGCGACGATACCAGGTCGTCCCTAGTTGGGATGGGTCTCGAGGGCTGGAGAGTGTTGGAGAGCTAGGAGCGATGCGCGCTCGTGGGACAGGGCTGCCACGCTGAATCGTTATAAATAGGCGCCATCTCTCGTGCGGGCGGTGCTGGAGACCGCCCGGGCGTGACCATAAGTTCTGTTACGAGAGGACACCTCGCTAGAGCACCGCTCGCTACGGTCTCAGCTTCTCGGAGGGTACCAGCGTTAGGTTTTCCGTATTGCAGACAGACCACGCTCTCAACACAATGAAGAGACATACGATTATTTAAATCCAAGTGTGAGAATTAGCATCTGAGGATGGTAGAAGTCTACCGAAACGAGCAATAAAATAAAAATATTTACATCAAAGCGATTTTGGCAATGAACAAAATAAATTACACTGGATCGCCCCCAACAAAATATGTGAGTTGTGCTGAAGACTGGTATAGTCACTGGAATATACTTGACCAAACATGAAACAGGCGGAATTTAATGTATATTGTCACCTCATTCATAGGTGTTCAAGATGGCTTTTGAGAAGGGAACAAATAAAAAGTTCCCAGAATGAAACATTTCACTCTGCAGCGGAGTGTACGCTGATATGGAACTTCCTGGCAGATGAAAATTGTATGCGGAACCGGGACTCGAACCTGGGACTTTTGCCTTTCGCGGGCAAGCGCTATACCGACTGAGCTATCCCGACACGACTCACAATGCCGCATCTCAACTTTACTTCCGCCAGTACCTCGCCTCCTACTTTCCAAACTTCACAAGAAGCTCTCCTGCGAAATATGCAAGACTAGCTCTCCTGGAAGAAAGGATATGGCGGAGACATGGCTTAGCCACAGCCTAGGAATGTTTTCAGAATGAAACCATCTGCAGCGGAGTTTGGAAAGTTGGAGGCGAGGTACTGGCGGATGTGAAGTTTGCATTGTTAGTCGTGTCGGGATAGCTGAGTCGGTAGAGCGCCTGCACGCGAAAGGCAAAGGTCCCAGGTTCGAGTCCCGGTACCGGCACACAATTTTAATTTGCCAGGAAGTTTCATATCAGCGCACACTCCGCTGCAGAGTGAACAGTTTCATTCTGGAAACATCCCTAGGCTGTGGCTAAGCCATGTCTCCACCGTATCCTTTCTTCCAGGAGAGCTAGTCTTGCATGTTTCGTAGGAGAGCTTCTGTGAAGTTTGGAAAGTAGGAGGCGAGGTACTGACAGAAGTAAAGTTGTGAGGCAGCATCGTGAGTCGTGTCGGGATTGCTCACTCGGTATAGCGCTTGCCCGCGAAAGGCAAAGGTCCCAAGTTCGAGTCCCGGTTCCGCACACAATTTTAATCTGCCAGGAAGTTTCATATCAGCGCACACTCCGCTGCAGAATGAAATGTTTCATTCTGGGAACTTTTTATTTTCTCCCTTCTCAAAAGCCATCTTGAACACCTATGAAGAAGGTTACAATATAGCTTATGTATAGCATGTATAGCTTATGGGACGTAACTACTGAGTCATCAGTCCCTAAACCTACAAACTACTTATGAACTAGCTAATCCTAAGGACGGCACACATATCCATGCCAGAGGGGGAATTCGAACCCCCGACCGTAATGGCCGTGCAGGCCGTGACTGGAGCGCTTCAGTCCCCTCGGCCAACGCGACCGGCTAATTAGCAGATTATTACCAGGCCCGCATTCCTGGAGATTGAGGGGGTGGGGCAGCATGGAGGACACGAACAGTCCCTCATATGTTAGAACTCTAAGTAGATGCAATATAATTTTCCTACTAATAACATTCATTATTGATCCCTTTTGCGTCGAAAAACATACATAGTATGATTTTGGCACGATAGGTCACAAGGAGTGGAGTAGACCAGGGCCGATTAAATGGTTTCACAAGAACGGCAGCTGCGGGTGCACTCGGGACAGAGGGTTTCCCAGAAAGTGGGGTGCAGGGGGGAAGGCGAAATTTATCGCTTGGAAATAGTCTGATTTCTTTTTTAAAAGAAAAATCTTCAAATATTAATTGGCAGTCTATATTAGCCGGGCTTCTTAGAGAACGAAAATTGTTGATTCCACTTTTCCTTACCCGAACAATTTTGATAAATACCACGGCAGCCAATCTCCAAGTGAACCAGCGGGAATACAGATCCGGATTTCTCTCCTACAACGCTAGACAAAGTGAGGTGTGTGGTCCGAGAGAGACGGGTAACATTTGAAGACAAACTTCAGCTGTTGCCATATTTGTAGTAATCTATTTTCAAATGTAACACATTTCTAGTTTTTATACGTTGTAAAATGGCACATAGATCTTTCCTTTTAAATTTTTGACTTAAAGAAAATTAGCAATTATGTATCGGGACATAATTTTAGAGAATTATTTCGCAAACTCCCTAACATAATGTGAGGTACAGCGGATAGGGGACTTTGGCAAATGTCGAAACCATTTTACAAACATGTAGCACTTTTTTTTCTAACATTTGTGTAATATTTGTAAATAAAATTAATTCACAAACGGTCTGAAACCATAAGTGACTAATAATTTTATTGCAGTAAATTCCAACAGCCCACAAATTGCATACTTCATTTTTCAAACATTTCACCAAGGTTTTGACATGCACTTCGGATGCTTTCATTAGAAATTTTTGTAAAAAGTATTGTATAAGACGTGTTTCATTAGAGCAAGAAGTTCTCATTTCTCACAAGATTAATATCATATGGTCGTAAAATATAATGCATTGTCCATGAAACAATTCCTAGATTCGAATTGGTTAGAAAATCATTAACACAAATAACCGGACATCACCCTTTGGTATTTTTTGTGATCTCTCAAAGACCTTTGATTGCGGAAAACATTGATTTCTTCTAGATAAGCTTAATCATAACAGTTTGAATGGCGGAGTGCATAAATGGTTTAATTCCTACTTAACTAGAAGAATGCAGAAATTTGAAATAAGTGTAAGAACATCAACTGATTCCTAAAGGGAACTATCAAGTATGGGGCCCCTCAGGGTTCGGTCTTATGTCCTTTACTGTTCCTGATATATATTAATTACTTGCCATTCTACATTGATGAAGATGCAACATTTGTTCTTTTTGCTGATGATACAAGTATAGTAATCATATCCAAAAACAATAACTAAGTTATCTAATCGTAAATGTTTCTTCAACATTATTAAATGGTTCTCAGCAAACGGACTCTCATTAAATTCTGATAAAACACAGTGTATACAGTTATGTACAATAAATGGCATAACTCCATTAACAATTATATACTTTGAACAAAAGTCTGTATCTAAGGTACAATTTTCATAATTTTTAGGTGTGTTCATTCATGAAAGATTAATTTGGAAACAACGCATTGATGGTCGAGTTCGGTTACGTTTGCTATTAGGGTTATTGCAAATTTTGACGATAACAATCTCAGAAAATGGGCTTACTATACCGATTTTATTCACTACTTTCGTATGGCATCATATTCTGAGGTAATTCATCATTGATTAAAAATGTATTCTTTGCACAGAGCTGTGTAATCGAATAATTGCTGGAGTCCACCCAAGATAATACTTCAGACATCAATTTAAAGATATAGTTACCCACACAGAATATAAATTATCATATGAATTTATTTAATAATCAAACGCAGTTCAAAATTATCAGTCGTGTACATAGCTATAATACCAGTAGAAAGAATGGTCTTTACTCTGCAGGGTAAAATCTGACTTTGGCTCAATAAGGGGTGAATTATGCTGCCACATAAGTCTTCGGTCACCTACCAAACAGCATCAAAAAACTGACAGATAGCCAACTAGCATTTTAAAAAATATATTAAAATAATTTATGAATGACAACTCCTTCTATTCATTGGATGGATTTTTAGATGTAAATTAAAAAAAATAGCAAAAAATACATTTTTGGCATGTAATATTTTGGCGCGGCGGAATAGCCGGGCACACTGAGATGCCGTGCTGCGGTGCACGCGGCCGTTCGGGGGTTCGAGTCCTCCGTAGGGCATGGGTGTATGTGTTGTCCGTTGGTTAGTTTAATTTACGTACTTTGTAAACTAGGGACTAATAACCAAGCAGTTAATAAGTCCCATAGATTTACAATCATTTGAACATTTTTGTAAAATTTTGTGTAGTGTAATAACTTGTACAGGCACCTTTCATTAACCTGCCACGTTCCACATCCTTACGAAGTGTCGTATTCGTGATCTATGGAACTAGTATCAATGTAATGTAATCTATACCGTGCGTCGAAGGGCTGTTAAGAACGGATGTAGCTGGTGACGGTATCTAACTGATCAATTGTTAGAATCCTATTTTTCCGATTCAAAATGTTAAAAAGTTTGTAATCTGGACGACTCAAACTGCTAAGCTCAATGACCCGTAGACTTACAAAGAAGCTAGTTCGTGGAATGTTCCGTCAAACCGCGAGTCCATTACTGCGAAGCTAGGATTCTATTTTGTGTTGGTTTAGTACAGGTTCGTTGACTTTAACTGCATTCATGTTTAACGGTGCATGTTTCATTGTTTTAATGTAGGCCTATATTTTCTTTACAGTACTTTTGTGGATATTTTGCTGCAGGTATTTAACGTGGCTTAAGCAAGTGGCAAGATTGGTACCAACGTTGTTTTCAGAATAGAAAAAAAAAAAAATTGAAAGAGGAAGTATTATGAAACCTACAATATTCAGCTTTATTACATCTCAACCTTCCTTTCGAGACCGGATAAATAAATAAAAAATTCGTATATTGCTGTAACAGTTTCTAGCTTTTGTAATGGGTACTGGGTCAGGCCATGTTTCTAAATTTCGGTTGTTATTCACAGTTTCGAGATTATTTGATGTGGGACTTATATGTCCCACTAGACTCCAAGAAGAGTAAATTTAGAGAACCAATATCTATTTACTGATGATTAGAATGTGTACAAATAAGAATGTTAGTACCATTATTTTGCCAAACATATTCATTTATTCATAATAGAAAATTTTTCAATACATGGCTGAATATATAATGGTACTTATCAATAGCTACATAGAAATCTGTCCCCGTCTCTTGCTTCTGTGCGTTGCATTATCTGCATCGTCACATTGTCCTCCTTCTTGGAAAATGTTTTCCCGCTTTGAATTAACACATATCACCAGGAAGGCCAGAAACTGCTGTTGCTTTTTTTTGTGATGAATGCATTCCCCATCTATCGCTGTCATTTTCATGTACTCGTGACACACATTTGTCATCAGGTGCTACAGGTTCTTCTGCTGCCTCTTCATCACGTTCATCTTCAGACAACACTTCGTCATAGGGCAACGAAAACAAGTAGTCCAAAATTTCTTCTTTTGTCACACATTTCTAGAAACAGAAAATTACAAGATATTACCAAAAATTAACTTATTTTTCTGTGTGTCATGGTGAGTGTCATATTCAATTTTCTTCTTAGTTTCCAACAACCCATTTGAATGTAATGTTGTGGCTTCCAGTATGTAACGCTAACAAGAATCCACATACAATATGACGCTTTTCCCGATTCATATCAGCTCAAGAGTAATAAAATAATACAACAGAATCGAATAATGAAGAAGAGGCAGAGTAGAAATTCTGTACACACGCTAGCCATTAGGAAACGAGGAATGTACAAGTGATTTACCAATAAATATGTGCACAAATATGTATATTTCTAGCAAACAAACTAAAACTAACAACAAATACCTTTAATAAGCTTATATATTAGAGACAAGACAAAATAACACTGTCAATTCACGATATAACCTAAGCACAATTAAAACAAATCAGCGATAGAGCGCGCAAGTAGACGGCCAACAACAAAATAGTTGGCTCCAGACTCTTGATGCGGTCAACAATAAATGCAGCACAACCCAGATGTCGGATTTCTATATCTCTGTGAACTGGGAGGCACAAATTCGTATGTGGACACCAGGGAAGCCGACTTAAAAAATATTGGGCCCATACCGGGGGTCTTGCCACGGGAGGCGGCCGCGGTGGCCGAGGGGACTGAGGCGCTTCAGTCACGGTCTGCAAGGCCACTACGGTCGGGGGTTCGAATCCCCCCTCGGGCATGGATATTTGTGCCGTCCTTAGTATTAATTAGTTCATAAGTAGCTTGTAAGTTTAGGGACTGATGACCCCGTAGGCAAGTCCCATAAGCTCTACAAACATTTGAACGTTCTTGCCAAGGGAAATTTCCTACATTTTATATGACAAATAGTGAGTTTCAAAGTTTTGTTTTTGGCATTTTAGAGTCCAATGATCAACATTAGTACCCCGAAAACGTGACTCGCGATAACACGACATTCCGGGAAACTCGACAAGCCTGACATCTTTTGGCTTTGAAAAAAGAAACAAAACATAAACAAGCATGGTATTTTCGTAAAAACCTAATTTACAGTAATAATTATGCTTATAGACTATTACAGATCAGCTATGCTATAGCTCTGAAAAGACTGAAATTAAATTTAAATAAATCCTAAAATACCATCAAAGAATAAAACATAAAATATTGCCTTCGCACAGTAACTGCACTTTCAATAATAAGTGAAACAGCTAATTTAAGCTCACTTCGAATGAGGCTCAGATTTCATTAAATAAGAACAATATCCGTAAGTGAATGCTTTAATACAGTTAGTACAGTATGACTAATATTTTCAGTGATAAAGTATGTAAACAGCGGGTTGTAATTTGATCTTAAAAACTAAAAATATTTATGTATTTGAAAATAACTAATAAAATACTTTAGTAATATAGTAATAACTAGTACTAATAGTAGGAAACTGAATATTTAATTCTCATTTTATAAAGAATTTTAATATTTTTCTAAATGCCATTGTTAGGGCTAGAGTTTCTTTAGAAAGGTGGAAATATCGATCGTCTGATTAGATTACTGAATATGAAGTCGTTGATGACTGTCGGGATCCAATCCATCCAAAACACCTTGGGCATAAAGAACACCCAAATTTTTCAATGGCTTATGTCTTTTTGTTGATCGGAGACGTTATTACAGACCTCCAAGAGCGCTAAATAACCGTTCTGATGTAGGTGTCGTGATTTTAAGTACTTGGAGAATCTTAATGAACTTCACTACTTCATATAACACTTCTCCAACTGGAGACTCTTTTGTAATGTACTTTCTTCCTTTCAACACCTGTTGTATTGTTACTAGCGATATCGGCAAACGTATTCAAGTGTAAACGCAGTCTCTCTGTGTCTAGGCCATTTTATAAAACTCAGTTGATTTTTCCAAATTTCTCTCACCTCTCTTTACTAAAAACATGCACTCTTGTTCAACTGCAATGACCTGTGTGAATCCACTTGAATCAAAACGCTCGGTAATGAAAGATTGCAACGTTTCACAAACTGCAGTGTAGATAGCTTTGTAGTATTCCTTTGGGGTTTCGAAAGTGTGGCTTCGTTGTTTTCATACTTCTTTGGTAGACTTCGATTCCGAGGAAGTGAAGGATCATCATTTTGTGAAGGTTTTTCTTTCAACCACAATTCCCAAGTTTTCAAACTATCATGCCTTCAATTTAATATAAAAATTAGGCCCACATACATTTTTTTCAAGATCATCAACACTTAGATGTAGCCATCTGAATTTTTTCATTAACATCCTCTACTGGGTTCATTGCATGACAATAAAGATATAAATTATATGAGCCTTAAATTGTAACATTAACACGAGGTAGTATGCACATTTGTAACCTGCCTTTGTTTTATCATCTGCAGAAAATCCTCTGCAGACTAGTCACCGAACTTGTGCGAAAGGCCCCTGTCGCCAAACGGACACCACTATGTAGGACTAGGTCCGAGACCTGTAGCACTGAAGGCGCTGCGGAGTCATACACTACACTTCCGTAGTCCAGGCGTGATTGTATGAGGGCCTTGTAGAGCAGCAGGATTATGGTGTGACGCTCCCCAAGCAGTTTGGCTGAGACAGCGAAGGATGTTAAGATGTTATCAGCATTTCTGTTGCAACTGACGAATGTGCGGCTGCCAAGTAAGCCGGGCATCAAAGACCATACCGAGGAAGCATTGTGTTTCTTCAACACGAAGGAGATCATTACCCAGGTACAACACCGGATCGATTTGATGCGCCCGACAGTGACAGAAGTGCGCTACTCGGATCTTAGACCGCGAGAAGTGGAAACAATAGGCTGAAACCCATGACTGTACCTTTCTAATGGCTCTCTGCAGCCGCCGTTCAGCGACACCAATAGTGGCGGAGCTGAAGTAGATGCAAAAATCATCCACAAATAGGGAAGAGGAAACTGATGACCCAACTACTGTTGCGAGACTGTTGAAGAGGGGGGACACTGAGAACAGAGCCCTGCAGGACTCCATTCTCCTGAATATGAGGAGAATTGAGACAGATGCTTACACGAACCTGAAAAGAGCGAGGCGATAGAAAGTTCTGTATAAAAATTTCTAATTGAAACCCCTCAGGCCCCCAACCGTTCAGTGTAGCCAGAATATGGTGGCACCAGATAGTATCATACGCCTTTTGCAGATCGAAAAAGACCGCAACGCGATGCTCGCACGTCGTGAAGGCAGTGCGAATAGCCGATTCCAGCGAGACGAGGTTGTCAACGGCGGATCTGCCTTGACGGAAGCCTCGTTGTTGTGCGGCAAGGAGTCCCCATTCTTCAAGGATCCACATGAGCCGCCGGCCTACCATCTCACCATACTTTCAAGTAGCTTACAGAGCACGTTGATGAGGCTTATCGGGTGGTAACTGTCAGCCACCAATGGATCAGCTCCAAGTTTTAACACTGGGATGACTGTGCTTTCCCGCCACTGTGATGGGAAAACCCTGTCTGCCCAGATACGGTTAAACAGGGCGAGAAGCTGGTGTTGAAACTCAACCGAAAGGTGACGGAGGAACTGGCTGTGTATCCAGTGCCAGCTGTCACCAGTGCCACATCATAAACAGCGCTAAGTATCTGAATTTGTGTCAAATTTAATTTGCCAGTCTAGTTCATTTTCGTTAGTACTCTGTTTTAAGAGGTTTATTCCCGCGTACTTGCAGATTTCGTTTGTACTACTGTTTTAATAGTTTATTCTATCGTACTTGATAAATACCGTTGTGTTTAGTCTTCGTCTTTGACCGGTGTATTTCAAAACAAGTCAGAGACCGTTACTAAAGCTCGTTATCAATCAGTCCAGTGCCAGTTGCCATTAGTGCCGCATCGTTAACAGCGCTAAACTGCCGGACTCAGTTTTGTTGATTTGACAGTGTAGTTACCACTGACCACAGTTCAGTCAGCAGCCAGCCGCCTTCATTAGAGTACTAGGCTTCTTTAAAGTTATTAATTGCTGTTAATTGTATCGATAGGATGGATAGGATGTGTGCCTGCTGTGTGCGGACGCAGGAGGAGTTAGCCGCAGTTCGCGTACAGCTGAGCGTGCTGTTGTCTACGGTCAGCCGTCTTCAGGCTGCTGTCTCGGGGTGCAGCGATGGTGGGGAGTCTGGTGCGTCGAGTGGGACACCTCAGGTGTCTCACGCTACGCTCTCTGTCCCTGCTACCGAGGCACCTTCAGGTTTACCGGACGTCGTCGAGCCGCCTTCTCCGCAAGGGGAGTGGCAGGTTGTACGGCGTTCGCGTCGCTCGAGGCGGAAGGCCAATGTGGAGGCTGGACATCCGTCCGCGCCCGTTCGTCCTGTGAGTGAAATTGTGGCCACTCCTTCAGCAGGGTCCGAGCAGGTGCACGGGGGGAGGGGATTATTAGTTATTGGGAGCTCCAATGTTAGGCGCGTGATGGAGCCCCTTAGGCAGATAGATCTGGAAGGAATTCCAACGTGCACTCGGTGTGTCTGCCGGGGGGCCTCATCCGAGATGTGGAGGCGGCCTTGCCGGGGGCTATCAAGGGTGAGGGGTGCAGTCGACTGCAAGTCGTGGCTCACGTCGGCACCAATGACGCTTGTCGCTTGGGTTCTGAGGACATCCTCAGGTCCTACGAGCGGCTGGCGGAATTGGTGAAGGCTGCTGCCTTCGCACGCGGGGTGCAAGCAGAGCTGTCGATTTGCAGCATTGTTCCCAGGGTTGATCGGGGAGCCGAGTGGAGGGTCTGAACCAGAGGCTTCGCCGACTCTGTGACAGTCATGGCCGCAGATTTCGGGATCTGCGTTATCGGGTTGGGAATTGTAGGGTGCCCCTAGATAGATCAGGGGTGCACTACACTAAGGAAGCTGCTACTCGGGTAGCAGAGTACTTGTGGAGTGCACATGGGGGTTTTTAGGCTAGGCGCTAACTCTGATGAGCACTCGCCTGTCAGCATTCAAACAGCGAATTTAGGCCACGTTCGGAACAAAAATTCGAACATAAAAATATTAGCCGCGAACTTACAGAGTATTAGAAACAAAGTTCTCGAATTTGCAGCGCTGCATGGAAGTTATTGCGCTCAGATAGTTTTAGGCACCGAAAGCTGGCTAAATGATGATGTGGCAAGTTCAGAAAATTTAGCGAAGCGTGGAATGTATATCGGAAAGATAGATCTGATACAACTGGAGGAGGAGTGTACATCGCTGTGAACAAAGATATTGTTTCTACTGAGATCGAGGTTGAAAGTAACTGTGAAGTTATCTGGGCACGTATAACAGGTCTAAAAGAAGTAAAGTTAATAGTTGGGTATTTTTACCGGCCCCCCAGTGCTGCTGTAGCAGTTTTAGAATCATTAAAGGAAAGTCTACACCAGGTAGTGCATAGGTATCCGGGCCATGTAATATTAGTCGGAGGTGACTTCAACCTTAAGAGTATAGATTGGGACCTCGCTAGTTACATTTCAGGCGGTACAGACAAGCAGTCTTGCGAGCTACTTTTGGACACATTCTCCGAAAACTGTCTTGAGCAGTTAACCGGCAACCCACGCGCAATGGAAATATTCTAGACCTTATAGCCACAAACAGGCCTGACCTTATTAACGATGTCTGTGTAGAGACAGGAATTAGTGAGCATGATATCGTCATAGCGTCGATGGTGACCAAAGTTTATAAACCAATCAAGAAGGCTAGGAGCGTGATTTTGTTGGGAATAACCGATAAGCAAATGTTACGATCGCACTTAGAAAAGGAATGGGCATCATTTAATTCTGGGACTATGGATGTAGAGGAATTGTGGACTAAATTTAAGTGCATTGTTAATAAAGGGTTAGACAAATATGTGCCAGTAAAGACGATTAAGGATGGAAAAGATCCACCGTGGTATAATAATAATGTTAGAAAACTGCTGAGAAAGCAAAGGCTGTTGCACTCTCGATTCAAAAAAAGAACACGCAAATGATGACAGGCAAAAGTTAGTAGAGGTTCGTGCGTCTGTAAAAAGATCGATGCGTGAAGCATACAATAATTATCACAGCCATACCTTAGTAAAAGATCTTTCCGAGAACCCGAAAAAATTCTGGTCCTATCTAAAATCGATAAGCGGTCAAAGCCCACTGTCCAGTCACTCGTTGATCATTCCGGGGCAGTAATAGAAGAAAGCAAACGGAAAGCTGAAGTTCTAAATTTAACCTTTAAGAAATCTTTCACGCAGGAGGACCGCACAAATATACCATCATTTGATCAACGTACTAATTCCGAAATGGGGGACATAGCAATAGGTATTTCCGGTGTAGAGAAGCAGTTGAGAGAGCTAAATACGAAAAAGTCTGCTGGTCCGGATGGAATACCAGTTCGGTTTTACAAATACTATTCTGCGGCATTGGCCCCCTACTTAGCTTGCATTTATAGCGAATCTATAATTCAGCGCAAAGTTCCTAGTGATTGGAAAAAAGCGCAGGTGACTCCCGTGTATAAGAAAGGAAAGAGAACTGACCCATACAATTACAGGCCAATATCGTTGACATCGGTTTCATGTAGAATTTTGGAGCATATTCTCAGTTCGAATATAGTAAATTTCCTTGAAACAGAAAAGCTTCTTTCCATGAATCAGCACGGGTTTAGGAAACATTGTTCATGTGAAACTCAGCTTGCCCTTTTCTCACATGACATCTTGCGAGCCATGGACGAAGGGCAACAGGCCGATTGTGTTTTTCTCGACTTCAAAAAGGCGTTCGACGCGGTGCCACACTGCCGACTGCTAACGAAGATACGAGCGTATGGAATAGGTTCACAGATTTGTGACTGGCTGGAAGACTTCCTAAGTAATAGAACGCAGTACGTTGTTCTCGACGGCGAGTGTTCGTCAGGGGAGTGTGATAGGACCGCTATTATTTTCTATCTATATAAATGATCTGATGGACAGAGTAAGTTGTAATTTGCGGCTGTTTGCTGATGATGCTGTGGTGTATGGGTGGGTGTCGTCTGTAACTGACTGTAATAGCATACAGGATGACTTAGACAAAATTTCTAGGCGGTGCGAAGAATGGCAGCTAGCTCTCAATGTAGAAAAATGTAAGGTGATGCGCATGAGTAGAAAAAACAATCCTATAATGTTCGAATACAGCATTAGTAGTGAGCTTCTTGATGCTGTCGCGTCGTTCAAATATCTAGGCGTAACACTGCAGAGCGATATGAAATGGAATGAGAATGTAAGGACAGTTGTGAGTAAGGCAGACACCCGACTTCGGTTTATTGGGAGAATTTTGGGAATATGTACTTCACCTGTAAAGGAGACCGCGTATAAAACGCTTGTACGACCACGTCTTGAGTATTGCTCAAGTATTTGGGACCCGCAGCAGATCGGTTTGAAGGAAGACATAGAGGCGGTTCAGAGGCGAGCACCTAGATTTGTTACTGGTAGGTTCGACTAATGCGCGAGTGTCACGGAAATGCTCCGGCAACTCAATTGGGGATCGCTGGAAGAAAGACGACGTTCTTTTCGTGAATTTCTGTTAAGTAAATTTAGAGGGCCAAAATTTGAAGCTGAGTGTAGTACGATCTTGCTGCCGCCTACTTACATTTCGCGTAAAGATCACAAAGACAAGATAAGAGAAATTAGGGCTTGTACGGAGGCATATAGGCATTCTTTTTTTCCTCGTTCAATTTGGGAGTGGAATAGGAAAGGAAATGCCTAGTAGTGGTACAGTGTACCCTCCGCCACGCACCTTACGGTGAATTGCGGAGTATGTATGTAGATGTAGATGTAGATCCACTCTGGTTCCGGGGAAGTATCGGGGCATGCAGCAAGAGCAGCTACAAACTACCACTTGCTAAACGGTGCGTTGTAGAGTTCGCGGCGGCGTGTACGGAACGATAACTGCTTCTGCTCGAGCCTCTCTTTGAGGGTGCGGAAGTCTGACTGTGTCAGTTTGATACTAGCTACTGAAGAAATGGAACTTACAATTTGTTAATTTATTATTGTTATCATTGTGATCCTCTCTTACAGAAGACCTGCAATGTCTCTATATTTAAAGAAGAGATTAAAATTACATCTACCTCTTGGTAATTCCACATGTGCATGTTTCCTTAATAAAGACTAACCTGATAGATAATCCTATCTAAAGTATCTTCCTCAAAATACTGCCTCCTCTGCTTGGTAGGAAACTTTCATATAAAAAGACATAGACATAAAAAAAGAAAAAAAAGCCATGTGCCAAATTGAAGCCAACATTTTATGACAGTTTCAACACTGTCTAGAATTTCCCGAAATATCAGATTTTGAACAAACGACCACCACAAATCTCCGAAGGTTCTTGACCTAATGATATAAAATTTTAAAACAACGCTGTTCTGGGCTATTTTTATATACCATTTTTATATATTTGTTATACATCACGTCATATAACATTTGTGATGGGAAAACAAAACATTGCAAAATTGATAGATTGACTGATTAGATATAATGTATTAAAAAAATGTGTATTTAAGACCCTTTCTCTATTAGAATGATAGGCCTACGTTATGTCAAAGTCGGTGCCGAACTTTTATGTGTTTCTGTAGCGTACGCGATTGGCTAACGTCAACGTCACTTGACTGACATTAAAATTACGCCAAGCCGCCAGAACGGCAAGTATAATTTCACCGTAGCTAACACGTTCTTCTCGTAATACGATTCGACAATGTAGGACTATGTGTTAATTTAAACTATTGCGGAAGTGTTAGCTGAAATGCAAATCATGTTCAAACCAACTAGTAGAGCTTATGTCATCATATCGTGTCTGAAGATCGTAGTAGTATGGTACGATAATTTATTGACGTGAGTTGAGGCAAGATGGCGGCATCAGGCTTCAGCCACAGAGGCAAGTTTGCCGGTATAGTAATGTATGTCTGTGGCTGGCGCAAACAGCAGAGCTGCCACAATCTGTGACTTATCGAAAACGATGTCAATGTAATCCTTTAACCCGCAACACGTTCGCAATTATGGGCGCCTATACAATCAGCATACTTCGTTGTTCCTGCATTGGACGTGCTCGTCGATTCGCTGCCTTTCGTCAGTCAAATGGAGATCTGATACATTGATATTCCATGACATTTCTTCACCTCAGTATAATGCCATACATACGTCAATCTTCTCTATATATAAAAGGAAGTGTCCCGTTTGACTGACTGACTGATTGACTGACTGACTGACTGACTCATCATCGCCCAGCCCAAACAACTGAAAATAGAAACTTGAAATTTGTGGAGGGTGTTGATCTGACTCTGTAGGCGTCATTTAAGAAGCGATTTTTCGATATTCCGTCCGTAACGGGGTGAAATAGAGGATGAAACGTTTTTTGAAAATACGTAGCTATTTAGGCAATTTTGAAGCTAGAACTACAAAATTACGGGTTTTAATTCATGTTTGAATTTAAAAGACACGTGTTTCGGCATTTTTTAAAATTCGGCAAATAAGGGTGTAAAATAGGTGACGCAAAAAATTGATTTTCTAAAATATGTCTTTGTCAGAATTAAAAATCCATGATTTTTAGTATTTTTGGAAATTCAGCAAGTAAGAGGGTTAAATAGAGGATCAAAAATTCTTTTTGAAAACACGTTGCTATTGATACAATTTCGAAGCTAGAGCTGCAAAAATTGATATTTGTATAGTTGGTTAGACGTTAAAAAATACGTGTTTCGGTATTTTTTGGAAATTCAACCATCAACGGGGCAAAATTGGAGAGAAGGTGTTGTTCGAAAATATGTTGCTACTTAGGCAATTTCGAAGTTAGAACTACAAATTTTCGGATTTGGATTCGGGATTCGAATTTAAAAGACACGTGTTTCGGCATTTTTTGAAATTCAACGAATAAGGGGGTAAAATAGAGGACGCAAAAAATTGATTTTAAAAAAAATTGCTGTTAATTCAAATTTCAAGCTATAACTACGAAACTTAGGTTATGGACTCTTGATCAGGATTAAAAAGACACGTGTTTTGGTATTTTTGGAAATTCAAGAACTAAGGGGATCAAAAATACTTTTCGAAAACACATTGTTTTCAAGACAATTTTGAAGCTATATCTACAAAAATTGGTAATTTTAATTGTTCGTTAGAATTTAAAAAATTAGTGTTTCGGTATTTTTGGACATTCAACCATCAAGGGGGTTAAATTGGAGAGGGGATGTTTTTGAAATTTTTTTTGCTAATAAGGCACGTTTGAAGCTACAACCACAAAAATTGGTATATGTTTTCTTGGTCAGAATTAAAAAGACACGTGTTTCGGTATTTTCAGAAAATTAATCAACTAGGGGGTGAAATAGGAGATAAAACTTTTTTGATAATACATTGCTACTAAGCCAATGTTGGTGCTGTTAACTCAAATTTCAACCTATAACTACGAAACTTATATATGGATTCTTCGTCAGGAATAAAAAGAAACAAATGGTGCAGACCAAACAGCCTACGCGTGCGAAGCAGCGGGACTTCAGCTTGTATAGCATATAGAAGACCGACTGTGGCCTACCCCGCCTGCTGAAGTGCGTCAGCTTTAGCCACGCGCGTGCGTGGGCGGTGGTGTACCGAGGTCGGCGCTTACGCACGACGTGGGAGGCGCCCGCGGTGTTTGCTGGTTGCAGGGGTCTCCATGGCAACCGTTTACTAAGCCGCGGCGCAAAGCTTCTGCCGGGCCGCTACACAGCAGACAGCACGCGGCCATTATCATAATGTTCGGGTGGGTGACGTGTCGGCGGAAATTATCTCGTACCGCGTAGAGACATACTGCTCATCACGTTCTTCCTTCTGTTACGTACTAGGTGTAGTTTTATTGGCGCATTGCAATCTAAGCTGTAAAAGCAAAAGAACATTTCTTGAAAACACGCAGAAAGAAAGAAAAACATCGGGTAAAATTGCAGTCAAAGGGGGAAAATAATGTTTTGTCAAGACATTGTGATGAGATGGAAAGAATACACTGACGAGTTGTATTACGGAATATCTCTTTCGGAAGACGTAATTGGAAAAGAAGAGGAAGGGGAAAAAGACATTCTGCAAGAAGAGTTTGATAAACCTCTTCAAGACCAGTGGAACAACAAAGCGGGCCGATCGCGGTGGCCGAGGGGACTGAGGCGCTCCAGTCACGTTCTGCACGGCCACTACGGTCGGGGGTTCGAATCCCCCCTCGGGCATGGATATTTGTGCCGTCCTTAGTATAAGGTAGTTGATAAGTAGTTTGTAAGTTTAGGGACTGATGACCCCGTAGTTAAGTCCCATAAGCTAAACAAACATTTGAACTTTTTTTTTTGAGCAACAAGCGGCGGGTATTGATGACAGCCATGCTGAACTAATCAAGAATGGTGGTGAGATAGCAAAAAAAAAAAAAAAAAAAGAAAAAAGAAAGAAAAAAAAATGAGAAAACTTAAACTTATCAGGTTCTTCTGTAACAGAGGTGAGATACCAACAAACTTCCAGAAATGCGTCATTGCTACTATACTGAATATGGCGGCATCTACTAAACGTGAAAAGTACCGAACCTTAAGTCTGATATTACGTGTGTCAAAAATTGCCAACAAAGTAATTCTGAGGAAAAATGAAGAAAACGTGGCGGTGTTGCTGGTTGAAGATCAGTTTGGATTCAGAAGGGATTACGAACAAAAGCGATTCTGGCACTGGGACTCCTTATCGAATGGCGAATACATAAAAATAAATCAACCTAAATTGCCTTTGTAGAGTCGTAAAAGACATCTGAAACATAATATCTGGAAAGAGATATTAATGCCGAAGATGTCTGGCACTAAGGACAAAGACATCCGTGTGATACTCGGTCTCTATAAATCGCGGTGGAATGGCCGAGCGTTCTAAGGCCCTCGCGGTTGCTCGCCGTCGGAGGTTCGAGTCCTCCCTCAGGCATGGTTGTATTTGTTGTCTTTAGCATACCTTAGTATAAGTAGTTTGTAAGCCTAGGGACTGATAACCAGAGTATTTATGTCCCACAGGTATACAAACATTTGAATTTTAGTCTCCATAAAAAGAAGATGGTAGTGATAACGCATTTTCATAAAGAACAAGAAGCAAAAGTAAGAAAAGGCGTGAGACAAGAATGTGCTTACTCTCCTATTATATTCAACGCTTACATCCAGGAAGCTGTAGACCAAATTCGAGAAACACCTGAAGTAAGTATTTAAATTTATGGTCAGAAGTCGGACATAATACGTTACGCAGATGATACTGTTGTGGACAAGCAAACAAAAATATAAAGAAAATCTGAAAAAGACTGGAAAAGACGTTACGTAATGAGTACGGAATGATAATGAACAATAAAAAGACTGAAGTGATGCTATACAGTACTTAAACAGAATATGAATTTTCAAGAACAATAATTGGAAGACATGAGCTAGAAGTGAAGGAGGAATTAACCTATTTTGGAAGAAAAATCGCAAGGGATGGTAGAAGCCGGAATGAAATATTGAAGAGAACACAGCACACCAAAATTGCATTTAATTTCACAGAGAACTTACCAAACACCGCTAAAATCAGTCAGAAAATAAGGAAACGTATTTTGAAAGATTTTGTTTGAAGTATGGCCCAATACAGATGTGAAACCTGGACAGTGGGGAAAAAGACAGAGTACATTGGACATGTGGTGCTACAGAACGGTGATGATAATCAGCTGGAGAGACAGATTAACAAATGAAGAGGTGCTTAGAAGAGTAATGGAACCCGATCTTTGTGGAGACACGTCCACACACAGCAAGATTGGAACAATAGCAGGAGCAGCTATGGAGGAAAGGGATCGCCGGAAACGACCAAGTATGTCGCACATGCAACCCATTGTGATGGTGGATGTAATACGTATGTGGAAATGAAGAGGAAGGCAGACAGAAGACATGAGTGGCGTTCTGATGCAAACCAACCTGATGGTTCAACACTAAAGAAGACGACGTTTCCCTCTGGCCATAGACTTGTTCACCCTGAAACATATGTTTCTGAGGGTTAGTGGACTGTCTGTCTACTATCGCATGCTCTCGAATGTAGGTTTTGCCTTATTATTTGAACACACCGATCACACCATTGGAATGGGAGTGAATAAATGTTTGGAAAGTGTCAATAATATAACACTACAAGTCGTATAGGCATGTAATAAATAGGACAGCAAAAATAAATGACTGCATGAAAATGTTACGAAACTCAATATGAAACAATCGTATTATTATTATTATTATTATTTTAGTTTAGACATTACTATCAACGTAAGATACAGTAACCAAGAATGAAAAAAAAAAGAAAAAACTTTAAAGGTATTAACGTAACTAGTTTCAACGCACTGTGGCACCATTATCAAACGTATGAATAGTAAAATTCACAAACTGCAAAATAACACGTACTGACTGAGATTTCCATGTAAATAAATATTGAAAAATAAAATTGATTCAGTAACTGAAGCCATGCCATTTAAGGGAGTCTAAACGGTCCCTAACTGGCTTCTGTGCATGGAGGAGGGTGAAAATTCATCGGAGTACAAATACTGGAATAAATACAACAAGTAACTGAGGCAGTAGAGTGCAACTGCTACTGTGAAATGAAGAGGTCGATCCAGGAAAGGAAATGAAAAAGAAGAAGGGTGTCCAAGGTGAAATGGTTAATATTTATCATTTGTAGACATGATAGAAACAAGAGTACGGCAAAATGCGTTGAACATTAATTATAAAATACGCAATTTTAACATATGTTAATTAAAAATATTTTACACACACTGACCAGAAGGAGAAGGCTCCTGATTGTGCGTCCTTCGCATATGCGACAGTATGGCGTGGTGCAAAGGTGTGTTCCATATTGCATCTTCTGACAGCGCTCATCCATCCTCAAGAATCACAGGTAAAGCCATAGATTTGTTGTCCTCACCAACCAACTTTTGAAGCACATTTCTTCCTTCTAGTTTGCACCTAAGATGACGTGGTCAACGTTGTACTGAAGTTGTAGTAGAATCATCTTCTTCAGTCAAGCAGTACAGCCACTGGAACGTTGTTGGTAAACAGTTTCTTGATCGTTCAACTGTGTTTTTCA
This sequence comes from Locusta migratoria, assembly GCA_026315105.1. Classification (NCBI taxonomy): domain Eukaryota; kingdom Metazoa; phylum Arthropoda; class Insecta; order Orthoptera; family Acrididae; genus Locusta; species Locusta migratoria. The sequence goes on from CM048750.1 coordinate 324,621,946, forward strand.
CGTTTAGCAGTAACGTAACCACTGTCGAAGCAAGTGCATTGCATCTTGATCGTTGATATGATTGGCGTGGTTCCTCCTAGCCTCATTACCAGCTGCTTCAGTGCCCCGTATTTGATCTGCGCAGCCCGTGTCGTCACATGTGCGTCATAAATGCTCGCTGATGGCTGATCTTATGATTCCACCGGCCATTGTCTTATTGGGAGTGTTGCCCTCTGCATCAACTGTAGCTTCTGATCGCTGTAACCATCTGTACCTCAGTCTCTCAGACATTAACTTGAACCTTCACCATAACACACATCCTAAGAATCTATGCGTCACTTTGGACCGTACGCTCGCCTATAACGAGTACTTCACTAAGTTAGCCTTGACGTTGAGGAGCAAGAGTGACATTTTACAGAGATTAAGTGGTACCAGTTGGGGGTGTCTTCTGCGGATTCACTGCGAATTTCAGCTCATGTACATGCCTACTCGGCTACAGAATGCTGTGCGCCTGTGTGGTTGAACAGCAACCGTACTCATAAAGTCGAAACACAGATGAACGAGACCGTGCGTATTATCAGCGAGATAATTCGAGCCACTACCGCTTACGGATTGCCAGTACTGAGTCACATCCGAACACCAGTTTCCACAAGGAAGTGTGCTCCTGTGCCATAAAACCAAACGATCCTGGGTAACTTTCAGTTACCAATAGTAAATGATATAGCCCGTCCGGAAAACAGAAGACTGAGATCAAGTCATCCTACCACTGCTACAGCGCAGTCCCTTTCATAAAAGCAAGTTTAGTGTCCCCAGTCACGAACTGACAACTGGCGACAAAATTGCCCTGTGCAACACCGAAGCATGCCATGGGAGAGGAGAAGCTACCAGGATTCCATCAGCCTCGTGCCATGTGGACAACACTTAAACGACATACTGTGGGACATTCAGTAACTTTTTGATGCTGCAGAATATATAAAAAAATCTAGATGGTCATATATAAATTAATAACGCAGAAAAAAATCTTATGTTATTTGTGGTTGAAAATTTGTAATTTTATAACACATACGACATGCGTATGTTTTGTGTTGCAATACGCCATATAAAATATAAGTAAATTAATAAGTCAAATGAAACGGACATTTAACTAAATTATGTGATGAATTACAGACTGATATCTCTGCTGTATCACCTGTTTAAGGTTTCGAAAAATGATGATACTCCGCACGAGTCGTCTAGATTCAAAACCGGATTTCCTAATTTTTCAGGAACAACAAAAAACGAAATATTCCAACAAATAATGCACATACAATAACCGTATTTTTTATTTAAGAGATACTGCATTGTCGACGTAAATGTCATGTTCGAACAAGTATTAGGTTTTCAGAAAAAATATTTAAATTTTGATGTATCTTTTTTTAAACCAAGGTTTCAATTCACTTTTATGACTTAGTCGTTTTTGAAGCTAAGTTAATTTGTAATGAAAATAAGCTTTTTTTTCTATATTCTTAAAGTGTATTATAAAGTGTTTTAGTATATCTTTATTAGTTACTCATCTACATTTCAAATTACCATAAAGGAAAAATAATAAATTAACACAGATATCTTTAGAGTTTTTTATTTTTTACAAATGTAGTACAAAATGAAACAAAAATCACGCTTTGAAAATAAAAAGTAGCCAAACACAACGCTGACAGACAACAACAGCTGCTACTAACTAAGCTTTCAGCAGCTGTGGCAGAAGATGGAACCTCCCCAAAGCGATCTATTAGTTTTTGATGCAAACTTCTGTGATCTATCTGATTTTGAAACAAATCCCAACATTCTTCATGTGATATAAATAAGATCAGAATTTTTTGAAGCTTAAAACGTGGCTATTTGCTAGATCTGTATTTTAACTACCAGAATGTTACATAAACAGAAAATTGACAAAATATGATCTATCTGATTTTGAAACAAGACGAATAACGTACTTTTCGGCACATTCGATTCAAAATTAATGCTGTAATGATTTAGGACTGAGGAACAGCTGCACGCAGAAGTACTGAGACTAGCACAATATACAGAGGACGGGACTGACATCAAATACGGCCGGTCTTTATGGACCCATCAGGTGCCCATGACACTCTCAAATGTTCAAATGTTTGTTGCTATATTGGACATAACTACTCTGATCATCTGTCCCTAGGCTTATATACAACTTAAATGAACTTATGCTAAGGACAAGAAATACACCTACGTCCGAGGAAGGACTCGAACCTCCCGCGGCGAGCAGCGGCGCACTCCGCAGCTAGGCGCCTTGAAACGCTCGGCCACTCCACCGCGGCATGATACGCTCAGTCATGGGGCCAAATGTATGGTCTGGGGGGCGCTGAGTTCAAAATGTTAAACTTTTTGTGGAGCTTACGTGACTTAACTACGGGGTCATCAGCCCCTAACAAACTACTTATTAACTAGCTAATACTAAACACGGCACAAATATCCATGCCCAAGGGAGGATTCGAACACCCGACCGTAGTGGCTGTGCAGACCGTAACTGGTGCGCTGCAGCCCCTCGGCCACCGCGGCCGGCGCGCTGAGTTCGTATCCCCAACTACCACACATTTAAAAAAAAAAAAAAAAAAAGTGGATGGCCTTAATAAGAAATTGTAGCCCAACCCCCACGTCCACAACTACTGCAAAGGCAAGGACTTATAATAAGCAAACTTTTTCAAATCCGCAGATTTCCGGGCAGAGTTCCGACAGAAAAGCCGACAGCGAAATCATAAACATGCACTCCCACACGTTAGCGTTATGGTTCCTATGGTCTTCAACATATACACCAACGATCTAGCCTTACAACGATTTATTCACAACTATACATATTAGTATTGGCCGAAAAAAATGAATTTTTAAGTATCAAGTTCTAATAGGGCTCGAAAGTTGCGTATTTATATGCTGATTAACGGAAAAAAGTTTTAAAAATGTAACTTCATATCTTCAGTTCGCGCAGAAGGCTGTAAAGTTCAAGAAAATTGTATAAAATCTGTAATTTTCATGATTTCATAAAACAGTGAACAACTTTGCAGCTGTACATGTATGTTCTTGTCAGCTGAGCGCCGTCCATACAAAGGCGGGTGGCAGACTGCAGTGGTCGTGGCAGACAGTCCAGTAAACAATATTCCTCCTGACCCTCCCACTACCACCGTTTGTTCCGCCACTGCTAATGACTCCGTCACTTGCTATTGGTGACAACATCGAGGTGAAGTGGAGTGTACGATGTTTAATGAAATGCACTATGTGTCTTTAAGTTACCTGTTTTGTATTTACTAAGAGTGAAATGACAACTGCGAATAAACCAAGTTGTTATTGACAATCGTATCAATGTCCTATTTTTGGTTTGCCTAAAGGACTTAGTGGGAAAATTCTTCCAACTTACGAGGATGTTTTATTAAGTGGTTTAAGAGAGCTTTAATATTTCAACACAATTAGATTCAAAGAAAAAGTTTCATTTTCCACAACTTCTGAGTACCTTGCTAATCAAGTAGAAGCAATTTATTGTAAAGTATCCATTCCAGTCTTTTTCCTTTTTTACAGAAGATGGCGAAAATGATAAAATCCGATCATGACGCTTATCAAAAATTAAGGAAATCGTACAACAGAGATCATGAAAAAGATCATTTCAAGAAAAAAATGCATGTGCCTGTAGATGAAGCCAAATCGAAACTATTTGATATTTCCGCCTGGAAATGCATCATTGACACCTGTGAATGTGAGAAAGACAGGAAGATACGTGTTATGGATAGAAAATTCATACACGATCAGCGATCAGCTAGTACTGAATGAATCGGCAGATAAAATAATAACAATAAAACTTCAAAACAAAGAAGAAAGGTAACAAATAGAAAGTTTGCTACAAAATTATCCTTTTACAAAAGACACTCGGAAATTAGAACGAAAATCTTCTGAAAAGAAAACAAGTGAGTTCAAGTTGTCATCACTTCCCTCTACTTCATCGGAGATAAGGACCAGTCTAACGTCCACTGATTTGGTTATCGGTTTCGTGTTTTAGATATGTGGTGTAAGTTCACGAACGTCATGTCGACCCCTTTTCAGTAGTCTGGGAATTTTTACACTGGCGTCACAATACGCTTTTTCTTTAATGTCATTTGTTGTTAATAATATCAGCTTATTTTCACGAGTTAGTAGTTTCCAATCGGTGAATACTAGACAGAAGTCCAATTACATTTGCATCAGACCACCTTGACACTTGTGCAGAAAGATGTACAGTATTCTGCAGCATCCATTTGCAATAAGTTGCCACAAGATCTAAAGAATCTTAGTACTAACCAACACGCTTTCAAATCTAAACTGAAGAGTTATCTCATGGCTTACTTCTTTTATTCTGTTGAGGAACTCGTAGAAAAGTTACACAATTGAGCTAATTCATTTTTTTTTTCTTTATTGATTCCTTTCACTTTGTTTTAAGATTGTCGTGTGCATAGGACTGCTTACAATTTTCTGTTACAATTTTTGTCTTAAACTTCATGAATTGACTATGGAGTCGCACTCCTCAATTGGGTCCTGTGGAACAGAAAAACATATTATTATTATTATTATTATTATTATTATTATTATAGAGCTATATCTGCTATAGTGCAGAAAGTGCAACTGGAAATGGTATAGATGAGTGAATTCTGAAGTACCTTGAAGGTAATACAATGAGGTAGAAGCAATTGGATATGATGGAACTTGGGTGAAAAAATGGCTATACAGAAATGAAATTTCAGCCATCATTACATTAATTGAATTAGCTTTCAGAAATGTATTTCAGTTCTTGGATGGAGAGTCAACTGCACCATCTTCCTTTAGTGGAGTAATTGGGAAGAGACAGACTGATTGTGAAACGTTACCTGTTGGTGTGTCTGAGGTTGTTCATTTGAGATTACTGACTACAGTGAGCTTATAGATTGCTCAAAATGTAAACTGTCGCCTCCCCCATGATGCACAAATTGAAGACAGAAACCATTTCTACATATTTTATGACTAAGACTTTGCCCGAAAATTTGAATTTCTGAACTTTCCGAGGCAAACTCAGGCTGTAGAAAGATGTGGAAAATTATTAACAAAGGCTGAAGAAAAATAATGTGGGCAAGATAGCAGAGATGGTTTTATTAAGACGACTCAGCTGTCAAGATCAGTAATGCTAAAATTTGGACACAAATCGGATTCAATACTTGATATGTAAGTAAATACCTAAAAATGTAAATAGATGTTTATACTGTAAACATAAATATTTCATTAGTACGCCCTCTTTGTTTGGTTGGTTGCATAGGGTGTGAGTGGAACTCGAATTGCATCAACCTCCTCGTGGTGAGTTCTTGGTCACTTAACCAAATTTGCCGATGAAAGGGGCGATGCTGCAAAGTTATGATATTGTCTTCCTAAATCAAAACACAATAAATACATCAAAACATATTTTAATCGTAGATAAAAGTGTGAAGTGTTTGCAAATTTCTGTAATATTTTGAACATTTAGAAATGTTGTCATTTGTGATAATTAACGCTCTTAGCGCGAACTGAAGACAGGGCGATCAAAATAATTTTTATGTTAATATGTACGTAAATACGCAATTTGTAAGACCTATTAGGCCACGATACTCAGAGACATATTTTTAATGTGACCTTACAGAAATTCCTTAATTTTACCGTTTTTTAGAAACTATAAGCCCTCTGCTCGAACTGAAGATATTAAGTTCGATTTTTAAAACTATTTTTCCGTTAATCATCACGTAAATACGCAACTTTCCAGTCCTATTAGAACTCGATACTCAAGAATGTTTTGTTAAGCTTAAGGGACTTAACTGCGGCGTCATCAGTCCCTAAACTTACAAACTACTTATGAAAAACATTACACTAAAGACAACAAAAACATCCATGACCGAGGAAGAATTCGAACCCCCGACCGTAGCGGTCGTTCAGACTGTAATGGGCGCGCCGCAGACCGCTCGGCCACAACTGCCGGCGATACTCAAAATTTCATTCTTTTTCGGCCCACCCAAATACATATGCGAAGCATTCTACTGTCACCTCCCATGCATACCGTCCAATAAAATCTATGACGAGCAGTCGTATGGCATACAAGGAACAGCTAAAACCCAATCCTTCAAAGACTCAAATTTGTGCCTGACATCTGAAGAACTAACAGGGATCGAGGCCATCATCTTGTAGATGATGCAGATCTTGTTGTTTCTGTGCTTGCTATAATAAACTGGAGAGTAATTCCGCCTTATGCAAGACACCTTTTTTCACCCCTATCCCGACCTAACAACCCCACCCCCAACTCATCGTTCGTGGTTATTTGCCTTTAAAAAGAGTAAAGCAGTCAACAATCCGAAGATTGGTTTGAACACCACAGTGCTTTACTAGGCGTGGTCATGTTTGGAGATGGTATGCCGTTGCCTTCCTCTGACCTTCGAACTGACTTACCCAGCCAGTTATAGGGGGACCTACAGTTTAACGTGGGTTCCGAACCACGGTGCTACTCGGTATTTTTCACATGAGCAATACTGGCAGATGTAAAAGAAGTGGAAAGTGACAGATAAAAATCCCTAGACCTGGCAGGGATCGAACCCGCGACCTTTGGATTAGTAGTCTGGCACTCTACCACTGTGCAACTGAGGCGCACTTTAACTTTTGAAATTGTTTTACTACAGAGTTTTCGCTAGCATAGACAGTGGATAAAAATTTTAAATTTCAGGATTAAATTTTAAATTTCAGGAAATTTCAGGATTCAGGATTGAATATAACACTTCCATTTAGAAGTTATTATCAGGGTATACATGTCGACTTAGATAAGCAATGACGAGTTTTGTAACTTGTCATTTGCAACTTTTTCATTTCCATTACGATTTAATTTATTGTCTTTATATCGCCATTTTCTTGTTTTGGTGATTCATTTGTTTATATATTGTGTCTGTGATATGGCCCAACATTATTAATAGTTTTGGCACTGGTGTGTGTTTGTGTGTGTGTGTGAGAGAGAGAGACAGATAGAGAGATACGGGGGGAGGGAGGTATATATTGCGTGGTTGTGCGTCTGCCTTTTTCAGAAATAGAGAGAGAGAGAGAGAGAGAGAGAGACTGAAGGTGTGTTTGAGGGGATCTACTGTGGTGTAGAGGTGGGAATTTTTTATATAGTTATTTTATGGTGTCAAGTAGAGTTATGTTAACCAGTGTTGCATATTCGATTAGTGCTTTTTACCCTGCAATAGCCCACCCTAAGAACACGCAGACTCACACATACACACACTAAAACATCACAAGTCTAAATACGATTCAAAATGGCGCACGACATCACAGACACGGTATCTAAAAGAATCGAATACCAAACAACCACAGCAAAACGAAAAATGGTGGCATGAAGAGTGCGACTTTTTAACAAAAAGTGCAAAACTCAAAAAATAACACCAGGAACGCCATTACACGCGACAAACTAAAGAAAACAACACTGCAGCTCAAAAGTAAAAGGCGATAAATAGCCACGTATATGTCACTGTAACAGCCAGGAGAAAGAAGAATCAATTTATTCATTATGGAAATGAAAAACGCTTTGTCGTTGCAGACGTCAAGCTGTAAAACTCGTCATTGCTTAATGAAAGCAAAATTTAAACCTCGTGAATAACTTATGAAGGTACCGTAGCCTCATTTATTCAAACAAAGTCTCAAATGTAAACAATTCACCTAAATGTCTACAGACTCTAAAACACTGTAACTTGCTAAACAATTTAAAAAAAACTGAAGAGAAAAATCCATGGACAATATGTTTTTGTGATAAAAAGGAAAAAGTCGTCGTGTGTAAGGCAGGATTGCTGTACAGTTTATACTAAGACGGTTCCGTCTTATACCAGTGTTGTAGCTAGCTGGCTGTTAACATTGTTGGACCTGTTAAGTGCTGGTGTCCAGTGCAGCCGTCAGCAGCCGTGGCCGCAGCGCGCTACCGCACAGTGGCGGCTGCTCCTCGGCCTCCCGCCCCCACTTTGCATTTAATTTAGCAGACGGCCGCCCCGCTGCTGGCTCCCGCCCCCACGTACAGCCATGCCGCTCCACGAGAGTCACGTCGGGCCCAAGTGTTACCAACTTGCCGGGGATTACAACTTTTTTTCATCTTCCATCCTAGTGCCACTTTGTCCTGACGTCCCACAAAAACCCTGCTTTGCGGTGAGAAGCTTCTTGCTCACAACTGGAGGTTTCACTTGGATGCTCCGCAGATGGTAGGGTTACTGAGGGAAAGCTGGAACATTTGTTTTCTTTAGATTCAAGCACAGCTATTTTTTTAATTTTCTTTGACTTCAAATTCGTATACCTTGGCATGTAAACTTACGTACAATACATTACTGAAACCCTCAAAGTTGAAATACAGTAGAACCCATCTCATTCGTCACCTTCGGGACCGGGACCTTGGTCGGAACGAAAAAAGGTCGAATTATCCGCAATATCTAATACTTATCGTAAAAAATATAAAAAGACCTTTAGTACAAAAAATTAAACGATAAGAAATAAAAGACGTCTACAGTTATGTATAAATATGTTTTCTACACAGTGTCAAACAATATATTAACTGAAAAAAAGTCAACACACACTATAATATGTATTGGTTATAAAAGGAAAAACTACATCAAATTACAGTAATGTACTGTACTTATTGTACAAACGAGTCGGACACCATGTCGAGTTTCCCAACGATCAATCCAGCCTTCACTGGCAGGAAACTTACTTTCGGCTTCCAGTTTTTTGTGCAAAACTATCGCTTTTCCTTTGAGAATTGGTCTGATTATTAGAGTTCCTTTTCCTCTTTCTTGACAAAACCACATCCATAGTGCGTTTTAAAGCAGTTCAAGTTTAGGCTTTTTTAATGTTTTGCGATTCTTCAGAGTGTTTTCACCATCAATCGTAACTGTATAGGATTCAATATCTTTCCGATTCTTCTTCCAATCCTTAATTCATTCAGTTCCTTTGCAATTTTTTCGGTGCGATTCTTCTTTGTCCAGTCTTTTTAGCACCGCCATTTTTTTTATTTATTGAAAGAGTTACGTGTTTACGTTTGAATCGAGACATGTTGAAAAACGAGAAAACCGTACACACAATGAATGTAATAAGTACTGAAGAGAACAGGGATTAAAGTAAACAACAACGTTTCTTAATCGCAACAAAGGATAAAACTGGACAATGACGATAAGCATACCTATAGGCACAGCGATAGAAACCGCAACATGGCCCGACAGGCGTCCAGTCAGTGACAAGTGCTGCGGTGGAGTAGCCGAGCGGTCTAAGGCGTCTCGCTGCGGAGCGCGCGGTTGGTCGCCGTGTGCCCCGAGTCCTCCCTGGGGCATGTGTGTGTGTGTGTGTGTCTTGTCCTTAGGTTAGTTTAACTAGGTTTAAGTAGTTTGTAAACTACGGATTGATGACCACGCAGTTTGGTACGATAGATCTACAAACATTTTCAATGACAAGTGGGCACAGGCTCACTAGCCTGATCATGGTCGGACTAACCGGAGTGACGGACCATCCAAGGTCGGATTAGAGGGGTTCTACTGTAGACATACAGTAAAAGTAAAATTATACATCAGTGCCTCTTCTCATCATACGTGTATGGGTGAGATGGACCAGTGTACTGGGAATACTGAGAAAATTGAACCACGTAAATAATGGCTGACCATAAAGTAGTCGATTAATATTACATATTTCATTGGAATATATTGTAATGAAAACAATGAGACATTTTTGTCAGAAAACTATTTTATCATATATAATGCTTTCCAGCCAATATCGCTACTTATTTGATGACCGGTTTCTATGCTACTGTAGGCATCATCAGATCTCAACCATTCTTCGTAAAAGAAATTGTTGACAGTGTATCTCACGCAGTACAGCATTAGATTTCATTTCTCATAATATCAAATAAGTACAGATGCATCAATTCACATAGATTTATAGAAGTATGCCTCATTGGCATGCTGAATAACCACTTCATCACCAGATGCACAACATGCACTAGGAGTAAAGTACGACATTCATTACAATGCGACAGTTCGGTATTTACTGATTTGTTGGTTTTGTTGAAAAATGTGTTTGTTTGTCCTCGCTACAACTGTTACATTTATTACCAACTGATATACATCATTCGCTTGGGGATTGTCACGGGAAACCCAACTGCCTTTTTTATTAGTTCCGTAACAGATTGCAACAAACCCTAAAGATTCATCTTCATCCCAGTCAACGATGCTATTTTCGTCATCCTTTAAAAGTCTTCAATGTTGTAGCTGTCGGCATCTCATGAATACGGTGAACAATTTGCAGTATTTGTCATTTATCGTTTCTTCTGTCTCTTTATAACTTGCATAGTAGCTTTGGTGATATTTTGGGCGCCTTTTTCTGTTGCCTTTCTTTTCTCATTCCTCCATTTCTTTACATGTTGAACACTTCCAGCAGAGTTTATAAGTTTGGACACAGTTGTTGCATCCCTCTTAAAATTCGTTGATTTATCAATAGAAGGGAGAGGTAATATTTTATCGAAACGTTTTGTCGATGTTCGATTTGGCCACTGAGAAGTTAGTTTTTAAGTAGTAAGCGTCGAAGTCTCAAATTTCGTAGGAGTGGTGCTTGTCAAGGATCTCAGCTCTTTTGATCTGCTAGGAGTCACTTTGCCGACCGTGGTGGCCGAGGGGACTGAGGCGCTCCAGTCATGGTCTGCACGGCCACTACGGTAGGGGGTTCGAATCGCCCCTTGGGCATGGATATTTGTGCCGTCCTTAGTCTTAGTTAGTTCATAAGTAGTTTGTAAGTTTAGGGACTGATGACCCCGTAGTTAAGTCCCATAAGCTATACGAACATTTGAATTTTTGGAGTCACTTTGTTTGTTGTTGAGCTGTGAAATGGTTGGTTGGCTACTGTGTGGGTGTCTTCTCTTCCATACTCTGGCAAAGTCGCATTCATTTATGCAAAAACATGTCATTCGACAAATTTTATGAATTTAAAGAGGTTTACACGGTCACTAAGATAGTTTTAATAGTGGTCCATCTCTCCCACATGAAAACGTGTCTTCTATCTCCTGAGTATATGGGGAGATGAACTACCCCGAATTCTGTCTGCAGGCAGAGAGCTTATGCGTACACGTTTCTCAAGCTTGCAATAGAAAAAAATCTGGTGAAATACTGTGAAAAATGTGTGTCAATATTGAAAGTACGTAACTACTTTTCGAAACATTTACGCTGTCCAGAACAGAGAATCTGATTTTCCTCCAGGACTAACACGATAATTACAGAAACACTTTAGCACGACGTTCGTTCACAGATACGCCTTTACTAAGAAGTGAAGGTGCCGCTCTCCTGCGGCACGTTTATGAAAAAGTTACTGGTCCGTCTAAACCAGCGGTCCACCTCATTCCTAGTAACCTTTCATCAAGCCGTACGACTAACGAGTATCAGCAGACGGCCAATGATTTCTGAAATAACCGTTTGCATAACGGTTCATTATTCGTTTGATATGTATACGAAAGTTACAGAAAAAGCTGCTGCAAATCCATGTTCCGCAACTGTTATCTGTTAAACACGGCCAATCCTCGGTGAGGCTCAGTCTGATGGAAAATTAACGGGAAAGACAGTGAAAGAACTCTTGCAAACGTAGACCCACGGATAGGACACATTAAGCCAATTCGACAGACTGTGTTACGCCTTCTCGTAACATTATATTTTGTGTGATTTGGAAGGTTCAAAGTGCAATATTGCAACCAGATTAACATTTTATTTACGAGAAACACTGTAATTTCTCTTGTTTGCAGTTTGGCTTCATGAATAGACATTACCAGTGAAAATAATCCACTTCCGACTGTGAAGTAATTTCTGAAAAAATCATTCAGAAAAGACCGATAATGGGAAATGACATCTTTTCACATTGGAAAAAAGTTGTAGAGACGCGACACAGTTATTTCGCTCTACTTTTATCTGGAGCCTGAATGGCCTGAAGGTCATGTGCCATAAGTGAAATGTTTAGTAAGTAATGAGAGTATAACTTTATGTAAAATTAGTGTGCACAGATAAAATGTTTCTGTTGTATCTATCGACACCACTGATTTCTACACTACCTGGATGTTGAACTACAGATTTCTAAGCGTGCCAGCCAAAGATGTTCATATTCTGTTCCTTGACTAATTACAACATGGCTGTTATGAAGTATTACAAGAAAACTAAAAGGAAATATGTTTCAATCGGTACTCAAGCGAGTCTATTACTTCGCATATTGACATAAATTACAATTTCAGAGGTAATCAAGTAATTATTTGTCACGTACTAACTGATGGCCGGCCACGGTGGCCGAGGGGACTGAGGCGCTCCAGTCACGGTGTGCTCGGCCACTATGATCGAGGGTTCGAATCCCCCCTCCGGCATGGATATTTGTGTCATCCTTAGTCTTAGTTAGTTCATAAGTAGTTTGTAAGTTTAGGGACTGATGACCCCGTAGTTAAGTCCCATAAGCTATACAAACATTTGAATCTAACTGATGGCAATTCGTTTGACTAATTACTACATGGCGGACAATGTAAAATCGTGTGTAAAACATATGAATGTGCAGGCACGGTATAATTCTATTCTCAGACACCAGAGTTACACACCCAGGTTATATAGAGACCGATCGAAATATATAAGAACTTCCTATAAACATTGGATATTTATTAAGGATTAACTTTCTACTTTAGTTTGTTTTTATCGGAAAGGTACGCTGAATAGTAGTGTACAATATTTTAAAATTCGAAACTTCCTGGCTAATTAAAACTGTGTGCCGGTATCAGGATGTAGAAGGCGAGTTACAAGCGGATGTACAACTGGGAGGACGGGCTGGAAAGCGTTCAGTCATAGCTCTGTTGTAGGTCAGCATGTTCGTTCAGAGGGCTCGACGCCCATGCCCGCAAGAATGGGTCTAACTGAAGAACAAAAGAGAAAAAGAAATCGGTTGATGCTTTCCTGCGGGAGTCACAGATACCACGTTCGAATCCCGGTTAGGTCACACAGTTCAGATATACTAGTAAGTTTCATATTACCACACATTCCGCTGAACAGTGAAAGTATCATTCTGGATTGTAAAAATTATCAAATATACTATAAAACAATGAATTATCGTATGTCAGAAACAGCCATAAAACTTTTTTTATTTGATCTCCCATACTGCTATACACTATAACTTTTTTCATGCTTAAACTTTTCAACATACGTAATTCAGTTGAACAACATTACAGCAATTTTACTTAGAGAAGTTTCTCATCTTTGATTTTTGGTCTCTTAGTTCCGTGGCGTAGGCACATATTAACATAGATAATCCATCGATATTAAAAACAAGTGATATTTATTACAATAAACAATGAAGGAAATATTTGAACAATCTTCGTCAAGGTTAACTCTCTTTTGTATTTCCATAGATTACTAGGTGAGATTTTTCACCGGTAGTCTGCATTGAGTAATTTAAGAATATCACGACATGATCAGAGAGTCCCTAAGCGAACGTGTGATTACCGCGAATTATTTTATTTGATCGCTTCGTTCTATTATGAGTGTATGACTGTGTGGCATGGAATATCATTGGAGTGAAACGGTGTCCTTAGTTTCTCTACAAAGTGAGATTTTTTTCTATTCATCATAATGATTGTATGTTCGTACTATGCCACGGGCGAGGCCAGGGCTGACTGAAAGGAGGATACAACGCTGACCTCTGTTAGTTTACAGATTACTCCAGTTAGCAGGTTCTGATTGGATGTTTTTATTTTGAAAACCAATAACTCTGCTTCTGCTTCTCCATTTGCACCCAGTTTGCACAGTTTAATATGTTTGAGATCGGAGCGAACACAGGCACCCACACTGCACCCGCGACGTGTTTCATGATCTGCTCTTAGGACGGAGTAGTTGTTGTTGGTTGGATGTTTAAGGGGGACAATACTGCATCGGTTAGCAGTCTCTCATCCCATCACTAAGCGTCACAAGTAAAACCGTAGATTTGAACGAAAAGCACCCACAGTTTAAAATTGCAAAGTTGGAGGATAATCCCACGGAATCGACAAAATATCAACAAAGTCGACAAAAATCAAAACGAAACGAGACGAGCACACAAAGACACCTAATAACGAAAGTAAATATAATAAAGAAGACAATGGCTGTCGTTGGCCGACCATGAGATTAAAAAACCACTTGACAGCACAAGGAAACCTCCAATTAGAGGGAATGCAAAAAAAAAAAAAAAAAAAAAAAAAAAAAAACGTGGGCTATTGTCAAACGGGAGCCACACCGACACTGGCGCGTGTCCTCACCACGAAGGAGATGACGATAAGTGAGCCACGTATGACCAATGCGGAGCCGACACAGCAGCACAGACTCTCGGCGAGAGGCCTACGTAGTGGTGGAACAACCGACTGTTTTTAACAACCGATTGGTCAATCGGTTGTTTTTTCGTTCAGTCGGTTTTTTCAGTCGAATGAAACAACCGAATGAAAATAGTCTCTGTGGCCGTATGAATGTTTTCACTCAATGGCGGGGTTTGAGTGGTTTCAGTCGATGCGAAACAATCGAATGAAACCAGTCTCTGTCGGTTGCAGCCGTTATATGCATGTTTTCACTCATTCGGTGGGTTTGAGTGGTTTCAGTCGATGCGCGACCACCGAATGAAACAAGTCTCTGTCCTTTATATGAATGTTCTCGGCACTGAGTGGTTTCACTTGATGCGATACAACCGAATGGAAAAAGGCCCTCGCGGTTTCTGCAGTTATATGGATGTTTTTATTAATTCACCGACTTTGTGTGACTTTATTTGCATACTCCTTCAGTCTTTTCGGGTATAAATGAACCGTGATTCAGCATGAAACTTTCTTAGAGACAAATCTTATAAATATAGCACTGTGGCCGTGTGTGTGTTTCTATTGCATGCAAATCTACAGATTTGTTCCATTCTTGATGAAATTTTGCACACTTGACCTTCAAAGCAAGAGGAATGTCACTGTCTACATCAAATTTCATTCGGTGCATGGCGGAGGGTACTTGACATACTGACTTCGACAAAAACCACAATTTGGCTGCGATCTTGATGAAATTTTGCACACTTGACCTTAAAAACAAGACAAAGGTAACTGTGTACAATAAATTTCGTAGGTGTATGGAGGAGGGGACTTTACCTACTAACTTCGACAAATTCCGTTTGTATTCTAATTTTAATGATATATTTCGCTCTTCATCTTCAAAGAAAGAATGCTCACCGTCTACATCTACTTTAGTTCGATGCATGACAGAAGGTATTCCAAACTTTGACGCTAATATAGAGTTTTATTCTGACTTGATGAAATTTTGCACACTTGACTTTCAAAACAATTGGCAGTTCACTGTTCATCTAAGATTTTGTATGGTACATGGCGGAGGGATGGAATAAACCTCCACACCGTTTCATCGATAACCACAGAAATATCTGTGACAAGAGTTCAAATGTTCAAATGTTTGTAAATCTATCGGAACAAACTGCGTGGTCATCAATCCGTAGCTTACAAACTACTTAAACTAAGGTAAACTAACCTAAGGACAACACACACACACACACACACACACACACACACACACAACAATGCTCCAGGGAGGACTCGAACCTCCGACGGCGAGCAACCGCGCGCTCCGCAGCGAGGTGCCTTAGACCGCTCGGCTACTCCACCGTGGTGTGACAAGAGTGAATAATTATGAAACTTGAAATGAATGTTTTCATATACTGTTGACGAATACAGACACGCTGAAGAAAATTTACAGCACTGATAAATGTTGTATGTCTTCTCGTACTCCTTAAAATTAGATGGAATTAACAAAAATATTTTTGTAAGAAATATTTTTATACAAAACACTTTAGTGAAGGCTTTTTTTACCATACCTAATGTTTTAGTGATCTTCGAATTTGGATCTAGCAAATATTTTCAAAGTTAACAAACTCAACTCTGTCCTGCTAAAACCTTATATATGCAGGAACAAGAAGCCGCAAACCGCACGTTTCTACCTATTCCCACTTCGGAGATACAGTATGCGAGATTAAACTTGTAGAGATCATTTTGGAACATCCTGTAGTTTCCACGCTTCTTTATTGAGACAGTAAGAAACCGACAACAATCGGCGATGGCACCCTCCGTCCGCCAGACACTGTTGTGTGGCGTGCGCCTGCTGGCGCTGTCAGCAGTGAAAACGCAAGCGAGGCGGCACCCCCTCTCGTGTCCCAGCTTCCCGCGGTACTTCATGGTCATCGGTCACTTATCCTTTACAGATTGTGGGTGTCTGCGAAAGTAATCTGATCGGGCCCAGATGATCGGCGTTTTTGAAGTCTGGGATTGGCAATTAGAGTGATCGCAGGCCTGCTCCAGCGATATGACAAAACTTACTGCCTGTTTTCACTTGAAAAGAAAGTATGAGTAATTCAGTCAATGTACAAAACCGCAAAAGTTTCGCATGTTTTCATTCAGTTGTTCCCACAGACTACTTTCATTCGAAAAAAATAAACGAATATTAATCCAACATATTAAAACTACGACCGACTGTTTCATTCGGTTGCTCCCACTGACAGGTTTCACTCAAAAGAACTAATGAAGAGGCCAACGTACTGTGTCAATTTTTTCATTCGGTTGGTCCCATCGACTGATTTAACTCAAAAGGAAAGGAATGAGCGGTCAAACCGTGTCGATTATTTTATTCGGTTGCTCCTACCGACTGATTTCACTCAAAAGAAGGAATGAGTAGGCCAACCGACTGCGTCGATTTTTTCATTCGGTTGATCCCACCGACTGGTTTGACTCAAAAGAACCAATGAATAGTCCAACCGACTGAATCGGTTGTTTCATTCGGTTGGTCCCACCGACTGGTTTCACTCAGAAGGATGAATGAATAATTCAACCGATACGAGAAACTACAACCGAATGATCGATTTTTCCCCACAATCGAATGAATCGATTGTTTTCATTCGATTGTTCCCATCACTAGGCCTACGTGGAAGCAAATCTTCAGAATGGACGCACTGACAGCCTGCTTGGCAATCCTGTTATTACGTTCATTGCATGGGAAACCCACAAGACCCGGAGACCAGATAAACACCACTGTTCGCCTGGACAGTTCAAGGGCTAAGTATGTCTCCTGTATGGCCAACAGCAGGGGAGACTGCGGGTAACACTACTCAAGAGCTCTAATGCTGCTCAGGGAGTCGCTTCAAATAAGAAAAGACTCACCTGAGCAGGAACGGATGTGCTCAAGAGCTTGATAATTGGCCACCAGCTCTGCAGTGTAAACACTGCAACCATCCGGCAGAGAGTGCTGTTCCACACAGTCACCACGAACATAAGCAAATCCCAACAGGCCATCAAGCAGAGAACCATGCGTGTAGATCAGCTTATAACAGGGGAATTCTGCAACGACAGTCAAGAACTGACAGTGGATAGAGTCCGGGGGAACTGAGTCTTTGGGCCCATGGACCAAGTCCAGTCATTTTCCTAATTATGAGAGGTGCTCTGGGAGGCGCCAATTTGAACACGAAAGGTACGAACAGCTAAAGAATTCTGGATAAAAATAGGAAGGGAGCCCCAGAGGCCTCAGTCATCTAAAGTGTTGTGTCATACGCTTTGTGCATTTCAAAGAAGACGGCAACAAGGTGGTGGCGCCTAGAAAAGGCTGTGCGGATTGCAGACTCGAGGTACACCAGACTGTCGGTGGTAGAGCGACCCTGGCGGAAACCGCCCTGGTATGGAGCCAGTAAGCCCAAAGTCTCAAGTATCCAACACAACTGCCGACTTACCATCCGCTCCAACAGTTTGCCTGGAACTTTAGTCATGTTAATGGGCCAATAGCTATCCAGGGAAAGAGGATGTTTTACGGGTTTAAGCACTGGGATAATGTTACTCCCCCGCCACAGAAAACACCATCACATCAAATGGGGTTATAGACCGCAAAATATTCCGACTGTCTGCTGAGAGGTGCTTAAGCATTTGGCTATAGATGCTACCAGGCCAAGGCACCGTGTCAGGACATTGTGTAAGAGCATTGACAAGCACTGAGGAACTCCCACTCAGTGAAAGGAGTGTTACAAGATTCAGAGCGGTGGGTGGTAGAGAGGGGCTGACGTTCTAACCTCTTCTTCAATGTAGAAAGGTCAGTGGGTAATTTGCAAACGCACGAGCATAATGCTCGGCAATCATCTCTGCAAGTATGGCCTGGTCTGTACAGAGAACACCGGTCGTCCAGATCCCAGGGATACCTGCTGGTGTGTGGAATCCCTTTAGCCGCTTGATTTTACTCCAGACCTCAAATCCAAATAATTTATTTCAAATGTAATGACTATTTCATAGTCCGTGTTTTCATTTACAGTATTTGGACCGGCAGCTACTAGTAGTTTCTCTGGTGCACGAGAGATGGCGCTGCTGCATGGGCACTCCCTTTTTGCAGTTCTTGAAACGAATTACAGAGGCGCTGCGGTAGACCCGTCTCACAGATGTCAGAAAAAAAAGTTCGCGTGAAACATGTCTGGATGCATCCAATAGGAAGATTGCATTCAGCGCGTTTTCTCTTCTGATATTCTGAATTCAGTGCACGTTCGTGAAATTAACGACGTATGTTGAATTGTTGAGTGAGACTAAATAGTATTTTATTTTCACAAGATGCATGATTGTATATTGTAATACTGATGGTACAGTACGATACCAGCTTTTTTGGTTGGTGTACGTGGCGCCCCTGGGCCTCGACGCCCCGGGCGACCGCCCGGGTCGCCCTGCCCTAAAGCCGGCGATGAGTCCAACCATTTGTAAACAATGCGTGAGGATACGCTGTAGTAATCCGTGCACTATGGGCACATCATGTTGGCTCCATAGGTTTCTCCTAGCCTGCAGAGGATCGTATTCTAGCAGCTGCAGCAGATGGTCTGTTAGGAGGCCGTGATACTTGCTCGCTTTCATTGAACCGCCCTTGAAAAATGAGCCTATAAGCTATCACACAACACACTGTAACAGATCTGACATTCCCCCTGAAGAAGCGGTCATTATTTTCTCAGACAAACACTGCTCTTTTGGCGGTTTACCTGACCATGATTGGTAAATATGGCTTCAACACTGAATAAGATACACAACGAATCTGGAGAATTCTACACTAATGATCACGTACAATAGACATCTGTATTCGCGTAGTCGTTTTATTGTAGATTTTCGTGGAGAGAGATGTTACGGATGGAACCGATGTCGATGAACTATGTGTAGGGTACTATCTTGGCCCGTGTAACTTCCTCATACGGTTGTGCGGGAACTACCTTACCGATCGACTACAACAGCGGCGAAATATTAATTTTCCCGGCTCCCCTTATGTTCTCACTTGTTTGCTTCTGTTACGTTGTCTACCTGTCACATTACGTAACTGTTCAGGTGGTTGATAAATAACTGGCAACATGGGTTATTGCGTTGCTCCCTCGATCTTTCTTTGAATTTGTATTATTTTAATGATGCCACCAGATGGGGTAAATTTCACTTTTGGCCTCCAACAGAATGCGTGGCTGAGTTAGGTTGGCAACACCACGGAGATGAAAAGGTAAAGCAGTTAACAATCTGAAGATTGGTTTGAACGCCACACTGCTTTACTAGGTGTGGTCCTGCTCGGAGGAGGTACGCCGACCTTACCCAGCCAGTTATAGGGGGACCTACAGTTTAACGTGGGTTCCAAACCACGATGCTACTCGATATTTTTCACATCAACAACATTGCCAGAGGTGAAAGAAGTGGAAAGTAACAGATAAAAATGCTGCAACCTGAGGGGTCGAACCCACGTCCTTTGGATTCATAGTCTGTCACTCTACCACTGTGCTACCAAGCCACACACCAGGGAGATGAATTTAATAATCGGCGGCTCTGCATGTCGCGCCGAAGCGCAAGACGTTGATTGCACAAAGACAACTTTACGTATTGTGCAAAGAGAGGTAATTCTTAACATTTGCAACATAACTTGCATCATTAAATTTTAAAGAGAAATACACCGTTAATTTTAATCCGAAATTCAGAAACAGTTGCGTCGTTATTAGTATAAAAATATTTATTGTGAGAAATTTCACAAGTAATATTCGACTAAAATGAGAAAGTAACCAGTGTTAAATTGTTTAAAATAATGATGGGGGGAGTGGCGAGCCGCACTACAATAGGCGAAAAACTACCTATTATTTTCCCCTTAATTTATAATTGATTATACCCACCGAAATTAATTGTAGCTAAACTTTGCCTACCACGATGCATATATTCTAATTTCTATTACGTGATGAAAATATGCTACGTATTTGATAAGGCCCAAAAGTAAGGAAAAATTTAAATAAAGTATTTTTGACAATTTTTTATGTCACGGATGAGAAAAATATCCCCAATAACTAATAAAATTATTGGAACTGAATATTACGGCAGAAATATCTGCTTTTAATTACTTCGTTTTTAAGGGTAATCGTCTACGTAATGACAGCCAACAACGGTAGCTGTCCTGATTATCTAAAATTACTGAATATGTATTTAATTAAAACAATTAATCAATTAAGGTGAAAATTAAAATATAAAATATAAATTTTTGCCTTATATTTTAAAAATAGGGCTTCTCACTACATCTCACATCCAAAAATGTAGCGCAGATCTTCAAAGCAAGGGACTTCGACCAGGACCAGACAAGAACAGACAACTGCTGTTGTTACCGTTCGTTCTTCTTTCTTATACGGGAAAGATAAAATAAGGTGAAGATAATAGGCATAGGTAAGAAAAGAGAACGACAGCGGAAACATGAAATTTTTCACTGTCCGTGGCATATCAAGTGTGATCTTTGGCTTAATATTACAGGGTGTATTGTATTTCCGTACACATCGCACAATAGTGAACTGATTCCGGCCGCGGTGGCCGAGGCGCTCCAGTCACGGTCTGCACGGTCACTACGGTCGGGGGTTCGGATCCCCCCCCTCGGGCATGGATATTTGTGCCGTCCTTAGTCTTAGCTAGTTCATAAGTAGTTTGTAAGTTTAGGGACTGAAGACCCCGTAGTTAAGTCCCATAAGCTTGACAAACATTTGAATTTTTTTTTTTTTTTTTGTCAACTGATTTCTTTTGCTGTTCTCTGTAAACCAAGATCATGTCGGCCTTTATTTTCCATCTTTAAATCCCTCCCGCTCTAGGCCTCGTTTTGCTGTAGTTAAGAATGCTTGGCTTCGTTTGTCGTCTGCACTAGCGCCTGTTGGGTGGCCAGAGACAAGCTTACTTGGCAAGATGGCGAGTGGCCATGTTGTTTAGTGTCGTACCAACCTAATCTTGGAAGAAAGAGGTGACAGGAGACCTCTCTGGGGGCGGTTGAAGAGGGAATTGTCTTGGCCAGGTAGCAAGGGATGGAAACACTAGTCTCTGAACGCACTCTGCGTCGCTTTTAGCGCGCTCTACATCCAGTGTGTGGCAGGTGTAGTAATACATTAATGATTTTTTTAACTAACTTGTGCGGTGCTTGTCGCTGACTTCTGCCCTTTCTCTGCCAGCGTATCGATAAACATATGACATTGTCACGTTCAACTTTTTTGCAACAAGCTGAAGGGAGAGAGCGGAACTGTTCGTCACTTACATTCTTCTCCTTGATGCGTTAGGACGTATTCCAGGACTTTGTCTAATTATTGTAAGTGTGAGCTTCTTTTTTTATTAATTTCAATAAACCCCCACAGTTAATTTTGAATACCTTACTCACTAACAATCCCTTCTCCAAAAACACAAGCAGAATTGAAAAACTTGAGTCTGCTCAAAAGCATTTGCATACACGAATTTTGAATTTCACACACACTCAATAGACAGCAGATACACGTGTGTACTTTCTACAACTTTATTTATGTTAATTAAAGAAATACATTCAGATATACAGAGATTAAAACAAATAAAGACTTTATTAATCCATAACATCCTCCCCACCCTGGTCCATCCCACTCTGGTCAATCTCAAGTGGGATGACCAGTTGCACTGGTCGAGTAATACTTCTTCCGTCTGGTGTCTGAAGAATTAAGGTCCGCACTATTCCATCTCTCCCTGGTCTTCTTTCCACAATACGGGCTTTCTTCCACATATGTCTCGGCTATCTGTCTTCCTGTAAGAGTACAATATCTCTCACACGGTATTTATAGGTTTTCCCGTAGGTCGTTGGACTTCACGAAAGTTTCTTAATTCCAGGAGATACTCCTTCTTCCATCTTTTCAGGATATCATTCTGCAGTTTTTCCTTTTGTTTTGCCAATTTTATTAGATTCTTCTCTATACTTGGTCCAGGACCGGACGGTATTGCAGTTAGTCGTTCTCCTATTAAAAATGGCTTGGTGTTAGTACATCTGAGTCTCCCTTTACGAGTGGCCTTGAGTTGATGGAGGCTTCTATTTCTACCAGTAAGGTTCTGAGAGCCTCTTCATCTACCAGCGACCTTCCCAGTACTTTTCTGAGACAACGTTTCGTTGTTCCTACCATGCGTTCCCACCATCCCCCCCCCCCCCCCACCAAGCCGCCCGTGGTGCAATGAACTTCCAAGAAACACCTTGGTGGGCGAAGTGCTGACTGATTTTCGGGTCCTCAAATAAGTGACAAAGGTTCTTCAGTTCTGTGTTCGCTGCTTGAAATGTTTTAGCATTATCTGAGTAAACAGTATTCGGCAATCCTCTTCATGCAGTAAATCTTCTAAATTTATCTGTTCTCATATCTGATACTAGTTCCAGGTGAAGAGCTCTTGTTGTTGCGCATGTGAAAAGTAAGATGTAACATTTCTGCAGCAGTGTACACAATTTGACAAAAAGCGGTCCTGCGAAGTCCATCCCTGTTACCGTAAATGGTTTGGTGAATTGAATGCGCTCAGGTGGTAGTGGTGGTTCTATCTGGCGTCTACAAACACTTTTAGATATTTTGCAAGGGAGACACGTATGCATCACTTTTTTTACTGATTGTCTTCCGTTCAAAATCCCAAAATTCATTTCGTAATTCAGCTAGTACTACGGCAGTTCCTAAATGGTGTAAACGTATGTGCGTCCATCGAATGAGCGACCTCGTAAATGGATGGGAACCTTCTAAGGTAAGCAGATGCTTCTCTTGTACATTCAAGTCCGCAAAGTGAAGTCGTCCTCCAAGACGTATCAGTCTATTTTGAAGGAACGGGTTGATTTCCTTGGAAATTCGGTTTTGTTTTTAAGCGAGTGGTATTCCGCTGGGAAGCTTTCCTGCTGAGCCATCCATATCCAAGTGCGTTTAGCTGAGCCTAGTTCACCGGCAGTCAGTGGACCTTTAACATTTTCGTAATGTTTAATATTGTACATGAAACGTAGTATCCATGCCATTATGTGCAGTAGTTTCCAATAAGAACTATATTTTGATGCATCAATCGGACACACACATGTACTGATAATTAAATGTTGCTTGTATACCCGTCGTGTTTCTGGAAGAGAACTGTTGAGGCCAAGTATGAGGTGGTTGAATTAACCATGAAGGTCCGTTCCACCAAAGCGTGGAAGACTTTAATTTCTCTACTGAGGTTCCTCGTGATAACAAATCTGCTAGATTAGCTGTGATGGGACAGTGTCGCCACTGCGACGGCGTCAAAGTTTCATGGATTTCCATTACTCTGTTACAGACAAACGTATTCCAGCGATTTGGATCACCCTTCATCTAGCCCAATACTACCATGGAATCGCTCCACATTATTGCGTTAGCGATGTCAAATCCTGAAGACCGGCAGAAATACCTATTAAGTCGCGAACCCAGTAAGACAGCTAATAACTCAAGCCGTGGAAGTGTTACTATTTTGATAGGGAAACTCTATTCTTACAACCAAATGAACAGATGTATTTCTACTTCTAACGTACAGCACTGCTCCATATGCCCTTTCTGAGGCATCACAAAATATGTGAACTTGTGAAGCTGTTGGCGTCTGACTGTGAAGTCCTATCCATCGTGGTACCTTGAACAACTGCAGTCCAGTTTTTCCATCTGGAGGTCAAATCTGGAGGCAAAATTTCATCCCATTGGTTGCCTCTAGACCATGTATCTTGAAAAAGGATCTTCCCTGTTATGGATATCGGTGCAAAGATTCCAAGAGGATCGTAAAATATCGCACTAGTATGCAGTAACTGGTGTTTAGTCGCAGGATCATCTTGTAGTTTATTTGTAATGAGACGGTGATCAAACAAGATTGAATCTGATTCTGTGTCCCAGTCAATGCCTAAACCTGTGGTATGTTCTTTAAATGACCGTCCCTCTGTTTTCCATATGCCTTTTAGAACATCAGAATTCGTAGCCCATTTCGCCACAAGAAGTTTTATTTGTTGCAACAGACCTGTCAGCTGATTGTAAATGGATGTACCTGTGTTGTCGTCCTCGCAGCTCGCTGCAAAGTCGTCCATTAAAGTACCTTTATCTACAAGTTCTGCTGCAGTAGGATATGTGTCTTTAAATCTTATAGCCAATTCGCGCAATGTTCCAGAAAGAAGAAATGGGCTGCATGTTAGGCCAAATGGTAAAAGTTTAAACGTATAAGTGATGACGTCATTCGTAGTCTGCCAAGATGCATCTTCTTTCTTCTCAACTCGAAACCAAAAGAATCTCGTTAAATCTCTATCCTTCTCGTTCAACGACAGTTGTAAAGACGCTTAGGTGCCGTCTGCAATAATTGCCCTTTGGTACATTCTGAACCGAATTAGGATTGAAAGTATTTCAGATAACAAATTAGGTCCTGAATCTAAGATATTATTAAGTGACTGTGAGTCGTTTTCATGTGATGAAGCATCAAAAACAATTATCCATTTTGTAATTCCTGGTCGTTCTTTCTTCACTGCGTGATGAGGTAGGTAGAATACATCATTTGACGTAGTCTGCGTACTAATTCGTTCGACTTGCTCATTCTGAATGTAAAGCAACATTTGCGCATGTTACATATCACGAAATTGAGCGTTGTGCCAGTAAAGACGATTAAGGATGGAAAAGATCAACCGTGGTATAATAATAATGTTAGAAAACTGCTGAGAAAGCAAAGGCTGTTGCACTCTCGATTAAAAAAAGAACACACAAATGACGACGGGCAAAAGTTAGTAGAGATTCGTGCTTCTATAAAAAGATCGATGCGCGAAGCATATAATAATTATCACAGCCATACCTTAGAAAAAGATCTTTCCGAGAACCCGAAAAAATTCTGGTCCTATGTAAAATCGATAAGCGGGTCAAAGCCCACTGTCCAGTCACTCGTTGATCATTCCGGGGCAGTAATAGAAGAAAGCAAACGGAAAGCTGAAGTTCTAAATTTAACCTTTAAGAAATCTTTCACGCAGGAGAACCGCACAAATGTACCATCATTTGATCAACGTATTAATTCCGAAATGGGGGACATAGCAATATGTATTTCCTGTGTAGAGAAGCAGCTGAGAGAGCTAAATACGAAAAAGTCTGCTGGTCCGGATGGAATACCAGTTCGGTTTTACAAAGACTATTCTGCGGTGTTGGCCCCCTACTTAGCTTGCATTTATCGCGAATCTTTAATTCAGGGCAAAGTTCCTAGTGATTGGAAAAAAGCGCAGGTGACTCCCGTGTATAAGAAAGGAAAGAGCTGACCCATACAATTACAGGCCAATATCGTTTACATCAGTTTCATGTAGAATTTTGGAGCATATTGTCAGTTCGAATACAGTGAATTTCCTTGAAACGGAAAAGCTTCTTTCCATGAATCAGCACGGGTTTAGGAACCATCGTTCATGTGAAACTCAGCTTGCCCTTTTCTCACATGACATCTTGCGAGCATGGACGAACAGGCGGATTGTGTTTTTCTCGTCTTCAAAAAGGCGTTCGACGCGGTGCCACACTGCAGACTGCTAACGAAGATACGAGCTTATGGAATAGGTTCACAGATTTGTGACTGCCTGCAAGACTTCCTAAGTAATATAACGCAGTACGTTGTTCCCGACGGCGAGTGTTCATCAGAGACGAGTGTATCGTCAGGCGTGCCCCAGAGGAGTGTGATAGGACCGCTATTATTTTCTATCTATATAAATGATCTGATGGACAGAGTAAGTTGTAATTTGCGGCTGTTTGCTGATGATGCTGTGGTGTATGGGAGGGTGTCGTCTGTAACTGACTGTAATAGCATACAGGATGATTTAGACAAAATTTCTAGTTGGTGCGAAGATTGGCAGCTAGCTCTCAATGTAGAAAAATTAAGGTGATGCGCATGAGTAGAAAAAAACAATCCCATAATGTTCGAATACAGCATTAGTAGTCAGCTTCTTGATGCTGTCGCGTCGTTCAAATATCTAGGCGTAACATTGCAGAGCGATATGAAATGGAACGAGCATGTAAGGACAGTTGTGAGTAAGGCGGACAGCCGATTTCGGTTTATTGGGAGAATTTTGGGAAGATGTACTTCACCTGTAAAGGAGACCGCGTACAAAACGCTTGTACGACCACGTCTTGAGTATTGCTCAAGTGTTTGGGACCCGCAGCAGATCTGTTTAAAGGAAGACATAGAGGCGGTTCAGAGACGAGCAGCATATGAACAAAATATTATCTGCGTGCCTGCGAGAGAAAACGTGCTACACAAGCTGCTTGAGATATGCTACGTGACTGCACGCAGCACTGCCGTAAGCTGTCTCCGCTCTTACCTCGATTCGAGGGCGTGGAACAAGCGGATGTCGTATTTTGTGTTGCAGCTGGTTTCTTTTACCTTCTTTCAGCTTCCGTCGCTTCAGAGTTCCCGGGTTTCGGCAACATTTTGCATTTCACATACACTCAATAGACAGGAGATACACGTGTGTACTTTCTACAACTTTATTTATGTTAGTCAAAGATATACATACACATATACAGAGATTAAAACAAACAATGACTTTATTAATCCGTAGTACAGGAATTTCCAATGAGGTAAGTGAACAATGAAGTGCACAGATGCTCAAAAGTCGAAGAAATCATAAATAGTAAATTTTCCGCTCTACAAAAGAAAGTTGTCGACGAAATTATGGATACGGTAGACGCAAAAACTTCTTCTGTTGTCGACAATGTAACTGATTGTTACATTGCCTTCTGCCATTGATAATATTGCGCAAAATCTCTCGGAATTAAAAATCAAAGAGGAAAATTTAGAAACAACTGTTGAAAGAATTACCAGTCAAGCCGAGAATATTGTGAAAGATAACCAAGAAAGAGTGCAGCAATTTTTGCATAATACGGAGCCTCAATTAAATGACAAAATAAAGTCAGAATTAGCCTCTACCATAAAAAAAATTTCACTGAAAAAGTATATGAAGATCATGGAACCACCGTCATATCTTTACAGAAAGATTTGACGGCGGTAAAATCCTTGTTATCTTCACAAACAAAGTCTTCTTAGTTATTCACGCCTGTAATAAACGTACCGCAGAAACTGAACCCAGAACAAATTGCAAGGCATACCCCTCGTTTTCCTAACAATCAGAGCTCAATTAATAAATTAATATCTGATCGAACACACAGTGACTATCGACTCAGTGGCGTAGCTATCATAGGGCTAGGCGGGGCAGTGCCCCGGGGCCCCCGAGATCAAGGGGCCCCTGGCCTCCGTGAGCAAAGTTCGGAAAAAGTTACAATAGAACGTCGTTTTTATTTATTTATTTTTACCTTCCCACCCTACCGTTCATCAATTCCCCTCCCGTCAAAGTATGCTGCCCACAGTAGCCGCACTGGGCCACAGGGTGACGGAACATTGCTTCTAGTGGGGCCTGCTGACAGTCGCTGAGGACAGCAGTCGGCAGAAGTACAGTAGCGGCAGCATCACAGCTGCTCACACCAACAGCTGCGCCGTGCAATGTGAAGGATCGCGCGACTCCAAATACTGTATCTATACATTTACTGCACAGTACTTCTTATTGGCAATGGGAAGTGTACAGTTCGATTATACGAATAATCGGTTTTCCGAACAGCCATGTCCCCCAATTACACTTCGGATAATCGACGTTCTACTGTATTTAATATTTTAGCTGAATGAAGGATTTGCGACTTCTAACTTTTTTAACACTGCCAACAAACTTCAAACGCACGAAATGAAATCCAAAAATTATTCCCATCTCAGAATATAAACATAAGAAGGTATTGCTTGTCCGCTAGGACGTGCACTCTGGCACCTGCTGAATTTCTAGCAGTGTGTGACAATACTGTTCAGGGTTGATTCGCGGCGGGGGGCCATATCTTCGTGGTTGAGTAACACTTCATTGTTCATTTTTACTAGCTTCTGCCTGCGACTTCATTCACCTAGTATGGAGCAACTTCGAAAACTATTCCATAGTAGTTTTATCTTTATGTCCTACCCATGTCGAATTCTATCCCTCTCCGAAATTACATCCAAATCTACCAAGTAGTTTCTGCTTGAAAGCATAATTAACTTTCACAGCTATAATTATATTAGAGAGTACGATTAAATATTATCTGCTGCGTGACACACAGTAATTTACTTTAGAGTAGGTTTTCCTTATTATGTCTTCCAGTAAGCGGTAAGGACCTGCTGAAATAGTATTGCATCTGTATAGTTCATAGGCGCCGATTACGGGTATGCTCGGTCGCTCAAGCATACCCCAAAATTGGAGTGGGTATGCTCGGCAGGAGTCGTGTTAGTGTTAAGTCGTGACATTTTTCATCCTGTTTACTGAATTGGTGTGTGATTTAACAGTGGATTGTGAACCTATTAGTATCGACAGACATGGTATGACAGCAGAAGTGCTTATGGACTATTTTCGTAATACTGTATAGAAAACTAATCTGCAGAATAAAGATGGCACGAAGACCATTCGATGTTTGTTTTTGCGATAATGAACACAGTATTCACAATACAGGCACATAATTATCTGATATGGATGTCTGAGAAGACAACTCTGAAAATGACTTCAGTAGTTACTACAACGGGAAAAACAAGTCGCAAAAGCCGCCCAGTAGTTCTGAAACGTGAAATTGAAATTAATGGCTTATAATTTCTTTCCCGTATGTTAAAAAAATTATTTTTCTCCTTTCAGAGATTAAAATGGTCCTAAATGAACACCAGATGAAGCAAAAAAGAACAAATTCCTCTAAAATATAACAAAATTATTACTTTACCTTTGTACCTAAAATTGGAAAAATATAATATATATATATATATATATATATATATATATATTTTTTTTTTTTTTTTTTTTTTTTTTTCAGAAATACCTGTCGGGTGGGGGGGGGCTGCAGGGTGGCAACCACCTCCCCCCCCCCTATTGGAAACGCCACTGAGCACACCCCAGATTTTCAAAAGACGGCGCCGGTGGTATAGTTTTAGTTTAGAGAGGGCCCCAACGTCATTTTTGCCCCGGGGCCCTTCGTGTAATAGCTACGCCACTGTATCGACTGACGACTTCCTGTGACCTTGACAGACTTTGTAGAGAAATTATGCCTAAAGTACAATCCAAATGTTCATCCCGAAATCAGGCTAACACAGAAGAACTAGATGAAAGTATGATTAAACATCATCAATTTCAAATATTTATTAATGAGAAACGCACAGTACATCCCGTGATCTTTCTTCAATCTTTTAGAGGGTTACTACCCGAGACCTGGTCGGAGAAAAGAAAAATCAGATTTGTTGTGGGATATATACAAGGCGAAGCCGGAATATGGGCAAACGAAGCCTTGCAGTTATATGACACCTATGGTGCATTTTAACGGGCATTTTTGTCCACTTTTTGGTCGCCCGTAATACAAGAACGATTCAGGAATGAAGTGTACAACCCGCAGCCTTTCGATGGAAGAAACGAAAGCCTGCGGAGATACTTCGAGTAGTATGTTAATAAAGCAAAATTCTTTGACGACCCTCTTCCGCACCGGGAAGTACTTCGTGTACTTATTAACAAATTGCCCACAAGACTAAGGCTACAGCTGGCTAATGTGCAAACGTACGATCTGCAAAGCTTCCTTTCAATGTTAGACACGCTTGATTTGATTTTTGAAGATGATCGTGCACGTCAGTACAATAAGGGGAACCGTTTTCTCAATCAATACAACAATCAGCTGATTCCCGTCAGCCAACAGCCGCAAGCAGAAAACCAAAACGTGTCACAATCCCAGCCGAAGTTACTGCAACAGCCATTTATTAAAAATAGCGGACATCCACGTCCCCAGCAAATGACAACACATGCGAACTGCAGTAACGTCGTACGTAATGTTCCCAACGGCGGGCAATATTACCCACGCCGCCGTGGTAATCGATTTAATCCTGGCTACTTCACCAACAACAACAATAGCTACCGTAATAATGCTGTTGCCTATCCGAGCAATTTTAATGGCAACCAACAACCTCAGTGGCGTAACCATAATCAGTTTGGAAATTTAAATGAGAATAGAAATTTCTTTCTAATAATCCCAGCAGTAATCAGCAATTTCAAAATTTTCCTGCGCCTCAACCACCGCAGCAAACTACCAATACCGTACCGATTGCAACTATGACCACTGACTGTTCGGACCAGACAAATTGGACGACAAGCCAGTCGGCAGTGACAATAACTGACGTGACTGAGACAATAAACCAACCACAACGACAGGCTAGCAGTATGCAGACGTCAAACCAGAGTGGCTCGTGTTAAGCCCACCAACATTGAGCGACCGCGGCAGCGTGGGCACAATTCTTTCTGCCAAATGCTAAGGTACAATGATGGTACAGACATTAGGGAAGAGCTATTTCGTGAACCAACACAGCAACCCAAAGTTACTGTGGTCACCTACCAAGCAAGTTATCTATTATCTGCAGTCCATCAGGGAAAAACCGAGATTTATACCCACACAAACATTTAAAGAAATTTTATGCATAAATCCAAGCTGATCAGCTAGTATCTAAGTCCTACTTTCACTACAAATACTAAGGCAGTAAGCATAAATAATTTTCTACAAAGGTAAGTGCAATGCAATTGATGTTGGCTCACAGCAACTGTTGTCACGCGAGTCTCACTTAAACACTTATGATGACACACACATTCACAAAAAGAGCATTAATTAGTATAGTATTTAGTATTATAGGGTATAAGAATATTTACAATTTTTTTATATGTGAAGGAGATGAATGATGGAAATGATATTATTGCGGGATGGAGCGCACTAGCACACCTTGGTCTAAGATGAGAGATAGTTAAGTTAAAAAAATATTATATTATTATAAGAGAAGGAGGTGATGAAATATTTATATTTTAGTTGCCACTGGCTCTTAGTATATATATATATATATATACACACACACACACACACAGACACACACGCACACACACACACACACACACACACACACACACACACACACACACAAGAATGCTGACATTACAACGCGTGAGCAGTAACAAAAATAAAAACATTATAGTTAACTCTTATCAGCTGACTGACAGTACAAATCTAACGATTCCTTAAATTGTTAAGAAGAATGTAATTTATACAAAACAATGAAGCTTGTTGAATTATTCTGTCTGTACTGTAGGGTTCTGACAGCCGCTTAAAGGTTAACGTAATATCACAGTCTAACATATACAGTCGCGACACTCATTGCTGTGAGAGTTGTTACCAACTGACAGTTCAACGACACTAGCGCTCCTAGCGGTGGGTAAGCCGCCGAAAGAGTGATGTTTGTTTATAATTATTTGTGTACGTAATTAACGAAATAGTTAATATAATTTTTGTGTTACAAGCATTAGTAATATATCAAGAGACATACTTAATACGGAAATTAATGTAAAAACAGTCGAACTTAACTGATTCAATGGTATAACGAAGAACTTCGTCATGAACCAATACTTACGAATATGTGTATATTTGCAGCTTATTCCGCTGAAAGTAAGTAGAATATAAACATAATATAAACATAAATTTCTATTTTGGTCTGTTCTTACTATGACAAAGAGTTTTTTGACACGTATCATAGTGGTATGGGGTCTAATGATTCGCACATTTTTAGGCTTCACTCGTCTTTATTATAATCGCATATTCTTTTGAGTGTGATTACTTTAGCTTAAGAAGACAATGTCTTGAAGATTCTTGCCGTTTGTGGTTAAGCTGTAGCAACAATTGTGGAATTGGGTTCTTCTTTGTTGAACACGGTTTGATTGCTTTTTCAGTTTTCTTGTCACATTTCTGATGTTTTCCTTCAGCTACAGTTGTGGTGGCTGATTTGGTACGTTAAATGCTGCAGTTATTGCATTCTACATTCGTTTCCTACGTTCCACACTCTCCGATTTCACTGGAATTGGAATGGAGAAACGTTAACGTTCTTGAGAAGAAAAAACACGTCTTTCTGCCAAAGGGCGGGTATTCGGTGTTTCCTAGCAATTTTTCTATTTTTAATAGTAAATTAAATTATTCAGTATAACCCTGTGTGTTACAAGATAACATTAAATAAACTGTGCCGCAATGTACCGTTTACAACCTTGTCACGGATCTTAGAAAACCTAAGAAACACATAGGTGGAGCTATTTTTAAGTTATTACCTATTTTATGGTATTACATACATTTCCTAACTCATTTCCCCACTCATCCACTATCGTATCCATAAAAGTTGCTTGCCCTCCGCTTGGAGCGCTGCTGTCGCAGTGTATAACAAAAATCTGCGGGAGTGTCGTGACTGTATATGTTAGACTGTGGTAATATTTTACATTACTGCCAGTAAACAAGCACACCAGTTGGTGTGGAATATCTTTCCGCCTATGTGCCACTTTCAGATTTAGTCACCAAAACATTACACTGAATGTGAACAAATCCCGTAGCGCTCCAAGCTCAAATAACATAATTATGTACCAATCTAAAAATATCAACGTTTAGTTTAAATAGTGTGTAGCATAAGCTGGAGAATAAGAATTCATTTTCAGCTGTGAATGAGCAGAGAATTGTGTCGCCGCCGACGCTACGAAGATCTACAAGTCGCTGCAGAGGAGGAGGAGCCATACGAGCATTCATCACAATTTATATTAGACTAGATATGAGACTGTAACGAACATTTCACACCTAATAAGTATAAGGAGCTAGACAAATTAACATACCGTCCTCTACATTAATAGGCACAGGAACGTTTGGTCAGACACCAATATTTGCGACTAAACCACGCATATATTTTCATAGTCAAATGCGGACAGAACACACGTGAGTGAGAGACGACGAAGGAGAGAGAAGGGCGAAGAATGTTAATCTAGCATAGATCCGCTGTTAATTTTATGAAATGCAATATTTTTAGTAGTAGATGTGTGCAGTAATTTTTGTAGTAATGAGTCGATATGCTGAATTTGTGTAATGCACTATTTTTTGCGACTATTCTCTATTTTCTCTTTCTCTCACTCTCAACCTGTACTGATGAAAAGACGCTGTTTTATTTTTCTCCGATTGGTATGCATGATTTTATCATTCAAGTCGTTTAGTCCAATTTTATGAACGGTGAAACATGACATGTTAATTTTGACGAGAGGCGTACTAAAACCTGTAAACCGAAATTTAATATTGTGTCTAAAACTGCCCAAGACATTTCTAAAAGTCCTTGAATGGTTACCCATGTCAAATACAGTAACTTTTTAATAAGATATAATATTGCTGAGAATAAATAACTTTCCACCCAATAACTGACATGAACATAGGCCACACCTAAAAATAAATATGTAACACCCAATGTTGACAAATAATCGCTTAAAGGAAAAGAATAATGTGACGTGAATGTCACTCGAAAGAAACTGTTTCATAACGTTTTACAAATGAAATAGTCATTCTCAATGATCTGACTTTGTATATAGCCTTGTAAATAGTTTATGTATAGTAAAATCATTATGAATTGTAAAAAGATTAGAGTCTGTGTGTGAAACTATAAGTGCAGAACTAATAAGACAGAACTTTAGAGAGAACAAAAACAGTGACCGATAACTAACGAAAGGACGCAAACTCGCGACTTTCGTAACAAGTAGTGATTTTGTGATTAAATAAACTCTGAAAGTAAGTATATTCACAAGCCACATATTTGAGTGAAGTGAAATATCAGTGACGCGTATAAGCGTGGACTATGATACGTAGCAGGTAAACTAAAATAAATTTTTACTGTTAGCATATAGATACGTTATAAAGTGTTCGTCGCTGTAAACTTTTCCGTGCTGGACACTTTAAATAGTACGAGGCATGTTACTATCACAAACTGTTACGAACTGCCCTCTTTCTGCCAGCGTATCGATAAACATATGACATTTGTCAAGTTCAACTTTTTGCAACAATCTGAAGGGAGAGAGCGGAACTGTTCGTCACTTAAATTCTTCTCCTTGATGCGTTAGGACGTATTCCAGGACTTTGTCTAATTATTGTAAGTGTGAGCTTCTTTTTTTTTATTAATTTCAATAAAGCCCCACAGTTAATTTGAAATACCTTACTTACTTAGAATCCCTTCTCCATTTTCACTAATTTTAAAGTTATTTATTTTCAGCAGATCCAGTACTTCATAAAGTGATGCTCGGGTATTGTTGAGATTTGTTTCGCAATTGTACTAGAACATTCTCTGTGCAACTTTTATTTATTTCGTGTGTATGAATGGTTTATCACATTCTAATGCCTGCAGAAAAATCTTCGCGATGTTTATGAAGTCCAATAATTTTGCAGTTTTTGGCGACTATCATGATTAATTTTCAACACGGTCATAGAACAATAGGAAACGAAATGCACAATCCCAGCATCAATTTATCGAAGTAATATCCCAATCATCTCAGCTAGAATCACTACAGAATATGACCGAAATATTAGTACCAGCTCTCAATAAGATAAAATTTAGATTCCGCCGACTTCTTCTGTAATGTTGCGTTTTGGTGTTGTGAAGTTACGACCGCTACCATTTAATGGCGGAATCTAATAATTTTGTTTATATTGTCCCTTCGTTGTCAAAATTGCTGAGTAATATCATTTAAAAATATTTCACTACCTGGTAAAATTTCATTTCCGGTCCCCAACCTTAACTTTAATAAGCAACACCCATTTTCCTATGAAAGCAGCATTACACAGGGAGAGGTTTCTCCGTGGCCTTAGAGCGTCACTCTTCACTCTTCATTGTGGCTCCGACGACTGTGGAAGAAGTACTCCACCGAATCAGGCTGAGGCGAAGGCATGCTGTTAGGACCTTGCATTGTTTGTGATCAGACAGTCTTGGTTTTTCAGTGATAGTTCTATTGAGTATCTTTTTCGTTATGCAAGGTGAAGTGTTTCTAAATTTACAGAACTCATGTAATTCAGTGTAAATTCATTATCTACATTTTCATTCCAGTGATGATTGTGTGCCCGATTTTGCTCGAGTTCGAATAGACGTGTGAGTCCAACAGCCTTTCTGTAAATGTAGTGTGTTTCATTTCCCTTGCTGTTTTTAACTAACCTTTTCACGTCACACATGTATCTGCTAGTATGCTAAATATATATGATTTTCTTGTTTAACTCTGACTTTCCTGTCTTGTATGACCGATTGTACCAGGTGCTATCATAACGGTTGTTACTTTGGCCTTCAGCCATATTTTTGTTAATACTAATTTTCTTCTATACGAATTCTCAAGTGTTCTTTACTCGCTTATTCTAAATTAATTACTGTTTGTAAACGTTCTGAAATTTGGTGTGGTCGCACACCATGTGGTACTTAAGAATAGTGAGTTGCATCCTCCTCACAATGAGTTCGTCTAGTGAAAAATTTGCGATCAAGACACCTGCCACCTCGTCAAGACGCCACCGACGCTTTGTTTCGCCATTGTTATCGAGTGTTCCCACAGAGTAATGTATTGGCAGCATTATGCACATGTCTGTGAACGAATGAATGTGCTTTCAGCTACTCATTGTCTATTGGCAAATTTCCTCTCACGTTACTTCTATATTCAAAAAAGGGAAGAAACAATTTCATCATGGGCAGTAACTTTATGATTTCACATTGGTACAAGGTGTGTGCTTAATTTTGTGTCCCCCATTTTTCTGAATAGATTATAATCTTAAAGTGCGACACCTCTGCATTATGATTTCATGTTCCTCGACCCATGTTTAATTATCTATTCATTTATTTTTTAACATTGATTTTGTGTTTGTTAAAACATTGGCTGCTCCCTTAACCCTTTCCTGCCCAAACTATCAAATATTCGAGCATATAATTTCATATTTCGGTAGTTTACTACCAGAGTGAATTGAAGCACATTAGTCTATTCACACATTTTTGTTTTCCTTTTTTGACGCAAAAAAGTTAAAAAATTGGACTTCAATATCCAAGAGGACGTAATGTGATTTGGAGACATGAAATGTATGCTTATCTCTGTTAACAAAAGGATTTACCTGCAAGAAACAGAGCAAAATTTTTATATCGAAATGCCATTTTAGATATTGATCTGAAGAGGGGGGGGGGGGGGGAGGGAAGCACACAGTAGTTATCCCTGAACCATATTCACATTTTGTATTTCGTAAACAAAAGGAAACTATAACCATTTATTATTGACACCTAGCAACAAAGCAAACACCAAAAATAGCATGCACAAAATGCCTTTGAGACACCGTCCTAAAAACTTCCAGGTACAGTTTTGAACACTGTGTAAATAAAAAGGGCCCTATTCAATGAATAATATCAGTTTCCATCGGCTAAAATAATAGACAACAAAATTGCCCCAACGCGAGAACACACAACAGCGTCTTTTTGTGACAGCAAAACTAGCCTGAAGGAATCGTTCACACAGACGTAAAACAGTCCATTGTTTACTGCTGTCTGTGAGCAGCGATAGTGAGCAATCTCGGTCCAGCAAGAGTTTCATACGATATGTCAGAGGGACCCTAACGTCCCGTCAGGAATGCACTTCAGATATCATTTTCCACTTTGTTTTATGAAGCTGTAAGTGGGCCGGGACTTTTAAGTCCCGTCGGGCAGGAAAGGGTTAAGGAGTGCGCAGTTAGATAAATTTCCATTGCGCGTGTACTGTGGCCACTCATAAAGTAATTTAGAGCAGCAGTGAGCGTTTTAACTTACATTTGGAGACCTCAACTGTCCTAGATCTTGCTTATTTCAGTAACAAGCTACTTTCATCGTGAAATGTCTATCTACGTCAGGTGCTTGCACACACTGTGACGATAGTGTCCCGGTGCGTCGACATGCACGAAACACATCTGTCATCGTTGCTGACACGACAAATCCTCCAGCACGGCAGGCAATACATTTAACCATTTGACTGCACGAATGGCAATATTAATCTACCTGAAAGTAATCCTGCTCAAACGCTGATTGAGAATCGGTGTTGATGTTCGCTTTACTGAATCGCTTGGGGATTTAAAACCACCCACACATGGAGGTTATGTGACTAAGACATTATAATACCACCGTTGAAATATTTCAATTCAAAATGTTCAAATGTTTGTATAAAAAACTTCCTGGCAGATTAAAATTGGAAAGGAGGAGGCGAGGTACTGGCGGAGGTAAAGTTGTGAGGCGGCATCGTGAGTCGTGTCGGGATAGCACAGTCGGTAGTGCGCTTGCCCGCGAGAGGCAAAGGTCCCAGGTTCGAGTCCCGGTTCCGGCACACAATTTTAATCTGCCAGGAAGTTTCATACCAGCGCACACTCCGCTGCAGAGTGAAGTTTCATTCTGGAAATGTTTGTATAGTTTATGGGACTTAACTACGGGGTCATCAGTCCCTAAACTTACAAACTACTTATGAACTAGCTAATACTAAGGACGGCACAAATATCCATGCCCGAGGGGGGATTCGAATCCCCGACCGTAGTAGCCGTGCAGATCGTGCCTCAGTCCCCTCGGCCACCGCGGCCGGCTTGAAACATTTTACGGAGTGGCAATGCGACTATGCTAAAACCGAAACCAAGCGTCACACACCACCCATTCCTATAAACGAATGTTTCTCTCAGAATGTATGCATTTCCGGACCAGTGTTTACTGAATTTATATTTCTTGTTCTGTAAGTACTAAGCCCTTCAGCGCGAGATGAACTAGTTTATGACAGAATACGAGGCCGTTTTACGTTCCTGGCAATTTCTCGTAGGCGCAGGCAGTAAATGCAGGTACCGGAAACACTTTCACCACGCAGGTGAAATATAGGCGAACCGCCGGAGACTGCGGAAGAAATTTTGATCGTTTCTTCCAATCTAACTGAAAGCTTTCCGACAGTCAGACTGCGCTGTGGGGTGGCGGACATTCCTCCTCATTTACGTCGATTACGGGGTCCTTGCTACTCCGTGAAATACGGGCCAGTCTCAGAGACAGTAAAAGAAATACGCCCCTTCTTTGAGCTGCGGCCGATTTATGAGGACCCGGCAGAGCACAGGATTTCGTCTCCAATAATCGGAGCCTTGTTGAAATAGGGGTCCACCCAATATTCTCTCGTTTCTACGTACATTTACATCCATTTAACTAATGAGAGTGCCGCGTATGTTCAATTCCAGCGGAAAACAATAATCAAGGATATATACATGTGGCGTCTATTCCGAAAGCACATATGTCACTTCTGATCCTGGAGTTGTTATTCTTTAATATTCACAGAATATATGACATCATCTGCGATTGGGCAAAGCTGAAAATGTGTAACCAGCCGGGATTCGAACCCGGGTCTCCTGCTATCTAGACAGTTGCGCTGACCCCTACACCACTGGGGACACAGTGATCACCGCACCTGCAAGGACTACCTAAGCTCGCCTCCCGTCAGATACAAATTTCCAGCTTCGCAGTTGATGTCATATATTCTGTGAATATTAAAGAATAACAACTGCAGGATCGGAAGTGACGTCTGTTCTTTCTGAATAGACGCCACATGTATTTATATAAAATATGCCGGTGACGGGCAATGATCCTATCGTTAGTGGGGAGGGGTGGGCAAGTTTGAAGCCCTTACTCTTACGGGAATTAGTTTCATAACTACGAGTTTGAGTACTGTGGGCAGGTTGAAGCTGGGAATTTGTATCTGACGGGAGGCGAGCTTAGGTAGACCTTGCAGGTGCGGTGATCACTGTGTCTTCGGTGGTGTAGGGATCAGCCCAAGTTCCTAGAAAGCAGGAGACCCGGGTTCGAATCCCGGCTGGGTACACATTTTCAGCTTTGCCCAATCGCAGTAGATGTCATATATTCTGTGAATATTAAATAATCAAGGA
Source organism: Locusta migratoria (assembly GCA_026315105.1). Lineage (NCBI taxonomy): Eukaryota > Metazoa > Arthropoda > Insecta > Orthoptera > Acrididae > Locusta > Locusta migratoria. The sequence goes on from CM048750.1 coordinate 324,661,084, forward strand.
CTTGCAAACCGGACTTGACTACAAGGAGAAAAGTACCGTATTAATATTTCCGCTTCTGGAGATTCTGAAACCAGAAGAGCTCGTTTATGTTTGTTAATAGTTTCATTTACACGTATATCTCCAACACTCGAATGTGATGTATCAATGCTTTCAACCTGCGTTTCTTTGGAAACGCATTTCAGCACATCGTGGTTTCCAGACAGTACTGCCAATAACGATGCTGTGTCCTCGTAGTCATACCCGGGCCGCTGAAACATTGCACTCGACGTTTCGCGTTACGGCGAGTTAAGTTGGTTACACTGCTTTAGCGACGTTGCAACACTAGCCTCTATACGCACAGCAGGCTAAACGGTTTTCAGTTGCATCTCGTAAATGTAAGCTATTGAGCAATAAAAGTGCATATAATAATTCGTTCTTGAACAGCAATTAATTAACGGCATATTAATGCCTAGTAGTGGTACAGTGTACCCTCCGCCACGCACCTTACGGTGAATTGCGAAGTATGTATGTAGATTTAGACATAAAGGCGGTTCAGAGACGAGCAGCTAGATTTGTTACCGGTAGGTTCGACCAATGCGCGAGTGTCACGGAAATGCTCCGGCAACTCAATTGGGGATCGCTGGAAGAAAGACGACGTTCTTTTCGTGAATTTCTGTTGAGTAAATTTTACAGGGAATTTGAAGCTGAGTGTAGTACGATCTTGCTGCGGCCTACTTACATTTCGCGTAAAGATCACAAAGACAAGATAAGAGAAATTAGGGCTCGTACGGAGGCATATAGGCATTCTTTTTTTCCTCGTTCAATTTGGGAATGGAATAGGAAAGGAAATGCCTAGTAGTGGTACAGTGTACCCTCCGCCACGCACCTTACGGTGAATTGCGGAGTATGTATGTAGATGTAGATGTAGATATAGAATGAAGACCAGAGCACAACAGTGCACACGCTTTCAATAACTGAGCAAAGCAATATAGAAAATAAGCATTGGATGACGACAGATACGAAATAAACAATAATCTAGATAGTAACTTCTCTTTCTACGTTTTATAATCAGAATGCTTTTCACTCACCAATTTACGGCGACAATGGTACAATTACGTCCAGCTCCCCATCTTCACTGTTGTCATTGCCAAAATCGTCGGCATTACCAAGACAAATCATTAACCGTTAATGATTACTGATGATCCCTGCCTTGTTTGCACCGCCCGAATCAGTTTTTCAACGTGCTCGACCTTTTTTCCCAAGATGCAGTATCCACTTTGGCAACAGATTCATGCAACAGCTTTTCCACCTCTGTTATTGTGAAAGACGTATTGTTCCTTAAGTAATTCTTCACGTCACGCTATACCAATTTTATAGGGTTAAAACGGCAGTGAAGTGGAGGGAGATTTATTACATTGTGACGCTGCTCCTGCTCTACTGCATATATGGGTGTAATAAGCTTATTTTGTTTCACGAGCGATTATAAAAGAAGTTTTGACATTGACTTATCTGCAGCAATATTTCTTTCTTGTAACCACTGCACCATAACTTCTTTCCGATCGTTTGAAGCGATAATGAACTTCCTGCTCAGAACATAAGCTTAGAAGTTTTTATTTATACGAAATTGAGAACTTAGAAAACGTCACTAGACAAACGTCTTTTCGGTGACATTATCCAATTACTTGAACTCAAAAAGTGAAGTTAAACCACTCACAGTAAAACAAATCGCAGCGAAAAAAAAAAGCACACACAACGTAAACACGCGATAAACACGATACACAACTTTGTTTACGTTAGAACTGAATACAGCCGGCAACGCGGGAACGTTGACGTCACGGCACGTGACCACTGGAAGTTTTCACCGCGCTGTGATTGGAGCGATCCCAGCGACTAGCGCCTCGCGCTTCTTGCTTTTCACTTGGTTATTAAACGTCAAGTGCAAAGTTTCAGCGGCCCGGATATACACATTCCAGAAGCTCAAACCGTGTTGCGTTTGAACTATATAATGGGACAAAGTCCAGGGATCTCGACGTGCTCGTCATTCTCAAACCTTATGTCTGTTAATGACATGATACTAACCTGAGATATCAAAACGTAGGTCTATGTTTCTAGAATTTGAGCTCTCTGACTTTGAGTGCTGAAGGTATACAATTTGAGAGAGATTTTTTATTAACGCCTATAGAACAAGCCAACCCAAGCGAGTTGTCACTGAAACGCTTAGTGGACTCTGTCGGCAGCGACAGTTTCGGTGTTAATGACGTGACAGATTATATTACTTGTGTTACGTTTCCTAGTCGTTCTGATTGTACACTGATCCTCAGAACACAGGTATCTCCATGCCAAAAGCCCACATCATGATTCAAATGTATGTTAATGGGACTTAACTACTGTGGTTATAAGTCCATAGGCTTATAAACTACTCGTAGTACCACTCCTGGCAAAAGCCGTCGATTTTCGCCGACAACCTGAACACAACAATCGGAGCGCGTCGTCGATGACACACTACACGCTAACCTTGTGACGACATCACGCCAAATAAAGGTCTAGCGTCTAAACACATTTCTGATTTATTGGGTAGCCAGAGATATAGTATACTTTACTACCAAACATTAGGGAGAAGCTGCAAATGAAGCATATCGACCTCTACATCTAGATAGATACTCTTAAAATTACATTTAAGTGCTTTGCAGAGGGTTCATTAACCACATACATAACCTTCATCTACCATTCCATTCTCTAATAGCGCTCGGGAAGCATGAATATCTACATCGTTCCGTTTTCGATCTGATTTCTCTTATTTTATTGGGATGGTCATGTCTCTCTATGTATGTGGGTGCTAGCAAAATATTTTCACATTCACAAGTAAAAGTAGGTGATTGAAATTTCGCAAATAGATCTCGCCGCAACGAATAACGTCTTTCCCCCCTGTAGCGTGATAAAACAAAACGAGCTGCCCTTCTCTGGGCCTTCTCAATGTATTCCGTCAGTCCCACATGGTGCGGGTCCCACACTGGGCAAAAGTACTCCAGGAGAGGACGCACAAGTGTGTTGTAGGCAGTCTCTTTGGTAAAGTTGTTGCATCTTCGAAGCGTTCTGCCAATGAAACGTAACCTTTGGTTCGCCTTCCCCACAATATTTTCTATGTGTTCTCCCAGTCGCCGGCCGCGGTGGCCGAGGGGACTGCACGGCTACTACGGTCGGGGGTTCGAATCCTCCCTCGGGCAACGATATTTGTGCCGTCCTAGTTCATAAGTTGTTTGTAAGTTTAGGGACTGATGACCCCGTAGTTAAGTCACATAAGCTTTACAAACATTTGAACATTTTTTTCTCTCCAGTCAAAGTTGCTCGTAATTGTAACTCCTAGGTATTTGGTAGAATTTACTACCTTAAGGTTTGACTGATTTATCGTGTAACTGAAGTTCAGCGGATTTCTTTAAGTGGTCATGTGTATTACTTCACACTTTTCATTACTTAGTGCCAATTTTCGCAGCATGTAGAAACTTTTGTCTAAATTGCTTTGCAGTTGCCTTTGATGCTCTGTTGACTTCACTAACCGATAAACGACAGCATCATCCGCGAACAGTCTAAGGGAGTTCTTCAGATTCTCTGCTAGATCGTTTATAAACACAAGGAAGAGTAGGGGACCTATGGAGAACGCTAGATATCACTTTTGTTTTACTCGATGACTTACCGTCAGTTACTACGAACTGTGTCCTTTCTTATACACAATCGTGAATCCAATCGCACAATTGGGACGATATACCATAAGCTCGGGATTTCGTTAGAAGCAGCTTGTGAGGTATAGTGTCAAAAGCGTTCCGGAAATCTAGAAATATGGAATCGATTTGAGATCCCTTGTCGATGGCACTTATCACTTCATGTGAATAAAGGGCAAGCTGTGTTTCGCAAGGGCGATACTTTCTGAATCCGTGTTGACTATTGGTTAATAGGTCGTATTTATTTCGCATGGGGATGGGTGACACACAAACATGCCCACGCGGACAGGAAGATGGCTCCCCAGAACATACAGTCATTCTCTGCGGACGATACACAGATGGCACAAACACCCAGATACTACTGTACACAAACACACCAACATCGACTTTTGATATGATAGGGAACACCGAACAAACCTAACCGACGGCATATCCAAAGCGACAGACGAGGAATCCCTAAGGACAAGCCCGTACAGCCTATATGCAACGACGGAATAGAGACCACAGGGTGGCTGAGGACAACTAGGCGTCATTAGAAAGCGACGAGTAATACAACAGCATAGAGAATAAGTACTATGAAGACAGTCTAAATTAAGAAAAAGCATAGTTGGTGAACCCCATTACTGTCCTATGATACCATGTTTTGAAATACAATATACTCAACTCATTTATCAAAGATAAATAAATTTAAATAACCATACATAGGTTAGTTATAGATCATAACCATATTAAGAATTAAAGTAGCAGAAGTGAAAGAATAGTCTCGTCGGCTTAAGCCAAGCCCCAATGAAATAGACACGAAGGACACATCTGTAATATTGCAAAAAACAGACACTGACATGCATGTTACAGCATTGTGGAATATTGAAATAGTGAAAACATTATTGATGATAGCGTAAAACAAAGAGTTAATAATGAAGTGTACGAACAGTGATAGGACACTACCAGAGGCACAATTTTGCAACCAGTATAAGGACACTGTATATCGTATTCACAAAAAAGTCATAACAAAAAGATGGTCAAAATAGAAAGCACCGTGTATAAAACCAGATTACATCAGATTAGATTAATACTTGTTTCATATATCATAAGTAAGACACCCCTCAGGGGCTTAGCATTCATTTGATGAGTACGGGCTTGGCGAACCCGGGGTCCTGAGCTGGGGACTGGTAAGCGCTGCCAGTCTCCTAGACACCGTAACCTCTGGGCACGCTTCAGCGACCACCGTGTGGCGCAACGGTGGAACGTTGTGTGTTCCGGGGAATGGGGATCTTGGCTTGACTGCCTGGGTCGCGAGGATGGTACAAACCTATATAAAAAACCCTTCAATCCCAAGGTGTGCTACGTGCTGATGGGATGCATGGCTGTTGAAAAGGAACAGTCGTTAGCGAGCAACCTCTGGGGATACTGCCGCACCTCAGTTGTATAAGGCTTACCTAGGCACGCGGGGCTCTGTCTAGGTGGACACGTATTTCCCTAGCTTCTCGTGGGACCGAGATGAAAAACTCTAATTTCACCCATGAACCTTCCAGTGGGATGCGTGTACCACTGGGGGGTACCAACACCCAATCAAAAAAGAGGGCTCGGGTACCCAGTCCTCCGGATTTAGGTTCTTCAAAAAAAATTTTTGTTCAGAGTAACAGAGCACAGGCTGTTAACCAGAATGTGTTTCTTGTCGTTAACAGAAAGGAAGGTTCTTTTGAGAAGGTATCGCCCTTCTATATTAACAAAGGTCTTGAAGGAATTGCTGGTAGCTTAAAGTCAGTAAAACGGTTGCGTAATGGCACCCTGTTGGTGGAAACATCAACTTCCCAACAGGTGTCCAAACTACAAACGGCTAAGAGTCTTGGGGAGTATCCAATCGAAACAGAGCTACATAGTACTCTTAATTATAGCAAGGGTGTAGTTTCCTGTAGAGATCTAATTGACATTCCCGTGGGTGAACTGAAGGAAGAATGGTCTGCAGACGGTATAGTCGATGTGCAGAATATGAAGAAAAGGGTGAATGGAGAACTCGTTCCATCTGAGTCCTTCATCCTCACCTACAATTGCCCTCGACTACCTGAACATATTAAGGCGGGTTTTCTCCGTTTAAATGTACGACCCTATGTCCCTAACCCCATGCGCTGCTTTAAGTGCCAGCGCTTTGGGCATACCACCTTGGGATGCAAGGGAGAAGCCACCTGTGGCAAATGTGGTAAAGCCGCACGCGATGGGTTTGACTGTACTCCACCTATGACCTGTGTCAACTATTCAGGCGACCATCCTGTCTGGAGTAGGGATTGTGCAGTCTACCTTCAGGAGAAGACGATACAGCAAATCAAAACCACTCAGCGTCTCTCCTATGCAGAGGCCAAGAAGACCTTCAAGGCCATGCAACCTGCTGTGTTTACCACGTCATTCGCTTCAGTACTGCAAAAGTCAGTTGCCAGAGCTGATGCCTGCACCCAAACTGAGGTTGTCAGTGTAGACACCAACACATGCACTTGCCAGTGCACATGTCAGGCCGCAGAACCTCCATCTTCCGTAGCCCCACTGACGACAGCTGACAAAGGTATGGATACTGCCTTTGAAGAGCCAGTGGTACTTCTTCCCGCAGAACCCGCCATCACCATCACCGACACTGCCACACGCACCACCACCGCCACCACCGACACCACAGTTGCAACCACGACCTCTGTCTCCACCATGAAACCACCTAAACCAAAGAAGGTTACCAGCAAAACACAGTCACAGGCAAAAACAGTTATGCACCCTTCGGACTTCATTGAAGTTATTCCAACTGAGCCTTCGTCTGACCCAGCTCCAGACCTCATGGAGCTGGATCTCCCTCAGGGGCAACTCTCTCGCCCCATTTCTGGACCTCCACCTCGTTCAGTGTCTCCGTCGCGGAAGAAAGAGAGGGTAAAGATCCAACCTCCCTGATAAATGGCCCCAGTACTGCAGTGGAACTTACAGGGTTTCAGGACGCATGTGGAGGAACTCCGTATATTGACTCAGGGTAGACCAGTTTGTATCTGCCTCCAAGAGACTAACTTTAAATCAATAGACAACCCTGAGCTCCGTGGCTATGTACTCCACAGGAAGGACGACCTTAGTGGAGAGAGAGCGAGAGGCGGAGTGGCAATTTTTGCTAATACGGTGTATCACTCTGAGCCCCTCTCTCTCACTACACAGTTACAAGCCGTTGCAGTTTCCGTCTATGTGCTCCCTCTACCTGCCACCTCACAACACGTTTGATGTAGCGGCCCTCGAAGACCTTCTGATGCAGCTCCCCCACCCTTTTATCCTCTGTGGGGATTTTAATGCACAAAACGTGCTTTGGGGCTCTGCTAGAACCTGCCCCAGGGGTCGAGCGACCGAGAGGCTTCTCTTGTCATCGAGCGCACATTTATTGAACACGGGACAGCACACACATTTTTGTACTGCAACGGGGTCGTTCTCAGCCATAGATCTCTCGCTTTGTTCTCCAGCCCTCGCCCACTCTACACACTGGGAAGTGGTCAATGACCTGCATGGTAGTGACCATTTCCCCATCTGGCTTCACCTGCCAGACGGTGTAGAGCCTGAATGCAGACCATCTCATTGGGTGATCAGTAAAGCCGACTGGACATTGTTCAGCCAACTCGATGAACTAGAAATTCGTGGCAATGTCCAGGAATGGGTGGACTGTATCACTCAAACTATACACAGTGCTGCTGATGCATCTATGCCGATGTCGTTAGGACGACCAAAACGGCAGCCTGTCCCTTGGTGGACGGCCGAGTGTCGCTCAGCGATTAGGGCCAGGCGTGCAGCTCTGCGTAGATTTAAAGAGTCGGCCAACTGCAAACAACCTCGCGGCCTTTCGGATGGCGAGGGCAAAATGTCGCCAAATTATACCAGAGAGCCGAAAGAGATCTTAGCAACACTGAAAGTTCCACTGTATGGGAGACCATACGGAGGATTTCTGGGAAAGGGGGGAGGTGTCCAGTGACTGCTATCGTGGGGAATGGCGTTCTCCACACCAGCCCGCGAGAAATTGCCCAGACCATGGCTATGTATTTTGCCAATGTTACAGCTACTGCCAATCAGGATCCGGTATTCCAGCGCCACAGAGTGGTTGCTGAGAAGGGCAATTTAGACTTCAGGTCCACTGGTCATCAGGATTACAACTGCCCTTTCTCACTGTGGGAGCTGGATTCTGCTTTGTCTGTGGCGCATGATAGCATCCACTGGCAATGATAGCATCCACTACAGTATGCTGAGGCACCTAACACAGCGAAATAAAGAAGTCCCCCTGAATCTTTTTAATGCCATTTGGTCGTCAGGTCACTTTCCTGGTTCGTGGAGAGAAGCAATTTTATTCCCCCTTCTAAAACCTGGGAAAGATCGTACGTGCCCAAGCAGCTATCGTAGTGTTGCCCTTACTAGTTGCATTGGAAAGACCTTAGAACGGATGGTCAACCGCCGCCTTGTCTGGATGTTGGAATCCAGGCAGCTCCTTAGTCGCTTCCAGTGTGGGTTCAGGAGGTATCGTTCCACCTTCGATAACCTGGCCTCTCTGGAGGCGGCTATCCAACAGGCTTTCCTGCTACGTCACCACCTTTTGTGCGTATTTTTTGATATCGAGAAGGCCTACGATACTACTTGGCGGCGTCTTATACTTCAGCAGCTTCACGACTGGGGATTTAGAGGTTGTCTTCCCATTTTTATTCGGTCTTTCCTTTCTCCACGTTATTTTAGGTATCGCGTTGGTGGCGTGCTCTCTGAACGCTTTGAGCAAGAGAATGGTGTCCCTCAGGGTAGTGTTTTAAGTGTGACGTTGTTCGCTATTGCTATTAAAGGTATTACTTCTGTTGTGAAACGTCCCGTCCAGTGTTCCCTGTTTGTTGATGACTTCTCTGTCTTCTGTTCTTCCTCCTGCCTTGCAACGACAACACGTCAGTTCCAGCTCACTCTCCAACGGCTGGACGAATGGGCACAGAAGACCGGTTTTAAATTTTCAACCGAGAAGTCTGTGTGTGTTCTTTTTAACCGTTCACGTTCTATTTTTAACTTACCCGAACTACGGATGAGGGACACTGTTCTGAATTTTACAGACACTGTGCGTTTTCTGGGTCTTACAATTGACTGTAAGCTTACTTGGTTGCCACATCTTAAAGACTTGAAGAGGCGGTGCCTCAAAGCTCTCAGTATTTTAAAGTGTCTAAGTCACACCTCATGCGGAGCTGACAGGACTCGTCTGCTCCAGTTTTATAGAGCTTTTGTACGATCCCGACTTGATTACGGCTGCACGGTGTATGGATCTGCAAGACCTTCCTACCTAAAAATGTTGGACGTGGTGCACCATGAAGGGATTCGGTTGGCTACCGGGGCATTTCGAACCAGCCCTATACCAAGCCTTTGCGCCGAGGCTGCTGAGCCACCGCTTTCCATACGGCGACAGCTCCTCATGGTGCGTCAGGCGTATGCAGCGTTGTCCACCCCGTATACACCTGCTTACGATACTGTCGCTCGGCCGCCTATGGAACGGTTGTTTCGTAATCGGCTTCGAGCTACGAGACCTTTTGGGATACGTGCTAAGGACTGTTTTTTAGATGTGGGTGTTTCAGATTTTACTGTTTTGCATCGAGGATGGAGTCGATATCCCCCTTGGTTATTACAGAGACCCAGCCTCCTTTTAGATTTAACCAGTTTTAAAAAAGATTGCACCCCGGACATGACGTTTCGGTCAGAATTTTACGACATTTTAAACAAGCATCGTGATTTTACAATTGTGTACACTGATGGATCGAAACAAGGGGACTCGGTGGGGTGTTCTGCAGTGTTTCCAGGTCACCTGATAGGGATTCGCCTGCCCGCTACCTACTCAGTTTTTTCGGCAGAGCTGCATGCTATCCTCCAGGCACTGGAACACATCCGTCGTGGTCGAAGTAAAAAATTTCTACTCTGCTCAGATTCCCTTAGTGCCCTCCAGTTACTGCTGGTCATGTACCCGGCTGAACCTATATCACAATTGATCCATGACCAACTTTACCTCCTCCAACGGCGGTGTAAAGAGGTGTCATTTCTTTGGGTACATGGACATGTTGGGATATGCGGAAATGAAGCAGCTGATGTGGCTGCCAAGGCGGCCTGCGGTGACCCAAATGTCACGGAGTGTGCCATTCCCTTGCGGGACGTCTACTCGGTGCTGCGCCAGAGGTCCCTTCAGTTGTGGGAGGAGACGTGGCTGGCAGCGACAGGTAATAAACTGCGGTTGGTTAAACCAACTGTCCGACGGTGGCGAACCTCCTGCCAGCCATGTAGACGTTTCGAAGTGACACTGACGCGACTTCGCATTGGACACAGCCCTTTGACCCTCAGCTTTTTATTCCGTCGGGAGAATCCACCGATTTGTGATGCTTGTGGTGTGCAAATCACCATAAGCCACATTTTAATTGAGTGTATTTTATATCGTGTGGAGAGGGCAGCGGCTAATCTTGGTCATGCCCTACCCATTGTTTTAGCTGACGACGAGGCGAGTGTGACGAACGTTTTACAATTTTGTGAACGTTCCCGACTCTGGCCTAAGCTCTTAGGCAGAGGTTTTAGTGTGTTACAGGAAGGCTCGCTGATGCCTCTCACATCAGCGATCGGCGTCCTCATATACTCTGACATTTTCGTTTAACGACTTTGAAGTACTCAACCTTCCGTCTGCCAACTTCCATCGCTGACTGGCAATATGGGTTCGGGTTGTTGCCGAGACCTACTTTAGTTACTGTTGTCTAATTCTTTAGTCAGGGCGCTAAAAACCTTGCTGTTGTGCGCCCAAAACATCCTATCCTATCCTATCCTATCCTATAAGTAAGACATTTCACAGTAATGTGGCACGTGTCAGTTTAATAAGTGATGTCTATAAATGACACTAAATGTTTTTAGGATTTATTGTTATTGTTAATTTTTGTTTGGTTCGTATTTTTTATTTTTTTATTATTAATTTTTCTTTTTAATCTGTAGAAGGAGTTTCCATTCAGATATTCTTTTAATTTCGCATTAAATACTAGTTGGCTATCTGTCAGACTTTTGATGCTGCAGATGCTGCATGTAAAAGACCAAAGACATTTATGGCAGCATAATTCACCCCTTTCTGTGCCAAAGTTAGATTTAACCTCCAATACTGTATATCTCGCTTTCTCCTAGTGTTGCAGCTATGCTCACTGCTATATTACTTTTAAATTGGGTCGGATTGTTAATAACAAATTTCATAAGTGAATAAGTATATTGTGAAGCTACAGTGAAGATCCAAAGATCCTTAAATAAAGGTCTGCAGGATGACCTTGGGTGACTTTTTTACTCAATATTGAATTGCCCCATAACACGATTCCACACGAAAGCAGAACCTTTAACTTATGTCATAACTAAAGCAAATGAAAGTGATATCCTAACAATAAACGTCTTGTCTGGCGGTTAGAACCTTGATGTAACAATACCAAGCTCCTCACCGCCAAATACGGCACTTAATCTTCAATGACGTAAATTATTAAACATAAGGAGCTGAATAGAATTAAAATTTATGCGGTGGCCGGGATTCGAATACAAGACCTCCTATTTTTTTTCTATGGTTTGTTCTATTCCTTGCGGACGCTGATCGTGTTTGTTCATTTTTGTTCGGTAGGTTCTTGGCTCAGCTTTTTTATTACAGAGGGCGTACCACTCAGCTAACACCGCGTGGTAGCCAAAGCAATTACACGGACTGTCTTAGGCACGTCTCCCTCTACACCATATACTTTAATTCTGCGTCATGTTCCCTGTGAGATGCGTAGCTAATTGTCGGGGCTCTCCTCCATTGGAATAGCACCCCAGCATACGCATTTCAAGGGGAACATAAAGAATTGAAGTATATGGTGTGGAGGGAGACATGCCTTAAAACAGTCTGTGTAGTTGCTTTGTGTACAATGCGGTGTTGAGTGGTCTAAAGCACCTACCTAGCGCCGAGCGCCGTGGCCCAACGCCCTCTGTAATAAAAAAAGTTGAGCCCACAACACACCGAACAAGACCCAACAAAAACACACTAAAAAAAAGAGGTAAGTAGGAGGTCCCGGGTTCGAATCCCGGCCCCCGCAAAAATTTAAATTCTATACCTCTCCTAAAACCTTTGGTATAATGAGATAATGTTGTCTCAAGGGATTCTATTATTTGTTGATACATAAATTACTTCTAACAATGTAAAATGAAAACACTTCGACACGAATTAGAAGTTCTGTTTATTGTCATTGTAATTGTTAGAAACAAATATAATATACATACAATGGTTTAAATTTGTTGCTTTGTTTTTGTGTCTTTCCAATTTCTGTCTAATTTCTACATGCTCAAAATATATAAATGTGATGTATAACATGTAACACTGCAAAAGTACTTGCTGCTTTATATGAAAAGGCTGCAGCACTATAATCAAGAAGTTAATAAAGAATTTAGAAAAAAAATTATCTTTCTTTTGTAGTGGGACAAGATAGTCGTACTACATTTTCCTGTGTCAGCCCTGTTTTGAAGATATAAATAAAAAGTGACCGAAAACGAATGTTTTATTTAAAATGTATATTTGATGTTTATGTAAATATTGTTATTATTTACAATATGATTCTTAAAATGTTTTGTTTCTGTGTGTTTAATGTACGATTGAGGCGCCGCAACCATCAAGGGCAGCGTCGTCGCCGCTGCAGCCAACATTACAGCAGACAGCCACTATTAAAATTTAACCGACAGCTACGAGGCTACGAATGATGCTGCGCCTTCTTATTGCCGCGCTTCAATCTTTTCAAACAAGAAAAGAAAAGAATATTAAATCATAGTTAGTCTTGTTTGAGATTCAGTTCAAGCTCTTTGTCCTTGTTCACGTTTCTTGCTAATCAGACACTGTATTAACACGAAGAAGAATAAATTTGTTATTGTTGAAACATATCTTGCATTTATGAAGATTTATATAAGACCAAGCATATTGTATAGCAAGAGAAATTTGATTCTTGTGAAGAATATCGACTTATTTCAGAAAACAATTTAATTCTGATTGAATCACTACTGATTAGCTTAGAATGTGACATTATATTTGTATTTAGTGTGAATGTGGAAAACCAGTGTTTAGAAGGCAGTGGATTATTAATATTTTTTCAGTACAAGTTAAGAACAGCAAATAGAAGTTCCCGTGTTTGACTTTGATGACATTTTAGTAACGGCTACAGACCATTTTTCATACCTCGCTCGTACATGAACCTTATTTATTTTTGATGAACTATTTAAAGGAATTATTCCTACAAATTTTAATTTATGTTGTGGTGCGGGACACTTCGGACGATGTCTAACGAATTTACACGGTTATCTTATGACAGTTGGTATTGCTACGGAAGTGTAAATAACTAATCAACAACGTCCTAGCAACTGATACAACTATATCTAGTGTCATAATAATTTCATGTTTAGAGACTAAAGAAGAACATGAATAACAATATTAAATATCGCTGTTATCCTGTCGCCGTTACACTACACTTTCCTTCCTTTTTTCTTTGATGACAGCTACGATCAGTCTGAATTATTCCTACAAATTTTAATTTATGTTGCGGTGCGGGACACTTCGGGCGAAGTCTAATGAATTTACACGGTTAGCTTATGACCATAGACCAAAGATAATATAGACTGCCCATGACCCTATCTTTGCCGTGTTGTGGTTTGAAACCAACATCTAACATTGCCCCTAGTCACGTGACTGAGTTTTCGTCATATGAGCAACAGTGTTTATAGTTTTCAGCTGAAGTCATGTATTAATTTTAACAGTGAAACGACTTTTGTCTTGTTATTACACATGTAGTAATAAAGTAACGTAGTTTTTGAACAATTATACTAATATTATTGCGATGATCCTTTTTATATGTGACGAGCTGGCACTTATTCACAGTTACTTTTGCAAGAAATAGAATTACAGATAGTGCCTGTGTAACATCATTATTTTTTAACTGATGAATGTAATTATCGACAGGTGGACAATTCTAGTTTGTCTTGACTAAATTTATATTAATCACATGAGTCATTTCTAGTACAGATCTGCTTTTAATAGTGCTGTAGACAGCTATATTTGAATACAGAACATTCAGCATACCTATAAAACTAGTTTTAGTAGTTATGTTTGCACATAAATTATTCTAATGTAAATAGCGAGTACTTTGCTTGGTTTACATATTGGCATCACTGTATATCCAGAAGTCGTAAAATACAAACGCTTGTATTGTGTAAAAATCTGATATTATGGATATATACCTTCGTAGTTCCTATAAAAGCATAACATAACTTAACACGTATTGTTGAGAAAGAGAAACCTGATGCTGTTTGTAAAACTGAGTTTTCGTCTTCTACTCCTATGGCGGTTGTTAAAAGCTTTAGACGTTCCCTTGTTAAAATCAACGCCTCATTTCAGTTATAAATGAGAAAAACTACACCTGCCTGCTCCATATAGCTCGTAATGACGAAATCGGCTTCTTGCCCCGAGTCAAGTGACTTAGATGTTGGTTTCAGTGTAATGACGACATACGCAGTCTATGTTATCTATGGTCTATGGCTTATGACAGTTTGTGTTGCTACGGATTTGTAAATAACTAATCAACAACGTCCTAGCAACTGATAAAACTTTTTCTAGTGTCATGATAATTTCATGATTAGAGACTAAAAAAGAGCGTGAATAAAAATATTAAACACAGCAGTTATTCTGTCCCCGTCCCACTACACTTTTTTCTTTGATGGCAGCTACGATCAGTCTGAAATGGCCCACTTCATTACTCAATACGTCTGCGACGTTACGATTTTACGATGATCGGTCAGATGGCCCATTCAATAAATTTCAGTGTCATCTGAAGGGAAATTGTGGTTGGAGAAGCCGTTGTTGAATAGTGTGTGTGTGGGAGAAGGGGGACCTGTAGCTGGAGAGGCGGCGAGTCGATGTCTCGATGCACCTCGCTGCGGTCGATACGGCGGGATGATCTGGGCCCAGTCCGCGCGCTGTCCCTGTTGGGCCGTCTGCGCGCACAAGCGGTCGACGTGAATAAAGCATGGCCCCAACCAGCAGCCCAAAGTTGCCGGGATCAACTTTTAACGCTTCCGCCGGGAGCCGCTGTCGGCGGGAGTCCGACGCCGTAGTTCCAGCCCGATAGCTACTCAGGAGACGTGGTGATAGGACCAAGGGAATTTTACATTATCTGCCAGGGGGCATTGTATCAGTACGAAAAATTGAAAACTTGTGCCCAGCTGGGATAAGAACAAGGGTCTCCTGCTTACTGATCGGTTTGCGGTGCCCACTCAGCCACTGGGACACAGTGATCACCACAACTGTGTGGAACACCATAGCACGCCTTCGGCCACACGATAATTTTGAACTTCGGGACAAACGTAGGCCAAAATGCACACTGACATTTAAAATTTGATATCCCCTACAATGTTATTGATACAAATTTAAAACTTCGAGCTGTTGAGTAGTATCAATGCACAATATTCTGTCCAATTTTTGTTTGGTCATGTTCATGGAATATCATTCTAAAGTGAATTGAATTTTTAATTACTGGTGTACATATAATGTACCTTTCTTCATGAACTATTCAAACATTACAGCTGAAATATTGCAGTATATGTCTGCATTAAAGAATATTGAAACGTGTCCAACAGATTTTTGTTTCAGGTCATAGTTACTTTTAAATTAATTTTTCACTTCCATGCTAACTTCTCTTCTTTCCTGCCGCGGTGGAGTAGCCAAGCGGTCTAAAGCGTCTCGCTGCGGAGCGCGCGGTTGCTCGCCGTGGAGGTTCGAGTCCTCCCTGGGGCATGGGTTAGTTTACCTAGGTTTAAGTAGTTTGTAATCTACGGACTGATGACCACGCAGTTTTGTCCGATAGATTTACAAACATTTGACTTTTGACTTTTTTTTTTTTTTTTTTTTTTTTTTTTTTTTTTTTTTTTTTTTTTTTTTTTGGCTCTACTCTACTTTCTTCATGCAGGAAAGAAGAACTTTTCACAGGCACAAGGTAAAGTGCTGCATAGGATTGTTCAGTACGTGATTTTTAAGAACTGTGCCAAATTTCAGGACGTTATCTTTTATAGTTCCCGAGGAAAAGTACATTGGACCTAAACAAATCACTTTATGCGAAATCTCATTTAGAGTTTTTATTTAAAATTTTAAAAATATTGCCATACATTTACACACTAATGCAATCAATATCCATAATCCTCATTCCCGTCTTTGTCTTCTTGAAGTATTCTCTTCTCCTGTCTCCTTTGCTTAGCCATCTTTTGAATATTTTCTTCTGCTGCCTGTGTTCTGTCAAGCCGAGCTTCATCGATCCTTCGGAGTATCTTCAGTGTGAATGCACGTGAATGCAAGCCTAATCTCTGCAAGCACTTAATCCTACGTACATTTCCACTTTTAGACTCTAGACAGCAATCACATGCTACTATCTTCACAATATTTGAAGACACAAACACTGTTTTGTGACAACTCATCCATATAAGGTGATTGTAGCTGTTATTTGTATTTCGCACACATTATGCACACAATATTTTTCAGAAGTTCAGGGTTGGCTAGATATTTAAAACAACAAGTGGCAAACCATGCTTATGTCGTTATGGCTTTTCACTGGCTTTTTTCAAATGTTCAAATGTTTGTTAAGCTTATGGGACTTAACTACGGGGTCATCAGTCCCTAAACTTACAAACTACTTACGAACTACCTTATACTAAGGACGGCACAAATATTCATGCCCGAGGGGGTATTCGAACCCCCGATCGTAGTGGCCGTGCACACCGTGACTGGAGCGCCTCAGTCCCCGCGACCAACGCGGCCGGCGACTAGCTTTTGCCAGAAGATATTTGCACACTATTTACATTGCTCCTGATGGCTCGCCCATAATATATTTGTAATTTGTGAATTTCTTTGTCTGTCTAACTGTTAACACTTCCCAGTGGTTCTCCGTCTTCTAATCAAATCACGTTATAAACAAAGCAACACGTTGGTATGATCTTTGTCAGAGCCTTCAAAATACGTCTTCTTTTCGTTTCGATTGTATGACCGAAAAATTAACAAAATGTTCAAATGTTGCTTACGTTTAAGGGACTTAATTGCGGGGGCATCAGTCCTTAAACTGACATCTACTTATGAACTAAGTTATACTAAAGACAGCACAAACATCCATGCCCGAGGAAGGATTCGAACCCCCGACGGGGAGCGGCCTCGCGCAGATAAATTAACACAATAATATATCTAGTGTGAACAAGAAGTGGAGCGCAGCATAGATAAAGGGGACGTGTGATGTGCAGACGGTGGAAGAAATGTCGTTCTTGTAAATATTTCTATTTCATCTACATCTACATCTGCATGGGATACTCTGCAAATCACATTTAAGTGCCTGGCAGAGGGTTCATCGAACCACAATTATACTATTTATTTCCCATTCCATTCTCGAATAGTGCGCGGGAAGAAAGAACACCTGAATCTCTCTGTTCGAGCTCTGATTTCTCGTATTATATTCTGATGATCATTTCTACCTATGTAAGTGGGAGTCAACAATGTATTTTCGCATTCGGAGGAGAATGTTGGCGATTGGAGTTTCGCAAGTAGCCCACGCCTCAGCGATAAGCGCCGTTGTTGTAATGATTCCCATCCCAGATACTGTATCATTTCCGTGCCCTTCTTTGGACTCTTTCGATGTCCTCCGTCAAACCCACCTGATAAGGATCCCACACTGGGCTGCTATACTCCAAAAATGGACTGATAAGCGTAGTGTATGCAGTTTCTTTGTAGTTCTGTTGCATGTTTTAGGGGTTCTGCCAATAAAACGCAGTCTGGTTCGCCCTTCCCACGACATTATCTACGTGTTCTTTCCAATTTTAGTCTGAAGTAATAGTAATTCCTAGGTATTTTGTGGAGTTTACGGCCTTCACATTTGATTGATTTATCTTGTATACAAAGTTAAACGGATTTCTTTTCGTTTTCATGTGGACGACTTCACACTTATCATTATTTAGAGTCAGTTGCCAATTTTACACCATACTGATATCTTATTCAGATCGTTCTGCAGTTGGTTTTGATCTTCAGATGATTTTACAAGACGGTAAATGACGGCGTCACCTGCAAACAACCTAAGAGAGCTACGTAGATTTTCCCCTAAATCGTTTATGTAAATAAGGAACAGCGGAGGACCAATAACACTACCCTGTGGAACGCCCGATATCACCTCTGTTTTAGTCGATGCCTTACCATCGATTACTACGAACTGTGTCCTCTCTGACAAGATATCCCCTATCCAATCGCAAATTTGGGGCGATATACCATAACCACGCAATTTGATTAAAAGCCATTTGTGAGGTACGGGGTGAAAAGCTTTCTGGAAATCAAGAAATACGGAATCGATTTGCGAACCTTTGTCGACAGCACCCATCACTTCGTGTGAATAAAGAGCTAGTTGTTTTTCGCATGAACGATATTTTCTAAATCCGTGTTGACCTTGGGTCAATAGATCGTTCTGTTAGAGATAATTCATAATATTTGAACACAGGATATGTTCCAAAACCCTGATGCAAATGGACGTCAATGAAATAGGCCTGTAGTTTAGTGGGTTACTTCTACTGCCTTTCTTGAATATAGGTGTGACCTGGGCAACTTTCCAATCTTTTGGTACAGATCCTTCTATGAGAGAGCGGTTGTATATGACTGTTAAGTAAGGAGCTATCGCTTCAGCATGATCAAATAGAAATCTACTGGGTATACAATCCGGACCATAAGACTTGTTCTTGTTAAGTGATTTTAGTTGCTGCACTACTCCGATGATATCTACTTCTACGTTACTCATTACGGCATCTGTTCGTAATTCGAAATCTGGAATATTGGTTTCGTTTTCTTTGGTGAATGAGTTTCTAAAAGCTATGTTTAGTAACGCTGCTTTAGTAGCGCTGTCATCGGCAGGATCGCTATTGCTATCACGTAGTGAAGGTACTGTTTGTGATTTGTCCCGAGTATATTTAACATATGACCAAAATCTCTCTGGGTTTTCAGTCAAATTTCGAGAAAGAGTTTCGTTGTGATAAATATTGTAGTCATCTCGCATTGAAATCCTCGCTAAATTTAGAGCTTCTGAGTACGATCGCCAATCCTGGGTATTTTGTGTTCGTTTAAATTTAGTTTGCCTTTTCCTTTGCTTTTGCAACTGTGTCCTGAACTGTTTTGTGTACCAAGGGGGATCGCCTCCTTCTTTTATTAATTTATTTGGTATAGAACTGTCTATTGCTGTCGATACCAGTTCTTTGAATTTGATCCACATCTGGTCTACACCTACGTTTAGTGTTAGAAACGAGTGGAAGTTGTCTTTCAAGAAGCAATGTATTTTATTTCTATCTGCTTTCCTGAACAAATATACTTTGCGTTTATTTTTGGTAACTTTGGGACTTTCGATATTCAATTTCGCTACGACAGCTCTGTGTTCACTAATACATGTACCCGTTTTGATGCTCGTTATGAGCTCAGGATTATTTGCTGCTAAGAGATCAAGTGTGTTTTCACATCCATTTTTCACGAAACTTTGAGGTGTCATACTTAAAACACTAACCTAATAAATTACGCAATAAAATAAAATCAAGATTGTTTTCACTATTTTGCCCTACGTCTGCCCTTAACCACACACTACCGACGTAGTTAACGGGTCCGTTTTCAGTCATTACTCGCGGAATTATGGCGATTCCCGCAAGACTTCGGCCACGCTGTACTTCCAGCGGCCAGTGCAACTTCCTCCTAAGCAGGATATTCCAGGCTGGGCACAGTTTCATCTTTCCCGTTGATTTAATTCAGTACTCACCGGCCTGGCAGTTAGTCTCGTAAATACTTTGGTATTTGTACTGATAATAGCCGCTGGATCAAAAATTATGTACGTTCTTTCGAACATGTATAAAAGTACAGAAAAGATATTTATACCTAAATATAAATCCACTTTCCAAATAAAAAATAAAAAGGAAAAAGAAATAAAAATCACCCTGAAAGCCTAGAAACAGGAAGTTCATATTCACAGAACACCTTCCGTTCTATGTTCCATAGAGAAATTATTAGCAGTTCAGTGATCTCGGTCCTGTCGCACCTGGTATGCAAGCTGTATGAGACAGGGGAAATACCCTCCGACGTCAAGAAGAATGTTTATCTTTAATTCCAATCCCAAAGAAAGCAAGTGCAGACAAATGTGAAAATAACAGAACTATAAGTTTAATAAATCATGGTTGCTAAATACTAACACGAATTATTTACAGACGAATGGAAAAACTTGTGGAATGCGCCCTCGGGGAAGATAAATTTGGATTTAGGAGAAATGTAGGAACACGGAGGACAATTCTCACATTAAGACTTATATTAGAAGATAGGCTAAGGAGAGGCAAACCTATGTTTCTAGCGTTTGTGGATTTGTAGAAAGCTTTTGACAATGTCGACTGGAATAAACTCTTTCAAATTCTGAAGGTAGCAGGGTTAAAAAGTAGGGAGCGAAGAGATATATTCAACCTATACAGACTCCAGACAGCGAGTATTAGAGTCGAAGGGCAAGAAAGGGACGCAGAGGTTGGGAAGGGAGTAAGACAGGGTTGTAGCTTTTCCCCAATGTTGTTCAATCTGTACATTGTGCAAGCAGTGAAGGAATGCAAGGGAAATTTGAAGAGGAAGTTAAAGTTCAGGGAGAAGAAATAAAAACCTTGCGGTTAGCCGATGACAAAGTAATTTTTTAAGAGACTGCAAAGGATCTGGAAGAGTAGTTGAATGGTTTGAAGTGTGTCTTGAAAGGAGCTTATAAGATAAACATTAACAAGAGTAAAACGAGGATAAGGGAATGTAGTGTCAGAAAATCAGGCAATGCTGAAGAAATTAGAATAGATAATGAGACAATGAAAATAGTAGATGAGTTTTATTATTTGGTTAGCAAGATAACTTCTGATAACTGAAGTATAGAAGATATGAAATACACAATGGTTATGGGATAAAAAGCGTTTCTAAAGAAGCGAAATTTGTTGACATCCAATATCAATTTTAATGTTACGACGTTCTTTCTGAAAGCTTTTGTCTGGAGTGTAGCATTGTATGGGAGTGAAACGTGGACATAGAGAGTTCAGACAGAAAGATGATGACAGCTTTTAAAATGTGGTGCTATATACGAATGATGAAAATTAGATGGGTAGCTCGCGTACCTAATGAGGAGGTGCTTAACCGAATTGGGGAGAAAAGGCATAACCTGATTAAGAGAAGGGATCGATTTGTAGAACACATTATGAGACATCAAGAATTGTTAACTTAGCATTAGAAGGAAGTGTAAGGGATAAAAATCGTAGAGGCAAACCGAGGGACGAATACAGTATGCAGATTCAAAAGGATGTAGGTTGTCGAACGCATTCTCAGATGAAGAGACATGCACAGGACAAGGTACTGTGAAGAGCTGCACCAAACCAGTCGGCGGCCTGAAGATCACAACAATAACAACGGTCCTGTGGCCGAGTAGGTACTGTGTCCGCCATATGCACTGATAACTTCTTCATGCGTGGTGTACAACCGCCTCTGGGGGGGACGAGCACAGAGCTAATGGCTACCGATCGTACGTAGCTGTGATGTCCATACCCCTGTCTTTAGCGAACCAAACTACGGCCTTCGTTTTCAAACAAAACCGGAAACAACGATGCCCTTCCCATCCCCAGTGACATCGTTGCCTTCTAACATATTTCTGCACATCAGTCAAACATAGGCGGAGAAGAGGACGAAGCATAATAACGCATGCCGTAAATAACAACAACTGTCACACCCGATAGGTATGATGGGTTCCACTTTTGTGCAGGATCCGAGGAGGACGTAAATCTGTCCCGTAATGTCATTCGGATATGATGCAGATCTTCGCGGGATGTGGTATGCGTGGTGCGTCTGATCCAGCTTTACATGATCTAAGATCTGCCATACACACCATTTGACACACATCCATTGCACTACCAAAACACTTTGCCCACACGAGAATGATTTTCTAATCCCAGTAATACGCCCTCTTTCAAACTCATTTGTTTGCGATGTATCCTGTACGTCTTCTTAAGTCAGACGGATCCATTAACTTCAGTTTATAGCGTAACAAGAGCAAGAGGAACATTTTACCGGTAAGTGGTTTTTGCGCTTGAGACCGTCGGCGACATGGTAAAAATTAGCATCGTATCTGCACAACATAGTAATGTACATATCCCGTGAAGGTGAACATCGCTTCTCATGTATTTTAAGGGGTTCTGATATGATATAGATATTTAAAAGTACACAAGTTTCTGTGTTTTTAAATGAACTCCGCCTATTATTTCGTATGCAATCAGTAACATGAAAATCACAAAAATAACGGGGTTGGTAGCATCGCAATACGCCATCCAGAGAAATTGCAAAGCGAAGTAGACGCATGATATAAATGAACCACACAGCTTGCGCACGGCCTGAGACTCAAGCGTGAACCTCACGTTGCCTATGTCAAGTAAGCATAATCCACAAAAATAAACAAGTAAAACTTACGACGCAAAATTAAGTTTTTCAAATTCTAAATGAATGTTTATTCTAGCGAAATGACAGCTATAACTACAATTAGAGATAACAAACTTAGTTTAATTTTTTAAATGCGTTTACTAGTGTCCTGTCGCCCACAGAAACTGTATTGTTTGTGCATTACAACCAGCATAGAGAATCTAAAGCATCGGCGGCCTTATATACGGGCAAACAACTACGCCTGAACTCTTCTCCTATAGCGAGGCCTCTCTGTGAGTGTTCAGTCCTGTTGAACGCGCTGCTGCTCAGGAACTGACGCTGCCTCTACTGCTGCCGCTACTTATATAGAGATCCTGACAAAGTACGATATGCAGTAATGTCCCTCTCGTTGAAAGATTCAAGGCTACCCTGTTTAGCATCATCGGTCTTAATAAGAGCAACCGTCAAATGTACCAATATCCTGACCAACGAAACTGTATTACGTCAACATATGTTCGAAGTGCACTCCGTTTGCACCAATACACGTTCGGAGATGGGTAACGAGAGAGTGTAGAGTTCCTACAGATTTTGTCGCACACGCAGCAGAATAAGATGTTGCATATCCTTTACTGTCGTTAGGGGTACTTGATACACTCGGTCTGTCATTGCGCCCCAAAGAAAAAAGTCTAATGGCGTCAAGTCTGGGACCGTGCTGGCCATCGCATAGTACCACCTATTTGCAAATGTCGCATCAAGAACATCTCTGGCAAATTTAGCGTTGTGTGCTGAACATCCATCATGTTACAACCACATTGAGTTTCCAATCCTACAACCTTCCTGAGGAGCTCTAGCCTGTGTTGATGAAATGTTGCATATCGTTCTTCAGTGCAGTCTGCAATGATACCGCACCGAACAATGACGCTCCACTGTCGTTGCTGAGCAACTCGGCGAATCCAGTTGGAATTTTGCACGGACAAGTACTGCATGTTTCGCTGATTCACATTATCATGATTGGTAAATGAAGGGCCGGCCGCGGTGGCCGAGGAGACTGAGGCGCTTCAGTCACGGTCTGCACGGCCACGACGGTCGGGGGTTCGAATCCCCCTCGGGCATGGATATTTGTGCCGTCTTTAGTATAAGGTAGTTCATAAGTAGTTTGTAAGTCTAGGGACTGATGACCCCGTAGTTAAGTCCCACAAGCTTAACAAACATTTGAACATTTTTTGTAAATGAAGATTCGTCCGTAAGCAACGTATTGCTTAGGAATGCTGGATTAGCCTGAAACTGCTGACGTGCTTAACGAAAGAATGCAATGCGGGATTCAAAGTCATTCCCATACAGTTCTTGGTGCAGTGAGATATGTAACGGGTGAAACTGATGCTGATGCAAGATTCTGCACATAATGTTGTGGCTTATTCCAATTTTTCGCATCACACCTGAGGACTGTGCGCTACAGTAGCGAGAACATCAATTTCGTTTCCATTGCCAGTCCCTGGCGTTGTACGTCGACGTATTGTGGGTGTCAAACTTTCTGTTTCCGTGAGTGTCTCGCAGATGTTGCGAATGGTATGACGTGACGGACACGGCCGATCTGCGAAGCGTTCAGCATACAGTGTCACAGCTGCGGTTGCGTTTCTGTCTCATTCGTCATTAATTAAACTAACATCTACATTTTCTTCATCTCAAAAGGCCGGCATATCGACTACATGATAGCAGATTTAACAAGCCATGAAAATACGTTTTAATGCGGCACAGTATGTGGATTTCGTTACAATATGAAAGCAGTTCAGTAGACCAGATTAGGAGCACGGCAGGATACAGACGCCAGTGCAGGTAATCCCTGCTCCTAGCACACTACTACACTCAATGCATTCTATCAGAAACCGTTACGCCGTTGCTATCTGTTGCCAGAACGTATATGGTTTAGAAACGTGATACTACGTGTGTTACCATTAAATATACTTCTAGTTGTCATTTTGCAACAATATAAATTAAGTGCAGGACATCCACTATTCTGATACCGCTTTATTTGACACATAAGAGGTGGATCAGTCCAAGCAAGGTACAACTAAAAAGAGGACGAAACTATACCTCTTTGAGAGTGCCATAAATGAAATACGGGCCAATGATGTGCTGTAATACACCGTGCATGAACACTCCACTGATGTAGTAGGTCAATCATGTAACGATTACCGGCAGCGTGAGGTTCACGCTTCAGTCTCAGGACGTGCACTAGCTGTACGGTTCATTTATTTCAAGCGTCAAATTAGCTTTGCAATTTCTTAATTGACGTGCTGTGATACAACCAACGCCATTATTTTTGTTATTTTTCATATATTGATTGCATATGTAGTAATGGGGTACGTCTATTTAAAAATTCACAAGTTTGTCTTTAATAACTGGATCCGCAACAGTTGTTAATTTTAAACTTTTTCATTTCTCTGCACTGCCCGTGTTTCTAAACCTATATCTCATCATCAAGTGCATCTACAAATTACAATTAAATAAATTAGTGACGTCTCTCATGTAATAAAATGCCTGACCTACATATTTACTAAAATTATTCAGTACAATGGAGTATACATACTAATGAGTCCGTAAAACTGTTACGTGTAGGGAAAGATTTTAAAAGTGCATTTCCTGGTACGTGCATCAAACCGGGAGCCACTGTAGGCAACTTGGTGTTTACGTTGAAAATAGTATTGGGGTGTTTGTGTATACACGGTGCTTAAGAAATGATGGTCAAAAATTAAAACAGGAAAACGTAGCTAGAAGCGCCAGTAAACATGTGTCTGCAAATCAATCGTTGCGGATTTATCACATTAATTCGAGTTGTGAACCAACTTTAAAAGTCCCAGGGCACCGCGCTATTTACGGTCTGTCTAATGTTTGTAAATCTACGGGACTTAACTACTCTGGTTATCAGTTCCTAGGCCTACAAACTACATAAACTAACTTATGCTAAGGACAACAAGTTCGCCCATGTGCGAGGGAGGACTCGAACCTCCGACGGCAAACAGCGGTAAGCTCCGCAAGTAGCCGACTTGGAAAGCTCGAACACTCCACCGCGGCTTACGGACTGTACTGCTAGAAGTACTGGATATGTACTACTGAAGCAAAACCTAAGCGTGAGGTTCATACATGACGGTGGGCTGGCACATACCTATTTATGAATGCGTCGGCTTCTAATTGTAAGTCGGATAGGTAGAGGACGACTTGTGCAGTGGGCTCTGGATTTAAATCCCATGCATATCTATGTATTGGGGTTCGTCAAAAGCCTGATCTAATCTGCTCTACGATGTTTAATGCTGAGGTCAAATCTCTTGGGAAATTTCGCTTGCGGATTTAAGAAGACTTTTACCATTTACAGAATTTCACAGGACTGTCTGAGAGGATTCGCAACTCATTTCGGTGACGATATCACTATTGTATTCAGACCCGTGGACAACATTTTAAACATTTACCTTAAGGTTTAGAGATGCCATGGGTTCTTAGACACTGATGAACCTCAACAGAACATGTACTGTATCATGATATTTAGAACTGTGTGCTGAAAGTCCAGTGGGCTATTTTGCCATATTTACTTGGGGTTCTATTTAGTATCATCGTGGCGCTCTTAATTAAAACAGAATTTCCATTGTGTGATTAAGTGCAATAGAAAATCTTGTATGCTGTCATTTCTTTCAAAGTTGCAGTGGAATATAAGCTGTGGCCCAGAGACGAAGAAGCGAGACATCTTTGATACCTTCCAGTAACAAGTTGTTAATATCTCAACAAAGGCGTGTAGAAATTTTCACGTGAAGTCTAGATGATACCTACACTAATGAAGTAAACACATTAAAAATACAGTAAGCGGGGCAGTCCCAAAATCACATCACAGACATCTTCTGCCAGAATGCTCGTTCTGAGGAACTGAGCGATCACTCCATAGATTCTTCATTTTTTTTTTAAATTGACGTAGTAACGCTAAGAACGGAAGAAATGATTCTTTGAATTTCAACATACGTGCATGTAATGAGAAATTAAAGTCCACGCAATATTCTCATGCATGGTGGAAAGTATCTGCGAAAATGAACTGTTCGAAGAAGAGTGCGGTGTAAATTTCAATAATTGGAAGCAAGACGCTTAGCGAGCACGTAACTTGCATCCACTAAGTAAATTACAGTTCTTCTAGAACTTATTAAAAGACTTTGCCCACAATAATTAAAGTTCGAAAGGGGTGACTTTCCATCGCGGCTTTAGCGGGATTGCCAGTTCATTGAGAGAAGACTTCACGACAGCGTTCATGTCTTCCGTTCGTTTTATGGATAGACTGGGGCTGGCAACCTACAGGTTGAGACTGTGGGAGGGACAGAAGAATAGGAAAATAGTCGCTGTCACAAAGGTCGTCGTTGACTCTCCAATGAGGCTCGTGCTACAGACAGGCTGAATACGTGGCATGTGCCACGCTAAAATGTGTAGGGGCACCCGTGTTAAGGAGGAAAATGTCTTGCTGTGTAAATAGGGTTTCAACATCCTTACCGCGACGCGTTGTCTCCGTTCCATCCCCAAAAGGAGGGTATTAAAGTCCCACAAAAGAAGAAATGGTGGGGAAACTTGTGCCGTGAGGGCAGCGAGATCAGTAGGCGAAACCATTTGATCCGCAGAGAGGTAGATGGAACAAATGGAAAATTTGTGCATCGCCTGGATTAGAACAGCAACTGCCTTTAGAGTCGTGTGGAGAGGTACAGCAGCACTGGTAATGGTGATGATGAATATACACAGACACCTCCATACCCTGTCATATTCAGCACTGTTTTTGTAGCAGTACCAATAGCCACGAAGGACTTGGGTCCACTGAGATGGAAACCAAGTTTCCTGTAGACCAAACGCAGCATGCGGAAGTGGCTTCCCTGTAGGCCAAACGCAGCATGCAGAAATGGCACAACAACTGTCAGAGCTCAGGTAGACGGTTGAAAAAACCGCCGCAATTTCAATGGAGAATTTCGTAGTTTCTATGTCGCAAAGTCATGGTGGAAGAGATAAGGATGGTAGTCCAAATGAACATCTGCTGCCAAAGGTTCAGAGCAGACATTGTCTAGAACGATTGGTTCTAGGGGTCCAGTGAGAAGGAGAGCTTCAGGGGAAGTGAGGATCTCCAGCTGATCTTCGGATACAGGTGTCGTAAAAGGATCTCGCTTTGGAGCCACTGAAACTTCTTTCGTCTTCGTTTTCTTTGTCTTTTTTAGCCTCTAACTGCAGTTTTAGTTTCAAAAGCTTGGAGGGCTTCTCAGGAGTGGTTTCAGGGCCCGATGCAGATCACGAAGCCCTTCAAGCAGAAGATTCAGGATCCTGCAGCCTCTGGCTAGGATCCTCCTGTCCACTTGTGGAAGGCTCAGAAGGGAGTGTCTGAATGGATCCATTCCTGGCAACAGAGCCTTGGAAGACTGGTGTCTCCGCTGATGGGGTGTAGTTGTCCCCACTTGTTGCATTGGAGGAGCATAGGAGAAACAACCCTCCCCCCCCATAAAGGGGATAGTGGAAGGTTGATAGCTCAAAGGGGCCACGGAAAGTGGTAACAATCGTTGAGCTGTCATCGCAAAGGGGAAAGGAGATTACAAGACAAATGTAAATGATATCACTATACTAACAGTGTGCTCGTCTTTTTTTCTCGCCTCGCCTGTAAGTAAACTGGTCCAGGGTCCTTATCTCCATGATTCTGTATAGCTCGACAAGCAAGGTGGGTGGTGGTACCCACAATACACAGACTGTAGGAGGGGTACAAGGAGCATCGACAGACGTCCGCAGTATCCGTATGTGGGGATTCAAGTGATTCGAGAGGAGATATGTATGAAATCCAGCAGCCGAAACATCGCATAGATGGAGGAACATACTGTTTTACATCACACTGGAAAATCAATACCTTGACCTTCTTGGGCAGGGAAAGTATGTCGTCGCATTCAACTCAGTTCTGCCATACCGAGCGACTACCAGATTTTGACCTTTTCGTTGCAAGTCATCCGCCTGATGACACCGACTCCGACCAGAGACTGTCCAGTCGACGGAAATAGTGTTCCATCAAGCATCCCTGCCTAATCAATGAATACAGTGTGCAGTTACTTCATTCTGTAATGGATGCCTAAGATCTTAGTTCAAGAGATACGGTCTCCTTCCCCAAATGGCCCGCACCTACCTAGAGGACAATGTCTGTGGTTAATTCGTGCTTTGCCGTCCTACCCGTCCTGCGTTCGCATGCAACTCTGGCACACAGTTTTGAACTCATTATAAGATGTACGTAACCGGCACCTTCATTGCAAGAAACGGTAATGAATGTGTAATTAATTACTAAAGATATAAGCTTCCAGTTTTGCCACAATTTTTCTTTTTTCCGTGCAGATTATCCAAATGTTTCATCCATGCAAATTTGTTTTGACAATAACGAACACGTACGCAGGCATGCGCGCGAGCACACACATACGCACACACACAAATCAATCATCCGCATCTGACAAACCGTTCTCAAATGTTTGGTTTAAATGACAGATGGTACAGGTCAACTTGTGATATGGTTTGATATGTGCCTGAATTTGATTTGCGATTATGTACAAAAATAGATCAAAAGCTTTCCCTGAAAACTTCCATAATAATACAAGCGACACGCCCCTGCATTACATACGTAGCACTAAGTACTGTCCGGCCGCGGTGGCCGAGGGGACTGAGGCGCTCCAGTCACGGTCTGCACGGCCACTAGGGTCGGGGGTTCGAATCCCCCCTCGGGCATGGATATTTGTACCGTCCTTAGTCTTAGCTAGTTCGTAAATAGTTTGTAAGCTTAGGGACTGATGACCCCGTAGTTAAGTCCCATAAGTTCTACAAACATTTGAACATATTTTTTAACTAAGTACTGTAGCCAGATATGATGCTTGGACAGAGAAGATCGTATGACGATTGCAGTACTCAACATTGGTGATCAAACAATTTTGAACAGTGTCGCTGTATAATCGCTAAGACATTATTAAAATTAGGTCATAAGAAAGTTCATAAATGCATGAATGGCCGAGCAGTCTGCGGCGTGCCAGTCACGTTCTGCACGACCACTACAGTCGGGGGTTCGTATCCCCCCTCGGGCATGGATATTTGTGCCGTCCTTAGTATTAGCTAGTTCATAAGTAGTTTGTAATTTTAGGGACTGATGACCCTGTAGTTAAGTCGCATAAGCTCTACAAACATTTGAACATCCAGAAAAACAAAACAGCTAATCTACAGATCGGAGCGTGGAATGTTTCAAATCTTAATCGAGTAGGTAAGTTAGAAAATCTGAAAAGAGAAATCGATAGGTTAAAGTTGGATATGGTGGGGTTTAGTGAAGTTCGGTTGCAGTATGAACAGGATTTATGGTAAAATGGTTATAAATACAAAATCAGTTGCTGGCAACGCACGAATAGGTCTCGTAATGAATAAAAAACTAGGATTGCAGGTAAGTTACTATGAACAGCATAGTGAATGCATTATCGTAGTAAAGATACACACGAAGCCAACACCGACGACAGTAGTACAAGTTTGTATGCCATCTAGCTCTTCCGATGATGACGACATAAGTTTAGAAACCAGGTTTTGAACTGTGAGACATATCCAGGGGCAGATATGGCCTCTAACCACAAGTTGTTGGTTATGAACTGTAGATTAAAACTGAAGAACCTGCAAAAAGGTAGAAAATGAAGGAGATGGAACCTACCCAAATTAAAGTAACCACATGTGGTTGAGATATTCAGAGGGATCGTTACCGAAGAATTGACCGAAACAGGGGAAAGTAAAACAGTAGAAGAAGAACGGGTAGCTCTGCGAGATTGAGTAGTGAAGGCGGCATAGTATCATATACGCAGAAGGACAAGCCCTATCAGAAATCCCAGGATAACACAGGAGATACTAAACCTAACTGATGAGAAGAGAAAACATAAAAAGGCAGCAAGTGAAATACGCAAAAGCGAGTACAGACGGCTGAAAAATGAGATTGTCAGGTAGTGAAACTGACTAAGCAAAAGTGGCTAGAGGACAAATGCAAGACCGTAGAAGGATGTATAACTAGGGCAATATAGATAAAAGAAAAACTTGAAAACAAGAAAAGTAGTTTTATGTTGTTGTTGTTGGATGTTTAGAGGAGACCAAACTAGAAAAGTATGTGCATGAATATCAAGAGCTCAGGTGGAAAACCAGTACTAAGCAAAGAGGGGAGAGCTGAAAGATGTAAGGAATATATAAAGGGTCTTTACGAAAAAAATGAATTTGAAATCTAGAAATGTTATAGGACATACAATCCTGCAAGAAGAATTTCACAGATCCCCTAAAGTTTCGAGCAGAAACAAGGCTCTGGAGTAAATGATATTCCGTCTGAACTGCTGATATCGTTAGGAGAGCAAGTCATGAAGAAATTGTTCCACCTGGTACGCAAGAAGTATGCAACAGGGTAATTACCCTCCGCCTTAAAGAAGAATATACGAATTACTATTCCAAAGAAAGCAAATGCAGACAAGTGTGATAATTACAGAACTATCACTTTAATAAATCATGGGCGCAGAATACTAACACGAATTATTTACAGTCGAGTGGGGAAAAAAACTGGTGGAATTCGACTCTGGGAAGATCAGTTTGGATTTAGGAGAAATATAGGAACATAGAAGGCTTAGATTTTGATTTATCTTAGAAGATAGGTTAAGGAAATACAAGTTTAAGTTTTTAGCATTTTAAATCTTGGTAAAGCTTATGACAATGGTGACTGGAATACGCTCTTTCAAATTCTGGTGGTATCTGGGGTAAGACAAACGGAGCAAAAAGTTATATTCAACTTGACAGACTGAAACTTTCACTCTGCAGCGGAGTGTGCGCTGATATGAAACTCCTGTCAGATTAAAATTGTGTGCCGGAACCGGGACTCGAACCTTGGACCTTTGCCTTCCGCAGACAAGCGCACTACCGACTGTGCTATCCCGACACGGCTCATGATGGCGCCTCACAACTTTACTTCCGCTGCAGAGTGAAAGTTTCATTCTGGAAACATCCCTCAGGCTGTGGCTAAGCCATGTCTCCACCATATCCTTTCTTCCAGGAATGCTAGTCTTGCATGGTTCGCAGGAGAGCTTCTATGAAGTTTCGAAAGTAGGAGGCGAGGTACTGGCGGAAGTAAAGTTGTGAGGCGGCATCGTGAGTCGTGTCGGGATAGCACAGTCGGTTGTGCGCTTGCTCGCGAAAGGCAACGGTCCCAGGTTCGAGTCCCGTTTCCGGCACACAATTTTAATCTGCCAGGATGTTTCATATCAGCGCACACTCCGCTGCAGAGTGAAAGTTTCATTCTGGCCTTAGGCTGTAGCTAAGCCATGTCTCCGCCATATCCTTTCTTCCAGGGGTGCTAGTCTTGCATGGTTCGCAGGAGAGCTTGTGTGAAGTTTGGAAAGTAGGAGGCGAGGTACTGGCGGAAGTAACGTTGTGAGACGGCATCGTGAGTCGTGTCGGGATAGCACAGTCAGTAGAGCGCTCGCTCGCGAAAGGCAAAGGTCCCAGAGTCGAGTCCCGGTTTCGGCACACAATTTTAATCTGCCAGGAAGTTTCTTATATTCAACTTGTATAAAAACCAGACAGCAATTATTAAAATCGAAGGGCATGAAAGGGACGCAATGGTTTGGAAGGGAATGAGATCAACACCACCGAAAGAGAAGCGGTCTTGCCACGTCACGCAAAGCAGAACGCTATCGAGTAGCCGACCTGCTGTCCGATGGGGCACAACGGCCAGCCATTCAGGTACGCGGAAGCGACCTGCTTCGCGTGTCGTGTAACAATCGCGGCGCGGTCTTCTATTTTGGTGGTGTTTATAAGACAGGATTGTAGCCTTTCCCGAATGTTGTTCAGTCTTTACTTTGAGCAAACTGTGAAGGAATGCAATGGGAAATTGGTAGAAGGTATTAAAGTTCAGGAATAAGAAATAAAAACTTTGCAGTTTGCCGATCTCACAGAAATTCTGTCAGAGAGAACAGTAGACTTTGAAGAGCTAATGAACGGAATGGACGGTGTCTTGACAGGGGTAAGATGAATATTAACAAGACTAAAAATGGCTATGGAATGTAGTGTGAGAAAATCAGGCAAATGCTGAAGGAATTACATTAGTAATGACGCAATAAAAGTACTAGATAAATAACTCGTGATGGCTGAAGCGAAGAAAATATAAAATGGAGAAAGGTTACAGGAAGACTTCCGTTACTGAAGAAGCGAAATTTGTCGATATCCAATATTAATTTTACTGCAAGGAATCCCTCTCTGAAAGCATTTTTCTGGAGTGTAGCATTGTATGGGAGTGAAACGTGAACAATAAGGAGTTCAGACAAAAAGATGACATAAGCTTTTGAAATGTGTTGCTACAGACGGATAGTGATTATATGGGTAGATCAAGTAAGTAATGAGGAGGTCCTCAACAGAATTGGGAAGGAATTACATATCCTGACAATGAGAAGGTATAGGTTGGTGGTACACATTCTGAGAGATCAAG
Source organism: Locusta migratoria (assembly GCA_026315105.1). Taxonomy (NCBI): domain Eukaryota; kingdom Metazoa; phylum Arthropoda; class Insecta; order Orthoptera; family Acrididae; genus Locusta; species Locusta migratoria. Next base: position 324,693,785 of record CM048750.1, read on the forward strand.
GAATCGTCAACTTACCATTAGAATGATATGTGTGGTGTGAAAATCGTAGAGGGAGACCGATGGACGAATACAATAAGCAGGTTCAAAGATTTGTAAGTTGCCGTTCTCATTCGGAGTTGAAGAGGCTTGCACAGGACAGAGTGGCATGGTGAGTTGCGTCAAACCAGTCTGCGGACTGAAAACCGCAACAGCAACATTGGAAAATTCACCACTACATTTAGTGACTCGAAAATAAAAACGCTAATATAGCAAGTACTCCGTTTCGGCCGACCGCAGTGGCCCAGCGGTCTGCGGCATGCCAGTCACAGTCTGCACGGCCGCTACGATCCCCCCTCGGGATTAGATGTTTGTGTCGTCTTTAGTATAAGGTAGATCATGAGTAGTTTGTAAGTTTAGGGACTGATGACCCCGCAGTTCAGTCCCTTAAGCTTAACAAACATTAAAAAAATAAATAAAAAATAACTCCGTTCCGTGGATGCCATTCTTGTCTTACCGCAGTGTTGTGGATGGGCTCTTTTTCTGCCAGGGGCCCTGCTCTCGTTTCAAGTGCCAGACGTAAGCTTTTACGTATATGTTATGCAATTATATTGATATGTAAATATGTATTAAAAGCGTTGAGGATTGTATAAGAATGGTACTAATTGATTTGAATTATATTATGTAGAATATAGCGACCAATGAAAGCTTTTTTCTGAAAAATGGTGATGTTCGCGTTATTTTATTCAAATCAATAAATATCTTATTCAGATCACCAAAAAATTTCACAGGTTCACCAGCTCGGATAAAATGATTTTTTCCTGAAGATTTTATCAACATTGCTCCAGCTCTCTTGTAGTTTGTAGGAAACATGTATATACGCACATACATCAGTATTTACATATATTGATTGTTAATATATTACTTGTATACATCTGTCTCTTTTTCAACAGCCCTTGTACAACAGGATTTTCTGATTCAACGAACAACTGTTAATATAAAAATATAAGCAGAGTGACTTGAAAGGCTCACGAAAAACAACGAAGTAAAAGTTTTAATTCTATGGATGATATTTGAAATGAAGGTACTGACTATACGTCATTATCATGCAAGCGAGAACTGTTTGATTTATCTGTCTGCAGGAGCAGCCACGTAAGTAAAAAATATTGTAAATGCGGGCACATTTCTTTCCTTCGAATAATTTATGATTACTATTACATATAACGAACATATGAAATCACTACAGAATTCAGTTTGTGTTACGTTTTGTAAATATGTGTTTGTTGTACGAATAACTCAGCACGGAGCCGTGGTATAGTTTTCATGCAGTGAAGTAGTACTACACTTCACTTTTTACACGAAATAGTTGTATTAGAAATATATGGTCGTTGCGTCATATACTATTATGGACAAAGAAGCATTATATCAGGTTTTGGCTATGAGTATTATTTTTCGACTGTGTTTAATAGCCAAGTATCGCTCCATCCCTCGCCCTGAGGAATCGAAGCCGTCGGTGTCGCTCTCACCCTATTGGCCGAAGCAGCGGAGGACAGGAGGGGTCATGTCGGGACACGACGCTGGCCAAGGCCGCGGAGAGTGCGTCGCCATGGCAACGCCAGACGCGCGTCATGCGTGCGACATCCATCACCCATTGACCTCGAGGCTCAAGCGCCGATTGCTGCGTCTCTAAAGTTAGAGCAGCTTACTCCCCCAGGCTTCTTCTTCCATGCAGCGCAGCGGACGTGATTTTCTTGACCTGCTACTTGTCAAAGTAAGGGAGACACACGATACTTGCAAGTACAAAATTTTCTTTCGCCTTGAGTAGAGAGAGTTAAGTGTTCATAAAACATTTTATTCACGAAGACGAACCAACTGACAGTAAATGTGGCTAATAAATGTAGAACTGAAATCTTTCTGTTGGCTGCAAGTGTTAGAACGTTGCACTTGGTTCGTATGATGCCATAATTGTTAAAGTAGATTCCACGGCAACCAATTTTGTGCACTTCTAGAATTTTCCTAAAAAATAACTGGCTATCTATGGAAAAATTCGGGAAAAGGGAAATATTGTGCTAAAAGAAATGTTGAATAGAAATGCGCGTACAAGAGACAGATAGGAGAATCTATTAAAGCACCAAATAAGCCAAATTACTGTTCCGTCCTTATCTGTGTGATGTGTTGTCTTGCTACGCGACGTGACGGCTCCAGATAATATAAAATTTTATGGGTCGGTCATGCAATCTTGTTCTCTTTAAAACATCGGTTCAGGAGCGGCTCGTACAATATTGTAGTTGTAGTACATGAAATAAAAATAGGATAGAAAAAAAAAGGATTAGACACATACAATCGTGGTGTGAAACATTGGTAACAGTATTACGTAAATCTTAATTGTTTTCAATTACTAGCTATTTTACAAATTTCACAGGGTGGATATTAATGAAAAGGAAACAATGATAATATACAAATATCATTGTTATTATTTTTACCAACATCCACTCCTGCCGCAAAGGGAGCCAATTATAACGTTGCCCTTGCTTCGTATGATGCCATAATTGTTAAAGTAGAATCCGCGATTATATTTTGGCCGAGGAAATGATGGTACCGAATTTTTGAATTTGAAATAATTTAGTTAAATTACAAAACAAAATGAACATTAAAGCAAATAAACCGCGAGTTGCATATTAAAGTCGGGCACCATACAAACAACAGCACGTTATAAGACTTAAGGAAAGCATCTAGCTGGATCCTGCGCTTCGGATTGTAGAAGCTGGAAATGATAACTTTTACTTATTTAATACGTGAACGTTGGAGATACTTTCCGTAGGAGATAAATGTTCAGACTGTTCACTTTGTTTTTCATTGCTGTGAGACCGTGGGTGGAACATGAAGTTACTGGTACTGATAGAAAAAAAAAAGTGATCGGACTTCGTGAAATTACAAAAGAAATGACTGCAGGAAATCAAGCATAGTATAGTATAAGGATGATTGACTGATTGAAATTTTGCAGACAATGCGAAGCGATTGTAATGGCGTCTGAACATTAAACTCTTACGGATGTTGAGGAGCTGAAAACGTTAAGAAATTAAATATTTGACGTGGAGGAGGTTGATTTAAATGAAAACCAAGGAGAGGGAATGCTTTTAAATTTAAATAATATATTTTCAGCAATAGCTTGCATTATTCTTACTTACATGAATGGATACAGGTATGAAACACGTCTTCTCTGTTCGGATACAGACGAGAGAGTGAGTAAAACTACTATGACGGTTCCGTCTTCTCTCTTGTTCGGAAGAAAAAAAAAAAATGAGGAACGAAATTAAATTAGTTGCATTGCGAGTCAGAAGAAACCCGAGGCGATAAGAATCGCTGATCAAAGATAAACAAAATAAATGAATAAAAAACAATAAAAATTAGTGTATCGTTACACTTGCCGCTCTGTCTTTGAGTGTGACAAAATGCAACCTACACAAAGGCATATTAGTTTGGGTCTAACTTCATTTTTTTCTGTTCTTGTTTTTTTTTTTTTTTTTTTTTTTTTTTTTTTTTTTTTTTTTTTTTTTTTTAATATTTACATCAGTTTGTTATTTACATTTGTTTGTCAAAGTTTTATATATATAATTCAAATAAGTTACTTTCTTTATAAGTTTATTAATGAAATAAAGAATCGTAGCAACGTGACGGTGAGAAAGCCGAGTGCGGTGAGTACAGGGGCGACAGGCGCGACAGGTAGTGATGACGTCAGACGGTAGCGCGGCGGCGACGACAACGGGTGGCTGGATGGTGTGTGACGTCAGCGGTGAGGAAAAGCGTGACGTCACGGCCAGCGGCGTTCGAGCATGGCGCCCCTGCGTACCGAAGAACAACCATTTAGCCCTCGGTACGGCGCTGCTTCGCACCTCCGATTGTGGTTAACATGGAAACGAAATCATATACAGAAAATTTTTCGCATAGACGTTAGTTTTCCTTCTGAAAGATGAGGACACTTAGCATGTTATTAGTGTGCGTATGTTTGTGCGGTCATTGGAATTTATATTTGATGTGTTTCAGGTAAGAATGATGCAAGCTGTTCGGCTATCTTTCTGACATGGACTCATACCGTTACATAATTTGTCATTTAAAAATCATCTATCTACTATGTACATTTGTTTACAGACATATGTTCATTTACTCATTCACGTGGAGTAATTATTTTAAAGGTTGACAAGTTAAAAAGTGAACAAAATATTTTTATTATAACGATTATTTCTCAAGTGCCATTGCACAGTCTTTGAATTTCAGAATTTTTGTAAAGTGCAGTAGCACAGTCTTAGCATTTTCAACATGGTAAATTTGAGGGTAGCACAGTCTGTTGATTACATATATATGGGAGGAAAACACAGTGGATACTGAAAGTCGCTGATTGACGTCCATTTACATCCGTTCACTGTTTTTCGTTTTTCGCGTTCGTTCGTACGTGCGTTGCACTGCTCTAATAGTTATTTCAGTTCGACACACACAATCGTACACACGTTCACTATGTTCGTAAATGTAGATAATATCAGAACGGTACGTGTACCTTTACAAAACAAATATATAAATATACCATGTTTAAGTCTGATGTTTGTACAACTAACTTTGAAAATTTGCGTGACACATTGATCACGTATTTTTGTCTTTATAGGCAAGGTAATTGCAATCTCTTTCTTTAGAACATTATACAGATACATATGTATACATCCGTTATTTACAAAGTTACACAAATTTATTTGAGACTGTGTTCATGTCAGCTTAGAGGGGAATGTTAGCAAAAGGGACTGGCTCTTTTCAGCACCTCCGTATGATCTACATTACCAAATTTAGTAACATTTCGTCTCATGACATTTGTTTACACATTTTATTGGTCTTAATGTCAGCAGTTTTCGTCGTATTTCCTCTCGTGATTTCTTACTTAAATTCATGAGTGTCAAGTTGTATGTCATTTTGTACATAAAAGAAATTAACCATGAAGTATTAAAAAACGATAGCAATTACTGTAAGTCTATGACATTTATTGTAAACATAAAGAATTACTACGAAAATTTGACACAGGTAAAGTCAGACCAGCAGGCATACTTGGTGCAGGAGGGTTTGCACTAAAGCATGCGGAAAGATAAAGATTTAAAAAGAGGGGTTCATTACATAAGACAGAGGGAGAAAAGGATCGCTAAAATAAGCATACGCATTGAAAATTAAGCATTGCAGTTTCTTACTATATCAAATACTACTGTCACAATCATAAATTACAATAAAGTTACAATGCAAGTATCAAGTTTAAATAAAAGTATAGCGTTCTCTCGCTCATCCCTCGCGGCACCTCTCTGCATCCTATATGTTTTGTTGCTATTTTCTGACTAGTGTGAAACTGCTGAGTAAAATGTGTTAGGAAGAATATCCTGTGTCAACCTTACGAATGTTCATGTCGTTGTCCAATCCATGTTTGTTAGTGTGTGTGTGTGTGTTTTGGTGTATACACCGTGTCAAAATAGTCATAGCTCTATGTCATGTCTCTCCGAAGTAGCTTAAAGTTTTGACGATCTCGCTTTGATGACGGCGGCACCAAAGTTCTCGTATACGAAGGCATCAAGCTGAAAGGGAAAACTTAATCTATTCTTACACTATTGATATGCTGTTGTATGTGTTATCGTGTAATTGACAAGAAATGGCACAGTTTTACATACATACCTGCATTAAAAATAATGAAAATTGTTTTACATAAACAAAAATTGGACTATTTGGCAATGATTAAAATTCTTCTCACAGTACAGTAAACAAGACCAGATACTACAAGGTGTATCGTGTGTGTAAACATAAACGAGTAACCAGCTGATTCTATTTGCATCTCCCATTCCTAGGTGTTCATGCACTTTCGTGGTTTACGAAGTCACGTATTGCTGTCACTCTTACATGTTATTTTTATAAAAGTTAGTTGATAAACAGATAAATTCATAATGATAGCTGTCATGTGTAACAAAGGTTTCTGCAGAATATGTCTGTGTTATGCTTAGGTCAAAATATTTGTGCTTGACCTACAATGACATTCTTGCAAACGGGTCCTAATCTAAACTCTTCCATTCACACTCTAACACTTACAAACTAAACCTAGACAATATAAATTCATTACGCAGTAGTGGGTTCCCTGACAAGAATAATCAGAGTGTGCTTGTACGCTCCACCTGCATAATAATAATAATATTTCCCAACTACTAGCCGTAACAAATTGTTCATTGTATTAAATCTTCACATAAATAATAAATGACGCCATTCATTCAGTTACAAAGTTACACCACCCGTTTCAAGAAACTTTACTTAGTTTATTTGTTACACAGCATAAATGTTGATAAGTTATAGTGCTCCCAAGATTCTCTGAAAAGTGTTTATTATTGTGTCTGTAGTTAAAAGTGGTATCTGTCAATCACTGAGAGACTACAGAATCAGGAGTCCACATTTGCTGAGCATGTACTGAGTGAGGGACAGCTACCAGCCACTGTTTCAAGTCCTTCACTTAGCTACCAGCCACTGTTTCAAGTCCTTCACTTAGCAAACAAGGGCCAAAACTTAACTTATTGGAAGCTCTTGAAATCAATAAACACCTAGCCCATAGCCCTGATCTAGTATTAAATGATCAAACACAACTAAACAGTTCACCCCTATTGGATTTCACTTAATTCATCCCTGAGTCACATTACCTCCTACCCTGTCAGTTCCAGTCTCTTCATACATTTCCTCATAGTACAGTCAATTACCTAAGTTTTCCATCAACTCCCACACTGGCTGTTCCATTCCTCCATTACATAAAACCAAAATACCTTAAATGTAGACCTAGCATTTTACTTATTTTATTCAAAAAATTGGATTCCTTGTTTACCCCCACAGTTTCATACTCCTGTGTATTTATTTATTATGATTTATTTTTAAGTTTTGAAAATTTGGTCCCAGTGTAGCTTACAACATAATACTCATTTTAATCTACCTGAATTTTTAGAATATTAATTTCATTAGACAGATTTGTTTAGTTTAATCGAATGAAGTAACTATTCATTTTAAGTTCTTGATTCAACTCCAAACCTGGCCTTACAACTGTCATATGCAACATCATCTACAATTATAGTGCAGAATTATTAACAAGGCACTTATATATATTTATTTATCAGGATTATCAGTTTGTAATAGCAAGTAGTTTCAGTTCCCAGGTTATATTCAAATTTATTCCTTGCTTTATCCTCCACACATCGTATATTCTTGTATTACAGTTTAGTTTTTAAGTTCATAACTGTAATAACACAATGTCAACGAAGTGTTATACTATGTATGTCGATCTGTGTGTAGTCATTTGTCATCTCTTCCCATACTGTATCTAAACAATGTAACCTCTTTGACACAGCAGTAAATACTCTGAAGATGGCCTAATAAGCCGAAAACCGGTTAAGTAAGCAAAAATAAACTTGTAGAACACATACAAAATTGTGTTTTCAATTTATTTGATTATGTTCTACCAAGAAGCGACGGAAGAATGAGTCAAAATGAATCACTGAGTATTTCAAACTTAACAGTACATTCTAGGAAGGCTTATGGTACACATTAAATCATAGAATCAGCTTACTAACAATTTATGCATGATATTTCTTAAGATTTTTGTGTGGATAGTGTTATAAAATTTCATACAATACGTAGTTTCGATTATATGTTCAGAATCCTGGTTCTTATGACTCAGTAGAAAAGTATATGAAGGAATTCAAAAGGGCAGGTTCCGTTGGTACTGCAGGCAAGTTTGGAAGACCAAAGAAGGAAGGGGGTGAAGGCACAGGTGCAAGAACCGATGCCCAGTCGTTTATTGAAAGGAACAGATATGCTTCACAGAAAATGGGAGTGAACCAAGCGCTGCCATGCCAGTTAACAAGCACACTGATTTAGGCCGCATTGTTTCAACACCTGACAGGCGACCATGTTAAGTAATACAGTAAAGTCGTTTTGGTACATTTGTGCCTGAATGTGCAAAATCAATTGTAACGTGCAACAAAAGTCTCATCTTGCATTCCAGGGATTTCAACGCTATGTCCCAATAAGTTTTCGATAAACACTGATTGAAACATGAAATAAAAGCACCCCTCTCCACTGCAGTCGCTCGACCTTTTACCCTGTCTTCCTCTCCACCATCTGGGCCGCCTAAGAAATTCAGTCGATGCGATTCAGACTCTACACCTACTGAAACTGGACCCTTATCCAACTTCCTATTCTTGTTTTGTTACGGAGAGTAGCCACCTTCTTCAAAATGTTCAAATGTTTGTAAATCTATCGGACCAAACTGCGTGGTCATCAGTCCCTAGCTTACAAACTACTTAAACCTAAGTAAACTAACCTAAAGACAAACACATACACCCATGCCGCAGGGAGGACTCGATCCTCCACGGCGGGCAACCGCGCGCACCGCAGCGAGGTGCTTTAGACCGCTCGGCTACTCCACCGCGCCGCCACCTTCTTCCCGAACTCGACCTTTGTGGGGAAAACTAATGGAAAACCTTTTTGCGATCAGTACGCACCCTTTGCCACACTTCACCAGAGGAGTATGTAATATTTATTTATGTTCACAATTAAAGAAGACCATGTATAAAACTCTTCTGTTGCATGTGTCACCAGAGGAATATGTCATATTTATTAATGTACACAATTAAAGGAGACCGCGTGTAAAACGCTTGAATATTGCTTAAATGTTTGGGACCCACCGCAGACCAGTTTAAAGGAAGGCATAGAAGGAGTTCAGAGGCGAGCAGCTAGATTCTTTACTGGTAGCTTCGAGAAATGCGCAAGTGTCACGGAAATGCTCCTGGAACTAAATTGGGGATCGCTGGAGGAAAGGCGACTTTCTTTTCGAGAAATATTGTTGAGTGTATATGAGCCGTTCCGGCTCAGCATCGAACCATTCCTCCGTTACCCTTCTTTTCTAATTACTCGTTACGTACCCCCTTCTATCTTGATTATCTTTTTCTTTGCTTCGATCGAATGATATCGATTGTAATTTAGCGGCGATGCGTTTCTTCTGTTCCTCACTATGTTACTTGCTTTGTGCGGTCCTTAAATGGACATGCGCACCGCGATGAGGCCGGTGGTGGATTGCGGATCAACGGAGGTACTTCGAGCCGGCTGTCGCGGTCGGTGTACGGAACTGCCTCTGTTACTGATGTATTAAACCTTGACATTCAAATTAATATACTGGTGTCCGGCCCAAATCAAAGTTATTTTAGCATTACCTGGCACATTAAAATGTTCTGATTATTTGATACTGAATTCCGTGAATCAGGATAGTAAAGACTTTCATCTCTGTGGAACTACTGCCTGAAATTTGTTGTTTGTGTCATCTGTTCAATTAAATGTCTTTAAGTGAGTTTAGTTACTTGAATGAGTTACATGATATAGATATATGTTCATAGGTTGTATTTCTGGATGTTTTAATGAGTGATTAAACGGCCTTTCTTTAATTGTGATTTCTCTGTTACCACGATTCATCTCTGGGCCTCTCAATGCATGTAGATATAGAAATTTCCACATTGTAATTTAATTACGTGTCGTCTTGATCCGTGCCTCGTTTATGCAAGGTGTGTGTGTGTGTATGTGTGTGTGCGTGTGTGCTTGTGTGTGTGTTGGTATACATTCTATTCACTCGATAATCACTGTTGTTGTTGTTGTTGGGTTTTGGAAGGGCCTAAACAGCGACGGTTATCAGTCCCTTGTTCCAGTCAAAGAGATAAAACATTTTGTTAAGCGATCCGAAGTAAATGCTTTAACAAATCAAAGTTTAAAACTTACAGACTAATATAAACAAACGTTACGATTAAAAACTAAGAAGGGATAAAAGAGCTGAAACAGTGCAAGAGTGTTTTTGCTGGGTGGTGACAAGGATATAAGGAACACACCCAGCCACTCTGGAACACGTTAAAACCACCTGACTAACAGACTTAGGCAGGTGGAGGACAGAGCAATGACAGACAAACACAAACTTTAACTTGACTTGTAAAGTCCACACTCACGCATAAAATTTAAAACAGAGTCAACCGTGGAGGTGTTGTCAGCTAATGCTAGCTGCAAAGTGTCAGGAAGATTAAAATATCGTCGTGCTGCGGCTAAATTGTGGCATTCAAGTAAGATGTGGGCGACCATCGAAGGCGCACCACATCGACACTGAGGAAGGAGCGACGCAGGAGGTGACCATGCGTGAATGCAGCGGTAGACGGCTTGACAGCACATAGCTTATTTGGTTCAGTGGAATCTGCCCATTCAGAATTCCAAACCCTTAAGACCTTGCGGGTCAACTGGGTTTGTAGGTCGGAAACTGGGAGGCCAATATCCAGGGACCGCGAAGTGGTGGCCTGCTTGGCCAGCTGATCAACACGTTCATTGCCCGGTATACCTATGTGCCCTGGCGTCCAGACAAAAACGACAGAACGGCCTGACTCGCCAAGGGCGATGACAGCATCTTGAATGGATCGCACCACTGTGTGTTTCGGTAGAAACTGGTCGAGGGCCTGTAGGCCACTCAGGGAGTCGCTGCAGATGACGAACGACCCCCTGGGGCGAGCTCTGAGGTGTTCAAGAGCTCTCAAAATACCGATCAGTTCTGCGGTAAAGATGCTGCTTCCACAAGGCAATGACCGCTGTTCGATGTGGTCACCATAGATAAAGGCATATCCAGCATGGCCATCGACCAAAGAACCGTCCGTGTAAAGAATGTTTGCTCCGTGAAAAGTGTCAAGCAGTGCATGGAACCGGCGACGGAGAAGCTGTGGTGAAATCGAGGCTTTCGAATCCCGGGACAAATCCAACCGAAGCTCCAAGCGAGGAATCGTCCAAGGGGGGATACGGGGAGAGTAATGGAACGGTGGGGGAAGGGGTAGGGAAGCAAGTGAGGAGAGAAGGGAACGGACACAGACCGCAATCGGAAGACCCGACCTGGGCCGACGTCGTGGGGAAGGGAGTGAATAAAGTGGGAAGAGAAGCTTGTGGTTGGGATGGCAGGGTGAAGAATGAACCCGGGCGACGTAAGACACCAACAACCGTTGTCGGCGATACTGCAGAGGGGGAACACCAGCTTCAGTTTGAAGGCTCGTTACGGGACTGGTGCGAAAAGCCCGTTGCGAGACGCACACCTGTATGGTGGACGGGGTCTAGGACCCACAAGGCAGAAGGGGCTGCTGAGTCATAAACCAAGCTCCCTTAATCAAGACACAATAAGTGACTTGTAGAGCTGAAGAAGGGTCGAACGTGCTGCTCCCCATCCAGTATGGCTGAGGCATCGAAGAACATTTAAATGCCGCCAACACTTTTGTCGCAGCTGACGTAGGTGTGGCAACCAAGTCAGCCGGGCATCAAAGACCATGCCCAGGAAGCGATGCGTTTCCTCGACCTGAAGTAGTTCACGGCCCAAGTAGAGCTCTGGGTGAGGGTGAACTACCCGAGGGCGACAGAAGTGCATCACGCGGGTTTTCTGCGCGGAGAACTGAAATCCGTGCGTAGAGGCCCATGAGTGGGCCTTTCGGATGGCACCCTCCAGCCATCGTTCAGCTACACCGATGCTAACGATGCTGAAATACAGGCAGAAGTCATCGACGAACAGGGAACAACTGACCGATGACCCCACAGCCGCAGCAAGACCGTTAATTGCCACTAAAAACAATGGGACACTGAGGACGGAGCCCTTTGGGACACCGTTCTCTTGAATACGGGGGGAGCTAAAAGATGCCCCAACCCTCACTCGAAACGAGCTGTGGGAGAGGAAATTGCGAATAAAAATAGGAAGGGCGCCACGTAAGCCACAGTCATGTAGAGTCGTCAAAATATGGTGTGCCAGGTGGTGTCATACGCCTTTCGTAGGTCGAAAAATACAGCTACAAAATGCTCATGCCTAGCAAACGCCGTGCGAATGGCCGACTCCAGTGACACGAGGTTGTCAATGGTAGAACGGCTCTGGCGAAAGCCCCCCTGTTGTGGAACAAGGAGTCCACGCTCTTCAAGGATCCATATAAGCTGCCGACTCACCATACGTTCGAAGAGCTTGCAGAGAACGTTGGTGAGGCTGATCGGACGGTAATTGTCAGCCACCAGGGGATCTGCACTAGGTTTCAGCACTGGGATGATAGTGCTTTCACGCCACTGCGACGGGAAAGTGCCCTCTGCCCATAGTAGGTTAAACAGGGCAAGAATGCGGCGTTGAAACTCTGGTGAAAGGTGTCGGAGGAATTGGCCGTGAATCCTATCTGGTCCTGGAGTTGTATCAGGACACGCAGCAAGGGCAGCTCGGAACTCCCACTCGCTAAACGGGTCGTTGTATATTTCCCGACGACGAGTGCGGAAGGACAACTGTTTCCGCTCGGCCCGCTTTTTGAGGAGCGGAAGTCGGCACTGTAAGTGACAGTCGCAGAGCATCGTGCGTAGTGCTCTGCCATATGCTGGGCGATAGCTGTCGGGAGCGTGCAGAGCACACCCTGGATGGTGAGGGATGGGATTCCTGTCGGCGGGCGGTATCCAAAGACGCGTCGGACTTGCGTCCATACCTGAGCCAGGGAGGTGCGGGGGCCGATACTGGCTACATACCGCTCCCAGGAGTCTCGCTTGCTCTGCTGTGTGAGTCGTCGAGCACGCGCACGGAGCCGTTTAAACGGGATCAAATTCTCCATGGAAGGGTGGCGTCGATGGCGCTGAAGCGCTCGCCGACATTCCCGGATGGCCTCAGCAATCTCCGATGTCCACCAAGGCACGGACCTACGCCTAGTGGAACCGGTGGTTTGTGGAACTGCCGCCTCAGCGGCCATGACAATATTATCAGTCACCTGCTGGACTGCATTGTCAATGTCATCAGGCAGTGGTGCAGCGATGACAGTGGTTGACGCATACACAGGCCAATCAGCCCTACGGAGACACCAACGTGGTAAGCTGTCTGCAGCTTGGTACTGCGGGAGCGACACAAAGAGTGGAAAGTGGTCGCTGCCACAAAGATCAACATATACGCGCCAACCAAGGTGTGGTTGAAGGCTGGGGCTGCAGACGGAGAGGTCGATCACTGAATACGTGCCCTGTGCCACACTAAAATGCGTGGGGGCACATGTATTCAGGAGGCAAGGGTCTTGTTGCGCCAATAATGTCTCAACATCCCTACCGTGGCCTGTGGTCTGGAGTCCACCCCACAATGGGTTGTGGGCGTTGAAGTCCCCCAATAGGAGGAATGGTGGGGGAAGTTGGGAGACCAGAGCAGTAAGGTTGTTGAGAGACATGGCCTCATCTGGAGGAAGGTACGAGCTGTGCAGACAGTTAACTCCTGTGTTGCCCGGATTCTGACAGCCACTGCCTCAAGAGTGGTGTTGAGTGGCACTGGGGCACTGGGGACAGTGTCCAAGATATACAGGCAGACACCGCCAGACACCCTGTCGTGAAGGGTCCTGTTGCGGTAGTAGCCCCGATACCCACGGAGGGCAGGGGTGCGCTGTGCTGGAAACCATGTCTCCTGTAGGGCGATACAATAGTTGTCGCAGCTCAGCCAGGTGATTAAAGAAGCCGCCGCAATTCCACTGGAGAAGAATTCCTTCTCCATGCTCTAAGGCCATAAAAAAAGAAAATAAGAAGATCATTCCATAGGAGCGTCTGCTGCCTGATGGTCAGGATCAACAGAATCTAACACCATAGATTCAGGTGAACCTGTTTGTGCAGAGCTCCTATGGGCAGGCGAATCAAGAAGTGCGAGGTCGTCAGCGGAGGCGAGGACTCGACTTCATCCTCTGAAGCAGAAGATGTGGGTGTGGGTGGCTTGGAAGCCACCAAAGAATCCTTTTTCTTTCTTTCCGTTTTCTTGCCCTCTCGCTCGCCCTTCGGTGTTGAGGGCCATGGGGGCTTCTCAGACGGGGCGGCAGGAGCTGACAAAGAGCAGGAGGCCCTTCGATCAGCAGCCAGGGGATCCTTGAGCCATTTGCTGGGATCCACCTTCCCACAAGGAGAAGCCTCGGGAGGGAGTGTCCCATGGGACCCCTTCCGAGCGAGAGGAACCGGAGAAGGCTGTTTTTTCTCCAGCTGTGGAGCTGTGGAGTGGGGACCGACGTCCCCTGAGATGGTTTATCTGTTGCTCCCAACGTGAAAAGTGTGGGAGCAACCGAAGGAGTGGCGCCCCCAACTGCCAAGGGGGCAGGTGCAGTGGTTTGGGCCTGAGGCCCGCTGGCATTAGTGGTACAGGTGGTCTGGAGATTGATGGTGAAGCTACAGAGGTGTATGAGGTGGTCATGGTCACAGGATGGAGCTTTGTATACTTACGTCTGGCCTTCACATATTTCAACCGGACAAGAGTCTTGTACTCCATGATCTTATGCTCATGGGAGAACGCGGAGGATGCTGGTGGTTACAATTGACGCAAAATGGAGGTGGAGTACATGGGGTGTCCGGGTGGGACGCACACCCGCACTCTCAACATGTTGGGTTGGCATCACATCGGGAGGACATATGACCAAACCTCCAGCACTTTAAGCAGCGCATAGGGGGAAGAACGTAGGGCTTTACGTCGATCCGGTAGACCACCACCTTGACCCTCTCGGGCAATGAATCACCCTCGAAAGCCAAGATGAAGGCACCGGTGGCTACACTGTTGTCCTTCGGACCCCTATAGATGCGCCGGATGAAATGCACACCTCGCCGCTCCAAGTTAGATCGTAATTCGTCGTCAGATTGCAACAGAAGATCCCTGTGGAATATGATACCCTGGACCATATTTAAGCTCTTATGTGGCGTAATGCTAACGGAAACATCACCCAGCTAGTCACAGGCTAGCAAAGCCCGTGACTGGGCCCGGGATGACGTCGTTATTAGAATTGAGCCAGATCGCATCTGCAACAGACCATCGACCTCCCCATATTTATCCTCCAAATGTTCCACAAAGAACATTGGCTTTGTGGACAAGAAAGATTCCCAATCCGTACGCGTAAATACTAAATACTTAGGGGCATAAGCCTCACCTTGTGTTTTGGCCCTACGTTCCTCCCAGGGAAGGAAACGTTTGGGGGTCATACTGCGTAGCATTGTATTCACTTCTAGCGCGCTTAGAGACGGCGGTTGTACGTCCGCCAACGTTTCGTGGCCTTTTCATGGTGTTCCCATGAGCAGCTAGGGAAATAAGCGTCAACCCAGACAGAGCCCTGCTTGTCTGGGTAAGCCTTATACAACTGAGGTGCGGCAGGTTCCTCAGAGGTTGCTCGCTAGAGGCTGTTCAACCTCATCAGCCATGCATCTCCTCGGCACGTAGCACACCTTGAGATTGAGGTTTTTTTTATAGAGGTTTGTACCGTCCTCGTGACCCGGGCGATTAAGTCAAGATCCTCGGGCTCTGAAACGTACAACGTTCCACCGTCGCGCCGAACGATGGTCGTTGAGGCACGCACAGAGCTTACGGTGTAGCGGACTGTTGGCGCGACACAGCCCACAGCTCAGGACCCCGGGTTCGCCAAGCCCGTACCCAGCAAATTAATGCTGAGCCCCTGAGGGGGATAATCACTGTCACATTAATTAAATACCGTACACAAACACTGTCCTACCTTGAAGACGTCTAGTTTTCTTTCACTAGAAAGGAAGAGTGAGTCGGCATTTTTTTTTCTTCACTCTCATCTTGTTCTTCTAGCATAAAGACGTAAGACTACTACGCTCCGGATTACAACTGTATCGATCACGACCTTTCACCATCACGACTGGCGTCCAGTGAGGTAATAGCCTTTCCCCTTTGCTCTTCAATATTGTTCTAGATAAAGTTATTAAAGAATGGGAAAAAGGAATTAAAAATCGAAAGATCTGGAGACGCTAGGAAGAGAACGGGATAACATGCTTAGCCTTTGCCGATGATCTCGCGATCCTTTCCGGAGATGAAAGAACAGTAATTATCAGATTGAAATCCTCAAAGAATATGCTGAAAAAGTTGGACTACAAATTTCTTTCTTAAAAACAAAATTCATGGCCACAAAACACATCAAAACAGAAAATATGATCACAAAATACGACACATTGAACAACGTTAATAGCTACGAATACTTAATGAATTCCTCTAACCCACACATACGAAAAGATTAGCACAGAAAACACGTGAACTGAAAATGCTGAAAGCATACGGGAAAAGTAAAGTCGCGAGCATCTACAACAACAAATTCATTAACATAAAAACAAAAATTCGACACTATATAACAGTTATCAAACCTGAAACACTCTATGCCAGCGAGACCTTAAACCTCAACTACAAAGAGGACCTCGAGAAGATCAAGAAAGCTGAAAGAAAAATCACCCGAAAAATCTTTGGCGCAAAACTCACAGAAGAAGGATATCGTCTACAATCTCACACAATCACAGAGAAATAATCTAACATTTAATCCAATTTTCGCAAACGACGACTGAAATTCTACTGACACATCATGAGATTAGATGACCACCCACTAGGAAAGGGAATTTTGATGGTCCTACAAAAACTAAAAACAACTACAGTCTGGATCAAACAAGTCCAAATTGATCTAAATACTGCCAACATCACAACCACAGACACTGAAGATCGAAAAATCTTCAGACATAAAAACCACAGCTGGGAAATTTTGCCAGAAGGTAAACCCATCACAAAGAGGAGAAAATGGACAGAAGAACTTCGAGCCAAACAAAGCGAGATGATTAAATACTTCTGGAAGAAGAAGAAAAATAACACCAACAGAACATAATTTGCTTTATGTTATTCTCTATGGGTCTAAACAATGTAAATAATAATAATAATAATGTGAAGAAGTCAGAGAAAGACAAAATGCATGGCAAAAATGGGATAAAGGTAAGAATACGGAAAACATGACAAGATTTGTTGAAAAGAGGAAGGAAATAGCTAAACTAATCAGAAACACCAAGAGAAATTATGTCAAAAACCAATTAAAACAGGTAGACCATGACTTCAAAATAAATGACACAAAAATTTTCTATAAGACTTTCAAAAGAAACTTAAATAAATACTCTCCACCAAACCATTGCTTTAAAGATGAAAATGGGAAAATAGCACATAACAACCAAGAAAACTGTGACATTTTAGCAAACTATTTTGAAAATTTACTGAACTGTGAATGCTCAAATTCAAGATTTAACTTTACACAAAGAAACACAGAGTGCCAAGACTCACAGCCTCCAACGAAAGAGGAAATCAGGGACATTATCAAAAATCTCAAAAACAACAAAGCACCTGGAGAGCACTCCAAACAACAAATTTCTTGACTACCTAACTGAAATTACACATAATATTTGGTGTACGGAAGAGATTCCTAAAGAATGGAAGACAGCGTTGGTCCACTCACTCCACAAATCTGGTGATAAAACTGATGTGAACAACTACACAGGCATATCTCTTCTACCAGTTACGTACAAAAACTTATCAAAAGCATTACTAGCTAGAGCAGAACAACAGCTCGACTCACAAATTGGAGAATATCAATGTGGTTTTAGAAAGAGTAGATCATGTGCAGAACAGATTCTCAACTTAAAAACAGTAATAATGTATCTGAAAAGAAGATCGAAAACATTGTAATCTTGTTTGTTGACTTCAGGAAACCCTATGACACGGTTGATAGAAAGTCACCGTTTGAAATACTAAATGAACTGGGATTAGTAAAACTAAAGCTCTAATTAAACAAACTCTAACAAACACTAACTCTACAGTGACATTACGAGGTGAAACATCCAGAAGTTTTGAGGTTAAAACTGGAGTGAGGCAGGGAGATGGTCTCTCCCAACTGCTCTTTAATTATGTCCTGGAAAAAGTTGTAAGGGAATGGAGAGTGTCATTAAGAGAAAGCCAAATCAATGAGGGAGTTAGATTAGGCCACAAAACGGATCACCTACAAGTAGACTGTTTAGCATTTGTAGATGACTTAGCTATTTTTTCGGATTCAATAGAAACAGCCATGAGACAAATTGAGTTGCTCAAAGAACAAGATGAAAAAGTAGGCTGACAAATTTCCTTTGAGAAAACCAAATTTATGACAAACATTAAAATAGCTCTAAACATAATGGTAACTAAATATGGGAAAATTGAGAGAAGAAATATGTTCATGTATCTAGGAGAAGTAATTGAAGAAGATATTTCAGAGGAAGAAGCCATGAAAGCAAGAGTTAGTAAGATGAAAACAGCATACTACCTCACTAAGGATGTATATAATAAGAAGTCGATATCCATCAATGCTAAACTGGCTCACAACTCCACAGTAATTCGCCCAGAAGCACTCTATGCAGGAGTGTTTGACTTTGAACAGAAAGGCAATGATGGCGTCACTGCAAATTACTGAAAGAAAAATATTAAGGAAAATCTTGGGGCCAGTTAAAGATCAGACACAATAAAGAATGCGTCATAATAGTGAAATCTATACAAATACTTAAAAAAATCACTGATGTAATTAGGAAAAGGAGAATAGCTTTCTACGCTCACATACAAAAGATGGATCCCAACAGACTGACAAAAAGACTGTTCTGTTACTTCTAGTAAATTAAAAATGGATAATATGTGGTGCAAAGAAGTTGGAAGGGACATGGAAGAGCTTCAAATTAGCCAACAAGATATTGAGGAACGACTACCACTCAGAAATAAATTAAAGAATGCCAGATGTTTCCAGGAAAAACCGAAGAAAAAGACCGGAGCCAAGTGGATCGAAGAAAGAAGAGAGAAACATCGGAAAATACTGAGAGAAATATGGAGGAAAAGAAAGGAGAAACAGTTGAAGTAATCGTAGTCCACAGTGGCTCATACGTAAAGAGAATAATAATAATCATAATAATATTGCTTGTAATCAAAGGTTGGCCCAGTGTTCCCACTGACAGTTTAGGACCAGGGATTTTGAGTTCCTGGAACGTACGGTGTGCACCCATAGCTATTAGGTAAACAGGCGCTGACCAATTTCCCGCTAGATCCAAGTCAGACGCGAAATGGATCTGCGTTTCCGTTATTCCGCCCTCATTGCCATCGACAGATGTGTCCTCTTCTGCCGTAGAAGCTGCTGACCAATTTGTATTCACGTCAGTAGATCCGCGGGTGCTTGTTTCGATAAACCTTATTCCCACCTTCCCTATCTACTGGAGCTTCCCAAATCAAATATTCAAATGTTTTTAAGCTTACGGGACTTAACTGCGGGGTCATCAGTCCCTAAACTTACAAACTACTTATAAACTACCTTACACTAAAGACAACACGAACATCCATATCCGAGGGAGGTTTCAAACCCCCGACGGGGAACGGCCTCGCGCCTCGGTGCATAGCGCCTAAATTCATCTGCCCACTCCGCCTCGGGAAGGGGGGAGGGGCTTTCCCTATCAGCCATTAGGACGTGCAGTGTCGGGGTTGGGGCCCCACATTCATAAATCTCCCATCTTCAAGGATAACTTAGAAGATTTTGACATACACTACAAAACTGAAGAACTTCGGATGAAAAAAGAAGCAAAAAATGACCTGGAAAAGGCACATATATGAATAGAGGAATCTTTACCGTTAGATTAATAAAGCCAGAGAATGAATTCCCTAAAAGTGGAGGAAAGAAAGAAAGCGCATAGTGAAAGAATGAAAGCAATATGGGCTATTGGAAACGCAAATCATAAATTACCGTCAGATCCTACAGGGTACATACGCACATAAGAATAATAAAAATATTGCAGTAACTAATAACTGTTAGATTGCTATTTACTGACACACACATTTACTAACACACAGAATAACCGTTTCATCAGAATACGTTACAAACAGTTCTTTAAGCAGCACACAATTATTATTTGCGTTTAACCTATACGTAATATGCTTGTAATATAATTACTCTCATATAGTGGATGGATCTACTCTGTTACCAGTGAAAATGTACGTACAACAATTTACGTAGCGTGGGTCGACGTTACCACAAAAAATGTTTGAAGTAGTCCTACCTTCCGTATCTTACCGGTCTAAGTGTAAAGTCATTGGTATTATTTTTGTTTCATTATTGTACTCAGCTCTCCGTTACACTGCTGTACGTATTTATTTTTTTGTCAAAGTTTATGAAAATCGTCACAAACAAGCAACCATCTCGTTATGGACTGTTGTTGATAAAAATATATCTTTTCGGTGTAGACAATAATACCATGAATAATAACAGATCTCTGCTGTGGCATTAAATCTTGTGTAAAATGTTTATGAACTGGAATTAATATTCGCAGTTAAGTGAATCGGTTTTCTTAATATCATATCTGTTTTCTTAGTATGCCCTGTTATCAAACATTATTCACGTATTACCAGAAATTATATCTCTGCGATTTTCTGTGGTAGCTTGACGTCTTACATATATATTTAAGTCATTGCCTACATGCTATAAGAAGCGTACTATGCAATAAAATTAAATTATGAGAAACCTTCATTTTATTGGAATTATTTTCCTTGACGCTCAACTTGAGTGTGTTGTTAGCTGGATATTATTTTTCGTAATGAAATTACCTATTTTTATTTATTTATTTATTATTTTTAAGATTCCTGCCGTTTGCTGTTGAAATGTGCTCCTCATCGTAGTAATATCACGCCAGCCGAAAGAGCTGCTCTTCGCAGCCTCCTACAAGATACTACCACGGTCGTTCTTCCCGCAGATAAGGGCAATGCCACAGTCCTGATGAAAAGGGAAGCCTACAACGACAAGATTTACAGTCAGCTAAGTGATTCTACGAGTCGCAAAATCGCAAAATCGAAAAGGATCCATCCCAGAAGCCGGATATCAAGGAAAACTACTGCACTGTTAAATGAAAGTTTTCTACGTGAACAAGTTACCAAGAGTCTGAAACCACATAATGCAGTACCACCGAGACTATATGGTCTCCCCAAGATCCACAAGGATGGTGCTCCACTGATATTTATAGTGAGTAATATTGGTGCTCCGACCTATTCTACTGCCAAACACCTGGCATCTCTACTCAAGCCGTATGTGGGTAAGTGTTGTCACCATATACGCAATTCTGAAGATTTTGTCTATCGCTTAAAGTCTATTAAGCTCAGTAGTTCAGACTTACTTGTAAGTTTTGATGTGGTCTCACTCTTTACCAAAGTGCCTTTATTCGAATCGTTACATCTTATTGGTAACTAATTTAGTGCAGAACTGACAACCTTGTTTGAACACATACTCTCCTCGACGTACTTTTTATTTAATAACGAATTTTTTGAACAAACGGACGGCGTCGTAATGTGGTGCCCTTTGTCCCCTGTGGTGGCTAACCTTTTTATGGAGGATTTCGAGGAGAAGGCACTTGAGTCTGCTGTTTCAAAGCCCATAGTGCTCTGCCGCTACTTAGATGACACCTTTGTTATATGGCCTCATGGGAAAGAAGAGCTTGAGAAATTCCACTCTCATTTAAATTCACTGCATGACAACATCAAGTTTACGATGGAGATTGAAAAAGACGGAACTTTACCCTTTTTAGATGTATTAGTACAAAGAAAGAATGATGGATCACCGGGTCAGCCTGTGTATAGAAAACCGACGCACATTGATCTATATTTACAGGCGTCGAGCTGCCGTCACCCCTCGCAAACTGCTGGTGTCCTCAGCACTTTAAATCATCGAACGCATATAATATCTGATGAAGATAACCTCCTCGCAGAATTAGAACACCTGGAGGAGGTTTTCAAAGATTACACTCAAAAGCTTAAACTCGTATAAGAAAGACAAATGAATTGTAAAAAGTGCGATTCATTAGAGTCCATATCCAGTTGAAGAGTGTCTAAAGAAAAAATAAGCCTGTCATAGTAAAATAAAAAAGCCATAATAGAATTTTGTTTCTCTTGTGTTTGTATTTCAGTTACTTTTAGCGGAGTAAGCTGCAAATGTACACATATTCCTAAGTATTTATAACAATGACTCAGTTAATTTCGGCTGTTTTCACAGTAATTTCACGCTTATGTATGTCTCTTGTTGTTTTAGTAATGCTTCTGATGTAAAAATTTTAGTAACTATTTCGTTAATTACGTAGAAAAATAATGATAAACAATCATTACATTTTCGGTGGCTTGCCCACGAGTGTCGTTGTAAGGGACAGTTGGTAACTACTAGTCGTGAGTGTGTATGTTAGACTGTAGTTCGTCGTCCAGACTTCTTGGTGACGGTTTCAATTAGGCCCCATACGAGCAGTTTTCAGTATGACATCCAGGAAGAGATGTTTTGGTTTAACTCCAGAGGCGAGTTGTGTCGAGCCGTGAGACGTGAATAAAGGTCTGTACGATAATACTGCGACGGTACGTTTTACTGATGGATCTTGCAGTACTCGCTCGCGGCGCATTTTGATGCGACTTATTTGGTCCAGGGACTTACAATACTTGGATATTCGTGAGTAAAAGTTACATTAGTCACAGGAGAGCTACTTAGTTCAAACAGCACACTGGATGTGTAGTGTCAAGGTTTTTTGAAGAAGATTGGCTTCGTAAATCACTATGGTCTGTTTTTATTACGGGTGACAGTATATTTTGGACGAGTATCCGATGACTTCTTGTTTGATTCCTAATGGATTCTGCTTGCCTACTCCTTGGTAAGAAATATGTGCAGTTGTTTTGTGGACGGTCTTTTTTGTTTCCTAGCGCTGGAAAACACCGATGATCATTATAGTTTCTTAGTATATTGCAAATCCCTAGCATGAATATTTGAATGTATTTTGAATTTGTCTACCTCATTGACTAGTAGATGAAACATACGTGTCCACCATTTTTTATTTAATGATTAGGTCTATTATCCCGTACGTAATGAAAGGAACGAAACTCACATCTGTTGAATTCTAAATTGAGATGAGTACTAATTAGTGGGTATGCGCACCGTTGTCGCCTGAAATGTAAAGATTTTTCTTAATATGTCATTTAAGTGTAGAATAAAAGTGCCGGGGAAAACATGGAATTTTTGTTTAAATTGTCTTCGTATTATCCAGTAACTTTCGGGTGTGCGGCCGGATCCCGTCGTCAGTCTGACACGATATTTCGGCCTGGAAACGTCCGGCCATCTTCAGGTGAGTAGCGAGTACTGAAGAGCCCAGGTGCAGTCGCGGTATTTATAGCGGTTCTTGCGCATGCCAAAAGTGCTGGTATCATTTTGGGCATGCGTTGGGTGGTGTCATGCGAGATACAGCATGTGCTGCCCTCGGTGGTGGAAGAGCAACAGTCCTCTAATTATTGATAATCGATTGATGGTGTCGATTACGCTGTGACTGGATGATGTTAATGACAGGATTCCAATTTTTGTCGAGCTGAAAGACGTTCTCACGGTTTATAAGATTGTGGCCAAGACGTATTTCCACTGATTCTTTAATAAGTGAAACTCCAGAAACTGGAGACTGGAGTTAAAATTTTAGCTTTACTATGTTCCATAGTGTGTCCCATGGAAATGCAGTGTTGTGCTACTGCCGATTTTGATGGTTGCAGTAGATGGGTGTGTCTTTCGTGTTCCACACATCGTTCCTGTAGAGGTCGTATTGTCTGGCCTGTATATGCAGCGCCACACTCACAAGGGATCTTGTAAACACCCGATTTTCTCAGTTGCAGATCATCTTTCGCGGATTCTACTAAGGCCAAACTCTTCGCAGATGGACGGGAGATAACCTTAATTTATCAATAATGAAAGGAGCAGCATTAGCTGTGAAATCTTTTGCTTTACTTAGGCAAATCGATTTCGGTTTTCCAAGAAACAATCTTCGGTGCTGTCAGCAAGTTCAAAACAGCATATTAGTAAAATGTATAGTGACATTTACGTGTAACAAATCCATTGACATAGTTAGATACTTGTGATACTATCTCGTGTCATATAAAGTCAAACTCATGACACCAGATAGTATCACAAGTATCTAACTATGTCAATGGATTTGTTACACGTAAATGTCACTATACATTTTACTAATATGCTGTTTTGAACTTGCTGACAGCACTGAAAATGGTTTCTTGGAAAACCGAAATGGATTTGCCTAAATAAAGCAAAAGATTTTACGACTAATGCTGCTCCTTTCACTATTGTTAAAAGTGATTTTGTGGCCGTTGAGCACACCCATCCAGATAATGAAATCCAATTTAAATCTTAATTTAGTTTCTCCTAAGCAACCTGCATATTTTGGGGGACACATTTCCGTCAAAAGGAAGGAAAGCAATTGATGTGTAATCGTCATCAGTGTCCTCCTTGCGTTGCTTCTTGTTATTGTAGTTGTACATGGCCTTCTTTATTTGTCGAGAAGTATATCCGTTATCTTTGAAAACCTCCTCCAGGTGTTCTAATTCTGCGAGTAGGTTTTCTTCATCAGATATTATATGCGTTCGATGATTTAAAGTGCTGAGGACACCAGCAGTTTGCGAGGGGTGACGGCAGCTCGACGCCTGTGAGTACAGATCAATGTGCGTCGGTTTTCTATACACAGGCTGACCCGGTGGTCCATCATTCATTCTTTGTACTAATACATGAAATGATTTCTTCTTTGTTGGGACACAGTTGGATTGCTTTTGCCATTTTATTGCCACATGTTACTCTTTTTCCTTCAGCTAATGCTGTTGTAGCTCATATGGTACATTAAATAATGTAGTTATTTCATTCTTTACACATTTCCTACGTTCCGTCCATACCGATGCTACTGTTGGGAAGAAACCTTAATTTTCCTGAGTAGGAAAGCGACTTCTGCCAAAGGGCAGGTCATCTGGCGTTTCCTTGCTAAGTTTTATTTTTAATAGAAAATGAAATTCTTCAGTAAAAGCCTGTAGATTAAATAAATTGCTAAATAAACTGTCCTGTAGTGTACCGTTTTAATCATGGGATCTTAGGAAATCTAAGAAACACGAATGTTATTTTTTTCCAGTTATTCCCTATTGTAAAATGTAGGTTAAAATCAACACCGTATTCAGAAATGTAGCTTTCCGGCCACTTGAAGCGCTGCTGTCGCAGTGTATAACGATAATCAGTGGCAGTGTCTTGACTGTATATGTTAGACTGTGGAGAAACCAAACGGACCTCCAATGTTCTAGACCTATGGATCGCAATTTTGTCATTACGTTACGCATACATAATTTTACAACAATTTAGCATTATTAAAACCGCTCTAGGCTTATGTAACAGTGGTCAGCTCACGCGTAAATCTACAAGATCACAAAACCAACAAACATTTTATTTTCAAAAATTTCCTGTATTACATTTTGTTTTACTACTAGTAAAATTTTCCTTCCTTGCCGATACGGTGGATGCGATAAAATAAGAACACGTTTTAAATTTTGATACACTACATCTACATGGGATACTCTGCAAATCACATTTTCATGCCTGGCAGAGGGTTCATCGAACCACCATTATACTATTCTTCTCCAATTCCATTCTCGAATAGCGCGCGGGAATAAAGAACACCTGAATCTCTCCGTTAGAGCTCTGATTTCTCGTATTTTATTCTGATGATCATTTCTACCTATGTAAGTGGGAGAATGTTGGCGATTTGAGTTTCGCAAGTAGCCCACGCCGCAGCAGTAAGCGCCGTTGTTGTAATGATTCCCATCCCAGATCCTGTATCATTTCCGTAACGCTGTCTCCCCTGTATCGTGACAATACGAAACGAGCTGCCCTTCTTTGGACTCTTTCGATGTCCTCCGTTAAACCCACCTGATAAGGATCCCACACTGGGCTGCAATACTCCAAAAATGGACGGAGAAACGTAGTGTATGCAGTTTCTTTTGTAGTTCTGTTGCATGTTTTAAGGGTTCTGCTAATAAAACGCAGTCTCTGGTTCGCCTTTCCCACGATATTATCTACGTGTTCTTTGCAATTTAAGTCTGAAGTAATAGTAATTCCTAGGTATTTTGTGGAGTTTACAGCCTTCACTTTTGATTGATTTACCGTGTAAACAAAGATTAGCGGATTTCTTTTCGTACTCATGTGGGCGACTTCGCACTTCTCATTATTTAGAGACAATTGCCAATTTTTACAACATACTGATATCTTTTTCAGATCGTTCTAAAGTTGGTTTTGATCTTCAGATGATTTTACTAGACGGTAAATTACGGCGTCATCTGCAAACAACCTAAGAGAGCTACTTAGATTTCCCCCTAAATCGTTTATGTAAATAAGGAACAGCAGAGGACCAGTAACACTACCCTGTGGAACGCCCGATATCATATCCATTTTAGTCGATGCCTTACCATAGATTACTACGAACTGTGTCCTCTCTGACAAGAAATCCCCTATCCAATCGCAAATTTGGGGCGATATACCATAACCACGCAATTTGATTAAAAGCCGTTTGTGAGGTACAGTGTCAAAAGCTTTCTGGAAATGAAGAAATACGGAATCGATTTGCGAAACCTTGTCGACAGCACCCATCACACTTAAGTCTCCACGACTGCGGAAAAGAACAATTGTGCTCACATCCGACCGTGGTATCTCTAGTGTATGTCCTAAGTGTAAGCTATAGTGTTGGCAACTGTTAATCGTGGTCATGGTCCTATCGTGCCAAGTATTGAGGAAGGCCACATTGACTAAGTGCAAACACACAAGGAAAGAGAGAAAAATTTTACTCACGCAATAATATTCTAAATAATAGTAATAATAATACTTTTCGAAGTACCATACTCAAGTTTTCTCAACATTTGTAGTTCAGCAACGTAGTTACAATTGTGGAATAGTGTTCTTCTTTGTTGGAAAACAGTTTGTTTGCCTTTGCCGTTTTGCTACAGTTGAACCACAAACAGCAAGAATCTTCAAAACATTGGTTTTTCAAGGTAAAGTAGTTACATTAAAAAGAATGGTAATATAATATAATATAAATTATAATATGATAAATAAATTATGGTGTTTTGTGTCTATTCATATTCAAGTTTGTAATTGTATTCATCAGAATTGTTCTCATGCGAGAAAAGAAGCAGTTGAATGCAATGCTTCAGTTCATAGTGGAACTTTCACTCAGTTATAACGTAGGTGTTAAAAGAAAATTGGAGTTGTCGGAGTGAGAGGCCGTTCTTTGCATATAATTCCTATACTCCATTCACCGAAACGAGAGACGTATTGCAAACACGGCAAGTTGCGGGCCATAGCGCTGCCATCGAGGGGTGTACAAGGCAGGGGGCGCGCAGTCATCGTGCCAGCCTCCGTTGCAGGCGTGAGCTCGTTAGTGCGCGTTGTAAAGCGTTCACACTACGGCGATATATCGTAAGCGATATATCGCGACGATAATTTGCTAGCAAGGTTCACAAAAGCAGACGATAAATCGGTGCGACGTGGGCGGTAAAATGTGGTGGGAACACAGGGCAGTTTTTACTGCTTCAGTTACAGATATGAGCTCAAGTGAGGAAGACGATGTTGTGGCTTACTGGTTCAGGCGTAGGATGAGAAGAAAAGGGAAACACTGGGTACATCCCTACAATGTAACCAACTCCCACCATAGCTCGGCTGTTGTTTCTCGAGAGCTGTCTCAACATGAATCAAAAATCAGGGACTTTTATCGAATGTTCCCTAAAAACTTTCATTTCTGAATCACCTTGTGTCACCAACCCTTGAAAAAAAGATACACGTTTCAGGAAAGCAATTTCTTCCGAAGAAAAACTTCTGATTACGATAAGGTAAGTAGATATGAATGTAAACAACAGAACTAATATAATTAAAGTTTTATGGTCATAATCTTTTAAAAGTTGTACTAGGATTACTATAAGGTAACTGTGTAAGAAAATAAACAGATGTGTTAACACAATTCAGTAGATTTACTTTTATCACTTTTCACAAATTGAACTAATTAGTTCCACTTTCTTGCGGCAGTGTGGGATTCTGATTGAGTCCGAAAGTTGATGCTGTATTGCTCATATGAGCCTGAGTTTGCTAGGTGTCATGATGGGATGGGATGACGAATTCCACACAGAAGGGCTCGACCCAGCTGAAACACTGGATTCCACATTCTCTCGTTCGTCTTCCTCTATTAACTTATGTAAAAGAGACATCGTCTGTATTTTGAAAGTCCTCCTACGACGCAAGCTAAGGTTTTTCATATCAGGTAAAAGAGAGAGAAGGAAATGCTGTTCAGCATCTTCGTCACTTTTATTGATAGATTTTTTTCATGTTAACCCATTCTATAAAAGCATCGTCGACTTCGTCTTTTCCCTTTCGTTTTTTTGTGTGATTGACTTGAGCTTTTACGAGCGGCTTTCTGGAGTAATAGCACGGAAGAAGCTTCACCAGTACGAGCAGGTTTTTCGGTTAATTGCACGGGAGCAATTTCATCAGGCATTTCCTGTTCAACCAGTGTTTCACTTCCATCATTTTGATCAGTACTGGACTGCTCTACTGCTGTATCTTCAAGACTAAATTGCCAGACATATCTCCCCCTATCAAATATGGTTACAGAAAAGAGAATCGCTCAGTCAAATAATACGTTTTCTTTGAATTCTGGCTAGCCCCAGATTTTGGTGGTTTCAGCGATCGCACATATGCTGTTCGGATGTTATTCCATCGCTCTCGACATTTCTTCTCTGAAACAAAATTAAATTTCTGCCTGTAGTTTCACCTTTACGCACCTGAATATATGACGTAATATCTCGTGAACAATGTATCTTAAAATAATGTAAGTTGCCAGGTACGTATAGTGTAATATTATGAAAATGGCTGCGAAATGTGTTGCGAATAGTCAGTAGTAACGACGTGATAATTAAAACCTGAAGGGTGATTGAACGGTTAATTAGGAATCTCACCGTTTATGACATCATATCTCCTCCATTACGTGTCGTAGCTCAATCTTACTACCAAATCGATGATTCCGTGGTAGTAGGGAATACGATTACCAAATTTGATTCAAATCGGTTCAGTAGTTTAGGAGATGGGGAACACACCCACCTAACACCCCCCTCCCCCCACACACATTGTTGTTTCCACAAATAAAAACATACAGAAATTACACAACTATTTCAGATTTCAACCCCTCAATTTATTTAATGCATTATTTTTATAGTTCTTCTTTCATTTTGATGGTAGAATTAAAAATGTTATCAATTCACACACAAAATTGTTTAACTCTTTCAGGTATCTAGTTAATGGAAGCAGTTTTCAAGGTCTTTCCTTGCGATTTTACAGAGGTAAATAAACTATTAGTTACATTGTTCATTCGACCTGTGATGCCATATGGTCCCACTTACAACCGCTGTATATATGCCACAACCGATAGAGGGACCTTGGAAGCAAATAGCAAAACGTTATTATGAATTATGGAATTTACCTAACTGTATAGGTTCTTTTGTTTGCAAACATTTCCGCGTTCATTGTTCCCCTAATACAGGTTCCACACTTTATAATTACAAGGGGTTCTTTTCAATAGTGCTAATGGCTTTGTCCGACGCAGATGGGATGTTCACCGCAATAGATGTTGGAGACGTTGGACGGAATAGTGACGGTGCTGTGTTTCGCAAATCAGCGCTCGGTAAATTATTGCAGAAAAATAAATTGAAAATACCAGTGGCAGCCTCTTTGCTAGGTGAGGCACACGACAATCCTTTTCCGTTCTACTTTGTGGCAGATGAAGCGTTCCCCCTGCAGCAAAATATAATGCCGCCCTTCCCAAAACAGTATTGAATGATGCCAGGAGCATATTCAATTTTCGACTTTCAAAAGGCAGAAAAAGTATGGAATGCAGTTTTGGAATGCTAACGTCAAAATTTCGTCTTTTTGAGAGACCAACTTATACCAACAGAAGTACAAATGTTCAAATGTTTGTATATCTATCGGACCAAACTGCGTGGTCATCAGTCCGTAGCTTACAAACTACTTAAACCTAGGTAAACTAACCTAAGGACAAATAAACACACCCATGCCCCAGGGAGGACTCGAACCTCCACGGCGAGCAGCCGCGCGCTCCGCAGCGAGACGTTTTAGACCGCTCGGCTTCTCCACCGTGGCCCAACACAAGTAATGCTGTACAGACTATTAAAGCAGCATGCTTACTTCAAAATTTTATACGCAGACGAGAAGGACAACCTTACGTTCCACAACAATTTAATAAGTGTTCAGTAGCACCAGAATTAACAGTACGTTCAGTTACAACAACAATTTGAACGCAGCAAAACCGCTTACGAAATGAACTAGGTGATTACTTTCTGACCAACAGGTCTAATCCCTACACAATCGAGATGTGTCGGTTTACAAGACCCAGCAATGTAGTACAACAAGTTAAAAATTTAAAACTACATTATTTGTTAACATAAAATAATGTTAAATTTTCGTTAACGAGATAAAATTTACTGGTAGTTATATTTTGCCAATATATTCTGTCCAATTGAATGATGATTACTTTCTGAATTGTAATTGAGACACTTATTTCGCGTGTCAGAGTTCTAAGTATTTACTTGTGCGTTAATGTTATAACAGTCTGACTACTTCATTGTCTTCTACATAATAATAAAATAAACAATACACATACCTGTGTCTTTCATTTCTGCTGCAATTTCCCTCCATGCGGCACTCGTTACATCTGCCTTACTATAAGCGCCAATGGAATAGTTCCAGAGGCACTGATGACCTTTAACTAAATTAATGAAAGAAATCACAGAATTGTCTTCTCTTCTTCCCGCCATGTTTACAGCTCAAAATATCGCTCACGACTAATCGCTCAGGAGACCGGCAATCGGTACGTAAAGCGATATATCGCTTACGATATATCGCGCAATCGCCCTAGTGTGAACCCTTTTTATCGCCTCCCTCTAGATTTCACGTATCTGTCCATGCTTGTCGCGTATCGTATATCGCTTACGATAAATCGCTTACGATATATCGCCGTAGTGTGAACGGCGCCTTAAGGAAGGTCTGGGAAGATGACACCATAAAAATCCTCAAAACAAGCGTTTCTGTCCGGAGTATCCACCGGAAGCAAGGGCCCATCAGGTAAAGGGAAACGTCTGATTATCGCACACATTGGCAGCAAAACGGCGTTTGTCGAAGGATGTTTGTGGACTTTGGAATACAAGAAAAGGGGAGGTTATCATGAAGAGATGTGCGCCGAAACCTTCGAGAAGTGTTTCAAGATGTTCTTCCTCCGCTTCAGGAAAACGCAGTTATTGTTCTTGATAAAGCGCCGTACCATTATGTTAGAAAAGAATATGTTCTCAATGCTAATTGCAATAAGCACGAAATATGAGAATGGCTAAAATCTAAAAATATCTATTTTGAACACAGTGTGTTGAAGAAATAACTTTTAGATATAGTTAAAAATCACAGAACAGCACACGAAGAATACAGGATAGATGAAATCGCGAAGAATGCAGAGAAAACTGTTCTTAGAATTGCCCCATACCACTGTGAATTAAACAACATCGAGTTACTGTGGACCGGAAACAAACGCTATGTTGCAGCGAAAAACAAAACATACAAAATGCCGGAAGTTAAAGAACTGTTAGAAGAAGCAGTAAGAACAGATACTGTAGAAGTTTGGAACAAGTGCGTCATCCACGTTGTAGTAAAAGTTGAAATTCAAATGTTGATATTAGACTGCATTATACAGGAAAGAGAGGATCAGTTTGTTATAAACCTCAATTAAGACAGTTCAAGTTCGACAGAGTGATCCTTGTTTCGTTGTCCATTAACATTATTATTACTGATATTGTAATTAAAAATTGATTTTGTTTGAATGGAGCGTTTTGTTAACAACCTGAATGAAAATAAACCTACTTCAACAGAAAGAACTCAGTTTCATCGTACTTTTAACGTTATTGTAACTGGCTTTGAATCTTCAATGCCGTCTGTGGTTTTTTTTACGCTTTATTTCGTTACATTATTGCCCAGGTTTCTCATGGTCCGTTGTGACGTCATCTCAGCAGCCAGCCGTCGCCACCAGCTGCAAAGCGCGCGCGACCTAGGAATTATATGCAAAACATTTAATTGCACCTGGAGATGCATCTATAAATCTACGAAAATAATTATATATATATATATATATATATATATTCCCGAGGACATGCAGCTCTACTGTATGAACATATGATGATGGCATCCTCTCGGGTAAAATTTTCCGGAGGTAAAATAGTCCCCCATTCGTATCTCCGGGTGGGGACTACTCAGGAGGATGTGATCATCAGGAAAGACAATACTGGCATTCTACGAGTCGGAACGTGGAATGTTAGATCCCTTAATCGAGTAGGAAAATTAGAAAATTTAAAAAGGGAAATGGATAGGTTGAAGTTAGATATAGTGGGGATTAGTGAAGTTCGGTGGCAAGATGAACAGGAATTCTGGTCAGGTGAGTACAGGATTATAAATACAAAATCAATTGGGGGTATCACAGGAGTAGGACTGATAATGAATAAGAAAATAGGAATGCGGGTAAACTACTATGACCTGCACAGTGACCGCATTATCATTGTCAAGATAGATACGAAGCCAACACCGACAACAGTAGTACAAGTTTATATGCCAACTAGCTCTGCCGATGATGAGGAAATCGAAGAAATATATGAGGAGCTAAAGGAAATTATTCAGACAATTAAGGGAGAGGAAAACTTAATTGTTATGGAAGACTGGAATTAGGTAGTAGGACAAGGAAGGAAAGGGAAGATAGTAGGTGAATATGGTCTGGGCAAAAGGAATGAAAGAGGAAGCCGCCTGGTAGAATTTTGCACAGAACATAATTTAGTTATAACAAACACCTGGTTCAAGAATCACAAAAGAAGGTTGTATACGTGGAAGAGACCAGGAGACACCGGGAGATACCAGATAGATTTTATAATGGTAAGACATAGATTTCGGAACCAGGTTTTACATTGTAAGACATATCCAGGGGCAGATATAGACTCTGACCATAACTTGTTGGTTCTGAACTGTACGCTGAAACTGAAGAAACTACAAAAAGGTAGGAATATAAGGACATGGTACCTGGATAAATTAAAGGAACCTGAGGTTCTTAAGAATTTCAGAGGGAGCTTTAGGCAACAATTGACAGAAACAGAGGAAAATAAAACAGTAGAGGAGGAATGGGTAAAATTGAGAGATGAAATAGTGAAGGTAGCAAAGGACAAAATAGGTAGGAAGGCAAGACCTACAAAAAAATCCTTGGATATCACAGGAGGTGCTAAATTTAATCGATGAAAGGAGAAAATATAAAAATGCAGTAAATGAAACAGGCAAAATGGAGTACAGACGACTAAGAAATGAGATTGACAGGAAGTGGAAAATAGCTAAGCAGGAGTGGCTAGAAGGCAAATGCAAGGATGTAGAAGAATGTATAAATAGGGGAAAAATAGATACAGCCTACAGGGAAATAAAAGAAACATTTGGAGATAAGAAAAACAGCTCTATGAATATCAAGGACACTGATGGAAAACCAGTTCTCAGCAAAGAAGGGAAAGCTAAAAGGTGGAAAAAGTATATAGAGGGGCTCTACAAAGGAAATGAACTTAGAGACAATATTGTAGGAAGGGAAGAGGATGTAGATGAAGATGAAATAGGAGATACTGTACTGAGAGAAGAATTTGACACAGCCCTGAAAGACCTAAGTCGAAACAAGACCCCTGGAGTAGATGATATTCCCTCAGGGCTACGGAAGTCTCTGGGAGAACCAGCCATGACAAACCTGTTTCACCGGTTGTGTAAGATGTATGAGACAGGCGAAGTACCCTCAGACTTTAAGAAAAATGTTATAATCCCCATTCCAAAAAAAGCGGGTGCAGACAGGTGTGAAAACTACAGAATCATCAGTTTAATAATTCATGGTTGCAAAATATTAACACGAATTATATACAGAAGAATGGAAAAGCTGGTAGAAGCCGACCTCGGAGAAGATCAGTTTGGTTTCAGGAGAAATGTAGGAACACGGGAGGCAATACTCACTTTACGGCTTATCTTAGAAGATAGATTAAGAAAAGGCAAAACTACATTTCTAGCTTTTGTAGATTTGGAGAAGGCTTTTGACAATGTTGATTGGAATAAACTCTTTCAACTTCTGAAGCAAGCAGGAGTAAAATATAGGGAGCGTAAGGTTATTTACAACTTGTACAAAAACCAGACAGCGGTAGTCAGAATGAAGGGCATGAAAGGGATGCAGTGGTTGGAAAAGGAGTAAGACAGGATTGTAGTCTTTCTCCATTGCTATTCAATTTGTACATTGAGCAAGCTATAAAGGAAACCAAGAAGAAATTTGGAGAAGGAATTAAAGTTCAGGGTGAAGAATTAAAAACATGGCGTTTTGCCGATGACATAGTAATTCTGTCAGATACAGCAAAGGACCTGGAAGAGCAATTGAACGGAATGGACAGTGTGCTGAAAGTTGCATATAAGATGAACATCAACAAGAGCAAAACTAGGGTAATGGAGTGCAGTGTAAGAAAATCAGGTGATGCTGAAGGAATTAGATTGGGAAACGAAGCAATAAAGGAGGTAGATGAGTTTTGTTACTTGGGCAGTAAAATAACAAATGATGGTCGCAGTACAGTGGATATAAAATGCAGAATAGCAATGGGTAGAAAAGCGTTCTTGAAAAAGAGAAATTTGTTAACATCGAATATTGATTTAAGCCTAAGGATATCCTTTCTGAAGGCATTTATGTGGAGTGTTGCCTTGCATGGGAGTGAGACATGGACGATAAACAGTGCAGACAGGAAGAGGATTGAGGCTTTTGAAATATGGTGCTACAGAAGAATGCTGAAGATTAGGTGGGTGGATCACGTAACTAATGAAGAGGTACTGAACAGAATTAGGGAGAAAAGAAATTTCTGGCATACTTTGACTAAAAGAAGGGATAGATTGGTAGGACACATTCTTAGAAAGCAATGAATTGTGAATTTAGCGTTGGAGGGAAGTGTGTGGGGTAAAACCCGCTAAGGAAGAACAAGAGATGTATACAGTAAGCAGATTCAGACAGATGAAGGTTGCCGTTCTTATGTGGAGTTGAAGAGGCTTGCTCAGGATAGGGTATTGTGGAGAGCTGCATCAAACCAGTCTCCGGACTGGAGACCACAACAACAAATATATAACAGCACACAAAGAATACAGGTTAGATGAAATGGCGAAGAATGCAGGGATAACTGTGAATTAAACGCCATCGAGTTACTGTGGGCCAGAATCAAAGACTATGTTGCAGCGAAAAACAAAACATACAAAATGCCGGAAGTTAAAGAACTGTTAGAAGAAGTAGTAAGAACAGATACTGTAGAGGATTGGAACAAATGCGTCCTCCATGTGGTAGAAAATGTTGAACTAATGTCGAAATTAGACTGCATTATAGAGGAAAGAGAGGATCACTTTGTTATAAACCTCAATTAAAACAGTTCAAGTTCGACAGAGTGAACCTTGTTTCGTTATCCACTAACATTATTATTACTGATATTGTCATTAAAAATTGATTTTGTTTGAATGGAGCGTTTTGTTAACAACCTGAAAATAAATCTACTTCAACAGAAAGAACTCAGTTACATCGTACTTTTAACGTTATTGTAACTGGATTTGAATCTTCAATGCCGTTTGTGTTTGTTTGCTTGTTTTTTACGCTTTATTTGGTTACATTGTTGCCCAGGTTTCTCACGGTCCCATGTGATGTGAGCTCAGCAGCCAGCCAACGCCGCCAGCTGCAAAGCGCGAAGGATTTTGCACACCCCACATATCACGCGAACACCGAATGCTTTCGCTGGAAACTAGCGTAGTCGCTCACGTGGCACTGTTTAGGTTTCGTCCCAGCTCTCGGTGAATAACGGGGGTTAATGGACCTTGCATCACATGTGCAATTAAATGTTTTGCCATATAATTCCTAGGTTGAATAACGTGGCTAATGGACCTGAACATTCATCCCCGTTATTGAACCTAGGAATGATATGCAAAATATTTAATTGCACCTGAAGATGCAACTATAAAGCTGAGAAAACGATTGCGCGGTTCTCCATGATTCTAAAAAAATAAATAAATAAATAAAATAAATAATAAATAAATAAATAAATAAAATAAAAAAGATAAAAAGCAGCTTAAGTGGAGCAACGGCCTTTCACTAAGACAGCTACTATTTTAACACCTACACTTTATCTGTGAAAATGTTCCTCTGTGTATATAAATTTTTAGCTCTAGTTGCCGTTCGTATAAAATTCTCTGTAAGGCCTTGTACACATGATAGCGTTGCAACGCGCGTTATGGGCAGCGCGATGCAAAAAAAATGTTCAAATGTTTGTAAAGCTTATGGGACTTAACTACGGGATCATCAGTCCCTAAACTTACAAACTACTTATGAACTACTTACGAACTAGGACGGGACAAATATCCATGCCCGAGGGGGAATTCGAACCCCCGACCGTAGTGGCCGTGCAGACCGTGACTGAAGCGCCTCAGTCTCCTCGGCCACCGCAGCGCGGTGCAACGCGTGCTGTTGAAAAACAATAAACCGTTGACTGCGTACACATGCAAAGCGTGCTTCGAAATGACTCCACGTCGTAACGTGCGTCTCGAAGGTTCCTCGAGGATCGTGTGCCGCGGTGGAGTAGCCGAGCGGTCTAAAGCGTCTCGCTGTCGAGCACGCGGTTGCTCGCCGTGGAGGTTCGAGTCCTCCCTAGGGCATGGGTGTGTGTGTTGTCGTTAGGTTAGTTTACTTAGGTT
The DNA here is from genome assembly GCA_026315105.1 of Locusta migratoria. Classification (NCBI taxonomy): domain Eukaryota; kingdom Metazoa; phylum Arthropoda; class Insecta; order Orthoptera; family Acrididae; genus Locusta; species Locusta migratoria. The sequence goes on from CM048750.1 coordinate 324,730,336, forward strand.
TAAGTAGTTTGTAAGCTACGGACTGATGACCACGCAGTTTGGTCCTATAGATTTACAAACATTTGAACATTTGAGGATCGCGCGTCCTCGAGTTCCAAGTAGTGGGTTTGGGTGTACACATGCATTCAGTCTAGCGCGCGCTTTGGTGCTCTCATCATGCAGGAACGTACGTTTGGCACTGAGTTCTTCATTGAAGAAGTGAAAAGTCGTCCTGTTATATGAGATACCGGGCAGTGCGGACTACGAGAACAGAGTATTAAAAAGATCAGCGTGGCAGCAATTGGTTGAGTTGTTTGCTGAAGAGGGTTGTTCGGAGGAACAGAAGAAAATTCTTGGTAAGAGGCAACTTGAATATTAAGGTTAAACTACACAGTAGATTAGTACATTTACACGTAAGTAACTGTTTTACCTTTTGACTCTAAATTTAATCGTCAATTAAATTGATGTCTTGTCAGTTTGTTATTTTATATACAATAACTTATATACAATAACAATCAGTTTATAAATAAACTTACCTCAATGTGATTACGAGTTTCTCTTCTGGTGAAATACTATCCCTAACGTAGTTCCCACTAGGTGCCAGGTCATCATGAATTATGTTCAATAACTCGTCAAAGGACGAAATCGACATTCTTAAGTAATTAAAAAACTTTGGCCCATGTCTTCTTAGATTTGGGTACATAGTTACAAAAGATCCGTGAGTTAATTTGTCACGTAAAATCGGAAGTACCCAGTACTGTCTTTGCCTTCGTCTCCGTTCTTTAAGCCTGCGGTGCATAATCCAAAGACATGCCGCGTCTTCAACTTCCATGGCTAAACTGGAGTTCAACGCGGCGTCAACGCCGTACGTGTGTACACGCCACTTTCTCTGACGCACGTTGGGACGCGCAGTGCAACGCTATCATGTGTGCATAGCCTAAGCTCATAGATTATAGAGAAAAGTAGGTCGCCAGTGACCTCGCGGTATGAGCTGTTATGAACGCCTCACTCTGTGGCAGTGTTGCTAATTTAGCCATTTTGTGGCTAGATCTGGCCATGTAACTAGCAACTAATTTGTAAAAGAAAAAAAATAATTAAAAAAAATTAGCCACTTCTCGCCATTTTCATTTCCCGTAACAATGCAACGTAGACACTGTTGTTTACTGATTCGCCGGATTCAAGTGTGATCGAGTTATTGTAAATCTATAGGACCAAACTGCGTGGTCAACAGTACGTAGCTTACAAACTACTTAAACCTAGGTAAACTAACCTACGGACAAACTCACACACCCATGCCCCAGGGAGGACTAGAACCTCCACGGCGAGCAACCGCGCGCGCTTCGCAGCGAGGTGCTTTAGACCGCTCGGCTACTCTACCGCGGCTTCGCTGGATTTTATAAGGCCATACTGCTCCACGATTGGTAACACGGGGAATAACCGTTCACATGACCTCATTTAGCACGTGCCTCTACATTGCTTTGTTCAGTCTAATGTGTCTTACATTGTTGGATGTCTTGTGTAGGTGGTGGAACAAAAGCGCGTTTAGTCGGAGTAGATTCTGCATTGTTATCTCTTTTGTTACTTTGCTTGTGTTTTATTTCTACAGAATGCCGAAAGTTTAATACGTACAAAATTACCGACAAGAATGGGAAAACATTGCGGAACTCCAAGATTGGATTCAGTCCGTTCCCTCGAAAAGAACAAAAGCGTTTTGCAAATTTTGGATTCAGAACGTTCACTCGAACATGTGGTGTCGCACAAGTCTTTCGCCGCGCGCCGCCATGCACGCACGGCGCGGCGTTCTTACGACGTCAGCCACGAGCGCCCTCTGCTGCAACTCCGCTCGTGGCCACCACTGAACGACATCGTTCACTTGGGACTGAGATAGGAACCAGCTAACACTTCGAAATCAGATAGGCACCAGTGAAGACTTGGCTATCGGATAGGCACTAGGAAGGCCTCTAGCTCAACTATGTATCAGCATTGTGCAGTACTGAGCTACGTAAAAGTTAAGTATTATTAAGTCTCTAAGAAATAGATATCTCGTTCCAATTTACTCTAGTGTTTCTAGTTTCTGCTGCCCACTAGCTGCTCACCTCCGTGCACAAGCGTGCATCCTTTACTCCTGTGTGGGTCTCCTTCTACTCGGCCACCGACACCCAGGTCTACCGGCGGAAACGAGACTCAAAAGTGGCGACGAGGCTGGGACACAAAAGAACAGAACAAAAACGTTTTGCAAATTTTGTAATTTTAATTAGAAATCAGGTCTAAAGTGCATAACTTGAAGAAACATATTACGACAAACAAACAGACGCATCATGGGAAAAAAAAAAGAAAGAAAGTGTGTCTGGCAATGACAATTTTTTTGTAAATAGTAACAGTGATCTCAGCTCCTCCTCAACCCCCCGTTCCTCAAGACCGAAGTCGGTAATCGTCACTGAGAAGTGTGGGCACTTTGATTTTAGCCATTTCTGGCCACTTTTTGAAGTCATTTCCAGCCACATTTTGTCATTGGATGTTGGCAACACTGCTCTGTGGTTCTAGGGTTCAGGATCGTGTCGGCCACTGTAGTGAGCACAGTGGCAGCAGTCGAGTGCGGCCGCCCCTGGGCCCTCGCGGCTGCCGCCCCATCAGACGCCGCCCATCGACCGGACGGCGCGGCGGCATCCAGCCGTCACCGACCGCACACACGGCCCCTCCCCTCCCCTCCTCTCCCCCACTCCTCCCCTCAGCGCTACTCCCCCATCCCTTCGGCCCTATAAGCCTCCAGCCGCCAGCCGCCAGCACAGGCTATCGGAATCTGCGCGCCTGGGACTCGCCGAGCCAAACGTCCCGGCCTGATCAATGCCGGGCAAACTTGTGCCGCGCCGATAGAGAGGCACTTATCTGTCCCCAGATCCACCTGCCACCTCCATTCAGAGCCGCCAGTTTCCGGTCGCCAACTCCAACCTTCCTGTCTCCCCCCCCCCCACTCCCCTCTTCAAGTCCCAGGCAGAGGTTCCTACTTTCTCCAGCATTCCCTCTCCCCTCCTCTCCCCTCACCCCCTCTAGCCACCAGCGGATCGCCTACTCACCACTGCCACATTCTTAGCCTCACTCTTTCCTCATAGCCACTTCTCATCCCGCAAACTTCTCAAGAGCAGATCCTCGGCTCTGATACCTTCGCAGTATTCGTTAATCTACAGCGGTAAAGTTAAAGATCGGCTTCGAAGTCGACACCGCGGGCGCAACTGTGGAAAGCAAGGCAGGGAGATGTCTCCAAAGTACAGATGGGCAAACTATTCCATTCTTGATTCTTGGGAACTAGTTTACCCACAAGTGCCTCCCCCCCCCCCCCCTCAAACTGCGACTAACCCCTCCCCCTGACACTCCTGGATAAATATGGTTTACTATCATTTATTTATTTATTTGTCCTTATAATCTATTTCAGTACATATGTTGTACACAAGATATTGGTCGTAAAATTTTATCTTTTGGATTTACAATTTGAAGAAGATACACATATTACTTAAATTTCAATATAACTAGATTTACATAATTAATAATGAGATTGGGTATACAATGAATCTTTAGAAACTTATTTCAACAGTTACAAAAATTAATTACATATCCTCGTGCATAAGATACTCTGAGACAGAGTAAAAGCAGTTGTCTAGTAGGTATGCCGTCAGACTTTTTGAAGTTTAGTAGGTCAGGAGAAGATTTCATGTGTCTGGGTAATCTGTCGTACAATTTTGTGCCTGCATGATATACACCTTTCTGGCACAATGTGGTGTTGCAGTGATTAATGTTTATGTCATTGTTTGACCTTGTACTGTAATCATGGAGAATATTATTTTGATTAAAATGATTTTTTCTCCTCAGTAGACTTTTTTTTTTTTTTTTTTTTTTTTTTTTTTTTTTTTTTTTTTTTTTTTTTTACAAACATGCATACTTCCACAATGTACACACAGGGAAGGGGTAGGATTTTCAGGTCCTTAAAGAAAGGTTTGCAGGATTTGCTGCTAGCTTGTATCATTAATCTTATGATTGCTTTTTGCCTTCTGAAAACGGTTATGGCCTGGTGAGCACTTCCCCAGAAAATGATACCATATCTCAGTAGTGAATGTACTTGCGCAAAATATACAGACCTAACTGTATCAGCATTAGTGTTGTTGCAGATAATTTTGAGTACATACCTCATTTTAGATAATTTTGAATTTAGGGCTGCAATGTGAGTGCTCCATTTCAGATTTTGTTGAATGTGAATCCCAAGAAATTTTGTTTCAGAAGCAGCACTAATATTTTGGTTATCCATACATACTTTTGGTTGTACAACATTTTTATTCTGATATGTACGGAAATTTATAAGTACTGTTTTCATACACATTCTTTGCAATGTCCTTTGCAGATGCAGTAAGATTTTCTTCATCATTCGCTTCAATCAGTAGACTAGTGTCATCGGCAAACAGTACTGGCTCTGGACCCCTAACGTGTAGTGGGAAATCGTTAATGAACACCAATAAAAGAAATGGACCTAAAATTGAGCCCTGTGGAACGCCATGACTCACAATGCATGGTTCTGAAAGGTGTGTCTGGAGTTCATATCCATCAATATGCTTTATTTCAGTAATCTGTGAGCGATTTTCCAAATATGATTTAATCCACTCATTTGGAACACCTCTCACACCATAATGCTCAAGCTTTCTCAAGAGTAAAGAATGATCGATGACATAGAAAGCTTTTGTAAGGTCTAAGAATAAACCTGAGATTTTTTTTGTGATTTTCCACTGCATTTAATACACGACTTATCAGATTGAAAGTGGCTGTTTCTGTTGCACACTGAGGTCTGAAGCCATGTTGGCATTCAGAAATAATATTATTTTTGGTGAAGAATGAGGTTAGTTATGAAAGGAACAGTTTTTCGATATTTTTTGAAAATCCTGACAGTAGTGATACTGGCCTATAGTTACTCATACAGGTCTGATCTCCTGTTTTATACAGTGGTACAACCTTTGCTCGTTTTAGCTGTTTAGGGAAATCACCACTTGATAAAGAAGAACTGCAGATATCTAACAAGAGGAGGAGTAGAAGATTTGCTGTTATTTTAATAATGTAGTCTGGGACATCATCTAAACCAGCTGAATAATTATTCTTCAGTGTATTAATAGTATTTAGAAGTTCAGATGGACCTACTGGATTCAAAAACATGGAAACATTATTTACTCGAGTATGCGAAAGTTCGTCTAATGTTGTATTGGGTGGGTTTCTAAATTTTTCTTTTACTAATGTATCAGCAATAGTTGCAAAGTAAGAATTAAAATAGTTTGCAACTGCCTTTGAGTGTGTGACAGTTTCTCCATCCTGCAATATTTCAATATTTTTGTGTGTTGTTTTATTACCCGTAAGATCCCTCACAGCTTTCCACATGGTTTGGTTTTTGTTTGATGACTCCATAATATATTTATCATTTGCCTTAATTTTTGCATTTTTTATTACTTGTCTTAAAGCTGACTTGTAGTTTTTGAAATAATTCTGGAAATCAGGATTGCTGTTAGTTTTTGAGGGCATGAAGAGTTCTCTTTTCCTTCTACAAGAGACCAGAATAGCTGGTGTAATCCAGTTATTGGACCTATCTGTTCTGGAAATAACTTTCTTTTTTGGGAAGGCTATATTAAAATTATGCCTGAAAGCATTCAAAAAAATTTCCATCTTTTGATCAGTACTAGGGGTTTCATAAACATTAGTCCAGGATAGTTTCCTAATTAGGTAATGGAAGTGTTCAATATTTTTATGACTATAGCTTCTTTTATAGGTAATATTTTTAACACTGGCTGAAATGTGTTTAATAGGTATACATAACACCTGTGATAAATGGTTGCTATAGCCAGTATTGAAGTTTTCTGAGGTGCAATTCTCCATGTTTACACATACCTGGTCAATCAAAGTGGCACTAGTTTTTGTTATATGGGTTGGAGAATTAACCGTCATATACAGATTGTAGGCCTTCATTATATTTAGGAACTTATCTCTCTGAGAGCTTTGGCTTAGAAAATCAATGTTAAAATCCTCACAGAGTACCAATGTTTTCCCAATTGTCTTCAGTTGTCCTAGAGCAAGGTCTAATTTTTTGACAAAAAAAAAAAAACACTTATATTGCTAGCAGGAGGTCTGTACACACATAAAATAATAGTTTTTTCAGCCAGTAAGTCAACAGTTGATATTTCAAAATCTATATCACAACCTAACTTGCATACAGAGACTAAATTTTTACACTTCACATTTTGTTTGACATATATACAAGTTCCGCCATGGTTTGACTTTACTCTGCAAAGAGTGCCATAGAAACATTAAAGGAAAAACTTTAACAATTCTATGGAGACCATATCTTGTGAAATATTCCCTGCTAGCGTTGTTTATGTTCACATATGTAGCATTTTTAGTACTTCTACATATCTTCTCGAATTTTCTGTTTGTGGCTGTTAGTTCTATGTTAACACATGAATCTGTGATTAAATCATGTCTGGGTGGAAGGCTGACCACATAAAAGTTTACAAGAGGGAACTGAAGTAATTTTTCCTTCAATGCCCTCGTTGCAATGTGGCTTTCATTATGATAAACATCAGTTGAGCCGCCGATTAGGATACAATTATTTCCTGTCATTTCTGAATTTTCGCAGGATCTTAAAATTTCGCAGAGAGTCGCGCCTGATTTTATGATACCGGTTACTTTTGCATCTGGTATCATATTTCGTAATATGTCCACGACACCTTTTCCGTGACTGTCTGCCAAAACAAAAATTTTGGGTTTCTTTAATAACCTGCTTTTGTTCTCAATATGTAATTCGCCGCTGTTCGTCGAATTTCTGTTACCACAATTTGGAATTTCATTACTGTTTTTTGCATTGTACGGTATTTTCTTCTGCATGAAACATTTGACATTTACACTGTTTGTATCCCTCCGCGTATTTGCCGATTTATTGACATTTACACTGTTTGTATCACTCCGCGTATTTGCCGATTTATCTTCAATTGGTGCACAAGAGTTTTTACGAACGCAACATATTTCACGCTCCAGTTCAATATTTGCCTGCTTCAGCAATGACACTTCAGCTATTAGAGCATTAACATCACTTTGTAGAACACGAATAATTTTGTCTTTTGCGATTTAACATTCAAATTACATATGTTTCATTTCAAGTTCTGTAAATTGTTTTATAGAACCCCCCCCCCCCCAAGGCTGACCAAAAGTATTAATTTTTCTATATAAGGAACTCATTGTTCGATGGGGCGATCTATAATTGTTTAATCATGATTTTGCAGCCAAGATCGCATTTTTCATTTATTATGTTACCGGTTTCGGCGTGCTCGACGCCATCTTCAGATCTGTCGTAATTTACATAACTTCACAGCATTTTTTTACATACTAAAAGAGTACATCCAGGTTGAGGCGTCACCAAACATAAAATTTCTAGTCACAAATAAAATATATACATCCATCTTCTAATGGTTCTGAAGCCAGGTACTTCAAAGTCTGAGTTCAATATTAATTGAAGTCCAGTATAACACTAACTGTTAGGCGGGAGTTTTCCCGGATATATATATTTTATTTGTGACTAGAAATAATTTTTATGTTTGGTGACGCCTCAACCTGGATGTACCCTTTTAGTATATAAAAAATTTTGTGAAATTATGTAAATTACGACAGGTCTGAAGATGGCGTCGAGCACACCGAAACCGGTAACATAATAAATGAAAAATGCGATCTTGGTGGCAAAATCATTATTATTTATTAATTTTTCAACCCCTCCCTCCCATAAATTTCAATGACGCAGTTTTCGTCATGCCCCGCCACCTTCCATCTGTGGGCACTCTGATGTTCACTGATGATCGTTCCTTATCGGAAACCGTTCCTTCTACTTGTTCGACGGTCGTTTTTTATCCAGATATTGCCCAATAATACAAAATTTCGCAAAACAAAAAAATGAAGTTAACAGTGAGTGGGAGCAAGACAGTGGCAATGGAGATATGTGGAACACCCATACCTTGTAACATCATACTAGATGGAGAGAAGGTTTAATTATGAAAATTAAAATACACAATTTTGTGTTTGTTCTACGGGTTTGTTTATTTTGTGAATCGATTTCGGCTTATTGGGACATCATCAGACATCTACTGAAGTTCAGTCAAGGAACTTGTCAGCAAACCAGACATACAGAAAAGTAAATTAACTTCTTTGATGGAGCAGTTACAGTGTAAATAAATATTTAAATGAAATATGTAAATTAATAGTACTGAAAAAGGAAACATAAATACCATACATAAAGAAACAGTGCAACCATAAATTCTTACAATATGACCACAGTCAATAAAAATAAAATTAAACAAGAATCTAATGTTTTAAGGGTTGTTCAAAATATAAGGTGACACAAATATTAAAAATATTAGAATCTTGACATACTATTATAACTAAATAAACAAATAGTAAAAGTATAGGGGTTGGATAGAAGGGTATAGGTGGGGTACACTGGAGAATTGAGAAGCTTAACAAATCGGAGGTATGCACTCGAACTGAAAAACGGTGAAAATAAACAAATTCAATTATTGTGTACACAATTAAATAAAGAATTACTACAAGGACAGAGTACATAATAATTTGGAATATCAGTACTAACACAGAAAGATGGTGTAAAGCTACGCTGGTATTAACACAGATAGTAAATGAACAGTGGTTGTTAACATGAGAAGGTTTGATGTGTGAAAAGTTTCAAATGTCTGTGTAGCATTATATCACGTGATGGAAGTTCCACCTAGAAGTTTCAAACAGAGTAACAAAAGGATCTAGCTTCTTCCACCAAGTGGGAATCTAATCTGGGACAAATGTATAAAACGTATCTCCTGCCAATCATGACGTATAAGCTTACAACGAGGAAAAATGGCTACAGGGGGTATGTTAACCGGTTCTATATCATTTCCTTTCCTCCTCCATGTTGCCATGGATGACGCACAACAGTCTGCGTTTGTACCGCAATAACAGTGTGCGCGGGGGTTGTAGTAACTCCCCACTGCACTTTGTGTAGAGTAGAAACTCTAAAAGTTCACCAACCTAACGTCTTCTATAGATGTCCCCACGCAGATAATAGCACGCAGGTCGGAGTTCTTGAATGAGGCTGAAATTGCTAAGCTATTGGCAGGAACTGATCTAATTATGCAATAAAACTGATTTTATTTAAAGCAAGCAGAAAATCAGTAAACTGCATAATAATAACCACCAGACACGCATTTCCTTAACTGAATGTAAATATAAAGTTATTTAGCCTTGATCTAAGATAATTCTATATAGTCTTATGACCACCTACGTATGCATGATACTCCACCGAGTGCGCGTACTGAAGTCACTTGTTACTCTTCCGAGTGCCTGTTCTGAACTGGCGGTTCGATGCAGGGCTGCCTTCGTTCCGTAATTTGACGCGTAAACATGGCCGCCGTGCATCGTCCGTCTTATATTAACTGTTTTGTTTATGTTTTAGTAACTGTTGATATGGTTTACCTACTCAGGGCATAGCTTAGGTTTGAGGGGTTTTTCTAAATTGAGTATGATAGTGAACAAATAATTAGTTTTCTAAATATTAACAAAAATATGACTGCGTTTTGGCGAGTGGCCGCCAATGCTACAGCCAATCGGCGTCCAGTGCCTGCCGCTCGGGGACTTCCCTAGAATTCTGGGAGATTTGCCAGTGCTCTTTCCCATGAGAACCCGACCTATTGTACCACCTGTCGTGGTTCTCACCAGCTTTTACTGCGTGTCGCCTACTGGTCCTACCCGGCTGCAATGAAGCAATACTTCGAACTTAATACGATGGCTTTAAGGCAGAAATATTACAAGCTGGAGGCCTGTGTCGTATATAAGACAGTCAAATACAATCATTTGAAACGAAGTTCCTTCATAAAACTAAGAGAGACACAGTCAGGAATGATTGCTTAGGGGAGACCTGCAGGTGACTGAAAGAATGATTGCTGCGACACTGACGTGTGAAGTGAATGCGCCCAACTCGAACTTCCACGCCAGTATTTCAAGATGGAGGTGACACGAAGAAGAGACCAGCTGGGAAGCTCTCAAGAGAAGGGACACAACATGGGATGCAGTGGAGAGGGGAAATCTAAACCAGGACATAAATCTAAAAATGTACAAGTTTCTAACCGGCTTGCTTAAGGAAATCCTGATGATGATTATGATTGAAAGTAAGTACCACATTATTGCAGTGTACATTTTTCGAAATCGAAACCCACTTTTCCTATTCAACTAACACCACGCATAACTATTTTTTTTAAATTTTGTACACACACACACACACACACACACACACACACACACACACACACACACAAAACTTGTGAAGTATATAGCATAAAGAAACTTAAAAACTATCACGTATCGGCTAGGGAAGAAAGGAAAAAATCTGTATATTTGAACACTTACACTACATTTTGGTGAAATGATTAAAAACTCCGCAAAGAATTAAATATAAAATGAAGAAGATAAAATCTAAAAATTTACTAATAATAACAGAAAACTCTTGAGATTTGCCTTCTGAGATTATGACCACTTTAATTACAGACGAGCGGATTCAATATTTCTGGCGTTTTGTAATACATCTGGTTTTGCAAATCAGAATCCACGTTTTCAAGGCAATCATTTACGACATAATTTACAATATCGTTAGCAAAGCTTTCAACATTATTATCTACCAGGAAATATCTTTTCTCGCTGTCAGTAGCCATTTAACAATTTAATAATTTTAAAAATTTAAACAGGATTTTCTTCAAAAATCAGTTACGGTTTGTATGTACTATGATTATTCACTATCCTCCTCACTGCCTACTACATATATCAAACTAAGCTTTGCAAGCGGAGCAACTGCATGGTAGCTTTGATGTGCACTGCTACAGGTTGCGCCCGCGTTGCCGTGGATTATACGGGCACATTGGCTGCTGTGCTGGCTCGCTGCGTTCACGTGTCTTCTTTTCCACTGAAATAACGTACGAGGTGCATTCAAGTTCTAAGGCCTCCGATTTTTTCTAATTAACCACTCATCGAAATCGATGAAACTGGCGTTACTTCTCGAAGTAATCGCCCTGCAGACGTACACATTTTTCACAGCAGCGGCGATGGCATCTTTAGGAGTCTGTTTTGACCACTGGAAAATTGCTGAGGCAATAGCAGCACGGCTGGCGAATGTGCGGCCACGGGGAGTGTCTTTCATTGATGGAAAAAGCCAAAAGTCACGAGGAGCCAGGTCAGGTGAGTAGGGAGCATGAGGAATCACATCAAAGTCATTATCACGAAGAAACTGTTGCGTAACGTTAGCTCGATGTGCGGGTGCGTTGTCTTCGTGAAACAGCACTCACGCAGCCCTTCCAGGACGTTTTTGTTGCAGTGCAGGACGGAATTTGTTCTTCAAAACATATTCGTAGGATGCACCTGTTACCGTAGTGCCCTTTAGATCGCAATGGGTAAGGATTACGCCCTCGCTGTCCCAGAATGTGAACACCATTTTTTCAGCACTGGCGGTTACCCGAAATTTTTTTTGTTGGCAGTGAATCGTTTGCTTCCATTGAGCTGACTGGCGCTTTGTTTCTGGATTGAAAAATGGCATCCACGTGTCATCCATTGTCACAACCGTCGAAAAGAAAGTCCCATTCACGCTTTCGTTGCGCGTCAACATTGCTTGGCAACATGCTACACGGGCAGCCTTGTGGTCGTCCGTCAGCATTCGTGGCACCCACCTGGATGACACTTTCCGCATTTTCAGGTCGTCGTTCAGGATTGTGTGCACAGAAATGCCCACAGAAATGCCAACTCTGGAGGCGATCTGTTCAACAGTCATTCGGCGATACCCCAAAACAATTCTCTCCACTTTCTCGATCATGTCGTCAGACCGGCTTGTGCGAGCCCGAGGTTGTTTCGGTTTGTTGTCACACGATGTTCTGCCTTCATTAAACTGTCGCACCCACGAACGCACTTTCGACACATCCATAACCACGTGTCTCCTTCAACTGGCGATGACTTTCATTTGGAGTCACACCACGAAAATTCAGAATACGAATGATTGCACGCTGTTCAAGTAAGGAAGACGTCGCCATTTTAAGTATCTAAAACAGTTCTCATTCTCGCCGCTGGCGTTAAAATTCCATCTGCCATACGGTGTTGCCATCTCTGGGACTTATTAACAATGAACGAGGCCTCATTTTAAAACAATGCGCATGTTTCTATCTCTTTCCAGTCCGGAGAAAAAATCGGAGGCCTTAGAACTTGAATGCACCTCGTATTTCAGGACCGCGCACGCGAGATTTCCAGCGTATGTTTTACAAGGACGCTAACACAGGCTAGCCGCACTTCTTACAGATCTCAACACCATTAACGTGTTCCCACATAGCACACTTCATCTACACAGCAACGACGTTTCACTCATAGTTCTAAGTTCAACCACTGTTCATAAGTTGTATTACACAGTTAGAGCATATTTCTAGACCACTTTGTATACAAGTTACCTAGGTTGATAATATTGGTCACAGAGTTTACTACCATGTTCAAGCCGCGCGGGAGTAGCCGAACGGTCTGGAGCGCCACGTTACAGATCGCGCGGCCTCCCACATCGGAGGTTCGAATCCTCCCTCGGGCATGGATGTTTGTGCTGTCTTTAGTATAAGTTAGTTCATAAGTAGTTTGTGAGGTTAGGTTGTTGTTGTTGTTGTTGTTGTTGTTGGTTGTTTAAGGGGGACAAAACTGCAATGGTCATCAGTCCCCCATTCCACCTCTAGGCGACAAAAGGAAAACCACACACGTGAAAGATATCACGCACAGAGTTTAAAGTTACGATGTGGGAGAGGAGTCCCACTGAGTCAATAAAACATCATCAAGAATAACAAGACAAAACGAAAAGACGGATACACAGAGACAACTTACAACAAAGAAATCGATGGCCGTGGTTGACCGACCATAAGAATAAAAAAGGAAAAGTCAACCACTCGGTTTCACAAAGAAATCTCCAGTTAGAGAGAACAATAAAATCCCCCTGCTCGAATAAAACGTAAACCGGTATCTGCCATTGTGGCATCGTCACCTAAAACTTCCGATAAAACAGCAGGGAGGTTAAAATGTCTCCGCAAGGCGGCTAAAAGGGGGCAGTCCAACAATATGTGGACGACTGTCAAATGGGAGCCACACCGACATTGGGCTGGGTCCTCACCCCGAAGGAGATGTCCATGGGTGAGCCACGTATGCCCACTGCGGAGGCGACATAAAACCACTGAGTCCCGTCGTGAACCGTGCATGGAGGAGCGCCATGCAACCGTCGTTTCCTTGACCACCCGGAGCTACGCCACTCAGTATCCCAAAGCTGGCGTACTTGCTGGCGCAACAATGAACGGAGATCAGAAGCCGGGAGGCCGATCTCTAGACAGGACATACCTACAGCCTGTTTGGCAAGCCTGTCAACACGTTCATTGCCCGGGATACCAACATGACCTGGAGACCAGATGAACACCACCGATCGCCAGGACCGTGTAATGGCGTAAAGTGTCTCCTGAACGGCCAACACCAGGGTACACCGCGGGTAACACTGCTCCAGAGCTCGGAGGCTGCTCAGGGAGTCGCTGCAAACAACAAAAGACTCGCCTGAGCAAGACCGGATATGCACAAGAGCTCTGTGAATGGCCACCAGCTCTGCAGTGTAAACACTGCAGCCATTCGGCAGAGAGTGCTGTTCCACATGGTCACCGTGTGTATAGGCAAATCCGACACGGTCATCCACCATTGTGCCATCGGTGTAGATCAGGTCATAACCACGGAACTCCGCTATGACAGCCGAGAACTGACGGCGGAGCGCCTCCAGTGGTACTGAGTCTTAGGGCCCATGGGCCAAGTCCAGCCGAATAGACGGCCTTGTCAAACACCATGTAGGTGTATGCACCTAGACCCGATATGGAGACGGAAGGGGCAAAGACTCAAGTTCCAGGAGGAGGGACCGAACTCTATAGGCTATCGTTAGACCTGACCTGGGGCGTCGCTGATGGTGAGGGACAACCACATTAGAAAAGAGAAGACGACGGTTTGGGTGGCCTGGGGAGCAATATACGTTCGCTGCATAAGCTGCGAGCAGGTGTTGGCGGCGGATCCCCAAAGGTGGGATCCCAGCTGCGGACCCCACAGTTGTGAATGGGGTCCAGGAGATGCAGTGCCGAAGGTGCCGTAGACCCATAGGCAATGCACCCAAAATCGAGACGGGACTGCACCAGCGCCGTGTAAAGCCGCAACAGTGTGGAGTGGTCGGCACCCCAGTTCGTATGACCCAAGTGTCTGAGAAGGTTGAGATGGCGCCAGCACTTCCGTTTCAGCTGACGAATGTGGGGGATCCATGTCAGCCGGGCGTCAAAGACCAGTCCTAAAAAACGATGAGTTTCAACTACAGTAAGTAGTTCGTCATTAATATAAAGGTCAGGGTGCGGGTGGACAGTCCGACGCCGACAGAAGTGCATCACTCTGGTCTTGGAGGCAGAAAACTGAAAGCCGTGGGTAAGCGCCCAGGTCTGCGCCTTCTGAATAGCACCTTGCAACCTGCGCTCGGCAACTTGGGTGCTGCAGGAACTAAAAGAGAGACAAAAGTCGTCAGCATAAAGAGAGGGGGACACCGACGATCCAACCGCTGTGGCTAAACCGTTGATGGCGATTAAAAATAATGGGACGCTTAAAATGGAACCCTGAGGAACCCCATTTTCCTGGATATGAGAGGAGCTCAGGGAAGCACCAATTTGAACACGAAAGGTACGGACGGCTAAAAAATTCTGAATAAAAATCGGTAGGGAGCCCCGGAGGCCCCAGTCATATAAAGTGTTGAGGATGTGTCGTCGCCAGGTTGTATCGTATGCTTTGTGCATATCGAAGAAGACGGCAACAAGGTGTTGGCGCCGGGAAAAGGCTGTGCGGATTGCAGACTCGAGGTACACCAGATTATCGGTGGTAGACCGACCCTGGCGAAAACCGCCCTGGCATGGAGCCAATAATCCCCGAGTCTCAAGAATCCAACACAACCGCCAACTGACCATCCGCTCCAACAGTTTGCATGGAACGTTAGTCAGGTTAATGGGCCGATAGCTATCCAAGGAAAGAGGATGTTTGTCGGGCTTAAGCACTGGGATGATGATACTCTCCCGCCACTGTGACGGGAAAACACCATCACACCAAATGCGGTTATAGACCGCAAGTAGGTTACGCCGACTATCTGCTGAGAGATGTTTCAGCATTTGACTATGGATGCTATCAGGCCCTGGCGCCGTGTCTGGACATTGTTGAAGAGCACTGAGGAGCTCCCACTCAGTAAAGGGAGTGTTGTAAGATTCAGTGCGGCGGGTACGAAAGGAGAGGGGCTGGCGTTCCATCCTCTCCTTCAATGTACGGAAGGCCGGTGGATAGTGTGCAGAGGCAAAGGCGTGGGCATAATGCTCAGCAAACATCTCTGCAATAGTGGCCGGGTCCGTACAAACGACTCCATTTGAGGAGATCCCAGGGATTCCCACTGGTGTCCGTAATCCCTGTAGCCGCCTGATCTTACTCCAGACCTGCGAGGCTGAGGTGCCTGTCCCAATAGTGGAAACGTACCTCTCCCAGCTCTCCTGTTTCCGTCTTCTTATCAACTGGTGAGCACGAGCGCGAAGCCGTTTAAAATCAATGAGATGCTCCTGAGAGGGGTGACGCTTATAGCGCTGTAAGGTCCGCCTACGATCTCTAATAGCCTCAGCTATTTCCGGCGACCACCACGGCACTGCCTTACGCCGTGGGCACCCTGTGGAGCATGGAATTGCAGCTTTTGCAGCAGAAACAATTGTGTGAGTGACGCCCTCAACCACCACATCGATGGAATCGAGTGGGGGAGGTTGAACAATAGCAGTGGACGTGTAATCTTCCCAGTTAGCCCTGCCTAAAGCCCACCTGGGGGGGCGTTCTGGGGACTGACGTTGTGGGAGTGACAGAAAAAGCGGAAAATGGTCACTGCCACACAGATCGTCGTGGGCTCTCCAGTGGACAGATGGTGGAAGGCTGTGGCTGCAGATCGATAAATCAATGGCCGAGAACGTGCCATGTGCCACACTAAAGTGTGTGGGGGCACCAGTATTTAATAGGCAGAGGTCGAGTTGAGAAAGTAAAGACTCGACTACTCTGCTTCGGCCAGAAAGCGAAGTACTACCCCACAACGGGTTATGGGCATTGAAGTCGCCCAATAAGAAGAAAGGCGGGGGTAGTTGCGATATAAGTGCAGCCAAAACATTCAAAGAAATATCACCATCTGGAGGGAGATAAAGGCTGCAGACGGTAAACTCTTGTGTTGTCCTTACCCTGACAGCCACTGCTTCTAGTGGTGTACGAAGGGGCACAGGTTCACTATGAACAGAGGTAAGGACATACACACATACACCACCTGAGACCCTGTTATATGAGCTACGGTTACAGTAATATCCCCTGTAGCCACGAAGGGCTGGGGTCCGCATTGCTGGAAACCATGTTTCCTGTAAGGCAATGCAGAAGGCAGGTGTTGTGCTTAAAAGGTGTCGTAGCTCAGCCAGGTGGGGGAAGAAACCGCCGCAGTTCCACTGGAGGATAATGCTGTCTGATAACTGGGAAGACATGGAGATTACAAATCAGCGTCACTCAAATCCGCTGTCTGCCTTTGTTCTGGCTCAGTATCCATAATTTCTGTGATGTCCCCGACGGCGAGGTCGTCTGGGGACGCTAGAATTTCCACCTCGTCCCCAGAGGTCGAGGTGGAGTGGTGAGGTGGCTCAGGGGCCACCGTGGTATCCTTCACGTTGTTGTTTTCAACCTTTTTCCTCCGGTCCTTCTTGCCCCTCGGGGGCTTCGCCGGCAGGGCTGGCTTCTCAGACTCAGCCTCAGGGACTGAGGATTAGCATGAGGCCCTGCGTCCAGCAGCCTTCGGTTTTGCCTGCTGCTGGCGTGTGTCAGAAGTGACACGGGCGGAACCCTCGGAAGGGAGTGTCCCAAGGGACCCCTTCCGAACGAGGGGTGCCGGAGTGGGTTGTTGTGTCTCCGGCAGAAGGGTGGAGGTTGCTCCCGAGGCAGTTACCTGGGGAGCAGAAGAAGTAAGGGGGCCCCCAACCACCTTGGGGGCAGATGTAAGTTTGCGGCCCTGGGGGCCTACAGAAAAAGAATGAGCAGACAAGATGGGTGTCGCCACAGATGATGAAGATGATGATGCAATTGCCGCAAAAGACGAAGTCATGGCCACTGGGTGTAAGCGCTCAAATTTCTGTTTTGCCTCAGTATAGGTCAACCGGTCCAAGGTCTTATATTCGATGATTTTCCTTTCTTTCCGGAGCATAGGGCATTGTGATGAGCAGGGAGGATGCTCCTGGCCACAGTTCACGCAGATGGGCGGCGGAGTACATGGGGCGTCCGGGTGGGCTGGACGTCCACAATCCCGGCAAGTGGCGCTGGAAGGGCAACGGGACGACATATGCCCAAACTTCCAGCACTGGAAGCATCTCATAGGAGGAGGGATGTAGGGTTTTACATCAACCCGGTAGCACATCACCTTCACCTTCTCTGGCAGTGTATCGCCTTCAAAGGCTACGATGAAGGCACCGGTGGCAACCCTATTATCTTTCGACCCACGATGGATGCGCCGGACGAAGTGAACACCTCGCCGCTCGAGGTTGGCACGCAGCTCCTCATCAGATTGTAAGAGGAGATCCCGGTGAAAAATAATACCCTGGACCAGATTGAGGGACCTATGTGGCGCAATGTTGACCGCGATATCTCCCAGCTTATCGCAGGCAAGCAATGCCCGCGACTGGGCAGGGGATTCGGTGTGAATCAACACAGAGCCATTGCGCATCTTGGAGAGGGACTCCACATCTCCAAACTTCTCCTCCAGATGGTCTACGAAGAACTGAGGCTTTACGGTCGTAAATGATTCACCATCAACTCTTGTACAGACTAAATATCGAGGCGAATATGGCTCATTGATGGTAGCAGCCCTGCGTTCCTCCCAGGGCGTGGCCAAGGAAGGGAACGACTTGAGGTCATATGAAGAGGCATAAAACTTGCCACGCTTTGAGACGGTGGTTATACGTCCACCAACGTTTTCTTTTGCTCGTTTCATGTTGTTCCCACGAGCAGCTAGGGATCTAAAGGTCCACCCAGGCAGAGCCCCGCTTGCCTGGGTAAGCCTTGTACAACTGAGGTGCGGCAGGTTCCTCAGAGGTTGCTCGCTAGCGGCTGTTCAACCTCAACAGCCATGCATCTCCTCGGCACGTAGCACACCTTGAGATTGAGGGTTTTTTTATAGAGGTTTTTACCATCCTCGCGACCCGGGCGATTAAGCCAAGATCCCCGGGCTCTGAGACGTACAACGTTCCACCGTCGCGCCGAACGATGGTCGTTGAAGCACGCACAGAGCTTACGGTGTAGCGGACTGTTGGCGCGACACAGCCCACAGCTCAGGACCCCGGGTTCGCCAAGCCCGTACTCAGCAAATTAATGCTGAGCCCCTGAGGGGGTGAGGTTAGGTACCGATAACCCCGCAGTTACGTTCCTTAAGCTTAACCAACATTTGAACATTTGAACTATGTTCAATCCTCAGAAACGTTTAACAATATAAAATATTTTTACGCGAAACCCGCACGTGATTTACAGCGACTCTTAGATATTAACGGTCTGAGGCTTATCTCAACTTACATAGTTGATAACTGAGCCCTTCGCTCGACTGCATGCGGCATGGGTAACACTCCACGACAGTGGGTACATTTTAGCGCCAACAGAACATACTAGTGCGTTACGCCTGTCATATTGTTATTAAACTAATATTTAAATATTCTTAATAACAGAAACATAGCTTAATACAAGATAATTACATAGTATAAACAGACATATTTAAATTAATGACAATTTATTAAATATATATAAATAAAAATTCTGGAGGATTTTGGCGGACTGATATTATTTGTAAGAGGGACATATGGGCGGAATTTTCTCACTGGAAACTTGTTCACTAGACCGTGTGCTCTATGTTTTACTCACGATGCTTATTATTTAATACTGTTCCCAGCATAGTGAAATGTATCTGCGAAAATAAAATCATGAAAGAGCAAGTAAATGGCTACAAATCAGCTCCGGTCATTTCAGCTGTGGGTGGGGTAACGTTCTTCTCACATAACTTAGAACAAACTGACACAATTTCTACATCACACGCTGTATCAAAGACCGCACGCCCAGCTATCGACTATTTCCTGTTACTTGTTACTTCAGTGTGACAGACGCCATCTTGTTTTGCCGTATTTCAAAGATTTTTGATACTATAATTCGCATAAGCCGTTTCATGGAAACTGCACATTAATTAAGAAAATCTTCCTCGGCTAGATTTCTTATCACTGCATCTAAATAATAATACACCAGTAGTAAAAAATCCTGTGTGAAGTACAATATCATAAACACAATCTACAACAAACTCTCGCAATTCGCTGTAAGCATAGTGATCTCATCGTTAATGAGAAGCTTGATGCTTCGTATTACCTCTGCGAAAATTGCTGATAAGTAAAAAGAGTGGCGAAGGCATTAATAGTGTTCGCTTCACAAAACATTTGGCTGTATACTTCCGAATATCTTGTGATTTGCTAGCATGTTCCTTGCTTATTTCAATATTTGGCTGTTTATTTTCTAATGTGTCGCGATAGCCTATGTGGTTATACAGATATGCCTTGCTCGTTACCAATATTTGGTACTTTATTTCTAATAATTTCAGAGTATTTGTTTCGCCAAGATCCTATGAGAAAAACTTTAATTTCTTTTGCAAACTTATAAGGCTTATTAAGAACACAAACATCGCTTTCTGCTGCCGTCTCTACATCGTAAAGTTGATCCAACAGTCTATATTTTGTAAGCATTTTAGACCCGAAATTACTTCATAATCCGTTGAAAATATTTATTTAATCATGTGATGTCATTAAAACCATGTTATGTTTGCACAGGTTACAAAATTTATAATACGTGGCGTTACCTATTTGTCTGTTTCCATTAAGAACACTACACTTCTTAACATTTCAGCTTATTAAAGCCTGGTATACGGTATCGAGTCCAGTTCTATTCTTCACGTACATCAGTGACAATGCAGATACCACAACAGATGCCGGTAATTGCAACATCATACTAAAACTTGTAGAATACGTATCAGAAAAAGAAAGAGAAACTCTCCAACGTATTTTGAATAATTACAAGCATTTCCATGTTTCTTGCTTAGTTTAATTTCACTAGGAACTCTCGGAATATCTTAGAAGTACGAAGGCGAAGAAATAAAAATAAAATTGAATCGGCTCACAATCACTATAAAAGGATGAATTTGCGAAACTTCGGACGATACGAGTTGTTTCTTTATAACGTATCGTACGAGGTGTTTTTATGCTACCATTAAAGAGAAACAGGCAAGCAGTCACTTTTTTATCAGATTATTATAGTACCAATAACGATGTTTTTTATGATTCGATAGCTATTCAAATAAGCCAATACACTAGCATATCACATTTGCCCACTCCCATGAACTACAGACATTGCCGAGGTGGGGTGGCTTGCGTGCCTCAACGATAGAGATAGCTGTACCGTAGTTGCAATCATCAGTTTAATAAGTCATGGTTGCAAAATATTAACACGAATTATTTACAGAAGGATGGAGAAGCTGGTAGAAGACGACCTCGGGGAAGATCAGTTTGGGTCCAGGAGAAATGTAGGAACACGGGAGGCAATACTCACTTTACGGCTTATCTTAGAAGATAGATTAAGAAAAGGCAAACCTACATATCTAGCTTTTGTAGATTTGGAAAAGGCTTTTAACGGTGTTTATTGGAATAAACTCTTTCAAGTTCGGAAGCAAGCAGGAGTAAAATATAGGGAGCGTAAGCTTATTTACAACTTGTACAAAAACCAGACAGCGGTAGTCAGAGTTGAAGGGCATGAGAGGGATGCAGTGGTGGGGAAGGGAGTAACACAGGGTTGTAGCCTTTCTCCAATGTCATGAAGCTATGAAGGAAAGCAAGGAGAAATTTTGAGAAGGAATTAAAGTTCAAGGTGAAGACTTAAAAATTTGCGTATTGCCGACGACACAGTAATTCTGTCAGAGGCAGCAAAGGACATGGACGAGCAGTTGAACGGAATGGACAGTGTGCTGAAAGGTGCATATAAGATGAACATTAACAAGAGCAAAACAAGGGTAATGGAGTGCAGTCTAAGAAAATCAGGTGATGCTGAAGGAATTAGATTAGGTAACGAAACAATAAAGGTGTATTTTTACTTGGGTAGTAAAATAACAAATGATGGTCACAGTACAGAGGATATAAAATGCAGAATGGCAATGGGTAGAAAAGCGTTCTTGAAAAAGAGAAATTTGTTAACATCGAATATTGATGTCAGCCTAAGGAAGTCCTTTCTGAATCCATTTCTGTGAAGTGTTGCCTTGTATGGGAGTGAAACATGGACGATAAACAGTGCGGACAGGAAGAGGATAGAGGCTTTTGGAATGTCGTGCTACAGAAGGATGCTGAAGATTATGTGGGTGGATGACGTAACTAATGAAGAGGAACTGAACAGACTTGGGAAGAAGAGCAATTTTTGGCATACCTTGAGTAAAAAAAGATGATTGGTAGGACACATTCTTAGAAATCAAGGAATAGTGAATTTAGCGTTGAAGGGACGTTTGTGGGGTAAGAACCGCAGAGGAAAACCAAAAGTTGGATACAGTAAGCAGATTCAGAGAGATGTAGGTTGCCGTTCTTATGTGGAGATGAAGAGGCTTGCTCGGGATATGATACTGTGGAGAGCTGCATCAAACCAGTCTCCGGACTGAAGACCACAACAACAATACATCACATTTGGATCAAGTTAGGTGATCGCAAGTAAATAGCTGATCGTGCGGTCTTAGATACAGCATGTGACGCAAAAGTGACGTCACGCTTGTTCCAAGTTGTGTGAGGAGAACGCTACCCTGTGGGTGACGAGTCGCTGGCAGACTACAGCACGACAGTCACCGGCACGGCTCGTCTCGTCTCTGCTCGGCGTCCCGCGCGTGCGCCGCCGCCTGGAGTCCATACATCAGCAGATTGCTCTTTTAATATCGCAGCCCCGCCATCAATCTTGCATGGCCCGCTTCTTCACCGGCACAGTAACGCTCATTCCGAGCCCCGCCGTACCCAGCAAGATAGAAGGCGTAATTTCTCCTTTCGCAGAACTCCTTGAGGATGCCGTACCTTCAGAGTATCCTGCATCATAACCGACGGACTACTGCAAACACCTTATACCACGAAGAAGCTCCTCTTCGAAGAACTGCATGCATCAGTGTTTTCTGTCCGTCGTCTTCAAAAATGTTCAAATGTTTGTAAAGCTTAAGGGAATTAACTGCGGGGTCATCGGTCCCTGATCTTAGAAACTACTTATGAACTACCTCATACTAAAAACAGAACAAACATGCATGCCGGAGGGGCATTCGAAACCCTGACGGGGAGCAGCCTCGCGCGTTGTAACATAGCGCCTCAAAGCACTCGGCCGCTCCGTCGCGGTTCCGTCATCTTGCTGCCTATGTTGAAGAAGTGAATGAAGCAAGATGTTCAAATGTTTGTAAACCTATAGGAAAAAACTTTTATGGTTGTCCCTAGACCTACGAATTACTTAAACTAAAGAAAGTACAACACAAACCCACGCCCCAAAGAGGACTCGAACTTACGACAGCGGACAACCGCACACTTCGCAGTGAGGCACCTTAAAGCACTCGGACACACCACCGCGGCAAAAAAGCAAGAACTTGCACTCCATAAATAAGGAAATGACCTACAGTTCAGGCCATTAGAATTGCTACACTACGAATATGACGTGCTACAGACACGAAATGTAACTGACAGGAAGAAGATGCTGTGATATGCAAATGATTAGCTTATCAGAGCATTCACACAAGGTAGGCGCCGGTGGCGACACCTACATGGTGCTGACATCAGAAATGTTTCCAGCCGTTTTGTAATACACAAACAGCAGTTGACCTGCGTTGCCTTGTGAAACGTTGTTGTGTAAGGGGAAGAAATGCCTACCATCACGTTTCCGACTTTGATAAAGGTAGTATTGAAGCCTATCGCAATTGCGGTTTATCGTATCGGGACATTGCTGCTCACTTTGGTCGCGATCCAGTGACTGTTAGCAGAATATGGAATTGGTGGGCTCATCAGGATAATACGTAACGCCGTGCTGGGTCTCAACGGCCTGATATCACTATAAGTCGGGACACCAGGCGTCTTATCCGCGTCGCTGGAACGTATCGTGCAGCCACGTCTTGATCCCTGAGTCAACAGATGGGGACGTTTGCACGACAACAACCATCTGCACGAACAGTACGACGACGTTCGCAGCAGCTCGGAGACCATAGCTGCGGTTACGCTTGACGCTGCATCACAGACAGGAGTGCCGGCGATGGTGGACGCAACGACGAACCTGGGTGCACGAATGGCAAAACGTCATTCAGGTTTTGTTTACAGCATCACGACGGTCGCATCCGTGTTTGGCGACATTGCGGTGAACGCACATTGCCGTACTGGCGTACCACCCGACGTTATGGTATGAGGTGCCATTGGTTACACGTCTCGATCACCTCTTGTTCGTATCGACGGCACTTTGAACAGTGGCCATTACATTTCAGGTGTGTTACGACCCGTAGCTCAACCCTTCATGCGATCCCTGTGAAACCCTACCTTTCACCAGGATAATGCACGTCCGC
The DNA here is from genome assembly GCA_026315105.1 of Locusta migratoria. Classification (NCBI taxonomy): domain Eukaryota; kingdom Metazoa; phylum Arthropoda; class Insecta; order Orthoptera; family Acrididae; genus Locusta; species Locusta migratoria. The sequence goes on from CM048750.1 coordinate 324,754,109, forward strand.
ATGTTGCAGGTCCTTCCTGGATACGGAAAATTTTCGACTGCACATTACTTTTCATTCAGCGGAACAGTGTTATTATTAGAGGTATTGTTAGAGAGATGTTCACATTCTCCAGATCTCTTACCAATTGAAAAGGTCTGGTAAATGGTTGCCAAGCAACTGGCTCGTCACAATACGCCAAGCTGCATGGGCATCTGTACCTGTACACGCCATCCAAGCTCTGTTTGACTGAATGAACATGAGTATCAAGGACGTTATTACGGCCAGAGGTGGTTTTTGTGCATACTGATTTCTCAGAATCTATGCACCCTAATTGCGTGAAAATGAAATCACATGTCAGCTCTAGTATAATACATTTTAAAAGTCGACCACTGTAAGTAAAAAGAGCTATGTTTTATCATTGTGAAGTACTGGTTACTCCCTGCTATAAAGCCTTGCTCCCTGGCCCAAACTGAGAACTGACTCGTTTCAAATTACTTCAATAAGAGGAAGTTAATACTACAGTGGTCAATATACATAGCAGCTCACCCATCATTACACAGAGACATTAATAAGCAAGCCACCAAAATTAATGTTATATTAGAAAGGTGGTTAAGAAAACAATTATGGCGCAATAACTTTTATTTGTTAACATTTATTTTAAGAAAACAAGATTATTGTCTGCATTGGTAGATGGAGCTAAGCTGAAGATGTTTAAATTAAACTTGTGTAATTAATGTAACCACAATTCAGAAGCTCAGACGGATCGTTAAAGAAAGTTGGTATTGAATGAAAACGTTTTGACAAATAGACACTGATATAAATTGTGCAGTCAATCGTTCCAAGAAATTTCCGAATATAAATATGTTGTTTAAGTTTCTGTACTCTTAAAAATTCAAAAATTTCTACAACTATTTATCTCAAAGTATGAAACAACGTTCCAGTCTAATACAGGAAACTTTTTAGATACCTATTTCTTCGTGTATTATGTATAATCTTATACAAAACCTCTGTCGTTAAATTTCGGTAAACAGCTCTTTAACATTATCGTAGGTGAACTATAAACTACAGTTACTTTATATCGCCTCCATGTATCGTATCTGATTAATCACCTAGAGTACACCTTATACACCTGCCTTTCGATGCGATTTAAAACTAATCATTAATTTCATTGCATTTCTCTACTCATACGAGTAGTACGCCTTAAAATCATAGTATTATTTCTTTGTTTCAGTAAGCAAATGTTATTTGAAATTAATAACATACTTTTTTTATTTTTTATAAAACTGTCTTTTGAATTCGCGACTGCTGAATCCTGTGTAGATGTTTAAAAGTAGTTCTTTAAGAGAAGGTTCGAAAGTTAATGTAATTTTAGAACATAGTGACTGCCGAATATTTAATGTATTTTACCTCTTGGATAAGAAACACCATCGTCGAACCAAGAAACTGGAACTAGGATTGGTTAGAAGGAAAAAAGGGTAAGGAAACACTGTAATAAAAAATTTGGAAAAGCTCTTGAAATAATAATTTCATATTCCGACACGATTTTAGCGAATTTGCTGACGGCGATCTATACGCCATGTTTTTGGCGATTTTTGCTAACAATATTTGTGAATTTTCATTATAATAATTATAATGCATTAAAATAAAATGTTCAAATGTTTGTATAGTTTATGAGACTTAACTACGGGGTCATCAGTCCCTAAACTTACAAACAACTTATGAACTACTTACGAACGAGGACGGCACAAATATCCATGCCCGAGGGGGGATTCGAACCCCCGATCGTAGTGGCCGTGCAGACCGTGACTGGAGCGCCTCAGTCTCTTCGGCCACCGCGGCCGGCGCATTAAAATAATTATAATTAATAATACATTACGCTTTCATAATCATCATATCAATACCTGAACACAAAAACTGAAGTCTATTTTTATTAATAAGACCAATGAAACTTATTCGAAAGGTGCTGATGCAACATAAAGATACAATACGTTAAGAGTGATACAAGAATGTACATCATATCATATCTATAGCCGTAATGTCACCTTTCCAATCACTGCGAATTAAAATTTTCAACTATAAAATTAAATGGTCATACAGAATCGAATAGTTACCAAATTTTGTTCTCCGTACCTTCATTTCCAGTGACACACGCATACTGAACAGCTGGAAAGCAAGCACTACTAAGTAGACGAAGTTGTCAGCATATGAATTAAACATAGTACTAACGACGTTTTTTAAATCAGTTGCTTTTCTTTAAATGTATGGCTATTTTTCATCGTTACCACGAAATTTAGTCGATCCGCTGGAGTTACTGTAGCCTAAATAATGATTTTCTGAGAAAACATCATTTTTTTCCATCCCTTCATTCCACCTGTCCACGGCAACGCAGAACAGGGAGTTCATTTGATTAATTTATTTTCGCGACCATTCTATGTTAACGAGATTCCTTTTAATTACCATATCAAACTGGCCCACGCCGTAACTGCACGGTTCAGCTAGTTTACATAAATTAATGTAATAGCAAAACTGTTATTTTTTCTCTCTTTTGTTTAAAAAGTAAGTTTTGTTTTCATGCTCTACAGCAATATTTTCCTTGCGTGTAAAGCTAACCATGTTTTCCTCGAAAGCACTTGGAACGATTTTTTCCTCCTTTTTTCGAGAACGCGAGACTAGACGAGATTGTAATAGAATTTCTACAGAGATGAGAGTGGCAATAACGTTGCATTTTCCGGAAACTGCCACCTTATATGCAATTTAGAACCTTTTATTTCATGATATTGTATGTACTTCAAACTACGAACTACGTCAAAAGGGGTTGTATTACTTTTGGCCCACTTTAGGTTACGGTAGTAACACTAAAAATGGGCCTTTGCGATCGTCTTTTGACAGCTCGAAATTTAAATGAAAATAACGGCTTAGCTATTCATCTGACACGAAAATTGAATAACCGAATTTGTAGAGGAGAAAATTCTCTACAACTTTGCTCTATTATGGTTTTTCATATCTCGTAGCGTTTTAAAGATATTTACAAAAATAACGGCGGTTTTGGGATGTATGTTCTGTCCGTCCGTCTGTCTGTCTGTCCGTAACGTGTTCCCTGTTTTTAAGACGAACCGTTCAACCGATCAGCACCAAATTTTACAGACATGACTGTAGGCCGCCAGAGACCAGAGCCTCCCTTTTTCAATTTTTCGGACAAAAATACGGTAGGAAAAAAAAAGCCGTTTGTAATATAATTGTAATTGCAAACGAACTGTTCATCTGACACGAAAATTGAATAACCTAATTGGCAGAGGAGAAAATTCTCTACAACGTACCTCCCTTATGGTTTTTTCATATCTCGTATCGTTTGAGAGATATTTGAAAAAATAACGGAGATTTGACACCCTCCATTGAATTAACGAAAACCAGCCGTTCGAAGATATCACGGGACATTCCGGATTTTCTTATTGTAACTTACACGTTGTCATTTCAAATCAACGGCACACTGAGGAATTAACAAAAACACATCGTTCTTCGTACGATAAATGACAATCTAATGTTTACAAATACCATATTAACATCAGTTAACAAAGGCCATCAATTTTTTTTTTTTTTTTGCTTATTGTGATGCAGTTATTTGGTGCTGAAAATATATTTTAAGAAATGACATCAATAGAAAGGCATTATCAAATGTATTAAAACATACATACGGCAATAACGATAGATATTAACAGAAAGCTGCCGGAAATTCTCTGAAACCGAAAAAAATCCGTCATTTAATATACATCACGTTTACCCGCAAACGGAAAAACTCTACGTTCATTAAACCTCCATAATTATGTACTTAATTTACTACCTCACTGTAGTAACTTTTACTGTCGAAACATTTCAGGAACTGGTACAAGAAAACGATATGATGAATGTGGTTGTTTGTGAACAGTCGGATTACGCGTACCTATTGTTAATCGAACAATCGAATTATAAGCAACTGGGGGATGATTTTAGTTTCACAAATAGGCAACGTAATTTGCCAATAAAGAAGTCTTATTCCATACCATGTCTCTTGAGTGAACAAATGCGTCACGGGTATCCTGAAAGATACACCGAAAAAGCTCTGTATGGACGACATGTACTTGGCATCGTAATTACATTGAGTCGAAAATTAGAATAACAAATGTAAATATTGCAAGGAATCGATGTATGTATGAATCGATGTGAATCGATGTATGAATCGATGTGAAAACAATATAAAGAATACCACACAGAATATCTACAACATCCGTAAGGGTAGACAACAATATTTCTTTGTTTCTACAATTAAACGGATTTGCACACGCAGTCCAATTACTGGTTATTTTGTTCAGTATGGGGAGTGGCCAGAAGTGTACCCATACAGGCCTGACAACGACGTGGTGAGCTAAAGATTGCCACAAGTGTACCCATACAGGCCTGACAACGACGTGGTGAGCTAAACATTGTGTCATCAGCCTTATGTTGAGGCGATGACGCCCATTCTTACTGCATATCTCGCAGCGGGAGGACTCCAGCTTCGACTAGGAGGCTTGTCACAGGGCTTGTGCGTAAAACCCCTGTCGCCAAACGAACACCACAGTGTAAAATTGGGTCTACTGCCTGCAGCGCTACGGCGCAGCCGAATCGTAGACTATGCAGCCATAGTCTAGGCGCGACTGAATGAGGGCCTTGTAAAGTTGTAAGAGCGTTGGGCGTGAGGCTCCCCAAACCGTGTGGCTAAGACAGCGCAGGATGTTGAGGTGGCGCCAGCACTTTTGTTTTAACTGGCGTAGGTGCGGCACCCAGGTTAGACGGTCATCAAACACCATACCTAAGAATCTGTGTGTCTCTTCGACACGCAGCAGGTCATCAGCGAGATACAGTTCGGGTTCCGGGTGTACTGCCCGACGTCGACAGAAATGCATCACACGGGTTTTGGATGCAGAAAATTGAAAACCGTGGGCAAACGCCCACGACTGTGCCTTCCGAATTGCGATCTGCAACCGCCGTTCAGCTACGCCGATGCTGGAGGAGCTGTAATACATGCAGAAGTCATCGGCATACAAGGAAGTAGAAACCGATGACCACGCAGCCGCAGCAAGACCGTTTATGGCGATTAAGAACAAAGGAACACTAAGAACGGAACCTTGTGGGACTCCGTTCTCTTGACAATGAGGTGAGCTGAAACAAGAACCACCACGAACACGAAAAGAACGCAACGCCAGGAAGTTCTTAATGAATGTAGGAAGTGGACCCCGTAAGCCCCAATCGTACAGCGTAGACAGAATATGATAGCGCTAGGTGGTGTCGTACGCTTTCCGCAGGTCAAAAAAGACGGCAATCAGGTGTTCACGGCGAGAGAATGCTGTACAAATGGCCGACTCCAGCGACAAGAGGTTGTCGATAGCGGAGCGGCCTTGACGGAACCCACCCTGTTGAGGCGCCAACAGTCCTCGGTCCTCGAGGATCCACATGAGCCTCCGACTCACCAACCGTTCGAGAAGCTTGCATTGAACGTTGGTGAGGCTGATTAAGGAGGGGAAACAGAAAGAAGTCTGTCGGTGCCAAATCTGGAGAATACGGAGGGTGTGGAAGCACGGTGACCTTACGTCTAGCGTGAAAGTTCAGCACGCAGATCACAGTGTGTGGGGCATTTTTGTGCAGGAATTTCCACAGTCCACTCCAGTACAGATCTGACCGAACCCGCCGAATGCAGCAGCAGCAGCCCATGATCCACAATCATTCATCGCACTCTTTCGATATTGTCTGGTACTGTGATGTGGACGGTCGACCCCAAAGTGGCGCATTCTCGACTCCTTCCTTTCCTTCTCGAAACCGTTTAAATCACTCAGACTCACATATTTTACTCATTGCTTCAAGATCATACACTTGAACTAACATACCGTGGGTCTCCATCGCCGTTTTTCCAATTTTGAAGCAAAACTTGCGCGGTATGGTGCAATGACACGAGTTGTCCCACTGTCCCTGTTAGCCGCGGCGGACTGGCCGAGCGCATTGAGGCGCTACGCTGCGATGCGCGAGGCCGTTCCCCCTAGGGGGTTCGAATTCCCGCATGGGCATGGATGTTTGTGCCGTCTTTAGAATAAGGTAGTTTATAAGTAGTTTGTAAGTTTAGGGGCTGACGACCACACAGTTAAGTCCCATAAGCTTAACAAACATTTGACATTTTGACCATATTAGCTGACCCGCAGCTTCTCTTCAGTGCTTTGCCACCACCGCCTAGAAGACTAGGCCTCACAACTGTCCGAGCCTACGTCACACCAAGAGACCGGGAAAGCTAGCTGACTGGCCGGCTGCTGCGAGTCAGTGGGCGTGCCCGAGCGGCCAGCCAGTCAGCTGGCAGACAGGGCCTCTCGGTGTGACGTGGAAACAGCCAGCTGTGAGGTCTTGTCTTCTAGGCGGTGTTGGCTTTGCACAATAGGGGGCGGTTGTTGACATGTCCCTCAGAGTGTATGGAGGGATACCTCATCCTCCTCAGCGCGGTTTGTAAATTATCAAACAGTCAAGGAACATTTCAGTCGCACCTTGTGTAAAAATGTTTATGTTATAGAGCTTCAGCACGCTTCGTGGGTGTATGTAGTGAACATTACCTTACATTTTAGCATGGTGTCCTGTGAAATAATTATCAACAAAGTTAACAGCACCCTTAAAATGTGCGTTATTAAACACAAAATATTTAAAATACACGAATTACATAAAACTATGAAAAACATAAAATGAGTTCATCTGGAAAGCATATCAACCATCTGAAAGTGGATTTGGAAGAAAATCTGAAATCGGTCATGCTTAAATCAATAAACATTTTTGTTTAAGAAAGCATACTGAAGACAAACAGCGATGATTATACGATAGTTGATATTGAAAACATCTCAGATAGCAAAATTGTTCCTTTTATTTCATTACCGGTTTCAGTCTATTGAAGACGATCTTCAGATGGATTCCACCTTGATGGTAGGTGGTGGCAGTAGACACAGCAGGCCGCGCAAACGTTTGGGTTTGCTGTGTGCCACAACCTGCCATCATTATGGTATCCATCTGAAGGTGGTCAACAATAGACTGAAAGTGGGAATGAAAGAACAATAATTTTTCCATCCGGACTGTTTTTAATTTTAATTTAATCATTTTATAACGTACTTGTGCGTGGTAGCTGTTTTTAATTATAAACCTTACGTCTTATGTTTAATTAGCAAATCAGAGAGTATGGAAAACGTAGAATGAAATTTTCAATCTGCAAGGGTTCAAATGTTCAAATGTTTGTAGAGCTTATGGGACTTAACTACAGGTTCATCAGTCCCTAAACTTACAAACTACTTGTGAACTAGTTAATACTAAAGACGGAACAAATATCCTTTTCAGAGGGGGGATTCGAACCCCCGAGCGTAGTGGCCGTGCAGACAGTGCCTGGCGTGCCGCAGAGCGCTCGGCCACCGCGGCCGGCACTCTGCAAGGATGTGTGCGCTGATATAAAACATCCTGGCAAGAAAGAAATTGTGTGCCAGAACTGGGATTCAAATCTGGGACTTTTGCCCTTCGCAGGCAAGCGCTCTACCTCTGAGATATCACGACACGACTCACGGTTCGTCCTTCTGTGAAATCTGGAAAGTAGGAGGAGAGGTACCGGTAGAAGTGAAGTTGCGAGTACGAGCCGTGAAGTGTGCCGAGATAGCTCAGACGGTATTCGCTGCAACAGTGGTTCACCTGCTTTGGACATCTCCGTGATTGGCGATAGGTGAGGGAAAAACTTGGTTTCTTATCACGGAGTTCTGTATCCAGGTACGAATGCGATATAGTCCCAAGGCTGGATGAGGAATTCTATCCAAACACCAAGAAAAATGCCGTGACGTGGATACCAGTCAACAATGTTCACTACACGAATACAAGGCGTGAAGAAGACAACTTCCTCATTGTCATGGCATACATGCAGAAAGAATTTTGGAGATTAAAGCAATCAGCAAACATTCAAAAATCTCTTTGGATATATAGTGAACACCGTCTTTGTAAAGCAAGGCATAAGCCCTGCGGCAGTAGCCGAGCGGTCTGGAGCGCCACGGTGCAGATCACATGGCCTCCCGCGTCGGAGGTTCGAATCCTCCCTCGGACATGGATGTTTGTACTGTCTTCAGTATAAGTTCATCAGTAGTTTTTAAGTTTAGGGACTGATGACCCCGCAGATAAGTCCCATAATATTTACAAAGATTTGAACATTTTGCAAGGTATAGGCTGAGCAAGGATGGTGAAAGGTTAACGCAAAATGTTCTGTATTGCCGTATAAGAACCCCGAAACAATACTCATTTTGAACCTGAAGAAGTCCCACAGCATATAGCTCTTTACATTGACAGATTGACAGAAAAGAATTTAGTATTACTTCAGTTCTACAAGAATATATCGATTCTTTTTGTGGTCTAAAGGAGAAGAATTTTTTTCCTTTTTTTCTTTTCTTTATAACCCAATATCTTAATTCAACACCACAAGGTCCGAGGAAAGTTATGTTAATGGTGCATATTATTTAAAGCAGAGAAAATTCTCAGTTTTCAAAAGCTCCAACGTACTGTTAAGCAACATGAACTTTAAAAGAACCATTCTCAAAAATGTATATATTTACTCCATTACTGTGAGGTACAGCTGCAGAAGCTCGCCGTTGAAGGCACATCTGGAGCGCGCAAGGTCGGGCTGAAGTAATGGCAAGGTGGCACCCGCCAAATATAAAGATCTCAGGTTTCTAAACCCGCTTCCGCCACACAATTTTAATCTGCTAGGAAGTTTTATCTTAGGGAAAGCTTGCTTCCCTAGGCTCTCTTATTGTATGTAATCAGTTGGATAACGTCACAGGCTGAGCCATCATATGTAGTGTGATTCACATCCAACCATTCCTTGAGACTGCATGACTTTTTTCTTTAGGCACTATACCTATACTCGAGTTTATACAGGGTGTTACAAAAAGGTACGGCCAAACTTTCAAGAAACATTCCTCACACACAAAGAAATAAAATATGTTATGTAGACATATTGTTGTTGTTGTTGTTGGCTTTTTAAGGGGGACAAAACTACAATGGTCATCAGTCCCCCATTCCATCTCTAGGCGTCAAAAGTAAATCTAAACACGTAAAAAATAATACCCCCAGAGTTTAAAATTGCGAAGTGGGAAAGGAGTCCCACGGAGTCCATAAAACATCATCAAGAATAACAAGACAAAACGAAAAGACGGTCACACAAAGACAACTTACAAGAAAGAAACCGATGGCCGTGGTTGACCGACCATAAGAATAAAAAAGGAAAAGTCAACCACTTGGTAACACACAGAAATCTCCAGTTACAGCGAATGATAAAAACCCCCTGCTCGTATAAAACGTAAAACGGTATCTGCCATTGCAGCATCGTCACATAAAACATCTGATAAAACGGCAGGGAGGTTAAAATTCCGCCGCAAAGCAGCTAAAACGGGGCAGTCCAACAATATGTGGACGATAGTCAGACGGGAGCCACACCGACATTGGGCTGGGTCCTCACCCCTCACGTATGCCCAGTGCAGAGGCGACACAAGACCACTGAGTCCCGTCGTGAACCGCGCATGGAGGAGCGCCATGCAAGCGTCGTTTCCTTGAACACGCCGAGCTTGTTGGGCATACACAGGCTACGCCACTCAATATACCAAAGCTGACGTACTCGCTGGCGCAACAACGAACGGACATCAGAAGCCGGGAGGCCGATCTCTAGACAGGACATACCGACACCTTGCTCGGCAACCCTGTCAACACGTTCATTACCCGGAATACCAACATGACCCGGAGACCAGATGAACACCATCGATCGCCTTGACTGTGTAACGGCATAAAGTGTGTCCTGAATGGCCAACACCAGGGTAGACCGCAGGTAACACTGCTACAGAGCTCGGAGGCTGCTCAGGGAGTCGCTGCAAACAACAAAAGACTCGCCTGAGCAAGACCGGATATGCATGAGAGCTCTGTGAATGGCCACCAGCTCTGCAGTGTAAACACTGCAGCCATTCGTCAGAGAGTGCTGTTCCACATGGTCACCATGAGTATACGCAAATCCCACACAGCCATCAACCATGGAACCATCGGTGTAGATCAGGTCATATCCACGGAATTCCGCTACGATAGCCGAGAACTGACGGCGGAGCGCCTCCAGTGGAACTGAGTCTTTGGGCCCATGGGCCAAGTCCAGCCAAGTAGACGGCCTTGGCAAACACCACGGAGGTGTACGTGCACGGACCCGATAGGAAGATGGAAGGACAGAAGACTCAAGCTCCTGCAGGAGGGACTGAACCCGATAGGCAATTGTATGATCTGATCTGGGGCGTCGCTGATGGGGACGGACTAGCACATCAGGAAAGAGGAGACGATGTTTTGGGTGGCCTGGGGAGCAATACACATGGGCTGCGTAAGCCGCAAGTAGGTGTTGGCGGCGGATCCCCAAGGGTGGAACCCCAGTCTCCACTAGTAAGCTGTTCACTGGGCTGGTGCTGAAGGCACCCGTCCCGATGCGAACCCCACAGTTGTGAATGGGGTCCAGGAGATGCAGTGCCGAAGGTGCCGCAGACCCATAGGCAATGCACCCAAAATCGAGATGGGACTGCACCAGCACCGTGTAAAGCCGCAAAAGTGTCGAGCGATCAGCACCCCAGGTCGTATGACCCAGGTAGCGGAGAAGGTTGAGATGGCGCCAGCACTTCCGTTTCAGCTGACGAATGTGGGGGAGCCATGTCAGCCAGGCGTCAAAGACCAGTCCTAAAAATCGATGAGTTTCTACTACAGTAAGCAGTTCGTCATAAGATAAAGTTCAAGGTGCGGGTGGACAGTCCGACGCCGACAGAAGTGCATCACTCTGGTCTTGGCGGCGGAAAACTGTAAGCCGTGGGTAAGCGCCCAGTTCTACGCCTTCCGAATAGCACCTTGCAATCTGAGCTCGGCAACATGGGTGCTGCAGGAACTAAACGAGAGACAAAAGTCGTCAGCATAAAGTGAAGGGGACACCGACGATCCAACCGTTGTCACTAAACCGTTGATGGCAATTAAAAATAATGGACCGCTTAAAACAGAACCCTGAGGAACCCCGTTTTCCTAGATATGAAAGGAGCTCAGGGAAGCACCAATTTGAACATGAAAAAAAAAATTCTGGATAAAAATCGGCAGGGAGCCCCGGAGGCCCCAGTCATATAAAGTGTTGAGGATGTGTCGTCGCCAGGTGGTATCGTAAGCTTTGTACATATCAAAGAAGACGGCAACAAGATGATGTGCGGATTGCAGACTCGAGGTACACCAGATTGTCGGTGGTAGATCGACAATGGCGAAAATCGCCCTGGCATGGAGCCAATAATCCCCGAGTCTCCAGTATCCAACACAACCGACGACTGACCATCCGCTCCAACAGTTTGCATAGAACGTTAGTCAGATTAATGGGCCGATAGCTATCCAAGGAAAGAGGATGTTAATCTGATTTAAGAACAGGAATGATGATACTCTCCCGCCACTGTGACAGGAAAACACCATCACACCAAATGCGGTTATAAACTGTGAGAAGATTACGCCGGCTGTCTGCTGAAAGGTGCTTCAGCATTTGGCTATGGATGCTATCAGGCCCAGGCGCCATGACAGGACATAAGAGCACTGAGGAGCTCCCACTCATTGAAAGGAGTGTTGTAGGATTCAGAGCGGCGGGTACTAAAGGAGAGAGACTGGCGTTCTACCCTCTCCTTTACTATACGGAAGGCTGGTGGATAATTTGCAGAGGCAAAAGCGCGGGCATAATGCTCGGCAAACATCTCTGCAAGTGTGGCCAGGTCCGTACAGAGAAATCCATTTGTGGCAATCCATTTCCGGGTATTCCTGCTGGAGATTGTATTCCCTGAAACCGCCTGATCTTACTCCAGACCTGCGAGGCTGAGGTACCTGTCCCAATGGTGGAAACGTACCTCTCCCAGCACTCCTGTTTCCGTCTTCTTATTAGCTGGCGAGCACGAGCGCGAAGCCGTTTAAAATTAATGAGGTGCTCTTGAGAGGGGTGCCGTTTGTATCGCTGTAAGGCCCGCCTGCGGTCTTTAATGGCCTCAGCGATCTCCGGCGACCACCACGGCACTGTCTTATGCCGTGGGCACCCTGATGTACGTGGAATGGTAGTGTTCGCAGCAGATATAATGGAATGTGTAGCGCTCTCGACCACCACATCGATTTCCTCGAGGTTGGGAGGGCCAACGATGGCAGCAGAAGCATAGTCTTCCCAGTTAGTCCTGTGCAGAACCCACCTGGGTGGGCGTGCTGGGTACTCGTGTTGTGGGAGTGACAAAAAGACAGGGAAATGGTCACTGCCACACAAGTCGTCATGGGTTCTCCAGTGAACAGATGGTGGAAGGCTGCGGCTGCAGATCGAAATATCAATGGCCGAAAATGTGCCATGTGCCACACTAAAATGTGTGGGGGCACCTGTATTCAAGAGGCAGAGGTCGAGTTGAGTTAGGAAATCCTCGACGACCCTGCCATGACCAGAGATAGTAGAACCACCACACAAGGGACTGTGGGCATTGAAGTCGCCCAAGAGTAAGAAAGGTGGGGATAGTTGAGCAACGAGTGCAGCCAAGACGTTCACAGATACGTCACCATCTGGCGGCAAGTAGATACTGCAGACGGTAAACTCCTGTGTGATCCTCACCCTGACAGCCACTGCTTCTAATGGTGTTTCAAGGGGCACGGGTTCACTATACACAGAGGTGAGGACATACACACACACTCCACCTGAGACCCTGTTATAGATGCTACGGTTGCAGTAAAATCCCCTGTAGCCACGAAGGGCAGGGGTCCGCATTGCTGGAAACCAAGTTTACTGAAGAAAGCAGGTGTCGTGCTCAGAAGCTGCCGTAGCTCAGCCAGGTGGGGGAATAAACCGCTGCAGTTCCACTGGAGAATGACATTGTTCGAGTGCTGGGAAGACATGAATCCGAGTCTGTGGGTTACAACTCAGCATCACTTGCACCCACCAGTGTAGGCGTGTTTACTGGATTGTCCGTTTTCTCAAAGGCATCCCCGAGAGCGAGGTCCTCAGGTGACGCAAGAATCTCCACCTCATCCTCAGAAACAGAGGTGGAGGCGGAGGGGAGTGGTGGCACTGAAGCCTTCGTGGTTTCTCTTGTTGTGCCTTTCTTTGGTTTATGTTTACCCCTCCGTTCCCTCGGGGGCTCGCCGGTGGGAGGTGCTCCTCGGACTCAGCCACAGGGACTGAGGAGGAGCGCGAAGCCTTAAGACCAGCAGTCTGCGAGCGCGCCTGCTGCTGGTTAGTGTCGATATCGACACGGGCGGAAGGGAGCGTCCCAAGGGACCCCTTCCGCGTGAGGGAAGCCGGAGAAGGTTGTTCTTTCTCCGGCGGAGAGGTGGTTGCTGACCCCGAGGCTTTCGCCTTTGGAGCTGTGGAAGGATGGCCCCCAACCTCCGTGGGGGCAGGCTTAGGTTGGTGGCCCTGGGGGCCCACAGGAACAGAGGAAGTAGAAAATACTGTCGCCGCCAAGGAGAGTGGCGACGACGTCACTGCTGCGAACGTGTTTTTCATTGTTACCGGGTGCAGATGATCGAACTTTTTCCTTGCCTCATTATAGGATATACGGTCCAGGGTTTTCTACTCCGTAATTTTCCGCTCACGGTGAAGTGCGGGGCATTGCGACGAGCAGGGAGGATGGTTGTTGTTGTTGTTTGGATATTTTAGGGGGACAAAACTACGGAGGTCATCAGTCCCCCATTCCATCGTTAGACGTCACATCAAAAGCGTGGACGCTTAAAGGAGCCTGAGTGGAGAACATCAAGGGGGAGATAGATCCCCTGAGTCAGTGAAAGAGACAAGTAAAACAATGACGATCACACAGTATAACCGACTAACAGCTAAAAATAAAATCTAAAAACCGACGGCTGTGGCTGACGGACCGTGAAACTAAAAATAGGAAAAGTCAGCCACACGGAAACAAAGGGAAACCTCCAATTGGAGGTCATGACAGGGCGGACACAGACGCTGAACGAAAGCTTTAAATGGAGCGGTAAAAACCACTGTCCCGAATAAAACTTAAAAATGTATCAGCCATCTTGGCATCGTCACTTAAAACTTGGGATAAAAGCACAGGAAAATTAAAACTCCGCCGCAGAGGTGCTAAAACAGGGCATTCAACTAAGATGTGCGCCACCGTCAGGCGGGCGCCACAGCGACACACAGGCGGTTCCTCGCCACGAAGGAGATAGTGGTGTGTCAGACATGTATGGCCAATGCGAAGCCGGCACAAGTCTACGGAGTCCCGGCGGCAGGCCCGCATTGAAGAACGCCACACAGCCATCGTCTCCTTTATAGCCCCAAGTTTGTTGACTGTTGCCATACTATGCCACTCGGTGGCCCAGAGCTCGTACACTCTTTGTCGCAGCACTGTCCGCAGATCAGCAGCCGGGAGCCCCGTCTCTAAAACAGGCGCCTCATCAGCCTGCTTGGCCAGCATATCAACATGTTCATTGCCCGGAATACCGACATGGCCCGGGCACCAGAGGAACACCACTGATCAACCGGACCTGTCAAGGGCAGAGAGGGCCTCCTGAATTCCCAACACCACAGGAGACCGTGGATAACACTGGTCAAGGGCTCTAAGGATGCTCAGGGAGTCACTGCAGATAAGAAAGGACTCACCTGAGCAGGACTTGGCGTGCTCGAGAGCGCGGGAAATAGCCACCAGCTCTGCAGTATAGACACCGCAGCCAGCCGGCAGAGAGCGTTGTTCCACATGGGTGTCATGAGCGAATGCAAAACCGACCCGGCTCTCAATTTTCGAACCATCCGTGTAAATTAGCTCGTGTCCAGGAAATCTAGCTACGAGTGCTAAAAACTGGCGACAGAGAGCTGCAGGTAGAACTGTGTCTTTGGGTCCACAGGCCAAGTCCAGGCAAATAGACGGCTTAGGCAGGCGACACGGAGGCGTGCGTGTGTGGACCCGATATGGAGGTGGTAGGGGGTACGACTCAAGTTCCTGCAGCAGTGACTGGACCCTGAAGGCGATCGTATGACCCGACCTGGATCGTCGCCGTTGGTCATGGGCGACCACACGGGAGAAAAGGACACGGTGGTTCGGGTGGCTTGATGAGCTGTGCACGAGCGCTGCATAGGCTGCAGGCAATTGTCGGCGACGGATCGACAAAGGCGGTACCCCGACCTCAGCAAGCAAGCTGGCCACAGGGCTGGTACGAAAGGCACAAATGAGCGGATCATACCTCAGCATCACTTGCACACCGATGAAGGTTTATCAGCTTCAGTGACCGGTTTGTCAAGGGCGTCCCCGAGGGCGTCCTTGGGTGATGCAAGAATCTCCACCTCATCCTCAGAAGTAGAGGCGGAGGCAGAGGGGAGTGGTGGCACTGAAGCCACCGTGGATTCTTGTGAGGTGCCTTTCTTTGGCCTTTGTTTTCCCCTTCATTCCCTTGGGGGCTTCGCCGATGGGAGGTGCTCCTCGGACTCAGCCACAGGGACTGAGGAGGAGCGTGAAGCCCTATGACCAGCAGTCTGCAAGCGCGCCTGCTGCTGGTTAGTGTCGCTATCGACACTGGCGGAAGGGAGCGTCCCAAGGGACCCCTTCCGTGTGAAGGAAGCCGGAGAAGGTAGTTCTTTCTCCGGCGGTGAGGTGGTAGCTGATCCCGAGGCTTTCGCCTTGGGAGCTTTGGAAGGATGCCCCCCAACCTCCGTGGGCGCAGGCTTAGTTTGGCGGCCCTGAGGCCCACAGGAACAGAGGAAGTAGAAAATACTGTCGCCGCCAAGGAGAGTGGCGACGACGTCACTGCTGCGAACGTGTTTTTCATTGTTACCGGGTGCAGACGATCGAACTTTTTCCTTGCCTCATTATAGGATATACGGTCCAGAATTTTTTACTCTGTAATTATCCGCTCCCGTAGAAGTGCGCGACATTGCGACGAGCAAGGAGGATGGTTCTGACCACAGTTGACGCAGATGGGAGGCGGTGTACATGGGGCGTCCGGATGTGCTGGACGCCTGCAGTCCCTACATGTAGCACTGGACATGCAATGGGAAGACGTGGCCAACTTCCAGCATTGGAAGCACCGCACAGGGGGAGGAATATAAGGCCGCACATCAACACGGTAATCCATCACCTCGACCTTCTTGGGCAATGTATCACCCTCAAAGGCCAAGATGAAGGCACCAGTTGCGACCCTATTATCCTTTGGGCCCCTATGGATGCGCCGGATAAAGTGAACGCCCCGTCGTTCAAGGTTTGCCCGTTGCTCGTCGTCTGTCTGGAGCAAGAAATCCCGGTGGAAAATTACTCCCTGAACCATATTCAGCGACTTGTGGGGAGTGATGGTCACCACAACGTCACCCAGCTTGTCACAAGCGAGTAGCGCCCGTGACTGGGCCGGGGATGCTGTGTGGAAGAGAACAGAACCGTTGCGCATTTTAGAAATGGAGTCCACTTCCCCAAACCTGTCCTCCAGATGGTCCACAAAGAACTGAGGCTTGGTCACTGTAAATGAGTCCCCATCAGTCCAGCTGCACACGAGATATCGAGGAGCATAATCTTCACCCTGTTTTGTGGACCGACGTCCCTCCCAAGGTGCGGTCAGGGAGGGGAACGTTTGGGGGTCGTACGTGGAAGCATGAAACTTTCCCTTCTTAGAGACGGCGGTTGTACGTCCGCCAACGTCAGCCTATTTTTGTCTCTTCATTGCGGGTGATCCGCCCCGATGCCACCCACTCCGATCAGGGGCTCTCCTCATGGGCACCACCCAGCCACAGCAACGTCACCTGGCGGGATGACCATTGCCGGGAGTCCTGATGCCCCACAGAGACAAGCATCGACTCCTTGGCTTGCATGAGGAGTATGCAGCTCTGGCACCGGTAGAGCGATCCCTGTGTTGTCAGGGGGCTACAGCCAAGAGGGTACCACAACGGACTGGCTACCGTGTTGGCTTTCTGGCGCTACGTGAACCATCATAAATTAGAGTGCTGAGATATCAGTGCACAATGGACGCGACTAGCACGGAAAAAAGAAATGACATGCCCAGTGGCAGAATAGAATCCGCAGTCGCAAGTCCATTCCATGATGGGTGCTTAAGATGGCATGGCACGAGAATTACATGTTGCACCATGTAAGATGTCCTTCCCCAAATGGTTCGCTCTTCTGAAAAATTTTGAAAAATGGAGGGTCAAACCCACATAGGGGACCACAGATGGAAAGCCGAAAAGTATGAAGACTCCTTTAGTCGCCTCTTACGACAGGCAGGAATACCGCGGGCCTATTCTTACCCCCGAACCCGCAGGGGGCTGTGGACATATGTCCGGAAACGCTTAATTTCCAAGTTAGATCTCATTTCATTATTTCTCTTTAAATGTAAATTGAAATAATTCGTACAGACAATTGTCAAAATAACCAATTGTTTCGTTAGTATGTACTGTATTTCCTCAATTCACCGCCAGATTTTCTGTGTACGTTTGGGCAGGAATTTTTGGTGATGTCTTGATTGGGTTTCATGTCCTTCCACCTACGTTCACTGGAGCACGTTATCATGATTTCATACGGAATTATCTACCTGTGCTGCTAGAACATGTGCCTTTACAAGTACGACACAACATGTGGTTCATGCAGGATGGAGCTCCTGTACATTTTAGTCGCCGTGTTCCTACGCTTCTCAACAACAGATTCGGTGACCGATGGATTGGTAGAGGCGCACCAATTCCATGGCCTCCACGCTCTCCTGACCGCAACCCTCTTGACTTTAATTTATGTGGGCATTTGAAAGCTCTTACCTATGCAACCCCGGTACAAAATGTAGATACTCTTCATGCTCGTATTTTGGACGGCTGTGATAGAATACACCATTCTCCAGGGCTGCTTCAGCGCATCAGGGGTTCCATGCGACGGAGGGTGGATTTGGTGTATCGTTGCCGCCGGTTATCCTATGTGTCGGTGGCCGAGTAGAGAGAGAGCGACACAGGAATTAGGATGCACGCGAGTGCGGTTTTCAAATGTTTGTATAGCTTATGGGACTTAACTACGGGGTCATCAGTCCCTAAACTTACAAACTACTTAAAAACTACCTTATACTAAATACGGGACAAATATCAATGCCCGAAGGGGGATTCGAACCCCCGACCGTAGTGGCCGTGCAGACCGTGACTGAGGCGCCTCAGTCCCCTCGGCCACCGCGGCCGACCGCGTGTGCGGGTACAGAGTCTGAGGTGACCAGCCAATGGGACAGCAGAAACTAGAAACACTAAGGTAGATTATAAGAAGTTGTATATTTCGTAGAAATAATACATTACTTAACTTGGAGGGCAGCAGACTTGTGGAAAGCTGGTACATAGTATAACTAGGTAGAAACCTGCCTACTGATGAGTCCTAGTGCCTGTCCTAATCCCAAGTGAGCGATGCAG
This sequence comes from Locusta migratoria, assembly GCA_026315105.1. Classification (NCBI taxonomy): domain Eukaryota; kingdom Metazoa; phylum Arthropoda; class Insecta; order Orthoptera; family Acrididae; genus Locusta; species Locusta migratoria. The sequence continues at coordinate 324,772,521 of CM048750.1, forward strand.
TTCAGTGGTGGCCACGAGCGGAGTTGCAGCAGAGGGCGCTCGTGGCTGGCCGCGCCGTGCTTGCATGGCGGCGCGCGGCGAAAGTACGTGGCGCGCACTTCAGACTTGTGCGACACCACAGTGGATGCATGTATCCTCGGTAACGGATGACATTTTGAACATTTCCTGTAACAAAGTGTTTGAAGTCACGCTGGTACGTTCTGTTGTGTGTGTTTCCATTCCATGATTAATGTGATTTAAAGAGAAGTAGTAAAATGAGCTCTAACATGGAAATTAAGCGTTTCCGGACACATGTACACGTAACATATTTCCTTTCTTTGTGTGTGAGGAATGTTTCCTGAAAGTTTGGCCGTACCTTTTTGTAACACCCTATATGTAGGAATAACGAATTTATTGCTGACCTGATCGTAAAAGCGCCTGTAGAACGTGTGGGTCTTTGGTGGTCCATTGCTTAATTTCTATTCGTGGCAGGGTCTTATAACAAGTCATCTACATCTACATGGGATACTCTGCAAATCACATTTAAGTGCCTGGTAGAGGGTTCATCGAACCACAATTATACTATTTATCTCCCATTCCATTCTCGAATAGCGCGCGGGAAGAAAGAACACCTGAATCTCTCTGTTCGAGCTCTGATTTCTCGTATCTTATTCTGATGATCATTTCTACCTATGTAAGTGGGAGTATATATTTTCGCATCCGGAGGAGAATGTTGGCGATTGGAGTTTTGCAAGTAGCCCACGCCACAGCGATAAGCGCCGTTGTTGTAATGATTCCCATCCGAGATCCTGTATCATTTCCGGAACGCTGTCTCCCCCGTATCGTGACAATACGAAACGAGCTGCCCTTCTTTGTACTCTTTAGACGTCCTACGTCAAACCCAGCTGATAAGGATCCCACACTGGGCTGCAATACTCCAAAAATGGACGGACAAGCGCAGTGTATGCAGTTTCTTTTGTAGTTCTGTTGCATGTTTTAAGGGTTCTGCCAATAAAACGCAGTCTCTGGTTCGCCTTTCCGACGATATTATCTACGTGTTCTTTCCAATTTAAGTCTGAAGTAATAGTAATTCCTGGGTATTTTGTGGAGTTTACGGTCTTCACATTTGATTGATTTATCTTGTAAACAAAGTTTAATGGATTTCTTTTCGTACTCATGTGGAGTCCGGCGCGAAACTAGGAACTACTTTGTCGGAATAAAACCGTTCTGCAAGTACGTTCGGACTGCGGTAAGCCGGCAGGTGCGCTATGAGTAGCGCAGGTTCCCGCGGCACACACTGCACGGCACATCCATACGGCAGGCGGCACGCACGCGGCTCATGCATAGGCAATGGCGCGACGCGGCCCACCAGCACAGCGCAGCAGCCCAGCCCACGCGCGCAGAATTGCAGCGCCTGTGCCACCACTGTGCGCTCTGTTTACCAAATAAACCCGCGCCGCTTCCTTCCAGAGGATTACAGCGGCGCCGCGGACCCAGCTCCAGAAGCCGCGCACCGCAGCGCACCGAGCAACCACGGCGGAAGAGAGCGGGCGAACTGAGATACCGCGCCACATATTCCTCACACTGTGCTATCGAAAATACCAGACTCAAATGTGCAGTTACAAACCTGAGGGAGCAAACTACAGACGTGCCGTGCCTCTAGGCGTTTTGTGTCTCGTTGCCGCCGGTTGGCCTAGGTGTCGGTGGCCAAGTAGAGCTCACGCTAACGCTCACGCTTCTCTTGACGGACCTCGACCTTGGTCCGATGGGTTGCAGGCTAAGCATTTACTGCTGTTCCTGCGGTACCTGAAACATAGGAAACACATATTATTGGCCTGACTGGAGGAAGGGTCTAATGGTGTCAGATAATGTCGAGTCGTTGGCCTGAAGTATTGTTGTCCCAAGAGCCCGGACGAGCCGGTTTTGGGACTGCTGCGACTTCTCGTAGAACTTCCTGGCGGTGGCTGTTGTTGTTGTTGTTTGGATGTTTTAGGGGGACAAAACTACGGAGGTCACCAGTCCCCCATTCCATCGTTAGGCACCCCAACAAAGGGTGTTAACACGTAAAGAGCCTGAGAGGAGAACAACGAGGGGGGAGGAATATCCCCCGAGTTAGTTAAAGGACAACAAAGTCGGCAAGAGACAACTAAAACAATGGCAGTAGAACAGAGTAACGACAAGAAATAAAATGTGAAAGCCGACGTCTGTGGCTGAACGACCGTGAGACTAAAAACAGGAAAAGTCAGCCACACGGAAACAAAGGGAAACCACCAATCGGAGGTCATGACAGGACGGACACAGACACTGAAGAAAAGCTTTAAATGGAGGGGTTATGACTGCTGTCCCAAATAAAACTTAAAACAGTATCAGCTATTTTGGCATCGTCACTTACAACGTGGGATAAAAGTGCAGGAAAATTAAAACTCCGCTGCAGAGGTGCTAAAACAGGGCATTCAACTAACATGTGTGTCACCGTCAGACGAGCATCACAGCGACACACAGGCAGTTCCTCGCCACGAAGGAGATGGCCATGAGTTAGCCATGTATGGCCAATGCGAAGCCGGCACAGGACTACGGAGTCCCGGCGGCAGGCCCGAATGGAAGAATGCCACACAGCTGTCGTCTCCTTTATAGCCCTGAGTTTGTTGGCTGGTGCGAGGCTACACCACTCGGCAGCCCAAAGCTCACTCACTCAATGTCGCAGCACCGTCTGCAGATCAGTATCCGGGAGGCCAATCTCTAAAACAGGCGCATCAATGGCCTGCTTGGCCAGCATATCAGCATGTTCGTTTCCCGGAATACCGACATGACCCGGGGACCAGATTAACACCACTGATCGACCGGATCTGTCGAGGGCAGAGAGGGTCTCTTGAATTCCCAATACGAGAGGAGACCGTGGATAGCACTGGTCGAGGGCTTTAAGGCTGCTCAGGTAGTCACTGCAGATGAGAAAGGACTCACCTGAGCAGGACCGGATGTGCTTGAGCGCGCGGCAAATTGCCACCAGCTCTGCGGTATAGACACTGCAGCCAGCCGGCAGAGAGCGTTGTTCTACATGGGTGTTATGAGAGATCGCAAAACCAACCCGGCTATGAACTTGGGAACCGTCCGTGTAAACCAGATCATGTCCAGGAAATCTAGCTACGACCGCTAAAAACTGGCGACAGAGAGCTTCAGGTGAAACTGAGTCTTTGGGTCCACAGGCCAAGTCCAGGCAAATAGACGGCCTTGGCAGGCGCCACGGAGGCATGCGTGTGTGGACCCGATATGGACTCAAGTTCCTGCAGCAGAGACTGGATCCTGAAGGCGATCGTATGACCAGACCTGGGTCGTCGTTGTTGGTCATGGACGACCATACGTGAAAAAAGAACACGGTGTTTTGGGTGGCTCGACGAGCTGTGCACATGTACTGCATAAGCTGCAAGCAGTTGCCGGTGGCAGATCGGCAAAGGTGGTACCCCGGCCTCAGCAAGTAAGCTGGTCACAGGGCTGGTACGAAAGGCACCTGTCGTGATGCAGACCCCACAGTTGTGAATTCGGTCCAGGAGATGCAGTGCCGAAGGTGCCACAGACCCATAGGCAATGCACCCGAAATCGAGACAGGACTGCACCAGCGCCGTGTAAAGCCGCAACAGTGTGGAGTGGTCGGCACCCCAGGTCGTATGACCCACGTGTCTGAGAAGATTGAGATGGCGCCAGCACTTCCGTTTCAGCTGACGAATGTGGGGGAGCCACGTCAGTCGCGCTTCAAAGACCAGTGCTAAAAAGCGATGAGTTTCTACTACGGTAAGTAGTTCGTCATTAAGATAAAGTTTAGGGTGCGGGTGGACGGACCGATGCCGACAGAAGTGCATCACTCTGGTCTTGGAGGCAGAAAACTGAAAGCCATGGGTAAGCGCCCAGGTCTGCGCCTTCCGAATAGCACACCGACAAGGGGACACCGACGATCCAACCACTGTGGCTAAACCGTTGATGGCGATTAAAAATAATGGAACGCTTAAAATGGAACCCTGAGGAACCCCATTTTCCTGGATATGAGAGGAGCTCAGGGAAGCACCAATTTGAACACGAATGGTACGGACGGCTAAAAAATTCTGCGAGAGATGTTTCAGCATTTGGCTATGGATGCTATCAGGCCCAGGCGCCGTGTCAGGACGTTGTCGAAGAGCACATAGGAGTTCCCACTCAGTGAAAGGACTGTTGTAGGATTCAGAGCGGCGGGTAGTAAAGGAGAGGTGCTGGCATTCTACCCGCTCCTTCAATGTACGGAAGGCCGGTGGATAATTTGCAGAGGCAAAGGCGCGAGCATAATCCTCGGCAAACATCTCTGCAAGTGGGGCCGGGTCCGTACATATGACTCCATTTGTGGTGAGTCCGGGTATTCCCGCTGGTGACTATTCCCTTTAACCGCCTGATTCTACCCCCGACCTGTGAGACAGAGGTACCCGTCCCAACAGTGGAGACGTACCTCTCCCAGCACTCCTGTTCCCGTCTTCTTATTAACTGGCGAGCACAAGCCCGAAGCCGTTTAAAATCAATGAGATGCTCCTGAGAGTGATTACGCTTATAGCGTTGTAAGGCCCGCCTACGATCTCTAATAGCCTCAGCTATTTCCGGCCACCACCACGGAACTGTCTTACCCCGTGGGCACCCTGTGGAGCATGGAATTGCAGTTTTTGCTGCAGAAACAATGGTGTGAGTGACGCCCTCGACCACCACATCGATAATAATGAGTGGGGGAGGTCGAACAATAGCAGTGGACGTGTAATCTTCCCAGTTCGCCTTGCCTAGAGCCCACCTGGGGGGGGGGGCGTTCTGGGGACTGACGTTGTGGGAGTGACAGAAAAAGGGGAAAATGGTCACTACCACACAGGTCGTCGTGGGCTCTCCAGTGGACAGATGGTGGAAGGCTGTGGCTGCAGATCGATAAATCTATGGCCGAGAACGTCCCATGTGCCGCACTAAAGTGTATGGGGGCACCAGTATTTAAGAGGCAGAGGTCGAGTTGAGAAAGTAAAGACTCGACGACTCTGCCTCGGCCAGAAAGTGAAGTACCACCCCACAATGGATTATGGGCGTTAAAGTCGCCCAGTAAGAAGAAAGGCGGGGGGAGCAGCCAAATCATTCAAAGAGAGATCACCATCTGGAGGGAGATAAAGGCTGCAGACAGTAAACTCTTGCGTTGTCCTTACCCTAATAGCCACTGCTTCTAGTGGTGTACGAAGGGGCACAGATTCACTATGAACAGAAGTAAGGAAATACAGACACACACACACACCACCTGAGACCCTGTTATACGAGCTACGATTACAGTAATATCCCCTGTAGCCATGAAGGGCTGGGGTCTACATTGCTGGAAACCAAGTTTCCTGTAAGGCAATGCAGAAAGGTGTTATGCTTAAAAGGTGTCGTAGCTCAGCTAGGTGGGGGAAGAAACCGCCACAGTTCCACTGGAGGATGACGCTGTCTGATAACTGGGAAGACATGAATGGTAAGAGGGAAGATTACAACTCAACGTCAATCAAATCCGCTGACTGTCGGTTTTGTGGCTCGGCAACCGTTAGTTCTGGGATGTCCCTGACAGCGAGGTCGTCCGGGGACGCTAGAATCTCCACCTCGTCCCCACGTCGAGGTGGATAGGGATGGTGGCATGGGAGCCGCCATGGTATCCTGCAACTCTTCACTTTCCAGTTTTTTCCTCCGATCCTTCTTGGCCCTCAGGGGCTTCGCCGGCAGGGCTGGCTTCTCAGACTCAGCCGCAGGGAATGAGGAGGAGCATGAGGCCCTGCGCACAGCAGCCTTCGGTGTTGCCTGCTGCTGGCGTGTGTCGGCAACGACACTGGCGGAACCCTCGGAAGGGAGTGTCCCGAGGGACACCTTCCAAACGAGGGGTGCCGGAGAGGGCTTTTGTTTCTCCGGCAGAAGGGTGGAGGTTGCTCCCGAGGCAGTTACCTTGGGAACAGAAGAAGGAAGGGAGCCCCCAACCATCTTGGGGGCAGGTGAAGGCTTACGGCCCTGAGGGCCCACAGAATAGGAATTACTAGGAAAGCCACGTGTCGTCAAAGAAGACAGCGACGACGTGTCTGTCGCAAAAGAGGTGGTCATGCTATCTGGGTGTTGGCGCTCATACTTCCTTTTAGCCTCAGTATACGTCAACCGGTCCATCTGGGTGTAGGCGAACATACTTCGTTTTAGCCTCAGTATACGTCAACCGGTCCATAGTCTTATATTCGACGATTTTCCGTTCCTTGTGGAGAATAGGGCATTGCGCTGAGTAGGGAGGATGCTCCAGGCCACAGTTCACGCAGATAGGCGGCGGAGTACATGGGGCGTCCGGGTGGGCTGGACGTCCACAATCCCAGCAAGTGGCACTGGAAGGGCAATGGGACGACATATGCCCAAACTTCCAGCACTGGAAGCATCTCATAGGAGGAGGAATGTAGGGTTTCACATCACACCAGTAGCACATCAATTTCATCTTCTCAGGCAGTGTATTGCCTTCAAAGGCTATGATGAAGGCACCAGTGGCAACCCTATTATCTTTCGACCCACGATGGACGCGCCGGACGAAGTGAACACCTCGCCGCTCGAGGTTGGTGCGCAGCTCCTCTTCAGACTGTAAGAGGAGATCCCGATGAAAAACAATGCCCTGGACCAGATTAAGAGACGTATGTGGCGTAATGTTGACCGCGACATCTCCCAGCTTATTGCAAGCAAGCAACGCCTGCAACTGGACAGGGGGTGCAGTGTGAATCAACACAGACCCATTACGCATCTTGGAGAGGATCTCCACGTCTCCAAACTTCTCCTCCAGGTGGTCCACAAAGTACTGATGCTTCACTGTAGTAAATGACTCCCCATCAGTCCTTGTAGAAACTAAATTCCTCGGTGAATACGGGCCATTTCTATCTTCAGCCCAGCGTTCCTCCCAGGGCGTGGCCAAGGCAGGGAACGACTTGGGGTCATATGATGTAGCATTAAACTTTCCACGCTTTGAGACAGTGGTTATACGTCCACCAACGTTATATTTTGCTCGCTTCATTTTGTTACCACGAGCAGCTAGGGATCTAAAGGTTCACCCAGACAGAGCCCCGCTTGCCTGGGTAAGCCTTATATAACTGAGGTGCGGCAGGTTCCTCAGAGGTTGCTCGCTAACGGCTGTTCAACCTGAACAGCCATGCAAGTCTAACCTAAGCTGTAGGCGAGGTACACACCATGGAGGTGTATGGGAAAGTTATCGGAATGTGGTAGGGATAGGAAGGGATGCGATTGAAGAAAGAAGGGAACGAACACGAACCGCAATCGGGAAACCCGACCGTGGACGTCGTCGTGGGGAAGGGAGAACGGCAGCTGGGAACAGAAGCCTATGATTTGGGTGGTCGGGTGAGGCATGAATACGGGCGACGTACGAAGCCAGTAGCTGCTGCCGGCGGATTCGGAGGGGGGGAACCCCAGCCTCAGCAAGGAGACTTGTCACGGGACTTGTGTGGAAGGCACCTGTCGCTAAACGTACGCCACTATGGTGTATTGGGTCCAAGACACGCAGTGCAGAAGGGGCTGCAGAATCGTATACCAGGCTACCATAATCCAGACGGGATTGGATAAGAGCCCTATACAGTTGCAGGAGAGATTTACGAGCTGCTCCCCAAGTGGTATGGCTTAGGCTACGAAGGACATTCAGGTGGCGCCAACACTTCTTCCGCAGCTGTTGCAGGTGTGGGACCCACGTGAGCCGGGAATCGAACAGCATCCCCAAAAAACGGTGCGTCTGAACGACGCAAAGCAAATCCTGACCCAAATACAGCTCAGGGTCCGGGTGTACTGCCCGACGGCGACAGAAGTGCATGACCCGTGTTTTGGCGGCTGAGAACTGGAATCCATGGGTCGTGGCCCAGGACTGAGCTTTTGTGATGGCCCCCTGCAAACGCCTTTCAGCGACACCCATGCCGTGAGAACTGAAATATAGGCAGAAGTCATCGGCGTAAAGTGAGGAGGATACGGTTGATCCCACTGCCGCAGCAAGTCCGTCGATAGCGATCAGAAAGAGAGGAACACTAAGGACCGAGCCCTGTGGGACTCCATTCTCCTGTATACGGGGTGAGCTAAGAGAGGTACCGACACGAACTCTGAAAGAGCGAAGCGAAAGAAAGTTCTGTATAAAAAGCGGGAGTGAGCCCCGCAAGCCCCAACCGTGCAGTGTGGCCAGAATGTGGTGACGCCAGGTGGTGTCATAGGCCTTCCTGAGGTCAAAAAAGACGGCAACAAGGTGTTCACGTCTGCTGAACGCCGTACGGATGGCCGACTCCAGAGTTACCAGGTTATCTAAAGTGGAGCGGCCTTGGCGGAAGGTCCCCTGTCGTGGGGACAACAGACCCCGACGTTCTAGTATCCACATGAGCCGCCGACTCAACATACGTTCTAAGAGCTTGCACAGAACGTTGGTGAGGCAGATCGGACGGTAGCTATCAGCCACCTGTGGGTCAGCACCAGGTTTCACCATGGGGATAACGATGCTTTCCCGCCATTGCGATGGGAAAGCCCCCTCTGCCCATAGATGGTTGAACAGGGCGAGAAGGTGGTATTGGGACTCTGCTGAAAGGTGGCAAAGGAACTGGCTATGGATACGATCCGGTCCCGGGGAGGTATCGGGACATGCAGCAAGGGCAGTTTCGAATTCCCATTGACGGAAAGGGGCATTGTACGTTTCTTCACGGCGGGTACAGAATGACAGATGCCGTCTTTCGACTCGCGCTTTCAGTGCACGGAAGGCTGCACTGTAAGCCGCAGTTGCGGAGATGCAAGCGTAGTGGTCCGCCAGGTGTTCAGCGATGGCAGTGGGATCTGTGCAGACAGTGCCCCGAATGTTTATGCTGGGAATTGCTGCTGGTGGTCGGTGCCCAAAGAGGCGCCGAACCTGCGACCACACCAGAGACGAGGATGTGCGAGAGCCAATGTTGGCGACATACTGCTCCCAACAGTCCTGCTTACTCTGTCGGATGAGCTGTCGAGCTCGGGCCCGGAGCCGTTTAAAGGCGATCAGGTTGTCCATGGTGGGATGACGGCGGTGGTGCTGAAGCGCCCGTCGACGATCCCGGATGGCTTCGGCGATTTCTGGTGTCCACCAGGACACGGACCTGCGCCGGGGGGAGCCAGATGTTTTGGGGATAGTTGCCTCAGCGGCTGAGACTATGGAGCTGGTGACCTGGTGAACCGCCATGTCCACATCAGCTGGCAGTGAAACAGGAATCACAGCGGCTGAGGTATAACGTTGCCAATCAGCTCTTCGGAGAGACCATCGAGGCTGGTGGCCGGCAGGTTGGAAATGCAGCAGCGACACTAGGATAGGGAAGTGGTCGCTACCGCAAAGGTCATCATGGACCTTCCATTGGAGATGCGGGAGCAGGCTCGGGCTACAAACAGAAAGATCTATCGCCGAGTATGTGCCTCGCGCCACACAGAAGTGCGTGGGGGCACCCGTGTTTAAGAGGCAGACATCTTGCTGTGACAAAAGTGCCACCACATCTCTACCGCCGGCTCGTCGTTTGTGTTCCACCCCACAATGGGTGGTGGGCATTAAAATCCCCCAAAAGGAGAAATGGTGGGGGTAGCTGTGTTAGTAACGCAGCGATATCGGCGATAGATACAGCTTCATCTGGAGGAAGGTAGATGGAGCAGATGGTGAACTCCTGCCTTGCCCGAATTCTAACAGCAACTGCCTCCAGAGCCGTGTGGAGAGGCACAGCAGCACTGGGGACAGTTGCGAGAACGTAGAGACAGACCCCTCCTGAAACCCTGTCATATGCCACCCGGTTCTTGTGGTACCCCCGATAGCCGCGAAGGGCCGGGGTCCGCTGCAATGCCAAACAGAGCGCAGGGAAGCGGCAAAACAACTGCTGCAATTCAGCAAGGTGGTTGAAAAAACCACCGCAGTTCCACTGAAGGAGTACGTGGTCGCCGAGCTGAAAGGCCATATTAAATTTTCGAATTGGGTTCATTCATAGTTACATCTGCTGCCAACTGTTCAGAATCGCCAGTGACAGCGATCCTGGATGCTGGAGAACCCAGTATTGCGAGATCCTCGGCAGACGTGAGGATCTCAACCTCATCCTCCGAAGTAGAAGATGAGGATGCACGTGGCTTTCGAGCCACCAAAGTCTCCTTTTTCGTTTTCTTCTGTCGTCCCTCTCGCCGGCCCTTCGGTTTATAGGCCTGGGAGGGCTTCTCAGCAGTCGCATCAGGGTTGGAAGAAGAGCGAGAAGCCCTTCTACCAGCAGGTCGTGGACCCTTCAGCCGTTGGCTGGGATCCCCACGTTCACTGTTAGAAGCCTCGGAAAGGAGTGTCCCCAGGGACCCCTTCCGAGCGAGAGGAGCCGGAGGAGGCTGTTCCTTCTCCGGCTGGGAGACGGGGACTGCTGTCCCCGATGGAGGGGATGGATTTGCTCCCACTGGTGGTGTTGTGGGAGCAACTGTTGAAGTGGTGCCCCCACCCATCGAGGGGGCAGTAGATCGTTGTTTGCCCATAGGGCCCACGGACGAAGAGAACACGGATTCCGTTGATCGCAGTGAAGATGGTGCCGCTGTGACTGCGGCAAAAGATGTTGACATCTTTACCGGATGGAGCCGATCGTATTTTTTCCGGGCATCTGAATATGTCAAACGGTCCAGGGTCTTTATCTCCATGATTTTTCTTTCGCGATGTAATACTCCACAGTTCGGCGAGCATGGCGGATGGTGTTGCCCACAATTCACACAAACTGGAGGTGGAGTACATGGGGCGTCTGGGTGCGATGGTCGCCCACATTCCCTGCAGTTAGGGCTGGAAGTACAACGGGAGGACATGTGCCCGAACTTCCAGCACCTGAAACACCGCATGGGGGAGGGACATAGGGCTTTACGTCGCACCGGTATACCATCACCTTGACCTTCTCAGGCAGTACATCGCCTTCGAAGGCCAAGATAAAAGCACCGGTGGCAACCCTCTGGTCTTTAGGTCCCCTGTGCACTCGCCGAACGAAGTGAACCCCCCGACGTTCCAAGTACGCTCTCAACTCCTCGTCGTTCTGAGAGAGGAGGTCTCTATGGTAGATTAAACCCTGGACCATGTTGAGAGACTTATGAGGCGTGATACTGACTGGAACATCACCCAGCTTGTCGCAGGCAAGTAATGCCCTCGACTGTGCTGGGGACGCCGTCTGTATCAGCACTGCCCCACTGCGCATTTTTGAAAAGGATTCGATTTCACCAAACTTGTCTTCCAGATGTTCGACGAAAAACTGCGGCTTAGTGGTCATAAATGATTCTCCATCTAAACGCGCACAAACAAGGTATTGTGGCGAATATGGCTCTGATCTATTCCGGGCTTGTCGTTCCTCCCACGGGGTGGCGAGGGAAGGAAACGCCTTAGGGTCATAAGTAGACGCGTTGAATTCTGTCTTGCCACGCTTAGAGACGCCGTTTTCGCGACCGGCCACGCTTTTATTTGCTCGTTTCATTGTCGTCCCACGAGCAGCTAGGGAAAAGAGGTCCACCCAGGCAGAGCCCCGCTTGCCTGGGTAAGCCTTGTACAACTGAGGTGCGGCAGGTTCCTCAGAGGTTGCTCGCTAGCGGCTGTTCAACCTCAACAGCCATGCATCTCCTCGGCACGTAGCACACCTTGAGATTGAGGTTTTTTTTATAGAGGTTTGTACCGTCCTCGCGACCCGGGCGATTAAGCCAAGGTCCCCGGGCTCTGAAACGTACAACGTTCCACCGTCGCGCCGAACGATGGTCGTTGAGGCACACACAGAGCTTACGGTGTAGCGGGCTGTTGGCGCGACACAGCCCACAGCTCAGGACCCCGGGTTCGCCAAGCCCGTACTCAGCAAATTAATGCTGAGCCCCTGAGGGGTGTAGCGGACTGTTGGCGCGACACAGCCCATGGCTCAGGACCCCGGGTTCGCCAAGCCCGTACTCAGCAAATTAATGCTGAGCCCCTGAGGGGCTGGCGGTGGCGCAGAACCTCTCCCGGAATAGCAAAATGCCGACTTCGTCATGAAGCTGGGCGGTGGAGTACCGCGTCGGAAGATGCAGGGCAGTCTTCAGGGCGCGGTTCTGGATCCTCTGCAGCGACTCGATGTGAAGGCCGAGTATAGAGAGACCGACACAGGGAAATAGGATGCAAGCGTGTGCGGGTACAGAGTCTGAAGTGACCAGCCTGGGGGACAGCAGGAACTAGAAACACTAAGCTAGATTAGAACCAGATATATATTTCGTAGAAATAATACAATACTTAACTTGGAGGGCAGCAGACTAGTGGAATGCAGAATGAGTCCTAGTGCCTGTCCTAATCCCAAGTGGCCGATGCAGTTCAATGGTGGCCACGAGCGGAGTTGTAGCAAAGGACGCTCGTGGCTGACGTCGTAAGAACGTCGCGCCGTGCGTGCATGGCGGCGCGCGGCGAAAGTAGGTGGCGCGCACTTCAGACTTGTGCGACACCATAAGAGGGAATCTTGAAATATGTGCTGCTACCGTTAGTGCATCCAGGGACTTGTCGATACCTGTGCAGTAGACTTTGGTTGTTTCAAAATACACACGCAACCCATTGATCTCTAGAGTGCCAGCTTTTACAAATGTGCAGAATTGCTATATCTGGGTCTTTGGGTCCTCTTTTAGATAGGGATTAAGGTTTTCTTTAGCTCGGACAACTGACCGTTTGTGAACGAGTAACTTTGTGAATAATGAAATGCCAAGATTGCGGTATTTCGCCTTTATTTATAACAGACGACCGGTTTCGATGTACATAGACATCTCTTCTGGTCTCTAAGAACGAACATAAAATGTATGGTTAAACAAGTCAACAAAGGAACATGCCACATAACTGTATGCATAGGTAATCATATGTCAACAGTATTTTTCTCACTTACCTGCACTAAATTATAACATTATTACAGAAATGTATATTGTAGCAAGTTGGGTAGTACTGGTGGGTCGTCACACATTAAAATATGCCGTTTGGTTGTCAGATACAAATCATATACAGGGTGAATGGCCTAACACTTGCACCGCAAATATTGCGGAGACGGAAAGTGCGATCGATGTGCTGTTTTCACAGAATGGATTGGTAGTCCAGGACATGTACTGTCAGCCAATAAACAGATTTTAAAAATACCTAGAAGGTGTTTTTTTTCACCGCAAACATACATTTTTTCAAATTGAACGATGGTTCTTTCTACCATGCATTCTAAATTTTGACACCAGTTGTGTACAAAATATTTTGTATGACATTTTTATCACGTTTAGATGGCAGCTACAACCGTTCAAAGTTTCGGGGGCGGAGGCTGCGATAGCGTAGTTGACTGGCCGAGTGGCTGACCGCTGGGGCACGGCCCACTGTCTCATGACCACCAGCCAGTCAGCTACGCTGTCGTAGCCCCCGTCCCCAAAATTTAAATGGTTCTAGCTGCCAAACTAAACATGATAAAAACGCCATTCAAAATTCTTTGAACCCAGCTGGTGCCACAAATTCCAGTGCATAATAGAAACAACCATTGCCCCAAAATTCTGTGAAAACCGCACATCAATCGCAGTTTCCGTTTTCGCAATATTTGCGGTTCAACTGTTAGGTGATTCACCCTGTGTACATAGAGAACCACCATATTGTACAGTTGTGAGTGACAACGAGCTACTAACAGGTGGCGTTGTGATCGCTATGAAGTTACCTTGACATGCCGATAGAGCACGCCATTGTATGTGAAATCCTTACAACTGTTACTAACTGTGGATAATAAAATTTAAAATTGCAGGTGTATCTGCTGGGCTTTCGTCAATTTAGATCTGTTTCAGTTATGTGGCAAGTTCCTTTGTAGATTTTTTTAACCATACACTTTATGTTTAAAGACCAGAAGATGACGATGTCTATGTACATCGAGACTGGTCGTCTGTTATAAATAAAGACGAAATACCGCGATCTTGCCATTTCATTATTCACAAAAATATATTTATATGGTGGCTCCGTAGCACAGTGGTGCCAGAGTACAAATCCCAAGGTTGCGGGTTCGATACTCGACAGGTCCTAGGATTTTTATCTGTCATTTTCCATGTCTTTCACCTCTGGCAGTATTGCTCATGTGAAAAATACCGATTAGCACCATGGCTCGGAACCCACGTTAAACTGTAGGTCCCGCTATAACTGGCTGGGTAAGTCAGTTCGAAGTTCGGAGGAAGGCAACGGCACACCACCTCCAAACAGGACCATGCCTAGTTAAGCACTGTGGTGTTCAAACCAATCTTCGGATTGTTGACTGCTTTACCTATTTTTATATTTATAAGATCGCTGCCAGCCATGAGCAGTTTAAACGAGTAACTTGTTCTGACGCCAAGGCCACGACTTTCCCCCAAAAGTGGCCATCGGCTCCGACACTTACACACCACTTAGGCTGAGTTACGCTAATGACAACACACACAACCCCATGCACGAGAGAGGACTCGAATCTCCGGCGGGAGCGGCCCACAATCCGTGCCATTCCGTAAGTAGAATAGTGATTTTCCTTTCAGACCATGATGCACAATTTTTTTACATTAATAGATGTTTGTGTTCTAATGACTGTGACACATAATTATAAATTCCTTGGGAAAGGTAATCCACATTCAATAGGGACCTTTTCAAATTCATTTAAGAAGCTAATTTGCAGGTTATTCATAGTTCCGATAATTTAGACAATAAATTTCAACCTCCCCATAACACATTTCTCACGCTCTAGAAATGTGCTTTCCGTCATAAACTTAACAAAAAAAAAAAAAAAAAAAAAAAAAAAAATTAGCAGTAAACGAAGAAAATTTTACCGGAAAATGTTAAAGCGTTGAGGTGGACATCCAATGACATTACACTCACCCCCACCCCCTACTGAAACCCGTGATGGGTGGTGAGAGGCAACATTGAAATATTTTATAGGTACGCCTTCTTTTTATTGCAGATTTGGATTCTTCTTGAAAAAATGTGTAACCTTCGTATGAAACTTTTTTTTTTTCGTTTCATTTCTGTGGGTCTCATAGTACCAGGAAATATCTACTCTCTCTCTGCAATCGTTAATATTGGGGAACAATTGCATAGAGTTGGGTACAGAGTGAATCATTCAACTACAACAAACTGTCTGGTCGCGGATTGTTAGCATGATCATAGTTTGTGTTTCGATTGTCAGAGGTGTCACGAGATAGCATTTACAGAAACATGAAAAACTGTACTTTGATTTTCCTGATCTGATATTTAATTGTAAGCGATATTACCGTTTTTCAAAAATTTCCACATTTTCAGTCTTTCCTATTACAGCGCCATCTATCATGAAATGAAAACAAATGTTTTATACAAATGTTACATATTTATGCACGGAGAATCCAAATAACCGTTTAATTACACATTGCCCATCAATTTTGATGAATTAGCACTGAGAATTGTTAAAGTACACTGCACACTATGAAATAAATAAGACCAATAAAGATGTAGTGAAACGTAATAAACACAGTAACACGCTCTTTGTTGTTTTAAACTGATGCGGAGTTCGCCACGAGCGTGTCGTGTCCGTTCGGCATATTTCGGAAGCACTCGTGCTCTTGTTGCTACGAGGGATTCCGGAGCCTTGGCGCGTTGTTGGCCCCACTATCCCACCCCACCCCTCCCTTCCCCACACTTTAGCGAAAGCTGCGGCTGTGAGCGTCCGAAGCCCTGTTGCCCCAATGTTGGAAAGAAGCGAACAAGAAATATTCCACACTACGCGCTAAATCTTCATGATGGAAACTGCCTTCTATCGCCATTTTTGTTTATATTGGTTCTTAATTTCTAGCTTGCTTTGGATATGGGCTTCGGTAATAGCTTTGATAGCCCACAATTTACGTCACTGATGTACAGTACTCAATAATCACTTTTTGAATGTAGTAGGTTAATTAAACAAAACCACAGCTCCTACAAAAAAAATCACATTACTCCCTTAGAAAATAGCATTTCGGGACTGTTACCTGGTGTAGTACTCAGTGATACGTTGAGTTTGATAGAAGTAAATTGCGCATTATACGATTCTACACAAATAGAAGTGTGATTTCTATGACGAGTATGTTTGTTCGATTAGTATTATCACACAGTTTGTCATACACTTTCATTAGTCACTACCCCTATTGACTGAACATGCAACTTTCCTAAACGCCGGATGTTCATACATATTGAAGTTGTTACTTATGTAGGCTGTTGTTGTTGTTGTTGTTGTTGTTGGGTTTTGGAAGGGACTAAACTACGACGGTTATCAGTCCCTTTTTCCAGTCCAAGAGATAAAACATTGTGTTAAGCGATCCGAAGTGAATGCACTAACAAGTCAAAGTTTAAAACTTACAGACTAATAGAAAGAAAGGATACGATTAAAAACGAAGAAGGGATAAAACATCTGAAACATTACAAGAGTGTTTTTGCTGGGTGGTCACAAGGATATAAGGAACACACCCAGCCACTCTGGAACACGTTAAAACCGCCTACCTAACAGACTTAAGCAGGCGGAGGACAGAGAAACGACAGAGAAACACAAACATTAAATGGACTTGTAAAGTCCACACTCACGCATAAAATGTAAAATAGAGTCAACCATGGAGGTGTTGTCAGCTAATGCAAGCTGCAAAACGTCAGGGATATTAAAATTTCGTCTCACTGCGGCTAAATTGTGGCATTCAATTAAGATGTGGGCGACCGTCAAAGGCGCACCACATCGACACTGCGGAGGGTCCTCGCGACGCAGAAGGTGACCATGTGTGAGCCAAGTATGGCCTATACGGAGTCGGCAAAGGACAACCGACTCCCTGCGAGAAGCCCTCAGGGACGTCTTCCATGCAGCGGTAGACGGCTTGATAGCACGGAGCTTATTCGGTTCAGTCGAATCTGCCCATTCAGAATTCCAAACCCTTAAGACCTTGCAGGTCAACTGGGTTTGGAGGTCGGAAATTGGGAGGCCAATGTCCACGGACCGCATAGTGGTGGCCTGCTTGGCCAGCTGATCCACACGTTCATTGCCTGGTATACCTACATGCCCTGGCGTTCAAACAAAAACGACAGAACGGCCTGACTCACCAAGGGCGAATACAGCATCTTGAATGGCTCGCACCACAGTGTGCTTGGGCAGAAACTGGTCGAGGGCCTGTAAGCCACTCAGGGAGTCGCTACAGATGACGAACGACCCCCTGGGGCGGGCTCTGAGGTGTTCAAGAGCTCTCAAAATACCGACCAGTTCTGCGGTGAAGATGCTGCTTCCACAAGGCAGTGACCGCTGTTCGATGTGGTCATCAGACATGAAGGCATATCCAGCTTGGCCATCGACCAAAGAACCGTCCGTGTAGATGATAGTTGCTCCATTAAACGTATTAAGCAGTGCATGGAACCGGCGACGGAGAAGCAGTGGTGAAATCGAGGCTTTCGAATCCCGGGACAAGTCCAGCCGAAGCTCCAGGCGAGGAATTTTCCAGGGGGGGATACGGAGGGAGTAATGGTAAGGTGGAGGAAGGGGTAAGAAATCAAGTGAGGAGAGAAGGGAACGGACGCGGACCGCAATCGGGAGACCCGACCTGGGCCGACGTCGTGGGGAAGGGAGTGCAGAAAGTGGGAAGAGAAGCCTGTGGTTCGGATGGCGGGTTGAAGCATGAACCCGGGCAACGTAGTTCACCAACAGCCGTTGCCGGCGATATCGCAGAGGGGGAACACCAGCTTCAGCTAGAAGGCTCGTTACGGGACTGGTGCGAAAAGCCCCTGTTGCGAGACGCACACCTGTGTGGTGAACAGGGTCTAGGACTCGCAAGGCAGAAGGGGCTGCCGAGTCATAAACCAAGCTCCCGTAATCAAGCCGAGACAGAATGAGTGACTTGTAGAGCTGAAGAAGGGTGGAACGGGCTGCTCCCCAACTAGTATGGCTGAGGCATCGAAGGACATTTAAATGCCGCCAACACTTCTGTCTCAGCTGACGTAGGTGTGGCACCCATGTCAGCCGGGCATCGAAGACCATGCCCAGGAAGCGATGTGTTTCCTCAACCTGAAGTAGTTCACCACCCAGGTAGAGCTCTGGGTCAGGGTGAACTACCCGACGGCGACAGAAGTGCATCACGCGGGTTTTCCGTGCGGAGAACTGAAATCCGTGAGAAGAGGCCCATGAGTGGGCCTTTCGGATGGCACCCTGCAGCCGCCGTTCAGCTACGCCGATGCTAACGGAGCTGAAATACAGGCAGAAGTCATCGGCGAACAGGGAGCAACTGACTGATGACCCCACAGCCGCAGCGAGACCGTTTATCGCCACTAAAAACAATGGAACGCTGAGGACGGAGCCCTGTGGGACACCGTTCTCTTGAATACGTGGGGAGCTAAAAGATGCCCCAACCCTCACCCGGAACGAGCGATGGGAGAGGAAATTGTGAATAAAAATAGGAAGGGCACCCCGTAGGCCCCAGTCATGAAGAGTTGTTAAAATATGGTGGCGCCAGGTGGTGTCATACGCCTTTCGAAGGTCGAAAAATACAGCAACTAAATGTTCACGCCTAGCGAAGGCAGTGCGAATGGCCGACTCCAATGACACGAGGTTGTCAATGGTAGAACGGCCCTGGCGAAAGCCCCCTTGTTGTGGAGCAAGGAGTCCGCGCTCTTCAAGGATCCACATAAGCCGCCGACTCACCATACGTTCGAAGAGCTTGCAGAGAACGTTGGTGAGGCTGATCGGACGGTAATTGTCAGCCACCAGGGGATCTGCACCAGGTTTCAGCACCGGGATGATAGTGCTTTCCCGCCACTGCGACGGGAAAGTGCCCTCTGCCCATAGATGGTTAAACAGGGCAAGAATGTGGCGTTGAAACTCTGGTGAAAGGTGTCGGAGGAATTGGCCGTGAATCCTATCAGGTCCTGGAGTTGTATCAGGACACGCAGCAAGGGCAGTTCGGAACTCCCACTCAGTAAACGGGTCGTTGTATATTTCCTGACGACGAGTGCGGAAAGAGAGCCGTTTTCGCTCGGCCCGCTCTTTGAGGGAGCGGAAGTCAGTACTGTACATGGCAGTCGCAGAGCATTGTGCGTAGTGGTCTGCCATGTGCTCGGCGATAGCTGTCGGGAGCGTGCAGAGGACACCCTGGATGGTGAGGGACGGGATTCCTGTCGGCGGGCGGTATCCGAAGACGCGTCGGACTTGCGTCCATACCTTAGTCAGGGAGGTGCGGGAGCCGATACCGGCTACATACCGCTCCCAGGAATCCTGCTTACTCTGCTGTACGAGTCGTCGAGCACGCGCACGGAGCCGTTTAAAGGCCACCAAATTCTCCACGGAAGGGTGGCGTCGATGGCGCTGGAGCGCTCGCCGACGTTCCCGGATGGCTTCAGCAATCTCCGGTGTCCACCAAGGCACGGACCTATGCCTAGGGGAACCGGTGGTTTGCGGAACTGCTACCTCAGCGGCCCTGACAATATTATCAGTCACCTGCTGGACTGCATTGTCAATGTCATCTGGAAGTGGTGCAGTGATGACAGCGGTTGAAGTATAGACTGGCCAGTCAGCCCTACGGAGACACCAACGGGGTAAGCTGTCTGCAGCTTGGTACTGCGGGAGCGACACAAAGATTGGAAAGTGGTCGCTACCACACAGGTCCTCATGCACACGCCAACCAAAGTGTGGTCGAAGGCTGGGGCTGCAGATGGAGAGGTCGATCGCTGAATACGTACCCTGTGCCACGCTAAAATGCGTGGGGGCACCTGTATTCAGGAGGCAAAGGTCGTGTTGCGCCAACAATGTCTCAACATCCCTACCACGGCCTGTGGTCTGGAGTCCACCCCACAGAGGGTTGTGGGCATTGAAGTCCCCCAAAAGGAGGAATGGTGGAGGAAGTTGCGAGACCAGAGCAGTAAGGGTGTTGAGAGACACGGCCTCATCCGGAGGAAGGTACAAGCTGCAGACAGTGAATTCTTGTGTTACCCGAATTCTGACAGCCACTGCCTCAAGAGTGGTTGTGAGGGGCACGGGGGCACTTGGGACAGTGTCCAGGATATATAGGCACACACCGCCAGACACCCTGTCATAAAGGGTCCTGCTGCGGTAGTAGCCCCGATACCCACGGAGGGCAGGGGTGCGCTGTGCTGGAAACCATGTCTCCTGTAGGGCAATACAAAGTGCAGGGTAGTGCCACAGTAATTGGCGCAGCTCGGCCAGGCGATTAAAGAAGCCGCCGCAATTCCACTGGAGAATAACTCTTTCTACTCGCTGTAAAGCCATAAAACAAAAGAAAGGAGAGAAGATCATTCCATAGGAACATCTGCCGCCTTATGGTCAGGATCTACAGAATCCATAGGTGATTCTGGATGTGCAGAGTTCCTACGTTCGGGCGAATCAAGAAGTGCGAGATCCTCAGCGGAGGCAAGGATCTCGACTTCATCCTCTGAAGCAGAGGATGTGGGTGTGGGTGGCTTGGAAGCCACCAAAGAATCCTTTTTCTTCTTGTCTTTCCTTTTAGCCTCTCGCTGGCCCTTGGGTGTTAAGGGCCGTGAGGGCTTCTCAACAGGGGCTGCAGCTGCCGACGAAGAGGTGGAGGCCCCTCGATCAGCAGCCGCGGGATCCTTCAGCCATTTGCTGGGATCCACTTTCCCATGAAGAGAAGCCTCGGAAGGGAGTGTCCCGTGGGACGCCTTCCGGGCGAGAGGAGCCGGAGAAGGCTGTTGTTTCTCCGGCGCTGGGGTGGGGACCGACGTCCCCCGCAATGGCTTGTCTGTTGCTCCCAACGTGAAAAATGTGGGAGCAACCGAAGGAGTAGTACCCCCAACTGTCAAGGGGGCAGGTGCAGTAGCTCGGGCCTGGGGGCCCGGTGGCATTCGTGGCACAGATGGTCTGGTGACTGACGATGAAGCTACTGTGGCGTAAGACGTTGTCATGGTGACGGGATGGAGCTTCAAATATTTGCGTCTGGCCTCTGCGTATGTCAGCCGGTCCAGGGTCTTATACTCCATGATCTTGCGTTCTTTGTGGAGTACAGTACAGTCGGGCGAACAAGGTGGATGCTGCTGATTGCAATTGACACACACTGGAGGTGGGGTACAGGGGGCGTCTGGATGGGATGCACGCCCACACTCCCGACATGTTGGGTTGGCGTCACATCGGGAGGACATGTGACCAAACCTCCAGCACTTGAAGCAGCGCATAGGGGGAGGAACGTAAGGCTTGACGTCGACCCGGTAAACCATCACCTTGACCTTCTCAGGCAATGAATCGCCCTCGAAAGCCACGATGAAGGCACCGGTGGCAACCCTCTTGTCCCTCGGACCCCTATAGATACGGCGGATGAAGTGCACACCTCGCCGCTCCAAGTTTGCTCTCAATTCATCGTCTGATTGCAGCAGCAGATCTCTGTGAAAAATGATGCCCTGGACCATGTTTAAGGTCTTATGTGGTGTAATGGAAACGGAAACATCACCCAGCTTGTCACAGGCTAACAAAGCCCGTGACTGGGCCGGGGATGACGTCGTTATTAAAACGGATCCAGACCTCATCTTTGACAACCCATCGACCTCACCATATTTGTCTTCCAAATGGTCCACGAAGAACATTGGCTTCGTGGACATGAAAGATTCCCCATCTGTACGGCTGCACACTAAGTACTTCGGGGCGTAAGCCTCACCTTGAATTTTGGCCCTACGTTCCTCCCACGGTGTAGACAGGGAAGGAAACGTTTGGGGGTCATACTGTTCAGCATTGTAGTCGCTTCTACCGCGCTTAGAGACGGCGGTTGTACGTCCGCCAACGTTTCGTGGTCTTTTCATCGTGTTCCCACGAGCAGCTAGGGAAATAAGGGTCCACCCAGGCAGAGCCCCGCTTGCCTGGGTAAGCCTTATACAACTGAGGTGCGGCAGGTTCCTCAGAGGTTGCTCGCTAGCGGCTGTTCAACCTCAACAGCCATGCATCTCCTCGGCACGTAGCACACCTTGAGATTGAGGGTTTTTTTATAGAGGTTTGTACCGTCCTCGCGACCCGGGCGATTAAGCCAAGATCCCCGGGCTCTGAAACGTACAACGTTCCACCGTCGCGCCGAACGATGGTCGTTGAAGCACGCACAGAGCTTACGGTGTAGCGGACTGTTGGCGCGACACAGCCCACAGCTCAGGACCCCGGGTTCGCCAAGCCCGTACTCAGCAAATTAATGCTGAGCCCCTGAGGGGACTTATGTAGGCCTACATCACAGACAGCATATACAGATGTGCGTTTACGGTCCATTTCGTAAACAGTGTGATTCAAGAACCCATCTTCCGCTGGAGCGCGCTGCGATCATACGTAGCACGTTGAGGAATAATTCTCATGTGCTGAAGCGGCACCGTTTCTGAGCTATTAACCGCGAATTCCAGACGTCGAGTGGACACGTTTAGATACACACTCCGTGTGTCCGCGGCTTAACGCAAGGCGTGTTCTAAAAGAGCTGAGGACAAGAGGTTCTTCTAAGAGAAGAAGGAATAGGAAAGGAGGGAAGTGATTAATTTGGCCTGCTATATGGAAATGAAGTGTCTGGTGTCTGGTGGACCGGGATTCGAACTCAGGTGTCCCACTTTGGGCAATCCGTCTCCTTAAACTCTTGGGTACCCAAAACACACCAGCAGTCCGCCGAAAATCTCACAAGTCGCCCACCACAAGAATAATGTCCGCAGCGTACATAGTCCTTTATGCTCGCCATCCGGATTCCTGCATAAGATAAGTAAATATGTCCTGACATCATCTTTGTGGAAACATATATTTGTGTCATTTCAAAAATGCCCCACACCAATGTACATTAACAGTTGAAACGTCGCCAGTTCGCATAGCTATAAGCTTCCGAGATGCGCTTTTAGATTTCCGGCCGTCACCGTAGATGACCATATGCGCGACCAGTCACACTAAACAAACAAGCGAGGTTTCGTGTGCCGCTGTTACTATCGTAGGAAACAGATGGCCTACACTAACAATTTGTTGCTGATACTTGGTGAATGCCAACACGATGCCAATGAAGAAGTAATGACGTATACCACGAGGGGTCCTAGGAGTCAATCTCCGGCGACAATTACGTTCTTAGGTGCTGAACAACGACTTTAGAGAACAGGCAACATAAGAGAGTGTTCTCTGAGTCTTTCGCGATGGTATTGTTCCATGAAATATTCTCGGTTTAATAGCCGCGTCATTTCAGATAAAAACCAATGGACATTGATCACGATCCAATGGACATGCGTCATTTCACTTTGAAATGAGAACTCTCTACAAAGTGACACTTTCTGGGATGAGTCCAGCTTCACAAAATATGGTGCAGCGAATCGTCATAGCATGCACTAGTGGCTGGCAGACAATCCTCGGTGGCTACGACCTGTTGATTGTCACGTCGGGGTCTATTAACATACGGTATCGAATCATTTGGGGATGAAGTAGTCGATCCACATGTCTTCACAGGTATGCTGTCCATATTTCGTAGAGGAAATTTTGTATGCTCTACTTCAATATGTGTACCGCGCTATTATAAATCTATATTAGGAAACAGCACGATTGTAAAATGTTCAAATGTTTGTGTAAGTTAAGGGACTTAACTGCGGGGTCATCAGTCCCTAAACTTACAAACTATTTATGAACTACCTTACACTAAAGAAAATATCCATGCCCGAGGGGGGAATCGAATCCCCGTACGTAGCGGCCGTGCAGGAGAATTGTCACCCAGTCCATTCTGCTCAGGTTCTTCTGGAAGAACGGAACAATGGATTCAGTGTGTTGAGGCACCATGGGAATCAAAAATGTCCCACACGTTCGCCCGACCTAACAACAGTAAAAGTCTTTTCGTTGGGATCTCTAAAAATCTTTAATTTGGACAACAGCCGAGATCGCTTAAGTATAATCTTTATTACGATGACAGATTAAACTGGCTTATCGGATCTTTCATTCACCACATGGAAGATGCGAAAATGACAGTTTAAAGATGTTCGCTATTTCCTTTATCAAAATAATTGAACTGATAGCTCTACAAATATGAAAAACCTTCTAATAAAGCTTGGTAACGCCAGGAAGGGCACAGCATCAAGTGATGTCAAACGTTGAGAAAGCTTGTCACTCCATGACATCAGCGATGTTACATCTCGTCCACAGCATCAGCAGAAAGGGCATTTAAAGCAACATTTCGCCGCAACAACATTTGTTACCACACAGTCACGTACTTTGTATAGCGTAGGGTACGCGTCCCTGAAATTTTTACTCCCAAACGTGACTAAGATGTTACTTATCAATTTATATAAAATTTACAATTTACGTAAAAGAACTTTTATTCCATTTATTTTTTTCTCAGCGCTGTAACCCTCTAGAAAATACAGGGTGGTCATTGATAGTGAGCGTGCCAAAAATATCTCACGAAGTAAGCATCAAACGACAAAACTTCAAATTACAAAACTTTTCTACCTTGAAGGGGAAAAACTGATGGCGCAATAGTAGGCCCGCTAGTTGGCGCCTCATAGCTCAAACGGATATAAACTGCATTTTTTTTAAATACTTGCCTCCATTTTATGATATATTCGTCCAGTACGTAAATAAATATTAATGTTCTATTTGGAACACTTGTGGCGCTGTAATATTCACAAACATATGGCTCACAATTTTAGACGAACATTGAGTAACAGGTAGATTTTTTAAATTATAACACCAAAAGTAGGTACGTTTGAACTTATTTCGGTTGTTCCAATGTGATACATGTACTTTTGTGAAATTATCATGTATTATGAGAACGCATGCTGTTACTGCGTGATTACCTGTAACTATCTCGTGACTTCAATAAATGCTCAAATGATGTCCTTCAAATTCAACGCATTTGGCAATACACGTAACGAAATTCCTCTCAACAGCAAATAGTTCGCCTTCAGTAATGTTCTCACACGCGTTAACAATGCACTGACGCTTGTTATCAGGCGTTGTCGGTGATTCACGATAACAAATATCCTTCAATTTTCTTCGCAGAAAGAAATCGGGGTATGTAAGATCCTGTGAACGTGCGGGCCATGGTATGGTGCTTCTACGACAAATCCACCTCTCATTAAATATTCCATTTAAGACCACTTCACGCGAGCCATGTACCGGACATCCATCATGTTGAATGTACATCGCCATTTTGTCATTCAATAAAATATCTTGTTGTAAAATCGGTAGAACATCACGTAAGAAATCAGCATACATTGCACCATTTAGATTCCCAACAATAAAATAGGGGCCAATTACCTAATGCCGCTCCATACATTAACCCGCCAAGGTCGCTAATGTTCCACTTGTCGCAGCCATCGTGGATTTTCCGCTTCCCAGTAGTAGTGCATATTATGCCGGTTTATGTTACCTCTGTTTATGAATGACGCTTCGTTACTAAACAAAACACGTGAAAAAAATGTTATCGTCCCGTAATTTAGTTTTTACCCAGTGGAAAAACTGTAAACGACGTTCAAAGCCTTCTCCATGCAAGTCCTGGTGCATAGAAATATGGTACGGGTAGATGCAGAATTATCAACACCGACGTTTTTGTGATTCCCGATACTCGCTCAATTTGTCTTCTACTAATCTGCAGATTATCCGAAACTGCAGCTAAAACACTTACTTGGGCATCATCACTTGTTGCAGGTCGTGGTTGACGTTTCACTTGTGGCTGAACACTTCCTGTCTCTTTAAATAACGTAACTATCCGACGATAGGTCCAGACACTTGGATGATGTCTTCCAGGATAACAATCAACATACATAACACAGGCCCATTGGGCATTTTGATCACAATAGCCATACATAAATACCATATCCATGGGCAGATGTAGACTCTGACCATAACTTATTGGTCATGAACTGCAGGTTAAAACTTAAGATATTCCAGAAAGGTAGAAAGGTTAGGAGATGGAACCTGGACAAATTGAAGGATGTTGTTGTTGTTATTGTTGGGGTGTTTAAGGGGGACTAAACTACAATGGTCATCAGTCCCCCATTCCATCCCTAGGCGTCAAAAGTAGCTCCATGGACGTTAAAGAGATACGCCCAGAGGTTAAAATGTCGAAGTGAGAGAGGAGTTGTTGTTGTTGTTGTTGGCCGTTTAAGGGGGACTAAACTACAATGGTCATCAGTTCCCCATTCCATCCCTAGGCGTCAAAAGTGGGCGTATCTCTTTAATGTCCATGGAGCTAGAGGTTAAAATGTCGAAGTGAGAGAGGAGTCCCACTGAGTCCCTAAAACATCATAAAAATGGACAAGACACAAAACGTAGAGACACGATCACACAAGGACATCTGACAAAAAAGAAGCCGATGTCTGTGGTTGACCGACCAGGAGAATAAAAAAGGAAAAATCAACCACTCGGTTTCACAAAGAAATCTCCAGTTAGAGAGAACGATAAAATCCCCCTGCTCGAATAAAACGTAAAACGGTATCTGCCATTGTGGCATCATCACCTAAAACTTCCGATAAAACAGCAGGGAGGATAAAATGTCTCCGCAAGGCGGCTAAAAGGGGACAGTCCATCAATATGTGGACGATTGTCAGACGGGAGCCACACTGACATTGGGCTGGGTCCTCACCCCGAAGGAGATGTCCATGGGTGAGCCACGTATTCCCAATGCGGAGGCGACACAAGACCAATGAGTCCCGTCGTGAACCACGCATGGAGGAACGCCATGCAGCCGTAGTTTCCTTTACCACCCGGAGCTTGTTGGGCGTGCTCAGGCTACCCCACTCAGTATCCCAAAGCTGACGAACTCGCTGGCCCAACGATGAACGGAGACCAGAAGCCGGGAGGCCGATCTCTAGACAGGACAAACCTACAGCCTGCTTGACAAGCCTGTCAACACGTTCATTGCCCGGGATACCAACATGACCCGGAGACCAGATGAACACCACCGAACGCCCGGACCCTGTAACGGCATAAAGTGTCTCCTGAATGGCCAACACCAGGGTAGACCATGGGTAACACTGCTCCAAATTGAAGGAACCAGAGATAGTTGAGAGTTTCAGAGGGACCATTAGGTAAGGATTGGCTGAAACGGGGGAAAGTAATACAGTAGATGAAGAATGGGTAGCTCTGAGAGATAGCGTAGTGAAGGCTGCAGAGGACCATATAGACAGAAGGACAAGGCCTAATAGAAATCCCTGGATAACACAGAATATACTGAACTTAATTGATGAGAGGAGAAAATATAAAAATTCAGCAAGTGAAACAGGAAAAAAAGAGTACAAACGTCTGAAAAATGAGATTGACAGGAAGTGCAGACTGGCTAAGCAGTAGTGGCTAGAGGACAAATGCAGAACCGTAGAAGAATGCATAACTAAGGAAAAGATAGATACCGCCTACAGGTAAATAAGAGAGATATTTGGAGACAAAGAAAAAGCAGCTGTATGAATATTAAGATCTGAGACCGAAAATCAGTACTAAGCAAGGAGAGGAAAGCTGAACTGTGGAAGGAAAATATACAAAGGAAATAAACTTAAAAGCAGTATTCTAGAGATGGAAGACGAAGTGGAGGAAGATGAGATAGGAGATACGATACTGCGAGAAGAATTTGACAGAGCGCTGAAGGACTTGGGTCGAAACAAGGCCCCTGGAGTAGATGATATTCCGTCTGAAATGCTGATGTCGTTAGGAGAGCCAGTCATGAAAAAATTGTATTACCTGGTATGCAAGACGTATGAAATACCCTTCCGATTTCAAAAAGAATATTGTAATTCCAATTCAAAGAAAGCAACTGCAGACAAGTGTGAAAATTACAGAACTATCAGTTTAATAAGTCATGGGTGCAAAATACTAACACGAATTATTTACAGACGAATGGAAAAACTTCTGGTTGTTGTTGTTATGGGGGGTTTTAGGGGGACTAGACTGCTATGGCCATCAGTCCCCCGCTTCATATCTAGGTGACACACAGAAAAAACAGAACCATAAAAAATGTGCCTGAATGAGATTTAAAACCAAGCAGAATGAAAGAATGCACCGTCAATGAATTATTGACAGAGTCAACACGAGACAATACGAAGCACACCAGACACACAGAAACAAATACGAGACAAAAAATGACAGAGCCAGTGAATGTGGTTGACCGACCATGTGTATAAAAAGGGAAAAGTCAACCACATAGCGTACAAAATAAAAAACTGTAGTCTAAAGACACGTCAAGGGGAACAGAGATAAGAATCTAAAAGACCTCCCACAGGAGTTATAGCAACTGGTAAATCCCCCGGGCACGAAGAAATCGTAAAACTAAATTAGCCACAGAGGCATCGTCGCCGAGTACCAAAGAGAGAGTGTTTGGGAGGTTAAAAGAATTCCGCAGTGGGGCTAAAATGGGACAGTCGAGTAGGAGATGGACCACAGTCAATGGGGCACCACATTGGCACACGGGCGGGTCCTCTCGACGGAGGAGGTGACCATGCGTCAGATGGGTGTGACCAATGCGGAGACGGCAGAGAACCATGGAGTCCCTACGGGATCCCAGCTGCGAGGACTTCCAGACAGCTTATTGGGCACGTCCAGAGCGGACCATTCGGCGTTCCACAGGTCGCGTATTTTAGTGCGAAGCAACGGGCGGAAGTCTGGTTATGGGAGGCCAATCGCCAGAGGGCGGCAAGTGGTAGCCTGTTTGGCGAGCTAGTCAACGCTCTCGTTGGCCGGAATGCCTACATGACCCGGGGTCCAAACGAATGTAACACAGCGACCGGAGTCACTAAGAGCCAGTATCGACTCCTGAATGGCCCTGACCAATGTATGACGAGCATAACACTGATCAAGGGCCTGTAAACCGCTCAGCGAGTCGCTACAGATCAGAAAGGAGGTCCCGGGGCACATACAGATGTGGTTAAGGGCGCCGTATATAGCCACCAGTTCTGCGGTGAAGACGCTGCTGTCGGGTGGCAAAGAGCGTTGTTCAACATGGGTGCCATGCATGTAGGCATATCCAGTGTGGTCGCCATCCGAAGAACCGTCTGTATAAATGACCTCGGAGTTACTGAACTCACGAAGCAGTGCATAAAACTGATGCCGTAGGACCAGAGGAGAAGTAGAGGTCTTCGGCTCACAGGAAAGATCCAACGGAATCCGCGGCCGAGGAACGGTCCAGGGAGAAGCATGGAAAGTCGAGCGGAAGGGACGGTTAAGAGGAAAGGTGTCCAGGGTCGGTAGTAGCGATTGGACACGCGCTGCTATCGGGAGTCCCGACCGAGGTCGCCTCTGCGACAAACGAGTGACCTCTCCCGGAAAGAGGAGTCTCTTATTCGGATGCCGAGGGGTACAGTGAACTCTGGCAGCATACTGGGCGAGTATTTGTTGGCGCCGGTATCGCAATGGGGCGACTCTAGCCTCTGCCAGGAGACTTGTGACAGGGCTTGTACGAAAGGCTCCAGTGGCCAGACGGATGCCGGTGTGATGCACTGGGTCGAGAACTCGCAGTGCAGATGGAGAGGCTGAGCCGTAGACCTGGCTTCCGTAGTCTAGACGTGACTGCACCAGAGCATTGTACAGCCGCAGGAGGACAGGGCGTGCTGTCCCCCAGACAGTATGGCTGAGGCAACGAAGGATGTCCAAATATCGTGAACACCGTTGCTTAAGCTGGCGCAGATGAGGGAGCCATGTCAAATGCGAGTCAAAAAGGAGACACAGGAAACGGTGTGTATCCACAACCTGAAGGAGCTCACCATCAAGGTAGAGCTCCGGATGCGGATGTACCGTGCGTTGGCGACAAAAGTGCATCACCCTGGTTTTCGCAGGGGAAAATGTAAAACCATGGGCAGAAGCCCAATTCTGCGCCCGATGAATGGCTGCCTGCAGTCGTCTTTCAGCTACAGTTGTACTAGTGTTAGAAGAGTACAGGCAAAAATCATCCGCATAGAGAGAGCAAGAAACTGATGGCCCCACTGCAGCCACTAGACCATTAATGGCCACTAAGAAGGGGGTACACTTAGGACGGACCCTTGTGGTACCCCATTCTCTTGGATATGGGAGGAACTGAAGGAGGTGCCAACGCGGACTCGAAAGCGGCGCGAAAATAAAAAATACTGAATAAAAATTGGGAGGGAGCCACGGAGACCCCACCCATGTAGTGTGGCAAGGATGTGAAGACGCCATGCCGTGTCATATTCTTTCCGGAGGTCGAAAAAGATGGCGACGAGGTGGTGACGCCGGGCGAAAGTAGTACGGATCGCCGACTCCAAAGAGAGGAGGTTATCAATGGCAGAACGACCTTGCCGGAAAGCACCTTGTTGTGGGGCGAGCAGACCCCGATACTCGAGAACCCATAGAAGTCGTCGGCTCACCAAACGTTCAAAAAGCTTACAAAGGACGTTTGTGAGACTTATGGGACGGTAACTGTCAACGTTCAATGGATCCGCACCTGGTTTCAGCAGAGGGATAACGATACTCTCCTGCCATTGGGACGGGTATGCTCCCTCGATCCAGAGACGATTAAAGAAATCCAAAAGATGGCGCTGCGAGTTTGCAGAAAGATATTTCAGCATTTGACAGTGGATTCGGTCCGGTCCTGGAGATGTATTGGGGCAACAGGCAAGAATACTTTGAAATTCCCACTCGCTAAATGGCGCATTGTACGGCTCCTGGCGGTTTGTGCGAAATACCAACTGCTTTCGCTCAGCCCGCTCTTTTATGGTACAAAAACCTTGGCTGTAGGCAGTGGACGCCGAATTAAGAGCAAAGTGCGCTGCAAAAGACTCGGCAATGATGGTCGGGTCGGTATGAACAGTTCCATGGATAGAGAGACCCGCGATCCCTGCCGGTGGATGGTAGCCTGATATACGACGAATCTTCCTCCAAATCTGGCTGGAGGAGGCACGGGGTCCAATTGTGGATACGTATTCCTCCCAGCATGCCTGCTTGCGCTGCCGGATAAGACGGCGTGTCTGGGCCCGGAGACGTTTAAAGGCAACCAGGTGGTTAATGGTGGGGTGGCGCCGGTACTGCTGCAAAGCTCTGCGGCGGTTGCGAATTGATGCTGCTATCTCCGGTGACCACCAGGGTACTGGTCTTCGCCAGGATACGGCAGAAGAACATGGTATCGCGGACTCAGCGGCAGAAACGACAACAGAAATAATTTGGTCTACTGCCATTGTTGCATCAGCAGGGAGAGGGGTATCCAGCGTTGCAGCTGACGTGTATGCTGCCCAATCGGCCCTATGGAAGGACCAGCGGGGTAGACGTGCATGTCGTTGGTAGTGGGGAAGCGAAAGGAAGATGGGAAAGTGGTCGCTTCCACAAAGGTCATCATGGACCCACCAGTTAAGGAGTGGACATAAGCCCGGACTACACACAGAAAGGTCTATGGCGGAAAAGGTACTATGGGCCACACTAAAATGGGTAGGAGCTCCTGTATTAAGAATACAAAGGTCAAGTTGGTTAAAAAGTAGTTCAAATTCTCAACCACGTCCTGTAGTCACGTTGCTCCCCCATATGGGGTGATGTGCATTAAAATCTCCTAAAATAAGAAACGGTGAAGGAAGTTGAGCGATCAAGGCTGCTAGGTCAGCTGGTGCCACTGCTGCATCAGGAGGGAGATAAAGGGAACAGATGGTAATGTCCCGCGATGCTCGAACCCTGACAGCGACAGCCTCCAGGGCTGTGTTAAGTGGCACTTGGGAACTGTAGGCAGAGGTATGTACATATAGACATACCCCGCCCGACACCCTATTGTAAATGGTGCGATTATTGAAGTACCCCCGGTAGCCCCGAAGGGTGGGGGTCCGATCACCAGGAAACCAGGTTTCCTGGAGAGCAACACAAAGAGGTGGAAATGCGCTCAACAGCTGACGCAATTCAGCCAAATGGCAGAAAAATCCTCCAAAATTCCATTGGAGGATCAGACTGTCTCCTGGTTGACGGTGCATGAAGATGAAGATGGAAGAGTAGTGGTATTAGCACTCGTCTCTGGCTGTGAAGCCTGATGCTCCGTGTCCATGGTATCCCCGAGATTGGCAAAGGCGAAATCTTCTTGCGTCGCTAGAAGGATCACATCACCCTCTGGCGCGTCAGGTGCAAGGGCTGGGGGCACCGAGGCCGCCAGTGTCTCCTTGCGATTTACCGTGTTGTCTTTCTTTTTTTTTTTGTCTTCCCATCGTTCCTTGGGCCTACCAGAGGACGGGGGTTTCTCCGGCGGGGCGTGAGGAGTGTGGGAAGACTGGGGAGCCAGGCAGCTTTCTGGCCGAGGGTCCTTCGGCCGCTGGCTGGTATCTATTTTCTTAGGCGGTGAGTTTGGAAGGGAGGAACACATTCCCTTCCCAGAAGAAGAAGCCAGAGAAGGGGAACCCTTTTCCGGCTGGGGAGCGGGGGTAACCACTCCCGATGTGGAGGTCCGTACAGGCCCCGCAGAAGATGGTATGCCCCCAGATGTCTGGGTGGCCAAGGTAGAGGGGCGGCCCATAGGGCCCACTGATGGAGGTACAACAGGGCGAGAGGTGGCCACCGGTGGTGGTGCCATCGATGTAGCAGCAGCGTAGGAACTTACTAGTGAAACAGGATGCAGCTTTTCATATTTCTTTCGTGCCTCTATGTTAGTCGGTCCAACGTTTTATACTCGACTATCTTCTTCTCTTTATGTAGAGCGGGACAGTCCTGCGAACAGGGAGAGTGGTGACCGCCGCAATTGACACAATAAGGTGGAGGGGCACAGGCAGTGTCAGGATGTAAGGCACGGCCACAGTCCCTACAGGTTGCAGCAGTGTTGCAACGAGAGGACATGTGCCCGAAGCGCCAACATTTATAGCATCGCATTGGAGGGGGGATGTATGGCTGGACGTCACAGCGATACATCATGACTTTGACCTTTTCAGGCAGATTGTCACCCTCAAAGGCCAAAACAAATGCGCCAGTGGCCACCCTCTTATCTTTTGGTCCCGCGTCATTGTAAATGGTCACGTAATTCCTCATCTGTCTGCAACAATAGGTCTCTGTGGTATATGACCCCCTGTACCTTATTTAAGGACTTGTGAGGTGTTATTAACACGGGGATGTCGCCTAAATGGTCACACGTAAGGAGGTTTCGTGACTGAGCCGGGGTCTCCGCCTGTATCAAGACCGAACCGTCTCGCAGTTTCGACATTCCGGCAACTTCGCCAAACCTTTCTTTGAGGTGTTCCACGAAGAAAGAGGGCTTAGTTGCCTGGAAAGATTCCCCATCTTGTCTGGTACATACTAAATATCGTGGTGTATATGGCTCTGTCTGTTTAGTGGGCCCACGTTCCCCCCATGATGGAGTTAGGGAAGGGAAAGATTTGGGGTCGTATCTTGCAGCATTGAAATTAAACTTTCCACACTTGGAGACACCTGACTTAGAGCCAGGATTTTCAGAGGGTTGTTTCCTCTTCATTGCGGAGTGTCCGCCCCGATGCCACCCACTCCGAAACAGGGCCTCTCCTCAAGGGCGCCACCCAGCCACAGCAACGTCACCTGGCAGGATGACCGTTGCCGGGAGTCCTGATGCCCCGCAAAGACAGGCATCGACTCCTTGGCATTCATGAGGAGGTCACAGCTCAGGCATCGGCAGTGTGATCCCTGTGCAATTCAGGGGGCTCAACCATGAGGGTACATAACAGCCCCACCACACGGACTGGCTACCATGCTGGTGACCTAGCGGGGAAGGGGGCTACGGCGAGGAAGGGATGTGGAAGGAAAGGGTAGGAATCCGCGCCGTAGGGGCTATGTTGGGAGTTCTTCCCCAAATGGCTCACACTTACTCAGAAATTTTCGTGGAGGTCAAACCACAATGGGGACCTAACTGGGACGAAAACTGTGAACACGGCAAACAAAGTCACAATTGCAAAACCAACAGTACCATGGGAATAGCCGGGCCGTCAACACGAGAACACCTAGAGACGGGGTTGGAGAAGGGTAGGGTGGGAAAAAGGATTAGGAAGGGAGGGAACCAGGGTGAGGAAAAGCGGTCTGGGAAACGGGAAGGAAGGCCGCAATGGCTGGGGGACCCGTGCGCACCACACACTTACCCACTTAAGAGCTGTGGGCCCCCTGGGGGGGGGGGGAAACTTCTGGAATCCAAACTCGGGGAAGATCAGTATGGATTTAGGAGAAATGTAGGAACACGAGAGGCAATAATTACGACTTACCTTAGAAGATAGGCTACGGAAAGGGAAACCTACGTTTTTAGCGTTTGTCGATTTGGAGAAAGCTTTTGACAATGTCGACTGGCATACACTCTTCCAAATTCTAAAGGTATCAAGGGTAAAATATACAAAAACCAGACAGTGGTTATTAGAGTCGAAGGGCAAGAAAGGGACGCAGAGGTTGGGAAGGGTGTAAGAAAGGGCTGTAGCCTTTCCCCTATGTTGTTCAATCTGTACATTGGGCAGACAGTGAAGGAAGGAAGGAGAAATTTGGAGTGGGCATTAAAGTGCAGGGAGAAGAAATAAAAATATTGCGGTTTGCCGATGACATAGTAATTCTGTCAAAGACCGCAAGAGATCTGGAAGAGCAATTGATTGGGGTGGACAGGTCTTGAAAGGAAGATGAACATTAACAAGATTAAAACGAGGGTCATGGAATGCAATATCAGAAAATTAGGCGATGCTGAAGGAATTAGATTAGGTAAGGTGACAGTAAAAGCAGTTGATAAATTTTGTTATTTGGGTAGCAAGATAACTTCTGATGACCGAAGTAAAGAAGATATAAAATGCAGAATGGCTATGGGGAGAAAAGCATTTCTAAAGAAGCGAAACTTGTTAACATCCAATATTAATTTAAATGTGAGGAAGTACTTACTGAAAGCTTTTGTCTGGAGTGTAGCATTGTATGGGAGTGAAACGTGGACCATAAGGAGTTCAGATAAAAAGATAGTAGAAGTTTTTGAAATGTGGTGCTTCAGACGAATGATGAAAATTATATGGGTAGATCATGTAACTAATGAGGAAGTGCTTACCTCAATCGTGGAGAACAGGCGTCTCTGGCATATACTGACTAAGAGAAGGGATAGATTGGTTGGACACATTCTGAGACATCAAGGATTTGTCAACTTAGCATTAGAAGGTAGCGTGTGGGGTAAAAATCGTAGAAGGAGACCAAGGGACGAATATAGTAAGCAGATTCAAGAGGATGTAGATTGCCGAACGTATTCTCAGATGAAGAGACTTGCACAGGACAGGGTAGCGTGGAGAGCTGCATCAAACCAGTCTGCGAACTGAAGACCATAACAACAAATACCATATCGACAATTACAGCAACTGGTAAACGGTCCGTTTTAACACGAGTATCACGAAACAAATATCCTCCGCACTGGCGAAATGTTACGCGATACGATGTAGTTACACGTTTGTGACTATTACAGAGCCACATATCACAAAGCGAAACAAATGTTCCAAATAAAACATTCATATTTATTTACGTACTAGACGAATATGTAGTGAAATATGGGTACCTATTTTAAAAAAAATGTAGTTGATATCCGTTTAACCTATGGCAGCGCCATATGTTTTCCCCCTTTAAGCTAGAAAAGTTTTGTTCTTTGTAGTTTTTTCGTTTGGTGCTTATTACGTGAGATATTTGGCCCGATCACTATCAATGGACCACCCTGTATAACAACTGCTCCACCAAAAGTGAAAGGTTTCTATAGTAGAACTAAAACATTTCCCGTCAAATGCCATTTACTAAATTAAAGTGGCAAAATCTTACAGCCGAAACTGAAAATTAGTATACCCCTTTAGAGTGTTCCAAATTACTCAGTAGTTGAAACAGTGGAATGATTACAGGTTCCGATTGTAATGGATTAACCTTAGCGAACCTACTTGTTTGGTTAAGTGTACAACCGGATAACAAAAGCCCTACCTATGTATAACTATAATTCTTGAATAAAAGAATGTCTTAATTGCAAAAGTTTTTATTTAATGACGCGTTTCACCTGGTTAGGGCATCTTCAGATATCTGACAAAGAAAAAAAAATGAAACAGAACTTACAATATTTACATGACAATATTTCAATTTTTTTAGAAGTGGAATAAAAGTTTTTTACTATCATCAACCAGATGCTTACAAAAATTTTAAATAACCTTTTTGTCACGTTTGGGAGTACAAAAATTTTTAGGTACAAAACAATGTTGAACTTCGTAATACGGAATTGTAATAATGTACGGTACTAATGTTTTACCTACTCTGTGATAGAGGGTGTTTAGATTAAAATGCGGCCATAGGGTACTATACAGAGACAATAATATGTAATCCCTTGATCTGCGGTTACATTGACCGTTAAAAACAAATTGATACATTGTTTAACTGAATGGCTATTGAAATAATTTGTATGTCGAGATTGACCTTGTATGATGTCCCTGTACAGTAGAGTAGGTCGTCAACTTATTGTAAGACATGCGTCGGTATTGCTACTGGTACTGTCTTGGGCAGCGTTCAAATGTGTACTGCGAGTAACCAATACCGACGCATGTCGTATTATTGAGTTGACGACCTAATCTATGGTACCGAGACATCGTACAAGGTAAATCTCGGAACAAAAATTATTTCAGTAGCCATTCACTTAAAAAATGTATCAATTTGCTTTTAACGGGCATTGTTACCGCAGATCAAGGGATTACATATTATTCTCTCTGTAGGTATACTACTGCCGCATTTTAATCTAAACAACCTCTATCACAGAGTAGATAAAACATTAGTACCGTAAATTATTACAATTCCTTATTACCAATATTAGAATTGTTTTGTAACTAAAAAAATTTAAATATTTTGAAACATTGTCATGTAAGTATTGTAAGTTCTGTTTCATTTTTCTTCTTTGTCAGATATCTGAAGATGCCCTATCCGGGCAAAACGCGTCATTAAATAAAAACTTTGGCAATCAAGGCATTATTTTATTCAAGAATTCGACTTAACACGGGTGCTTTACCATACCATGCAAAAATGGAATGGGAAGACAGTTACTATGCATATATTTACAGATTATTGCAATAAATTATGAAAATATCTCGTTATCCTATTAAATTTGCTGTTTAGATCATCTTGTCAAATTAATGCTGTTTGTAACAGCTCTGCAATAACAATCAGTTGTATTGTGCAGTTGTTCATATTACTGTAAGAAATCAAAAACATTTCCTGAGGCTATGTAAATTACATTTATCAATTTGTCATGGTCATATTGTTACAATGTTAAGTGATTGTATTATAATTATCAAAATTTAAATTTATGTAAGCAAACCAACCCTGCTCTAATCGTAACGTGCATACACATCTTTTATTTTTATTTGTTGTATAAGTACTTTTGCAATACTTTTGGTTCACACTGAATAATAGGTTATACGTATTATTTGTGGTAAATGTACACTTCTTTTTACGGAACTTCAATTAACTATCACTACTGCATAATCATAATTGCAAAACATTCTGGAAACTAGCATTGTTTATACAGACGCACGCGTTATGGCACGCGGAGAGTTAGTAGCCATCAGTCAAGTACTGTAGTTGAATCATTTCATGTAGTTAGTCAGTCTTCATTCCTATATTTCAACTACATGTGCCGTTGTGAATAGTCCCCGAGGCAACAAAAATTAATACGTCTCGTAGTCGCATTTTTTAGTTCCGTCGACGTACAAAAACCCTGAAGCCATTTATAAATAATGACTACAAGATGACTTCAGGCGTGCTGTTAAGAGTATATCAGGTGGTAAAAGTATATCAGGTGATGTAATGCATTAATGACAAACGCTGAAACATTCGTCTCCGTACATTGTATGGCCTCCATGTTCACAAAGCAGCCACTGATAGTGGGATCCATTCAGTCATAAAAATGTTGAATACTGTTTTGGGGTATTTGATTTGATTTGATTTGATTTTTCCGGGGAAGCCAAAACAGTCTTGGTCCAACCCGCCACTGCCCGCATCGAAACAAAGTTTACTGTGCGGTATCGCTCCCTGTATATCTAGTAAAGCCAACCAATGCCCCTGAATAGTGCAAGGAGTCCCTTTCCCAGTTCTTTATTAGACATAATTTCTTCGGGTCTGGTTGTCCCAAATGTTCTGTGCCTTTTACTCCCCAATGCAATGCATTCGAAGATTAGATGTGATGCAGTTTCATCACCGTCATCACAGATCCAACATTTAGGGTCCTCTTCTGTTATTCCCATTGTATGTAGGTGTTTTTTGAAATTCCCATGGCCTGTCAGCAATCCAACTATGAGTCTAATCTCTCTCCTGTTCAGGCCCAGGACTGCAGAGCTTCTTTTAAAACATGGCTTTGGCATCATTACCTTGCCATGTTTTTGTTGATGGACTTTGGTCCAATATTCTACGTGCTGTCTTCTGAGCCGATTACGTAGCTCCAATTTGATCATTGCCTTGGTGATTGTCAGGACAGGTTCCGGTCCAATAGATGGAGTCTCTGCCCCCATCCTGGCTAATCTGTCGGCACGTTCGTTGCCACTGATCCCCGAGAGGCCAGGGACCCACAATAGGTTTACTCTCTTGCTTTCCCCTAACTCCACCAGAACCCTGTGACATTCTGCAACAATTTTAGAACATGTTGCAGGAGCTGCCAGTGATCTCAGGGCTGCCTGGCTGTCTAATTAGATATAGATGCTACGATCTTTGTAGCACCTACGCAAATTCTCCTCCACACATGCCCTGATGGCAGTGATTTCGGCCTGGAATACTGAGGCCAGTTT
This sequence comes from Locusta migratoria, assembly GCA_026315105.1. Lineage (NCBI taxonomy): Eukaryota > Metazoa > Arthropoda > Insecta > Orthoptera > Acrididae > Locusta > Locusta migratoria. The sequence continues at coordinate 324,811,138 of CM048750.1, forward strand.
CCGTAGAGAGATGACTCCCTCCAGTCTTGGCTGCACCCTTTATACCCCAGACCCAACACCTTGGTCCGATTTTGACCCGTCAGTGAACCAGACAATAACCCCGTAAGGTGTCGAACTATTTTCTCCCACTGCTCCCTATTTCCAATTGTTATATTGAAAGGCTTGTTGAAGCAGTATGGGGTTATAATATAGTCGGCTGGCATTTCCCCAACCTTTCCTATATTTACCTCAGTCACTATTTTAGTGTGTGATTCTGGATATCCCAAAGAGTTCCAGTTTTAGCCGGTTTTGAGACTGTATGCACCAGCCGCTGCCTCCATCTGGACACAAAGGTGTAATGGGGGCATATCCATCATGGTTTCCATCCCAGCAGTTGGTGTGCTGCTAATTCCGCCTGTTATGGCTAAGCAGGCTAATCTCTGCACCTTACCAAGCTCCTAAGCCGCAACCTGCTGTTCTACCTTCTTCCTCCACACGACCGCCCCATAGGTGACCCTGGGTCTAATCACCGTGGTATATATCCAGTGCATACCCTTGGGGCTCAGGCCCCAATTTTTGCCACAAGCTCTCCTGGTACTTACCAGAGTACCTTTTGCCTTGGAGCAAATATTCCTGATTTGAGTGGTCCACGTCAGCTTCTCATCAAGGGTATGCTATTCCACCCTTACTGAAGCTGTTAACGTATTTCACCAAGAGTTACGGGCAGATATGTGAGCAGATATATCCTATTGGATATGGCCAGGGAAGTTGTTGCACGACTTCCAGAGGACATTAAATTTCGCGCGCTGTATGTTGGGAACATTATCCCCTTGCAAAACGTCTTGCAAGAGTGGTAAAAGAACGAATATTACAAAATTCAGCTCTTATCGAGCGCTGGTAAGCAAGAAACATGAAAGATGAAGGAGAGTTGTAGCTTATCACGCCCCACACAATAAGGTCTGTTGGTTGTCCTGTATTTCTTGGACGAATGCATTAAGCAAGACAGCGTTAGCCAGGTCTACGTCGTAGGAGCAGTTGACCGTCACTTGATTGCGTATCTACACTCCTGGCCATTAACACTGCAACACCACGAAGATGTGCTACAGAGGCGAAATTTAACCGACACGAAGAACATGCTGTGATATGCAAATGATTAGCTTTTCAGAGTACTCACACAAGGTTGGCGCCGGTGGACCACCAGGGTACTGGTCTTCGCCAGGATACGGCAGAAGAACATGGTATCACGGACTCAGCGGCAGAAACGACAACGGAAATAATTTGGTCTACTGCCATTGTTGCAACAGCAGGGAGAGGGGTATCCAGCGTTGCAGCTGACGTGTATGCTGCCCAGTCGGCCCTGTGGAAGGACCAGCGGGGTAGGCGTGCGTGGCGTTGGTGGTGGGGAAGCGAAAGGAAGATGGGAAAGTGGTCGCTTCCACAAAGGTCATCATGGACCCACCAGTTAAGGAGTGGACGTAAGCCCGGACTACACACAGAAAGGTCTATGGCGGAAAAGGTGCCATGGGCCACACTAAAATGGGTAGGAGCTCCAGTATTAAGAATACAAAGGTCAAGTTGGTTAAAAAGTAGTTCAAATTCTTGACCACGTCCTGTAGTCACGTTGCTCCCCCATATGGGTTGATGTGCGTTAATATCTGCTAAAATAAGAAATGGTGAGGGAAGTTGGTCGATTAAGGCTGATAGGTCGGCTGGGGCCACTGCTGCATCAGGAGGGAGATAAAGGGAACAGATGGTAATGTCCCGCGATGCTCGAACCCTGACAGCGACAGCCTCCAGGGCTGTGTGAAGTGGCACTGGGGAACTGTAGGCAGAGGTATGTACATATAGACATACCCCGCCCGACACCCTATTGTAGATAATGCGGTTATTGAAGTACCCCCGGTAGCCCCGAAGGGTGGGGGTCCGATCACCAGGAAACCAGGTTTCCTGGAGAGCAACACAAAGAGGTGGGAAAGAGCTCATCAGCTGACGCAATTCAGCCAAGTGATTGAAAAAACTGCCACAATTCCATTGGAGGATCAGACTGTCTCCTGGTTGACGGTGCATGAAGATGAAGATGGAAGAGGAGTGGCATGAGCACTCGTCTCTGGCTGTGAAGCCTGATCCTCCGTGTCCATGGTATCCCCAAGATCGGCAAATGCTAAATCTTCTGGCGTCGCGAGAAGGATGACATCATCCTCAGGCGTATCAGGTGCAAGGGCTGGGGGCACTGAGGCCGCCAGTGCATCCTTGCGCTTTACCGTCTTATCTTTTTTTGTCTTTATTGTCTTTCTTGTCTTCCCGTCGTTCCTTTGGCCTACCGGAGGAGGGGGTTTCTCCAGCGGGCTTGAGGAGTGTGGAAAGACTGAGAAGCCAGACGGCTTTCCAGCCGAGGGTCCTTCAGCCGCTGGCTAGTGTCCGATTTCTGGGGTGCCATGGTGGGAAGAGGAGAAAAGGTTCCCTTCCCAGAAACAGAAGCCAGAGAAAGGGGACCCTTTTCTGGCTGGGGAGTGGGAGTAGCCACTCCTGACGTGGGGGGCAGTACCTGCCCCACAGAAGATGGTGTGCCTCCAGATGTCTGGGAGGCGGATTTAGAGGGGCGGCCCATAGGGCCCACAGGTGGAGGTACAACAGGGCGAGAAGTGGCCACTGGTGGTGGCACCATCGTAGTAGCTGCAGAATATGACTTAACTAAAGATACTGGATGCAGCTTTTCGCACTTCCTCCGAGCCTCTGAGTACGTTAGTCGGTCCAAAGTTTTGTACTCAGCTATCTTCCGCTCTTTCTGTAGAGTGGGACAGTCCAGTGAACAGGGAGGTTGGTGACTGCCGCAATTAACACAATAAGGAGGAGGCGCACAGGCACTGTCCGGATGGGAGGGACGACCACAGTCCCGACAGGTTGCAGCAGCGTTGCAATGAGAGGACATGTGCCCGAAACGCCAACACTTGAAACATCGCATTGGAGGGGGGATGTACGGTTCGACGTCACATTGGTACATCATAACTTTGACCTTTTCGGGCAGATTGTCACCCTTAAAGGCCAACACAAACGCACCAGTGGCCACCCTATTTTCTTTCGGACCCCGAAAAACGCGTCTGACAAAATGTACTCCACGTCTTTGCAGATTTTCGCGTAATTCCTCATCCGTCTGCAGCAAAAGATCTCGATGAAATATCACCCCCCTGTACCCTGTTTAAGGATTTGTGGGGCGTTATTGTGACAGGAATATCGCCCAAGTGGTCACACGTTAAGAGGCTTCGTGATTGAGCAGGGGATCTCCGCCTGAATCAGGACCGAACCGTCGCGCAATTTAGACTCACCGGCAACTTCGCCAAACCTTTCTTCGAGGTGTTCGACGAAGAACGAAGGCTTAGTTGCCTGGAAAGATTCCCCATCCTGTCTGGTCACAACTAGATATCGTGGTGAGTAGTGGTCAGTCTTCTTTGTGGGCCCAAGTTCCCCCCATGATGGTGTTAGGGAAGGAAACGATTTGGGGTCGTATCGAGCAGCATTGAAATTGAACTTACCCAACTTTGAGACACCTGGCTTAGAGCCAGGATTTTCAGAGGTTTGTTTCCTCTTCATTGCGGAATGTCCGCCCCGATGCCACCCACTCCGAAACAGGGGCTCTCCTCAAGGGCGCCACCCAGCCACAGCAATGCCACCTGGCAGGATGACCGTTGCCGGGAGTCCTGATGCCCCGCAAAGACAAGCATCGACTCCTTGGCATGCTTGAGGAGGTCACAGCTCAGGCATCAGCAGTGTGATCCCTGTGCAATTCAGGGGGCTCACCCATTAGGCTACATAACAGCCACACCACACGGACTGGCTACCGTGCTGGTGACCTAGCGGAGAGGGAGCTATGGCGAGGAAGGGATGTGGAAGGAAAGGGTAGGAATCCGCGCCGTAGGGGCTAGGTTGGGAGTTCTTCCCCAAATGGCTCACACTAACACTGAAATTTAGATGTATGTCTAACCCCGAAGGGGACCTAACTGGGCCGAATATGGTGAAAACGGCAAACAAAACATAAGAGAGAAACCAGGAGTACCGTGGACATAGCCGGGCCGTCATTGCGAGAACACGTAGAGACGGGGTTGGAGAAGGGTAGGGTGGGAATAAGGATTAGGGAGGGAAGGTAATCGGGAGGAAGAAAAGCGGCCTGGGAAACTGGAAGGAAGGCCGCTATGGCTCGGGGACCCGTGCGCGCCACACACATACCCACAAAAGAGCTGTGGGCCCCTGGGGGGCAACGTGCTGATATGAGGAAAGTTTCCAACCGATAACTCATACACAAACTGCAGTTGACCGGCGTTGTCTGGTGAAACGTTGTTCTGATGCCTCGAGTAAGGAGGATAATGCGTACATCACGTTTCCGACTTTGATTATGGTCGGATTGTAGCCTTTTGCGAGTGCGATTTATCGTATCGGAACACTGGTAATCGCGTTGGACGCGATCCAAATTACTGTTAGCAGAATATGTTGTTGTTGTTGTTGTTGTTGTTGTTGGGTATTGAGGGGACTAAACATCTAGGTCATCAGTCCCCTGTTACTAGCTCAGAGTCCACTGCCAAGCACGACAAAATTAAACAAAGCTCTAAAAATGATCACGCACATAAGGGACAGGTTGACAATGGACAAACCTCTGATAATTTAAAACGAAGACACACAGAAATGGTAAAAGAAAGTCAGGAATAAAACTGGATAGCAGAGTACCTTGGCTGGCTGATCACAAAGAAAAAACAGGATGAGCCAGCCATACTGCATACACTAAGAACCCCTAAGGGCGGAAAAAGTAAAAAAAACGGGAGTGGTGGTGGCCTAAGATGTCAGGCCACAGCACCTACCGTTAGATCGAGTCATAAAAACCAGCAGCGCGGATAAAACGTAAAACTTTGGTAGCCATAGAGGCGTCGTCTCCTAAAACTAAAGGTAGTGCGTCTGCAAGAGTAAAATAGTGCCGCAGGTCGGCTAAAAGTGGACAGGCCATCAAAAGATGGGCCACTGTTAATACAGTGCCACATCGACACACGGGTGGAGCCTCGCGCCGAAGGAGATACCCGTGGGTGAGCCACGTATGTCCAATCCGGAGGCGACAGAGGACAACTGACTCTCGGCGGGTCGGCCGCAGTGAAGATTTCCACAAAGCTGTGGAGAGCTTCACTGCCCGAAGCTTATTCGGTGCAGTCGCCGTAACCCACTCGGTGCTCCAAGCCTCGCGCACCCTCCGGTGCAACACCAGTTTAACATCCTGTTCCGTGACGCCAATTGCGAGAGGTGGTCCCATAGTGGCCTACTTGGCCAATCGATCTACATGCTCATTCCCTGGTATGCCAATATGACCTGGGGTCCACACAAAGACCACAGAACGGCCTGATTGGCATAGGGAGTGAACAGTGTCCTAGATCGACCGCACTATTGGGTGCCGAGAGAAACACTGGTCGATCGCTTGTAAGCCACTCAGGGAGTCCGTACAGATGATGAATGACCCCCTGGGGCAGGCTTTGAGATGTTAGCAGAATATGGAATCGGCGGATTTAGGAGGGCATTACGGAACGCCTTGCTGGATCCCAACATCCTGGTATCAGTAGCAGTTGAGATGACAGACATACGCATGGCTAAAACGGATCGTGCAGCCACTTCTCGATCCCTGAGCCAACAGATTGGGGCGTTTGCAAGACAACAACCATCTGCACGAACAGCAGCATGGAGTATCATTTCGGAGACCATGGCTGCTGTTATCCTTGACGCCGTATCACAGGCAGGAGCGCCTGCGTAGGTGTACGCAACGACGAACCTGTGTGCACGAATAGAACCGGCCGCGGTGGCCGAGGGGACTAAGGTGCTTCAATCACGGTCGGCACGGCCACTACGATCGGGGGTTCGAATCCCCCTTCAGGCATGGATATTTGTGCCGTTTAGGGACTGATGACCCCGTAGTTAAGTCCCATAAGCTTTACAAACATTTGAACATTTTTGAACATTGCACGAATGGAAAAAACGTAATTTTTTTCGTATGTATCCAGGTTCTCTTTATAGCATCACGATGGTCGCATTCGTGTTTGGGCGACATCGCATTGATCGCACATTGGAGGCGTGTATTTGTCATCGCCATACTGGCATATCATCAGGTGTGATGGTATGGGGTGCCGTTGGTTACACGTCTCTGCCACCTCTTATTCGCATCGACGGCACTTTGAACAGAGGCCGTTACATTCCAGATGTGTTACGACCCATGGTTCTACCCTTCATTAGATACTTGAGGAACCCTGCATTTCAGCAGGATAATGCACGACCGAATGTTGCAGGTCCTTTCTGGAAACGGAAAATGTTCGACTACTGTCCTGGCCAGCACATTCTCCAGATCTCTCACCAATTTAAAACGACCGGTCAATGGTCAATGGTGGCCGTGCAACTGGCTCGTCAGAATATGCCAGTCACTACTCTTGATAAACTGTGGTATCTTATTGAAGCTGCATGGGCATCTGTTCCTGTACACGCCATCCAAGCTCTGTTTGACTCAAAGCCTAGGCGTATCAAGATCGTTATTACGGCCATAGGTGGTTGTTCTGGGTACTGATTTCTAAGGATATATGCACGCAAATTACGTGAATATGTAATCAAATGTTAGTTGTAGTATAATATATTTGTTCAATGAATACCCGTTTATCTTTTGCATTTCTTCTTTCTTAGCAATTTTAAGGGCCAGAATGTACTTTTATTCCTGAACAACATGGGCCGTCATTTTACGTGATCCTCTGATGACACTGATTTAGCCCTGAAAGACGGTCTAAAGGTGGCCATGCATCTAGTGGCTTCAGTAGTAACTATTTGGAAAGAGTTCGTGTTGACATTTCTGGCCTCTTGAACCCTCTTGTATGTGGTAGGTTGCACCAGCTGAACTTACAATAAGACGATCTTGGCAGACGTCTGCACAGCGTGAACGTCCAGAACCTCGACTTCAGTTGTGAGAATGTTCACGTGACCATTGAAACGTGCGTCGTTTGACAAATGAAGCAGCATTTTAAACTTGGGTATCAGTTCTTGGAAAGGAACAATTCGCGAGTCGGGTGGTCACAATTTCACCGCTTTCTGTTGCCTGTTGGAACCGCGAGTGCATCTGTGCATGGCGGTTTGTTTTGTTCACACGCTGATATCAGACTAAGCCGTATGGCTGTCAACATCCGCTATTAGAGGGTACAGCTCTGGCAGCTGTGTTACTATCCTATCTGTTGGTAGACCACGTTGAAACTACATGTGGCATGATCAGTCAACAGCGACGTCGTCATCCGATGTGTACTATTTTTTCTCAGCACTCTAAATGTTATTTTGTTGTTAGTCTATTTGGTAATATTCACCCCAAATATCAAGTATATTGGTTAAATTTTTCTTGGTTTTCACAGGAAAGAGATAACAATGTCAGCTGTTGATCACTGACGACATTTGTCATTTCATTAATTCCACTTTCTGGTTTCGGTTACTATTGTAAGGATACTGTGTCCAAATTGTCCGCAGGCTGCTAATTTCGCTACTCTTCGTTCATGCCATCTTCTAATTTGCAGTGGATAGTGCGCTGATATTAAACATCACGGCAGCTAAAATCGTGGGCCATAGCTCCACTCAGACTCAAGACATTTCCATTTCGTGGAAATTACTCTACCTACTGAACTACCAGTCCGTACTGCAGGTCCCGTCTTCTCACCTTTAGTTCCATCAGTTTCATACCTGTTACAAACTTAACTATTACTCCTGAGAAAGAGCGTATTGAGGAGACATGGTGCGCTGTTAAGTTCTGACGAGGTACTGGCGGAAGTAAAGCTGTGAAGACGGGTCAGAGGTGTGCAAAGGTAGCTCAATCGATTTGACGCTCTCCCGCGAGTGGTAAAGGTCCTCAGTTGGATCGGGGTTTGTTACACCGCTGTAATCCACCAGGAAGTTTTATCATTTACTTATTTGTCAATAACCACAAGGGTTGCGCCCGCCGTGTCCGTCAGGCGAGTGCAGAAGCGTATCCTGCTCCGTTCTACCTCACGACACCCGGTGGAGCACTCCTGGTATTCATGGGGCTATGCCCCCTTGACATCAAGATCAGGGAGCAAGCCGTTTGGTAATGGGCCACTAAGGGTGAGCAAGACAGAGTGGAGGCCATCATGGGTTGCAGACCACAAAGTAAAACAGCCATTAAAAGTAGGGGATTGGAGCTCTGGCAGGAGCTGTGGGACACTGATGACATTGGGAGGATGACCTACCAGTTCCTGCCGGATAGCCAAGAAAGGCTCTCCATGAGCTTCTTCAAAAATTCCAGAGGCATGATGCACTTCCTGACGGGGCACGGGTCCTATCCGGCATATCTTTGCTGATTTAGGGCACAGGCGTCACCCGAGTGTGAATGTGGACCTGACATCGGCAGTCTGGAACACACCGTTTTTGATGGCGTGACGCGAGAGCTTCGTGAATAACTGCGCAGCGATGTCACATATGACCTTTTACGATCTGAAGAAACTTTCGATGTCCTCAATCGACTAATTGAAGCAATCTCCAACATGATCAGACAACACTATTTTCAGCCCGATAACTGACCACACCAACCAATTCCGACATCTCGACCCAATTATGACCATTCCACACCGATCATGACATCTACTCAAACATGACAACTACCAATTAAGGCAGCCAAGTCTAGCCATGCCGTCGGAGAGCAGACTGGGCGCCCTAACTGGCTATCCGCAGTCCTCTGGATCTGGGCGAAGGCTTGGCTCCACCAAACACGACTTTAGTCGTAGTATTAGAGAATAGATACTAGTAGTAGTTTTCTTAAAAATTCTTCGCGATTAGTAGTTTTGGGGGACTGCAGCAAAGTAATAAATCCTGGGCTGCCCAGTGCCAAAGGCACGCTCACTGTGATTGGCTCGTTGAGCAGGCCATCAAACATTCAGTTTTGTCACCACTGGCATAACTGTAATAATAATAATCTATGTGTAAGTGAGGTCCTAGGATTTTTATCTGTCACTTTCCACTTCTTTCACCTCTGGCAGTGTTGCTGAAGTGAAAAATACCGAGAAGCACTGTGGTTCGAAACCCACGTTAACGCTTATAAGCGTCCGCGGTCAATGTATGACAGCGTCATCCGCAGCGAAAGTGTTAAACTGTAGGTCCCCCTATAACTGGCTGAATAAGTCAGTTCGAAGGTCGGAGGAAGGCAACGGCATACCACCTCCAAACGGGACCATGCCTAGTAAAACACTTTGGAATTCAAACCAATCTTCGGATTGTTGACTGCTTTACTTTTTTTCTTAAGTGTAGTAATCACTTAGTGGGTAATCTAAAATATATAAATAGCTTTAATATATCAAGTTGAATAATACGACCCATTGCAATTATTAGATGTTCGGTTATATGTATCATGATATAATTTAAAAAAATTAAATAAGAGAGAGAGAGAGAGAGAGAAAAGAAAATGAAACATCAACGTTCCGTTTATATATTCCCCTGCTTTGAATGTTCTCTTACTTGTCCATTACGAAGTCAAGTGACGTTCAGTGTGGCTGGTTGACGTGAATCAGATAAGTGCATGTCTCGGTAGCTGGGCGAGCAGCCGTCCGCAGACACGGGGCCAGTACAGGCGGAGACCCCGTGTTGGCCTCCAGAGCTGCGTTCCGCTGCCCTGCTCAGCCCTGCTGTGTCCGCTTAATAATTCCTGGCCGCCGGCTCACAGGGCAGCCTACACAGCAGGCGCGCTCCTAGTGCAGGATCCGTCTGCAACCTTTGCCCTACTGCGTTCCTAACTCACTGCCGGATTTTCAACACAGTATTTGACGGGATACTATGCACGGCTATTCATAGACCTGTAAATTACGCTTCGTACAGCTGTATTGTACTAGCCGAAAGGAGTAAACAATGACTGAAGTATGTGTATCAAATTTCTGACGTGACGCTACACAAAGTCATCTGTTTCTGTTGTGTGATGGGAAGTAGGGAGGGGGCGGGGGGTTGTTTGGTAGAATGGAACAGAAACAAAGCTACCAGATTAGTAACATCAACGATATGTTGCAACCATCGTAGCGATGTTCTTGTGGCGGCGACCGTGAGGAAACCGACGGTATTTTTCCTTTTTAGTTTTTAATTTTGGTATTACACGGTATGCAGTCGCCGTCCAATATTTTATCCTGATTTGCGAAGTTCCAGATTTCGGCCAGTAATTAGCCATAACAACACAGTATATAATGAGAAGATGGAAAGTAAAGACCAGAATATTTTAACGTTGAAACATATCTCTACCAGGAAAGTGCATTGCCCCTCCACCCCCACTATACTTTTCATCATAGTCATGGATGAAATTCACATGAATGTTTAACAGAGGTTTGGACAAGAGTTTACAAAGGTCATGTACTTTGCAGATGTTATGGTGATATGGGGGGGGGAGACTGAAAAGGAAGTAAATACACAAACAAGTAGATGTATGGAACCAAGACACTGAGAACTTTGGGATGAGACAGCACAGAGTAGACCAACAAAATGGTAATATTAAAAGAAAGTTAGGATGGAAGAGGAAACATTGATATGAATGGAAAAACTGTACCGCGGCGGAGCGCATTCAGGCGCTATGTTCCGATGAGCGAGGCCGTATCCCGTCGGGGGTTCAAATCCCCATGGATATTTGTGTCGTATTTAGTATCAGGTAGTTCATAAGTAGTTTGTAAGTTTAGGGACATAACCCCGCAGTTAAATCCCTTAAACTTTACAAAGATTTGAACATTTTTTGAATTCCAGAAGACATACAACTACAAACGAAGAGATAAGAAGAAAACCTGAAGCTGTTGGATAGGGTAGAAACAAAGAAATAAAAGCGATATGGGTTTATAATTAAAATGGGAAAAAGGAATACCAAAAGAGGTTTTTTTTTTCTTCTGAGTATCAGGCTACGCTGTAGGTCCTTGATTCACAACCCGACCCAGTTAGCTGGAAAAGGGGAAATAAGAGGATGATGAAAAGGTTATTTTTTATGTTTTAAAAAAGTATGCTATAGATTTGTCAATACCCATCACCCACAGTTAGTGCATTTAGTACAAGGATCGCTCCGTACGTACGTAGTGCCCCGCCTCTTTTTTAAACACATTCACAATCTTTTGTGTTGGTGCTTCAAGAATGACGTTTGTTCAGTACGTCGGTGAAGTTTCGAAGCGTGTGGCACATGGCACAGCCGTAAGACAGCGTCAAAATGGTACCTAGATACAGATTTACAGGCAGCATGTGTTATTGAAATCTAATGTGCAGAAACCGAAACCGTGGTGAACATCCATAATCGTTCATGTGCAGTGTATGGCGATGCTGCAGTTTATAGGAGTCTGTGGGGCAATGGATGAAGAAAGTTACAGCCTGAGGCAACTAGACAATGCATGCCTACACAAAGGCTGAGAACGCGGAAATCCTTCGGCAAATGGGAGTTGGACATCATTACCTTATTCACTCTACAGTCCACACCGGCGCACTTGGGCTTCCATTTCCATGGGCCTCTTAAAGATTCTCTTAGGAGAACATACTTTGAAAAATATGAGAGAGTAATGCAGTGAAGACACGGCTATGCCAAAGAACTTTTAACAGAAGGCAGTACACGCTCTCCCACAAACGTTGTCGTAGGGCCATAGAACGACAGAACGTGGTAGACTACGTATAGAATGGGACATGGACATGTTGATACATATGTTGTCAATAAATTATGATTCATAAAAATAAATATGTTCTGAGAAAAAAAAGGGGCATTACTTATTGAAATTTTGAAAAGAATGACTTTCCTTTTGATGATAGTATCTGAAGTATGTGTATGTAGACATGTCCATGAGGTAAATAAAGTATGTATATCTTCATTGATGATGGATAGTTAGTGGTCAAAATCTGGAAGAGAAAAAATAAAGATTAAATATTGAACTACGACTGAACGATGTCCACTGCTGCTATGTCAAATTCGTGCAGTCTCGGGGCGCACGTCCTTCCGGCATGGAAATTAATGAGAGAACGATAGTGTTATCATGACCGCTGGCACCGTCACTAACTGCAACCCCACGGTTTCCGTCAGGAATAGCATGGTACACGACCATATTATTGAGATCCATGACAGGACGTAGTCAAGCAGAGACAATAAATTTAAACATTGCAGATGCATTTCATTTATGCAGCTGTCTTTAGTTTGCTGTATTTACTATTATACATTTTAATTGCATAAATGACGGTAATGAAAATAGATTTACAATAGTATCCGTAAATATCACCAATACTGAACTACAATCAGTGAATGACGTAAAACTTGGAAGAACACATTTGTAAGTGGAACAACTAAGTACTAATAATTTCATTGTACTATTGTAATTGGGCCGCCTACAAATAGATCCTTTTTTCTACATTTACACTTTGTGCGTTTCTATTTATGGATACATTTTAAACTTTTTTATCAAATTTAACAAAACGTACGTAATGTTTTTCGATATACGTAATACAGATAATAGAAATGTAGGGAGCTCTCGTTACTCATGTGTGTTACCTACAATTTCAAGTAGTAAACTGTTCTGTTAGGATAAGGCATTCTGACTCTGTGCCTTTGATATACGAGTAACTGTATCTATGTCACAGATGAAAGCGAATAGCTATATAAATAATTTCGAATTAAGTAGTTAAGAGTTAATCAGTCACAGATCACATTCATCATTAATTCAAATGACGATCGATTTCAGTCTTAAGGTTGGTTGGTTTGATTTTTAAAGGGACTAAACGGCTACGGTTATCAGTCCCTTGTTCCTACCATAGAGAATGGAATAAAAAGCACTACAATGTAGTAGAGAACGATGTGTTAAAACTCACCAATCAAAGGTTCTAATACGTCAAGAAGTAAAAGAACGAAAGTAAAAACGGATAATAGAAGAGAAAGGTGGAAAGACGACACCAGGTGACCACAGACAAGGCAGTAGGCATCTGGCCGCTTTGCACATTAAAACCACCTGCCTAAAACGGTAGGCGAGCGGAGAACAAATATTTAATGATGAGAGTACTAAAAATCAAATGGATCGGTACAACCCACTCACACGAATAAAATTTAAAACTGCATCAGCCATAGAGGCATTGTCAGCTAAAACAGGTTTCAAATTGTCAGGGAGATTAAAATTCCTTCTGTGCACTGCTAAGTCCGGGCACTCCAAGACGATGTGGGCGACTGTCAGACGCGCACCACATCGACACTCGGGAAGATCCTCGCGACGGAGAAGGTGGCCGTGCGTAAGCCAAGTATGGCCGATACGCAGCCGGCAGAGAACAACAGAGTCCCTGCGTGGGGTCCGTAGAGAGGACCTCCACACGTGTGTGTTCTCCTTAATAGCCCGCAACTTGTTGGGTGTTTGGAGGGAGCGCCATTCTGCGTTCCACAATCCAAGAACTTGGCTATGCAACTGTGAACGGAGGTCATGAACCGTGAGACCTATAGCCAAGGTAGGTTTATGGAGAGCCTCCTTGGCTAACCTGTCAGCTAGCTCGTTCCCGTCGATCCCAACATGTCCTGGCGTCCAGATAGAGACCACTGACCGCCCACGACGGTCGATGGCATGCAGGGACTCTTGGATGGCCTGAAGCAAAGTATGGCGAGGGAAGGACTGATCGAGTGCCTGTAGGCCACTCAGGGAGTCACTGCAAATGAGGAACGAAACCCCAGGGCAGGTAGAAATATGCTCGAGTGCACGAAGTATGGCCACCAGCTCTGCTGTTAACACATGCAGCCCTTCGGTAAGGAGTGCTGTTCGTTATATCCGGCATATACATAGGCGAATCCAACAAGACCTTCTGCCATCGAACCGTCCGTGTAGACGACCGTGGAGCCCCGGTACCTGTCCAGAATCGACAGGAATCGGCGGTGAAGCATCTCAGGGTGGACAGAGTGTTTGGAGCTCTGCGACAAATCCAGTCGAATAACAGGTCGAGGAATACACCATGGTGGCGTACGCGACTGGAATTTGATCAGAGATGGCAGAGGAAGAGACCCCAGGTCACTCAGGAGAGACTGGACACGGGTACTAACTGTTAAACACGACCTCGGCCATCGTTGTGGTATATGGAGCATGGCGTTCGGAAAAAGTAGGCGGTAGTTTGGATGGCTGGGGATACCAAACACATGGGCTGCATAATTCGCCAGAAGGTGTTGCCGCCTGATTCGCAATGGTCAGTCTTAAGCAGGCCACCTTTACATTCATGTGGCTTTTGTTGGATGGAGAAGACGTGACGTGATGCCGTTCCGTATTTGTGATTACCATGTTATACACATGGTATTAGCAATACCTCTGTTATGTTCAGTGATAGACCTACTCCTGTGTTCTCTTACCTGAATATATATTTATAATACAGTACAAGTAATCACACATCATGTTCATTCTGCCAAATACTTTACTAATCCCCACTACAAATTCAACTTCATTATTTACTTTAAATTTTTCTGAACTTATCACCTGATTCCGACAGAATAATTCCCGGCTTCGAACTGTACACTGCCAGCGTGACAGACAGTACGACAGCATCCTCCTTAGCATTCCTAGCCGAAGATACGAGTGGCGAACTGTTATAGCTCTCGAAACGTTTACCCAAGAGGACTTGTATGTATTCATAGAGCATTACCACATGTCATCTGGAAAACTAATCGCTGTACGTACATCTTGCTTTAACTTCTTGGCAGTTCCCAATACACTACTGGCCGTTAAAGTTGTTACACCAAGTAGAAATGCAGATGACAAACGGGTATTCATTGGAGAAATATATTATACTAGAACATTTTCACGCAATTTGGGTGCATAGATCAGGAGTTCATGGAGAAATATATTACACTAGAACATTTTCACGCAATTTGGGTGCCTAGATCATGAGAAATCAGTACCCAGAACAACCACCTCCGGCCGTAATAAAGGCCTTCATACTCCTGGTCATTGAGTCAAACAGAGCTTGGATTGTGTGTACAGGTACAGATGGCCATGCAGCTTCAACACGATACTACAGTTCATCAAGAGTAGTTACTGGCGTATTGTGACGGGCTAGTTGCTCGGCCACCATTAATCAGACGATTTCAATTGGTGAGAGATATGGAGAATGTGCTGGCCAGGGCAGCAGTCGAACATTAACCGTATCCAGAAACGCCCGTACAGGACCTGCAACATGCTGAAATGTAGGGTTTCGCAAGGATCGAATGAAGAGTAGTAACACATCTGAAATGTAACGGCCAGAGTTCAAAGTGCCGGCCGCGGTCTAAAGCGTCTCGCTGAGGAGTGCGCGGTTGCTCGCCGTGGGGGTTCGAGTCCTCCCTGGGGCATGGGTGTGTGTATTGTCCTTAGTTAGTTTACCTAGGTTTAAGTAGTTTGTAAGCTACGGACTGATGACCACGAAGTTTGGTCCGATAGAATTACAAAAATTTGAACATTTGATTTTTCAAAGTGCCGTCGATGCGAACAAGAGGTGACCGAGACGGGTTACCAATGGCACCCCATACCATCACGCCGGGTGATGTGCCAGTATGGCGCTGATGAATACACGCTTGCAATGTGCGTTCACAGCGATGTCGCCAAACACGGATTCGACCATCATGATGCTGTAAACAGAACCTGGATTCATCAAACATTAAGGTTAGCATGGCATTAGGAGGTCCCACACTTAATTCCCTTAATTTTCTTGACATCAGCATACTAATAGAAAATACAAGGCATAAATTTAAGATTTTCAGGAAAGACACCTTTTCTAGCACCTTCCTCTCAGCACCGAACAACGTACAAACATGCAGCATTCCACCATATGATAAACCGACTCCTGTGCATTCCCATGACCCAAGAAGACCATGACGAAGAACTAGACACAATAAAAACCATAGCAAGAAATAATTACTTTCATTCCTCCATAATTGACAAAATACTTGAGAAGGAAAAGAAGAAAGCAGCAAGATCCCTACTCTACCCAGTAAGCTCCACTGAAAAATCAAAAAGTAAATGGTGTAGGTTACCTTTCATAGGTAAAGTTTCCAATAGGCTATGTAACATTTTCAAAGCAAAGGACTTTTCAGTATATTTCTATGTCCCACATAACTTAGGTAAAAGTCTATTCATTTCAAAGGACAGACAAACAGCCATTACGAACAGTGGTGTATATAAAATCAGTAGTAAAGAGTGCGAGCGCTGTTATACATGACAGACAGGTCGGTCAATTTCAGCCTTTGCCCAAACTGCTTAGAACAAGAGCACAAATACGCTATACATGTAAAAGTCTTACATGTTGAAAGTAAAGGTGCAAAACTGACCCAACCAGAAATTTTGTAGATTAAAAAACAGATTCGCACAGCCCCAAATTTGATACTGAATGAACAGACAGAATTCAATTATTCACCTATTTTAGACTATGAATAACTTCTACATAGTAGATAATAACAGTATCACTAACAATAGGCAAGAAGCAAGTTCTTGTAATATAAACTGTTCAATTTTTCGAGATATAATAATGATCAGCATTTCACTAATAGGTAACATCATTATACACAATATTAGTGCAATAGGTGATTAAGGTTATTCTATTAAGGTAATGAAATTGCAAGGTAAAAGTATTTTCTTCCTATGTTAAAATCGATAAACAGAGACATGTAGTATCATAATGGTTTGTCTTCCGTGGTGTAACAACTTTGTAATCAGTAAAGTACTTGAAAATGGGATCGTAACTCGAAACCTAGGTCGTAAAAATGAAGTTTTATGAAACAAGGCAATAACAAGTGTTCAGTTATTTAAGATCAGTAAAATGTATATCATCAAACAACGTACTTATGTATGTAACCAACTTTACAGGAGTAGTACGCATGAGCCATAATTTGAAAATGTATGGAAATGAATTTACTCTTTATATCGTTTTACACGTCTCTGCTTTTATATTTTTATCTTGTACTTAGCTTGATGTTCAGTTATTAATGTAACAAGGATTATAACCCATGTTGTTCATTCCATGTGTTATATTAATAATATTGTGTTCGCGGTGCATATTTATCTATGAAATGAAATCGAATCTCATGTACTGCTTCATGTGTGTATATTTTTGTGCCGATATGGTATCGACACAGTTCAAATTCCCGCGGAGGGGGCGTCCTGAGAGCGCTGCGGAACTTGCGACGCTGTGTGACGCGAACGTGACGCTACCTGGTTGTCGCGAGTGCTCCCTGCGATTGGTGGTGATATGGGGGTTTTTAGGGGAACTAGACTACTATGGCCATCAGTCCCCCCGCTTCATATCTAGGCGACACGCAGAAAAACAGAACCATCGAAAAATGTGCCTGAGCGAGATTGAAAACAAAGCAGAATAAAAGAATGCACCGTCAATGAATTATTGACAGAGTCAACAGGAGACAATACGAAAGACACCAGACACACAGTAACAAATGCGAGACAAAAATGACTGAGCCAGTGAATGTGGTTGACCGACCATGTGTATAAAAAGGGAAAAGCCAACCACAAAGCGTACAAAACAAAAACTGTAGTCTAAAGACACGTCAAGGGGAACATATAAAATTATCTAAAAGACCGCCCAGAGGACTCACAGCAACTGGTAAATCCCCCCAGCACGAAGAAATCGTAAAACCAAATGAGCCACAGAGGCATCGTCGCCGAGCACCAAAGAGAGAGTCTTCGGGAGGGTAAAAGAATACCGCAGTGGAGCTAAAATGAGACAGTGGAGTATGAGATGGACCACAGTCAATGGGGCACCACATTGGCACACGGGCGGGTCCTCTCGACGAAGGAGGTGACCATGTGTCAGATGGGTGTGACCAATGCGGAGACGGCAGAGAACCACGGAGTCCCTGCGGGACCCAGCTGCGAGGTTTTCCAGACAGATGTTGTATCCTTTATCGTCCGCAGCTTATTGGGCACGTCCAGAGCGGACCATTCGGCGTTCCACAGTTCTCGTACTTTATTGCGAAGCAACGGGCGGAAGTCTGCTTCTGGGAGGCCAATCGCCAGAGGGCGGCAAGTGGTAGCCTGTTTGGCTAGCTGGTCGACGCTCTCGTTGCCCGGAATGCCTACATGGCCCGGGGTCCAAACGAATGTAACAGAGCGACCAGAGACACCAAGAGCCAGTATCGACTCCTGAATGGCCCTGACCAATGTATGACGAGGGTAACACTGATCAAGGACCTGTAAAACGCTCAGCGAGTCGCTGCAGATCAGGAAGGAGCTCCCAGGGCATGTGCGGATGTGTTTAAGGGCGCGGTATATAGCCACCAGTTCTGCGGTGAAGACGCTGCTGCCGGGTGGCACAGAGCGTTGCTCAACATAGGCGCCATGGATGTAGGCATATCCAGTGTGGTCGCCATCCAAATAACCGTCTGTATAAACGACCTCGGAGTTACAGAACTCACGGAGCAGGGCAGAAAACTGATGCCGTAGGACAAGAGGAGAAGTAGAGGTCTTCGGCTGACGGGAAAGATCCAACCGAATCCGCGGCCGAGGAACGGTCCAGGGAGGAGCATGGAAAGTCGAGCGGAAGGGACGGTTAAGAGGAAAGGAGTCAAGGGTCGAAAGAAGCGATTGGACACGCGCTGCTATCGGGACTCCCGACCGAGGTCGCCTCTGCGGCAAACGAGTGACTTCTCCCGGAAAGAGGAGTCTGTTATTCGGATGCCAAGGGGTACAGTGAACTCTGGCAGCATACTGGTCGAGTAGTTGTTGGCGCCGGTATCGCAATGGGGCGACTCCAGCCTCTGCCAAGAGACTTGTGACAGGACTTGTACGAAAGGCTCCAGTGGCCAGACGGATGCCGGTATGATGCACTGGGTCGAGAACTCACAGTGCAGATGGAGAGGCTGAGCCATAGACCTGGCTTCCGTAGTCCAGACGTGACTGCACCAAAGCGTTGTACAGCAGCAGGAGGATAGGGCGTGCTGTCCCCCAGACAGTAAGGCTGAGGCAACGAAGGATGTCCAAATGTCGTGAACACCGTTGCTTAAGCTGGCGCAGATGAGGGAGCCATGTCAAACGCGAGTCAAAAAGGAGACCCAGGAAACGGTGTGTGTCCACTACCTGAAGGAGCTCACCATCAAGGTAGAGCTCCGGATGCGGATGTACCGTGCGTTGGCGACAAAAGTGCATCACCCTGGTTTTCACAGGGGAAAATGTAAAACCATGAGCAGAAGCCCAATTCTGCGCCCAATGAATGGCTGCCTGTAGTCATCGTTCAGCTACACTTGTACTAGCGGTAGAGTAGTACAGGCGAAAGTCATTTGCATAGAGAGCAAGAAACTGACGGCCCGACTGCAGCCACTAGGGCCATTAATGGCCACTAAGAAGAGGGGTACACTGAGGACGGACCCTTGTGGTACCCCATACTCTTGGATATGGGAGGAACTGAAGGAGGTGCCAACGTGGACTCTAAAGTGGCGCGAAAGTAAAAAATTCTGAATAAAAATTGGGAGGGAGCCACGGGGACCCCACCCATGTAGTGTGGCAAGGATGTGAAGACGCCATGGCGTGTCATATTCTTTCCGGAGGTCGAAAAAGATGGCGACGAGGTGGTGGCGTCGGGCGAAAGCAGTACGGATCGCCGACTCCAAAGAGAGGAGGTTATCAATGGCAGAGCGACCCTGCCGGAAAGCACCTTGTTGTGGGGCGAGCAGACCCCGATACTCGAGAACCCACAGAAGTCGCCGGCTCACCAAACGTTCAAAAAGCTTACAAAGAACGTTTGTGAGGCTTGTGGGACGGTAACAGTCAACGTTAAATGGATCTGCACCTGGTTTCAACAGAGGGATAACGATACTCTCCTGCCATTGGGACGGGTATATTCCCACGATCCAGAGACGATTAAAGAAATCCAAAAGATGGCGTTGCGAGCGTTCAGAAAGATGTTTTAGCATTTGACAGTGGATTCGGTCCGGTCCTGCAGAAGTATTGGGGCAACTGGCAAGAATAGTTTGAAATTCCCACTCTGTAAATGGCGCATTGTATGGCTCCTGGCGGTTTGTGCGAAATACCCACTGCCTTCACTCAGCCCACTCTTTTAAGGTACAAAAACTTTGGCTGTAGGCTGTGGACGCCGAATTTAGAGCAAAGTGTGCTGCAAAATACTCGGCGATGATGGTCGGGTCGGTATGGATTGTACCGCGGATAGAGGGACCCGCGACGCCTGTCGGTGGATAGTGGCCTGATATACGGTGAATCTTCATCCAAATCTGACTAGAAGAGACACGGGGTCCAATTATGGATAAATATTCCTCCCAGCATGCTTGCTTGCGCTGCCAGATAAGCCGGCGTGTCTGGGCCCAAAGACGTTTAAAGGCAACCAGGTGGTCAATGGTGAGGTGGCGCCGATACTGCTGCAAAGCTCTGCGGCGATTGTGAATTGCTGCTGCTATCTCCGGTGACCACCAGGGTACTGGTCTTCGCCAGGATACGGGAGAAGAAGATGGTATCACGGACTCGGCGGCAGAAATGACAACGGAAATAATCTTGTCCACTGCCATTGTCACATCAGAAGTGAGAGAGGTATCCAGCGTTGCAATGAAGTGTATGCTGCCCAGTCGGCCCTATGGAAGGACCAGCAGGGTAGACGTGCATGGCGTTGGTGGTGGGGAAGGGAAAGGAAGATGGGAAAGTGGTCGCTTCCACAAAGGTCATCATGGACCCACCAGTTAAGGAGTGGTCGTAAGCCCGGACTACACACAGAAAGGTCTATGGTGGAAAAGGTGCCATGGGCCACACTAAAATGTGTAGGAGCTCCTGTATTAAGAATACAAAGGTCAAGTTGGTTAAAAAGTAGTTCAAATTCTCGACCATGTCCTGTAGTCACGTTGCTCCCCCATATGGGGTGATGTGCGTTAAAATCTCCTAAAATAAGAAATGGTGAAGGAAGTTGATCGATCAAGGCTGCTAGGTCAGCTGGTGCCACTGCTGCATCATGAGGGAGATAAAGGGAACAGATGGTAATGTCCCGCGATGCTCGAACCCTAACAGCGACTGCCTCCAGGGCTGTGTGGAGTGGCACTGGGGAACTGTTGGCAGAGGTATGTACATATAGACATACCCTGCCCGACACCCTATTGTAGAGGGTACGGTTATTAAAGTACCCCCGGTAGCCCTGAAGGGTGGGAGTCCGATCACCAGGAAACCAGGTTTCCTGGAGAGCAACACAAAGAGGTGGAAAAGAGCTCAACAGTTGACGCAATTCAGCCAAGTGACTGAAAAAAACTCCACAATTCCATTGGAAGATCAGACTGTCTCCTGGTTGACGGTGCATGAAGATGAAGATGGAAGAGGAGTGGCATGAGGACTCATCTCTGTCTGTGAAGCCTGATCCTCTGTGTCCATGGCATCCCCGAGATCGGCAAAGGCTAAATCTTCTGGCGTCGTGAGAAGGATGACATCATACTCAGGCGCGTCAGGTGCAAGGTTTGGGGGCACCGAGGCCACCAGTGTCTCCTTGCGCTTTACCGTCTTTCTTGTCATCCCATCGTTCCTTGGGCCTACCGGAGGAGGGTGGTTTCTCCGGAGGAGCTTGAGGAGTGTGGGAAGACTGGGGAGTCAGGCGGCTGTCTGACCGAGGGTCCTTCAGCCGCTGGCTGGTATCTACTTTCTTAGGCGGTGAGTTTGGAAGGGAGGAACACGTTCCCTTCCCAGAAGAAGAAGCCAGAGAAGGGGAACCTTTTCTGGCTGGGGAGGGGGGGGGGGGCAATTCAAGCCCCGCAGAACATGGTATGCCCCCCCAGATGTCTGGGTGGCCGAGGTAGAGGGGCGGCCCATAGGGCCCACAAATGGAGGTAGACCAGGGCGAGAAGTGGCCACTGGTGGTTTTTATTTATTTATTATTTAACATGCACCATTACATAGCAATATTACATGTTTGATGGTTTGATTCAGGCGGTTACGTCAAGTGTTCTTACAAACACAAGTACAGTATACAAGTTGACAGGGTTTACAAAGGAACAAACAATTTTATACATTAGGAAATCTCAATGAAGGCGCCATCGTTGTAGCAGCAGCGTATCAACTTAGTAATGAAACAGGACGCAGCTTTTCATATTTATTTCGTGCCTCTGAATATGTTAGTCGATCCAACGTTTTATACTCGACTATCCCCCGCTCTTTATGTAGAGTGGGACAGTCCTGCGAATAGGGAGAGTGGTGACCGCCGCAATTGACACAATAAGGTGGAGGGGCACAGGCAGTGTCAGGATGTAAGGCACGGCCACAGTCCCTACAGGTTCCAGCAGCGTTGCAACGAGAGGACATGTGCCCAAAGTGCCAACATTTATAGCATCACATTGGAGGGGGGATGTATGGCTGGACGTCACAGCGATCCCTGCGATAGGGAATACTGTCTGTCTGCACTGAGCCTTCGCCGAGTACATACCTCTTGGCGAACTCCACGCTGACTACACCACACCACCACAGCAGCAAACACTTGGTCGCTTGTTGTTGTTGTTGTTGGTTGTTTAAGGGGGACAAAACTGCAATGGTCATCAGTCCCCATTCCATCTCTAGGCGTCAAAAGTAAATCCAAACACGTAAAAGATAATACGCCTAGAGTTTAAAATAGCGAAGTGGGAGAGGAGTCCCTCTAGTCCATGAAACATCATCAAGAAAAACAAGACAAAACGAAAAGACGGTCACACAAAGACAACTTACAACAAAGAAACCGATGGCCGTGGTTGACCGACCATATGAATAAAAAAGGAAAAGTCAACCACTCGGTAACACACAGAAATCTCCAGTTACAGCGAATGATAAAAACCCCCTGCTCGAATAAAACGTAAAACGGTATCTGCCATTGTGGCATTGTCACCTAAAACTTCCGATAAAACAGCAGGGAGGTTAAAATGTCTCCGCAAGGCGGCTAAAAGGGGGCAGTCCAACAATATGTGGACAACTGTCAAATTGGAGCCACACCGACATTGGGCTGGGTCCTCACCCCGAAGGAGATGTCCATGCGTGAGCCATGTATGCCCAATGCGGAGGCGACACAAGACCACTGAGTCCCGTCGTGGACCACGCATGGAGGAACGCCATGCAGCCGTAGTCTCCTTTACCACCCGGAGCTTGTTGGGCGTGCGCAGGCTACGCCACTCAGTATCCCAAAGTTGAAGTACTCGCTGGCGCAACAATGAACGGAGATCAGAAGACGGGAGCCCGATCTCTAGACAGGACATACCAACAGCCTGCTTGGCAAGCCTGTCAACACGTTCGTTGCCCGTGATACCAACATGACCCGGAGACCAGATGAACACCACCGCTCGCCCGGACCGTGTAACGGCATAAAGTGTCTCCTGAATGGCCAACACCAGGGTAGACCGCGGGTAACACTGCTCCAGAGCTCGGAGGCTGCTCAGGGAGTCGCTTCAAACAACAAAAGACTCGCCTGAGCAAGACCGGATATGCACGAGAGCTCTGTGAATGGCCACCAGCTCTGCAGTGTAGACACTGCAGCCATTCGGCAGAAAGTGCTGTTCCACATGGTCACCATGTGTATAGGCAAATCCGATACGGTCATCCACCATTGAACCATCGATGTAGATCAGGTCATAACCACGGAACTCCGCTATGACAGCTGAGAACAGACGGCGGAGCACCTCCAGTGGTACCGAGTCTTTGGGCCCATGGGCCAAGTCCAGCCGAATAGACGGCCTTGTCAAACACCAAGGAGGTGTATGCACCTGGACCCGATATGGAGACGGAAGGGGCAAAGAAGCAATTTCCAGGAGGAGGGACCGAACTCTAGAGGCTATCGTATGACCTGACCTGGGCGTCGCTGATGGTGAGGGACGACCACACTAGAAAAGAGAAGACGACGGTTTGGGTGACCTGGGGAGCAATATACATTGGCTGCATAAGCTGCGAGCAGGTGTTGGCGGCGGATCCCCAAAGGTGGGACCCCAGCCTCAACTAGTAAACTGTTCACCGGGCTGGTGCGGAAAGTGCCCGTCGCAATGCGGACCCCACAGTTGTGAATGGGGTCCAGGAGATGCAGTGCCGAAGGTGCCGCAGACCCATAGGCAATGCACCCAAAATCGAGACGGGACTGCACCAGCGCCGTGTAAAGCCGCAACAGTGTCGAGCGATCAGCACCCCAGGTCGTATGACCTAGGTGGCGGAGAAGGTTGAGATGGTGCCAGCACTTCCATTTCAGCTGACGAATGTGGGGGAGCCACGTCAGCCGGGCATCAAAGACCAGTCCTAAAAAACGGTGAGTTTCCACTACCGTAAGTGGTTTGTCATTCAGATAAAGTTCAGGGTGCGGGTGGACGGTCCGACGCCGGCAGAAGTGCATCACTCTGGTCTTGGAGGCAGAAAACTGAAAGCCGTGGGTAAGCGCACAGTTCTGCGCCTTCCGAATAGCACCTTGCAACCTGCGCTCGGCAACTTGGGTGCTGCAAGCCCTGGCGCCGTGTCTGGACATTGTCGAAGAGAACTGAGGAGCTCCCACTCAGTGAAAGGACTGTTGTAGGATTCAGAGCGGCGGGTACGAAAGGAGAGGTGCTGGCGTTCTACCCGCTTCTTCAATTTACGGAAGGCCGGTGGATAGTTTGCAGAGGCAAAGGCGCGAGCATAATGCTCGGCAAACATCTCTGCAAGTGTGGCCGGGTCCGTACAAACGACTCCATTTGAGGAGATCCCAGGGATTCCCACTGGTGTCTGTAATCCCTGTAGCCGCCTGATCTTACTCCAGACCTGCGAGGCTGAGGTGCCTGTCCCAATAGTGGAAACGTATCTCTCCCAGCACTCCTGTTTCCGTCTTCTTATTAACTGGCGAGCACGAGCGCGAAGCCGTTTAAAATCAATGAGATGCTCCTGAGAGGGGTGACGCTTATAGCGCTGTAAGGCCTGCCTGCGATCTCTAATAGCCTCAGCTATTTCCGGCGACCACCATGGCACTGCCTTACGCCGTAGGCACCCAGTGGAGCATGGAATTGCAGCTTTTGCAGCAGAAACAATGGTGTGAGTGACGCCCTCTACCACCACATCGATGGAATCGAGTGGGGGAGGTTGAACAATAGCAGTGGACGTGTAATCTTCCCAGTTAGCCCTGCGTAAAGCCCACCTAGGGGGGCGTTCTGGGGACTGACGTTGTGGGAGTGACAGAAAAAGCGGAAAATGGTCACTGCCACACAGGTCGTCGTGGGCTCTCCAGTGGACAGATGGTGGAAGGCTGTGGCTGCAGATCGATAAATCAATGGCCGAGAACGTGCCATGCGCCACACTAAAGTGTGTGGGGGCACCAGTATTTAAGAGGCAGAGGTCGAGTTGAGAAAGTAAAGACTCGACTAGTCTGCCCCGCCCAGAAAGTGTCGTACCACCCCACAATGGGTTATGGGCGTTGAAGTCGCCCAATAAGAAGAAAGGCGGGGGTAGTTCCGATATTAGTGCAGCCAAAACAGTCAAAGAAATAGCACCCTCTGGAGGGAGATAAAGGCTGCAGATGGTAAACTCTTGTGTTGTCCTTACCCTGACAGCCACAGCTTCTAGTGGTGTACGAAGGGGCACAGGTTCACTATGAACAGAAGTAAGGACATACACACACACACCACCTGAGACCCGGTTATATGAGCTACGGTTACAATAATATCCCCTGTAGCCCTGAAGGGCCGGGGTCCGCATTGCTGGAAACCAAGTTTCCTGTAAGGCAATGCAGAAAGCAGGTGTTATGCTTAAAAGGTGACGTAGCTCAGGTAGATGGGGGAAGAAACCGCCGCAGTTCCACTGGAGGATAATACTATCTGATAACTGGGAAGTCATGAAGATTACAAATCAGCGCCACTCAAATCCTCTGACTGCCGCTGTTCAGGCTCAGCATCCATTATTTCTGGTATGTCCCCGACGGCGAGGTCGTCTGGGGACGCTAGAATCTCCACCTCGTCCCCAGAGGTCGAGGTGGACTGGTGAGGTGGCTCGGGAGCCACCGTAGTATCCTTCACGTCGTCGTTAACATTTTTCCTCCGATCCTTCTTGCCCCTCGGGGGCTTCGCCGGCAGGGCTGGCTTCTCAGACTCAGCCTCAGGGACTGAGGAGGAGCATGAGGCCCCGCGTCCAGCAGCCTTCGGTTTTGCCTGCTGCTGGCGTGTGTCGGAAGCGACACGGGCGGAACTCTCGGAAGGGAGTGTCCCAAGGGACCCCTTCCGAACGAGGGGTGCCGGAGAAGGTTGTTGTTTCTCCAGCAGAAGGGTGGAGGTTGCTCCTGAGGCAGTTACCTGGGGAGCAGAAGAAGGAAGGGGGTCCCCAACCACCTTGGGGGCAGATGTAGGTTTGCGGCCCTGGGGGCCCACAGAAAAAGAATGAGCAGACAAGATGGGTGTCGCCACAGATGATGAAGATGATGATGCAATTGCCGCAAAAGACGTTGTCATGGCCGCTGGGTGTAAGCGCTCAAATTTCTTTTTCGCCTCAGTATAGGTCAACCGGTCCAAGGTCTTATATTCGATGATTTTCCTTTCTTTCCGGAGCATAGGGCATTGTGATGAGCAGGGAGGATGCTCCTGGCCACAGTTCACGCAGATGTGCAGCGGAGTACATGGGGCGTCCGGGTGGGCTGGACGTCCACAATCCCGGCAAGTGGCGCTGGATAGGATATGATAGGATAGGATGTTTTGGGCGCACAACAGCAAGGTTTTTAGCGCCCTGACAGGAGAATTAAACAACAGTAAATGAAGTAAGCCATGGCAACAACACGAACACATATTGCAAATCAGCGATGTAAAGTGGCAGACCGCAGTACCCAACCTTACAAGTCCTTAAAAAGAAAATGTCGGAGTATAGGGGGACTCTGATCGCTGATGTGAGAGGCATCAGCGAGCCGTCCTTTAACACACTAAAATCTCCTGCCTAAAAGCTTAGGCCAGAGTCGGGAACGTTCACAAAATTGTAAAACGTTCGTCACTCTCACCTCGTCGTCAGCTAAAACAATGGGTAGGGCACGACCAAGATTAGCCGCTGCTCTCTCAGCACGATATAAAATACACTCAATTAAAATGTGGCGTATAGTGATTTGCACGCCACAAGCATCACAAATCGGTGGATTCTCCCGACGGAATAAAAAGCTGTGGGTCAAAGGGCTATGTCCAATGCGAAGTCGCGTCAGTGTCACTTCGAAACGTCTACTTGGCTGGCAGGAGGTTCGCCACGGTCGGACAGTTGGTTTAACCAACCGCAGTTTATTACCTGTCGCTGCCAGCCACGTCTCCTCCCACAACTGAAGGGACCTCTGGCGCAGCACCAAGTAGACGTCCCGTAAGGGAATGGCACACTCCGTCACATTTGGGTCACCGCAGGCCGCTTTGGCAGCCACATCAGCCGCTTCATTTCCGCATATCCCAACATGCCCAGGTACCCAAAGAAATGACACCTCTTTACCCCGCCGTTGGAGGAGGTAAAGTTGGTCATGGATCAATTGTGATATAGGTTCACCCGCGTACATGACCAGCAGTGACTGGAGGGCACTAAGGGAATCTGAGCAGAGTAGAAATTTTTTACTTCGACCACGACGGATGTGTTCCAGTGCCTGGAGGATAGCATGCAGCTCTGCCGAAAAAACTGAGTAGGCAGCGGGCAGGCGCATCCCCATCAGGTGACCTGGAAACACTGCAAAACACCCCACCGAGTCCCCTTGTTTCGATCCATCAGTGTACACAATTGTAAAATCACGATGTTTGTTTAAAATGTCGTAAAATTCTGACCGAAACGTCATGTCCGGGGTGCAATCTTTTTTAAAACTGGTTAAATCTAAAAGGAGGCTGGGTCTCTGTAATAACCAAGGGGGATAACGACTCCATCCTCGACGCAAAACAGTAAAACCTGAAACACCCATATCTAAAAAAACAGTCCTTAGCACGTATCCCAAAAGGCCTCGTAGCTCGAAGCCGATTACGAAACAACCGTTCCATAGGCGGCCGAGCGACAATATCGTAAGCAGGTGTATACGGGGTGGACAACGCTGCATACGCCTGACGCACCATGAGGAGCTGTCGACGTATGGAAAGCGGTGGCTCAGCAGCCTCGGCGCAAAGGCTCGGTATAGGGCTGGTGCGAAATGCCCCTGTAGCCAACCGAATCCCCTCATGGTGCACCACGTCCAACATTTTGAGGTAGGAAGGTCTTTCAGACCCATACACCGTGCAGCCGTAATCAAGTCGGGATCGTACAAACGCTCTATAAAACTGGAGCAGACGAGTCCTGTCAGCTCCCCATGAAGTGTGACTAAGACACTTTAAAATACTTAGTGCTTTGAGGCACCGTCTCTTCAAGTCTTTAAGATGTGGCAACCAAGTAAGCTTACAGTCAAATGTAAGACCCAGAAAACGCACAGTGTCTTTAAAATTCAGAACAGTGTCCCTCATCCGTAGTTCGGGTAAGTTAAAAATAGAACGCGAACGGTTAAAAAGAACACACACAGACTTCTCAGTTGAAAATTTAAAACCGGTCTTCTGTGCCCATTCGTCCAGCCGTTGGAGAGTGAGCTGCAACTGACGTGTTGTCGTTGCAAGGCTGGAGGAAGAACAGAAGACAGAGAAGTCATCAACAAACAGGGAACACTGGACAGGACGTTTCACAACAGAAGTAATACCGTTAATAGCAATAGCGAACAACGTCACACTTAAAACACTACCCTGAGGGACACCATTCTCTTGCTCAAAGCGGTCAGAGAGCACGCCACCAACGCGATACCTAAAATAACGTGGAGAAAGGAAAGACCGAATAAAAATGGGAAGACAACCTCTAAATCCCCAGTCGTGAAGCTGCTGAAGTATAAGACGCCGCCAAGTAGTATCGTAAGCCTTCTCGATATCAAAAAATACGCCCAAAAGTTGGTGACGTCGCAGGAAAGCCTGTTGGATAGCCGCCTCCAGAGAGGCCAGGTTATCGAAGGTGGAACGATACCTCCTGAACCCACACTGGAAGCGACTAAGGAGCTGCCTGGATTCCAACATCCAGACAAGGCGGCGGTTGACCATCCGCTCTAAGGTCTTTCCAATGCAACTAGTAAGGGCAACACTACGATAGCTGCTTGGGCACGTACGATCTTTCCCAGGTTTTAGAAGGGGGATTAAAATTGCTTCTCTCCACGAATCAGGAAAGTGACCTGACGACGAAATGGCATTAAAAAGATTCAGGAGGACTTCTTTATTTCGCTGTGTTAGGTGCCTCAGCATACTGTAGTGAATGCTATCATTGCCAGGGATGTGTCATGCGCCACAGACAAAGCAGAATCCAGCTCCCACACTGTGAAAGGGCAGTTGTAATCCTGATGACCAGTGGACCTGAAGTCCAAATTGCCCTTCTCAGCAACCACTCTGTGGCGCTGGAATACCGGATCCTGATTGGCAGTAGCTGTAACATTGGCAAAATACATAGCCATGGTCTGGGCAATTTCTCGCGGGCTGGTGTGGAGAACGCCATTCCCCATGATAGCAGTCACTGGACACCTCCCCCCTTCCCCAGAAATCCTCCGTATGGTCTCCCATACAGTGGAACTTTTAGTGGAGCGGGTAACGGTACTTAGGAACTGTTGCCAAGATCTCTTTCGGCTCTCTCGTATAATTTGGCGACATTTTGCCCTCGCCATCCGAAAGGCCGCGAGGTTGGTTGCAGTTGGCCGACTCTTTAAATCTACGCAGAGCTGCACGCCTGGCCCTAATCGCTGAGCGACACTCGGCCGTCCACCAAGGGACAGGCTGCCGTTTTGGTCGTCCTAACGACATCGGCATAGATGCATCAGCAGCACTGTGGATAGTTTGAGTGATACAGTCCACCCATTCCTGGACATTGCCACGAATTTCTAGTTCATCGAGTTGGCTGAACAATGTCCAGTCGGCTTTACTGATCACCCAATGAGATGGTCTGCATTCAGGCTCTACACCGTCTGGCAGATGAAGCCAGATGGGGAAATGGTCACTACCATGCAGGTCATCGACCACTTCCCAGTGTGTAGAGTAGGCGAGGGCTGGAGAACAAAGCGAGAGATCTATGGCTGAGAACGACCCCGTTGCAGTACAAAAATGTGTGGGCTGTCCCGTGTTCAATAAATGTGCGCTCGATGACAAGAGAAGCCTCTCGGTCGCTCGACCCCTGGGGCAGGTTCTAGCAGAGCCCCAAAGCACGTTGTGTGCATTAAAATCCCCACAGAGGATAAAAGGGTGGGGGAGCTGCATCAGAAGGTCTTCGAGGGCCGCTACATCAAACGTGTCGTGAGGTGGCAGGTAGAGGGAGCACACTGTCAGACGGTGGCGCACATAGACGGAAACTGCAACGGCTTGTAACTGTGTAGTGAGAGAGAGGGGCTCAGAGTGATACGCCGTATTAGCAAAAATTGCCACGCCGCATTTCGCTCTCTCTCCACTAAGATCGTCCTTCCTGTGGAGTACATAGCCACGGAGCTCAGGGTTGTCAGTGGTTTTGAAGTTTGTCTCTTGAAGGCATATACAAATTGGTCTACCCTGAGTCAATATACGGATTTCCTCCACATGCGTCCTGAAACCCTGCAAGTTCCACTGTAGTACTGGGACCATTTATCAGGGAGGTTGGATCTTCACCCTCTCTTTCTTCCGAGACGGAGACACTGAACGTGGTGGAGGTCCAGAATGGGGGCGAGAGGGTTGCCCCTGAGGGAGATCCAGCTCCATGAGGTCTGGAGCTGGGTCAGACGAAGGTTCAGGCGGAATAACTTCAATGAAGTCTGAAAGGTGCATAACTGTTTTTGCCTGTGACTGTGGTTTGCTGGAAACCTTCTTCGGTTTAGGTGGCTTGGTGGTGGAGACAGAGGTCGTGATTGCAACTGTGGTGACGGTGGCGGTGTTGGTGGTGGGTGTGGCAGTGACGGTGATGGCGGGTTCTGCGGGAAGAAGTACCACGGGCTCTTCAAAGGCAGTATCCGTACCTTTGTCAGCTGTCGTCAGTGGGGCTATGGAAGGTGCAGGTTCCACGGCCTGGCATGTGCACTGGCAAGTGCACGTGTTGCTTCCTATACTGACAACCTCAGTTTGTGTGCAGGCATCAGCCCTGGCAACTGGCTTCTGCAGTACTGAGGCAAAGGAGGTGGTAAACACAGCAGGTTGCATGGCCTTGAAGGTCTTCTTGGCCTCTGCATAGGAGAGACGCTGAGTGGTTTTAATGTTTTGTATTGTCTTCTCCTGAAGGTAGACTGCACAATCCCTACTCCATACTGGGTGGTCGCCAGAACAGTTGACACAGGTCATAGGTGGAGTATAGTCAAACCCATCGTGTGCTGCTTTACCACATTTGCCACAGGTAGCTTCTCCCTTACATCCCAAGGTGGTATGCCCAAAGCGCTGGCACTTAAAACAGCGCATGTGGTTAGGGACATACGGTCGTACATTTAAACGCAGAAAACCCGCCTTAATATGCTCAGGTAGTCGAGGGCTATTGAACGTGAGGATGAAGGAGTCAGACGGAACGAGTTCTCCATTCACCCTTTTCTTCATGTTCTGCACATCGACGATACCGTCTGCAGCCCATTCCTCCTTCAGTTCACCCACGGGAATGTCAATCAGATCTCTACAGGAGACTACGCCCTTGCTATAGTTAAGAGTACTGTGTAGCTCCGTTTCGATTTGATATTCCCCAAGACTCTTAGCTGTTTGAAGTTTGGACGCCTGTTGGGAAGTTGATGTTTCCACCAACAGGGTACCATTACGCAACCGCTTTACTGACTTTAAAGGACCAGCAATTCCTTCGAGCACTTTGTTGATATAGAAGGGAGACACCTTCTCAAACGAACCTTCTTTTCTCTTCACGACAATAAACACATTCTGGTTAGCACCCTGTGCTCTGTTACTCTGGACAAAATTTTTTTTTGAAGAACCTAAATCCGGAGGACTAGGTACCCGAGCCCTCTTTTTTGATTGGGTGATGGTACCCCCCAGTGGCACACCCATCCCACTGGAAGGTTCATGGGTTAAATTAGAGTGTTTCATCTCGGTCCCACGAGAAGCTAGGGAAATACGTGTCCACCTAGACAGAGCCCCGCGTGCCTAGGTAAGCCTTATACAACTGAGGTGCGGCAGTATCCCCAGAGGTTGCTCGCTAGCGACTGTTCCTCTTCAACAGCCATGCATCCCATCAGCACGTAGCACACCTTGGGATTGAAGGGTTTTTTATAGAGGTTTGTACCATCCTCGCGACCCAGGCGGTCAAGCCAAGATCCCCATTCCCCGGTACACACAACGTTCCACCGTCGCGCCACACGGTGGTCGCTGAAGCGTGCCCAGAGGTTACGGTGTCAAGAGGACTGGCGGCGCTTACCAGTCCCCAGCTCAAGACCCCGGGTTCGCCAAGCCCGTACTCAGCAAATGAATGCTGAGCCCCTGAGGGGAAGTGGCGCTGGAAGGGCAACGGGACGACATATGCCCAAACTTCCAGCACTGGAAGCATCTCATAGGAGGAGGGATGTAGGGTTTTACATCAACCCGGTAGCACATCACCTTCACCTTCTCTGGCAGTGTATCGCCTTCAAAGGTTACGATGAAGGCACCGGTGGCAACCCTATTATCTTTCGACCCACGATGGATGCGCCGGACGAAGTGAACACCTCGCCGCTCGAGGTTGGCGCGCAGCTCCTCATCAGATTGTAAGAGGAGATCCCGGTGAAAAATAATACCCTGGACCAGATTGAGGGACCTATGTGGCGCAATGTTGACCGCGATATCTCCCCGCTTATCGCAGGCAAGCAATGCCCGCGTCTGGGCAGGGGATGCGGTGTGAATCAACACAGAGCCATTGCGCATCTTGGAGAGGGACTCCACATCTCCAAACTTCTCCGCCAGATGTTCTACGAAGAACTGAGGCTTTACAGTCGTAAATGATTCCCCATCAACCCTTTTACAGACTAAATATCGAGGCGAATATGGCTCATTGATGGTAGCAGCTCTGCGTTCCTCCCAGGGCTTGGCCAAGGAAGGGAACGACTTGGGGTCATATGAAGAGGCATAAAACTTACCACGCTTTGAGACGGTGGTTATACGTCCACCAACGTTTTCTTTTGCTCGTTTCATGTTGTTCCCACGAGCAGCTAGGGATCTAAAGGTCCACCCAGGCAGAGCCCCGCTTGCCTGGGTAAGCCTTATGCAACTGAGGTGCGGCAGGTTCCCCAGAGGTTGCTCGCTAACGACTGTTCAACCTCAACAGCCATGCATCTCCTCGGCACGTAGCACACCTTGAGATTGAGGTTTTTTTTATAGAGGTTTGTACCATCCTCGCGACCAGGGCGATTAAGCCAAGATCCCCGGGCTCTGAGACGTACAACGTTCCACCGTCGCGCCGAACGATGGTCGTTGAGGCACGCACAGAGCTTACGGTGTAGCGGACTGTTGGCGCGACACAGCCCACAGCTCAGGACCCCGGGTTCGCCAAGCCCGTACTCAGCAAATTAATGCTGAGCCCCTGAGGGAACTTGGTCGGTACCGTCACATACGGGGTGGCTAAGTTTGGCTGCGTACTGACAGTTCTAATTGTTGAAGTTTTCTCGTTCCTGGGGCTGAAGGTTTTCTGCCTTTTCTCAATGAGCTATTACCTGTACGCAGGCGAATGCTGTTGTGCTTTTGCATATTAATGGGGTTTCGATACAAATGGAGTGCATGTAGCAGGCCCATATTGCGAGAGAAACTTGACATGCTGGTGAAGTGTCGTTAATGCCCTTGGAACATAACAGTGGGTAAATTGACAGACTTATTTCAGTCTTTGGGATTTCCTGTTATTGGTTCTTGTCTTTTAGTTACAAGATTGTAAACTTACTTGAATTGCTACTGTTTTTCTGTTACCACTTGTATGTTCAAAAATGTGTTCAAATGTTTTTATAACTTATGGGACTTAACTATGGGGTCATCAGTCCCTAAACTTACAAACTACTTATGAACTAACTAAGACTAAGGACGGCAGAAATATCCATGCCCTAAGGGGGATTCGAACCCCCGAACGTAGTGACCGTGCAGACTGTGACTGGAGCGCCTCAGTCGTCTCGGCCACCGCGGCCGGCTATTTGTATGTTCAGTTATTTTTAAGAGAGGAGTGCACTTCCTAAAATTGTGAAATTATCTGGGTAAATTTAGTATAACCCTCAAGCCTAGTTAATGATGTTGTGTCATAATTTCTAATGCAGGGCCGGCCACAGTGGCCGAGGGGACTGAGGCGCTCCAGTCACGGTCTTCACGGCCACTACGGTCGGGGATTCGAATCCCCCTTCGGGCATGGATATTTGTGCCGTCCTAGTTCGTAAGTAGTTCATAAGTAGTTTGTAAGTTTAGGGACTGATGATCCCGTAGTTAAGTCCGATAAACTATACAAACATTTGAACAAACATTTGTAATGCAGGAATGGTTCGTGCCTTATTGTGTCAGAAGGATATGCTAAGTGATTTTACAATGGTGTAAGTGTTGTTTCATAACTATCGTTTGAGGAAACTGTTTCTTAAAGGTGTATTAATTTGGACATACGTTAATTGATTGAATTTGTTTGGGAGTAATAAAAGTAAAGTGTTACTTAAAGGAATACCACACTCAATCTAACCCAGCCCTTCAACTCACCTGGATCGTAACAATTTTACTAACCTTTTTCCGGGAAAATATGTATTTCTTGTGGATTCGTTGTTGGTAAGGCGACGTAGATTTTAAAGAAAGACCCCACAAGTACAGAAAATTTAAAATTTATTACAGATGGTGAAATACACAACAAAATGTTCAAATGTTTGTAAAGCTTAAGGGACTCAACTACGGGGTCATCAGTTCCTAAACTTACAAACTACTTATGAACTACCATATACTAAAGACGACACAAACATCCATGCCCGAGGGGGGATTCGAACCCCGGACGGCGGATGGCCGCGCGCATCGCAACACGGCACTCCAGTACGCGCGGCTAATCCGCTGCGTCTGAAATACACATATTTGGGGGATACAGAATTACTGTCATACCAAACTGGTGAAGTCAACACATATAAGTGACTATTGAAAGTTCCCTTGACACGGATAATTTTTAGGTCTTAATACGTAAACAGGTCTTGTCAGATTGCGCATCACTGTATGAAGGTGACGTCACACTTCCAATGGAACGACGCGATGAACTGTGGAGGACACGAAACACTCTGCTGGCTGGATGCACAGTGAATCGAAGGCCGTACCTGCCGGATATTTACCTGTGCTTCTCGAGTCAGATTTGAAACACAGTGTTAAGCTTATGGGACTTAACATACAAACTACTAATGAACTAAGGTACACTAAAGACAGCACAAACATCCATGCTAGAGGGGGGATTCGAACCCCCGACGGGGAGCGGCCTCGCGCATCGCAGAATAGCGCCTCAATGCGCTTGGCCACTCCGCCGTGGCTTAGCGTTACCCAGGGTGCACGTGTAGAGTTAATCGACTATGTGCACACAACCTAGACAAATGGGGAAAGTTTGCCAGTCCTAGCTGTAACTGTGGGGAACCAAAGCAAACAATGCAGCACATTGCCTAGGACTGTGAATTAAGAGCATACCAGGGTAGTCTGGACGACTTCTTAAACGCCTCACCGCCTTGCCTCAAATGGATCGCCAATCTGGACGTCAGAATTTGAAGATTAGTGTAAACCATAATATCTGCAGTGATGTTACTTTTTACTGTGTTTATATTATCGTATTTTATCTGAAAATCTATCCTTTACTTATGTATTTTATAGCGTATTCTAACATATAATTTCATAATGTAACGAGTGTAAACCATGCGTGTAGAGCCATACGCTACATAAATAAATAAGAGTCACTTGATAGTGCTGGTAATGCTAGGCTTCTGACGGGAATCTAGGAAGTGTCAGTGTTCACGTGGCTGTGACTGTCAGTATCAGTAGAGATATTCCTGATAGCATTTGTGACACTGAAAAAAAAGACCAATAAGTATAAAATAGGATGACTTTTAAAAAGCGGAGAGAATTGTTTCCAGAATCACGCTCAGCTACTGAACTCCATTTGTCCGAACGAAAAAATAGCGTGGAGGTAAGAAGTCAGGCACCATGAGGATAGCCAAAATATACTACCGCGGCTGTTCACCGTTTACTATAAAGATGTTTATCCAATACAAAACACAAAGTGACCATTCTGATAGACTCTAATGAACATCATAGTATATATTTTTTAAGTTTAAATATTTCCTGATTTGTACTTAGCTGTCTTCTACAGCCACATAACATCTGATTTCATCAAATTCATCCAAGATGCCCCTAAGTCTCAGCACAATATATGATCAAGAACTGAATCGCTAAACCTGTTAAAATTAAGCCGTATCTTTTTTCAATGTGCTGAGTGGCCCAAATACTTCACCGCTGGCCGGTTGAACTCGCCAGAAAGGCTATTCTGCGAAAATAAGCGACGAGTCATAGCGTTGAATTAAGAGAAATTTTTGAATCATGAAACTTGAAGATACTCTGAACGCCGATATGTTGGAGAGTAAATATAAAAATAAATAAAGAATAATAAAATAAAATAAACTTTAAAAAAATGTTTTCTTTCTCTATGGATGTGTGAGGCTGTCTTATATATCTCCCAATACGTCTCTCTTCTACTTCACGTTCATGCTTGTGTTTGCAAGTACGTGTTGAAAGTTATCTCTGTTTATAGTTTTCCTTCCGTTGCTTCTATGTGTCTTTGTATTGCAGTAACTATTTATGTTTGTTACTTTAGCAACTTGAAATGTACGGAATGAGCAGTTATTTATGTCAGTTTATTTCTGTATTGAACAGAGTGTTGATTAAGCATTCTATTCAATTATCCTCGGCCGTCCTTGCGCCCATGCTTCGCAAAGTTCAGGTGTTAATTGTTGTAAAGCTATGGGACCAAACTACAGTGGTCATCAGTCCCTATAATTAACAAACTACTTAAACTATCTTATGGTAAATGCAACAACACACATGCCCGAACCTACGACGGGAGCGACCGCGGACTCCACAGCAGGGCGTCTTAGAGCACTCGGCAATTCCACTGCTGCGCTTCTCAAAGGAAGTTAAAAAAATATATATATGTGGAACCCTGAATGGGTCTGTTACTCAGTAAATGTGTTGTCTCTACCTAAGATGTCAAAAATAAGTCAAACATAGCAAAGTAAGCAAAAAACTTTCCAATAATACACAAAGACATTCATCACGGATAAGTAAATCCAGTATTAACGCTTAATCCTAAATAGAAGCTTGCCGCATTTAATTCTGTCGTTGACGTAAGATTTCTGAAAATACTATCACCGACTGCACTACGAAATAAACTGCTTCTTAACTTATTTTGGGAACTATTAGGCACTATCCCGTCTAAAATGGCAACGTTGTCGATGGGTTCATAGGCCGTAATCTCCCTTCGTTCCTGACACTAAGCAGAGTAGACTCCTCAAATTTTAAATTCCGTTATCTCTTTTCTGATTCGATTGTCCTGGAATAAAGCCTCTATGGACCACCTAAATTTTCTCAAATTACCTACATAAATCCTATGAAAATTCTGAGAATAGTTTTGCAGATTAACGAGTTCAAGTAGTGGAGAGACAGTCACACAAAATTTTACGCAAAAAACTTTAGATTATCATAAAGACCTTTGTGTTGCCTAACGTCTTCTAGGAGTTACACGTAATGCCACTTTTAAAATCTTCTACTATGTTTCGACATTAACGTGATCAGACAAATAAGTCGTTCACAGATGAAACGTTAGTGATCCACTACTGTATTTTGATGAAATAACGCCCTTATATTGCTTCAAATGTCACTCAAATTACTGTGCCGTCCCGGCTCGCGTTTCTTCGATTCATCTTGTCCTTTATTAAATTACTGGCGCAAGTACTAATAGATCTTTCTGTGCTCTCACCACTCTCGGCGCTGTTAGATCTATCGCGTGTCACTTGTCATCTTATTCGTGTGATTCTTGCCGCTGGTGGCGCTATTTGAGCTTGGCGCCGGAAGGGTTCCGAAGAAGTCGTTTACAGGGGCAGTCAGTGAGAGTCGCTGCGATGAACATCTGAGTGTCAGCATCGTGCAGTGTTAATTTGATACACTGCGTGGCGTCGCTAGGGTCGAGTTATTTACATTAATTGGCCGGTTGTGGCCGGGCCCGGCGCGTGCGACGAAGTAGTTCCGCGATGGAATTCTGTCAGTGTGTTGGAGCCGTATATGCCATGATATGAACAGGTGAAGAGGTCTGGACACGGAGAGGAAATTGTGTCAAGTTCTAGCATCAGCTCGGCGGGGGCTGTTTACCTCATCTCCCCGGCTACGCGGTCGTGTTCCTAGCGGCCGTGCGATCTCACGTTGGTTCGTCGCCAAGCACCGAAATAGTCAACAACTTGTACTCCGCAGTCAATCCCTGGCTGCGCCTCGCGTCGTTCCAGCTGTTTTCCACCTGGGATCCATGAAATGCTTTTAGGGCGTTTGTTGATATCATCCTCCTACACCATCGCGAGAGTAGCTGCACTTTTCTTGGAGTGAGGAAAGTAAGTGACCTGTACATTCCTGCTTCGGCAATTTGTGTGTATATGTGTGTGTGTGTGTGTATTTATCAGGATCGTTGGTCGTTCCCAAGGGACCGCCGTTGCCTAGGTTTACTTATGTGATGTGCTACACTAATAGTTCGGCACAATTGACTTATTGTCTCTTTTGCTCTCTGTACCAATTATTCGTTTTTCACTAACATGGTTAGCCTACTGGGGAATTTGTCTGGTTTGTGCCCCTCTGCTAGCTCGCATCTGCACGGGCGGTAGTTGTACAGCTTTATTTTTCTGTTTATCTTCTGCTTGCAGACCATTGCAGGCATCGCCAACCCACGGTTGTAATTTGGCGCTGAGTCCGTTTTAGTATAATTTCCTTCGTGCCAGAGCTGTAGTTCTCGTGGACGGTTGGGCACCCTACCCCCCTTTCCTTCTTGTCTGGAGTCAGCTCATCTGGTTGGTTGGTTGTTGGGTGTTTAAAGGGGACTAAACTGCGTGGTCATCAGTCCCCTGGTTGGTTGGTTGGTTTGACGTTTTAGGGGGACAAAACTGCGGAGGTCATCAGTCCCCCATTCCATCAAAGAGCGAGAGAAGTGTGGAAACACTGAAAAGTCCGCCCTGAGTTAAAACTGTTACGGGAGGAAAACCCCACTCAATCAAGAAACTGTAAACAAATTCGACAAAGGACAACAAGGCGGGAGACAACACGAAAGGACACAATCACACGGAAACAGCAAACAAGTGCGGAAGTAAAATGACAAAGCCAAAGTTCGTGGTTGACCGACCATGAGAATAAAATAGGAAGGGTCAGCCACGGGGCAACACAAGCTTCATATACAGTTGTAAAAACCGCTGTTACGAATAAAACCTAAAACAGAATCAGCCATATTGGCATCGTTACATAAAACGTCAGATAAAATTGCAGGAAGATTAAAATCCCGCCGCAGGGCGGCTAAAAGACGACAGTCCATCAAAATGTGGGACACCGTCAAGAGAGAGCCACAACGACAACGAGGCGGGTCCTCACCGCGCAGGAGATGGCCGTGGGTCAGCTAAGTATGGCCAATGCGGAGCCGGCACAGGACTACCGAGTCCCGGCGAGAGGCCCGCATTGAGGAGCGCCACGCAGCCGTAGTCTCCTTGACAACCCGAAGCTTGTTGGGCGTGCTCAGGTTGCGCCATTCAGCATCCCAAAGCTGATGTACCCGACGGCGCAACAAGGTACGGATATCTGAAGCTGGGAGGCCGATCTCTAAGACAGAGGCATTAACCGCCTCTTTGGCAAGCCCATCGGCACGTTCGTTGCCTGGGATGCCAACGTGACCCGGAGACCAAAGAAACACCACTGATCTGCCAGACTGAATAAGGGCAAAAACAGACACTCGGATGGCCATCAACAATGGCGAACGTGGATAACACTGTTCCAGAGCACGTAAACTACTCAGAGAGTCACTACAAAGAAGGAAAGACTCACCTGAGCAGGAACGCATATGCTCGAGGGCACGGAAGATGGCCACCAGTTCTGCAGTAAGAACACTGCAGCCTTCTGGCAGAGACAGCTGCTCAACATGGTCACCATGTACGTAGGCAAGGCCAATGCGGCCGTTTACCATCGAGCCGTCCGTATAAACAATGTCGTAGCCGGGGTGCTCAGCAACAACAGCAAGGAACTGGCGACGGAGAGCCTCAGGGGGAAGCGAGTCCTTGCGCCCGTGGGCCAAGTCTAAACGAAGACATGGCCGTGGCAGGCACCATGGAGGTGTGCATGAATGGGCCCGAAATGGAGGTGGTAGAGGATAGGACTCAAGCTCCCCCAGCAGGGACTGCACGCGGACGGCTATTGTGTGTCCTGACTTGGGGCGCTGCTGCTGGTGACGAACAGCCACAGTAGAAAAAAGGAGGCGGTAGTTGGGATGTCCTTTGGAACTATAGACGCGGGCTGCATACGCTGTCAACAGTTGCTGGCGGCGGACCCGTAGTGGGGGTACCCCGGCCTCCGCTAGAAGACTGGCCACAGGGCTGGTTCGGAAGGCTCCCGTGGCAATTCGAACCCCACAGTGGTGAATAGGGTCCAATAGGCACAACGCTGAAGGTGCTGCAGAGCCATAAGCGAGGCACCCATAATCTATACGCGATTGCACCAAG
Organism: Locusta migratoria; assembly: GCA_026315105.1. Lineage (NCBI taxonomy): Eukaryota > Metazoa > Arthropoda > Insecta > Orthoptera > Acrididae > Locusta > Locusta migratoria. Next base: position 324,851,728 of record CM048750.1, read on the forward strand.
GCTGTATAGAGCCGCAGCAGGGTGGAGCGGTCAGCTCCCCATGCGGTATGGCCCAAACATCGAAGGGCGTTAAGATGTCGCCCGCACTCCCGTTTCAGAAAACGAATATGAGGGAGCCAGGTCAGTCGGGCATCAAAAATCAGGCCGAGGAATCGGTGGGTGTCCACAACAGGAAGCAGTTGGCCGTCAAGATAGAGTTCAGGGTGGGGGTGCACCGTCCGACGCCGACAAAAGTGCATTACACGTGTTTTGCCGGCGGAAAACTGGAAGCCATGATGCTGAGCCCACATGTGTGCCTGGCGGATGGCCGCCTGGAGTCGGCGTTCAGCAGCACTTGTTGTGGTGGAGCAGAAAGATATGCAAAAATCATCGGCGTACAGGGAAGGAGACACCGATGAACCCACAGCTGCAGCCAGGCCATTAATGGCCACCAAAAACAGTGAGACACTCAGCACAGACCCCTGTGGGACCCCATTTTCCTGGATATGGGGCGAACTATGGGCAACACCCACTCGGACCCGAAACGTGCGGAGTCGGAGGAAATTTGCAATGAAGATGGGAAGTGACCCCCGAAGGCCCCACTCATGCAGCGTAGCGAGGATGTGACGCCGCCATGTAGTATCGTAGGCCTTCTGAAGGTCAAAGAAAACTGCAATGAGGTGCTGACGACGGGAAAAAGCTGTCCGAACCGCTGACTCCAAGCCCACCAGATTATCCGTCGTTGAACGACCCTGGCGGAATCCACCCTGCGATGGCGCCAGAAGGCCCCGTGACTCGAGCACCCAAGTCAAGCGACGTGCGACCATACGTTCGAGCAACTTGCAGAGAACGTTGGTCAGACAGATGGGACGATAACTGTCAACCTCCAGTGGGTCCCTGCCAGGCTTCAGCACCGGTATGACGACGGCTTCCCGCCACTGGGACGGAAACTCGCCACCACCCCAAATGCGGTTGAATATCTCGAGGACATGGCGCTGAGAATCCCGCGAGAGGTGTTTGAGCATCTGTGCATGGACACGGTCGGGACCGGGAGCCGTATCTGGGCAATTGGCCAAGGCACTAAGCAGCTCACTTTCGGTAAATGGGGCGTTGTAGGACTCCCGACGGCGCGTCGCAAAGGAGAGGCGCTGTCGCTCCACACGCTCCATGCGGGAGCGAAATGCTGCACTGTAGTTAGCAGATGCAGAGCACCTAGCGAAGTGATCAGCAAGATGTTCAGCGATCACAGTCGGGTCTGTACACATAGCCCCATTGATAGAAAGCCCAGGGACGCTAACAGGAGGCTGGTGGCCATAGAGGCGCCTGATCTTAGTCCACACCTGAGATGGAGAGACACGAGAACCTAAGGTCGAGACATACCTCTCCCAACATTCTTGTTTGGCTCGTTTGATGAGTTGCCGAGCCTTGGCACGAAGTCGCTTGAAAGCGATGAGGTTGGCCACTGATGGGTGCCATGTGTGACGCTGAAGAGCTCGCCTACGTTCTCTGATTGCGGCAGCGATTTCCGGCGACCACCAGGGCACGGACCTCTGCCGGGACGAACCAGAAGAAGACGGGATTGCAGACTGAGCTGCAGAGACAATGACGTCTGTTAAAGTATCGACCACCACATCAATGTTAGTGTCCGGCAAATATCGAACAGTGGCAGCAGTTGTAAATGCATCCCAGTCAGCTTTGTTAAGAGCCCAACGGGGCAAACGGCTAGGGCAATGACGATGGGGCAGTGACAAAAAAATCGGAAAGTGGTCACTGCCACACAAGTCGTCATGCACTCTCCAATGAAGAGATGGTACGAGGCCAGGGGTGCAAATAGAGAGGTCAATGGCCGAGTAGGTGCCGTGTGCCACACTGAAATGCGTGGGAGCACCTGTATTTAAAATACAAAGATCGAGCTGGGAGACAAGATTTTCAACCTCCCTACCTCGGCCAGTAGTCATGTCGCCACCCCACAAAGGGTTATGGGCGTTGAAATCGCCCATGATGAGGAAGGGTGGGGGGAGCTGAGCAATTAGTGCAGCTAACACGTGGCAGGGGACTGCACCATCAGGTGGAAGATAAACACTGCAGACGGTTATAGCTAGTGGTGTCCTGATCCGAACAGCCACTGCCTCCAAAGGTGTTTGAAGGGGCACAGCTTCACTGTAGGCAGAGTTGATGACATGAATGGAGACGCCACCAGATGCTCTGTCATATACAAGACGATTCGTGTAAAACCCACGATAGCCACGAAGGGCTGGGGTTCGCGTTGCCGGAAGCCAGGTTTCCTGGAGGGCAACGCACAGTACATGAGAAGAGCTTAAAAGTTGTTTCAGCTCTGCTAGGTGGGAAAAATAACCGCCGCAATTCCACTGGAGGAAAGTGCTGCCTAAGGACTGGGGAGGCATGAAAGTGATTAAGAGACGCGGTGCGCCTCAGTGTCACTTGCCGCCACCCGCTGAGGGTCTGTGGTGTCCATATCCATTGCGTCTAGGGTGTCTATAAGAGCGAGGTCCTCTTTAGACGCAAGGATTTCGACCTCATTGTCTGAGTCAGAACTGGTAGCGGACGGCATCGAGGAAGCCGCCTTTGCCGCCAGCTCTTTCTCTTGAGGGACATCCTTTTTTCTTGCCCGCTCCCGCTTGGGTTTGGGCTTCGGTGCTCGAGCGGGCTTCCCAGAAGGCGTCGGATGTCGACGCAGATGGGGAGGCCCGGCTACCAGCGGGTACCTGGACTTTGAGCCACGGGCTGACGTTTGGCTGCGACGAAACTGGCGTTTCGGAGACCTCAAGAGACCCTTTCCGTGCATCTATAGGTCGACTGACATCCAGGGTGTCAGACACAGTGGGAACTGCAGGAGGTGGTGGAAGGGGCTCGTCAGGCCCTTTCCCTGAAGGAAGAGCCGGAGAAGGAAGACATTTCTCCGGCAGAGGGACGGGGTTCAAAGACCCCGTTGAAGGGGGAGGCAAAAGCCTCGCAGAAGAAGGTGCTCCCCCTGGCGTCTGGGGAGCGGAGATTAACTGATGGCCCAAAGGGCCCACAGAAGGTGTGATGGGGGGTCGGGAAACCGCCCTCGATGGAGGCGATGACACTGTGGCAGCAGCATATGTAGTCATCATGGACACCGGGTGGAGCTTCTCATACTTGCGGCGGGCCTCAGAGTAACTTACGCGATCGAGGGTCTTATACTCTACGATCTTGCGCTCCGTTTGGTAAGCGGGACAGTCCGGTGAGCAAGGCGAGTGATGGCCGCTGCAGTTGACACAAGAAGGTGGCGGGGTACAAGGTGCATCGGGGTGTACAGGACGGCCACAGTCACGACAAATAGGGGCTGTGTCGCAACGGGAAGACATGTGTCCAAACCGCCAGCACTTGAAACAGCGCATGGGTGGAAGGATGTACGGTCGGACATCACATCTGTATACCATCACCTTGACCTTCTCGGGCAAGGTATCGCCGTCGAAGGCCAAGATGAAGGCCCCGGTTGCCACCCTATTGTCTTTCGAACCCCGAAAGACACGGCGGACAAAATGGACACCGCGCCGTTGCAGGTTTTCGCGCAACTCCTCATCCGACTGCAGCAAGAGGTCACGGTGAAAAATGACTCCCTGCACCAGATTCAGCGTCTTATGTGCCGTTACAGAGACAGGCACGTCGCCAAGCTTAGTGCATGTGAGTAGAGCACGGGACTGTGCAGGGGACTCTGCTTGTATAAGAATCGATCCGTCTCGCATCTTAGAAATTCCCGCAACCTCACCGAACTTGTCCTCAATATGTTCAACAAAGAACATGGGCTTAGTTGCCTGGAAGGATCCCCCATCTGTCCTAGTACAGACCAGAAACTTCGGGACATATGATTCAGTCTGTCGACCCCCACGTTCCCGCCAAGAAGAAGTCAGGGAAGGAAACGATGAGGGATCATAAGTCGCTGCATTGTACTTTCCACGCTTCGAGACACCTGTTACGCCAGGATTTTGATGGTTGGATTTGTTTCGCTTCATTGCGAATCATCCGCCCCGATGCCACCCACTCCGAACAGGGGCTCTCCTCATGGGCGCCACCCAGCCACAGCAACGTCACCTGGCAGGTTGCCGGGAGTCCCGATGCTTCACGACGACAAGCATCTACTCCTAGGCCTGCATGAGGAGCTTACAGCTCTGGCACCGGTAGAGCGATCCCTGCGTTGTCAGGGGGCTACAGCCAAGAGGGTACATGACGACCCCACCACAACGGACTGGCTACCGTGTTGGCTTTCTGGCGCTATGTGAACCATCATAATGGAGGGTGCTGGGATATCCGTGCACAATGGACGCGACGTGCATGGAAAAAGAAATGGCATGCCCGATGGCAGCATAGAAGCTGCAGTCGCAAGTCCATTCCATGATGGGTGCATAAGATGGCATAGCACGAGAATTACATGTTGCACCACGTAAGGTGTCCTTCCCCAAATGGTTCGCTCTTCGGAAAAAATTTTGAAAAATGGAGGGTCAAACCCAAATAGGGGACCACAGATGGAAAGCCGAAAAGTATGAAGACTCCTTTTAGTCGCCTCTTACGACAGGCAGGAATACCGGGGGCCTATTCTTACCCCCGAACCCGCAGGGGGGATCAGTCCCCTGTTCCCAGCTAAGAGATCACAGGATTTCATGGATGATTAAAATAAGCACCCTGCAACTAGTACAGAAGACGTACAGGAAGACAGTGTTGGTCATATTTGCAACATAAAAAGTGATAGGGAACCACTGTAGTGGTGGGACTAATAATCAAGTAAAAATCACAGCAGATGTTGTTGGCTGGCTGATCACTAGGATAATAATGGATGAGCCAGCCATTCTGCACATACTATACAACTGCCAGTCAGAAAAGGGACTGACAAGACAAAAGCGACAACAGATTAAAACTATAAGCGGTGTATGCCTGAAGATCAGGCATACGAACCCACCGTTAAAGATTGTGATAAAAGCTCGCTGCGCGAATAAAACCTAAAACACAGTCAGCCATAGAGGCGTCGTCAGCTAAAATCAAAGAGAGTGCAGGAGGCAGGTTAAAAGATTGCCGCAATGCAGCTAAAAGTGGACAGTCCAACAAGATGTGGACTACAGTCAACACAGCACCACAATGGCATTGTGGAGGTTCCTCTCGGCATAAAAGGTGGCCGTGCGTTAGCCACGTATGGCCTATACGCAGGCGACAGAGAACGACTGAGTCCCTTCGAAAAGGCCTTAGGGAAGTCTTCCAAGATGCTGTCGTGGGCTTGATTCCGCGGAGCTTATTGGGCATACTCATTGTTGCCCATTCCGAATTCCAGGCCTCTAAGATCTTTCGGTGGAGACCCAAGCGGATATCGCCTTCTGGGGTACCGATATCCAGGCGCTGGCATGTGATGGCCTGCTTGGCCAGCAGATCAGCGCGTTCGTTCCCTGGAATCCCAATGTGGCCAGGGGTCCAGATAAATGCCACAGAACGGCCTGACTTGCCAAGACTGAACACCGTGACTTGGATGGATCGCACCAAGTGGTGTTTGGGGAAGCAGTGGTCGAGAGCGTGCAAGCCACTCAGGGAGTCACTACAGATAAGATATGACTTGCTGGGGCATGCTCTGAGATGGTCGAGTGCACGGTTTATTGCGATTAGCTCTGCCGTAAAGACAGTACAGCCAGGGGGCAGGGAGCGCTGTTCAGTGTGGTCGCCATGAACATAGGCGTAACCCATTCTGCCGTCTACCTGGGAGCCATCAGTGTATATGACGTCTGCATCACGGAATGTGCTAAGTATGTCCAGAAACTGGTGTCTGAGTAAGTGTGCTGGAATCGACACCTTCGGATCGCAGGATAGTTGCAGGTGAAGCTGGAGGCGAGGGATGGTCCAAGGAGGGATATTAGATAGGCAAGAGAATGAAGGACGGAGAGGAAAAGACTCAAGTGAAGAAAGAAGAGAACGTACCCGGACCGCGACTGGAAGACCCGATCTGGGTCGACGTTGCGGAGAGGGAAGGTCGGTATTTGCAAACAATAACCTGCGATTTGGATGGTGAGGCGTGGCGTGGACATGGACAATGTAGGAGGCCAGCAACTGTTGCCGGCGGTACCTCAAGGGAGGGATGCCAGCTTCGGCAAGGAGGCTAGGCACAGGGCTGGTACGGAATGCTCCTGTTGCTAAGCGGACACCACCATTAAGAATAGGATCCAAGATGCTCAGTGCTGAAGGTGATGCAGAGTCATACACCTGGCTCCCATAATCCAGGCGTGATTGGATGAGCGCCGTAAAGAGGCGCATGAGGGTTTGACGGTCAGCTCCCCAGGCGGTATCTGAGACATCGCAATATATTTAGGTGCTGCCAGCACTTCTGCTTCAGCTGACGAAGGTGTGGCCCCCAAGTCAGTCGGTTGTCAAACAGCAAGCCGAGGAACCTATGGCTTTCTGCAACATGAAGCTGGTCAGCAGCGAGGTACAGTTCTTGGTCAGGGTGAACTGCCCAACGACGAAAAAGTGCATCACCCGGGATTTAGATTGTTGTTGTTGTTGTTGTTGTTGTGTGTTTAAAAGGGACTCAACTGCTGGGTTATCAGTCCCCTGTTCCCAGCTAAGAGTTAACTTTTAAAGTTTCCTTTTGTCGCTTAGTACTCGAAGTCCAGTATACTCCCAGTACAAAGAGACAGTCAATGGTAATAGGACGTAACAAAGAACAAGACAAGTGTTGACAAAATAGACAGAAAACTAAAACAAGGCAGCGGTATCGTGTGGCTGGCTGATCACAACGATAATACAGGATGAGCCAGCCACTCTGCAAACTTTAAAATCCTTAAATTAAAGCAAGTCTTAAACTGTAAAATGACAGCAGCCTATTTTTCTGGAGGGGTGAGGCCCGACAAGGCGGGCGTATAGCCCCCACCATTAAATAGACCAATAGAAGCCAGTTGCACGAATAAAACCTAAAACACGGTCGATCACAGAGACATCGTCAGATAAAATCAATGGGAGCTCACAAGGCAGCGTAAAAGCCTGCCTCAAGTCGGCTAAAAGTAAGCAGTCCACCAGAATGTGGACCACAGTCAATAGGGCACCACAATGGCAAGTTGGTGGGTCCTCTCTTCGTAGAAGGTAGCCGTGTGTTAACCACGAATGTCCGATACGTAGTCTGCAGAGGACTACAGACTCCCTACGAGAGGCTCGCAGGGAGGATCTCCACACAGCTGTGGTGGACTTGACTGTACGCAGCTTGTTTGGAACGTTCAAGGCATCCCATTCCGAGGTCCAAATCCCCAGAACCTTACGGGTCAGTTGTAGTCGTAGATCCCTTTCTTGAAGTCCTATCTTCAAGGGCCGTGATGTGGTGGCCTGCTTGGCGAGGCGATCAACCCGTTCGTTTCCTGGGATGCCTACGTGGCCTGGGGTCCAAATGAAAGCCACCGAACGTCCTGATTCGCTGAGGGTAAATATGGTGTCCTGAATGGACCGAACCAAGTGGTGCTTTGGCATAAACTGGCCTAGCGCCATCAGGCCACTCAGGGAGTCACTACAGATGACTATGGACTCCCCGGGGCAGTTGCGGAAATGGGAAAGAGCGTGCGAGATGGCCACCAGCTCAGCTGTGAAAACGCTAGTCCCACAGGGTAGGGAATGCTGCTCAACGTGGTCACTATGAACATACGCGTACCCAGCACGTCCGTCCACAACGGAGCCGTCAGTGTAGACGACTTCTGCACCACGGAAAGTTTCTACGAGTGCCTGGAACTTTCGACGAAGGACCATTGACGAAACTGAGGCTTTCGAGTCACCGGACAAATCGAATCGAAGCTGTAAGCGAGGTACGAACCATGGAGGTGTAGGTGAAAGGTATGGGAATGTGGTAGGGATTGGAAGGGATGCGATGGACGAAAGAAGGGAACGAACACGAACCGCAATCGGGAGACCCGACCGTGGACGTCGTCGTGGGGAAGGGAGGACAGCAGCTGGGAACAGAAGCCTGTGGTTCGGGTGGTCAGGTGAGGTATGAATATGGGCGACATATGAAGCCAGTAGCTGCTGCCGGCGGATTCGGAGGGGGGGAACCCCAGCTTCAGCAAGGAGACTTGCCACGGTACTTGTACGGAAGGCACCCGTCGCTAAACAGATGCCACTATGGTGTACTGGGTCCAAGGCCTGAAATGCAGATGGGGCTGCCGAACCATACACAAAGCTCCCGTAGTCTAACCGTAATTGGATCAGCGCCCTGTAGAGCTGCATAAGACTCGAACGAGCGGCTCCCCAACTAGTGTGGCTGAGGCAGCGTAAAACATTGAGGTACCGCACACACTTCTGCTTGAGCTGGCGAAGATGGGGCACCCAAGTGAGCCGGCTGTCGAAGAGCATGCCAAGAAATCGGTGAGTCTCTTCGACACGAAGAAGTTCATCATATAAATATAGCTCTGGGTCCAAATGGACAGCTCGATGGCGGCAGAAGTGCATAACCCGGGTTTTTGCCGGAGAAAACTGGAACCCATGGGTTGAGGCCCACGACTGCGCCTTTCGAATGGCTCCCTGTAGACGCCTTTCAGCTACCCCAATGCTAGCTGAGCTGAAGTACAGGCAGAAGTCATCGGCGAACAAGGAGGAAGAAACCGACGACCCCACTGCCTCAGCAAATCCATTGATGGCAATTAAAAATAGAGGTACACTAAGGACAGAGCCCTGTGGGACACCGTTCTCCTGGACGCGAGAGGAGCTGAGGGAAGTACCAACCCGTACTCGAAAAGATCGGAGGGAAAGAAAGTTCTGAATAAAAACCGGCAGCGGACCTCTCAAGCCCCAAGCGTGCAGTGTAGCCAGAATGTGATGGCGCCAAGTGGTATCGTAGGCCGTCCTGAGGTCAAAAAAGACGGCAACAAGGTGCTCACGCCTGCTAAATGCCGTACGGATGGCGGACTCCAGAGCCACTAAGTTGTCAACAGTGGAGCGGCGGTGGCGGAAACCCCCTTGGCGTGGGGACAACAGACCCCGATGTTCAAGTACCCACATAAGTCGCCGGCTCACCATACGTTCGAATTGTTTGCACAGAACGTTGGTGAGGCTGATTGGGCGGTAACTATCAGCCACCTGTGGATCAGCACCAGGTTTGATCACAGGAAGAACGATGCTTTCTCGCCATTGTGACGGGAAAGACCCCTCCACCCATAAACGGTTAAACAGGGCGAGAAGCTGGTGCCGAAACTCCACGGAAAGGTGCCGAATGAACTGGCTGTGGATCCTGTCCGGACCTGGAGAGGTATCGGGGCATGCAGCAAGGGCAGTGTCGAATTCCCATTCACTAAAAGCAGAGTTATACGATGCTGTTCGACGTGTGTGAAATGACAGCCGTCGCTGTTCTACCCGCTCTTTCAGTGCACGGAAGTCTGCACTGTATGCCGCAGTTGCGGAATTGCGAGCATAATGCTCCGCCATATGCTCAGCAATGGCAGTGGCGTCAGTGCATACAGTACCCCTGATCCTTAAGCTGGGGATCGCTGCTGACGAGCGGTACCCAAAGAGGCGTCGAACGTGTGACCACACCTGAGATGGTGAAGCACGAGAGCCGATGCTGGCTACATACCTCTCCCAGCTGTCCTGTTTGCTCTGGCGAATGAGCTGTCGAGCTCGGGCCCTAAGCTGTTTGAAGGCTATCAGGTTGTCCAAGGTGGGGTGGCGTCGATGGCGCTGTAGCGCCCGCCGACGCTCCCGAATGGCTGCAGCAATCTCTGGCGTCCACCAGGGCACAGACCTGCGCCGAGGAGTGCCAGAAGTGGTGGGAACAGTGGCCTCAGCGGCGGAAACGATAGCAGCAGTGATTTGACCAACCGCTATGTCCACATTGGCAGGCAATGGTACAGGAAAAGTAGCATTTGACATATAATCCTGCCAATTAGCTCGACAGAGGGACCATCGAGGTGGGCTGCCTGCAGGTTGGAAGTGCAGGTGCGACACAAGGATAGGAAAATGGTCGCTGCCGCAAAGGTCATAATGGGTCCTCCAGCGAAAATGTGGGAGCAAACTCGGACTACATAAAGAGAGGTCGATTGCCGAGTAAGTGCCTCGCGCCACGCAAAAATGCGTGGGGGCCCCAGTGTTTAAAAGACAGATTTTCCTGCTGGGACAGAAGTGTCTCGACGTCCCTACCACGAACCGTTGTCTGCGTTCCACCCCATAACGGGTGGTGGGCATTGAAATCCCCCAAGAGGAGAAATGGTGGGGGCAGTTGCGCTACCACTGCAGCAACATCAGTAGAGGAGACGGTTGCATCCGGGGGAAGGTAAATGGAACAGACGGTGAATTCCTGTCCCGCTCGGATGCGAACAGCAACTGCCTCTAAGGTCGTTTGGAGAGGCACAGCAGCGCTAGGGACAGTTGCGAGGACGTAAACAGCGACACCACCCGAAGCCCTATCGCATATATCGCGGTTACGGTAAAAGCCCCGATAGCCTCGAAGGGCTGGGGTCCTCTGAACAGGAAACCACGTTTCCTGCAGTGCTATACAAAACACCGAGCTGTGGCATAACAACTGCTGCAACTCAGCTAAGCGGTTGAAGAAACCGCCGATATTCCATTGGAGAATAACTTTGTCTTCTAGCTGAGATGCCATAAATAGTAGCTGAGGAGCAGGTTAGTCCATTGCATCGCCGTCTGCCTTGTGTTCAGCATCAAGAGAGTCGTGATCCATACGTTCTATTGGATCAGTAAGTGCAAGATCCTCGGGGGAAGCAAGGATCTTTACCTCATCCTCTGAACCAGAGGATGAGGGTATATGTGGCTTTGGAGCCACCAAGGGTTCTTTTTTTCTTGTTGATTTTTTCTTAGCCTCTCGCTGGCCTTTGGGTTTTAAGGGCCGGGAGGGCTTCTCATGCATGGTCTCGGGGGCTGACGAAGAGCAGGAGGCCCTTCGGTCAGCAACAAGAGGATCCTGCAGCAATTTGCTGGGATCCTCTTTGCCATGTGGAGAAGCCTCGGAAGGGAGTGTCGAAAGGGACCCCTTCCGAGCGAGAAGGGCAGGAGAAGACTTCTCCTTCTCCGACTTAGAGGTGGGGACTGGTGTCCCCAATGTTTGTGTGGTTGTTGCTCCCACTGTGAAAAGAGTGGGAGCCACCGAAGAGGAAGTGCCCCCAGGTGGTAAGGGGGCAGGGGTAGTCGATTGGGCGTGGGAGCCCACTTGCAGTTTGTGGTGTCGCACAAGTACAAAGTGCGCGCCACCTACTTTCGCCGCGCGCCGCCAGGCACGCACGGCGCGGCGTTCTCGCGACGACGGCCACGAGCGCCCTCTGCGACGACTCCGCTCGTGGCCACCACTGAAGGACATCGTTCACTTCGCACTTCGCACTTCGCACTTGGACTTCGGACTGAGATAGCAACGAGTTAGGACCTTCGTAATCCGATAGGCACGAGTGAAGACTTTGCTATTGTACAGGCACTATGCAGGCCTCTAACAACTATGTATCAACATTCTGCAGTACTATGTAAAAGTTAAGTATTGTTACATTCTGTGCAATATATATATCTTTCTAATTTACTCTAGTGTTTATAGTTTCTGGCCGCTCCCCTCCGTACCTGCACCAGCGTGTCGGTCTCATTCCACTCGGCCACCGACACCTACGACAAGGCTGGGACACAAAAGCGGCGACGAAGTCGGGACACAAAAGTGGCGACGAGGATGGGATACAAAAGTGGCGACGAGGATGGGATACAAAAGTGGTGACGAGGAGTGATAGAACCTTGGACCAGCCCGCTTGCAGCAGCCAGATAGCAGCAGTCGGAGCACGCAGAAATTGCTCCCGCCCACCCACCCTTAATATAAGATTTTTGGGGGAACATATTCTGTTACGTATTTTGTGGACTTTTTTGTTGCAGAGCGAGTCCTCTTTCATATTGCATTTGTGTTTTGTTATAAGTTACTTGTATGCGCGGCGCCTAATCGGTCTGCATGGCCACTACCCCGAACCCAAACTTAATGGAAATTATTCAGTTACAGACGGCGCAAATTACCCAGCTTCTCCAGGCCGTGTCGCAGTTGACGACACAGGCTGCTCACCAACAACAACGGTCGTCACATCAGCAGCCCACACCTGCCGCCGCACCGCTTCCGACGTTCCGCCAGTACAACGAACGTGAGGAAGAATGGAGCGACTATTTCGCACAGTTTCAAGAACTCGTCGCGGCTCATCAAATTACAGGTCAGAGAGTGAAGAACCTTTTCTTATCGATTGTGGGCCCCCAGACTTTCGTACTATTGCAGAAACTATTCCCGCAAGCATCTCCGCGTGATGTAGACTTTGAACAAATAGTAGAGGCACTAAATGCTCATTATGAGAGGAAAGTTCTTGTAGCCGCTGCACGGTACCGATTTTTCAGACTTAAAAAAATTACCGCAGCAGTCACACCAAGAGTGGATTACGGAATTGAAGGGCTTAACCCGCAAATGTAAATTTACTTGCTCTTGTGGACTTTCGTATAGTGACGTGATGTTGAGGGATGCGATTACGCAGAATATTCAGGACCCCAGAATTAGAGCAGCAATTCTAAAACAGTCAGACCCCTCATTAGACAGTGTACTGCAGCTTATAGAAGCGCATGATACTTTTGACTTAGCAGACGTAGAAATGCAAAGCCACAGTGTAAATTCAGTGCGCCGCAACGGACGCTTTCCTAGCCGTAGTTCTCAGTATAGCACTAGTGATTCTTATTTTTCTACAGGCCGTGCTGAACAGACAGTGAACAGTAGCCAGTGTAAAAGTGCGACACAAAGGTCGCCCCGTAGTGTTAGACACAGTAATTTGCATAACGGGCGCCAACGCTCATTTCAGAAAAATGTTCGTAAATCTTGCCCCCAGTGTGTGTCTCGCCACAAGCGTGCTCATTGCCCTAGTCGCAACGCAACCTGTTATCAATGTGGCAAATCGGGACATGTGCAGTCTGTGTGTATGCAAATTAAAAACTCAAAGAACAGTAACGTTAGAATCAGTGCTTCGCGGAGTGCGAGAACAGTTAATTCTGTAAATGTCATACACGCTGTAAACTTGAACAGTGCTTTCCTTGGATCTCCATTGCAAGAAAGTAGTTCTGCGCCTATGGCAAAACTATATAGTGCACCACGTAGCAAGCGCCGACGAGCGCGTAAAACGGTGCAACGGACAAGGGTTCGGGACAAGCAAAATGACTATGAACAGTGCATTCCTGTAGTGAAAATAGTGCCTTCTGCAACTGCTCCTTGTAATAGTGCCCAGTACTGTGTAGCTAGTGACAGTAGACACCAAGTAGCTACTCAAAAGTGTAGTGCAGTAGTTAGTACATCTGGAGTAGCTTCGCATTGCGCGGACGCCGATCCGGCGGTAGTGTCATCTAGTGACAGTGTGGTTAATCCGCTGCGTGCCGAGTCTGCGCCGCTTACTTCACTACGCGGCCCGCGCAGACGCAGCAAACAAACCGTAGCAGACGTTGCCCACATTCGCGCACCTGTCGAGCGCCGCAAGCAAAAACTGTTTGTGACTCTCTTCGTAGAAAATAAGACGGTGCAATTTCAGCTTGATACTGGTTCCGCTGTCACATTAATAAATAAAGATACTTATGAACTTCTGGGTTCGCCAAAATTGTCGCCGTCACAGCAAGTGTTAACAGCTTATACAGGTGAAAATATTCCCGTGCTAGGAACATTTAGCCTGCCCGCCTCTTTTCAAGGTGTTACGAAAACAGTTGCTTTTGTTGTTCTACAGGCCAAATCGACACAGAACATTTTTGGACTAGATGCTTTTGACTTGTTTGGTTTATCAATTCAACGAGATGTGCTTCAGATTTCGTCAGTAGTGCCTCAGGACAAAATCAATGCTTTATGTGAAAAATATAGTGACTTGTTTTCGCCGGAACTAGGTTGTGCAAAAGACTTCGTGGCACATGTAACTTTAAAAGAATCTGCAGTTCCAAAATTTCGTAAAGCTAGACCAGTGCCTATCGCCTTGCGTGATACAGTTGCCGAAGAACTTAAACGATGGCAAGATAGTGGGGTGATTTCTCCTGTTTCTGCGAGTCAGTGGGCCTCGCCTATAGTACTTATACCCAAGCCGTCAGGAAAACTTCGTATCTGTGCGGACTTCAAATCAACAGTGAACAGTCAAACAATTGTCGACACTTATCCCCTGCCCAGACCTGAGGAACTGATGGACAAATTAGGACAGTCTCGCTTCTTTTCCAAGATTGATTTAGCAGAGGCATACTTACAGATTCCACTTGATGACGAGTCAAAAAAGTTTTTCGTCATTAATACTCACATGGGCCTTTTTCAATTTCAACGCCTACCCTTTGGCAGTTCTTCCGCTCCCGCTATTTTTCAGCGTTTTTTGGAACAGCTGACAGTTTCTGTACCGTGTTGTTCGAACTATTTAGATGATATTGTGGTATCCGGACGTACAGTTGAAGAACATTTAGCAAACCTGGAGTGCCTTTTCAAAGTGTTGACTGCAGCAGGTCTACGTTGCAATAAAGCAATGTGTTCGTTTTTTCAAACTGAAATAGAGTACCTAGGCCATGTGATTAATGCCCAAGGAATCCATCCCTTACAGTCACATCTTCGAGCAATCAGACTTGCCTCCTCCTAAGAATGTGCACGAATTGCAAGCAGTAATGGGGAAGCTGAACTATTATTTCAGATTTATTCCCAATGCCTCTCAGATTGCAGCTCCACTGCATCACTTACGTAGGAAGAATGTTCCTTTTGTATGGTCTAAAGATTGTCAGGTTGCCTTTGACAAATTAAAGTCTGCACTACTCAGTGATGCATGTTTGATTCCCTTTGACCCACAGAAGCCTGTAGTGCTAGCAGTTGACGCCTCGTCGTACGGTGTGGGTGTTGTTCTGTCGCATCGTATTGGATGTCACGATCGTCCTATTGCCTTTGCATCCAAGCTACTGACGCCGACGCAACAGAATTACAGTCAGATAGAAAAGGAGGCCTTAGCAATCATTTACGGCGTAACAAAGTTTCATCATTATCTCTATGGCAGAAAATTCTATTTGTTGACAGACCACAAGCCTCTCACGTCGTTGTTCTCACCCACAAAGCCAATTCCGCCACGAACGGCACAAAAGCTTCAGAGATGGTCCTTAATATTGTCTAATTATCAGTATGAGATTTGGTACCGACCTACCACTAAACATGCTAACGCGGACACACTTTCCCGACTTCCGGTTGGCCAGGATGTGTCGTTTGATTCTTCAGAAATGGCATGTTGTCAGATAGACTCCAGAGATGCTTCCGCTGTCGCAGACTTTCCTTTGAACTCTCGTCGGGTTGCACAGGAAACAGCTGTGGATGCAGACCTAAGTGTGGTAGCACGTTTTGTTCGCTCAGGGTGGCCTGCCAGAGCCAAAGACATGGATCGCCCTCTGGTTCGACGTTATTTTGCACAACGTCATGCATTGTCTTTAAGTCAGGGTGTACTGTTGTTGCATACCGACAACGACCAAGCAAGAGTGATTGTTCCTCGTTCCCTGCAACGAGAAGTGTTACGCCTCCTGCATCAAGGACATTGGGGTATTGTTAGGACAAAGCAACTGGCCAGACGTCATTGTACCTGGGTTGGTATGGACGCTCAGATAGAGAGCATGACGTCACAGTGCACTGTTTGTGCGGAGCATCAGGCGGCTCCTCCGCAACGTTTTTCAGACTGGCCACGCCCCAAGGGACCATGGCAACGTTTACACATTGACTTTGCTGGACCTTTCTGGAATACGCGATGGTTAATTGTTGTAGACGCTTTCAGCAAGTTTCCTTTTGTGATTGCCATGAACTCAACGACGGCGTCTAGTACAATCAGTGCCTTAACATCAGTGTTTTGCATCGAAGGTTTGCCTGAAACTATCGTCAGTGACAATGGACCACAGTTTGTTAGTGCGGAATTTCAACAGTTTTGGCGTGTGAATGGCATTCAGCATATCACCACCGCACCTTTTCACCCTCAGTCCAATGGTGAAGCAGAACGTTTCGTTCGAACATTCAAGTCACACATGGAAAAGATGAAAGGTCAGCACTCCAGGCAGCAAGCTCTTCAAATTTTCCTGTCTACGTATCGGTGCATGCCACGTGACGGCCCGTCTCCTGCCGAGCTGCTACACGGCCGCCGTCACCGCACTCTCCTTCACCTGCTGCAGCCTCCCACGCATCGAGTCGGTTCGTATGGCGCTACGCGTTTTCAGGTTTCCACGCCGGTGCTGTACAGGGTGTTTGCTGGAAACAAGAAGACATGGTTGCCGGGCACCATTCACCGCGTGCTTGGTCGTAATATGTTTGTTGTACGTTCTTCCACAGGGTCGGAGCTGCGGCGCCACGCAAACCAATTGCGCTTGCACAGGCCGCGCGATCCTGTCTCCGGTTTCTTGATTCCAGACCCAGTTCACCGCCAGGGAGCACATCCACATCGTTCGTCGACGGGTCCGGCGTCCCCGGACTACGAGATCGTACCCATGG
Source organism: Locusta migratoria (assembly GCA_026315105.1). Lineage (NCBI taxonomy): Eukaryota > Metazoa > Arthropoda > Insecta > Orthoptera > Acrididae > Locusta > Locusta migratoria. Next base: position 324,868,163 of record CM048750.1, read on the forward strand.
AGGTGGACGCACCTCCGACGCAGTCGTCGCCGCCGCTGTCGCCGCCGCAGATGAAAGCGTCACCGAGAGGGACTCCGGGACCGTGCGGGCCCCTCCAGCTTGGGCTACGCACCTCAGAAGAAGATGACCTGGTCAATCTGGGCGGAAGCGGGCGCCCTTCCCCAGGTTTCGGCGGGTTCCCTGGAGGATCTCAAGGCGGATGCCGGGGCGCGGACGGCGTCTCGATCCGGGCCTCAGCTACGACGCCCGTCCCACCAGTAACGCCCCCGCCCAGGCCCTCCTCCCAGTGCCGTCGCCGTGGCCCTCAGCCCTACGCCACGACGGCGCGGCGGTTTGGGGGGGAGGGGTGTGGTGTCGCACAAGTACAAAGTGCGCGCCACCTACTTTCGCCGCGCGCCGCCAGGCACGCACGGCGCGGCGTTCTCGCGACGACGGCCACGAGCGCCCTCTGCGACGACTCCGCTCGTGGCCACCACTGAAGGACATCGTTCACTTCGCACTTCGCACTTCGCACTTCGCACTTGGACTTCGGACTGAGATAGCAACGAGTTAGGACCTTCGTAATCCGATAGGCACGAGTGAAGACTTTGCTATTGTACAGGCACTATGCAGGCCTCTAACAACTATGTATCAACATTCTGCAGTACTATGTAAAAGTTAAGTATTGTTACATTCTGTGCAATATATATATCTTTCTAATTTACTCTAGTGTTTATAGTTTCTGGCCGCTCCCCTCCGTACCTGCACCAGCGTGTCGGTCTCATTCCACTCGGCCACCGACACCTACGACAAGGCTGGGACACAAAAGCTGCGACGAAGTCGGGACACAAAAGTGGCGACGAGGATGGGATACAAAACAGTTGTTCAGTAGGCGGTACTCGAGGCACTAAGGATGACGATGAGGCTGCTGTGGCATAGGAAGTGGTCAGATGAACGGGATGGAGCTTTTGATACTTCCGTTTTGCTTCTGAGTAGGTCAGTCTGTCCCGGGTCTTGTATTCCATAATCTTCCGCTCCTGCTGCAATACTGAGCACGTAGATGAGCAAGGGGAGTGATGCTGGCCGCAGTTTACACATACTGGAGGAGGGGTGCAAGGGACGTTTGGATGGACTGCACGTCCGCACTCCCGACACGTAGGATTGGCATCGCATCGGGAGGACATGTGCCCAAACCTCCAGCACTTGAAACAACGCATAGGGGGAGGAACGTAGGGCTTTACGTCGATCCGGTAGACCATCACCTTGACCTTCTCGGGCAATGAATCACCCTCGAAAGCCAAGATGAAGGCACCGGTCGCGACCCTATTGTCCTTCGGACCCCTATGGACTCGCCGAATAAAATGTACTCCCCGGCGTTCCAAGTTAGCACGTAGTTCTTCATCAGACTGCAGCAACAGGTCTTTATGGAATATTATCCCCTGGACCATATTCAAGGTCTTGTGTGGCGTTATTGTTACGGAAACATCACCCAGCTTGTCACAGGCAAGCAAGGCCCGTGACTGGGCTGGGGATGACGTCGTAATTAAGACTGACCCAGAGCGCATCTTGGACATTCCTTCAACCTCACCGAACTTGTCTTCCAAGTTCTCTACGAAAATCAAGGGCTTTGTGTTCTTAAACGATTCTCCATCAGTACGGGTACAGACAAGGTATTCCGGAGCATAAGCCTCACCCTTCTGTTTTGCCCGACGTTCCTCCCATGGTGTAGCCAGGGAAGGGAACGTTTGGGGATCATACTCTACCGCATTAAAGTCATTCTTACCACGCTTTGAGACGCCATGTTTGCGTTTGGCGACGCTATTGAGTGCTCGTCTCATGTTCGTCCCACGAGCAGCTAGGGAACTAAAGGTCCACCCAGGCAGAGCCCCGCTTGCCTGGGTAAGCCTTATACAACTGAGGTGCGGCAGGTTCCTCAGAGGTTGCTCGCTAGCGGCTGTTCAACCTCAACAGCCATGCATCTCCTCGGCACGTAGCACACCTTGAGATTGAGTTTTTTTTTATAGAGGTTTGTACCGTCCTCGCGACCCGGGCGATTAAGCCAAGATCCCCGGGCTCTGAAACGTACAATGTTCCATCGTCGCACCGAACGATGGTCGTTGAAGCACGCACAGAGCTTACGGTGTAGCGGGCTGTTGGCGCAACACAGCCCACGGCTCAGGACCCCGGGTTCGCCAAGCCCGTACTCAGCAAATTAATGCTGAGCCCCTGAGGGGGGGGGGTTTAGATGCTGAGAACGTAAAGCCATGTGTCGTGGCCCATGACTGTGCCCTTCGGATGGCTCCCTGAAGACGCCTTTCTGCGACACCAATGCTAGGAGAGCTGTAGAATAAACAAAAGTTATCGGCGAATAAGGAACAACAAACAGATGACCCCACTGCTGCAGCAAGACCGTTTATTGCAACTAAAAAGAGCGGTACGCTGAGAACGGAGCCCTGTGGGACGCCGTTCTTCAGGACTCGGCGTGAGCTGAAGGAGGTACCAACTCTAACCCTAAAAGTGCGCAGCGAGAGGAAATTCTTGATAAAAATTGGGAGTGGACCCCATAAGCCCCAGTCATACAATGTAGCAAGAATATGGTGGCGCCATGTTGCGTCATACGCCCGCCGGAGGTCAAAAAAGACCGCAACTAAGTGCTCACGCCTAGAGAAGGCTGTACGGATGGCCGACTCCAATGACACTAAGTTGTCGATAGTGGAGCGTCCCTGGCGGAAACCCCCCTGTTGTGGGGCCAGCAGACTCCGATCTTCAAGGACCCACATAAGACGGCGACTCACAATACGCTCAAGCGACTTACAAAGGACATTTGTTAAGCTAATGGGGCGGTAACTATCAACTGCCAGCGGATCTGCTCCCGGTTTCATAACAGGGATAATAATACTATCCCTCCACTGGGATGGGAAAACACCCCCTGTCCAGATCCTATTAAATAAGGCGAGCAATTTCTGATGAAAGTCCGCTGACAGGTGACGGACGAACTGGCTATGTATGCGGTCTGGTCCCGGAGAGGTATCGGGGCATGCAGCAAGAGCAGTGGTAAACTCCCATTCCGTAAATGGAGCATTGTACGGTTCCCGGCGGCGAGTGTGGAAAGATAGAGGATTGCGTTCCACCCGTTGTTTAAGGGAGCGAAAGGTGGCACTGTAATTTGCCGTCGCGGAGCAGTTCGCATAATGCTCTGCCATGCACTCAGCAATAACGGCCGGGTCAGTACAGAGAGTTCCATCGATGGTCAGAGATGGGATTCCCGCTGGTGGGCGGTATCCATAGAGGTGCCGTACCTGAGACCAGACGCGAGAAGGGGAGGCACGAGAGCCTATAGAGGCAACGTACCGCTCCCAACAGTCCTGTTTACTTTGCCGCATAAGTCGTCGGGCTCGGGCCCTGAGCCTTTTAAAGGCTATCAGATTGTCAAGTGTAGTGTTGCGCCGGTGGCGTTGTAGTGCTCGCCGACGGTCCCGAATGGCCTCAGCAATCTCGGGCGTCGACCAGGGCACAACCTTGCGCCGAGGGGAGCCAGTGGTGATTGGAACGGTCTCCTCTGCAGCTGAGACTATAACAGCTGTGACCTGTTGGACTGCCGTATCAATATCACGTGGTAATGAAACAGAAGCCACAGCAGCCGAGGTGTAACGCCGCCAGTCTGCTCTATGTAGACACCATCTGGATGGGTAGCCTGCAGGTTCAAAGTGCTGGAGTGACAGAAGAATGGGGAAATGGTCACTCCCGCAAAGGTCGTCGTGGACCCTCCAACTCAAATGTGGGATCAGGCCTGGGCTGCATACAGATAGGTCAATAGCAGATTATGTGCCATGTGCTATACTAAAATGTGTGGGTGCACCGTTGTTTAAGAGGCATATGTCCTGCTGTGTCATTAATGTTTCAATGTCCCGAGGGCTGTATACCGCCCCAGAGAGGGTGGTGGGCGTTGAAATCCCCCAAAAGGATAAATGGTGGGGGTAGTTGCGTGACCAAGGCAGTGAGGTCAGCAAGTGACACGACCTCATCTGGTGGGAGGTACAGGGAGCAGACAGTCATGTCCTGCATTGTCCTGAGTCTAACAGCCACTGCCTCGAGAGCCGTGTTAAGAGGCACGGCAGCACTAGGAACAGTGGCTAGGACATAAATGCAGACACCTCCAGATACCCTCTTGTAGTCAGTGCGGTTGTTATAGTAGCCCCGATAGCCGCGGAGGGCTGGGGTCCGTTGGACAGGAAACCATGTTTCCTGTAGGGCTACACAGAAAGCAGGATAGCGGCACAGTAATTGCTGCAGCTCGGGTAAGTGGCGGAAAAAGCCGCCACAGTTCCATTGCAAGATCAGGCTACTTCTTGATTGCTGAGGCATGGCAGTATCGATGGTGCTGTTTGTTCCACGGAATCACCAGTCGTCGCCGTCGGGGGAGGCAGGGCCTCTACATCCATCGCCTCCAAGGTTTTGGTGATAGCCAAGTCCTCTGGTGAGGCGAGGAGTTCCACCACGTCCTCAGACGTGTGAGGTGGTGGTGGTGGCGGCGGCGGCGGCGGCGGCGGCGGTGGTGGTGGTACAGTTTCCACCGTGGAAGATGGTTGCTTAGCAGCCTTCGACCTTTTCTTCTCTCGCTCCTTTTTAGGTTTCTCTTGCTGGGTGGGCTTTGGGGCCTCGACCTCAGCCTCAGGGACTGAGGAGGACCTTGAAGCCCTAAGACCACGACTCAAAGTAAGCGGCTGTATCAGCCACTCACTGGTACCCACATTATCAGTGGGAGAAACCATAGGAGGAAGGGAGCCCAGGGACCCCTTCCTGGCGAGAGGTGCCGGAGAAGGCTGCTGCTTCTCCGGCTGGGTGTTAGGGACCGGAGACCCCAACGGTTGTGGGGCAGTTGCCCCCACAGGAGGTGGTGGGGGGGCAACAGAAGAAGGGCCCCCAGCAGTCAAGGGGCAGTTTGATGTTTCCGGCCGACAGGGGCCACAGAAGGTGGCGTGACATGGGAGGCTGACGTCCCCATAGCGATCGGAGATGACGCAATGGCAGCAAACGATGACGACATCCGAACGGGATGAAGACGCTCATACTTTCGTCTGGCCTCTGAGTACGTTAATCTATCCAGGGTTTTGAATTCCATGATTTTTCGTTCCTGATGTAACACACTACAGGTCGGCGAGCAAGGCGGATGTTGCAGCCCACAATTCACACACACAGGAGGTGGTGTACATGGCGTGTCCGGGTGTGATGGTCGCCCACAGTCCCTACATGTGGCGCTGGAAGTGCATCGGGAGGACATATGCCCGAACTTCCAGCACCGAAAGCATCGCATAGGGGGAGGGATGTACGATTTTACTTCACACCGGTATATCATTATCTTGACCTTCTCAGGCAGTACATCGCCTTCGAAGGCCAAGATAAATGCACCGGTGGCAACCCTGCGATCTTTCGGTCCCCTGTAGATGCGCCGGACGAAGTGAACTCCTCGCCGCTCTAAGTCGGCGCGCAATTCGTCGTCAGTCTGTGACAGGAGATCACGGTGGAATACTAAACCCTGGATCATGTTGAGCGTCTTATGCGGCGTGAAACTGACGGCGACGTCTCCCAGCATGTCGCAAGCAAGTAGAGCCTTTGACTGTGCAGGAGATGCCGCTTGTATTAAGACAGAGCCGTTTCTCATTTTGGAAAATGATGCCACTTCACCAAATCGATTTTCAGTAGTGTCAACAAAAAATTGCGGCTTAGTATTTGTAAAGGATTCCCCATCAGCCCGAGTACAGACTAAGTACTGGGGGGAGTAAGGCTCAGATTGGTTAAGGGCCCGACGTTCTTCCCAAGGTGTGGCCAGGGAAGGGAACGATCGGGGGTCATACTGTGCACCATTAAATTCGTTTCTTCCTCTCTTAGAGACGGCGGTTTTGCGCCCGCCTACGCTGTTTATGGCTCGTTTCATTGTCGTCCCACGAGCAGCTAGGGAAAAGAGGTCCACCCAGGCAGAGCCCCGCTTGCCTGGGTAAGCCTGATACAACTGAGGTGCGGCAGGTTCCTCAGAGGTTGCTCGCTAGCGGCTGTTCAACCTCAACAGCCATGCATCTCCTCGGCACGTAGCACACCTTGAGATTGAGGTTTTTTTTTATAAATGGTTTGTACCATCCTCGCTACCCGGGCGATTAAGCCAAGATCCCCGGGCTCTGAAACGTACAACGTTCCACCGTCGTGCCGAACGATGGTCGTTGAAGCACGCACAGAGCTTACGGTGTAGTGGGCTGTTGGCGCGACACAGCCCACAGCTCAGGACCCCGGGTTCGCCAAGCCCGTACTCAGCAAATTAATGCTGAGCCCCTGAGGGGTCAGCTCATCTGTTTCATATGTTGGAGTGTGTATTAAGTTAACTAACCGCCAGTCCTGTTCTTAAATTAATTCTCTATTATACGAAAGTGTATTACCTGATTGTCTCGGGGGCCTTATTTCATTGCTATTTAAATATGTCTCTTGTTATGTTAAAAGCCTGTCTCAAGTGCTTGTATTTGTGCCTTGGTTGCACCTTGCTTGAGCTCTTTTACTATTCCTAAAAGTCCGGTCTCTCTTACTGTCATGCATAATTTGTTTACCCTCCTGCCTTGTAATATCAGTGAGACGGTTGGTTGGTTGGTTTGATGTTTTAGGGGGACAAAACTGCGGAGGTCATCAGTCCCCCATTCCATCAGAGAGCTAGAGAAGTGTGGAAACACTGAAAAGTTCGCACAGAGTTAAAATTGCTACGGGAGGAAAACCCCACTCAATCAATAAAATGTAAACAAATTCGACAAAGAACAACAAGTCAGGAGACAACACGAAAGGACACAATCACACGGAAACAGCAAACAAATGTGGAAATAAAATGACAAAGACAAAGTTCGTGGTTGACCGACCATGAAAATAAAATAGGAAGGGTCAGCCACGGGGCAACACAAGCTTCATATAGAGTTGTAAAAACCGCTGTCATGAATAAAACCTAAAACAGAATCAGCCATATTGGCATCGTTACGTAAAACTTCAGATAAAATTACAGGAAAATTAAAATCCCGCCGCAGAGCGACTAAAAGATGGCAGTCCATCAAAATGTGGGTCACCGTCAAGGGACAGCCACAACGGCAACGAGGCGGGTCCTCACCGCGGAGGAGATGGCTATGGGTCAGCCAAGTGTGGCCAATGCGGAGCCGGCACAGGACTACCGAGTCCCGGCGAGAGGCCCGCATGGACGAGTGCCACACAGCTTTGGTCTCCTTTATTGCCCTGAGTTTGTTTTGATGGCTCAGGCTACGCCACTCTGCGGCCCAAAGCTCACGTACTCTATGGCGCAACACAGACTGGTAATCTCAGGCCGGGAGGCCAATGTCTAACACGGATGCATGGACAGCCTGTTTGGCTAGCTCATCGGCTCGTTCGTTGTTCGGGATGCCGATGTGACCAGGAGACCAACTGAAGACCACAGAGCGTCCTGACTGGTCGAGAGCAAAAAGTGTCTCATGTATAGCCAGCACCAAGGATGAACGTGAGTAGCATTGATCGAGTGAGCGAAGACTGCTCAGGGAGTCACTGCAAAGCAGAAAAGACCCACCTGAGCAGGAGCGCATATGCTCAAGAGCACGGAGAATGGCCACCAACTCGGCAGTGTACACACTGCAGCCATCCGGCAGAGACCGCTGCTCGGCGTGATCGCCATGAACATAGGCAAAGCCAACACGGCCACGAACCAACGAACCGTCCGTATAGACGATGTCGTGTCCAGTGTACTCTGCAACAACAGCAAAGAACTGATGGCGGAGTGCCTCTGGAGGAACAGATTCTTTAGGTCTATCGGCCAAGTCCAGCCTAGAGCATGGCCTCGGTACACGCCATGGGGGCTCAGTGAGACGGATTTGATGTTCGTGCTTTCAGGTTATTGCGTACTATGGTATAAATAACATAAAGGATTGTTTCGGGCCTTCAGCCCTTTACTAAATTGTACCTTTTTTTTTAAAAAATCAGTCTTCAGTCTGATGCAGCTGTATTTAAATGTTGGAGCTCACCTTTGCTACCTGTTGTAAAAAGTTTGCTTCGGGCCTTCAGTCTTTATTGTAATAGGTTGCTTTGGGCCCTTGCACCGCGTAAAAAAATATAAAAAAATATGACCTGGCTTAATGCCTAATAATTTGATGGAGCTGCTTTTACTACAATTTTAGAGCTCCCTTTTTGTGTTGTTTTCATCGCATTTACAAACCGTTGCCTCGGGCCCTGGGCCCATTATTAACTAATCTCAAAATCATTTTTTAACTTGGCCATCAGCGTGATAATTTTACTTAATTTTGCAGTCCCACTTGATTGTCTTGTTTGCCATATTTTATTTACTTTTTATAAAGGGTTGCTTCGGCCTTCTGCTTTGCATCACCCTCGCTGAGTTGTTTACTGTTTTTCGTTCAAAAAAGGGGGGGGGGAAGAGAAAAATTTTCTTGTTCCGGTCTTCAGCCTGTAGTTGTAAAAAGATTTTTTTTTCAAAAATAAAATGTGTCAATGGACCCTAAACTGAGTACCCTTGCATAACTTTACCAGTCGACTCCCCGCCGCTCCCGCTTTCCCTATAAGTTACCTGTGAAACCCACATATGGGTATTCGTTCAGTAGTGTTGGAGCAACTTGTATTAAAAGAAAATAACGACTGTCACGGTTGTTTTATAGTCTTATTACGGTACAGATTACTGAAATATACGTAATTTAAACTTGGTTAATGTACGTCAGCACTATCAGTCACGTAGTGACTGTTCGCTTCTTTCAGTGTTACTGCTGTCAGTATATTTGTGGGAAGTTTATTTGATACAGTTCATGATTAATTTGAGGTTACCTTTTGGCGATCATTTTATCGAAACAATCTGCAGCGACATTTACAGTAAAAAGAAATTTGAGAGTGGTAAATCATGCAGGCAATTTATTTTCAAAATTATTCCAGTTGAAAATATGGTAATTCAAATAAAAAATACAAAATACTGATAATTTTCGGTGTTTGTGTGTGTGTGTGTGTGTGTGTGTGTGTGTGTGTGTGTGTGTGTGTGTGAGACAGACAAAGAGAGAGAGAGAGAGAGAGAGAAAGCAAATATGTGCACATGGAGCAAGGCTTCCTGCTGAACCTAGGTAACCTTCTACCAGACGAAGCTGTTGCCCATTTGACCTCTGACCCTAAGTGGGCTTCCAAGTGGGAGAACCAATTCAGCTAACAGCATGTTGACGTCTGTGCGTAGGCGGGATAGGGGAGAGAGAGGGAGTGGGAGAGAAACGGAGGGGAATGTAGAAGTAAAGTGTCTGTCACTTTCCTGACCATGGGTAGTCGAGCCCACAATCAATACAACCTCGTCGAAACCACATAGGTAACGCTTGTTGCGAGTCACGTCCATTCAGTACACAAAAGAAATATATTAATTACCTCTCTGCGCGTAAATCTCATTTCACTGTGTGCTGACGTCAAAGAGAATTTCAGATCACCTTGTAAATTTGCGAAAATTGCTGACATCGATGTAAAGAAAAAGTACTCGAAAGTATTAGTTTAGCCTTGAAATATAGTTACTGGTACGACATTTCTACATAGGTTGACTTCAGATTAAAAGGTGTCTTGGTAACATATTTTGCCAATTTAACTTGGTTCCTGTTATGTTTTCTGTATTTCGTAATACCGGCGTGTTCTCCCATACCTTCCAAAAGCCACTAAGCACCCAGACAGAGCAATAAAATGCCAATAACCTATGACCTGCATGATAATGTTGATGTATTACCTGATTTAATCACACTTGATGAATATCCCACATTTATTTTTATGTATTGTCTCCAGATTTGTGATGTTTCCTCCCCAACCTCTGATTCTATGTGAAACGAATTGTATCGTTGAATTATCAAATTTTTCGTAGTGTAATAACTTGTCTCCTGGTGGGTTCAGGGGACACAAAAATTTTGTTCCTTTTACCTGCGCAAATAGTCCCATCCGTACTGTGAGAGTTTAGGATGTTTGTTGTCACCAGAATCGACTCTATGGTTGCCTCCTGTCTAACTGTGGGTTCCTCTGGACGCTGGAGCAGAATGGTAAAGGCGCGCGATCCGCCTGACTTTTTACCGAGGACACATATTGTTGTTGTCGTTGATGTTGTTTAGTGAGGACTAAACAATTTGGTCATCAGTCCCCTGTTACTAACAAAGACGTTTCGGTACAATTGAAGTAAAAGAAAATCTGGAGCTCTCAAGGCAGCTTAAAGTGGACAGTCCAACAGAATGTGGACCACTGTCAAGATCGCTCCAAAGCGACACTGTGGCGGGTCCTCACTACGAAGAAGGTGTCCGTGCTTCATCCATGTGTGACCGATTCGCAGACGAAAAAAAAAAAATGATTCCCTAAGAGTTGCCCTCAGTGAGGGCCATGGACATAGGAATATCAAGCACATGTCTGCAGGCTTCGCACGTCTGATGCAAAGTTTAGCGGAGAAAGGATTCTGACAATGAAACAAATAACACAGAAATAGTTCATATTTAAAGAAAAGGCACAACATTGAATCTTATACCCGGATTTAAGTAAAAGCAGAAACAAAACTGAAACGCTGGACACAACCAAAAGGATGTGAAATTTAGAACTGGTCATCTTAACCATGTTGCCTTGCACCTTCAAGTCGTATCCTTTAACTTAAATAAGAAACGCTAATCTCAAATAAGGCTAATATATGGAGTCTAACTGCTTTGGACACCTTACGGCATGGAAAAAATAATGACCAATTGTAACTAGTACTTGCATAAGCACAGCTGACGAATGCTGTTCAGGAAGCGGTTAGTTGCACTAAGAAGAAACAACGCAAACCATCTTGCGCATGACAGACGACTTCCAGAATGTCAAGAATGTTCCCCAGCGAAACATCGCTCAATGAAGCTAACAACCTACAATTCTAAGACACCCGACACTGGCCGATTGCAGTCAGATTCCGTAGAAGTCTTGAAGCAAACTGGCCAAAAATGCACTGCGACTGATATTAATTCAGCTCCTCAAAGTCACCTACGTGGTTCGTATGGACGATGCAAGGAATGAGGATCCACAGCTCAAGAAACGCTGAGGATAGATAAGGCCTATCAATCGCATCACATAAATTCCGACTCCTACACTATGTGATCAAATGTATTCGGACAACTTGCCGAAAATATGTGGTCCAATGTATCCGAACACGTTGCTGAAAATGGCTTTGTGGAATTCAGTATGCCTATGGCCGTCCCTTTAGCCTTGACGATAGCCACTCTCGCAAGCATACGGTCAGTCAGGTGCTGGAAGGTTTCTTCGGAAATAGCAGACCATTCATCAGGGTGAGTTGTACCGAGGAGAGGTATCGATGTAGGTCGGTGACGGCTGGCACTAAGTCGACGTTTCAAAGCATCCCAAGGCTGTTCTGTTCAGGTCAGACCATTACAAGGATAAAATTTTAGTTAAACCGCTCCGACACAAGCCGTGATTTATGAACACGTGCTCTAAAGTCTTGAAAATGCAGTCACCATCCCATAATAGCTCTTCAACAGTGGGAAGCAAGAAGGTGCTGAAAACAACGTAGGCCAGTGCTGTGATAGTGCCACGCGAAACAACAAGGGGTGCAAGCCCCCACTATGAAAGGCGTTCACACCAAAACACCATCTACTGTTGGCGCTACATACGCTGCAGTTGACGTTCGTCAGGCATTCGCCATACTGTGCGTATGGCGAAATTGCCTCATTGTGTACCGTGATTCGTCACTCCAAACAACGGCTTTTCAGTCGTCCAATGTTTACGCTCGTTATACCAAGTCAGGCATTGACATGTGTGATATATGGCTTATGGGTAGCCACTCGACCATGAAATCCAAGTGTTCTCACCTCCTGCCTAACTGCCATGTTACTTCGAGTGGAACCTGAAGCCGTTTGAAATTCCTCGTAATCATCTGTATAGTTGCCTGCCTATTACATTGTACGGCCGTCTTCAACTGACGGCGGTCTCTGCCAGTTAACAGACGAAGTCAGGCTGTACGCTTTCGAGCTATACGTATCACTTCACTACCACATCAGCAGTGTGCAAATGTCGCGTACAGACTTCTAACACAAGTGACACCAAATCAATTGTCAAGTTGTATACTAAAGGCAGTCGATTTCCACGGGCAATTATTCCTGACCTGCCCACAGTCAGCATACATCGTTGGCCTGAAGATGACCTTACAACAGACTGAAACCCGTTATCAAATATTAAAAAATGTCTTGTGTTCGACACTGTGTTTTTAAATATAGAGACATAGGTGAAAACTTTAAGTAAGCTATCAATGTATAAAACATTCAGGCCGGTGAACTTCAGAAAGAATAATTGTGTTCACTTTCCGTCTTTATCAATCGGTTAAAGTTTCTGGATCTAGGGTTTAAAAGCCCAATCATTCAATCCGCAAGGGCATCTGTAGAGAGGTGACAATTGTCACTGAAGAGACAGACTGTGGAAATATTAAAACAGTGTAAACGTAAGAGAAAAAGAATAGACCAGGAACAATAAACAGAGAGAGAGAGAGAGAGAGAGAGATAATCGCAATGGCCATGAAGAATTAGAGGTAATGATGAAGAAAGAGAAAATGGGTAAGAGAGGCAGGAGATAGTTCTAATGGGGGAAAGGAGACGGTCGGGAAGAGATTGTTGTTGTTGTTGTTGTGTGTTTAAAGGGGACTCAACTGCTGGGTTATCAGTCCCCTGTTCCCAGCTAAGAGTTAACTTTTAAAAGTTTCCTTTTGTCGCTTAGTATTCGAAGTCCAGTATACTCCCAGTACAAAGAGACAGTCAATGGTTAAATGACGTAACAAAGAACAAGACAAGAGTTGACACAAATAGACAGAAAACTAAAACAAGGCAGCAGAAGCGTGGGGCTGGCTGATCACAAGGATAATACAGGATGAGCCAGCCACTCTGCACACTTTAAAATCCTTAAATTAAAGCAAGTCATAATCCATAAAATGACAGCGGCCTATTGTTCTGGAGGGGTGAAGCCCGACAAGGCGGGCCTATAGGCCCCACCATTAAATAGACCAATAGAAGCCAGCTGCGCGAATAAAACCTAAAACACGGTCGATCACAGAGATATCGTCAGATAAAATCAATGGAAGCTCAGAAGGCAGTGTAAAAGACTGCCTCAAGTCGGCTAAAAGTAAGCAGTCCACCAGCATGTGGACCACAGTCAATAGGGCACCACAACGGCAAGTTGGTGGGTCCTCTCTTCGTAGAAGGTAGCCGTGTGTTAACCACGTATGTCCGATACGTAGTCTGCAGAGGACTACAGACTCCCTACGAGAGGCTCACAGGGAGGATCTCCACACAGCTGTGGTGGACTTGACTGTACGCAGCTTGTTTGGAACGTTCAAGGCATCCCATTCCGAGGTCCAAATCCCTAGAACCTTACGGGTTAGTTGTAATCGTAGATCCCTTTCTTGAAGTCCTATCTTCAAGGGCCGTGATGTGGTGGGCTGCTTGGCGAGGCAATCAACCCGTTCATTTCCTGGGATGCCTACGTGGCCTGGGGTCCAAAGGAAAACCACTGAACGTCCTGATTCGCTGAGGGTATATATGGTGTCCTGAATGGACCGAACCAACTGGTGCTTTGGCATAAACTGGCCTAGCGCCATCAGGCCACTCAGGGAGTCACTACAGATGACTATGGACTCCCCGGGGCAGTTGCGGAAATGGGAAAGAGCGCGCGAGATGGCCACCAGCTCAGCTGTGAAAACGCTAGTCCCACAGGGTAGGGAATGCTGCTCAACGTCGTCACTATGAACATACGCGTACCCAGCACGTCCGTCCACAACGGAGTCGGGAAGAGATATATGTGGTATAGAAAGGGAGATTCACAGTATAGAAATTTCATTATAATGAGATATAAGAATTAAGCTTGTTCTCTGCTAGGCACTTAAGTGTGATTTGCAGAGTAAATATGCACATGTAGATGTGAAAAGATTACGAATATGTCCGCACGTCAAAATATCGGTTGGGGGAGGCGGAGGACTGAGGCAGCCGATACTCTACTTTTCTCAAATCAAATGCTCAAATGTTTGTAAAAAGTCATCGGCTTCTAGACTTACAAACTACGCAAGCTAACTTACTCTAAGGTCACCGCACTCCCCCATGCACGGACTCGAACCTCCGGCGTAAGCGGCCGCACAATCAATTACATGGCGCCTCTACCTCGCTGCCATTCACGCATGGCAGCAGACTCCTGCATTTTTCAGCTAGTATAAGTAATTCATAACTTATTGGAAGTTGATGTCACAGAGACATTTTGAAAAATTACAGGAAGGAGAAGCACCTGATTGTGATTAAAAATTTCGCAGCATTTCGTCATTTTTAAATAGCTATTTACGTTTATTTTTCGCGATTTTTATTCCATTTCGTCAATCGTTTTTTTGCGTTTTATTGCCAATTTTCGTTCCTAGTTAAATTCTTCGGCTGAAAAATCTTTGTCAGGCTTGATCCCATCATGGCTCTTGTGCTAACAGACTGTTTCTCGGTTTGTAGAAAAACAGTAGTAAATATTTGGTTTATTTCCAGATCTAAATTTCGACTAATGAATGTAACGTCCAATATGGAGATCGAAACGTTTTATATGTGTTAACTATTCGTGTTAAGCATTGATAATGATCACACAGGGATGGAAATCTAAATCTGCTAATAAACAAAATATTTACGAAAATTCTATCCTCGACCAACAACCCACTATCATATTAATAAACACAACTGAAGACTCAATAGACGCCCCTCAGGGGCTCAGCATTAATTTGCTGAGTACGGACTTGGCGAACCCGGGGTCCTGATTGTTGTTGTTGTTGTTGTTGTTGTTGTTGTTTAGAGGGGACTAGGCTGCACGGTCATCAGTATCCTGTTGCAAGCAAAGCCAATGCGGCGTATAGCAAGATGAAAAAGACGATCATTGAAACACACAAAACAGAAATCACGATGGGTACACAATGACAAGGAGCATTGAGTTCATGACACGCAAAGAAGAAAACTCAAAGAGTAAATAAAGATAATTGGACTAAAAAGTTACAGCAGAATGTTGTGGCTGGCTGATCACGAGGATAATAAAGGATGAGCCAGCCACTCTGCACATTCTAAAACATACGAATAAAAGCAGGTCAGACAACACAAAATAAGAAGAGTAAAAAGTTATGAGAGATGGGTGCCTGAGAGATCAGGCTAAGGAACCCACCTTTATATCAAATGGTAAAACCCAGCTGCACGGATAAAACGTAAAACACGATCAGCTGTAGCAGCGTCGTCACCAAGAATAAAAGGAAGCGCAGCTGGCAGGTCCACGTGTGACCAATACGCAGACGACAAAGGACGACTGACTCCTTCCGAGAGGCCCTCAGGGAGGACTTCCACGGAGCTGTAGAACGCTTCACGGCAAGGAGCTTATTTGGGGCAGGTGAGTCAACCCACTCAGTGTTCCAAAGCCCAAGTACCTTCCGGTGGAACTCTAATCGGAGGTCCCTCTCTTGAACGCCAATTTCTAAGAGGCTGGAAGTAATTGCCTGCGTAGCCAGTCGATCTACGCGTTCGTTCCCCAGAATACCAATGTGTCCAGGAGTCCAAACGAAGGCCACAGTGTGGTCAGACTAGACGAGAAGGTTAATAGAGTCCTGAATGGACCGCACCAGGGGGTGTTTTGGAAAGCACTGGTCAAGAGTTTGCAAGCCGCCCAGGGAGTCGCTGCAGATAACATACGACTCCCCGGGACAGGCTATAAGTTGCTCAAGTGCTCGACGGATAGCGATCAGCTCCGAAGTGAATATACTACTCCCACAGGGTAAGGCGTGTTGTTCAATGTCCTCATTATGGGTGTAGGCATACCCACAACGGCCACCAACGAGAGACCCGTCTGTGTATACAACTTCGGCGCCGTGGAAAGGACTCAGTATCGCCTGAAATTGGCGGCGAAGAGTCAACGGTGCAACAGAGGTAAGCGTGTTGTTCAATGTCCTCATTATGGGTGTAGGCATACCCACAACGGCCACCAACGAGAGACCCGTCTGTGTATACAACTTCGGCGCCGTGGAAAGGACTCAGTATCGCCTGAAATTGGCGGCGGAGAGTCAACGGTGCAACAGAGGTTTTACACTCACGGGACAAGTCTAACCGAAGCTGCGGACGTGGGACAGACCAAGGAGGAGCACAGGAAGAGTAGTGAAAAGCGGGAGGAATAGGAAGGGATTCAAGAGAAGAGAGAAGGGATCGAACACGGACCGCAATCGGGAGACCCGACCTTGGCCGCCGTCGTGGGAAAGGGAGGACAACATCCGGAAAGAGAACCTTGTAATTTGGATGGTGCGGTAAGGCGTGTACATGGGCAGCATTGGAAGCTATTAAGTGCTTCCGGCGGAAATGTAGGGGTGGAACCCCTACTTCGGCTAGCAGACTTGTCACCGGGCTCGTGCGAAAGGCCCCTGTCGCCAAACGGACACCACTATGGAGGACCGGGTCCAATACCTGCAGTGCTGATGGCGCTGCAGAGTCATACACGATACTCCCGTAGTCCAGGCGCGATTGTATGAGGGCCTTGTATAGCTGGAGAAGTGTTGGGCGTGATGCTCCCCAAGACGTGTGGCCAAGACAGCGGAGGATATTCAGATGTTTCCAGCATTTCTGTCGTAGCTGACGGAGGTGCGGCTGCCAATTCAGCCGGGCATCAAATACCATACCGAGGAAACAGTGCGTTCCTTCAACATGAAGACGTTCATTACCTAGGTACAGCTCTGGATCGAGGTGAAGTGCCCGACGACGACAGAAGGGGAGGCGCGAAAGCCGATAGAGGCTACAAACCTCTCCCAGGAATCCTTCTTACTCTGCCGAATCAATCGCCGAGCCCGTGCACGGAGACGTTTAAAGGCGATGAGGTTCTCTGTAGAAGGGTGTCGCCGGTGTCGCTGGAGCGCGCGCTGACGTTCCCGAATGGCCTCAGCGATCTCCTGTGTCCACCAAGGGACCGACTTACGTCTAAGTGACGCGGATGCGATTGGAACAGTTTTCTCGGCGGCGGAAACTATGGCCTTTGTGACTTGCTGAACAGCCACTTCAATGTCAGCCGAAAGTGGGGTCGTAACCACCGCAGCTGAAGCATATGCCGGCCAGTCAGCCCTATGAAGAGATCAATGAGGCAGCCGGTTTGCGGCTTGAATCCCTGGGAGCGACAGAAAGATGGGAAAATAGTCGCTGCCACAGAAATCATCATGCACAGTCCAATTCAGATGAGGGAGAAGACTCGGGCTACAAATAGACAGGTCAGTGGCCGAGTACGTGCCATGAGCTACGCTGAAGTGCGTCGGAGCACCCGTGTTCAGAAGGCAAAGGTTCTGCTGTGCGGTAGCCATGTAGGGCAGGGGTCTTCTGGTCAGGAAACCACGTTTCCAGTAATGCTATGCAGAGCAAAGGGAGTTGGCACATTAGCTGTTGCAGCGCAGCCAGGTAGTGGAAAAAACCGCCGCAATTCCACTGGATAATTTGATGGTGCATGACTTTAAAGGCCATGATGCAAAGAATAAATAATACTATTGCATGGGTTCATCTGCTGCCGCCGATTTGGAGCATGCAGAATCCAGGATAATGCGTTCTGGAGAGGCAGTAAGTGCAAGATCCTCACGTGACGCAAGGATCTGTACCTCATCGTCCGATGCAGAAGATGAGGTGGCAGGTGGCTGTAGAGCCACTGAAGACTCTTTGGTCTTCTTTTTCCGTCCCTCTCTCTGGCCCTTAGGTTTGCAGGGCTGGGAGGGTTTCTCTATAGTGGCGTCAGTGGTAAAGGAAGAGAGGGAAACCCTTCTACCAACAGGTTTGGGATCCTTCCGCCATTGGCTGGGATCCGCTGGATCACTAAGAGAAGCCTTGAAAGGGATGCCCCAAGGGACCCCTTCCGAGAGAGGGGAGCCGGAGGAGGCTGCTCCTTCTCCAGCTGGGAGGTGGGGACTGGTGTCCCCGATGTTAGTGGTGGAGTGGCCCCCTCAGGTGGTAGTGGGGGAGCAGTGAGAGGAGTGACCCCGACCTTGACAGAGGCAGATGAGCTTTGATGGCCCTTTGGGACCACAGATGGTTGTTGCAAGGTAGCTAACCGAAGAGGTGGTAATGATGCAACAGCAGCGAAAGACGTTGTCATAGATTGTTGTTGTTGGTTGTTTTAAGGGGACTAAACAGATAGGTTATCAGCCCCCTGTTCCTAGCTGAGAGTCAACTGTCAATAAAGATAAAACAATGCCCTGAAAATGACACCGCACAAAAGGGTTGGTTAACAATAGACAAGCCACTGACAATACAAAACGAAGACACACACAATTAGTAAAAGAAAGTCACGGATAAAACTGGATAGAGTACCATGGCTGGCTGATCACAAAGAAAAAACAGGATGAGCCAGCCATACTGCACACACTAAGAACTCCTAAGGACGTGAAAAGTTAAAAAGCTGGGTTGGTGGTGGCCTAAGATGACAGGCCACAGCATCTATCGTTAGATCGAGTCATAAAAACCAGCAGCGCGGATAAAACTTAAAACTTTGTTAGCCATAGAGGCGTCGTCACCTAAAACTAAGGGTAGTGCGTCTGGAAGATTAAAAGAGATGGGCCACTGTCATTACGACACCACATCGACATACGGGCGGGGGCTCACGGCGTAAGAGGTACCCATGGGTCAACCACGTGTGCCCAATACGGAGGCGGCAGAGGACAACCGCCTCTTGGCGGATCGGACGCAGTGAAGACTTCCACAGGGCTGTGGACGGTTTCACTGCCCGAAGCTTGTTTGGCGCATTCGCCATAGCCCACTCGGTGCTCCAAGCCTCGCGCACCTTCCGGTGCAACACCAATTTCATATCAGGTTCCAAGACGCCAATATTTAGCGGTGGCTCCATAGTGGCCTGCTTGGCTAAGCGATCTACTTGTTCATTCCCTGGGATGCCGACGTAGCCTGGGGTCCATACAAAGACCACAGAACGGCCAGATCGGCTTAGAGAGTGGACAGTTTCTTGGATCGACCTTACCAATGGCTGGCGAGAAAAACACTGGTCGATCGCTTGTAAGCCACTCGGGGAGTCAGAACAGATGACAAACGACCCCCTGGGGCACGCTTTGAGGTGTTGCAGAGCCCTTAGAATGGCGAGCAGTTCGGCAGTGAAAATGGAACTCTCACCTGGCAGAGAATGCTGCTCCACATGGTCGTCATGAAGAAATGCATACCCAGCATGGCCATCTACTATGGAACCATCTGTGTATACGGGTTTTGCGGCATGGAACGAGTCTAGGAGTTTATAAACTCGTGGCGGAGATGTCTAGCGGAAACCGAGTCCTTTGACGTACAGGACAGATCCAGACGGAGCTGCAATCGAGGAATAGACCAAGGAGGGTTTCGGAAGAAATAGTGGAACATGGTAGGGAGTGGAGAGGATGCGAGGGACGAAAGAAGGGAACGAGCACGGGCTGAGATCGGGTAACCCGACCTACGCCGTCGTGGAGGAATAAGGTCCGCAACGTCTGGAAAAATGAGTCGGCGGTTTGGATGGAGGGGCGAGGCCTGAACATGGGCAACATACGAAGCCAGCAGGTGTTGCCTGCGGAACCGCAGCAGGAGGACTCCAGCTTCGACTAGGACGCTTGTCACAGGGCTTCTGCGAAAAGCCCCTGTCGCCAAACGAACACCACAGTGTAGAATTGGGTCTATTGCCTGCAGCACTGACGGCGCAGCCGAATCGTAGACTATGCAGCCATAGTCTAGGCGCGACTGAATGAGGGCCTTGTAAAGTTGTAAGAGCTTTGGGCGTGAGGCTCCCTAAACAGTGTGGCTGAGACAGCGCAGGATGTTGACGTGCGCCAGCACTTTTGTTTTAACTGGCGTAGGTGCGGCACCCAGGTTCGACGGTCATCAAACACTAGACCTAAGAGTCTGTGCGTCTCTTCGACTTGTAGCAGGTCGCCAGCTAAGTAAAGTTCGGGTTCCAGGTGTACTGCCCGACGTCGACAGAAATGCATCACACGGGTTTTGGATGCAGAAAATTGAAAACCGTGGGCAAACGCCCACGACTGTGCCTTCCGAACTGCGATCTGCAACCGCCGTTCAGCTACGCCGATGCTGGAGGAGCTGTAATACATGCAGAAGTCATCGGCATACAAGGAAGTAGAAACCGATGACCCCGCAGCCGCAGCAAGACCGTTTATGGCGATTAAGAACAAAGAAACACTAAGAACGGAACCTTGTGGGACTCCGTTCTCTTGACAATGGGGTGAGCTGAAACAAGAACCAACACGAACACGAAAAGAACGCAACGCCAGGAAGTTCTGAATGACTGTAGGAAGTGGACCCCGTAAGCCCCAATCGTACAGCGTAGACAGGATATGATAGCGCCAGGTGGTGTCGTATACTTTCCGCAGGTCAAAGAAGACGGCAATCAGGTTGGTTGGTTGGTTGGTTTGATGTTTTAGGGGGACAAAACTGCGGAGGTCATCAGTCCCCCATTCCATCAAAGAGCTAGAGAAGTGTGGAAACACTGAAAAGTTCGCCCAGAGTTAAAATTGCTACGGGAGGAAAACCCCACTCAATCAATAAAATGTAAACAAATTCGACAAAGAACAACAAGTCAGGAGACAACACGAAAGGACACAATCACACGGAAACAGCAAACAAGTGTGGAAATAAAATGACAAAGAAAAAGTTCGTGGTTGACCGACCATGAAAATAAAATAGGAAGGGTCAGCCACGGCAATCAGGTGTTCACGGCGAGAAAATGCTGTACGAATGGCCGACTCTAGTGACACGAGATTGTCGATAGCAGAGCGGCCTTGACGGAACCCACCCTGTTGAGGCGCCAAGTGTCCTCGGTCCTCGAGGATCCACATGAGCCTCCGACTCACCAACCGTTCGAGAAGCTTGCATGGAACGTTGGTGAGGCTGATCGGGTGGTAACTATCAGCCACCTGCGGATCTTCCCCAGGCTTAATCACCGGAATGATAATGCTATCCCGCCAGGAGGACGGAAAACAACCCTCAAGCCATACGCGATTAAACAGGGCGAGAATTTGGCTTTTGGCATCCGCTGATAGGTGTCGGAGGAACTGGCTGCAAATGCGATCGGGTCCAGGGGAGGTATCCGGGCATGCAGCAAGGGCACTTTCCAACTCCCACTCAGTAAATGGGACGTTATATGGTTCACGACGTCGTGTTCGAAATGAAATTTGCTGGCTCTCTGCTCGCTCTTTAATGGCACGAAAATCTGCACTACAGGCAGCTGTCTCTGATGTACGTGCAAAATGATCTGCCAGGTGCTCAGCGACGGCGAAAGGGTCAGTACACAGCATACCCTGGACGCTGAGGCATGGAATTCCCGACGGTGGGCGGTGCCCGAAGAGGCGTCGAACTTGCGACCACACCTTGGAAGGAGAAGCGCGAGAACCAATGGACGCGACATACTTTTCCCACGAGGCTCTCTTACTATCTCTTATCAGTTTCCGGGTCCGTGCCCAGAGGCGCTTGAAGGCTACAAGATGTTCGACAGAAGGGTGACGTCGGTGGCGCTGTAGTGCTCGCCGACGTTCCCGATGGCCTCAGCAATCTCTGGTGTCCACCAGGGAACCAATGGATGATGGAGCGAACCGGATGTTGCGGGAACAAGTTTTCGGCTGCAGAAACGATGGCTTCTGTGACCTGCTGAACGGCGGCATCAACATCTGCTGGAAGCGGAGAGGAAATCACAACAGCGGAAGAGTAAGCTGGCCTGTCAGCCCTACGGAGGGACCAGCGAGGTGGATGTTCGGCAGGCGAACACTGTGGGAGCGACAGGAAGATCGGGAAATGGTCGCTGCCACACAGGTCGTCATGGACCCTCAGGTGAGACGTGGAAGGAGGCTAGGGCTGCAGACGGACAGGTCTATGGCAGAATACATACCATGTGGTTGGTTGGTTGGTTGGTTTGATGTTTTAGGGGGACAAAACTGCGGAGGTCATCAGTCCCCCATTCCATCACAGAGCTAGAGAAGTGTGGAAACACAGTAAATCCGCCCAGAGTTAAAACTGTTACGGGAGGAAAACCCTACTCAATCAATAAAATGTAAACAAATTCGACAAAGGACAACAAGGCGGGAGACAACATGATAGGACACAATCACACGGAAACAGCAAACAAGTGTGGAAATGAAATGACAAAGTCAAAGTTCGTGGTTGATCGACCATGAGAAGAAAATAGGAAGGGTCAGCCACGGGGCAACACAAGCTTCATATAGAGTTGTAAAAACCGCTGTTACGAATAAAACCTAAAACAGAATCAGCCATATTGGCATCGTTACATAAAACGTCAGATAAAATTGCAGGAAGATTAAAATCCCGCCGCAGGGCGGCTAAAAGACGACAGTCCATCAAAATGTGGGACACTGTCAAGGGAGAACCACAACGACAACGAGGCGGGTCCTCAGCGCGCAGGAGATGGCCGTGGGTCAGCCAAGTATGGCCAATGCGGAGCCGGCACAGGACTACTGAGTCCCAGCGAGAGGCCCACATTGAGGAGCGCCACGCAGCCGTAGTCTCCTTGACAACCCGAAGCTTGTTGGGCGTGCTCAGGTTGCGCCATTCAGCATCCCAAAGCTGATGTACCCGACGGCGCAACAAGGTACGGATATCTGAAGCTGGGAGGCCGATCTCTAAGACAGAGGCATTAACCGCCTGTTTGGCAAGCCCATCGGCACGTTCGTTGCCTGGGATGCCATCGTGACCCAGAGACCATAGGAACACCACTGATCTGCCAGACTGAATAAGATCAAAAAAAAGCCACGCGGATAGCCATCACCAATGGCGAACGTGGATAACACTGTTCCAGAGCACGTAAACTACTCAGGGAGTCACTACAAAGAAGGAAAGACTCACCTGAGCAGGAACGCATATGCTCGAGAGCACTGAAGATGGCCACCAGTTCTGCAGTAAGAACACAGGAGCCTTCTGGCAGAGACAGCTGCTCAACATGGTCACCATGTACGTACGTACCATGTGCTGTGCTAAAGTGGGTAGGAGCACCGGTGTTAAGAAGGCAGAGATTCTGCTCTGACAGGAGAGACTCAGCATCCCTACCCCGGGCCGAGGTCTGCGCGCCACCCCACAGAGGGAGGTGGGCGTTGAAGTCCCCCAAAAGAAGAAAGGGTGGGGGAAGTTGGGCGACCAAGGCTGCAAGGTCTGTGGGAGAGATGGCCTCATCAGGTGGAAGGTAAACAGAGCAGACGGTAAAATCTTGCACTACCCGGAGTCGAACAACGACCGCCTCTAGAGACGTTTGAAGAGGCACAGCAGCACTGGGGACAGAGGCGTGGACATAAACACACACGCCGCCAGACACCCTTTCGTAGATGGTTCGGTTTGTAAAATAGCCCCGATAGCCTCGGAGGGCTGGGGTCCTGTCGATGGGGAACCATGTTTCCTGCATCGCTAGACAGATCGCAGGGAAGTGGCAGAGTAATTGTTGCAGCTCTGCCAGATGGCGGAAAAAAATCCGCCGCAATTCCACTGCATGATTTCGTTTGCAGTCTGCTGAATAGCCATAATGTAAGAGATGAAATGGTCATTCAGCAGGGGCACCTGCTGCCAATTCCACAGAATCCGCAGGATCGAGAACCATGGGATCCTAGGAAGGCGAGATCCTCAGGGGACGCAAGGATCTCCACCTCGTCTTCAGTGGCCGAAGATGTGAGCGAGCGCTCCTTTCAAGCCACTGAAGGGTCCTTAATCTTGTCTTTCTTCTTTTTGGTCTTCTTTGTTCTCTCCCACTGGCCCTTTGATGGTAAGGGCTGGGAGGACTTCCCAGAAGCGACATCAGGGACAGTCGAATAGCTGGAAGCCCTTCGGTCATAGGTCGTTGGATCCTTTAGCTTAAGGCTAGGATCCCCTGGCGCACTCTGAGAATACTCGGAAGGGAGCGTCCCGAGGGACCCCTTCCGAGCAAGAGGGGCCGGGGAAGACTGTTTCTTCTCCGACTGGGGAGTGGGGACAGATGTCCCCGATGGTGGGGGAGAAGTTGCTCCCACAGGTGTCGAGGGAGCGAGAGATGGAGACGGGCCCCCGCCCGTCACGGAAGATTGATGGCCCTTAGGGCCCACAGGAGGAGACAACACTGATGGTTTCACTGGTCTCAAGGAAGCTGCTGTAAATGTGGCAAAAGACCTTTCCATACGGACTGGGTGTATCCGCTCGTATTTCTTACGTGCCTCATAGAAGGTCAGTCGGTCCAAGATCTTTATTTCCATAATTTTACGTTCCTGATGTAAAACTGAGCAGTTCGGCGAGCATGGCGGGTGATGTTGCCCACAGTTCACACATAGCGGAGGCGGGGTGCATGGGGCGTCCGGGTGAGGTGGCCGCCCACATTCCCTTCATGTTGGGCTGGAAGTACATCGGGACGACATGTGCCCGAACTTCCAGCACCGGAAACACCGCATAGGAGGGGGGACATAGGGCTTGACTTCACACCGGTAGACAATTACCTTAACCTTCTCAGGCAGTGTATCGCCTTCGAAGGCCAAGATAAAAGCACCGTTTGCAAACCTACTTTCTTTAGGACCCCTGTACACCCGCTGGACGAAGTGGACACCTCGTCGCTGCAGGTATGCTCGCAGCTCGTCATCAGTCTGAGACAAAAGATCACGATGATAGATAAGACCTTGGACCATATTTAATGATTTGTGGGGCGTGACACGCACCAGGATATCACCCAGCCTGTCGCAGGCAAGTAGTGCCCGCGACTGGGCAGAGGACGCCGCCTGTAACAGAACGGCCCCACTCCTCATCTTCGAAAACTTGTCTTCAATTGTGTCAACAAAAAAACTGAGGCTTAGTAGAAGTGAAGGATTCGCCATCAGTACGCTCACAGACCAGATATTGAGGTGAGTATGGCTCAGATCTATTAAGTGCCCTTCGTTCCTCCCATGGGGTGGCAAGGGACGGAAACGTCTTAGGGTCATAAGTAGAGGCGTTAAACTCTGTCTTCCCACGCTTAGAGACGCCGTTTTCGCGACCGGCCACGCTTTTATTTGCTCGTTTCATGTTCGTCCCACGAGCAGCTAGGGAACTAAAGGTCCACCCAGGCAGAGCCCAGCTTGCATGGGTAAGCCTTATACAACTGAGGTGCGGCAGGTTCCTCAGAGGTTGCGCGCTAGCGGCTGTTCCACCTCAACAGCCATGCATCTCCTCGGCACGTAGCACACCTTGAGATTGAGGTTTTTTTTATAGAGGTTTGTACCGTCCTCGCGACCCGGGCGATTAAGCCAAGATCCCCGGGCTCTGAAACGTACAACGTTCCACCGTCGCGCCGAACGATGGTCGTTGAAGCATGCACAGAGCTTACTGTGTAGCGGACTGTTGGCGCAACACAGCCCACAGCTAAGGACCCCGGGTTCGCCAAGCCCGTACCCAGCAAATTAATGCTGAGCCCCTGAGGGGGTTGTCATAGAAACCGGGTGAAGCAGTTCATATTTTTTACGCTCCTCGGTATGTGTCAGTCGATCCAGGGTCTTTATTTCCATTATCTTCCGCTCTTTGCGGAGCACAGTACAGTCTGGAGAACAGGATGGATGTTGCTGCCCACAGTTTACAGAGATAGGTGGAGGAGTACACGGAGCGTCCGGGTGTGATGGACGCCCGCATTCCCTACACGTGGGGCTGGAGTTACATCTGGAGGACATATGTCCGAATTTCCAGCATTTAAAGCAGCGCATATGGGGAGGAATATAAGGCTTTACATCACACCGGTAGACCATAACCTGCCCTTTTCGGGCAATTTATCGCCGTCAAAGGCCAAGATGAAAGCACAGGTGGCTACCCTATTATCCTTTGAACCCCTATGCACGCGCCGGAAGACGTGGATACCCCGTCGCTCTAGGTTGGCGCGTAGCTCGTCATCCGACTGTAAAAGAAGATCTCTGTGGTAGATAAGTCCCTGGATCATGTTCAGCGATTTGTGGGGTGTTATACTGACCGGAACGTCACCCAGCTTATCGCCAGCAAGTAATGCTTTCGATTGGGCGGATGATGCTATTTCTAACAGTACCAAACCGCTCCTCATTTTTGACATACCCGAGACTTCACCAAACTTATCTTCAAGGTGTTCAACGAAGCAACGTGGTTTCGTTGACATGAAGGTTTCCCCATCCGTTCTGCTGCAAACGAGATACTTCGGAGAGTAAGACTCATCCCTATCTTTAGCCCGCCGTTCCTCCCAAGGGGTGACCAGCGAAGGGAACGTTCGGGGATCATACGTCGGTGTATTACAAGCAAATCTTCCTCTCTTAGAGACGGCGTTTTTGCGACCGCCCACGCTATTTATTGCTCGTTTCATGTCTGTCCCACGAGCAGCTAGGGAACTAAAGGTCCAACCAGGCAGAGCCCCGCTTGCCTGGGTAAGCCTTGTACAACTGAGGTGCGGCAGGTTCCTCAGAGGTTGCTCGCTAGCGGCTGTTCAACCTCAGCAGCCATGCATCTCCTCGGCACGTAGCACACCTTGAGATTGAGGTTTTTTTTTAGAGGTTTGTACCGTCCTCGCGACCCGGGCGATTAAGCGAAGATCCCCCGGCTCTGAAACGTACAACGTTCCACCGTCGTGCCGAACGATGGTCGTTGAGGCACGCACAGAGCTTACGGTGTAGCGGACTGTTGGCGCGACACAGCCCACAGCTCAGGAGCCTGGGTCGCCAAGCCCGTACTCAGCAAATTAATGCTGAGCCCCTGAGGGGAAACCCGGGGTCCTGAGCTGTTGGCTGTGTCGTGCCAACAGTCCGCTACACCGTAAGCTCTGTGCGTGCCTCAACGACCATCGTTCGGCACGACGGTGGGACGTTGTACGTTTCAGAGCCCAGGGATCTTGGCTTAATCGCCCGGGTTGCGAGGACGGTACAAACCTCTATAAAAAAAAAAGACCTCAATCTAAAGGTGTGCTACATGCCGAGGAGATGCATGGCTGTTGAGGTTGAACAGCCGCTAGCGAGCAACCTCTGAGGACCCTGCCGCACCTCAGTTGTATAAGGCTTACCCAGGCAAGCAGGGCTCTGCCTGGGTGGACCTCTTTTCCCTAGCTGCTCGTGGGACGGAAATGAAACGAGCAATAAATAGCGTTGGCGATCGCAAAAACGCCGTTTCTAAGCGTGGAAGGTCAGAGTATAATGCTACAGCATATGGTCCTAAGTCGTTCCCTTCCCTGGCAATGCCATGGGAAGAACGCCAAGCTTTACGCTGTTCGGATCCATATTCACCGCGATATCTTGTTTTTTCCCGGACTGATGGAGATTCTTTTTTGTCCACCAAACCGCAGTTCTTCGTTGACCATCTCAAGGACAATTATGGTGAGGTGGAGTCTTTCTCGAAAATGAGAAGTGGGGCTGTTCTGTAACAGACGGCATCCCCAGCCCAGTCCAGGGCATTTTTGGCCTGTGACAAGCTGGGTGATATACCTGTCAGTGTCACACCCCACAAGACCCTCAATATGGTCCAAGGCCGTATTTACCATCGAGACCTATTGTCACATTCTGATGAAGAGCTCAGTACCAACCTGGAACACAGAGGTGATCACTTTGTCAGGCGTGTTTATAGGGGACCAAGAGGTAACAAGGTTGCCACAGGTGCATTCATTCTGGCCTTCGAAGGCGATACACTGCCTGAGAAGGTCAAGATCTACCAGTGCGATGTTACACCGTACGTCCCGCCCCCTACGAAGTGCTTCAGGTGCTGGAAGTTCGGGCATATATCCTCCCGGTGCACTTGTAGCCCAGTGTGAAGGGAATGTGGACGTCCATCTCATCCAGTTGTTGTTGTTGTTGTTGTTGTTGTTGTTATTTATAGGGGACAGTCCCCTGTTCCAAGCAAAGAAGTAGCATGTGACGACGAAAACTGAGAGAACAAGGATTAGAGAATTCCTCGAGAGTAATCACTTATACACAGACGAGTGCACAAAAGGGATAAAAGTACAATTTCACAGCAGAATGCAATGGCTGGTTGATCACTAGGATAAAAACGGATGAGCGAGCCATGCTGTACACACTAAAAAACCACCTCGACCGAAAAGGTAGAGGCTATCGAGTAACATAAAAACAGTGTAAAAATGAGGGTTTCTGAATCACGCAGAAGCGCCTTCCATTACATGGAAGGGTAGAAACCAGATGCGCGAATAAAATTTAAAACAGTAGTAGCCAAGGAGGCATTGTAATCTAAAACTGATGGCAGCGAATCTGGTAGGGTAAAGGACTGCCGCAAAGCGGCTAAAAACGGACAATCCAACAGTATGTGGACCACAGTCAGCTGGGTGCCACAATGGCAAACTGGTGGGCCCTCTCGACGCAAGAGGTGGCCGTGTGTTAACCACGTATGGCCAATGCATAGTCGGCAAAGGACAACCGACTCCCTGCGAGAAGCCCTCAGGGGCGTCTTCCATGCAGCAGTACACGGCTTGACAGCACGGAGCATATTGGGTTCAGTGGAATCTGCCCATTCAGAATTCCAAACCCTTAAGACCTTGCGGGTCAACTGGGTTTGGAGGTCGGAAACTGGGAGGCCAATATCCAGGGACCACGAAGTGGTGGCCTGCTTTGCCAGCTTATCGACACTTTCATTGCCCGGTATACTGATGTGGTCCGGAGTCCAGAGAAAGATAACAGAATGGCCTTGTAATGTTTTTTTTTTTTTTTTATTATCACTGGTGTTGTCAAAAGATCAAGGTTGAAAACCGGAATTGAAATTTAAATAACCGTAAGATCAGCAATGAATATTAATTTTTTGAAATGGTTATCAGTTCTCAGTTGCAATGTAAGTTAAAAATTACGACAACACCAGAAAGCACCATTACATAAGAAAATAGTGGAATAAGTTACCTGGTATGCATTCATTGGTGGAAGCTGTGACACTGCAGTTGAACCTGTATGAATTGATTAATATCTTCGTTCTCGTAAACTGATGCTTGGTTTCATGACTATTAATTATTAAAGTTTTAAGACCGTGTGTAATTTTGATCACTATTGTTATCGAAAGTTAAAGAAATTATCGGACTTCGCTTTTAACAGAATGAAGATTTCCTGCAGGCATTGAATTCAATGTTTAACACAAAATGAGAGTAAATAAATTTTGCATTCTTTTGTCATCATGAGGCAATAGGCAACAATAACCAAGCATCACTTTACTAATATTGCTGAAAATTGGTAACAAGATGGGGATAAATAGTCATTATTTAAATGAAATAGGAATTCCAAATGAAAGTTAAAGTTTATTAAGTAAAAGGGTGCTAATCAGAGTTCACACTTACAGGATTATGGAGGTCGAGTAAAATACGTCCGCTCAGTACAAAGGTAGAAGAACGAAAGACGACAAGCGATTCCGTTTTCTCTCCAGATCGTTTGAAATAGTTGAAGGTATAACTTGAAACAAGGATAATCAGAGATTTATTGGCAGAGAGAACGGATGCTAGCGACAAGCGTCGCAGATATAATTTTCAATTAAAAAAAATATTAATGTATCGCTACATTTGCCCCCTCTGGCTTTGAGTTGGCAAATGCGCATTTCCTACTCAAAGACATCATAAATTTCTTGTTATACAATTTTTTAACAGATTATTTAAGACTGTGTGAGCCCACTAGATATGAAATTAGAAGTTACAGTTGTGTCTTTTTCCTTTGTATATATATAGTTTTTTAATATTTTTAACAATTTTCATTAATTTTTTTTATATTCAAATTATACAATGCAAAGCGTCGATGGTCGGACCAACGGTGCAGCGAGCGGTCCCCAGCGCGCCCGGATTGTTGACCCGTGGGCGTGGCGGTGCGGCGGCGACACGGTGCAAGGCGGCAGCGGCAGGCCGATTGACGACGGTGGAATGCGCTGCAGACTCGGCCCCAGCGTTGTGGTGGGGTGAGATGCCAGATTAGGTGTCCCTTGGATAGAGCACGGACTGCTTTTCCCACATCGCCTCGGTGTGGTTTTACATGAAATGAAATTTTTTCATATGCCATTAAAATTTATCCCTTAACTAAAAATTACAGGTTTGATTACTGAATGAGTTTATTTCTGTTTTATTCAGTTGAGTGTTTCAGTACTATTATAGTTTTTTAGCGAACGGATGTAAGTGTGAGCTTTGATTTTAATAGCAAATATCGCAACCAACTGACATGAATATATGCCCATTCTTGACATAAATTCATTAATGGAAACTAAATTATATACAAGGCATATGTTCAGTTTATGACTTTACCTAGACTTATAACTAACATATTACGTAAATAAAAATTTTTCTTTGGCTCACTGTGGGAGCTTTAATCGTTCATGAAATTATTTACTAAGACTTACGTACTAATTCACATATATACATATGGACATTAAAAAAAAATATGTACAGTCATTGGTAACTGGAGTTTACATTTTAGCGAATTTAAGTTGTTTATTTTTCTGATATAGGGTATTCTTTGTACGTATCATAGCACAGTTCTTTGATTGGGAAATGCCGTAGGGGCGGTTTTCTCTGTGTTCATTATACAAATGTTAGATACAATTTGTTTATTTTGAAACCATTCACAGTGCTAGTTTGAATTTTCACACGGCGGGATCGCCATTGGGTGCGTGACGTAACAGTCAAGCGTCAACAATGAATAAATTTCTACCGCTGGCCAGCGTCAGCAGTGTTCGTTTAAACGTGGCAGCGGCAACCTCGCGAGCATTGCGTACAGCACATAACTCGCCGACTTTGTGTTTTCGCGTGTGTTTTTCATCTTTCTTCCAGAGTAGAGGATTCATCCATAACAGTTCATAGTGAAGATCGTCGCAGCGCGGTGAGTACCTAATTATTTATATTAAGGTGGTTAGGTCCGCTTACTTGCTGTGCTTTCTTCATTTATTTTTAGGCTGTCATCTCAGCTGCCTTAAAGTCCATTAGCTGAGACAAGACCTACGACTTAGTATGCAAATATATATACGAATAGCCATCACTTCGTATATGCACATCGAAAGTCACTTCACTGCACGATTTTTTATCATGACTGTTTATGTCGGTATGCCGCACGTAACAAGTTTTTGCGGTTTATTTCAGACCACACTATTTAAGTGTCCACAACCATAATGCAGATATACATATAGTCAAGTACTTATCAGTCTACACGTTCACTTATCACTTTAATTTATTATGCGAGTGCTACCTTTTGTAGTCCGAGCTCACTATTGTCAATGACAAAATCTCTTCACTAATTAATTAATATGTTCATGAAGGCATAGACTTCTGTCGCACACTTTGACTATAAATGCGTCCTAGTTTTGTGACTACAAACACTGTTTGTATGGATAGTTTTATCACTAAAAGTTTTCTGTCACTAATTTCTCACAGTAGTATCACTGTCCTTTCAGTTCGTTTTATCACGTTCTGCACATATCTTCTAGATTTTATACAGTTCATATTAACCTATCGTTATTTTACTATTTACAAAGGTTATATACATTGACAAATTATTCTGAAATACTAGTGATTAACAGAGTTCATAAATTTTCAATTGACATACAAGCCACATTTTATCATATTTTGGTTATTATTTAGTCATCATTATAGTTTATTTTAGACAATATTGTGCATTGTACAATAAGTCGCGGCCTATGTTCATGTCAGAGGTCGGTAGTTGGGTCCTTGTTTTCAGCAATATTATTCATCATAATCTTTTTATTTTTTAAGCTTAAAGGTTCCTCATTAAGCATTCATATCACTACATCGAATATGTCTTTTTTTTTTTTTTAAAGAATGAGAAATGGATCTTTGGAATTTTTTATATCGGATTTTGTCAGTATTAAAATGGGAGGTGAAGTCTGTCATACATCATTAGCAGTTAGCGTATAAATTGGGATGATTCTTTTCTTTTAAACAGGTAATGCAAATAAATTTTGCTGACACAGGCAAGGTCAGACTCATCAGCTAATTTGGTGCATAGATTCGGGCTAAACAGCATTCAGAATAAAGATCGAGTGAGAGAGAGAGAGAAAAACAGCATTATAGTTAGTCTCTCTAAAATAGTACACAACATAAATTCAGCACATCAATCCATCATTTGCAAAAATTACCATTTATATTATTATTATTATAAAATATTACGTCAAACTAAAATATTCTAAAATCTCTCATAACAAAGCACTCCATGCTTCTCTCTCACTTTGCTTTAAGTTTTGCATGCGGTCTGACCTGCTATTGCCTGTTCTTTCCTTTTCAGAAATGAAGTGTGTAGTTTAGATTTTCTGTTTTAAATACAACGTGTATGTAGTCTAGAAACATCATGCTACGTGTCTAGTATTTTCAATCGTCGTGTTGTACGTGTGTGTTTAAAGTGTCTTAAAACAAAATAATAGTCATATAATACATATACGTGTGTTGAGTTGTCGATCTTCTTACCGTTGGCAGGAACACAATTCTCGTGCACGTCGTCAGCTGAAAAAGAAGTCTTAAGCTACTGCTTATACTAAAGGTTGTTTAGTCTAAAGATTGATTTTTCAATTAGTGAACGCTTCTGACACATCAGCTTGTAATGTTGTTCAAAATATTTCATATCTGTTGCAAATGTTTTGACACGTACCGTAAATAGTAGTATTGACGCAACATCGTAATGACACTGTCATCTTAATTACTGCCAAGCTCATAAGCATCAGCATAAAGTCGTGTGTAATTTTTAAGAAATTTTTGTCCCACAATACGTGACTAGAATTGTTCAATAAACTTAGATGTCTTTAAAGGTCATATGTTCCCTCTTAAATAAATTGCACAGTTATTGACATGTGTGTTACCTGTCAGCTGATCAGCATTAATCTACAGGTTCCTAGTGGCTTATAAAACTTCATATCATTTTTACTGTCTTTGAAAATATAGCTGACTGCAAATACGTTACGTTATCATGTCTCGTATAGCAACTTTGTTTGGATTTGAGTGTGTGTGTGTGTGTGTGTGTGTGTGTGTGTGGCTCGTATTAGGAGCCGTTGGGCAAACTAAACATTAATATATCCTTATCACTACATTTCTTTCATAAAAAAAATCTCCTACTTCAGATCCATCGTACTAAAATAAATCATTTGCTCCATATATTCATTTTCATCATCATAAATATTCTCTTATACTTATACTAATAATTATAATAATTAATGCCCATAGTAAGTGTTTTATGTTGTATTAAACATAACAGTGGTTCGATAAATCTGTGTTATTTGCTAAGTGTTTGACATGAGAACAGTTACACCGTCTGTTAATATTTGTTGTCCATTACGTAACATTGTAAGAGAAAAAAATATTTTGTTCAGCTTATTCTCCTTGGATCTGTGAATGTTTTACTTATTTACTAGGAACTAGGTGTCATATTTATCATTTTTGCTTCTCTTGCTTCAGTGATCAGCTTAAAATCTAAGCATAGAACTTTTTCGAATGCTTGTGTGGATATAAACCTCTCACTCTTCCCGAGTGTACTGTAGATAATAAATAACTTCCCTCGTGCGGAATTTGAACAATTCTAAAGGGTCCAGAAAATAGATGTTGCCACTTTTTATTACGTTTTAAGATAGCTGATGGTTTAGGATGATTTCGCAGAAGTACTAGGTCTCCGATATTAAATGTTTGTGTTCTTTTCAGCTGCTTATCATAGTAGGCTTTTCTTTTTATAGCTGCATCAGTCAGGGCTACTAATATGTTTATGCGTTTAAATAGACTGTAAGACAATACATTTAACAGTTGCTCCAGTGTCAACTAAAATCGATGTAGGTATGTCTCCTACTGTTATTAAGATGTGTGCTTGATAGGCAACTATAGGTACTTTGTTTTGTTGTGTTTGTTCCTGGAGTAGTTCTTCCCTGATATCGATTCCTTTATTGTAACGCAGCATATTTACTGTGAGAATTGTGCCCTCACTGCCTCTGTCGCTCAATGTCGGAGGGCCAGACACGAGCCGATTTAGTTTGACGTCTTCGTCCCGTTAGAAAGTCTTTGAGGTCGATTTAAGGTTTCTGTCACGTCAGTTATAGTCACGGTCGATTCATTTTGTGTCCAGTTTGTTTGATCTGTACTGTCAGTCGTCATCGTTGCTACTGGTATTTGATTGACATTTGGTTGTTGTGCAGGAGTAGTAGAAAAGTTCGGCATTTGTTGATTACCGTTATTGTTTGGAAAAAAAATTCTGTTTCTGTTATTATTATTGTAGTAGTTTCCATTACGCCAGAGCGGTTGTGTGTTACCATTATATTGGTTAGGGAAAGTAGCTGCATTGTTATTGAAATTATTATTATTGTGATTGTAGTAGCCCGGATTAAATCTGTTGTCACCACAGTGTCGGTAATACTGACCGCCGTTAGGTACGTTTCGTACTGCGTTTCCACTGTTTACTCCACTAGTCACTTGTTGCATTTGCGGCTGTCCGGTATTGCTAATAAATGACTGTTGCGGTAACATCTGTGGAGGGCGTGACATGTTTTGATTATTAGGCTGCGGCTGGCTGACATGAATCAGCTGATTACTAGGATAGTTGAAGTAATTATTTGCGTTACCGTACCTGTAACTATTATTTCTTGCTCGGTCATCTTCAAAGATTGAATCTAGTGTGTCCACCTCAGTGAGAAAAGTTTCTAAGTTTTGTGTTGAAACGTGTGCTAGTTGCAACCGCAACCATGTAGGCAATTTGTTTATTAATACGCGTAGTACTTCCCTGTGCGGGAGGGGGTCATCAAAGAATTTAGCTTTGTTTACGTACTTCTCGAAATATCTCCGCAGACTCCCGTTTCGTTCATTGAAAGGTTGCGGATTATAAACTTCATTTCGAAACCTTTCTTGCACAGCAGGCGACCAAAAGGTGGCTAAAAATGCCCGTTCGAACTCACCATAAGTTTCACAGCTCTGTAGGGCTTCTGCAGCCCAGATTCCCGCTTCACCTTGAATGTATCCGACAACAAATCTTATCTTTCTTTTTTCGGACCACGATTCTGGTAATAAACCTCTAAAAGATTGTAGGAAAATGACTGGGTGCACAGTACGGTTCTCATTAATAAAGATTTGAAATTGGTGGTGCTTTATCATACTTTCGTCAAGTTCTTCGGCAGTAGCATGATTTCGTGGTGAATAAGAGGGGGGTATGTTTGATTTCATTTCCCTACCTAGTCGATCAAGGTCATTAGAGGTCGTCAAGCAAAAGTCAGTCTGCGTCCTGTCTGACGTCAAATTGTTAGATGTACCCGGATTATATGGAGAGCGTGGAATATTTGTTGCCATTCTGGGAGATTTCCAATCATGGAACACATTTGTCACGGGTTCATTTGGCCTAGATTGTGTCATCTGCGTATTTAAAATTGATTTCACGTCTGTAAGATCTTTTTGTAAAGCTTTAACAGTATTTCCATGTTTTTCATACACTTGAGTAGCAACTTCTTGAATTACAGTGGTTAATTCTGCGTCTATCTTTTCATTCAACTTCGCTTCTGTATTAGATAAGAATTGTTGTACCCTATCATGATTTTCTTTGACTATGTTTTCTGCTTGACTCGTATTCTCGTAACAGTTGTTTCCAAGTTTTCTTGTTGAATTTTAAGCTGTGTAAGATTCTGTGTGAGACTGTCTATAGCTGTTGGTAATGTTTTAACGGTTTCTTTACAATTAGTTACATCATCGACTACAGAAGAGATTTTTGCATCTACTGTGTCCATGATTTGATCCACTACTTTGTTTTGTACTTCAGAAAACTTACCATTGATAACCTGTTCGACTTTGAGTATCTGTGCGTCTATCTGTTTGTTTACTTCCTCAGAAATAATTGAGGGTAAATTTTCTTGTACTGATTCTAGATTTTTAAATCTCGACTCAAATTCATCCCGAGTTATCATTTGAGCTGCGATTTGATTTTGCTGTTCCTCTAGTCTGTCTAATTGCTGCTTGGTGGAATTTTGCAACAGCTCTAAATCATGTTTCGTGTTGGCCTGCAAATGATTAATTTGATCGGTCAAGCCTGAAATCTGATTGTTTGTAGCATGTGTAGATGTTTGTAAATTGCTAATTTGTTGCGACATGTTCACATGTATAGCATTCGTGGATGCTTGCAAATTGTTTAGTTCGTCTTTAGTAGATGTTTGTAAATTGTTAATTTGTTGCGACATGTTCGCATGTATAGCATTCGTAGATGCTTGCAAATTGTTTAATTCGTCTTTAGTAGATGTTTGTAGATTGTTAATTTGTTGCGACATGTTCGCAAATAATATCTCAAATCGTTTTAACCAATCTTCTTGCGGATTTTCAGATTGGTGTACTGTCTGTGTGGGAAAATCTGTTACGTGTGATGTGGTTGCAAGATTTTCCTCCACTATGTGTGGAATCATTTCAATTGATCTCGCAGCCACATTATTTTCAACATTTTGCGCGGGCTGTGAAACATTAGTGTTTTGTTCTGACTCCATTGTAGTAATTTGTCTACGGGTTTTAACCATACTAATAAATTATCAAAAATTTGGAATAGTGTGGGGAACCTACACACTTCACACGCAAAAAAATTTCTTTTATCAGCACTGTTGAGAAACAATTAAATCACTATTAATATTCGTCACACGCATGCATGACGCTTCGAGTGAGAGACAAGCGAGGATCGCTTTGTTATATCGATTTAGCAGCCATGTTGGCCATTTTTCTAACTTGTGATTTAAAATAAATATCTGACTACAAAAGAAATTTTGAAAATAGATTTTTGCTAATAGAATGAGGTACTGGATCGGAGATTGCGTACTTGCGAAAGACTAAGAGAAAGTAGAAAGCACCAAATAAGCGAAATAATCAGTCTGTCCTTACCTGTGTTGCAATTTTCATTGTTGGCTGCGGTTGAATTTCTCGTGATCGGGTGTGGCTCCAAATTTATATTTTATTATTCTCCGGGGTAGTAATTATGGTTTTCACGTCACAATCGGTCAGCAGTTGTTCATGAAAAATAAACACATTATACAGATTAGATAACATACATTGGTGAATGATTACAAATATAAAAAAATGTCAAACAATGGTATAATTAAATCACATAAAATAATATTTTCTTTACAACCATTCGAGGTCCTGTCACGGTCGCCAATTCTTATGTAACGTTACTTTTTTTTTTTTTTATTATCACTGGTGTTGTCAAAAGATCAAGGTTGAAAACCGGAATTGAAATTTAAATAACCGTAAGATCAGCAATGAATATTAATTTTTTGAAATGGTTATCAGTTCTCAGTTGCAATGTAAGTTAAAAATTACGACAACACCAGAAAGCACCATTACATAAGAAAATAGTGGAATAAGTTACCTGGTATGCATTCATTGGTGGAAGCTGTGACACTGCAGTTGAACCTGTATGAATTGATTAATATCTTCGTTCTCGTAAACTGATGCTTGGTTTCATGACTATTAATTATTAAAGTTTTAAGACCGTGTGTAATTTTGATCACTATTGTTATCGAAAGTTAAAGAAATTATCGGACTTCGCTTTTAACAGAATGAAGATTTCCTGCAGGCATTGAATTCAATGTTTAACACAAAATGAGAGTAAATAAATTTTGCATTCTTTTGTCATCATGAGGCAATAGGCAACAATAACCAAGCATCACTTTACTAATATTGCTGAAAATTGGTAACAAGATGGGGATAAATAGTAATTATTTAAATGAAATAGGAATTCCAAATGAAAGTTAAAGTTTATTAAGTAAAAGGGTGCTAATCAGAGCTCACACTTACAGGATTATGGAGGTCGAGTAAAATACGTCCGCTCAGTACAAAGGTAGAAGAACGAAAGACGACAAGCGATTCCGTTTTCTCTCCAGATCGTTTGAAATAGTTGAAGGTATAACTTGAAACAAGGATAATCAGAGATTTATTGGCAGAGAGAACGGATGCTAGCGACAAGCGTCGCAGATATAATTTTCAATAAAAAAAATATTAATGTATCGCTACAGCCTGACTCTCCAAGGGCGAAGACAGCATCTTGAATGGCACGCACCACAGTGTGTTTCGGTAAAAACTGGTCGAGGGCCTGTAAACCACTCAGGGAGTCGCTACAGATGACGAACGACCCCCTGGGGCGAGCCCTGAGGTGTTCAAGAGCCCTCAAAATACCGACCAGTTCTCCAGTGAAGATGCTGCTTCCACAAGGCAATGACCACTGTTCGATGTGGTCATCATAGATAAAGGCATATCCGGCATGGCCATCGACCAAAGAACCGTCCGTCTAGATGATGTTTGCTCCGTCAAACGTATCAATCAGTGCATGGAACCGGTGATGGAGAAGCAGTGGTGAAATCGAGGCTTTCGAATCCCGGGACAAGTCCAGCCGAAGCTCCAGGTGAGGAATTTTCCAGGGGGGGATACGGGGTGAGTAATGGTAAGGTGGAGGAAGGGGTAAGGAATCAAGTGAGGAGAGAAGGGAATGGACACGGAACGCAATCGGGAGACCCGACCTGGGCCAACGTCGTGGGGAAGGAAGTGCAGAAAGTGGGAAGAGAAGCCTGTGGTTCGGATGGCGGGGTGAAGCATGAACCCGGGCAACGTAGCTCACCAACAGCCGTTGCCGGCGATACCGCAGAGGGGGAACACCAGCTTCAGCTAGAAGGCTCATTACGGGACTGGTGCGAAAAGACCCTGTGGCAAGACGCACACCTGTGTGGTGAACGGGGTCTAGGACCAGCAAGGCAGAAGGGGCTTCCGAGTCATAAACCAAGCTCCCGTAATCAAGCCGCGACTGAATAAGGGACTTATAAAGCTGAAGAAGGGTTGAACGTGCTGCTCCCCATCCAGTATGACTGAGGCATCTGAGAACATTTAAATGCCGCCAACAATTCTGTCTCAGCTGACGTAGGTGTGGCACCCAAGTCAGCCGGGCATCGAAGACCATACCCAGGAAGTGATGTGTTTCCTCGACCTAAAGTAGTTCACCGCCCAAGTAGAGCTCTGGGTCAGGGTGTACTACCCGACGGCGACAGAAGTGCATAACACCGGTTTTCCGTGCGGAGAACTGAAATCCGTGAGTAGAGGCCCATGAGTGGGCCTTTCGCATGGCACCCTGCAGCCGTCATTCAGCTACACCGATGCTAACGGAGCTGAAATACAGGCAGAAGTCATCGGCGAACAGGGAGCAACTGACTGATGACGAACTGTTGGTGCGACACAGCCCACAGCTCAGGACCCCGGGTTCGCCAAGCCTGTACTCAGCAAATTAATGCTGAGCCCCTGAGGGGCATCTCATCTAGACGCTCCCTGCACCCCACCTCCTGTCTGTGTGAACTGCAACCAGCTGCATCCACCGTGCTCTCCAGACTGTAAAGTTCTCCATAAAGAACGGAAGATAATGGAAATTAAGTCCTTGGACCGGCTATCGTACAATGAGGCAAGAAAGAAATATGAGCGTCTCCATCCGGTGAACATGACTACCTCTTTTGCAGTTGTAACGTCGTCCCCGCGCATCACGGGTACGACTCACAACAAGGTATCGCCTGCTTCTGTAGGCCCTAGAGGCCATAAAAGTACCACTGC
Organism: Locusta migratoria; assembly: GCA_026315105.1. Taxonomy (NCBI): domain Eukaryota; kingdom Metazoa; phylum Arthropoda; class Insecta; order Orthoptera; family Acrididae; genus Locusta; species Locusta migratoria. The sequence continues at coordinate 324,907,670 of CM048750.1, forward strand.
GCCCTCATCAGATGGGGGCAACACTCCATCTGCTGCTACAGCACCTGTTCTGGACGAAACCTCCCCACAACCATCGGGAACACTAGTCCCCAACCCCCAGCCGGAGAAGCAACAACTTCCTCCGGCACCTCTCCCTCGGAAGGGGTCCTTCGGGACGCTCCTTTCTGGGAGGTCCCAGGGTGCGCCAGGGGATCCCAGCCTTTGGCTGAAGGATCCAAAACCTGCTGGTCAAAGAGCTTCTGGCTCTTCAACGGTCACTGCTGCCACTTCTGGGAAGCCCTCCCGGCCCTTGACACCAAAGGGCCAGCGAGAGGGCAAAAAGAAGCCGAAGAAAAAGGACGCAAAGGAGGCATCATCAGCGTCTTGGAAGGACCGCTCTGTCACCTCTTCGGCCTCTGAAGACGAGGTAGAGATCCTCGTGTCACCTGAGGATCTCGCCCTACTTGGGTCGCCTGAACAGATGGTTCAGGATCCTGCAGAGTCTGCGGAGTTGGCAGCTGTTGCTCCTGCTGAATGACCATTTACCGACTTAAATTATGGCTATTCAGCAGACTGCAAACAACATCTTGCAGTGGAATTGCGGCGGTTTTTTCCGACGCCTGGCTGAGCTGCGGCAATTGCTCTGCCGTTTCCCTGCCATCTGTCTTGCCTTGCAGGAAACGTGGCTTCCCGTCGAGAGGAGCCCAGCCCTCAGAGGCTATCGGGGCTATTTTAAAAACCGAACTATCTACGACAGGGTTTCTGGCGGCGTCTGTGTTTATGTCCACGCCTCTGTCCCCAGTGCTGCTGTGCCTCTTCAACCGTCTCTAGTGGCAGTCGCTGTATGGCTCTGGTTCTTACAAGATTTTACCGTCTTCTCTCTCTACCTTCCACCAGATGATGCCGTCTCTCCCATCGATCTCACTGCCTTGGTCGCCCAACTTCCACCACCCTTTCTTCTTTTGGGGGATTTCAACGCCCACCACCATATGTGGGGTGGCGCACAGACCTCGGCCCGGTGTAGGGATGTTGAGTCTCTCATGTCAGAGCATAATCTCTGTCTTTTAAGCACCGGTGGTCCTACCCACTTTAGTACAGCGCATGGTACTTATTCCTCAATAGACTTGTCTGTCTGCAGCCCTGGCCTTCTTCCACATCTTACCTGGAGGGTCCACGACGACCTGTGTGGTAGCGATCATTTTCCTCTCTTCCTGTCGCTCCCACAGTGTTCGCCTGCCGACCGCCTGCCTCGCTGGTCCCTCCGTAGGGCGGACCAGCTAGCTTATTCCTCAGCTGCAGTGCTATCCTCTCCATTTCCGGCTGATGTTGATGCCGCCGTTCAGCAGTTCACAGAGGCTGTCGTTTCTGCTACAGAAAGCTCTGTCCCCATCACGTCCAGTTCGCTCCATCGGCCATCGGTGCCCGGGTGTACACCGGAGATCGCTGAGGCCATCCAAGAACGTCGGCGAGCATTACAGCCCCACCGACACCAACCTTGTGTTGAACATATCGTAGCCTTCAAGCGTCTCCGGGCACGGGACCGGCTATTGATACAAGAAAGTAAGAGGGCTTCCTGGGAGAAGTACGTCGCCTCCATTGGTTCCCGAGCTTCTCCTTCCAAGGTGTGGTCGCAGGTTCGAAGCCTCTTTGGGCACCGCCCACCGGCGGGAATTCCGTGTCTCAGCGTTCAGGGTACGCTCTGTACTGACCCTGTCGCCGTCGCTGAGCACCTGGCAGATCATTTTTCACGCATCTCAGAGACTGCTGCTTATGGTGCAGACTTTCGCGCACTTAAAGGGCGAGCAGAGAGACATCTGCGTTCATTTCAAACGCGACGTCGGGAACCAAACAACGTCCCATTCACTGAGTGGGAGTTTTAAGGTGCCCTTGCTGCATGCCCAGATACCTCCCCTGGAACCGATCGCATTCACAGTCAGTTCCTCCGACACCTATCAGCGGATGCCAAGAGCCAACTACTCGCCCTGCTTAATCGGATATGGCTGGAGGGTGTTTTTCCGACCTCGTGGCGGGAAAGCATTATCATTCCGGTGATTAAGCCTGGGGCAGATCCGCAGGTGGCAGATAGCTACCACCCGATCAGCCTCACCAACGTTCCATGCAAGCTCCTCGAATGCTTGGTGAGTCGGAGGATCATGTGGATCCTCGAGGACCGGGGACTTTTGGTGCCACAACAGGGTGGGTTCCGTCAAGGTCGCTCCGCTGTTGACAATCTTGTGTCACTGGAGTCGGCCATCCGTACAGCATTATTCTCCGCGAACACCTGGTTGCCGTATTCTTCGACCTGCGGAAAGCATACAACACTACCTGGCGCTACCATATCCTGTCTACGCTGTATGACTGGGGTTTATGGGGTCCGCTTCCCATATTTATTCAGAATTTCCTGGCGTTGCGTTCTTTTAGAGTTCGTGTTGGTTGTTGTTTTAGCTCACCTCATTGTCAAGAGAACGGAGTCCCACAGGGTTCCGTTCTCCGTGTCCCTTTACTTTAGTCGCTATCAACGGCCTTGCAGCGGCCATGGGGTCATCGGTATCCACATCCTTGTATGCCGATGACTTCTGCATGTATTTTAGCTCCATCAGCATCAGTGTTGCTGAACGTCGGTTGCAAACAGCCATTCGAAAGGTGCAATCGTGTGCGTTTGCCCACGGTTTTCAGTTCTCTGCGTCGAAGACCCGTGTAATGCATTTCTGCCGACGTCGGGCAGTACACCCGGAACCCGAACTCTATTTAGCTGGAGACCTGCTACATGTCGTAGAAACACACACGTTTCTAGGCATGTTGTTCGACAACCGTCTCACCTGGGTGCAACACCTTCGCCAGCTGAAACGAAAGTGCTGGCGACACCTCAACATCCAATGTTGTCTCACCCACACTGTTTGGGGACCCTCACGCCCAACGCTTTTACAACTTTACAAGGCCCTCATTCAGTCGTGCCTAGACTATGGCTGCATAGTCTACGATTCGGCTGCGCCGTCAGCACTCCAGGTGTTGACCCAATTTTACACTGTGGTGTCCGATTGTGACAAGCCTACTTGTCGAAGCTGGAGTCCTCCCGCTGCGGTTCCGTAGGCAACACCTGCTAACTTCTTATGTTGCTCGTGTTCAAGCCTCGCCCTTCCACCCGAACCGCCGGCTCCTTCTTCCAGACGCTGCACTACCTATCCCTCCACGACGGCCAAGGTCGGGATACCCGATCTCGGTCCGTATCCTTCTTTCGTCTCTCACATCCTATCCATTACGTACCGCTTTCCACTATTCCTATCACACCCGTCCTTGGTCCATTCCTCGTTTGCAGCTCCGTCTGGACCTGTCCCATACATCGAAGGCCTCTGTTGCTCCCATACATCTCCGTCACCAGTTTCTCCAAGTGCTCGAGTCGTTCCATGCCGCAGACGCCATTTACACAGATGGTTCTGTAGTAGAAGGTCGTGCTGGGTATGCCTTTCTGCATGACAACCAAGTGGAACAGCATTCTCTGCCCTGTGAGAATAGCATCTTCTCCACCGAGCTGGTCGCTATGCTCAGAGCTCTACAACATCTCAAAGCCTGCCCGAGGGGGTCATTCGTCATCTGTACTGACTCCCCGAGTGGCTTACAAGAGATCGACCAGTGTTTCTCTCGGCACCCAATAGTGCGGTCGATCCAGGATACTGTTCACTTCCTATGCCAATCAGGCCGTTCTGTGGTCTTTGTGTGGACCCCGGCCCATGTTGGCATACCAGGGAATGAACATGTTGATCGATTGGCCAAGCAGGCCACTATAGGACCACCTCTCACTATTGGTGTCACGGAACAGGATGTTAAACTGATGTTGCACCGGAAGGTACGCGAGGCTTGGAGCACCGAGTGGGCTACGGCGACTGCACTGAATAAGCTTCGGGCAGTGAACCTCTCCACAGCTTTGTGGAAATCTTCACTGCGGCCGACCCGCCGAGAGTCAATTTTCCTCTGTCGCCTCCGGATTGGACATACGTGGCTCACCCACGGGTATCTCCTTCGGCGCGAGGCTCCACCCGTGTGACGATGTGGCACTGTGTTGACAGTGGCCCATCTTTTGATGGACTGTCCGCTTTTAGCCAACCTGCGGCACTATTTTAATCTTCCAGACGCACTACCCTTAGTTTTAGGTGACGACGCCTCTATGACTAACACAGTTTTAAGTTTTATCCACGCTGCTGGTTTTTATAACTCTATCTAACGGTGGGTGCTGTGGCCTGACATCTTAGGCCACCACCAATCCTGCTTTTTACCTTTTCCCACCCTCTAGGGGTTCTTAATGTATGCAGTATGGCTGGCTCATCCTGTTTTTTCTTTGTGATCAACCAGCCAAGGTACTCCACTAGCCAGTTTTATTCCTGACTTTCTTTTACCAATTCTGTGTGTCTTCGTTTTACGTTATCAGTGGTTTGTCCATTGTCAACCTGTACCTTATGTGCGTGACCAGTTTTAGAGCTTTGTTTTACTTTTCGTTATTGACGGTGGACTCTCAGCTAGTACCAGGGGACTGATGACCTAACTGTTTAGTCCACTCAAAAACCAACAACAACAACTCAATAGACGGGACGATCATTAATAGTTTCCTACACGCATTATGAAAAATGAGCGGGTTATTATTGAATACCGTAATGTAGTTACAATATTCGATAAAAGATTTTCGGCTGTTAAATTCGAATTATGTGATTCGACACTTTTTTGAGATTATTTAGCGATTTTACCCAAAGGCAAATAGTTTCGAGTTTTGAACAAAACTTGTAAAATTTCGCGATTTTGTGCGGTGCGAAAAGAGGGTGCCCTATATACCACCACCGTGTGATAAACGAAATTTGGTGCGCCTCCAAAGGTCTTACGTAAGACAGGCATGTAAATAAACTACACTTACTTGGAGTATAAGTTTGCACGTGCGGAACACTGAAACAGCGGTGGCTGGCAGGTCGCCGATATGATTCCCGGTCCGCTCCTGCATTTAAAGTGTGCAGAAAGCGCTGCCACGGCCGCCACCTTTGCATACGCAAACAGCGGCCCGCTGCTGCCGGTGGGTCACATTTCTTGCTGGTCTCTCAGCTTCGGCAAGCTTCTTAATATGCCGCCGGAATACAGAAATATGTTGCATGTGATGAGTAGTGTGCTTAATTAGTAACGCGACGGCGCACACGTCTGCAAACTGATGAAAACCGCTAGACTAAGTGACGTGCACCACCGCCCTACGTGAAGCGCGCTATGTACAGCGTAGCGTAACCTTTGGAAATCTCAGAGACGAGGTTGTTCATTTTAAGTAGTAGTGCTGTAGCACTGTATCAGTATTATTATTATGTACCGAAATATGTGCCGAACAAATAGTGCAAGATGGCGTGTAATTTGATGGCTGTCACAATGCATTCTTTACAGCACTTCATTAGATGTTGATAATTTGTACTAGAGAATATTGATGTTCTTTTCAGTGTCTTAAAAATGTTGTATGGAAATTGATCGTGGTTACGGCACCTAGGCTTGTATGTGAAACCTGAAAGTCAGTAAGTAGGAAAGGAAAATGTGGTTCCGTTGTGTTTAGAATAAAATTGAGCTCTTTTATAGATGCAACGTTGTTCATGGATTGCATTGATCATATAAATTGTTTATAGTCTCATACTGCAGCTATTACAAATACTGAAAATATATTAAAAATGTTTCAAATGTTTGTTAAGCTTAAGGGACTTAACTGCGGGGTCTTCAGTCCCTAAACATACAAAGTACTTACAAACTACCTTATACTAAAGACGACACAAACATCCATGCCCATGGGGGGAGGGGGACTCGAACCCCCGACCGTAGCGGCTGTGTAGACTGTGACTGCCGAGCCGCAGACCGCTCGGCCACTGCGGCCGGCCTGAAAATCCTTAGACTTTATTATGTGAATAACAACGTATTTTTCGGTAGCTCGATGAAACATATCTCTAAACTTTAATGAAAACTTCCATTTAGAAACACTACTGACGAAACCAGAAATTATTAGTAATGAGACACTCGATCGAATACCACATTGGTAACTGAATTACTATCAAATACCATTGTCAAGAATAGTGGAACGTAATACACTGATATTTGTTATAATATCTTCTGCTGCTGAAGGTTTGATTCCTGGCTCGAATGCTACGCACACGGGAATGTGAGATTGAAAGTTTTCTTTAAATTCTTTTGGCGTATCACTAAGATGCATAAATGCAGGAGACTATTGACCTCCATGTTTGGTCACAAGGAGAGTGGAAAGGCTGGGGAAAATAAAGGCGTCTTGTATTTAGGTCAAGACATAGAGTAACTTGATTATCTGAGGGACAATAAATAAGAAAGCGTCAATTTGTTCATGTAAACAATTGAGAATGGATGCTGCAATAAGTAAAAGGACACAAATTTCTTAATCTTTGCAGCCAAAATATAAACTTTCAAAGTATTTCAGCATTGCATACTTTCACAAAAGACGAAATAATTTAATAACAGGGACACACAATATCATTAGTTTCACAATAAACCTTAGCACGGACAGTAATATTACCAGTCTCCGACATACATCTTTATAAGGGACACACAATTTTGTAAACTTTGGAGCCAAGTTCTTAAATTCGAAGGAACAACTTAGAATTACACAATATTTGGCTTAAGAAGAACACGTTAAATTCTTAAAACTCTCAGCCAACCTCTTAAATGTTTGGTAATATTCCTAGGCTGCAAACCTTTAAAGTAATACATCCAGAATACGACAGACAGGACCCAAATAATACTTCATAAAATCTCATTCTATAAATAATTGATGTACTATGACAAATTGCAGTTTAAAATCCAAACCGATGGCGAATGGGCATAACGCGTATTCACACTGATTAAAACTATGACTATGACAAAATTCAGTTAAAAATCAGATGGCGAATGGGCATAACGCCTAGTCACACTGCTTAAAACAACGGACACTTGGAGATGGCTGGCCGTCAAACGAGCGAACGGCGCGGAATTGCAAGCCGACACTAATAAATAAGGACCGTGCCAGATGGAAAATAGAACGAGGCTTCTAAACTACAGCTCAGTAACGATGCCCTTACCTGAACCGAAGAGAAGAGAACCAACACAAAACAAAAAAGCAACAGTTAGCAAAGAACAAATTAGAGAGCTCCCTTTGAAGTACCATTGCTCGAACCACAAAGGAGGATAACCGCTCATTCCCCCCCCCCCCCCCCCCACACCCTACCTCCCCCCCCCCTCCGCCGCTCAAACAGGCTACTAAAATTACTAGTTATTCCCGCGGACTGTGTAGCTTCAGTACTTCGAAAGGCCACTATGCAGATCAATCGATGTTCAGTTTCAAAAGGCTAAGTAATCGTCTCCGAAAACTTCTCTGAACATAACGACGGATTCTGCCTTAAAGGGAAGAGGAAATAAAGGTGGAAAGGAAACAATTTTCCCCCTTAAGCCCCCGCCCACTTTCTATATGAGTCATAGCCAATTTCGCACCACAGCGAGGAAAGAACCCCTAATCAGGCACACTTGCAGAGCTTATCTTGAATATCCAAGCGACGTCACTGCAGGGACTAGGTGACCTAATTCCTCACTCCCCTCCTTCGCACACGCTGGTTAACACGCCATTAACTAGGTAGATATATACACTCCTGTCCATTAAAATTGCTACACCACGAAGATGACGTCCTAAAGACGCAAAAATTAACCGACAGGAAGAAGATGATGTGATATGCAAATGATTAGCTTTTCAGAGCATTCATACAAGGTTGGCACCGGTGGCGACACCTACACCTTGCCGACTGGAGGAAAGTTTACAACCGATTTCTCGTACACAAACAGCAGTTGACCGGCGTTGCCTGGTGAAACGTTGTTGTGATGACTCGTGTATGGAGGAGAAATGCGTACCATCACGTTTCAGATTGTGATGAAGGTCGGACTGTAGCCTATAGCGATTGCGGTTTATCGTATCGCGACATTGCTGCTCGCGTTTGTCGCGATCCAATGACTGTTAGCAGAATATGGAATTCGTGGATTCAGGAGGGCAATACGGAACGTCGTGCTGTATCCCAAAGGCCTCGTATCACTAGCAGTCGAGATCACAGGCTGTAACGGATCGTGTAGCCACGTCTCAATCCCTTAGTCAACAGATGGGGACGTTTGAAAGACAACAACCATCTGCATGAACAGTTCGATGACGTTTTGAACAGCATGGACTATCAGCTTGGAGACCATGGCTGCGGTTACTCTTGACGCTGCATCAGACAGGAGCGCCTACGCTGGTGTAAGCAACGACGAGCCTGGGTGCACGAATGGCAACACGTCATTTTTTGGGATGAATCCTGGTTCTTTTTACAGCATCATGATGGTCGCATCCGTGTTTGGCTACATCCCGTGAGCTCACATTGGAAGCGTGTATTGCGCCATACTGGCGTATGGGCCTTTCTACTGAAAATGTTCGACTGCTATCCTAGCGAGCACACTATCCAGATCTCTCACCAATTGAAAACGTCTGGTCAATATTGGTCGATCAAATGGCTCGTCACAACACGCCAGTCACTAATCTTGATGGACTGTGGTATCGTGTTGAAGCTGCATGGGCATCTGTACATGAACACGCCATCCAATCTCTGTTTGACTCAATGCCCCGGCGTTTCAAGGCCGAGGTTGTTGTTATGGGTACTGATTTCTCAGGATATATGCATCCAAATTGCGTTAAAATACAATCACATGTCAGTTCTAGTATATTTGTCCAATGAACACCCGTTTAACATCTGTATTTCTTCTTGGAGTAGCAATTTTAATGGCCAGTAGTGTACATCTTGCTCCATGCACTAAGGCATTTTATAGCTGGGCCTGGATCCATGGCCACAGATTACTAACCCCTCGGTTCACCAGCGCTGGTTGCTGGCCGCAGATAGCCAGAGAGGCCCCTGTCTCTCCCGTTTCGTTGGCCCCTCCGCTCCGATAATTCTGGAGGCTTCCAAAGCCGGCAGCTGTCAATACTCGCGCTTGCTCCACGCTCCACACCGACGCGCCTCTCTTCTAGCGGCCTAGTACAAGCCTAACCTCCTTCCTTCCTCGTCCTTGAATGAAGCATGACTCGCCAAAACCCGTCGCAACCAGCGCCAACTACCCGACACAAGAGGTCAACCCGAAGACTTTTGAAAAATAACTAGACTTACTGACGGTGCTGCTGCTGCAGGAACAATTTGAACCCTGGTCCGGCCACCATGTTAGTGGCAAACGACAGATAAAGACGAGTGTTGTTAGCAGACAAATCCAGTATTATATAGCTACTTCGGTATATACAGGGTGGTCCATTGATAGTGACCGGGCCAAATATCTCACGAAATAAGCATCAAACGAAAAAGTACAAAGAACAAAACTGTTCTAGATTGAAGGGGTAAGACGATGGCGCTATGGTTGGCCTGCCATAGGTCAAACGGCTATCAACTGCGTCTTTTAAAATAGGTATATTCGTCTAGTACGTCAATATATATGAAAGTTTTATTTGGGACACTTTTTCGCTTTTTGATAGATGGCGCTATAATATTCTCATACATATTGCTCACAATTTTAGACTAACATTGGGTAACAGGTAGTTTTTTTTTTTTTAATTAAAACACATAAAGTAGCTCCGTTTGAACTTTGTTTCGGCTATTCCAATGTGATACTGGTACTTTTGTGAAATAATCATACATTATGAGAACGCTTGCTGTTACTGCGTGATTACCTGTAATTACCTCATGACTTCAATAAATGCTCAAAATGATGTTCTTCAACATCAATGCATTTGGCAATACGCGTAACGAAATTCCTCTCTACAGTCTTCAGTAATGTTCACACATGAATTGACAGTGGCCGCGGTGGAGTAGCCGAGCGGTCTATGGAGCCTCGCTGCAGAGCGCGCGGTTGCTCGCCGTCGGAATGAATTTTGAGTCTTCCATGGGGCATGGTTGTGTGTGATGTCCTTAGGTTAGTTTACCTTAGTTTAAGTAGTTTGTCAGCTACTGACTGATGACCACGCAGTTTGGTCCGATAGATTTACAAACATTTTTGAATTGACAATTCGCTAACGCATGTTTCCAGGCATTTTCGGTGAATCACGAGAACAAATATCCTTCAATTTTTCCCACAGAAATAAATCCGGTGATGTAAGATCCGGTGAACCTGCGAGCCATGGTATGGTGCTTCGACGACCAATCCACGTGTCATTCAATATTCAACAGCACGCGAACCGTGTACAGGACACCAATCATGTTGAATGTACATCTGTCAGGCAATGAAACACATCTTGTTGTAAAATCGGTAGAGCATTACGTAAGAAATCAGCATACATTGCACCATTTAGAATGCCATCGATAAAATAGGGGCCAATTATCCTACATCCCGTAATGCCGCACCATACAGTAACCCGCCTAGGTCGTCGATGTTCCACTTATCAAAGCCATCGTGGATTTTCCGTTGCCCAATAGTGCATATTACGCCGGTTTACGTTACCTCTGTTTATGAATGACGCTTCGGCACTAAACAGAACGCGTGAAAAAAATCTGTTATTTTGTGCCCAGTGGCAAACACGACGTTCGAAGTCTTTGCCATGCAAATATTGGTGCATTGAAATATGAAACAGTAGAAATTTATGTTAATGTAGAATTCCGAACACCGACGTTTTTGAGATTCAGGATTCTCCGTCATTTGTCTGCTACTGACTTGCGGATTAGCCGCAACTGCAGCTAAGACACTTACTTGGACATCATCACTTGTTGCAGGTCGTGGTTGACGTTTCACTCGTGGCTGAACACTTCCTGTCTCTTTAAATAACGTAACTATCCAACGAAAGGTCCGGACACTTGGATGATGTGTTCCAGGATAACAATCAACACACATAGCACAGGCCCGTAGGGCATATTTATCACAATAGCCATATATAAATACCATATCGACCTTTTCTTCAATTGGTAAACGGTCTATTTTAACACAATTAATGTATCACGAAGCAAATACCGTACGCACTGGCGAAATGTTACGCGATACCAAATACTTATAAGTTTTGACTATTACAGCGCCATCTATTACAAACCATAAAAAGTGATCCAAATAATTCATAGTTATTTATCATTAAAATTGATATCCTTCGAAGATAACGTGACACATTCGCGAAATTTAACCAATAGGAAGAAGATTCTGTGATATGCAAATGATTAGCTTTTCAGAGCATTCACAAAAGGTTGGCACCGGTGGCGACACCTACAACGTACTGACATGAGGAAAGCTTACAACCGATTTCTCATACACACACAGCAGTTGAGCGGCGTTTCCTGGTGACACGTTGTTGTGATGCCTCGTATAATGAGAAGAAATGCGTACCATCACATTTCCGACTTTGATTATGATCGGATTGTAGCCTATCGCGAGTGCGATTTATCGTATCGCGACATTGCTGCTCGCGTTGGTCGCGATCCAATGGCTGTTAGCAGAATATGGAATCGGTGGATTCAGGAGGGCAATACGGAACCCGTGCTGAATCTCAACGGCCTCATATCACTAGCACTTGAGATGCCAGGCATCTTACCCGCATGGCTGTAACGGACCGTGCAGCCACGTCTCGATTTCTGAGTCAACAGATGGGGACGTTTGCAAGACATCAACCATCTGCACGAATAGTTCGACGACGTTTGCAATAGCATGGACTATCACCTCGGAGACCATGGCTGCGGTTACCCTTGACGCTGCATCACAGACAGGAGCGCTTGAGATGGCGTACGCGACGATGAACCTGGGTACATGAATGGCAAAACATCATTTTTGCGGATGAATCCAGGTTCTGTTTACAGCATCAGGATGGCCGCATCCGTTTTTAGCGACATCGTGGTGAACGGACATTGGAAGCGTGTATTCGTCATCGCCATACTGGCCTATTACCCGTCGTGATGGTATGGGGTGCCATTGGTAACACTTCTCGGTCACCTCTTGGTGGAATCGACAGCACTCTGAACTGTGGCCGTTACATTTCAGATGTGTTACTACCCGTCGCTTTTCCTCTCATGCGATCCCCACGAAACAGTATTTTTCAGGAAGATAATGCACGACTACATGTTTCAGGTTGTTCCATACGGCAAACGTTCGAATGCTACCCTGGCTAGTACATTCTCCAGATGTCTCACCAATTGAAAAGTCTGGTCAATGGTGGTCGAGCAACTGGCTCGTCGCAATACGCCAGTTACTATTCTGGATGAACTGTGGTATCGTATTGAAGTTGTATGGGCATCTAAACTTGCACACGACATCCAAAACCTGTTTGACTCAATGCCCAGGCGTACCAAGGCTGTTATTTCAGCTATAGGTGGATGTTTCAAATGACGTGAAAATGTAATCACATGTTAGTTCTAGAATAATATATTTGTCCAATGAATAGCCGTTTATCATCTGCATTTTTTCTTGGTGTAGAAATTTTAATGGCCAGTAGTCTAGTAAAAAATTTAGTTGATATCCGTTTGACCTACGACAGCGCCAACTAGTGGGCCAACCATAGTGCCATCTGTTTTCCTCCATCAAGCTAGAAAAGACGTGTTCTTTTTAGTTTTTTCGTTTGATGTTTATTTCGTGAGGTATTTGGCTCGGTCACTATGAATGGTGCACCCTGTATACTCAGTTGGTAGCGACGTCTGCACTGTTAAACTATTACAGTATATTGGTGGAGATGTATTACCGTCTTTAGCAACTAAATGAACGTTTGTTTACAATGTTTCAAAAAAGAGTACACAGTGAAGTGGTGATGCAAGGGTTTCCATCAAGACCAAAAGTACCATAACAAACTGAACACCTCACAGACATCTCCATGAAGACACACATGGAATAACACAGAAAACCGCCACTGATGATGCTTCATAAATAAAGAAGCGAAACGCGTATGGCACACAAAAAACGCCTTTCATTTAATTGCTAAAGACGGAAATACACCTTCACCAATTTCATATGCAACTAAGGACGACGTAAATCGAAAAAATGATGATATTACAGTATACATGAAGCACGATGAAAAAGAACTGCACAGCGTTTAAATGCGCAAATCGGTTTAAGAAAGGAATAAAAGTGATGAATACTGTCTCTCCATTTACATTTCTCAGGAATGCAAGTAGCTCTAATGCTTGCGTTCATAGATAGCAACTCTTGCTTAACAATCGTTTAGTCAGGAGTGTATAAGATTTTGAATGAATAAATAACCGACTTTTACAATACTGGTACCTTTTTAAAAGGAGCTTCTTTGCGCAGTACTGGTGGATAGGAAGTTCAAAAAGATTCATTTGATGATTGTGTGAAATGTTTGGGGTCAGGAGATCAGTTACCGCAATGTGATTCGAATTTTTGTTCATGATGTTAATATTAGTAATTAGTAGTACAGAATTTATAGGTCATCTACTTTAGGTGTAGGTATAACAAATGAATAGCTTAGCAGAACTGTGTATAGTTCCACATATAAATGACACATAGCCATATATGGTGCACATTGTGAAGTTGAACCCAACATAGATATTTGCCGAATTTTGAGCAGTTCACGTTACCGTAAGTTATTTATCTTAGAGTATTAAAATGCTAATAATCGTGCTATATACCCTAATGTTAATGGTAAATGCACTTACTTAAAGAGAAGGTATGGCACACTTCGTATTCCTGAAAGAATTCGGTAGTGGTTTGTTGCTGTAAGGAAAAAAAAAATGTTCAAATGTTTGTAAATCTATCGGAGCAAACTACGTGGTCATCAGTCGGTAGCTTACAAACTACTTGAACTAAGGGAAACTAACCTAAGGACAACACACACATACCCGTGCCCCAGTGAGGACTCGAACCTCCGACGGCGAGCAACCGCGCGCTCCGCAGCAAGGCGCCTTAGACCGCTCGGCTACTCCACCACGGCGCTGTAAGGAAAGAAGCTATTTTACAGTACGTATGACAGAGGTAGGATAGTGAATGATACCATCCATCATAGTAATCTTTATGTTCTCAATAAGGAAGGACTACCTCCTACCTTCCAGACAAATGCAGAACATTCCAACAATATTGAGATAACTTTAGTGAACAATAATGCACTGCCTGATATCAGGGACTGGAGAGTTTACGAGCAAATAACACAAAGTTTTCATAATATAATTATTATAGAAGTGCAGACAGTATAAGAAGTTGATGAAACTAATCAACATAAATGTAACTTGAATAAAGCAAACTGGGATTTACTTAAACAGGTCGTATCAGACAATTCTTTGACTGAGATAACAGGAAGTGTTGACTACGAAATACACAGATTAACGGAACTATATCAGAAAGCCCAAGAGGTAGCTACACCACGAATTAATGAAACTTCAAAACAGCGCCCAAAAATTCCATGGACACAAGAGCTTACAATCTGAAGGAAACGAACCAGGCAAACACGAATGCATTATCAACGTGCGAACACTGTTAAGGAATGGGAAGTAAGACAGCAAATATACAAAAAAAAGAACAAGAATTGTTCAAATGTTTGTTAAGCTTAAGGGACTTAACTACGGGGTCATCAGTCCCTAAACTTACAAACTACTTATGAACTACTTACAACTAAGGACAACACAAATATCCATGCCCGAGGGGGGATTCGAACCCCCGACCGTAGTAGCCGTGTAGACCGTGACTGAAGCGCCTCAGTCCCCTCGGCCACCGCGGCCGGCAAAAAAAGAACACTACAGACAAGAAATCTTCAGGCTTAAGAAACAATACAGGGATAAATTCGCACAACAGCAGTTGCATGAAAATATTTGGTGACTAACATATAAAATACTGACAGAGAAAGTTAAAACACCTTTTGTACTGTCCACTTTAAAGAAAGATGACGGAACATTAACGAAAGGATGGAGAAGTACTCCGGAGTAGTTGCCCCACAACCTCCTACCGGATGACGATCTCAAGATTGACAAACAAATACATACTTAGATGTGATCTGAGCTAGAACAGGAGTACGTGGCAGATATGGTGGTACCTCCTTTTGCCCCAGAAAAAGTAGCACCTGCAATAGCAGGTCTGAAGAGAAAGAAGGCTGCACGACCTGACGGTATATACGCCGAAGTTCTCCAGGAGGTCGTACCACAAATAACGCCCTTCTTGACGAATACCTTGAATGAGGCACTATACTTAGGCAAAATACCTGCTACATTGAGAACAGAAAGTGCAGTTATAATTAAAAAATCTACAGACAATGATCCAACTGACCCAAAATCCTATCGTCCTATCTATCTACTTAACATTTTATCCAAGGTGCAAGAAAGCCTTCTATGCAATAGACTCCAGACAAACAGACCAAAATCAACATGGCTTTCGTAAACGGAGGTCAATAGATGATGCAATAAATCAAGCCCTTAGTCTAGTCATCAAACTGACAACAAGTATGCTTTCTTTATTATGATTGACGTAACTGGGGCGTTTGACAATTTATGGTGGCCTGATTTGTTTGCTCGCTTAAGACAAATATACCAGCTGCCCTCTATTACAGCTGGATTGTGTAGACAGTCACTGAGTGGTGCAGTGGTAAACGGAAAGTACTGTAGAAAATGACTAAGGGATGCCCACAAGGCTCCATCTGTGGACCCATATTTTGGAACATTATGACGGAGCTCTTATTAGAACATGTTCAAGAAAACACAAACGTCGATTGAATCGTAGCATACGTCGACGATGTACTAGTAGTAGTATCGTCCAGTTCAAGAGCGAAACTTGAAGAAAAGGCACATGACGTTCTTAATCAGATGTCTAGTTGGTGTACCCAAAACAGATTGGCGATTGCCCCTCACGAGACGTTATATATCCTACTTAAAGGAACAATACTCAGAGACCCTTCAATGCTCAGTGGTCTTGCTTGTGCCTTTTCTTATGAATAAATTGGAATATCGTTAAATTCACTCTGGACTGGTAATGTTCTGTTTCTTCACACCTTGTTTGATCCCCAGTTCCCTATTCTAGAATCATGCTATCAGTATGTTTGAAAACGATGCCAGCAGTATCGAATTACATTTCTGAGACTACAATGAAGATCTTATCTTTTCATAAGGTAAGAGATTACTATTTGATTATGTTGAAGCGATAGCTTCTTTCTTAACAGCCATATACAACCGCTCGTTCAAAGAAGGATCTGTAGCAAAAGACTGGAAAGTTGCCAAGGTCACACCTATATTCAAGAAGGGCAGTAAGAGTAACCCACTAACTTACTGGCCTATTTCACTAACGTCAGTTTGCAGCAGGGTTTGGAATTATCTCGAACAAAATGATCTATTGCCCCAGGGTCAACACGAATTTAGAAATTATCGTTCATGCGAAACACAACTAAGTCTTTACTCACACGAAGTGATAAGCGCTATTAACAAGGGTTCCCAAATTGATCCGTATTTCTTTATTTCCAGAAGCCTTTCGACTCAGTACCTCATTAACGGCTTTTAATCAACTTCCGTGGTTATGGTTTATCGCCCGAAATTTCCGACTGGATAGGGGATTTTCTATCACAGAGGATACAGTGTGTAGTAATCGATGGTAAGCCGTCGACTAAAACAGGGGTGATATCTGGCGTTCCACAGGGTAGTGTTATTGGTCCTCTGTTCTTCCCTATTTACACAAACGATTTGGGAGAAAAATCTAAGCATCTCTCTTTGGTTGCTTGCAGATGACGCTGTCATTTACCGTCTAATAAAATAATCTGAAGATCTAATTCAACTGCAGAACGATCTAAATAAGATATCACATGGTGTAAAAATTGGCAATTGACTCTAAATAATGAGAAGTGTGAAGTCGTCCACATGAGTACGAAAAGAAATCTGTTAAACTTTGTATATAAGATAAATCAATCAAAATTCAAGGCCGTAAACTCTACTAAATACCTAGGAATTACTATTACTTCAGACCTAAACTGGGAAGATAATGTCGTGGGAATGGCGAACCAGAGACTGCGTTTTATTGGCAGAATGCTTAAAAGCAGCAACACCTACTACAGAGACTATATTCACTACACTTGTCTGTCCTTTTTCGGAGTATTTCTGCCCATTGTGGGATTCTTATCAGGTGAGTTTGACGGAAGATATCCAAAAAGTCTAAAGAAGGGCAGCTCGTTTTTTATTGCCACGATACAGGGGAGACAGCGTCGCGGAAATGATAACGACAAAGGCGTTTATCGCTGCGGCGTGGTCTGCTTAAGAAACTCCAATCGCCAACAGTCTCCTCCTAATGCGAAAATATATTGTTGACTCCCACTTACATAGGTAGAAATGTCCATCAGAATGAAATACCACAAATCAGAGCCCGAACGGAGAGATTCAGAATATATTAGATTAGTACTTGTTCCATAGATCATCAATACGAAACTTCGTAATGGTGTGGAACGTGTCAGGTTAATGAAAGGTGTCTTTACAAATTATTACTTTGTACTAAATATTATAAGACACAATTTATTTTAATTGTTGTTGTTGTTGTTGTTGTTGTTGGGTTTTTGAAGGGACTAAACAACGACGGTTATCAGTCCCTTTTTCCAGTCCAAGAGATAAAACATTTTGTTAAGCGATCCGAAGTGAATGCATTAACAAGTCAAAGTTTAAAACTTTGAGACTAATAGAAAGAAAGGATACAATTAAAAACGAAGAAGGGATAAAACAGCTGAAACAGCACAAGAGTGTATTTGCTGGGTGGTCACAAGGATATAAGGAACACACCCAGCCACTCTGGAACACGTTAAAACCGCCCACCTAACAGACTTAAGCAGGCAGAGGACAGAGAAATGACAAAGACAAACTTTAAAGTGACTTGTAAAGTCCACACACACGCATAAAATTTAAAACAGAGTCAACCGTGGAGGTATTGTCAGCTAATGCAAGCTGCAAAACGTCGGGGATATTAAAATTTCGTCTCACTGCGGCTAAATTGTGGCATTCAATTAAGATGTGGGCGACCGTCAAAGGCGCACCACATCGACACTGCGGAGGGTCCTCGCGACGCAGAAGGTGACCATGCGTGAGCCAAGTATGGCCTATACGGAGTCGGCAAAGGACAACCGACTCCCTGCGAGAAGCCCTCAGGGACGTCTTCCATCCAGCGGTAGACGGCTTGACAGCACGGAGCTTATTTGGTTCAGTGGAGTTTGCCCATTCCGAATTCCAAACCCTTAAGACCTTGCGGGTCAACTGGGTGTGGAGGTCGGAAACTGGGAGGCCAATGTCCAGGGACCGCAAAGTGGTGGCCTGCTTGGCCAGCTGATCCACACGTTCATTGCCCGGTATACCTACATGCCCTGGCGTCCAAACAAAAACGACAGAACGGCCTGACTCGCCAAGGGCGAATACAGCATCTTGAATGGTTTGCACCACAGTGTGTTTGGGCAGAAACTGGTCGAGGGCCTGTAAGCCACTCAGGGAGTCGCTACAGATGACGAACGACCCCCTGGGGCGAGCTCTGAGGCGTTCAAGAGCTCTCAAAATACCGACCAGTTCTGCGGTGAAGATGCTGCTTCCACAAGGCAATGACCGCTGTTCGATGTGGTCATCATACATAAAGGCATATCCAGCATGGCCATCGACCAAAGAACCGTCCGTGTAGATGATGGTTGCTCCATGAAACGTATCGAGCAGTGCATGGAACCGGCGACGAAGAAGTAGTGGTGAAATCGAGGCTTTCGAATCCCAGGACAAGTCCAGCCGAAGCTCCAGGCGAGGAATTTTCCAGGGGGGGATACGGAGGGAGTAATGGTAAGGTGGAGGAAGGGGTAAGGAATCAAGTGAGGAGAGAAGGGAACGGACGCGGACCGCAATCAGGAGACCCGACCTGGGCCGACGTCGTGGGGAAGGGAGTGCAGAAAGTGGGAAGAGAAGCCTGTGGTTCGGATGGCGGGTTGAAGCATGAACCCGGGCAACGTAGCTCACCAACAGCCGTTGCCGGCGATACCGCAGAGGGGGAACACCAGCTTCAGCTAGGAGGCTCGTTACGGGACTGGTGCGAAAAGCCCCTGTTGCGAGCCGCACGCCTGTGTGGTGAACGGGGTCTAGGACCCGCAAGGCAGAAGGGGCTGCTGAGTCGTACACCAAGCTCCCGTAATCAAGCCGCGACAGAATAAAAGACTTGTAGAGCTGAAGGAGGGTGGAACGTGCTGCTCCCCAACTAGTATGGCTGAGGCATCGAAGGACATTTAAATGCCGCCAACACTTCTGTCTCAGCTGACGTAGGTGTGGCACCCATGTCAGCCGGGCATCGAAGACCATGCCCAGGAAGCGATGTGTTTCCTCAACCTGAAGTAGTTCACCACCCAGGTAGAGCCCTGGGTCAGGGTGAATTACCCGACGGCGACAGAAGTGCATCACGCGGGTTTTCCGTGCGGAGAACTGAAATCCGTGAGAAGAGGCCCATGAGTGGGCCTTTCGGATGGCACCCTGCAGCCGCCGTTCAGCTACGCCGATGCTAACGGAGCTGAAATACAAGCAGAAGTCATCGGCGAACAGGGAGCAACTGACTGATGACCCCACAGCCGCAGCAAGACCATTTATCGCCACTAAAAACAATGGAACGCTGAGGACGGAGCCCTGTGGGACACCGTTCTCTTGAATACGGGGGGAGCTAAATGATGCCCCAACCCTCACCCGGAACGAGCGGTGGGAGAGGAAATTGCGAATAAAAAGAGGAAGGGCACCCCGTAAGCCCCAGTCATGAAGATTTGTTAAAATATGGTGGCACCAGGTGGTGTCATACACCTTTCGAAGGTCGAAAAAGACAGCAACCAAATGCTCAAGCCTAGCAAATGCAGTGCGAATGGCCGACTCCAATGACACGAGGTTGTCAATGGTAGAACGGCCCTTGCGAAAGCCCCCTTGTTGTGGAGCTAGGAGTCCACGCTCTTCAAGGATCCACATAAGCCGCCGACTCACCATACGTTCGAAGAGCTTGCAGAGAACGTTGGTGAGGCTGATCGGACGGTAATTGTCAGCCACCAGGGGATCTGCACCAGGTTTCAGCACCGGGATGATAGTGCTGTCCCGCCACTGCGACGGGAAAGTGCCCTCTGCCCATAGATGGTTAAACAGGGCGAGAATGCGGCGTTGAAACTCTGGTGAAAGGTGCCGGAGGAATTGGCTGTGAATCCTATCTCGTCCTGGAATTGTATCAGGACACGCAGCAAGGGCAGTTCGGAATTCCCACTCGCTAAATGGGTCGTTGTATACTTCCCGACGACGAGTGCGGAAAGATAACTGTTTCCGCTCGGCCCGCTCTTTGAGGGAGCGGAAGTCGGCACTGTACGTGGCAGTCGCAGAGCATTGTGCGTAGTGGTCTGCCATATGCTCGGCGATGGCTGTCGGAAGCGTGCAGAGCACACCCTGGATGGTGAGGGATGGAATTCCTGTCGGCGGGCGGTATCCAAAGACGCGTCGAACTTGCGTCCATACCTGAGTCAGGGAGGTGCGGGAGCCGATACTGGCTACATACCGCTCCCAGGAATCCTGCTTACTCTGCTGTACGAGGCGTCGAGCACGCGCACGGAACCGTTTAAAGGCCACCAAGTTCTCCACGGTAGGGTGGCGTCGATGGCGCTGGAGCGCTCGCCGACGTTCCCGGATAGCCTCAGCAATCTCCGGTGTCCACCAAGGCACGGACCTACGCCTAGTGGAACCGGTAGTTTGTGGAACTGCAACCTCAGCGGTCATGACAATACTATCAGTCACCTGCTGGACTGCATTGTCAATGTCATCTGGAAGTGGTGCAGTGATGACAGCGGTTGAAGTATAGACTGGCCAGTCAGCCCTACGGAGACACCAACGGGGTAAGCTGTCTGCAGCTTGGTACTGCGGGAGCGACACAAAGATTGGAAAGTGGTCGCTGCCACGCAGATCATCATATACACGCCAACCAAGGTATGGTCGAAGGCTGGGGCTGCAGACGGAGAGGTCGATCGCTGAATACGAGCCCTGTGCCACGCTAAAATGCGTGGGGGCGCCTGTATTCAGCAGGCAAAGATCTTCTTGCGTCAATAATGTCTCAACATCCCTACCGCGGCCTGTGGTCTGTAGTCCACCCCACAAAGGGTTGTGGGCGTTGAAGTCCCCCAAGAGGAGGAATGGTGGAGGAAGTTGGGAGACCAGAGCAGTAAGGGTGTTGAGAGACACGGCCTCATCCGGAGGAAGGTACAAGCTGCAGACAGTGAATTCTTGCGTTACCCGGATTCTGACAGCCACTGCCTCAAGAGTGGTTGTGAGTGGCACGGGGGCACTGGGGACAGTGTCCAGGATATACAGGCAGACACCGCCAGACACCCTGTCGTAAAGGGTCCTGTTGCAGTAGTAGCCCCGATACCCACGGAGGGCAGGGGTGCGCTGTGCTGGAAACCATGTCTCCTGTAGGGCGATACAAAGTGCAGGGTAGCGCCACAGTAATTGGCGCAGCTCGGCCAGGTGATTAAAGAAGACGCCGCAATTCCACGGGAGAACAACTCTTTCTCCTCGCTGTAAAGCCATAAAATAAAACAAAGAAAAGAAGATCATACCATAGGAACATCTGTCACCTTAGGGTCAGGATCTACAGAATCTAAGACCATAGGTGATTCTGGATGTACAGAGCTCCCATGTTCAGGCGAAGCAAGAAGTGCGAGATCCTCAGCAGAGGCGAGGATCTCGACCTCATCCTCTGAAGCAGAGGATGTAGGTGTGGGTGGCTTAGAAGCCACCAAAGAATCCTTTTTCTTTCTCTCTTTCTTTTTACCCTCTCGCTGGCCCTTGGGTGTTAAGGGCCGTGGGGGCTTCTCAACAGGGGCTGCAGCTGCCGACGAAGAGGTGGAGGCCCCTCGATCAGCAGCCGCGGGATCCTTCAGCCATTTGCTGGGATCCACTTTCCCACGAAGAGAAGCCTCGGAAGGGAGTGTCCCGTGGGACGCCTTCCGGGCGAGAGGAGCCGGAGAAGGCTGTCGTTTCTCCGGCGCTGGGGTGGGGACCGACGTCCCCCGCAATGGCTTGTCTGTTGCTCCCAACGTGAAAAGTGTGGGAGCAACCGAAGGAGTAGCACCCCCAACTGTCAAGGGGGCAGGTGCAGTGGTACGGGCCTGGGGGCCCGCTGGCATTCGTGGTACAGATGGTCTGGAGACTGACGAAGCTACTGTGGCGTAAGACGTTGTCATGGTGACAGGATGGAGCTTCATATATTTACGTCTGGCCTCTGCGTATGTCAGCCGGTCCAGGGTCTTATACTCCATGATCTTGCACTCTTTGTGGAGTACAGTACAGTCGGGCGAACAAGGAGGATGCTGCTGATTGCAATTGACACACACTGGAGGTGGGGTACAGGGGGCGTCTGGATGGTATGCACGCCCACACTCCCGACATGTTGGATTAGCGTCACATCGGGAGGACATGTGACCAAACCTCCAGCACTTGAAGCAGCGCATAGGGGGAGGAACGTAAGGCTTGACGTAAACCCGGTAAACCATCACCTTGACTTTCTCAGGCAATGAATCGCACTCGAAAGCCACGATGAAGGCACCGGTGGCAACCCTCTTGTCCCTCTGACCCCTATAGATACGGCGGATGAAGTGCACACCTCGCCGCTCCAAGTTTGCTCTCAATTCATCGTCT
This sequence comes from Locusta migratoria, assembly GCA_026315105.1. Classification (NCBI taxonomy): domain Eukaryota; kingdom Metazoa; phylum Arthropoda; class Insecta; order Orthoptera; family Acrididae; genus Locusta; species Locusta migratoria. The sequence goes on from CM048750.1 coordinate 324,930,259, forward strand.
GATTGCAGCAGCAGATCTCTGTGGAAAATGATGCCCTGGACCATGTTTAAGGTCTTATGTGGTGTAATGGAAACGGAAACATCACCCAGCTTGTCACAGGCTAACAAAGCCCGTGACTGGGCCGGGGATGACGTCGTTATTAAAACGGATCCAGACCTCATCTTTGACAATCCATCGACCTCACCATATTTGTCTTCCAAATGGTCCACGAAGAACACTGGCTTCGTGGACATGAAAGATTCCCCATCTGTACGGCTGCACACTAAATACTTCGGGGCGTAAGCCTCACCTTGAGTTTTGGCCCTACGTTCCTCCCATGGTGTAGACAGGGAAGGAAACGTTTGGGGGTCATACTGTTCAGCATTGTAGTCGCTTCTACCGCGCTTAGAGACGGCGGTTGTACGTCCGCCAACGTTTCGTGGTCTTTTCATCGTGTTCCCACGAGCAGCTAGGGAAATAAGGGTCCACCCAGGCAGAGCCCCGCTTGCCTGGGTAAGCCTTATACAACTGAGGTGCGGCAGGTTCCTCAGAGGTTGCTCGCTAGCGGCTGTTCAACCTCAACAGCCATGCATCTCCTCAGCACGTAGCACACCTTGAGATTGAGGGGTTTTTTAGAGAGGTTTGTACCGTCCTCGCGACCCGGGCGATTAAGCCAAGATCCCCAGGCTCTGAGACGTACAACGTTCCACCGTCGCGCCGAACGATGGTCGTTGAGGCACGCACAGAGCTTACGGTGTAGCGGACTGTTGGCGCGACACAGCCCACAGCTCAGGACCCCTGGTTCGCCAAACCCGTACCCAGCAAATTAATGCTGAGCCCCTGAGGGGTTATTTTAATTCCTTTGTTATATATTATTTACTAATTTTTTAATTTCTTTTTTTTTCAAATTTCCTAATTTATATTTAAAAATTCATCTATGTTGTAGAAGGAGTTGCCATGTAGAAATTCTATTAATTTATTTTTAAAAGCTTGTAGGCTGTCTGTCAGGCTTTTGATGCTGTTTGGTAGATGCCTAAAGACTTTTGCGGCAGCATAATTCACCCCTCTCAGTGCCAAAGCTAGATTTAACCTTGAATAGTGAAGAAAATTCTTTCTCCTAGTGTTGTAGTTATGTACACTGCTATTGCTTTTAAATTCGGTGGGTTTGGTAATAACAAACTTCATAAGTGAATATATGTACTGTGAAGCTACTGTTGTTGTTGTTGTTGGGTTTTGGAAGGGACTAATCAGCGACTGTTATCAGTCCCTTGTTCCAGTCAAAGAGATAAAACATTTTGTTAAGCGATCCGAAGTAAAGGTTTTAACAAGTCAAAGTTTAATACTTACAGACTAATAAGAAGAAAGGATACGATTAAAACGAAGAAGAGATAAAACAGCTGAAACAGAACTGGGTGGTCACAAGGATATTAGGAACACACCCAGCCACTCTGGAACACGTTAAAACCACCTACCTAATAGACTTAAGCAGGTGGAAAACAGAGCAATGACCAACACAAACTTTAAATTGACTTGTAAAGTCCACACTCACGCATAAAATTTAAAACAGAGTCAACCGTGGAGGTATTGTCAGCTAATGCTAGTTGCAAAGTGTCAGGAAGATTAAAATATCGTCGTGCTGCGGCTAAATTGCGGCATTCAAGTAAGATGTGGGCGACCATCAAAGGCGCACCACATCGACACTGAGGAGGGTCCTCGTGACGCAGGAGGTGACCATGTTGCTGTTGTTGTTGTTGGTTGTTTTAAGGGGACTAAACAGCTAGGTTATCAGTCCCCTGTTCCTAGCTCAGAGTCAACTGTCAAAGATAAAACAACGCCCTGAAAATGACACTGCACAAAATGGCAGGTTAACAATAGAGAAGTCACTGACAATACAAAACGAAGACACACACAATTAGTAAAAGAATGTCACGAATAAAATTGGATAGCAGAGTACATTGGCTGGCTGATCACAAAGAAAAAGAAAAAAAAAAAAAAAAAAAAAAAGGATGAGCCAGCCACACTGCAGACACTAAGAACTCCAAACCAAGTGAAAAGTTAAAAAGATGGGTTGGTGGCAGCCTAAGATGTCAGGCCACAGCACCTACCGTTAGATCGAGTCATAAAAACCAGCAGCGCGGATAAAACGTAAAACTTTGTTAGCCGTAGAGGCGTCAACACCTAAAACTAAGGGTAATGCGTCTGGAAGAATAAAAGAATGCCGCAGGTTGGCTAAAATCGGACAGTCCATCAAAAGATGGGCCACTGTCCTAACGACACCACATCGACACACGGGCGGGGACTCACGGCGTAGGAGATACCCATGGGTCAACCACGTTGCCCAATACGGAGTCGGCAAAGGACAACCAACTCCCTGCGAGAAGCCCTCAGGGACGTCTTCCATGCAGCAGTAGACGGCTTGACAGCACGGAGCTTATTGGGTTCAGTGGAATCTGCCCATTCAGAATTCCAAACCCTTAAGACCTTGCGGGTCAACTGGGTTTGGAGGTCGGAAACTAGGAAGCCAATATCCAGGGACCGCGAAGTGGTGGCCTGCTTGGCCAGCTGATCAACACGTTCATTTTCCGGTATACCTATGTGCCCTGGCGTTCAGACAAAAAGGACAGAACGGCCTGACTCGCCAAGGGCGAAGACAGCATCTTGAATGGCTCGCACCACTGTGTTTTTCGGTAGAAACTGGTCGAGGGCCTGTACGCCACTCAGGGAGTCGCTACAGATGACGAACGATTCCCTGGGGCGAGCTCTGAGGTGTTCAAGAGCTCTTAAAATACCGACCAGTTCTGCGGTGAAGATGCTGCTTCCACAAGGCAATGACCGCTGTTCGATGTGGTCACCATGGATAAAGGCATATCCAGCATGGCCATCGATCAAAGAACCGTCCGTGTAGATGATGTTTGCTCCATGAAACGTATCAAGCAGTGCATGGAACCGGCGACGGAGAAGCAGTGGTGAAATCGAGGCTTTCAAATCCCGGGACAAGTCCAGCCGAAGCTCCAGGCGAGGAATTTTCCAGGGGGGGATACGGTGGGAGTAATGGTAAGGTGGAGGAAGGGGTAAGGAATCAAGTGAGGAGAGAAGGGAACGGACACGGACCGCAATCGGGAGACCCGACTTGGGCCGACGTCGTGGGGAAGGGAGTGCAGAAAGTGGGAAGAGAAGCCTGTGATTCGGATGACGTGGTGAAGCATGAACCCGGGCAATATAACTCACCAACAACCGTTGCCAGCGATACCGCAAAGGGGGAACACCAGCTTCAGCTAGAAGGCTCGTTATGGGACTGGTGCGAAAAGACCCTGTTGTGAGATGCACACCTGTGTGGTGGACGGGGTCTAGGACCCGCAAGGCAGAAGGGGCTGCTGAGTCATACACCAAGCTCCCGTAATCAAGCCGCGACAGAATAAGAGACTTGTAGAGCTGAAGAAGGGTTGAACGAGCTGCTCCCCAACTAGTATGGCTGAGGCATCGAAGGACATTTAAATGCCGCCAACACTTCTGCCTCAGCTGACGTAGGTGTGGCACCCAAGTCAGCCGGGCATCGAACACCATGCCCAGGAAGCGATGTGTTTCCTCGACCTGAATAGTTCACCACCCAAGTAGAGCTCTGGGTCAGGGTGAACTACCCGACGGCGACAGAAGTGCATCACGCGGGTTTTCCGTGCGGAGAACTGAAATCCGTGAGTAGAGGCCCATGAGTGGGCATTTCGGATGGCACCCTGCAGCCGCCATTCAGCTACGCCGATGGAAACGGAGCTGAAATACAGGCAGAAGTCATCGGCGAACAGAGAGCAACGGACTGATGACCCCACAGCCGCAGAAAGACCGTTTATCGCCACTAAAGACAATGGAACGCTGAGGACGGAGCCCTGTGGGACACCGTTCTCCTGAATACGGGGGGAGCTAAATGATGCCCCAACCCTCACCCGAAACGATCGGTGGGAGAGGAAATTGCGAATAAAAATAGGAAGGGCGCCACGTAAGCCCCAGTCATGCAGAGTCGTCAAAATATGGTGGCGCCAGGTGGTATCATACGCCTTTCGAAGGTCGAAAAATACAGCAACATGATGCTCACGCCTAGCAAACGCAGTGCGAATGGCCGACTCCAATGAGACGAGGTTGTCAATGGTAGAACGGCCCTGGCGAAAGCCCCCTTGTTGTGGAGCAAGGAGTCCACGCTCTTCAAGGATCCACATAAGCCGCCGACTCACCATGCGTTCGAAGAGCTTGCAGAGAACGTTGGTGAGGCTGATCGGACGGTAATTGTCAGCCACCAGGGGATCGGCACCAGGTTTCAGCACTGGGATGATAGTGCTTTCCCGCCTCTGCAACGGGAAAGTGCCTTCTGCCCATAGATAGTTAAACAGGGCGAGAATGCGGCGTTGAAACTCTGGTGAAAGGTGCTGGAGGAATTGGCTGTGAATCCTATCTCGTCCTGGAATTGTATCAGGACACGCAGCAAGGGCAGTTCGGAATTCCCACTCGCTAAATGGGTCGTTGTATACTTCCCGACGACGAGCGCGGAAGGATAACTGTTCTTGCTCGGCCCGCTCTTTGAGGGAGCGGAAGTCGGCACTATATGTGGCAGTCGCAGAGCATCGTGCGTAGTGCTCTGCCATATGCTCGGCGATAGCTGTCGGGAGCGTGCAGAGCACACCCTGGATGGTGAGGGATGGGATTCCTGTCGGCGGGCGGTATCCGAAGACGCGTCGGACTTGCGTCCATACCTGAGTCAGGGAGATGCGGGAGCCGATACTGGCTACATACCGTTCCCAGGAATCCTGCTTACTCTGCTGTACGAGTCGTCGAGCACGCGCACGGAGCCGTTTAAAAGCCACCAAATTCTCCACGGTAGCGTGGCGTCGATGGCGCTGGAGCGCTCTCCGACATTCCCGGATAGCTTCAGCAATCTCCGGTGTCCACCAAGGCACGGACCTACGCCTAGTGGAACCGGTAGTTTGTGGAACTGCAACCTCAGCGGTCATGACAATACTATCAGTCACCTGCTGGACTGCATTGTCAACGTCATCTGGAAGTGGTGCAGTGATGACAGCGGTTGAAGCATACACAGGCCAATCAGCCCTACGGAGACACCAACGGGGTAAGCTGTCTGCAGCTTGGTGCTGCGGGAGCGACACAAAGATTGGAAAGTGGTCGCTGCCACACAGATCATCATATACGCGCCAACCGAAGTGTGGTCGAAGGCTGGGGCTGCAGACAGAGAGGTCGATCGCTGAATACGAGCCCTGTGCCACGCTAAAATGCGTGGGGGCACCTGTATTCAGGAGGCAAAGGTCTTGTTGCGCCAATAACGTCTCAACATCCCTACCGCGGCCTGTGGTCTGGAGTCCACCCCACAATGGGTTGTGGGCGTTGAACTCCCCCAAGAGGAGGAATGGTGGAGGAAGTTGGGAGACCAGAGCAGTAAGGGTGTTGAGAGACACGGCCTCATCCGGAGGAAGGTACAAGCTGCAGACAGTGAATTCTTGCGTTACCCGGTTTCTGACAGCCACTGCCTCAAGAGTGGTTGTGAGTGGCACGGGGGCACTGGGGACAGTGTCCAGGATATACAGGCAGACACCGCAAGACACCCTGCCATAATGGGTCCTGGTGCGGTAGTAGCCCCGATACCCACGGAGGGCAGGGGTGCGCTGTGCTGGAAACCATGTCTCCCGTAGGGTGGTACAAAGTGCAGGGTAGCACCACAGTAATTGGCGCAGCTCATCCAGGTGATTGGGGGGTGGACTGTACCATATGGTTTCCAAGATGGCCGCCAGTGAGTGACGCACGCTAGTTAGGCTTGCAAGTTTATCTGGTATTTGGAGGTGTTACTAAGCAGTTTGGCTGTTTGAAATAGTCACAAAACGTGTGTTAAGTGCCAAGTGTTGAATCGCTGTACTATTCGGAGTGCCTGTGATCGTGTAACTGCATCTAAAATGGAAAGTCGTCGAACAACGCGCAGCACCGCCAACGGCCAGTCCGGCGAGGGGGCAGCAGGCGAGCCGGTGCCGGCGACCGCGGCCGCGCCGCCCGCCACCGCCGACATCGGCGCACTCGTCAGGGCCGAGGTAAGTGCCGCGCTGCAGGCGGAGGGCGAGCTCGCCACGGTGCTCCAGACCATCACCGACGCCGTCACTGCCTCAGTGACGCTCAAAGTACAGCAGACGCTCGACAGGAATGCCAGTGAGATATGCGCACTGAAAAAGACCCTGGAGGACACCGCAGACAGAGCACGATCTCTCGAGCAGAAGCTAATCGAGAGAATAGATGAACTCGAACAATATCAGAGACGTAACAACCTACGACTGTTCGGGATTCCAGAAAATAGTAGTGAAAACACCGATGAAATCGTAGTGAAGCTGGCCACAGAAAAGCTAGGGGTGCAGTTGACCCTTAACGACATCGACAGAAGTCACAGAGTAGGACGTAAGACAGGGGAATCCACTAAACATAGGCCCATAATAGTGAAGTTTGTTTCGTACAGGAAGAGATCCGAAATCTTTAGAGCCAAGAAGAAACTGGTAAAATCAGGTCTGACGATACGTGAAGATCTCACTTCCGAGCGGTTAAAAATTTTGAATAGTGCAATCGCAACATTTGGCCTACACAATGTATGGACAAGTGACGGCAGAATAATTGTGAAGACGAACAATGGCAAAATATCAATTACAAATGCAAATGAACTCGAAAGCCTCTGCTTTAGGAGAAAAAAACACTTGAACACTTGCCGCCACTACTTCTACGTGTAGCTTACTATTTTTTTTGTTTCCTATTTTTTTTGTTCTTTTGCTACACTTTATATCGATTTTCTAAAGAAAATCTTATGTACATTAATGTCTATTATACTACATTAGTTAGCTTTCTCTTTATTATTTTAGTAAATTATCATTATTTGATTGGTGTGATTTGTTGTTACACTTTTTTTTTCTCTTACTTCTAGCAAATTATCATTATATTTTTAGTGACACTTACTGGTTCACTTTAGGATAGTGCTGTTTTACTATTACTCTCATACCTACATTATCAATTACGGTACCATATTAGGTTTAAATTCACTTTTATATAGCGTTGGTCTCACGCATCATTGGCAATTGTTTCGCTCCACTGTCGATATTGTTATCTTTACTTAGTGTCGTTCCGTGCAGATTATTTTGTCTTTGCTTGGCGAGATTCTCCCCCTCCACCCCTCGGCGCCTCGCTGCCGCTTCGCGTAAACAGGTCGTGCTGACCTTGGCTGCAGCGCCTCCCTGTCCCTCCCCTGTCTCTGAACCCACCTGACCTGCTTCCGCCCTCTCTCTCTCTCTCTCTGGTGTCCTGCACTCCTCCCCCGAACCCCCGGACCGCTTGCCACCCAGCCACGCCACATTCCAATGTGTCCTGCGTTCGCAGAAAAGGACGCCGCCACCCCACAGCCCGCTGCCGCTGCCCTACCGACTAGCGGTATCATCGCGCGCGCTACAGCTGAGCGCACACAGCTCCACGTGGCACACGCAAATGTTCAATCACTACAAGCTCATTTAGTTGAGTTCCGCCATATATTTCAAGACTTGTGTATCATATAATTCTTCTATCGGAGACCTGGCTCAAACCAAGCATTACCACCAGTTCCGTAAATTTAGACGGCTATGTCTTCCTAAGACACGACCGATTGCACAAACGCGGAGGCGGCGTTGGAGCTTACATTCGCTCTGAATTATCTCCTACCGTGTTGCACACGTAGAATAATGATGAAACTGAACAAGTGGTTGTTGTTGTTGGGTATTGAGGGGACTAAACATCTAGGTCATCAGTCCCCTGTTACTAGCTCAGAGTCCACTGCCAAGAACGACAAAAATTAAACAAAGCTCTAAAAATGAGCACGCACATAAGGGACAGGTTGACAATGGACAAACCTCTGATAACTGAAAACGAAGACACACAGAAATGGTAAAAGAAAGTCAGGAATAAAACTGGATAGCAGAGTACCTTGGCCGGCTTATCACAAAGAAAAAACAGGATGAGCCAGCCATACTGCATACACGAAGAACCCCTAAGGGCGGAAAAGGTAAAAAACGGGATTGGTGGTGGCCTAAGATGTTAGGCCACAGCACCTACCGTTAGATCGGTTAGCACGGATAAAACGTAAAACTTTGGTAGCCATAGAGGCGTCGTCTCCTAAAACTAAAGGTAGTGCGTCTGGAAGAGTAAAATAGTGCCGCAGGTCGGCTAAAAGTGGACAGTCCATCAAAAGATGGGCCACTGTCAACACAGTGCCACATCCACACACGGGTGGAGCCTCACGCCGAAGAAGATACCCATGGGTGAGCCACGTATGTCCAATCCGGAGGCGACAGAGGACAACTGACTCTCGGCGGGTCGGCCGCAGTGAAGATTTCCACAAAGCTGTGGAGAGCTTCACTGCCCGAAGCTTATTCGGTGCAGTCGCCGTAACCCACTCGGTGCTCCAAGCCTCGCGCACCCTCCGGTGCAACACCAGGAATAAATGTCAGGAATAAAACTGGATAGCAGAGTACCTTGGCTGGCTGATCACAAAGAAAAAAAAAACAGGATGTGCCAGCCATACTGCATACACGAAGAACCCCTAAGGGCAGAAAAGGTAAAAAAACAAAAAAAAAAAACAAAAACAAATAAACAAAAAAAAACGGGATTGGCGGTGGCCTAAGATGTCAGGCCACAGCACCTACCGTTAGATCGAGTCATAAAAACCAGCAGCGCGGATAAAACGTAAAACTTTGTTAGCCATAGAGGCATCGTCACCTAAAACTAAGGGTAGTGCGTCAGGAAGATTAAAATAATGCCGCAGGTTGGCTAAAAGCGGACAGTCCAACAAAAGATGGGCCACTGTCAACACAGTGCCACATAGACATACGGGTGGAGCCTCGCGCCGAAGGAGATACCCGTGGGTGAGCCACGTATGTCCAATCCAGAGGTGACAGAGGACAACTGACTCTCGGCGGGTCGGCCGCAGTGAAGATTTGCACAGAGCTGTGGAGAGCTTCACTGCCCGAAGCTTATTCGGTGCAGTCGCCGTAGCCCACTCGGTGCACCAAGCCTCACGCACCCTCCGGTGCAACACCAGTTTAACATCGTGTTCCGTGACACCTGCTTGGCCAATCGATCAACATGTTCATTCCCTGGTATGCCAACATGACCTGGGGTCCACACAAAGACCACAGAACGGCCTGATTGGCACAGGGAGTGAACAGTGTCCTGGCTCGAACGCACTATTGGGTGCCGAGAGAAACACTGGTCGATCGCTTGTAAGCCACTCAGGGAGTCAGTACAGATGACGAATGACCCCCTGGGGCAGGCTTTGAGATGTTGTAGAGCTCTGAGAATAGCGACCAGCTCTGCGGAGAAGATGCTACTCTCACAGGGCAGAGAATGCTGTTCTACGTGGTTGTGATGTAGAAACGCATACCCAGCACGGCCATCTACTACGGAACCATCTGTGTAAATGGCGTCTGCGGCACGGAACGGCTCAAGCATTTGCAGAAACTGGTGACGGAGATGTACGGGAGAAACAAAGGCCTTCGACACATGGGACAGGTCCAGACGGAGCTGCAAACGAGGAATGGACCAAGGAGGGGTGTGGAAGGAATAGTGGAAAGTGGTTGGAAGTGGATAGGATGTGAGAGACGAAAGAAGGAGACGAACACGGACCGAGATCGGGTATCCCGACCTTGGCCGTCGTGGAGGGATAGGTAGTGCATCGTCTGGAAAAAGGAGCCGGCGGTTCGGGTGGAAGGGCGAGGCCTGAACACGAGCAACATAGGATGCCAGAAGGTGTTGCCTACGGAACCGCAGCGGGAGGACTCCAGCTTCGACAAGGAGGCTAGCCCCCGTAGCTAAACGGACACCACAGTGTAAAATTGGCCATAGTCTAGGCGTGACTGAATGAGGGCCTTGTAAAGTTGTAGGAGCGTCGGGCGTGAGGTTCCCCAAACAGTGTGGCTGAGACAACGCAGGATGTTGAGGTGTCGCCAGCACTTTCGTTTCAGCTGGCGGAGGTGTTGCACCCAGGTGAGACGGTTGTCGAACAGCATGCCTAGAAACGTGTGTGTTTCTACGACATGTAGCAGGTCTCCAGCTAAATAGAGTTCAGGTTCTGCGTGTACTGCCCGACGTCGGCAGAAATGCATTACACGGGTCTTCGACGCAGAGAACTGAAAACCGTGGGCAAACGCCCACGACTGCGCTTTTCGAATGGCCAGTTGCAACCGACGTTCAGCAACACTGATGCTAGTGAAGCTAAAAAACATGCAGAAGTCATCGGCATACAAGGAAGTGGATACCGATGACCACACGGCCGCCGCAAGGACGTTGATGGCGACTAAAAATAAAGGGACACTGAGAACGGAACCCTGCGGGACTCCATTCTCTTGACAATGAGGTGAGCTAAAACAAGAACCAACACGAACTCTAAAAGAACGCAACGCCAGGAAATTCTGAATGAATATGGGAAGCGGACCCCGTAAACCCCAGTCGTACAGCGTAGACAGGATATGGTAGCGCCAGGTAGTGCCGTATGCTTTCCGCAGGTCGAAAAATACGGCAACCAGGTGTTCGCGGCGACTAAATGCTGTACGGATGGCCGACTCCAGTGACACGAGATTGTCAACAGCGGAGCGACCTTGACGGAACCCACCCTGTTGTGGCACCAAAAGTCCCCGGTCCTCGAGGATCCACATGAGCCTCCGGCTCACCAAGCGTTCGAAAAGCTTGCATGGAACGTTGGTGAGGCTGATCGGGCGGTAACTATCAGCCACCTGCGGATCTGCCCCAGGCGTAATCACCGGAATGATAATGCTTTCCTGCCACGAGGACGGAAAAACACCCTCCAGCCATATCCGATTAAGCAGGGCGAGAAGTTGGCTCTTGGCATCCGCTGATAGGTGTCGGAGGAACTGACTGTGAATGCGATCGGGTCCAGGGGAGGTATCGGGGCATGCAGTAAGAGCACCTTCAAACTCCCACTCAGTGAACGGGACGTTGTATGGTTCCCGACGTCGCGTTCGAAATGAAAGCAGATGTCTCTCTGCTCGCCCTTTAAGGGCGCGAAAGTCTGCACCATAAGCAGCAGTCTCTGAGATGCGACAAAAATGATCCGCCAGGTGTTCAGCGATGGCGACGGGGTCAGTACAGAGCGTACCCTGAACGCTGAGACACGGAATTCCCGCCGGTGGGCGGTGCCCAAAGAGGCGTCGAACCTGCGACCACACCTTGGAAGGAGAAGCGCGGGAACCAATGGAGGCGACGTACTTCTCCCAGGAAGCCCTCTTACTTTCCTGTATCAGTCGCCGGGCTCGTGCTTGGAGACGCTTGAAGGCCACGAGATGTTCGACACAAGGGTGGCGTCGGTGGCGCTGTAGAGCTCGCCGACGTTCCCGGATGGCCTCAGCGGTCTCTGGTGACCACCAGGGCACCGATGTACGACAGAGCGAACCGAACGTGGTGGGGACAGAGTTTTCGGCTGCAGAAACAACGGCCGCTGTGAACTGCTTAACGGCGGCATCAACATCAGCTGTAAAGTTTGAGGATCGTACAGCAGCTGCGGAATAGGCTGGCCAGTCAGCCCTACGGAGGGACCAGCGAGGCAGGCGGTCGGCAGGCAAACGCTGTGGGAGCGACAGGAAGATAGGAAAATGGTCGCTACCACACAGGTCGTCGTGGACCCTCCAGGTGAGATGTGGAAGAAGACTAGGGCTGCAGACAGACAAGTCTATTGCAGAATAAGTACCATGCGCTGCACTAAAGTGAGTAGGAGCACCAGTGTTTAGAAGGCAAAGATTCTGCTCTGATAGTAAAGACTCAACATCTCTACCCTGAGCCGAGGTCTGTGTGCCACCCCACAGAGTGTGGTGGGCGTTAAAATCCCCCAAGAGAAGAAAGGGTGGGGGAAGTTGGGCGACCAAGGCAGCGAGGTCTACGGGAGAGACGACATCATCTGGTGTAAGGTAGACAGAGCATATCATAAAATCTCGTAATAACCGGAGCCGTACAGCGACTTCCTCTAGAGGTGTTTGCAGAGGCACAGCAGCACTGGGGACTGAAGTGTGAACATAAACACACACGCCGCCGGAAACTCTGTTGTAGGAGTTTCGATTCTTAAAATAGCCCCGATAGCCTCGGAGGGCTGGGGTCCTCTCGACGGGGAACCATGTTTCCTGCAAGGCGAGACAGATAGCAGGGAACTGGCAGAGTAATTGCCGCAGCTCAGTCAGACGGCGGAAAAAACCGCCGCAATTCCACTGCAAGATGTCTTTTGCAGCGTGCTGAATATCCATAATTTAAGATGTTGAATGGTTATTCAGCAGTGGCACCTGCTGCCAACTCCGCAGACTCTGCAGGGTCCAGAACCATTGGTTCTGGCGACCCAAGTATGACGAGATCCTCAGGCGACGCGAGGATCTCCACCTCATCTTCAGAGGCCGAAGATGTGATGGAGCGTTCCTTCCGAATCGCCGAGGAGTCCTCCTTTGGGTCAGTCTTCTTCATCTTCTTCACTTTCTTTTTGCCCTCTCGCTGGCCCTATGGTGTTAAGGGCTGGGAGGACTTCACGGGAGCGACATCAGGGGCCGTCGAAGAGCCAGAAGCCCTACGACCAGTAGGCTTTGGATCCTTCAGCCAAATGCTGGGATCCACTGGCGCACCCTGGGACTCCCCAGAAGGGAGCGTCCCGAAGGACCCCTTCTGAGGGAGAGGTGCCGGAGGAAGCTGTTGCTTCTCCGGCTGGGGGTTGGGGACTGGTGTCCCCGATGGTTGTGGGGAAGTTGCCCTCACAACAGGTGCTGCAGCAGCGGATGGAGTATTACCCCCACCTAACGAGGGGGCAGTGGTAGTTATGTGGCCTCTAGGGCCCACAGGAGGAAACGATACCTTGGTAGACGTCATACCCGTAGTGCGCGGGGACGACGTTACTAGAGCATAGGTATTGTTCATAGTCACCGGATGGCGACGCTCGTATTTCTTCCTTGCCTCATTGTATGATAACCGGACCAAGGTCTTAATTTCCATAATTTTCCTTTCTTTGTGTAGGACTTTACAGTCCGGGGAGCATGGCGGATGCAGCTGATTACAGTTCACACAGACGGGAGGTGGCGTGCAGGGAGTGTCCGGATGAGCTGGACGTCCACATTCCCTGCACGCGGGGTTGGATGTACACCGGGAGGACATATGCCCAAACTTCCAGCACCTGAAGCACCTCATAGGGGGCGGGACATACGGTGTGACGTCGCACCGGTAGATCATGACCTTGACCTTCTCGGGCAGTGTATCGCCCTCAAAGGCCAGGATGAACGCACCGGTGGCAACTCTGTTATCCTTAGGTCCCCTATAAATACGTCTTACAAAGTGAACTCCTCTGTGTTCCAGGTTGGTCCGTAACTCCTCATCGGACTGCGACAATAAGTCGCGATGGTAAATTAGACCTTGGACCATATTGAGGGTCTTGTGGGGCGTGACACTGACAGGAATATCACCCAGCTTGTCACAGGCCAATAATGCCCTGGACTGGGCTGGGGAAGCCGTCTGTATCAAAACAGCCCCACTTCTCATTTTTGAGAATGACTCCACCTCACCGTACTTGTCCTCGAGATGGTCAACGAAGAACTGCGGTTTGGTGGACAAGAAAGAGTCTCCATCAGTCCGGGAAAAGACAAGATATCGCGGCGTGTAGGGATCTGAACTCCGTAAAGTTTTGCGCTCTTCCCATGGCGTAGCCAAGGAAGGGAACGTCTTAGGGTCGTATACTGTTGCATCAAAATCGGACTTTCCTCGCTTAGAAACGGCGTTTTTGCGACCGGCCACGCTAGTTAGTGCTCGTTTCATTTCCGTCCCGCGAGCAGCTAGGGAAAAGAGGTCCACCCAGACAGAGCCCCGCTTGCCTGGGTAAGCCTTATACAACTGAGGTGTGGCAGGTTCCTCAGAGGTTGCTCGCTAGCGGCTGTTCAACCTCAACAGCCATGCATCTCCTCGGCACGTAGCACACCTTGAGATTGAGGTTTTTTTTATAGAGGTTTGTACCGTCCTCGCGACCCGGGCGATTAAGCCAAGATCCCCGGGCTATGAGACGTACAACGTTCCACCGTCGCGCCGAACGATCGTCGTTGAAGCACGCACAGAGCTTACGGTGTAGCGGACTGTTGGCGCGACACAGCCCACAGCTCAGGACCCCGGGTTCGCCAAGCCCGTACTCAGCAAATTAATGCCGAGCCCCTGAGGGGTGAACAAGTGGAATACATGTTCATAGAGATAAAACCTCTCAAAGAAAAGTGTCTAATATGCGTCCTCTATAAACCTCCGAAGGTAGGTGCGTTGGACTGCTTCGAAACTGCCCTCTCAGACCTCGAATCAACCTATGAGCACATAATTATAGCAGGTGACACTAACATAAATTTTCTGTTCAACAGTCCGTCCTGTATGAAGTTCAAGCGTATGCTTACATCTTCGAATCTAACCTTACTTCAGCTTGCACCCACTCATCACACAGCTGATAGTCACACTTTAATAGATATATTTGCAACAAGGTTTCCAGACAGAGTAATTCGAACGTCACAAACATCTGCGCCTGGTATGTCTGCCCATGATGTAATTTTCATGACGTACTCGCTAGAATGCCCTAGGAAGAAACCACTGTTAACTGCATACCGTGACTTAAGACGCATCAACTTACCTGAACTGACAGCTGATGCACTAGAAATAATTTTCGAGCCAACCTCCGACACCCTCCCGGATGTAAACGAGAAACGTCACAAAATTACAAATAAACTTAACCTGCTGTATGATAAATATGCGCCCATCAAAACCAAAACAGTGAGAAGGAAACCCGCACCATGGCTAACTGATGAACTAAAACAGCTCATGAATCTCAGAGACACTGCACATCGGACATACAAACTGCACCCTACACCTGAAAATCACACCTCGTACAAGCAGAAACGTAACAGAGTCAGCCAGGCTGTGAGAAATGCTAAACTCAGATACGCCCATTCATTAACCGACAACATAAATAGACCGGATGTCCTCTGGAAAAACCTGCGCGGTCTTGGTATTGGGAAAATAAAAACTGCAGCCGAACCCACTGTCTCCATTGAGGAACTAAATCATTATTTCACAACGCCTACCACTTCAATCGATCACCAAACGAAACAAACACTTATTGACCATATCACGAGGATCAACAACGCTAACCGTGATAAGTTTTGTTTTAAGCATGTTACTGGAAATACAGTCAAAAAAGCCATTATGCGTATTACATCAGCATCTACCGGGGATGATGGTATCACTATCCAAATGATAAAGCTGATTATTGATCCACTGCTGCCCATCATAACAGATATATTTAATCAGTCCTTAGCCACAAGTGTTTTTCCTGATGCATGGAAACGTGGACTAGTTAAGCCACTGCCAAAAAAGGACATTGCCACAGCAACCTCTGATTACCGACCTATCTGCATTCTTCCGGCATTGTCCAAAGCCCTAGAATATATAGTACATGATCAGCTAACCAGCTACTTGACTACTAATAAACTTCTTGACGAACACCAATCAGGTTTTCGCAAATATCGCAGCACAACATCTGCTTTGATAAAAGTAACAGACGATCTTAAGCAGGCAATGGATAGACAAGAGGCGACTATTATGTGCTTCTTAGACTATAGCAAAGCTTTCGACACTGTGGACTTTGATATTTTACTTGCTAAACTTAGCAGTCTAAATTTCTCTCAAGGCGTGGTGCAATGGTTTCGCTCATACTTGACATCGCGTCTTCAGTGCGTCATGTCCGGCACCGAAAAGTCACAGTGGAGAAAAGTTCTATCAGGCGTACCACAGGGTTCGGTGCTAGGTCCACTTCTCTTTTCATTGTATGTAAATGACGTATCATCGGTCTTGTCCTTTTGTAAATACCACATGTATGCCGATGACCTCCAGTTGTATTTAAGTGCAAAACCAAAAAACCTGAAGGCAGCAATCGAGAATTTTAATTCTGACCTATGTGCACTATCAAAGTGGGCACAGAATATAGGAATAAAGCTCAATCCAAGTAAAACACAAGCGATTCTGGTAGGTCATCCTAGACTCATTAACCACAAATACCGCGAATCTCAACCACCATTAATATTAAATGACACACCTATCTATTTTTCGCCCTCGGCAAAAAGTCTGGGAGTGATAATAGACGACAAACTAAATTGGGCTGAGCACACAGCCGTCGTGTGTAGGAAGGCATCAGCATCTCTTCATGCCCTACAGAGGTATAAGACGTTTTTTCCTCTCGATCTAAAAAGAAACTTATGCAAACGCTTGTAATTCCAATTATTGATTACGGGGATGTTATCTTGCAAGGTCTCTCTTGGGAAAGCTCACGACGTCTGGAACTAATCATGAATGCCTGAGTTCGATATATATGCAACATCCGTCTCTTTGATCACATTTCACCATCTTATAAGCAACTATCCTGGCTCCGTGCTGACAAGCGCAGAGATTTTCATACACTCTGTTTCCTCTACTCTCTTATCAACGTACACTGTCCCTCATATCTTTCCTCGACCTTAACACTCTTATCTGATCAACATAAAAGAACTACTCGTTCATGTCAGAGCAAAACCCTTTCTGTCCCTATCCATCACTCAGCCGGTTTCTCAAAATCCTTTTCAGTAGCAGGAACCAGGCTCTGGAACAATCTACCTCAGTATATCAGAGAACTGAATAACACTGCCAGCTTCAAACGACAGTTAATGGATTATCTGCTAAAGCAATAATGACGCCAGTCTTTTTTACCCTATGGTCCAGGTACGTCACATCCATTCCTCCTCCCAGATATTCTTCAACTGCCATTGCTCTCGCCAGGTACA
Organism: Locusta migratoria; assembly: GCA_026315105.1. Taxonomy (NCBI): domain Eukaryota; kingdom Metazoa; phylum Arthropoda; class Insecta; order Orthoptera; family Acrididae; genus Locusta; species Locusta migratoria. Next base: position 324,947,106 of record CM048750.1, read on the forward strand.
GCTTCTGTCAAAATTCGCCATGCGTTAACCAGTCTCGATATATTCAAAAGTAAATATTGTATCTGCTAATATAAATGTTATTACTTCTATTATTACACCAGCAGCAGCAGCAGAAGGTGTCTCAGTGGTACTGTTAGTATTAATCCTATTTAGAGTTAAGTTATTGCATATGTAGAGTTAAGTTATTACCTTTTATTTACATCCTTTTACATGTAATCAACCTGTATAAATAATGTTATTAACTGTTCATCTGTAAAAATCATTATTATGTTATAGGTAACTCACATGTAAAGAAATACTGTATGTGTATAACCCTGGTCCGATGTAAGAGAGGGCCTGATGGCCCTAATCTGATCAGGCTAAATAAATAAATAAATATTAAAATAAAATATTAAAGAAGCCACCGCAATTCCACTGGAGAATAACTCCATAACTCCATCTCCTCGCTGTAAAGCCATAAAACAAAAGAAAGAAAAGAAGATCATTCCATAGGAACATCTGCCGACTTATGGTCAGGATCTACAGAATCTAAGACCATAGGTGATTCTGGATGTGCAGAGTTCCTATGTTCGGGCGAATCAAGAAGTGCGAGATCCTCAGCGGAGGCGAGGATCTCGACCTCATCCTCTGAAGCAGAGGATGTAGGTGTGGGTGGCTTAGAAGCCACCAAAGAATCCTTTTTCTTTTTCTCTTTCTTTTTACCCTCTCGCTGGCCCTTGGGTGTTAAGGGCCGTGGGGGCTTCTCAACAGAGGCAGAAGCTGCCGACGAAGAGGTGGAGGTCCCTCGATCAGCAGCCGCGGGATCCTTCAGCCATTTGCTGGGATCCACTTTCCCACGAAGAGAAGCCCCTTCCGGGCGAGAGGAGCCGGAGAAGGCTGTTGTTTCTCCGGCGCTGTGGTGGGGACCGACGTCCCCTGCAATGGTTTGTCTGTTGCTCCCAACGTGAAAAGTGTGGGAGCAACCGAAGGAGTAGCACCCCCAACTGTCACGGGGGCAGGTGCAGTGGTTCGGGCCTGGGGGCCTCTGGCTTTCGTGGTACAGATGGGCTGGAGACGGACGAAGCTACTGTGGCGTAAGACGTTGTCATGGTGACAGGATGGAGCTTCAAATACTTACGTCTGCCCTCTGCGTATGTTAGCCGGTCCAGGGTCTTATACTCCATGATCTTGCGCTCTTTGTGGAGTACAGAACAGTCGGGCGAACAAGGAGGATGCTGCTGATTGCAATTGACGCACACTGGAGGTGGGGTACAGGGGGCGTCTGGATGGGATGCACGCCCACACTCCCGACATGTTGGATTGGCGTCACATCGGGAGGACATGTGCCCAAACCTCCAGCACTTGAAGCAGCGCATAGGGGGAGGAACGTAGGGCTTGACGTCGACCCGGTAAACCATCACCTTGACTTTCTTAGGCAATGAATCGCCCTCGAAAGCCACAATGAAGGCACCGGTGGCAACCCTCATGTCCCTCAGACCCCTTTAGATACGGCGGATGAAGTGCACACCTCGCCGCTCCAAGTTAGCCCTCAATTCATCGTCTGATTGCAGCAGCAGATCTTTGTGGAAGATGATGCCCTGGACCATGTTTAAGGTGTTACGTGGTGTAACGGAAACGGAAACATCACCCAGCTTGTCACAGGCTAGCAAAGCCGGTGACTGGGCTGGGGATGACGTCGTTATTAAAACGGATCCAGACCGCATCTTGGACAATCCATCGACCTCTCCATGTTTGACTTCCAAATGTTCCACAAAGAACATTGGCTTTGTGGACATGAAAGATTCCCCATCTGTACGGCTGCACACTAAATACTTCGGGGCGTAAGCCTCACCTTGATTTTTGGCCCTACGTTCCTCCCACGGTGTAGACTGGGAAGGAAACGTTTGGGGGTCATACTGCTCAGTGTTATAATCGCTTCTACCGCGCTTAGAGACGGCGGTTGTACGTCCGCCAACGTTTCGTGTTCGTTTCATGGTGTTCCCACGAGCAGCTAGGGAAATAAGCGTCCACCCAGACAGAGCCCCGCTTGCCTGGGTAAGCCTTATACAACTGAGGTGCGGCAGGTTCTTCAGAGATTGCTCGCTAGCGGCTGTTCAACCTCAACAGCCATGCATCTCCTCGGCACGTAGCACACCTTGAGATTGAGGTTTTTTTTATAGAGGTTTGTACCGTGCTCGCGACCCGGGGGATTAAGCCAAGATCCCCGGGCTCTGAAACGTACAACGTTCCACCGTCGCGCCGAACGATGGTCGTTGAGGCACGCACAGAGCTTATGGTGTAGCGGACTGTTGGCGTGACACAGCCCACGGCTCAGGACCCCGGGTTCGCCAAGCCCGTACTCAGCAAACTAATGCTGAGCCCCTGAGGGGTGTGAAGCTACTGTGATGATCCCTAGCTCTTTAAATAAGTGGCTGCAGGATGATCTTGGATGGGCTCCGGCAATTATTCTGATCACACGCTTTTGTGCAATGAATACTTTTTTACTCAGTGATGAATTACTCCAGAAAATGATGCCATACGAAAGCAGAGAATAGGCATAGTAAGCTGATTTACTGAGACGTTTATGACAAAAATTTGCAATTACCCTAATAGCATAATTTGCTGAACTCAAACGTTTCAACAGATCTTAAAAGTTTTTTTATTATTATTTCAACCCCTCTTTAATGCTTGCACCTAAAAATTTTGTATATTCCACCTTTCCTACAGATTTCTGATCAAAGTCTATATGTATTGATGGTGTCATTCCATTTACTGTATGTAACTGTATGTACTGTGTTTTATCAAAATTTAATGACAGTCCATTTGCTGAGAAACCCTTAATGATTTTCTGAAAGATTTCGTTTACAATTTTATCAGTTAGTTCTTGTCTGTCAGGTGTGATAACTGTATTTGTATCATCAGCAAAAAGAAGCAGCTTTGCATCATCGTGAATATAGAACGGCAAGTCATTAATATACGCTAGTATTAAGAACAGCAAAGGGCCCAACACCTAACTTTGTGGCACCGCATTTTTGATTGCTCCCTAGTTTGAGGACTCCGCTGTTTTTTGTATATTATGAGAACTAATAATGTCAACTTTTTGCACTCTTCCTGTTAGGTATGATTTAAGCCATTTGTACATTGACCCATTCATACCACAATACTTTAGTTTATCTAGAAGAATTCCATGATTTACAGAATGGAAAGATTTGGAGAGATCACAAAAAAAACCAACGGGCGATGTCCAGTTATTCAGAACATATAATATTTCATTGGTGAAAGTATGTATTTCATTTTCTGTTGAAAAGCCTTCCGGAAAACCAAACTGACATTTTTTTAGAACTTTATTTTTACCTATGTGTGACACTGCTGTAGAATACATTACTTCTTCAAGAATTTTGGATAAGGCTGTAAGAAGTGAGATTGGGCGGTAGTTGTTGAGATCAGACGTATCCCTTTTTTAGTCCATTGGTTTAACTGTAGAATATTCCAGTCTATCAGGAAAAATATACTGCTTCAGAGAACTATTTAATATGTGGCTAAGAATCCTACTTATTTCTTGAGAACAAGCTTTTATTACCCTGCTGGAAATGCCATCAATTCCATTCCATTCAGGTGTTATTTCTTCCCGCGCTATTAGAGAATGAAATGGAAGATAAATAGTACAAAGTTGGTTGGATGAACCCTCTGCCAGGCACTTAAATCTGATTTTCAGAGTATCCCATGCAGATGTAGAACCTGTGCGACCTAATGCCGCACACATTCTGCAGCCGGCTGGTGTAGTTGGCTCCTGGCCCCGGGAAAGTCGGAGACCGGAGGTGCATCGGTAGGAAGGGAGAGGTCTGGGGGTGTGGGGCGGTAGCAGCTCCCTCGGCAGCTGATAGTCGCGGAAATTAATTCCCTGCTCGCCTGGGCTCTGGCGCGCCTTATCGCTCTGCAGAGGCAACCCGCGCGGCACTTAACGGCCTCCTCTGCCCTCCGCGGCTGCCGCTGAATCCACCATGTCGCTCTACTGCTCTGGCGCTCGCCGTCGTCGTGGCTACGCAAGCGCGCCAATCGACTTTTCCGCGCCCCCACAGGAAAATGATACACCGTCCCACAACATATTTCGTTTTCCTCAACACACGCAACCTGACATACATCATCTTCTGGCGCACGCGGTATTTTCAGGGTGGGTTTTACTTCGCACTTCATCTTTCGTATGCACTGATTTAACACTTCCGGTTTCACATATTTTCAAAAAACTGATGAAGCAATGTATATGTAACAGGCACAGTCTGAAATAATTACAGTTAATCAATTTGATTTATGTAAAAATAATATTACTTGAACGGTTTAAAGTATGAGTGTTTTAAACTTTATTAAAGGGGATACTGATATTTTATTCCTGTCTCTAGCAACACCTGGACACAAAAAGGATCCTGAATCTCGTCCTTACGCAGTGAATTGTATTGAGTTAAAACGAATAGCCCTGGGTCAGTGTACAGCTTTACACATTAATCTTGTCTGTTCTGAAAGAACAGGCATCACTCCTGATCTTGCAGTTATTATTCCTTCATATTCACAGAATATATGACTTCAAGTGAAAATGGGCAAAGCTGAAAATGTGTATTCAGCCAGTATTCGAACCTGGGTCTCCTGCTTTGTTGATCAATAACACAGGGCGTCCAAGTGATCATTAAAAATAATGGACGTCGCATACGTCAGTCGGAATTATACATTTACCGGCAGATAAAGAATTTCTTTCGACAATTGCAGGAGTGCCTGGCAATCATCCGAGAGGAAGGTGTAATTAAAATCTACTATGATGGATCGTCAGTGGCTGTTGTTGTTGTTGGTTTTTTTGAGGGGACTAAACAGCTAGGTCATCAGTCCCCTGTTACTAACTGAGAGTCCACTGTCAATAATGAAAAGTAAAACAAAGCTCTAAAATTGGTCACGCACATAAAGTACAGGTTGACGATGGACAGACCACTGGTAACGTAAAACAAAGACACACAGAATTGTTAAAAGAAAGTCAGGAATAAAACTGGCTAGTAGAGTATCTTGGTTGGCTGATCACAAAGAAAAAACAGGATGAGCCAGCCATACTGCATACACGAAGAACCCCTAAGGGTGTGAAAAGGGAAAAAAACTAGATTGGTGGTGGCCTAAGATGTCAGGCCACAGCACCCACAGTTAGATAGAGTCATAAAAACCAGCAGCGCGAATAAAACTTAAAGCTTTGTTAGCCCTAGAGGCGTCGTCTCCTAAAACTAAAGGTAGTGCGTCTGGAAGATTAAAATAGTGCCGCAGGTCGGCTAAAAGCGGACAGGCCATCAAAAGATGGGCCACAGTCAATACAGTGCCACATCGACACACGGGTGGAACCTCACGCCGAAGAAGATACCCGTGGGTGAGCCACGTATGTCCAATCCGGAGGCGACAGAGGACAACTGACTCTCGGCGGGTCGGCCGCAGTGAAGATTTCCACAAAGCTGTGGAGAGCTTCACTGCCCGAAGCTTATTCGGTGCAGTCGCCGTAACCCACTCGGTGCTCCAAGCCTCGCGCACCCTCCGGTGCAACACCAGTTTAACATCCTGTTCCTTGACACCAATTGTGAGAGGCGGTCCCATAGTGGCCTGCTTGGCCAATCTATCTACATGCTAATTCCCTGGTATGCCAACATGACCTGGGGTCCACACAATGACCACAGAACGGCCTGATTGGCATAGGGAGTGAACAGTGTCCTGGATCGAACGCACTATTGGGTGCCGAGAGAAACACTGGTCGATCGCTTGTAAGCCACTCAGGGAGTCAGTACAGATGACGAATGACCCCCTGGGGCAGGCATTGAGATGTTGTAGAGCTCTGAGAATAGCGACCAGCTCGGCGGAGAAGATGCTACTCTCACAGGGCAGAGAATGCTGTTCTACGTGGTTGTGATGTAGAAACGCATACCCAGCACGGCCATCTACTACGGAACCATCTGTGTAAATGGCGTCTGCGGCATGGAACGGCTCGAGCATTTGCAGAAACTGGTGACGGAGATGTACGGGAGAAACAGAGGCCTTCGACGCATGGGACAGGTCCAGACGGAGCTGCAAACGAGGAATGGACCAAGGAGGGGTGTGGAAGGAATAGTGGAAAGTGGTTGGAAGTGGATAGGATGTGAGAGACGAAAGAAGGAGACGAACACGGACCGAGATCGGGTATCCCGAACTTGGCCGTCGTGGAGGGATAGGTAGTGCATCGTCTGGAAAAAGGAGCCGGCGGTTCGGGTAGAAGGGCGAGGCCTGAACACGAGCAACATAGGATGCCAGCAGGTGTTGCCTACGGAACCGCAGCGGGAGGACTCCAGCTTCGACAAGGAGGCTTGTCACCGGGCTCGTGCGAAAAGCCCCCGTCGCTAAACGGACACCACAGTGTAAAATTGGGTCCAACGCCTGCAGTGCTGATGGCGCAGCCGAATCGTAGACTATGCAGCCATAGTCGAGGCGTGACTGAATGAGGGCCTTGTAAAGTTGTAGGAGCGTTGGGAGTGAGGCTCCACAAACAGTGTGGCTGAGACAACGCAGGATGTTGAGGTGTCGCCAGCACTTTCGTTTCAACTGGCGAATGTGTTGCACCCAGGTGAGACGGTTGTCGAACAGCATGCCTAGAAACGTGTGTGTTTCTACGACATGTAGCAGGTCTCCAGCTAAATAGAGTTCGGGTTCTGGGTGCACTGAGCGACGACGGCAGAAATGCATTACACGGGTCTTCGAAGCAGAGAACTGAAAACCGTGGGCAAACGCGCACGACTGCGCTTTTCGAATGGCTAGTTGCAACCGACGTGCAGCAACACTGATGCTGGTGGAGCTAAAATACATGCAGAAGTCATCGGCATACAAGGAAGTGGATACCGATGACCACACGGCCGCCGCAAGGCCGTTGATAGCGACTAAAAATAAAGGGACACTGAGAACGGAACCCTGCGAGACTCCGTTCTCTTGACAATGAGGTGAGCTAAAACAAGAACCAACACGAACTCTAAAAGAACGCAACGCCAGGAAATTCTGAATGAATATGGGAAGCGGACCCCGTAAACCCCAGTCGTACAGCGTAGACAGGATATGGTAGCGCCAGGTAGTGTCGTATGCTTTCCGCAGGTCGAAAAATACGGCAACCAGGTGTTCGCGGCGACTAAATGCTGTACGGATGGCCGACTCCAGTGACACAAGATTGTCAACAGCGGAGCGACCTTGACGGAACCCACCCTGTTGTGGCACCAGAAGTCCCCGGTCCTCGAGGATCCACATGAGCCTCCGACTCACCAAGCGTTCGAGAAACTTGCATGGAACGTTGGTGAGGCTGATCGGGCGGTAACTATCAGCCACCTGCGGATCTGCCCCAGGCGTAATCACCGGAATGATAATGCTTTCCCGCCACGAGGACGGAAAAACACCCTCCAGCCATATCCGATTAAGTAGGGCGAGAAGTTGGCTCTTGGCATCCGCTGATAGGTGCCGGAGGAACTGACTGTGAATGCGATCGGGTCCAGGGGAGGTATCGGGGCATGTAGTAAGGGCACCTTCAAACTCCCACTCAGTGTACGGGACGTTGTATGGTTCCCGACGTTGCGTTCGAAATGAAAGCAGATGTCTCTCTGCTCGCCCTTTAAGGGCGCGAAAGTCTGCACCATAAGCAGCAGTCTCTGAGATGCGACAAAAATGATCCGCCAGCGACGGCGACAGGGTCAGTACAGAGCGTACCCTGAACGCTGAGACACAGAATTCCCGCCGGTGGGTGGTGCCCAAAGAGGCGTCGAACCTGCGACCACACCTTGGAAGGAGAAGCGCGGGAACCAATGGAGGCGACGTACTTCTCCCAGGAAGCCCTCTTACTTTCCTGTATCAGTCGCCGGGCTCGTGCTCGGAGACGCTTGAAGGCCACGAGATGTTCGACCCAAGGGTGGCGTCGGTGGCGCTGTAGTGCTCGCCGACGTTCCCGGATGCCTCAGCGATCTCCAGTGACCACCAGGGCACCGATGTACGACAGAGCGAGCCGAACGTGGTGGGGACAGAGTTTTCGGCTGCAGAAACAACGGCCGCTGTGAACTGCTCAACGGCGGCATCAACATCAGCTGGAAAGTCAGAGGATAGTACAGCAGCTGAGGAATAGGGTGGCCAGTCAGCCCTACGGAGGGACCAGCGAGGCAGGCGGTCGGCAGGCAAACGCTGTGGGAGCGACAGGAAGATAGGAAAATGGTCGCTACCACACAGGTCGTCGTGGACCCTCCAGGTGAGATGTGGAAGAAGGCTAGGGCTGCAGACAGACAAGTCTATTGCAGAGTAAGTACCATACGCTGCACTAAAGTGAGTAGGAGCACCGGTGTTTAGAAGGCAAAGATTCTGCTCTGATAGTAAAGACTCAACATCCCTACCCTGAGCCGAGGTCTGTGTGCCACCCCACAGAGTGTGGTGGGCGTTAAAATCCCCCAAGAGAAGAAAGGGTGGGGGAAGTTGGGCGACCAAGGCAGCGAGGTCTACGGGAGAGACGACATCATCTGGTGGAAGGTAGACAGAGCATATAATAAAATCTCGTAATAACCGGAGCCGTACAGCGACTTCCTCTAGAGGTGTTTGCAGAGGCACAGCAGCACTGGGGACTGAAGTGTGAACATAAACACATACGCCGCCGGAAACTCTGTTGTAGGAGTTTCGGTTCTTAAAATAGCCCCGATAGCCTCTGAAGGCTGGGGTCCTCTCGACGGGGAACCATGTTTCCTGCAAGGCGTGACAGATAGCAGGGAAGTGGCAGAGTAATTGCCGCAGCTCAGTCAGACGGCGGAAAAAACCGCCGCAATTCCACTGCAAAATGTCTTTTGCAGCGTGCTGAATATCCATAATTTAAGATGTTGAATGGTTATTCAGCAGTGGCACCTGCTGCCAATTCCGCAGACCCTGCAGGGTCCAGAACCATCGGTTCTGGCGACCCAAGTATGGCGAGATCCTCAGGCGGCGCGAGGATCTCCACCTCATCTTCAGAGGCCGAAGATGTGATGGAGCGTTCCTTCCGAATCGCCGAGGAGTCCCCCTTTGGGTCAGTCTTCTTCTTCTTCTTCACTTTCTTTTTGCCCTCTCGCTGGCCCTTTGGTGTTAAGGGCTGGGAGGACTTCACGGGAGCGACATCAGGGGCCGTCGAAGAGCCAGAAGCCCTTCGACCAGCAGGCTTCGGATCCTTCAGCCAAAGGCTGGGATCCACTGGCGCACCCTGGGACTCCCCAGAAGGGAGCGTCCCGAAGGACCCCTTCCGAGGGAGAGGTGCCGGAGGAAGCTGTCGCTTCTCCGGCTGGAGGTTGGGGACTTGTTGTTGTTGTTGTTGTTGTTGTGTGTTTAAAGGGGACTCAACTACTGGGTTATCAGTCCCCTGTTCCCAGCTAAGAGTAAACTTTTAAAGTTTCCTTTTGTCGCTTAGTACTCGAAGTCCAGTATACTCCCAGTACAAAGAGACAGTCAATGGTAAAAGGACGTAACAAAGAGCAAGACAAGTGTTGACAAAATAGACAGAAAACTAAAATAAGGCAGCGGAATCGTGTGGCTGGCTGATCACAAGGTTAATACAGGATGAGCCAGCCACTCTGCAAACTTTAAAATCCTTAAATTAAAGCAAGCCAGAAACCGTAAAATGACAGCGGCCTATTGTTCTGGAGGGGTGAAGCCCGACAAGGCGGGCCTATATGCCCCACCATTAAATAGACCAATACAAGCCAGTTGCACGAATAAAACCTAAAACACGGTCGATCACAGAGACATCGTCAGATAAAATCAATGGGATCTCACAAGGCAGCGTAAAAGCCTGCCTCAAGTCGGCTAAAAGTAAGCAGTCCACCAGAATGTGGACCACAGTCAATAGGGCACCACAACGGCAAGTTGGTGGGTCCTCTCTTCGTAGAAGGTAGCCATGTGTTAACCACGTATGTCTGATACGTAGTCTGCAGAGGACTACAGACTCCCTACGAGAGGCTCGCAGGGAGGATCTCCACACAGCTGTGGTGGACTTGACTGTACGCAGCTTGTTCAGAACGTTCAAAGCATCCCATTCCGAGGTCCAAATCCCTAGACCTTACGGGTTAGTTGTAATCGTAGATCCCTTTCTTGAAGTCCTATCTTCAAGGGCCGTGATGTGGTGGCCTGCTTGGCGAGGCAATCAACCCGTTCATTTCCTGGGATGCCTACGTGGCCTGGGGTCCAAAGGAAAACCACCGAACGTCCTGATTCGCTGAGGGTATATATGGTGTCCTGAATGGACCGAACCAACTGGTGCTTTGGCATAAACTGGCCTAGCGCCATCAGCCCACTCAGGGAGTCACTACAGACAACTATGGACTCCCCGGGGCAGTTGCGGAAATGTGAAAGAGCGCGCGAGATGGCCACCAGCTCAGCTGTGAAAACGCTAGTCCCACAGGGTAGGGAATGCTGCTCAACGTGGTCACTATGAACATACGCGTACCCAGCACGTCCGTCCACAGCGGAGCCGTCAGTGTAGACGACTTCTGCACCACGGAAAGTATCTACGAGTGCCTGGAACTTTCGACGAAGGACCATTGGCGAAACTGAGGCTTTCGAGTCACCGGACAAATCTAACCGAAGCTAGAAGCGAGGTACGAACCATGGAGGTGTAGGTGAAAGGTATCGGAATGTGGTAGGGATGGGAAGGGATGCGATGGACGAAAGAAGGGAACGAACACGAACCGCAATCGGGAGACCCGACCGTGGACGTCGTCGTGGGGAAGGGAGGACAGCAGCTGGGAACAGAAGCCTGTGGTTCGGGTGGTCAGGTGAGGCATGAATACGGGCGACATATGAAGCCAGTAGCTGCTGCCAGCGGATTCGGAGGGGGGGAACCCCAGCTTCAGCAAGGAGACTTGTCACGGGACTTGTACGGAAGGCACCCGTCGCTAGACGGACGCCACTATGGTGTACTGGGTCCAAGGCCTGCAATGCGGATGGGGCTGCCGAACCATACACAAAGCTCCCGTAGTCTAACCGTGATTGTATCAGCGCTCTGTAGAGCTGCATAAGACTCGAACGAGCGGCTCCGCAACTAGTGTGGCTGAGGCAGCGTAGAATGTTAAGGTACCGCACGCACTTCTGCTTGAGCTGGCGAAGATGGGGAGCCCAAGTGAGCCGGCTGTCGAAGAGCATCCCAAGAAATCGGTGAGTCTCTTCGACACGAAGATGTTCATCATATAAATATAGCTCTGGGTCCAAATGGACAGCTCGACGGCGGCAGAAGTGCATAACCCGGGTTTTAGATGGAGAAAACTGGAACCCATGGGTTGATGCCCACGACTGCGCTTTTCGAATGGCTCCCTGTAAACGCCTTTCAGCTACCCCAATGCTAGCTGAGCTGAAGTATAGGCAGAAGTCATCGGCGAACAAGGAGGAAGAAACCGACGACCCCACTGCCTCAGCAAGTCCATTAATGGCAATTAAAAATAGGGGTACACTAAGGACAGAGCCCTGTGGGACACCGTTCTCCTGGACGCGAGAGGAGCTGAGGGAAGTACCAACCCGTACTCGAAAGGATCGGAGGGAAAGGAAGTTCTGAATAAAAACCGGCAGCGGACCTCTCAATCCCCAAGCGTGCAGTGTAGCCAGAATGTGGTGGCGCCAAGTGGTATCGTAGGTCTTCCTGAGGTCAAAAAAGACGGCAACAAGGTGCTCACGCCTGCTAAATGCCGAACGAATGGCGGACTCCAGAGCCACTAAGTTGTCAACAGTGGAGCGGCATTGGCGGAAACCCGCTTGGCGTGGGGACAACAGACCCCGATGTTCAAGTACCCACATAAGCCGCCGGCTCACCATACGTTCGAATACTTTGCACAGAACGTTGGTGAGGCTGATTGGGCGGTAACTATCAGCCACCTGTGGATCAGCACCAGGTTTGATCACGGGAAGAACGATGCTTTCTCGCCATTGTGACGGGAAAGCCCCCTCCACCCATAAACGGTTAAACATGGCGAGAAGCTGGTGCTGAAACTCCACGGAAAGGTGCCGAATGAACTGGCTGTGGATCCTGTCCGGACCTGGAGAGGTACCGGGGCATGCAGCAAGGGCAGTGTCGAATTCCCATTTACTAAAAGCAGAGTTATACGATTCTGTTCGACGTGTGTGAAATGACAGCCGTCGCTGTTCTACCCGCTCTTTCAGTGCACGGAAGTCTGCACTGTATGCCGCAGTTGCGGAATTGCGAGCATAATGCTCCGCCATATGCTCAGCAATGGCAGCGGCGGCAGTGCATACAGTACCCCTGATCCGTAAGCTGGGGATCGCTGCTGACGTGCGGTACCCAAAGAGGCGTCGAACGTGGGACCACACCTGAGATGGTGAAGCACGAGAGCCGATGCTGGCTACATACCTCTCCCAGCTGTCCTGTTTGCTATGGCGAATGAGCTGTCGAGCTCGGGCCCGAAGCCGTTTGAAGGCTATCAGGTTGTCCAAGGTGGGGTGGCGTCGATGGCGCTGTAGCGCTCGCCGACGCTCCCGGATGGCTGCAGCAATCTCTGGCGTCCACCAGGGCACAGACCTGCGCCGAGGGGTGCCAGAAGTGGTGGGAACAGTGGCCTCAGCGGCGGAAACGATAGCAGCAGTGACTTGACCAACCGCTATGTCCACATTGGCAGGCAATGGTACAGGAAAAGTAGCAGTGGACGTATAATCCCGCCAATTAGCTCGACAGAGGGACCATCGAGGTGGGCTGCCTGCAGGTTGGAAGTGCAGGTGCGACACAAGGATAGGAAAATGGTCGCTGCCGCAAAGGTCATAATGGGTCCTCCAGCGAAAATGTGGGAGCAAAGTCGGACTACATAAAGAGAGGTCGATTGCCGAGTAAGTGCCTCGCGCCACGCAAAAATGCTTGGGGGCCCCAGTGTTTAAAAGACAAATGTCCTGCTGGGACAGAAGTGTCTCGACGTCCCTACCACGAACCGTCATCTGCGTTCCACCCCATAACGGGTGGTGGGCATTGAAATCCCCCAAGAGGAGAAATGGTGGGGGCAGTTGCGCTACCACTGCAGCAACATCAGTAGTGGAGACGGTTGCATCCGGGGGAAGGTAAATGGAACAGACGGTGAATTCCTGTCCCGCTCGGATGCGAACAGCAACTGCCTCTAAGGTCGTTTGGAGAGGCACAGCAGCGCTAGGGACAGTTGCGAGGACGTAAACAGCGACACCACCCGAAGCCCTATCGCATATATCGCAGTTACGGTAAAAGCCCCGATAGCCTCGAAGGGCTGGGGTCCTCTGAACAGGAAACCACGTTTCCTGCAAAGCTATACAAAACACCGAGCTGTGGCATAACAACTGCTGCAACTCAGCTAAGCGGTTGAAGAAACCGCCGATATTCCATTGGAGAATAACTTTGTCTTCTAGCTGAGATGCCATAAACAGTAGCTGAGGAGCAGGTTAGTCCATTGCATCGCCGTCTGCCTTGAGTTCAGCATCAAGAGAGTCGTGATCCATACGTTCTATTGGATCAGTAAGTGCAAGATCCTCGGGGGAAGCGAGGATCTTGACCTCATCCTCTGAACCAGAGGATGAGGGTATATGTGGCTTTGGAGCCACCAAGGGTTCTTTTTTTCTTGTTGATTTTTTCTTAGCCTCTCGCTGGCCCTTGGGTTTTAACGGCCGGGAGGGCTTCTCAGGCATGGTTTCGGGGGCTGACGAAGAGCAGGAGGCCCTTCGGTCAGCAACAAGAGGATCCTGCAGCAATTTGCTGGGATCCTCTTTGCCATGTGGAGAAGCCTCGGAAGGGAGTGTCCCAAGGGACCCCTTCCGAGCGAGAGGGGCCGGAGAAGGCTTCTCCTTCTCCGACTTAGAGGTGGGGACTGGTGTCCCCAATGTTTGTGTGGTTGTTGCTCCCACTGTGAAAAGAGTGGGAGCCACCGAAAGGAAATGCCCCCAGCTGGTAAGGGGGCAGGGGTAGTTGATTGGGCATGGGAGCCCACTTGCAGTGGTTCAGTACGCGGTACTCGAGGCACTAAGGGTGACGATGAGGCTGCTGTGGCATAGGAAGTGGTCAGATGAACGGGATGGAGCTTTTGATACTTCCGTTTTGCTTCTGAGTAGGTCAGTCTGTCCCGGGTCTTGTATTCCATAATCTTCCGCTCCTGCTGCAATACTGAGCACGTAGATGAGCAAGGGGAGTGATGCTGGCCGCAGTTTACACATACTGGAGGAGGGGTGCAAGGGACGTTTGGATGGTCTGCACGTCCGCACTCCCGACACGTAGGATTGGCATCGCATCGGGAGGACATGTGCCCAAACCTCCAGCACTTGAAACAACGCATAGGGGGAGGAACGTAGGGCTTTACGTCGATCCAGTAGACCATCACCTTGACCTTCTCGGGCAATGAATCACCCTCGAAAGCCAAGATGAAGGCACCGGTCGCGACCCTATTGTCCTTCGGACCCCTATGGACTCGCCGAATAAAATGTACTCCCCGGCGTTCCAAGTTAGCACGTAGTTCTTCATCAGACTGCAGCAACAGGTCTTTATGGAATATTATCCCCTGGACCATATTCAAGGTCTTGTGTGGCGTTATTGTTACGGAAACATCACCCAGTTTGTCACAGGCAAGCAAGGCCCGTGACTGGGCTGGGGATGACGTCGTAATTAAGACTGACCCAGAGCGCATCTTGGACATTCCTTCAACCTCACCGAACTTGTCTTCCAAGTTCTCCACGAAAATCAAGGGCTTTGTGTTCTTAAACGATTCTCCATCAGTACGGGTACAGACAAGGTATTTCGGAGCATAAGCCTCACCCTTCTGTTTTGCCCGACGTTCCTCCCATGGTGTAGCCAGGGAAGGGAACGTTTGGGGATCATACTCTACCGCATTAAAGTCACTCTTACCACGCTTTGAGCCGCCATGTTTGCGTGTGGCGACGCTATTGAGTGCTCGTTTCATGTTCGTCCCACGAGCAGCTAGGGAACTAAACCGGGCAATTAAGCCAAGATCCCCGGGCTCTGAAACGTACAACGTTCCACCGTCGCACCGAACGATGGTCGTTGAGGCACGCACAGAGCTTACGGTGTAGCGGACTGTTGGCGCGACACAGCCCACAGCTCAGGACCCCGGGTTCGCCAAGCCCGTACTCAGCAAATTAATGCTGAGCCCCTGAGGGGGGTTGGGGACTGGTGTCCCCGATGGTTGTGGGGAAGTTGCCCCCACAACAGGTGCTGCAGCAGCAGATGGAGTATTGCCCTCACCTAACGAGTGGGCAGTGGTAGTTTTGTGGCCTCTAGGGCCCACAGGAGGAAGCGATACCTTGGTAGACGTCGTACCCTTAGTGCGAGTAACCGGTCCAAGGTCTTAATTTCCATAATTTTCCTTTCTTTGTGTAGGACTTTACAGTCTGGGGAGCTCGGCGGATGCAGCTGATTACAGTTCACACAGACGGGAGGTGGCGTGCAGGGAGTGTTCGGATGAGCTGGACGTCCACATTCCCTGCACGCGGGGCTGGAAGTACACCGGGAGGACATATGCCCAAACTTCCAGCACCTGAAGCACCTCATAGGGGGCGGGACATACGGTGTGACGTCGCACCGGTAGATCATGACCTTGACCTTCTCGGGCAGTGTATCGCCCTCAAAGGCCAGGATGAACGCACCGGTGGTAACTCTGTTATCCTTAGGTCCCCTATAAATACGTCTTACAAAGTGAACTCCTCTGCGTTCCAGGTTGGTCCGTAACTCCTCATCGGACTGCGACAATAAGTCGCGATGGTAAATTAGACCTTGGACCATATTGAGGGTCTTGTGGGGCGTGACACTGACAGGAATATCACCCCGCTTGTCACAGGCCAATAATGCCCTGGACTGGGCTGGGGAAGCCGTCTGTATCAAAACAGCCCCACTTCTCATTTTTGAGAAAGACTCCACCTCACCGTACTTGTCCTCGAGATGGTCAATGAAGAACTGCGGTTTGGTGGACAAGAAAGAGTCTCCATCAGTCCGGGAAAAGACAAGGTATCGCGGCGTGTAGGGATCTGAACTGCGTAAAGTTTTGCGCTCTTCCCATGGCGTAGCCAGGGAAGGGAACGTCTTAGGGTCGTATACTGTAGCATCAAAATCGGACTTTCCACGCTTAGAAACGGCGTTTTTGCGACCGCCCACGCTAGTTAGTACTCGTTTCATTTCCGTCCCACGAGCAGCTAGGGAAAAGAGGTCCACCCAGACAGAGCCCTGCTTGCCCGGGTAAGCCTTATACAACTGAGGTGCGGCAGGTTCCTCAGAGGTTGCTCGCTAGCGGCTGTTCAACCTCAACAGCCATGCATCTCCTCGGCATGTAGCACACCTGGAGATTGAGGGGTTTCTTATAGAGGTTTGTACCGTCCTCACGACCCGGGCGATTAAGCCAAGATCCCCGGGCTCTGAAACGTACAACGTTCCACCGTCGCGCCGAACGATGGTCGTTGAGGCACGCACAGAGCTTACGGTGTAGCAGACTGTTGGCGCGACACAGCCCACAGCTCAGGACCCCGGGTTCGCCAAGCCCGTACTCAGCAAATTAATGCTGAGCCCCTGAGGGGTCGTCAGCGGCAGGTCACAATGTTTGATAAGAAGATCAGATATGCTATGTTTGCCACAAAATTATCTCCAAATTGGCGACGCTTTTAGCAACGTAAACGAGGTTGATCAAGTAAGTTCAAATGTTTTTTTAGCTTATGCAACTTAACTGCGGTGTCATCAGTCCCTAAGCTTACAAACTACTTGCAAAGTAACTTCTATTAAATACAGCACAGACATCCATGCCCGAGGGAGGATTCGAATCCCCGACGGGGAACGGCCTTGCGCATCGGAGAATAGCACCTCAATGCCCTCGGCCACTCCGCCGCGGCAACGAGGTTGTTTTACCCGACAATTTTCATTCAAAGAAATTCCCTGGATGTTCGAGTACTCGTCGGGCATGTGTTGTTCTCTCTCTCTCTCTCTCTCTCTCTCTCTCTCTCTCTCTCTCTCTCTCTCTCTCTCTCTCTCTCTCTCTCTCTGTGTGTGTGTGTGTGTGTGTGTGTGTGTTTCTTAGCATAGTTTAGTGTATGTAGTTTGTTAGTCCAGAGAGCACTGCAATTTGGTTCCATAGCTTTACAAACATTTGATCTGTTAATCGTACGCTATAAGTTGTTGATGCGGTGCTCAGTTTAAAGACTGGTTTCATAAACTGTCTCAGATAGAAACTCTGTGTGATCTCAGGAAAACTAACGACTGTAGTTTCCCCCTGCTTTCAGTCGTTCGCAGTAACTTTATGGGCAACCCACAAGGCCAGCTCAGTCAATCATCCAAACTGTTGCACTGCAACTACTGAAAAACGCTGCTACCTCTCTTCAGAAACCACACATTTGTCAGGCCTCTCCACAGATACCTCTCTATTGTAGTTGCACATATGGTACTGCTATCTGTAATGTGTCAAGCAATTCACCCCTTGTTGTCAATACCTTGTGGTTCGTGTGGGTAGTTACTTATTTTTGACACTACCTTACATTGGCAGTTTAGGAGGCTATCAGATAGTTCTATATTCTTCAAAAATGAAAAGCCAAGACCGCGAATTAATAATTTATTTAATGACGACCGGAGCTGAAGACCTCAAGTACCTTGTAAGCTGTCATGTTTTAAATTATGTATTTTTATGTGATGAATAAATGCTATGTTGCTCGTATTATTTTATATCCATTTTTTAAATAAGATGACCAGCTTATAAAATGTATATGACCAGATGATGGTGGCACAGTCCTCCGAAACTGGTCGTCATTAAATAAGTTGTTAATTCGTGAGCTTGGGTTTTCATTTTCGAAGGCAAACTTTACTTATTTTTATTAAATGATGTTACAATGTGTTTTACGATGATAAAATTTAAAACAGACTCAAAGGTTGGTTGGTTGGGGACATAAAGGGACCAAACTACTATGGTCATCAGTTCCTCTTTTCCAGTCATAGAGATGACATAAAAGATCGTTAAAATTGGACATAAAGTGTTAAAATATTGCAAACCGTAGATGGAAGACGTCATAAACAAAAGAAGCAAATAAAATGGGGAGAAAGAAGAGATATTTAAAAGAGAATACCAGAGTGTGTAGGCTGCGAGGTGACGGCACAATTAATAGAAAGTTACGTGGCAAAGCGTATTTTCATTCAATAATAAAACTTCAGACAACTATTGAAGTTCCCAACGACTGCGTGATGATAGTTGATATAAAGGAAAATAAATAGCAATAAGTTTTCTCACCTGGTCTCAATGGTACAGAAATACTGAATAAGTAAAACTGAAATTTGGCGTCGAAAATAATACTCAAAGGAAATGCAGGACCAAAAATGAAGTAATTAGATCATGCAAAGGATTAGCAGAGAGTAGATATCTTAAAATAATGTACAAAGACATCACCCTAGAAAAACCTAGTGTTGCACGATCACAGAAAAAGGAGACAAAAGTAATCATGAGACTCTTGAAGACCTTCCGCGTAAAATCAGATCAGTTATTATTGAAATTAGTGCAATGAAATAATAGCCTCCAGCAGGAAATATCATCAATTTTAAATTAATTTTCATTCATTAGTGCATACGCTTCATAAAATCGAATATTTCCTGAGGAAGTAATTACCTAAAAGTAGGGAACATTGATTTGGAGAATAACGCCACCGTAATGTAGACTGCTCAGGCGGTATGTGAAGTGAGTGGGCCTCGTATAGGAAATCAGATTGAAGTTCGCCTCAGATGACGCAGGGTGCTACCGAGATCAAAAATATCAGAATGACCGGCCGGAAATTGGAATTCCGTTCTCCCATATACGCCTGCATTGCTGCCTCACTTTTATTGCTGTAGCGTTCCTCATTTACTTTAATCTCGAGTAATATTAGCCCTCAAATGCCTTTCATGTACGAAATTCAATGTGAATAACGCAATGGCCTTTGTGTGTAAAAACTGAGGTACAAACCAAAATAATCATTGTGAAGTGGAGTGGTGGGTGCCAACAGCCGCAAATTTTTATAAATAATGTATTTGGCTACCAGTTTCAGCTTCACATTGAAACGTTCTTCAGGCCACTAAAATAAATAAAAATCCTTCCCTGTTGCAGTAGAAGGAAGCGACAACTGGTGTCATGGATTCACCAAATTCGTACACCTACCACCAAAGACTGCTGAGCAAAAGCCTGAGTATACCGTCCAAATGAGTGATGCTCGCGTGCATGGATGCTGCAAGGTTCAGCAGAACAGCTTAGAAACAAGAGGCCAGGATTCGATAACCTACTTACGCAATATTTTTCTTATGTTTATGTTGTTTCATTACACCGCCTACCAGAAGCTGAGACAAATATGGCATAACTAAATCAATTATTATTCAGTAAATCACGGTTTCGTAATCTAAACATCTTGAGTGTGTCGAGTTTAGCTCTAAAGCGTCTCGCTGCAGAGCCCGCGGTTGCTCGCCGTGGAGGTTCGAGTCCTCCCTGGCGCATGGGTGTGTGTGTTGTCCTTAGGTCGATTGATTTTCTCAGATAAGCCAAATCAATCTTGGTCCAATCCGCCAGTGCCCGCACCGAAACTAAGTTTATTATACGGTATCGCTCCCTGTATATCTAGTAAAGCCAATCATTGCCCTTGAAGAGTGCAAGGAGTCCCTTTACCAGTTGTTTATTAGACACAATTTCTTTGTGTCTGGTTGTCCCAAATATTCTGTGCCTTTTACTCTCCAATGCAATGCATTCGAAGATTAGATGTGATGCAGTTTCTTTGGGGTTTAGAGGGGACTAAACTACATGGTTATCAGTCCCCTGTTCCTTACGAAGACAAGACATACAAGTAGGAAAAGTAAAATGTAGCTCAATACCCAGAAGAGAAGCGTAAGGGCACACAGTGCCAATGAACTTGATACCCTCAACAACACTGAAGAAGACGGGAATAAGAGAGACCAAGTGTTGAACTGAACTAAAATAGAGCCGGGAACAGTGGCTGGCTGATCACAAACAAATACAAGATGAGCCAGTCACTCTGCCCAAACTAAAAACTTCCACAACGGCAATTCGGTGGGACCTCTTTACGTAAAAGGTAGCCATGTGTCAACCACGTATGGCCAATACGTAGGCTACACAGGACAACAGAGTCCCTACGGGAAGGCCTGAAAGACGACTTCCAGACGGCCGTAGAGGACTTGATCGCTCGGAGCTTGTTGGGAGTGCTCAGTGTTGCCCATTGCGTGTTCCAAGCCTCAAAAACCTTGTGGCGCAAATCCATTCGGATATCCCGTTCTGGGATACCAATATCCAGGGGAGGAGCGGTGGTGGCGAGCTTAGCCAGCCGATCGACACGCTCGTTCCCTGGGATGCCAATGTGGCCAGGGGTCCAGATAAAGTTCACCGAACATCCAGACTTGCCGAGTGAAGCGATGGCGTTTGGATGGATTGCACCAACGGATGGGAAGAAAAATAATTGGAAAGGGCTTGCAGGCCACTAAGGGAGTCGCTGGACACGACATACGACTTCCGGGGGCACGTTTTGAGGTGGTCAAGAGCACGAGAAATGGCGATCAGTTCAGCTGTAAAAATACTACAGCCAGGCGGCAGGGACCGTTGTTCTGTGTGGTCGCCATGAATAAAAGCGTAACTGGCTCTGCCATTTACCAGGGAGCCTTCAGTATACAGGACTTCTGCATCACGGTGAGCAGCAAGAAGTGCCAGAAACTTGCAACTGAGTGTCAGTGGTGAAACTAATGATGCAGTTTCATCACCGTCATCACAGATCCTACATTTAGGGTCCTCTTCTGGTATTCCTGTCCTTAGGTCAGTTTACCTAAGTTTAAGTAGTTTGTAAGCTACGGACCGATGACCACGCAGTTTGGTCCGATAGATTTACATACATTTCGAGTTTAGCTGAAATTATAAATTGACCAAATACAATTGTAGCTGCGCCAAACACACGGCCGGCTACCTGATAAAGAGGCTTGATGTTAACAACCAGTAACAAGTAGACAAATGCGCAATTGATATCATTACTTCAGTGACCAGTATACTCTGTTCGAAAGGCGTCGGCTCATGACGATGTTTTATGTCATACAAATCACTTGCAGAGCAACGCTGGGAATGGTTTCCAATAAAACATCAGCTGGTACTGATACAGTGTGCTGTGCATACGGCAAACCTGCACCATCCGTCCTCCACTCTCACATGACATCTGCTAAATCAACGTACTTCCAAACCTTATTAGTTTTATATATCTTTCCAATGTTTCTATATTTAATTTTGTGGGTTCCTGTAGTCATGTCCTAGTTCATGAACCACAGGCAACGTATGAGTGGCCATGTAAGTGGTTCTGATGGTTGGGATAACAGTTACTTTGGAATAAGGTTGGGTATCTCGGACATATTCTGAGTCGTGGCCACCTTCGTGCTCAGACGGCAAAGACTGCCAAATCCACCGGTTAGTCCCTCAGCCGTTAGTTGTAAAACCCAGTGGGCCCTGGGAAACTAAGGCTATCAACCTGCTTAGGTACTTCCATATCATGCTGGCAACAATCAGAGGAAAATGCATCGGACCTTTGGGGTAATGGAGTCCACCCCTAATTGACAAACCAGGGACTCCTCCAATACGACTTGGCAAACGATCTGGAATGAGATGGGGAGCTATTAATATCAACGGGCATTACACTGAGAAGAAGGTAGAGTAGGCGGAAGCTTCAAGTAAGATGGGGTTAGATGTTTTAGTTGTTAGTGACGTTACAGTAAGGGGAGAGAAAGAGGACGAAGTCGTAGAATACAAGATCTATGTGTCACGAGTCAAAGTAGGAAAAGCACAGTGGGGTGTAGGATTTTACATGAGGAAAGCTATCGAAACCAGCATAATTGCAATAAAGTATGTCAATGAACGACTGATGTGGATAGATTTAGCCATCTCCAGCAAGAAAATTAGGATTGTGGCAGTGTGTTCACCCTGTGAAGCGACAGATCAAGATGAGATGGACAGATTTTACAACGCACTTAGTGATGTAGTTGTTAGAGTGTTTTAGTTATGGGTGATTTCAACGCCAGGATAGGAAATCGAACAGAAGGTTATGCAAAGTTGATGGGTACGTTTGGAGAGGATATGGAGGCCAACAGGAACGGAAAACAGCTCTTGGATTTCTGTTCCAGTTTGGGCTTATCACAAACTCCTTCTTTAATCATAAGGACATTCACCGCTATACTTAGGAAGGAAGGAGAACCAGATTCACTATATAATAACTATATAATAACAGACCAGGAATTCAGGAAGGCAGTCAAGGACACACGTGTTTTCAGGGGGGTTCTTTGATGATACTGATTATTATTTAATCTGCAGTAAAATTGGTTTTGTGAGGCAAAAATAGGAGAAATTCAGGTCCATGTGTAGAAGGATAAGAGTGGATTAGCTTCATGACAAGGAAATTAAACAAAAAATGCATAAAAAAGATTTCGGAAAGGTACCAGTTAGTTGAATGTAATGATTTACAGTTGTTGTTGTTTATAGGGGACCAAACTACAAGGTCATCAGTCCCCTGTTCCAGGCACTGATGTAACATGTGATAGAACGAAAACACAGAGAACAAGGATTATAGAATTCCTGGAATGTAAAAGAAAGACAAACACTACACTTATACACAGAGGACTGCACAAAAGGGTTAAAAGGACAATTTCACAGCAGAATGCAATGGCCGGCTGATCACTAGGATAAAAACGGATGAGCGAGCCATGCTGTACACACTAAAAAACCACCTCAACCGAAAAGGTAGAGGCTATCAAGTAACTTAAAAACAGTGTAAAAATGAGAGTCTGTGAATCACTCAGAAGCGCCTTCCATTAAATGGAAGGGTAGAAACCAGATGCGCGAATAAAATTTAAAACAGTAGTAGCCAAGGAGGCATTGTCACCTAAAACTGATGGCAGCGAATCTTGTAGGCTAAAGGACTGCCGCAAAGCGGCTAAAAACGGACAATGCAACAGTATGTGGACCACAGTCAGCTGGGCGCCACAACGACAAACTGGTGGGCCCTCTCGACGCAAGAGGTGGCCGTGTGTTAACCTCGTATGGCCAATGCGTAGTCGGCAGAGTACAACGGACTCCCTACGAGAGGCTCGCAGGGAGGACCTCCACATTGCAGTAGTAGGCTTAACAGCACAGAGCTTATTTGGTGCGTTCGAATCAGCCCACTCTGTATTCCAAAGGCTTAAAACCTTCCGATTGAGCACCGCCCGGAGATCCCTCTCCTGGAGACCGATTTCCAGCATAGTTGAGGAAGTAGCCTCCTTCGCCAGTTGGTCAACACGTTCATTTCCTTTTATTCCAACGTGGCCTGGAGTCCAAAGGAAGACCACAGTGCGACCAGATGTATATAGTCTGTATACAGCTTCCTGAATGGACCGTACCAAAGGATGTTTTGGGAAACAATGGTTAAGGGCTTGCAGACCACTCAGGGAGTCAGTACAGATAACCACAGACTCCCCGGGGCAGGCTCTGAGGTGTTCAAGGGCCCGCCAAATGGCGACAAGTTCCGCTGTAAACACACTACTCCCCCAGGGTAATGAACGTTGTTCTATATGCCGGCCATGGGTATAGGCATACAAAACATGGCCATAGACTAGGGAGCCATCGGTGTATAGAAATTCAGCGCCATGGTAGGAATCCACAAGGGCCTGGAACTCTTGACGCAGAGTCGTCGGTGCAACAGAGGCTTTGGAGTCGTGGGACAAGTCCAAGCGAAGCTGGAGGCGAGGAATGACCCAAGGAGGAGTACTAGAACGGTACTGGAAGGTGAGAGGAATAGGAAGGGATCCTAGAGAAGAAAGAAGGGAACAAACACGGACCGCAGCCAGGAGGCCCGACCGCGGCCGTCGTCACAGGGAAGGGAGTGCGTCAGCTGGGAAGAGGAGCCTGCGATTTGGGTGGTGAGGTACGGCATGAATATGGGCAACATAAGAAGCCATTAGCTGTTGCCTTCTGAATCGCAGGGGGGGAACCCCAGCCTCAGCAAAAAGGCTTGTCACAGGACTGGTACGGAAGGCCCCCGTTGCTAAACGGATGCCACTGTGGACTACTGCGTCCAAGGCCTGTTGCTGAACCATACACAAAGCTCCCGTAATCTAAGTGCGATTGAATCAGCGCCCTGTTGAGCTGCAAGAGACTTGTACGAGCGGCTCCCCAACAAGTGTGGCTGAGGCAGCGTAGAATGTTAAGGTACTGCACGCACTTCTGCTTGAGCTGGCGAAGATGGGGCACCCAAGTGAGCCGGCTGTCGAAGAGCATGCCAAGAAATAGGTGAGTCTCTTCGACACGAAGATGTTCATCATATAAATATAACTCTGGCTCCAAATGGACAGCTCGACGGCGGCAGAAGTGCATAACCCGGGTTTTAGATGGAGAAAACTGGAATCCATGGGTTGAGGCCCACGACTGCGCTTTTCGAATGGCTCCCTGTAGACGCCTTTCAGCTACCCCAATGCTAGCTGAGCTGAAGTATAAGCAGAAGTCATCAGCGAACAAGGAGGAAGAAACCGATGACCCCACTGCCTCAGCAAGTCCATTGATGGCAATTAAAAAGAGGGGTACACTAAGGACAGAGCCCTGTGGGCCACCGTTCTCCTTGACGTGAGAAGAGCTGAGGGAAGTACCAACCCGTACCCGACAAGACCGGAAAGAAAGAAAGTTGTGAATAAAAAGTGGGAGCGGACCTCACAATCCCCATCCGTGCAGTGTAGCCAGAATGTGGTGGCGCCAAGTGGTATCGTAGGCCTTTCTGAGGTCAAAAAAGACGGCAACAAGATGCTCACGCCTGCTAAATGCCGTACGAATGGCGGACTCCAGAGCCACTAGGTTGTCAACAGTGGAGCGGCCTTGGTGGAAACCCCCTTGACGTGGGGACAACAGACCCCGTAGTTCAAGGATCCACATAAGCCGCCGGCTCACCATACGTTCGAATAGCTTGCACAGAACGTTGGTGAGGCTGATCGGGCGGTAACTATCAGCCACCTGTGGGTCAGCACCAGGTTTGATCACCGGAATAATGATGCTTTCTCGCCATTGTGACGGGAAAGCCCCCTCCACCCATAAACGGTTAAACAGGGCGAGAAGCTGGTGTTGAAACTCCACGGAAAGGTGCCGGATGAACTGGCTGTGGATTCTGTCCGGTCCTGGAGAGGTATCGGGGCATGCGGCAAGAGCAGTTTCGAATTCCCATGCACTGAAAGCGGAGTTGTACACTTCGGCTCGACGCGTGTGAAAGGACAGCCGTCTCTGCTCAACACGCTCCTTCAGAGCACGGAAGTCCGCACTGTATTCGCATGTTGCAGAGGTGCGAGCATAATGCTCGGCCATGTGTTCTGCTATGGAAGTCGGGTCGGTGCATAGGGTACCGTGGATGCGTAGGCTGGGAATCGCCGCAGGTGGACGGTACCCAAATAGGCGCCGAACCTGCGACCACACCCGAGATGCTGAGGCGCGACGGCCGATGCTGGCGACATACGTCTCCCAACAGTCCCGTTTACCCTGCCAGATGAGCTGTCGAGCCCGGGCCCGGAGCCGTTTAAAAGCTATTAGGTTTTCTATACCGGGGTGTCGACGATGGCGCTGGAGCGCCCGACGACGATCCCGGATTGCCTCAGCGATTTCCGGCGTCCACCAGGGCACAGACTTACGCCGTGGGGAGCCAGACGTGGTAGGAATGGTTGCCTCAGCAGCTGAAACTATCGAACCGGTGACCTGGTGAACCGCAATGTCCAAGTCGGCTGGCAATGGAATGGGAACCGTAGCAGCTGAGGTGAAGTGTTTCCAATCAGCTCGATGGAGAGACCATCGAGATGGGCAGCCCGCAGATTGAAAATCAATTAGCGTCAAGAGAACAGGAAAATGGTCGCTGTTGCAATGGTCATCATGGACCCTCCACTGGAAGTGCAGGAGCAGACTCTGGGTACATACAGAGAGATCAATTGTGGAATACGTGCTCCCGCCACGCAAAAATGCGTGGGTGCACCAGTGTTTAGTAGGCAGATGTCGTGCTGTGATAAAAGCGTCTCTATGTGCCTACCGCGGCCTGTTGTCTGCGCTCCACCCCACAAGTGATGGTGGGCATTGAAGTCCCCCAGAAGCAGAAATGGAGGGGGAAGTTGTGCCACCAGGGCAGCAAGGTCAGTAAACGACACCATCTCGTCTGGAGGAAGGTAAAGAGAACAGATGGTCAGTTCTTGCGTAGCACGAATGCGAACAGCCACCGCCTCAAGAGTCGTGTGGAGAGGCACAGCGGCACTGGGGACCGTGGCAAGGACATAGATGCATACACCTCCAGAGACCCTGTCATACATGGTACGGTTTTTGTAATAGCCCCGATAGCCACGAAGGGCTGGGGTCCTTTGAGCAGGAAACCAGGTTTCCTGCAGGGCTATACAAAATGCTGGAAAGCGGCGCAACAATTGCTGCAATTCTGGCAGATGGCGGAAAAAGCCGCCACAGTTCCATTGGAGGATCATAGAGCCTCCTGGTCGCTGGGACATACTGATTTCTGTGGCGCAGGAGGGTTCATAGTTTTTCCTTCTGTTGCCGATTTTTGAGGCAGGTCCTCAACGTCCATAACTTCCAAAGACTCGGTAATAGCCAAGTCTTTTTGGGATGTGAGGATCTCTATTTCATCCTCAGATGAAGAGGAATGTTTCGGTGGTACAGTAGCCACCAGAAAATCCTTGGATTTACTCTTACTTCTGTGTTTTTTCTTCTCACGAGGTTCCTTAGGCTTCTCATGCCGGGAGGGCTTCGCGGACCCTTCCTCAGCAACTGAGGATGCCTGCGAGACCCTGCAACCAGCAGTAGGTGGCTCCTTCAGCCACCTAGTGATATCTACAGGAGAAGCCTTTGAAGGAAGGGATCCAAGGGAGCCCTTCCTCGCGAGAGGAGCCAGAGATGGCTGTTGTGTCTCTGGCTCAGGGGTGGGGACTGAGGGCCCCACAGGTGGAGATGGTGGTGCTCCCAAAGGAGGGACCTTGGGGGCAATAGAGGATGAGATACCCCCAAACACCATGGGGGCAGATATGGGCGGTTTGGGCGAAGGGCCCACTGTGGAGGACGAGGCAGTGAAGAGTGGTACCAGAGATAGCAGAGGCAGTTATGATGCAACTGTGGCATATGATGTCTTCATGCTCACAGGATGGAGCTTGGCATACTTTTTCTTGGCCTCTGAGTATGATAACCGGTCCAGGGTCTTATATTCCATAATTTTACGTTCTTTATGAAGAACCGTGCAGTCTGGCGAGCAAGGAGAGTGATGCTGCTTGCAGTTGACACATACTGGAGGAGGGACACAACGGGTGTCCGGATGTGAGGCACGTCCGCACTCCCGACATGTAGGGTTACCATCACATTGGGAGGCATGTGCCCAAACCTCCAGCATTTGAAGCAACGCATAGGGGGAGGAACGTAGGGTTTTACGTCCCACCGGTATATCATTACCTTAACAGTCTCTGGCAACGAATTGCCTTGGAAAGCCAAGATAAACGCACCGGTGGCTACCCTATTGTCCTTCGGACCCCTATAAACACGCCGGATGAAATGGACTCCTCGCCTCTCTAAGTTCTGCCGTAACTCGTCGTCAGACTGCAATAGAAGGTCCTTGTGAAATATAAGTCCCTGTACCATGTTCAAGCTCTTGTGGGGAGTAATGCTAACGGGGCGTCACCCAGCCTGTCACAAGCAAGCAGTGACCGTGACGGGGCTGGGGACGATGTCGTTATAAGTACAGCCCCAGATCTCATTTTAGACATGCCATCTACTTCCCCAAACTTATCCTCAAGGTTTTCCACAAAAAACAGAGGCTTCGTAGTCGTAAACGATTCGCCGTCTGTCCTAGTACATACCAAATAACGGGGGGCATAAGCCTCACCTTGCTGACGAGCCCTGCGTTCTTCCCATGGTGTGGCCATGGAAGGAAACGCTTGGGGGTCATATGTCTCAGCATTAAATTCTGTTCGCCCACGGTTAGAGACGCCGGTTTTGCGTCCGGCAATGCAATTTTTTGCTCGCTTCATTCTCGTCCCACGAGCAGCTAGGGAACTAAAGGTCCACCCAGGCAGAGCCCGGCTTGCCTGGGTAAGCCTTGTTCAACTGAGGTGCGGCATGTTCCTCAGAGGTTGCTCGCTAGCGGCTGTTCAACCTCAACAGCCATGCATCTCCTCGGCACGTAGCACACCTTGAGATTGAGGTTTTTTTTAAAGAGGTTTGTACCGTCCTCGCGATCCGGGCGATTAAGCCAAGATCCCCAGGCTCTGAAATGTACAACGTTCCACCGTCGCGCCGAACGATGGTCGTTGAGGCACGCACAGAGCTTACGGTGTAGCGGACTGTTGGCGCGACACAGCCCACAGCTCAGGACCCCGGGTTCGCCAAGCCCGTACCCAGCAAATTAATGCTGAGCCCCTGAGGGGAATGATTTACAGTCACTGGAAGAGGAATAGTCAAGGTACAGGGACACACTACTGAAAGCTGCTGGAGAATGACATGGAACAGTAGTGTGTTAAGGCAGGAAGAAGCAGACAACTTGGTGGAATAACACAGTCAAGGCACCCTGTAAGAAGAAAAAGAAGGCATTTAAAAAATGGCTCCATACTAGAAATCAGGCATACAGAGAAAGTTATGCTGAAGAAAGAAACAAAGCCAAACAGATAACTGCACACTCCAAGCAGAAATCATGGGAAGACTTTCGAAATAAGCTACAAAATCTGGGTCAAACCGCGGGAAAACCATTTTGTAGCGTAATCAGCAATATTCGAAAGGGAGGGAAGAAGGAATTAACAAGTGTTTTGGACAGGTCAGGAAAGCTGCTAGGCAATCCTGTGGATGCTTTGAGATGATGGAGGGAATATTTTTAATTGCTCAATGTAGGTGAAACGTTCAATGATGTGTCAGATTTTCAGGTAGAATGGGATAGGAATGACAATGGAAACAGGATCTCATTTGAGGATATGGAGAAAATGGTCAGTAGATTACAGTGCAATAAAGCGGCTGGGTTGGACGAAATTAAGGGGGAACTCGTCAAATACAGTGGCATATCAGGTCTTAAATGATTACACAGGATAACTGTGAAGGCGTGGAAATCGGGACAGGTTCCGTCTGACTGGACGAAAGCGGTAATCACGCCAAGTTTCAAACATGGAAACAGAAAAGATTGTAATAGCTATCGAGGTACCTCTTAATTAGCGTTGTAGGCAAAATATTCTCAGGTATCGTTGATCGAGGGCGAGTATTAATTCAGGACAAGTTAGAAGAAAATAAGTGTGGGTTTAGGCCTCTTGGAGGCTGTCAGGACCAGATCTTTAGCTTATGGCAGATAATGGAAAAGTGCTATGAGTGGAACAGGGAATTATTCTATGTTTCATTGATCTAGAAATGGCTTATGGCCGTGTCCCTACGAGGAAGCTACTGTCAGTTCTACAAGATTATGGTATAGGAGACAAACTTCTGCAGGCAATTAAAGTGCTTTATGTAGACTGTCAAGGAGCAGTTAGAGTAGATGGCAAATTTTGCTCATGGTTCATGGTAGTTTCAGGGGTAAGACAAGGCTGTAACCTGTCACCACTTTTATTCATACTATTCATGGATCATATTATGTTGAAAACACTGGCAGGGGGGATTAAAATAGGTGAAAACAAAATAAGCAGTTACGCATATGCGAATGACTTAGTTGTAATGGCCAATTCAGTTGGAAGGTTGCAAACTAATATTTCTGAGCTCGATCAGAGGTGCAAGGATTATGATATGCAGATCAGCATCTCCAAAACGAAAGCAATGTCTGTGGGAAAGAGATTTAAACAGATTGAGTGCCAAATAGAAGGAAAAAAGTTAGAACAAATAGACAGTTTCAAGTACCTGGGATGTATTTTCTCACAGGATGGCAACATAGTGAAAGAACTGGAATCGAGGTGCAGAAAAGCTAATGCAGTGATTGCTCAGCTAAGATCTACTCTCTTCTGCAAGAAGGAAGTAAGTACCAAGACTACGTTAGCGGTGCACCGCTATATCTTCCGACCAACTTTGTTGTATGGGAGTGAAAGTTGGATGGATACAGGTTACCTTATTAACAAGGTAGAGGTTCCAGATATGAAAGTAGCAAGAATGATTGCAGGTCCTAATAGATGACAACAATGGCAGGAGTGTGTCCATAATGAGAAAATCAAAGAAAAACTTGGTATGAACACCATAGATGAAGCAATCAGAGCGAACAGAGATAGTGGGGTCACGCATGGGAGAAGCAAGTTTACCTAAGAGACTCACGAGCTCGGCAGCGGAGCGTAAGAGGAGTCGAGGTAGACCAAGAAGAAAGTACTTAGATTCGGTGAAGAATGATTTTGAGTAAAAGGTATAACATCAGACGAGGCATCAAAGTTAGCATTGAACAGGGGATCATGGAGGAATTTTATTACAGGTACTATGCTCCAGACTGAACGATGAGAGACATAATCAGTCTCTAATGATGATGATGATAAACTTTGAAAAGGTACATATAAGTTTTCTCTTGGGATGAACTGTTCTTCGGCTTTCGTCATAAGCTACAGGACGATCAGTTATCATCGTAAAATTGCGTCCACTCTCATGGAATGTAGTCTACTGCAGCGTCCCACTGCAGGCCAGGTGGGCTTTGTTACTGAAGGATCATGTTTCCGCTGATGTGCCACGAATATATGAGACAGGAACGTCACAAAACGTCGAAATTATACTGACCGTTTTCTTCAAATATTACCTCGAGCAATTAGTTCATGAACCCACTACAATACCGTCTCTAATGACCACGCTGTCGACAAGACGTTAATCTCCAAGTTTCCTTCCTTTCCACTAGAAAAGTAAATGGTTCTGAAATTATACTTGAACTCTGAGCAGCATACATCGTGACTTCATATAGTTTTCCCAGAGGGACTCAGAGATTAGTGAACACCGAATTGTCGTAGCGAGACAATTTCGGATTTCCCAAATCTACCAGAATTAAACGAAAAATATATTTTTCAGAAAAAACGTCCAGGGTGAGAGGCCGCGGTCCATACATAAAACTTCTTCTTCCTGACGTTTCGTATCGATATGCGGATTATATCGTCTGGGGTCTTCCGGCTACTGCCAAAGTGGCAGGAGTGACTCTCGCATTTATAGAGAGCATAGAGGGCGCCAACGGTAATTACGTGATACCGACTATGTGGTTGTCTCTGAATGTTGTCGTTATTCTTGATTACTTTTAATCGATTGTAGTTTTGTTGTCGAATAGTAGACATCCATATTTTGTGTAACTTTAAACATTCTTCTTTTCCATTAAAATTGTTCTCGTGTTTTCTTCCAATACGCAGAAGAGGAAGTTCCATTGTTTACAGAAAGACAAACCTGAAACATCAGTCGCTGACAATTCTGGAACGGTTGTTACTTTGTTGGGAAGAGAATTAACCAAAGATGTAAGTTCAGTTATATCGAAAGGTGGTAATTTTGCAGTGACGCCACGTAAGGTCCCTACGGTGGACATAATAGCAAACCTCGAGGCAGGATACCGACTGCTGCCATCGCATTCTACTGATGAAAATAAAACAGAGACGGCAGGAGTATTACTCCAAGCTAAACACCCCAGAAAGAAGTTTTATGCATGGAAGACGGCCTCTCAGCCCGGAAGTTTTATCTGAAGAATACGTCGGCCGTGGAAGTTTATATTGTATGAAAAATGTATTTATTCAAGAAGCAGATAAAAATTCGATTAACGCTTTCCTGAGTGACAATCTCCCCTCTTTCGGAACTAACAGCATGAGTGTCGATAACATGTGGCTTACTTTAAAAGAAATCATATCGTCAGATTTTGAGAGATTTATACGAAACAAATTGACATAAGAGGGGCCCGACCCGCCGTAGTACACAAAACAAGTTAGATCACTCTTGCAAAAGCAAATAAAAAAGCATTCCAAATTTAAACGGACACAAAATCTACCAGAGTGGCTATCTTTTGCAGAAACTATAAATTTAGCACGAAATTCAGGGCATGAAGTTTATAATAGTTTCCAAAACGAAACTCTGTCACGTAATTTTGTAGGAAATCCTTTCACTGTGCGATAGAAACGGTGTTGCTACTGATCATACTTGTGCTAAAGCAGAATTGCTGAACACAGCTTTAAAAAATTCTTTCACCAAAGAGGACGAAGCAAATATTCCAAAATTGTAATAAAGAACAGTTGCCAGCGTATCAAATTTAAGTAGTCTCCGGGTCCCGATTGTGTATTAATTAGGTTCCTTTCAGAATACGGTGAGGCAATAGCCCCATACCTCACTATCACAGACAACCACTCGGTCAGCGAGAGATTCGTACACAAAGACTGAATAGTTTCACAGGTTTCTCCAATTGGTTGAGAAAGCAATCGAGAGTGATTCCACAAAATTACAGCCCTATGTCATTGACTTTGGTTTGCAGCAGGATTTTAGAACATATATGTTCCGCAAACATTATGAACTTCCTCAAATAGAACGACCTATAGACCCTTAGTTAACATAGATTCAGAAAGTATCGTTCTTGTAAAATAAAGCTAGCACTTTACTAAAATGAAGTGTTCAGTGCTGTCGACAAGGGATCTCGAATCAGTTCCATATTTCTAGACTTCCGGAAGACTTTTGGAACTGTACCTCACAAGCGTCTTCTAATTAAATTGCGTGCGTGTGGAATGTCGCCACAGTTGTGCGATTGGATTCCTGATTTCCTGTAAGAAAGGACACAGTATGCTTTAACTGACGGAAAGTCATCGAGTAAAACAGAAATGATCTCTGGCGTTCCCCAGGTAAGTTTCGTAGGGGCCCTACTGTTCCTTACCTTTATAAACGATGTAGGAGACGATCTCTTGGGTTGTTCTCTAATGTTCAAAGGATGTTCAAATGTTTGTAGAACTTATAGGACTTAACTACGGGGTTATCAGTCCCTAAGCTTACAAACTACTTATGAACTAGCTAAGACTAAGGACGGCACAAATATCCATGCCCGAGGGGGGATTCGAGCCCCCGACCGTAGTGGCCGTGCAGACCGTAACTGGAGCGCCTCAGTCTCCTCGGCCACCGCGGCCGGCGTTCACTGATGATGGTGTCATTTATCGATTAGTAAACTAACCAGAAGATCAAATGCAACTGTAAAATTATTTAGAAAACGTATCTGCATGATGCTAAAATTGGCAATTGACCTAAATAATGTAAACTGTGAAGCCTTCCATATGAGCACTAAAAGAAATCCGTTAAAATTCATTTACATCATTAACCATTCAAATCTACAGGCTGTAAATTCAATTAAATACCTAGGAATTAAATTGGAAGGAACACACAGAAATTGTTGTGGGAAAGGTGATCCAAAGGCTACATTTCATTGGAAGAACTCTTAGAAGATGCAACAATTCTACTACTGGAACTGCCTACAATACACTTGTGCGCCCTACTTTGGAGTATTGCTGCACATTGAGGGATCACATCAGGTGGAACTTACGAACGATTTAGAGATTAGATTAGATTAGATTATTTATTTGTTCCGTAGATCCATATTGAGGGGATCCTCGTGGATGTGGAACATGTCAAGAAACAAAATTTACAAGTTGAATAACAGATAATACTGATAATATAAATACAAATACATACACTTATAAATACAGATACATAATTTTTAAGGTTTTTTTTGCTGATAATATAATAATACTAATATAGTATGAGTGCATGCATCATTTGGTACAATTTATAAATTCACTAATGGAGTAGAAGGAGTTGGCCACTAGAAAGTTTTTTAGGTTCCTCTTAAACTGATCTTTATTTGTAGCTAAATTTTTTATACTTGATGGTAAATTATTGAAAATGTGTGTTCCTGAGTAGTGGACCCCTTTTTGAACTAAAGTAAGTGCTTTTAAATCCTTGTGTAGATCATTTTTATTTCTAGTATTGTATGCATGAACTGAGCTGTTTGTTGGGAAAAGGGATATATTATTTATGACAAATTTCATTAAGGAATAAATATACTGAGAGGCAGTAGTTAATATACCCAGTTCTTTGAAGAGGCTTCTACAAGACGTCCGTGAATTTACTCCACAAATAATACGTATTATACGTTTTTGGACTCTGAAGACTTTTGACTGACTTGAAGAGTTACCCCAAAATATTATACCATATGACATTAAGGAATGAAAGTAAGCAAAGTATGCAAGCTTTGTTATTTTTATGTCTCCTATGTCTGATAACACTCGTATTGAAAATACAGATTTGTTGAGTTGTTTCTGCAGTTCTGTGGTGTGCTCCTCCCAACTAAATTTATTATCAAGCTGTAATCCCAGGAATTTAATACTGTCAACCTCTTCTATCTGCTCTTCTTCATACTTAATGCATATGCTGTCAGGAAATCTCTTACATGTTCTGAACTGCAAGTAGTGCGTCTTTTCAAAGTTTAATGACAATGAGTTGGCTTTAAACCATTTATTAATGTTCATGAAAATATCATTAGCAGACTTTTCTATCACTATACTTGACGTACTCTTTATTGCAATACTTGTATCATCTGCAAACAAAACGAAAGTTCAGAGAACGGCGGATCGTTTTATATTATCGCGATACAGGGGAAAGAGTATCACGGAAATGATGCACGAGTTGTGGTGGAAAGACATTACTCGTTGCAGCGAGATTTATTTGCGAAATTTATTTAACCAACTTTCTCTTTCGAATGCGATCTTATTTTGTTCGCACCCTCCTACAGAGGGAGACATGATCATTGCAATAAATAAACAGGAAAAAAAAGATAAGAAAAGAATAGAAATCAGATCGAAAACGCAAAGATTTAGGTGTTCCCTTTCCTGTGCGCAATTAGAGGATGTAGCGACAGAGAAGTATCATAAAAGCGATTCGATGAGCCCTTTACCATGTACTTCAATGTGCACAGTATTTATGTAGATACAGACCCGTTGATACGCACCGAATTCCTTGCTAACAAACTCTGGCACTCGAATACACAACAGGAAAGAAACTGCTACTTGCAAAGTTATGCCTCTGACGTCAGCACATGTTGCTTGTTGCTTTGCCAATTAGCCTTGAAAGTTAAGAATTTCAGTTGTTTCAAGTTAGTTCTCCCGTACACGAATGTTCATGCGCGGTAGTTTCTAATGCTATAGACAAATAATAAAATTGGACCATTTGATAGTTTCACAGTTAACGTTAGAAGTGACGTATAGTCCCGACGTCAGTTCACTGTTGAATGCGATTCCAGGCATGCATGCATGCCATTTAACTGCATGGAAAAGGAAGAAACTGAGGGAAACATATAATTTGGGGTGATTCAACTAGTCAGAGATAGAACTACATAGTCACTGAAGTATGGTAAAATACGTAATATGTCTTCATCAAATTTACAGACATTTGTGAATTCCGAAATTTGTCCGTCAGGAAAACATCACCAAAATTATAAGCAATTAGATGGGTCTCTTTTCGCAATATCATAAGATACTGTTAAGGAACATTTGCTTCATTGACATTAGGAATGCTCTAACAGAAGGAGATACTTTTGCATTGTAATCGATCGTCGCGTAGGGACAAATTTGTTTCTGTTATGGAGTTTTCTAAACTTGGTCAGTTGAAATCACATGAAGTTCCGATACTGTGTCCTGCACTGATAGTCATTAATTAGTTTTAGTGTCCATGTTCAGCTCTATAAACAAAACTCGTATGAATTCTGTTGGCTTGAGAATGCCTCATTAACACCATTTAATAACAGTGATTTCCTTGTAAATACGATAGAAATATGTCAGTACTATTTCCCTACTCTTTTGCAATTTTCACGGCATATCATTTGCATTAATTTTAATAATTAATTTGTAGTAATTTAGGCCTAGATCGTAACGATCAATAAGGTACACGCTATCACACTTTTTCAGTTCAACATTTGAAAAAAAATCGAAAACATTGTACCGGAACTATGTGAATTCTGCAGTTCGAACCAGCATAGACGCAGATGAAGACCTCCAGGAGACAGCATACATTTTAAATGGTAGGAGCTTACGTTCGAGGAATGAACATGTAAATTCATACAGCGATGTGCGCTGTTGTGAAGTGTTACAGTATTACTTCGATTCCGACTGCCACGTCCGAACATACGTAATTGGCTTGTTTCCAGCCCCTGAAAGCAGGTACGTCAGTGGGTTCACAAGGATGGAGTGAAAGGGGACAGGAGTAAAACAGCTGGTAAAGCGGTCTCCACCCAGGAGGACTCCAAGGACGGGGCAAATGAAGCTAAACATAGTCGTTTCAGGCCTATCACGAAGAACAGTTTCTTCTACTGGATCTTATTACCGACCGTGGATTTATTATTGTAAAATCCAGAAACATCCCCATCGCAAGAGTAGCAGAGGGAATAGAATTAAAACAATATAAGCCGGAGTCCTCGGAGAGGTGGCAGGCCCCACGTTGGATTGTTTAAAACATATCGGTAGCCAACAGAAATTTCCAGGCACCAGTAACTGGCTAAATTAGTGTGCACGTACGAACATTTAAAAGGCCTCGTTTGTATCAAGAAAGGAACTCTTAGACGAAATTGGTAATATTTCCCATGCCGTTCGTATTCAGCCTTGCGTACGCTTTACCCAAATCTAAACCTTGATTCGGAGTGATGAACTTCATAGTTTGTCTCTATAAAGCAGCCAGTGTTCGCTACTTCGTTAACGTACTTAGGTCTTGATTTCTTTTATGGTAACGTATTCTCTGTAAACAAGCTTCCAATTGTAGTAGTTAGTCTGAATAAAAGTAAATACCTTTTTGCAAAGCTAGTGATTGCCCTATAAGATAAATCCCACTGTGTGTTATAAGCCGCACCGTTCATCGATGCCTTAGTGTCAGTGGAGAGTGTTAAATCTTGTGTGCAGTGGTGCGTTGCAGTGTGTGTCTTGTTTTGAAACTTACGAGTGCTTATCAAGTGGTTTTTACGGTAGTGTCATGTCCTTTCACGTTCTGGTTGCTGCCCCAGGGCGAGGTCGTATATTTGATGGTTCAGCATTTTTCCTTCATTGTCTGAGTTACCAGTTTGCCTCGTTTATTATTGATACCTACGTGTGCTTAACAAGTGGTTTTCATGGTGGCGTCTTTCCCTTTCGCGATCTGGTTGCTGTCCCAATGCGGGTCGTATATTTGATAGTTCAGCATTTTTGCGTCCATCCGAGTTACCTGTACTTGAACGGCTATGATTAACAGGTCTAACCTCTATATCATCCGTGGTTTCTTGTGGTTTAATTTCCAACTAAGTATTGCTTTTGAATGGGCTGGCTAATATTGTGAATTGTGTAATTCTTATCACTCGTGTCGGCCGTCTTCTCGGTAATTTTAAGAGGTTGCAATGTATTCTCACCTTGGCAGTATTCTATCCTCTTGTGAAAGACTTTAATGGGTAATTAATTCAAGTTATGGGCAAATCAGCTCTGAGTTCATAGTATTTTTAAAAGCCTTGAAAACCATTTGTTAAAAGCAAGGATCTATTGGCCTTTTAACGTAGTACCAGGTTTATTATTACTAGCTGTATAGCGTTTCTGTTTGGAGACACCCCTGACACAGGGTCTTGTTCAGACAACACCACAAGCTTAAAGAAAACGAACAACACTGCATAAAACCCGTTACTAGTTAAGAAAAAAATAGTGATTATGGAAGGGTGAAACGTATATTGTACATGCAGCCCCGGCAATACGTAACATCTTGCCGAAGCGCTCTCTAGGCATCACAAGAAAAACCGTAAATGTGGAAGAGATGGAATGGGGGACTGGTGACCTTGCAGTTTTGTCCGCCTTAAACATCCTAAGAACAACATATACTTCATTATTGATAATTTATTCATTAAGCAATCAGTATCGAATTTACATTAAATCCATCCTGGTTTCTTCTACCTTGTCGCCGTCCATGGTGCCGTAGACACCCCTGCTCGTTGGCGTATTCTAAGTGAAGCCTTTTTTTCTGGCTCCTCTTTTCTTTCCCCCACGTACGGTTCGCGTGAGTAGAATTGCGAGAGACAGTTCTGTTTTTCGTTTGATTAACTCTGTTATTGTCTTATTGTGATAAGTTCTTTCAAAACATCCAAAGAGACATCGCCATCTGGAGGGAGGTAGAGACTGCAGACTGATATCTAGTGTTTTCCTTACCCTGACAGCCAATGCTTCTAACGGTGTCTGAAGGGGCACAGGTTGTTGTTGTTATTGTTGGGTTTTGGAAGGCACTAAACAGCGACGGTTATCAGACCCTTGTTCCAGTCAAAGAGATAAAACATTTTGTTAAGCGATCCGAAGTGAATGCTTTAACAAGTCAAAGTTTAAAACTTACAGACTAATAGAAAGAAACGATACGATTAAACCGAAGAAGGGATAAAACAGCTGAAACAGCACAAGAGTGTTTTTGCTGGGTGGTCACCAGGATATAAGGAACACACCCAGCCACTCTGGAACACGTTAAAACCACCTACCTAACAGACTTAAGCAGGCGGAGGACAGAGAAATGACAAAGACAAACTTTAAAGTGACTTGTAAAGTCCACACTCACGCATAAAATTTAAAACAGAGTCAACCGTGGAGGTATTGTCAGCTAATGCAAGCTGCAAAACGTCGGGGATATTAAAATTTCGTCTCACTGCGGCTAAATTGTGGCATTCAATTAAGATGTGGGCGACTGTCAAAGGCGCACCACATCGACACTGAGGAGGGTCCTCGCGACGCAGGAGGTGACCATGCTTAAGCCAAGTATGGCCTATACGGAGTCGGCAAAGGACAACCGACTCCCTGCGAGAAGCCCTCAGGGACGTCTTCCATGCAGCAGTAGACGGCTTGACAGCACGGAGCTTATTGGGTTCAGTGGAATTTGCCCATTCAGAATTCCAAACCCTTAAGACCTTGCGGGTCAACTGGGTTTGGAGGTCGGAAACTGGGAGGCCAATATACAGGGACCGCGAAGTGGTGGCCTGCTTGGCCAGCTGATCAACACGTTCATTGCCCGGTATACCTATGTGCCCTGGCGTCCAGACAAAAAGGACAGAACGGCCTGACTCGCCAAGGGCGAAGATAGCATCTTGAATGGCTCGCACCACTGTGTTTTTCGGTAGAAACTGGTCGAGGGCCTGTAAGCCACTCAGGGAGTCGCTACAGATGACGAACGATCCCCTGGGGCGAGCTCTGAGGTGTTCAAGAGCTCTCAAAATACCGACCAGTTCTGCGGTGAAGATGCTGCTTCCACAAGGCAATGACCGCTGTTCGATGTGGTCCCCATGGATAAAGGCATATCCAGCATGGCCATCGACCAAAGAACTGTCCGTGTAGCTGATGTTTGCTCCGTGAAACGAATGAAACAGTGCATGGGACCGGCGACGGAGAAGCAGTGGTGAAATCGAGGCTTTCGAATCCCGGGACAAGTCCAGCCGAAGCTCCAGGCGAGGAATTTTCCAGGGGGGGATACGGAGGGAGTAATGGTAAGGTGGAGGAAGGGGTAAGGAATCAAGTGAGGAGAGAAGGGAACGGACGCGGACCGCAATCGGGAGAGCCGACCTGGGCCAACGTCGTGGGGAAGGGAGTGCAGAGAATGGGGGAAGAGAAGCCTGTGATTCGGATGACGGTGTGAAGCATGAACCAGGGCAGTATAACTCACCAACAACCGTTGCCGGCGATACCGCAGAGGGGGAACACCAGCTTCAGCTAGAAGGCTCATTACGGGGACTGGTGCGAAAAGCCCCTGTTGCGAGACGCACACCTGTGTGGTGGACGGGGTCTAGGACCCGCAAGGCAGAAGGGGCTGCCGAGTCATAAACCATGCTCCCGTAATCAAGCCGAGACAGAATAAGTGACTTTTAGAGCTGAAGAAGGGTGGAACGTGCTGCTCCCCATCCAGTATGGCTGAGGAATCGAAGAATATTTAAATGCCGCCAACACTTTTGTCGCAGCTGACGTAGGTGTGGCACCCAAGTCAGCCGGGCATCGAAGACCATGCCCAGGAAGCGATGTGTTTCCTCGACCTGAAGTAGTTCACCACCCAAGTAGAGCTCTGTGTCAGGGTGAACTACCCGACGGTGACAAAAGTGCATCACGCGGGTTTTCTGCGCGGAGAACTGAAATCCGTGTGTAGAGGCCCATGAGTGGGCCTTTCGGATGGCACCCTGCAGCCGTCGTTCAGCTACGCCGATGCTAACGGAGCTGAAATACGGGCAGAAGTCATCGGCCAACAGGGAGCAACTGACTGATGACCCCACAGCCGCAGCAAGACCGTTAATTGCCACTAAAAACAACGGGACACTGAGGATGGAGCCCTGTGGGACACCGTTCTCTTGAATACGGGGGGAGCTAAAAGATGCCACAACCCTCACCCGGAATGAGCGGTGGGAGAGGAAATTACGAATAAAAATAGGAAGGTAGGAAGGGCACCCCGTAAGCCCCAGTCATGAAGAGTTGTTACAATATGGTGGAGCCAGGTGGTGTCACACGCCTTTCGAAGGTCGAAAAATACAGCAACTAAATGCTCACGCCTAGCGATGGCAGTGCGAATGTTGTTGTTGTTGTTAGGTTGTTTAGGGGGGACAAAACTACAATGGACATCAGTCCCCCATTCCTTCTCTAGGCGTCAAAAGGAAAGCCATACACGTGAAAGATAACACGCCCAGAGTTTAAAGTTGCGAAGTGGGAGAGGAGTCCCACTGAGTCTATAAAGAAAAACAGCAAGAAGAACAAGACACAAAACGAAAAGATGAGCACACAAAGACATCTGACAAGAAAGAAGCTGATGTCTGTGTTTGACCGACCAGAAGAATAAAAAGGAAAAGTCAACCACTCAGGAACACAAATTAATCTCCAGCTAGATGGAACGACAAAAAACCCCTGCTCGCATAAAACGTAAAACGGAATATGCCATTGCAGCATCGTCACCTAAAACATCTGATAAAATGACAGGGAGGTTAAAATTCCGCCGCAAAGCGGCGAAAACGGGGCAGTCCAACAGGATGTGGACTATTGTCAGGCGCGAGCCACTCTGACATTGGGGCGCATCCTCACCACGAAGGAGATGTCCATGGGTGAGCCACGTATGCCCAATGTGGAGGCGACATAAAACCACCGAGTCCCGTCGTGAACCCCGCATGGAGGAGCGCCATGCGGCCGTCGTTTCCTTGACCATCCGGAGCTTGTTGGGCGTGTTCAGGCTACGCCACTCAGCATCCCAAAGCCGATGTACCCGTTGGCGTAACAATGAACGGAGATCAGAAGCCGGGAGGCCGATCTCTAGACAGGACATACCGACAGCCTGCTTGGCAAGCCTGTCAACCAGTTCATTGCCCGGGATACCAACGTGACCCGGAGACCAGATGAACGTCACTGATCGCCCAGACAGTTCAACGGAACGAAGCGTTTCATGTATGGCAAACACCAGAGGAGACCGCGGCTAACACTGCTCCAGAGATTGGAGGCTGCTCAGGGAGTCGCTGCAAACAACAAAAGACTCACCTGAGCAAGACCGGATATGCAAGCGAGCTCTGTGAATGGCCATCAGCTCTGCAGTGTAAACTCTGCAGCCATTCGGCAAAGAGTGCTGTTCCACATGGTCACCATGAGTATACGCAAATCCCACACAGCCATCAACCAAGGAACCATCGGTGTAGATCAAGTCATATCCACGGAATTCCGCTATGATAGCCGAGAACTGACGGCGGAGCGCCTCCAGTGGTTGGTTGGTTGGTTGGTTGTTGTTGGTTGTTTAAGGGGGACAAAACTGCAATGGTCATCAGTCCCCCATTCCACCTCTAGGCGACAAAAGGAAAACCACACACGTGAAAAATATCACGCACAGAGTTTAAAGTTACGATGTGGGAGAGGAGTCCCACTGAGTCAATAAAACATCATCAAGAATAACAAGACAAAACGAAAAGACGGATACACAGAGACAACTTAAAACAAAGAAACCGATGGCCGTGGTTGACCGACCATAAGAATAAAAAAGGAAAAGTCAACCACTCGGTTTCACAAAGAAATCTCCAGTTATAGAGAACGATAAAATCCCCCTGCTCGAATAAAACGTAAAACGGTATCTGCCATTGTGGCATCGTCACCTAAAACTTCCGATAAAACAGCAGGGAGGTTAAAATGTCTCCGCAAGGCGGCTAAAAGGGGGCAGTCCAACAATATGTGGACGACTGTCAAATTGGAGCCACACCGACATTGGGCTGGGTCCTCACCCCGAAGGAGATGTCCATGGGTGAGCCACGTATGCCCAATGCGCAGGCGACATAAAACCACTGAGTCCCATCGTGAACCGCGCATGGAGGAGCGCCATGCAACCGTCGTTTCCTTGACCACCCGGAGCTTGTTGGGCGTGCGCAGGCTACGCCACTCAGTATCCCAAAGCAGACGTACTTGCTGGCGCAACAATGAACGGAGATCAGAAGCCGGGAGGCCGATCTCTAGACAGGACATACCTACAGCCTGCTTGGCAAGCCTGTCAACACGTTCATTGCCCGGGATACCAACATGACCTGGAGACCAGATGAACACCACCGATCGCCCGGACCGTGTAATGGCATAAAGTGTCTCCTGAACGGCCAACACCAGGGTAGACCGCGGGTAACACTGCTCCAGAGCTCGGAGGCTGCTCAGGGAGTCGCTGCAAACAACAAAAGACTCGCCTGAGCTAGACCGGATATGCACAAGAGCTCTGTGAATGGCCACCAGCTCTGCAGTGTAAACACTGCAGCCATTCGGCAGAGAGTGCCGTTCCACATGGTCACCGTGTGTATAGGCAAATCCGACATGGTCATCCAGCATTGAGCCATCGGTGTAGATCAGGTCATAACCACGGAACTCCGCTATGACAGCCGAGAACTGACGGCGGAGCGCCTCCAGTGGAACTGAGTCTTTGGGCCCCTGGGCCAGCCGAGTAGACGGCCTAGGCAAACACCACGGAGGTGTATGGGCACGGACCCGGTAGGAAGATGGAAGGGGGGAAGACTCAAGCTGCTGCAGGAGGGACTGAACCCGATAGGCCATCGTATGACCTGATCTGGGGCATCGCTGATGGGGACGGACTACCACATCACGGAAAGAGGAGACGATGGTTCGGGTGGCCTGAGAGCAATACACATGGGCTGCGTAAGCCGCAAGTAGGTGTTGGCGGTGGATCCCCAAGGGTGGAACCCCAGCCTCCACTAGTAAGCTGGTCACTGGGCTGGTGCGGAAGGCACCCGTCGCGATGCGAACCCCACAGTTGTGAATGGAGTCCAGTAGGTGCAGTGCCGAAGGTGCCGCAGACCCATAGGCAATGCACTCAAAATCGAGACGGGACTGCACCAGCGCCGTGTAAAGCCACAACAGTGTCGAGCGATCAGCACCCCAGGTCGTATGACCCAGGTGGCGGAGAAGGTTGAGATGGCGCCAGCACTTCCGTTTCAGCTGACGAATGTGGGGGAGCCATGTCAGACGAGCGTCAAAGAACAGACCCAAAAACCGATGCGTGTCTACAACTGTCAGGAGTTCGTCGTTAAGGTAAAGTTCAGGGTGAGTGTGGATGGTCCGACGCCGAGAGAAGTGCATCACTCTGGTCTTGGTGGCAGAAAACTGAAAGCCATGACTTAGGGCCCAGGTCTGTGCCTTCCGAATAGCACCTTGCAACCTACGCTCAGCAACTTGGGTGCTGCAAGAACTGAAAGAGAGACAAAAGTCGTCAGCATAAAGAGAGGGGGACACCGACGATCCAACCGCTGTGGCTAAACTGTTGATGGCGATTAAAAATATTGGAACACTTAAAACGGAACCCTGAGGAACCCCATTTTCCTGGATATGAGATGAGCTCAGGGAAGCACCAATTTGAACACGAAAGGTACAGAGGGCTAAAAAATTCTGAATAAAAATCGGTAGGGAGCCGCGGAGGCACCAGTCGTATAAAGTGTTGAGGATGTGTCGTCACCAGGTTGTATCGTATGCTTTGTGCATATCGAAGAAGACGGCAACAAGGTGTTGGCGCCGGGAAAAGGCTGTGCGGATTGCAGACTCGAGGTACACCAGATTATCGGTGGTAGATCGTCCCTGGCGAAAACCGCCCTGGCATGCAGCCAATAATCCCCGAGTCTCAAGAATCCAACACAACCGCCGACTGACCATCCGCTCCAACAGTTTGCATGGAACGTTAGTCAGGTTAATGGGCCGATAGCTATCCAAGTTCAAAGGATGTTTGTCAGGTTTAAGTACGGGGATGATGATACTCTCCCGCCACTGTGACGGGAAAACACCATCACACCAAATGCGGTTATAGACCGCAAGTAGGTTACGCCGACTATCTGCTGAGAGATATTTCAGCATCTGGCTATGGATGATATCAGGCCCTGGCGCCGTGTCTGGACATTGTCGAAGAGCACTGAGGAGCTCCCACTCACTGAAAGGACTGTTGTAGGATTCAGAGCGGAAGGTACGAAAGGAGAGGTGCTGGCGTTCTACCCGCTCCTTCAATGTACGGAAGGCCGGTGGATAGTTTGCAGAGGCAAAGGCACGAGCATAATGCTCGGCAAACATCTCTGCAAGAGTGGCCGGGTCCGTACATAGGACTCCATTTGTGGAGATCCTAGGGATTCCCGATGTAGTCTGTATTCCCTGTAGCCGCCTGATCTTACTCCAGACCTGCG
Organism: Locusta migratoria; assembly: GCA_026315105.1. Lineage (NCBI taxonomy): Eukaryota > Metazoa > Arthropoda > Insecta > Orthoptera > Acrididae > Locusta > Locusta migratoria. The sequence goes on from CM048750.1 coordinate 324,991,728, forward strand.
AGGATGAGGTACCTGTCCCAATAGTGGAAACGTACCTCTCCCAGCACTCCCGTTTCCGTCTTCTTATAAGATGGCGAGCACGAGCGCGAAGCCGTTTAAAATTGATGAGGTGCTCCAGAGAGGGGTGCCGTTGTATCGCTGTAAAGCCCGCCTGTGGTCTTTAATGGCCTCAGCGATCTCCGGCGACCACCACGGCACTGTCTTACGCCTTGGGCACCCTGATGTACGCGGAATGGTCGCGTTTGCAGCAGAAATGATGGAATGTGTGGCGCTCTCGACCACCACATCGATTTCCTCGAGTGGGGGAGGGCCAACGATGGCAGCAGAAGCATAGTCTTCCCAGTTAGCCCTGTGCAGAACCCACCTGGGTGGGCGCGCTGGGGACTCGCGTTGTGGGAGTGACAAATGGTCACTGCCACACAAGTCGTCATGGGCTCTCCAGTGAACAGATGGTGGAAGGCCGTGGCTGCAGATCGACATATCAATGGCCGAAAATGTGCCATGTGCCACAATAAAGTGTGTGGGGGCACCTGTATTTAAGAGGCAGTGGTCGAGTTGAGTTAGTAAATCCTCGACAACCCTGCCGTGACCTGAGATCGTAGAACCACCCCACAAGGGACTGTGGGCATTGAAGTCGCCCAACAGTAAGAAAGGTGGGGGTAGTTGAGCAACGAGTGCAGCCAATACGTTCACAGATATGTCACCATCTGGCGGCAAGTAGATACTGCAGATGGTCAACTCCTGTGTGGTCCTCACCCTGACAGCCACTGCTTCTAATGGTGTTCGAAGGGGCATGGGTTCACTATACACAGAGGTGAGGACATAAACACACACTCCACCTGAAACCCTGTTATATATGCTACGGTTGCAGTAATATCCCCTGTAGCCACGAAGGGCAGGGGTCCGCATTGCTGGAAACCAAGTTTCCTGAAGAGCAATGCAGAGAGCAGGTGTCGTGCTCAGAAGCTGCCGTAGCTCAGCCAGGTGGGGAAAGAAACCGCTGCAGTTCCACTGGAGAATGACATTGTTCGAGTGCTGGGAAGACATGAATGAGACAAATGAGCGGGTCATACCTCAGCATCACTTGCATCCACTGATGGAGGTTTATCAGTTTCAGTCACTGGTTTGTCAAGGGCATCCCCGAGAGCGAGGTCCTCGGGTGACGCAAGAATCTCCACCTCATCCTCAGAAGTAGAGGCGGAGGCAGAGGGGAGTGGTGGCACTGAAGCCACCGTGGATTCTTGTGATTCGCCTTTCTTTGGCCTTTGATTTCCCCTCCGTTCCCTCGGGGGCTTCGCCGGTGGGAGGTGCTCCTCGGACTCAGCCACAGGGACTGAGGAAAAGCGCGAAGCCCTACGACCAGCAGTCTGCGAGCGCGCCTGCTGCTGGTTAGTGTCGCTACCGACACTGGCGGAAGGGAGCGTCCCAAGGGTCCCCTTCCGTGTGAGGGAAGCCAGAGAAGGTTGTTCTTTCTCCGGCGGAGAGGTGATAGCTGATCCCAAGGCTTTCGCCTTCGGAGCTTTGGAAGGATGGCCCCCAACATCCGTGGGGGCAGGCTTAGGTTGGCGGCCCTGGGGGCCCACAGGAACAGAGGAAGTATAAATACTGTCGCTGCCAAGGAGAGTGGCGACGACGTTACTGCAGCGAAAGAGTTGCTCATAGTAACAGGGTGCAGACAGTCAAATTTCTTCTTTGCTCATTATATGATATAAGGTCCAGGGTTTTATATTCCGTAATTTTCCGCTCCCGTTGAATTGCGGGACATTGCGACGAGCAGGGAGGATGGTTCTGACCACAGTTTACGCAGATGGGAGGCGGAGTGCATGGGGCGCCCGGATGTGCTGGACGCCCACAGTCCCTGCATGTAGCACTGCACATGCAACGGGAAGAAATGTGGCCGAACTTCCAGCATTGGAAGCACCGCACAGGAGGAGGAATATAAGGCCGCACATCAACACGGTAAACCATCACCTTGACCTTTTCGGGCAATGTATCACCCTCAAAGGCCAAGATGAAGGCACCAGTTGCGACCCTATTATCCTCTGGGCCCCTATGGATGCGCCGGATAAAATGAACGCCCCGTCGTTCAAGGTTTGCCCGTAGCTCGTCGGCTGTCTGGAGCAACAAATCCCGGTGGAAAATTACTCCCTGAACCATATTCAGCGACTTGTGGGGAGTGATGGTCACCGCAACGTCACCCAGCTTGTCACAAGCGAGTAGCGCCCGTGACTGGGCCGGGGATGCTGTGTGGATGAGAACAGACCCGTTGCGCATTTTAGAAATTGAGTCCACTTCCCCAAACCTGTCCTCCAGATGGTCCACAAGGAACTGAGGCTTGGTCGCTGAGAATGAGTCCCCATCAGTCCTGCTGCACACGAGATATCGAGGAACATAATCTACACCCTGTTTTGTGGCCCGACGTCCCTCCCAAGACGTGGTCAGGGAGGGGAACGTTTGGGGGTCGTAGGTAGAAGCATTAAACTTTCCCTTCTTAGAGACGGCTGTTGTACGTCCGCCAACGTCACCCAATTTGTGACACTTCATGGCGGGTGATCTGCCCCGATGCCACCCATTGCGATCAGGGGCTCTCCTCATGGGCGCCACCCAGCCACAGCAACGTCACCTGGTGGGATGACCATTGCCGTGAGTCCTGATGCCCCACAGAGACAAGCATCGACTCCTTGGCTTGCATGAGGAGTATGCAGCTCTGGCACCGGTAGAGCGATCCCTGTGTTGTCAGGGGGCTACAGCCAAGAGGGTACATGACGACCCCACCACAACGGACTGGCTACCGTGTTGGCTTTCTGGCGCTACGTGAACCATCATAAGTTAGAGTGCTGAGATATCAGTGCACAATGGACACGACTTGCACGGAAAAAAGAAATGACATGCCCAGTGGCAGAATAGAATCCGCAGTCGCAAGTCCATTCCATGATGGGTGCTTAAGATGGCATGGCACGAGAATTACATGATGGACCACGTATGGTGTCCTTCCCCAAATGGTTCGCTCTTCTGAAAAATTTTGAAAAATGGAGGGTCAAACCCACATAGGGGACCACAGATGGAAAGCCGAAAAGTATGAAGGCCCCTTTTAGTCGCATCTTACGACAGGCAGGAATACCGCGGGCCTATTCTTACCCCCGAACCCGCAGGGGGCCAGTGCGAATGGCCGACTCCAATGACACGAGGTTGTCAATGGTAGAACGGCCCTGGCGAAAGCCCCCCTGTAGCGGAGCAAAGAGTCCGCGCTCTTCTAGGATCCACATAAGCCGCCGACTCACCATACGTTCGAAGAGCTTGCAAAGAACGTTGGTGAGGCTGATCGGACGGTAATTGTCAGCCACCAGGGGATCTGCACCAGGTTTCAGCATCGGGATGATAGTGCTTTCCCGCCACTGCGACGGGAAGGTGCCCTCTGCCCATAGATGGTTGAACAGGGCGAGGATGCGGCGTTGAAACTCTGGTGAACGGTGTTGGAGGAATTGGCTGTGAATCCTATCTGGTCCTGGAGTTGTATCAGGACACGCAGCAAGGGCAGTTCGGAACTCCCACTCGCTAAACGGGTGGTTGTATACTTCCTGACGACGAGTGCGGAAGGATAACTGTTTCCGCTCGGCCCGCTCTTTGAAGGAGCGGAAGTCTGCACTGTAAGTGACAGTCGCAGAGCATCATGCGTAGTGCTCTGCCATATGCTCGGCGATAGCTGTCGGGAGCGTGCAGAGGACACCCTGGATGGTGAGGGATGGGATTCCTGTCGGCGGGCGGTATACAAAGACGCGTCGGACTTGCGTCCATACCTGAGTCAGGGGGGTGCGGGAGCCGATACTGGCTACATACCGCTCCCAGAAATCCTGCTTACTCTGCTGTATTAGTCGTCGAGCACGCGCACGGAGCCGTATAAAGGTCACCAAATTCTCCACGGATGGGTGGCGTTCATGGCGCTGGAGCGCTCGCCGACGTTCCCGGATAGCCTCGGCAAACTTCCGTGTCCACCAAGGCACGGACCTACGCCTAGTGGAACCGGTGGTTTGTGGAACTGCTACCTCAGCGGCCATGACAATACTATCAGTCACCTGCTGGACTGCATTGTCAATGTCATCGAGAAGTGGTCCAGCAATGACAGCAGTTGAAGCATAAACCGGCCAGTCAGCCATACGGAGACACCAACGGGGTAAGCTGTCTGCAGCTTGGTACTGCGGGAGCGACACAAAGAGTGGGAAGTGGTCGCTGCCACACAGGTCCTCATGCACACGCCAACTGAGGTGTGGTCGAAGGCTGGGGCTGCAGACGGAGAGGTCGATCGCTGAATACGTGCCCTGTGCCACGCTAAAATGCGTGGGGGCACCTGTATTCAGGAGGCAAAGGTCTTGTTGTGCCAATAATGTTTCAACGTCCCTACCGCGGCCTGTGGTCTGGAGTCCACCCCACAAAGGGTTGTGGGCGTTAAAGTCCCCCAAGAGGAGGAATGGTGGAGGAAGTTGGGAGACCAGTGCAGTAAGGGCGTTGAGAGACACGGCCTCATCCGGACAAAGGTACAAGCTGCAGAAAGTTAATTCCTGCGTTACCCGGATTGTGACAGCCACTGCCTTAAGAGTGGTGGTGAGTGGCATGGGGGCACTGGGGACAGAGTCCAGGATATACAGGCAGACACCGCCAGATACCCTGTCATAAAGGGTCCTGTTGCGGTAGTAGCCCCGATACCCACGGAGGGCAGGGGTGCGCTGTGTTGGAAACCATGTCTCCTGTAGGGCGATACAAAAGGCCGGGTACAGTAGTTGTCGCAGCTCAGCCAGGTGACTAAAGAAGCCGCCGCAATTCCAATGGAGAGTAATTCGTTCTCCACGGTCGAAAGCCATAAAAGAAAAAGAAAAGAAGATAATTCCATAGGAGCGTCTGCTGCCTGATGGTCAGGCTCAACAGAATCAATGACCATAGAATCAGTTGATTCTGGTTGTGCAGATCTCCTATGGTCGGGTGAATCAAGAAGTGCGAGATCCTCAGCGGAAGCCAGGATCTCGACCTCATCCTCTGAGGCAGAGGATGTGGGTGTGGGTGGCTTGGAAGCCACCAAAGAATACTTCTTCCTTCTTTCCTTTTTCTTGCCCTCTCACTGGCACTTCAGTGTTGAGGGCCGTAGGGGCTTGTCAGACGGGGCGGCAGGAGCTGACGAAGAGCAGGAGGCCCTTCGATCAGCAGCCGGGGGATCCTTCAGCCATTTGCTGAGATCCACCTTCCCACGAGGAGAAGCCTCGGAAGGGAGTGTCCCACGGGACCCCTTCCGGGCGAGAGGAGCCGGAGAAGGCTGTTTTTTCTCCGGCTGTGGAGTGGGGACCGACGTCCCCTGAGATGGTTTATCTGTTGCTCCCAACGTGAAGAGTGTGGGAACAACCGAAGGAGTGGCGCCCCCAACAGCCAAGGGGGCAGGTGCAGTGGTTCAGGCCTGGGGCCCGCTGGCATTGATGGTACAGGTGGTCTGGAGATCGATGGGGAAGCTACAGAGGCGTATGAGATGGTCATGGTCACAGGATGGAGCTTTGTATACTTACGTCTGGCCTCTGCATATGTGAGCCGGTCCAGGGTCTTGTACTCCATGATCTTACGCTCCTTGTGGAGTACAGAACAGTTGGGAGAACACGGAGGATGCTGCTGGTTACAATTGATGCAAACTAGAGGTGGGGTACAAGGGGCATCCAGGTGGGATGCACGCCCGCACTCCCGACATGTTGGGTTGGCATCACATCGGGAGGACATATAACCGAACCTCCAGCACTTGAAGCAGCGCATAGGGGGAGGGACGTATGGCTTTATGTCGATCCGGTAGACCATCACCTTGACCTTCTCAGGCAATGAATCGCCCTCGAAAGCCAAGATGAAGGCACCGGTGGCTACCCTGTTGTCCTTCGGACCCCTATAGATGCGCCAGATGAAATGCACACCTCGCCGCTCCAAGTTAGCTCGTAATTCGTCGTCAGATTGCAACAGGAGATCCCTGTGGAATATGATACCCTGGACCATATTTAAGCTCTTATGTTGCGTAATGCTAACGGAAACATCACCCAGCTTGTCACAGGCTAGCAAAGCCCGTGACTGGGCCAGGGATGATGTCGTTATGAGAACTGAGCCAGATCGCATCTTCGACAGACCATCGACCTCTCCATATTTATCTTCCAAATGTTCTACAAAGAACATTGGCTTTGTGGACATGAAAGATTTCCCATCCGTTCGCGTACACACTAAATACTTAGCGACTGTCACAGATACTAGTAAATCTCTTCCCGCAGTCCTTCAATGTCACCAACTCAAGCCTGCCCCCGTTGTAGTCGGGGGATCCATTCCTCCTCCTGCTCCCAAGGCAATTGCTTCGGGAGCAGTCCCCCCAACGCTCCGTTGGAGAAGCAACAAACTTCTCCGGCTGTCCTCGTTCACCTCACCTTGCGTTTTGGCCCTACGTTCGTCCCACGGTGTAGACAGGGAAGAAAACGTTTGGGGGTCATACTGTGTAACATTGTATTCACTTCTACCGCGCTTAGAGACGGCGGTTGTACGTCCGCCAACGTTTCGTGTTCGTTTCATGGTGTTCCCACGAGCAGCTAGTGAAATAAGCGTCCACCCAGACAGAGACCCGCTTGCCTGGGTAAGCCTTAAACAACTGAGGTGCGGCAGGTTCCTCAGAGGTTGCTCGCTAGCGGCTGTTCAACCTCAACAGCCATGCATCTCCTCGGCACGTGGCACACCTTGAGATTGAGTTTTTTTTATAGAGGTATGTACCGTCCTCGCGATCCGGGCGATTAAGCCAAGATCCCCGGGCTCTGAAACGTACAACGTTCCACCGTCGCGCCGAACGATGGTCGTTTGAAGCACGCACAGAGCTTACGGTGTAGCGGACTGTTGGCGTGACACAGCCCACAGCTCAGGACCCCGGGTTCACCAAGCCCATACTCAGCAAATTAATGCTGAGCCCCTGAGGGGTAGGGGCACAGGTTCACTATATACAGACGTGAGGACATACACACACAACCCACCTGACACCCTGTTATACACGCTATGATTGCAGAAGTATCCCCGATAGCCCTAAAGGACAGGGGTCTGCATCGCTGGGAACTAGGATTCCTGGAGGGCAATGCAGAGAGTAGGTGTGATGCTCAGATGTTGTCGTAGCTGAGCCAGGTGGGTGAAAAAACCGCCGTAGTTCCATTGGATGATGACAGTGTCCGACTACTAGGAAGGCATATATAAGAAGATGTTTTTCATGACACCTCAGCATCGTTTGCATCCGCTGGCAGCGATACATCAGCTTCGAAGTCTATCGTGTCTGATGCATCCAAAAGAGCGAGATCCTCTGGGGATCCTAGTATCTCCAACTGATCCTCAGAGGCAGAGGTGAAGGGGGCGGGTGGCACAGTGGCCACCGGGGTTTCTTTGGCCTTATATTTTTTTCTTTTGGACCCTCTTATCCCTTGGGGGATTCGCCGGAGAGAGGGGCTTTGCAGACTCAACCTGTCTCAGGGACTGAGGAAGAGCGTGACACCCTGCGGCCAGCAGCCTGCTGCAGGCTAGTGCCGGTACCGGCACTGGCGGAACCAGGTGAAGGGTGTGTCCTTAGGGGCCCCTTATGAACGAGGACAGCCGGAGAAGTTTGTTGCTTCTCCAACGGAGCGTTGGGGGGACTGCTCCCGAAGCAATTGCCTTGGGAGCAGGAGGAGGAATGGATCCCCCGACTACAACGGGGGCAGGCTTGAGTTGGTGACATTGAAGGACTGCGGGAAGAGATTTACTAGTATCTGTGACAGTCGCTACAGAGGATGGCGACGATGTCACTGTCCAAAAGAGGCAGTCATGGTGACGGGGTGAAGTCGCTTTTACTTCTTTCGAGCCTCAGAATAATGAGGCTGGTAAAAGGTCTTAAATTCCATAATTTTCCATTCCTTACGAAGAAAGGTGCAATCCAACGAACAAGGAGGATGATTCTAGCCACAATTAACACAGATGGGAGGCGGAGTACATGGAGCGTCCTGGTGTGCTGGACTTCCACAGTCCCTGCATGTAACGTTGGAAGTACATCTAGAAGACACGTGTCCGAATTTCCAGCATTTAAAGCACTTCTTAGGGGAGGAATATAATGTTTCACGTCGCACTGGTAAATCATTAACTTGGCCTTGTCAGGCAGGGTATCGCCCTCGAGGGCCAGGATGAAAGCACCTGTGGCAACCTTGTGATCCTTTCGTCCCCTACAGACGCGCTGAACGAAATTGACTTCTCTGTGCTCTAAGTTGGCGCATCGTCGTCGGACTGTAGCAACCGGTCTTTGTGGAAAATTATACCTTGGACTATATTAAGCGACTTATGTGGTGTTATGCTCACAGGGACATCACCAAGCTTGTCGCAGGCAAGTAACGCCCGCGATTGGGCCGGGGATGCTGCTTCTATGAGCATTGCACTACTCGCATCTTGGAAATACCGGAAACTTCGTAGATGCAAATGACTCGCCATCAGAACGGCTACAGACAAGGAATTTAGGGGAATATGGGTCATCTTTAGTTCCATCCCAACGTTCCTCCCATGGTGTGGCCAGGGAAGGGAACGTATGGGTTATATGTGGCCACATTAGTGTCTGCTCTTGCTCTCTTAGAGACAGTGGTTAAACGCACATCAGTGTTGCTCAATGGTCTCTTCATGGTGTTCCTACGAGCAGCTAGGGCTCTAAAAGTCCACCCAGGCAGAGCCCTGGTTACCTGGGTAAGCCTTATACAACAGAGGTTCGGCGGGTTCCTCAGAGGTTGCTCGCTAGTGACTGTTCAACCTCAGCAGCCATGCATTTCCTCGGCATGTAGCAACAGCTTGAGCTTGAGTTTTTTTTTAAGGTTTATACCATCCTCGGGATTTGGGCGATTAAGCCAAGATCCCCGGTCTCTGAGACGTACAACGTTCCACCTTCGCGCTGAACGATGGTTGTTGAAGCACGCACAGAGCGTACAGTGTAGCGGACTGTTGGTGCGACACAGCCCATGGCTCAGGACCCCGGGTTCGCCAAGCCTGTACTCAGAAAATTAATGCTGAACCCCTGAGGAGTGAAGTATATGGCTGTTGGTTTTGTTGAACTGATATAGACAGCTGAAGTCCAGAATCAAGATTCAGGAAAGCTCCAATAAAACAGTGTATATGTTTCACTCTTAAGAAATGATGCAATTCACTGGAGGGAACCTCCATTTTTCAGCCGATTTCTATAGCCATCACTGCAAATCTGAATTTAAACGTGAAGTTAACGGATTCATTCTTTATACTAGTATAATAATTATTCCACCTGCAGATGCACTGAACATGTGAGAAATAAATACTTAGATTATCACCGATACTGGAAATTTGCGTACCCAACGACTGTATAAAATTTGAAAACGGGGTGGCCGTCAGATATCCACTGTCAATATAATTCAGTCTCTATCTGGAACAAATCTGGATTTCAGCAGCTAACTGGGCATTTTCTACTAATACACCACAAACCAACATGTCTGTAAATGTATGCATTGACTGTTGACAGTAGCTGAAACCTTAACTTGCTCTAATAAAGATTGAAATACCAAAGGCGACGACGACTTAGACCGGCCGACTACTCGAGTTTGGAGAATACAACAACGGAATGGTCTGAAGGAAAGAGCTTTTCAATCTCTCACCGCCTACCCTCTTGGAAGACTTCGCAGGACGCTGGCAGGCCTCGGCTGACAGGCGATATTGCACTTGGCGATATTTGGCAGATTATGAGATCAGAGCTGCCGGCACGCCAGTGCTCCAGTTAATAAAGCCGGCCAGAGGAGGCGGTGCAGAGGCGCGCCAGATGCTGGCCGGCCCTAATGGAATTCTGCGAATGGCATCGCAGTAAATAACGCAATATCAATTGGGCAGTATCGCACTTACACAACGTCCAGCGACGAAATTTTGTGCAGAATTTGGGATAGCATTTCGAAGTTCCTGGTATAGTTTAATGTTACGAAATCATTGTATTCATGTTGTGATGAAAGTGGACATTCCGTAACAATCATCCGCATGTAAAGCATGCAAGAACCCCTCCTAGTACTAAACCTATAACAGAGCTGCAGGCGTACTCACGAGTCCGTGTAGGGGTCGTGCGGTTTTACCGGCCCACACTTCCCATCCAGGATCTGCAAAATAAGCTGACCCACCTTCGAGTCAGACTTGTGACCTGACGTGTAGGAGTTACGGGTAAGTATTTATTCTGAAAAAAATTCTGGTTGACAATTATGGTACTTTATTGCTACGCTCTCCATAATGTTGAACAATTTTAATTTTACTGCGGATACTGAGAGCATATTCCTACTTGTCCGGTACGCATTAGGTCTTAGCGCCGACTGACTACAGTGGCGCGCACCCGAGACGTACCAAATTTCGAGTGTCGTCGTACAAGTGCTCGTTAAAGATCTAGTTATTCATTTATTTAGTTATCTGAACAATGTCATACAAAGTAACGTTATCAGCACCGGCCATTTGATGACCCCTAGGCTGCTACTACAGCCTGTATGCCACTAAACATAGTTAAATAATAAATAATAATAAATCGAACAATGATAAATTCGCGCCGCAGTTCTGGGATTTCCCCAGATTATAGGCGCGGCTGCCGCAACGGAATATCTCACGGCAGCAGCGATCTGGGCCTTTCGTTACCCCACCTCCTCGGCTGACGCCATATGTTGCGTCTCGGCCGTGGGAAACTATAGCGGCTCTAGCTGTCGGCGAGCTGCCTAGCCGTGCCTAAAGAATTACTTGTTGCCGGCTCGCACACAAAATCGGTCTAATAATTATTTAAATGAAATTAAAAATTATGTCTCCATATAGAACCCTCACAAACACAATAAACCACGTTAGTGAACGCGAACAGCTGAAGTGATTAATGGATCAGGTACATGCAATTTCTGACTAGCGTATTGTCTGTAGTCTCATTATACTGCTACAATCCGACACATAGGCTGATCATTAGATCGTAGATTCTTTGGTTAAAAACTATTCTTTACCCCATTTCCTATCGCAAATAAACTTGTAGTTACGCGTTTGATGACTAATTAAAACCGAAACACCTAATATCATAGCAGCTATTTCGACGTTAAAGCTTATTTTTGCCTATTTCAGCTTTAAAAAACTAGAATGCATTTCTTTTTTCCCATTTACAAAGATTGGTTGGTTGGTTTGATTTTTAAAGGGACTAAACGGCTATGGTTATCAGTCCCTTGTTCCAACCGTAGAGAATGGATTAAAAAACACTACAATGTAGTAGAGAACGATGTGTTAAAACTCACCAAATAAAGGGTGTAATAAGTCAAGAAGTAAAAGAACGAAAGTAATAACGGATAAAAGAAGAGAAAGGTGGAAAGACGATACCAGGTGACCACAGACAAGGCAGTAGAGCATCTGGCCGCTTTGCACATTAAAGCCACCTACCTAAAACGGTAGGCGAGCGGAGAACAAATATTTAATGAAGAGAGTACTAAAAATCAAATGGATCGGTACAACCCACTCACACGAATAAAATTTAAAACTGCGTCAGCCATAAAGGCATTGTCAGCTAAAACAAGTTTCAAATCGTCAGGGAGATTAAAATTCCTTCTTTTCGCTGCTAAGTCCGGGCATTCCAAGACGATGTGGGCGACTGTCAGACGTGCACCACATCGACACTCTGAAGGATCCTCGCGACGGAGAAGGTGGCCGTGCGTAAGCCAAGTATGGCCGATACGCAGCCGGCAGAGAACAACAGAGTCCCTGCGGGGGGTCCGTACAGAGGACCTCCACACGTGTGTGTGTTCTCCAGTGGCGTAGCTATCATAGGGCTAGCCGGGGCAGTGCCCCGGGGCCCCCGAGCTCAAGGGGCCCCTTGGCCTACGTGAGCGACGTTCGAAAAAAGTTACCGTAGATCCTTTAACACTTACATGTCCCCCAATTACTTCGGATAATCGAAGTTCTACTGTATATAATAATTTAGCTGAATGAAGGTTTTCCGACTTTGAACTTTTTGAACCCTGACCAACAAACCTCAAACGCACGAAGTGAAATCCAAAAATTATTTGCACCCCAGAATATAAACATAACAAGGTCATTTGCTTGTCCGTTAAGACGTGGACGCTGCCATCGTCTGCGTGTTATCGGTTGAAGTCGGAGTTGCCGTGCCCGCCAATCTTTGCAATATAACAGTGAATGGTGCTGAATTACTAGCACAGTGTTTGACAGTAGACAGTGTGAGCACATTTGAATATGAAGTCTCTACAATGTATTATTACAGAACGGTTTTATTATGGTATATCAACTGTTTGTGTAGTGAATTCCCCAAGGGTGTGCCCCATAATCATAGATCCCAATGAAGTGCTGTAACCAATTGCGCTCTGAAATTCGTGCAAGAAGAAGAGAAAATATGGTTACTTTGTCACAACAGTAAATTGTGGATTCAAGACGCTACCCTGTACCCCACTGCCTCTATAATAAGCGAAGATGTCAACTTAGTTACTTATTACTTTTTCCTGGCCAGACATTAATATATACTTCATGAAACCTGGTACGGGCACGGCTCAATCCAAAGTATTCCATCAAACAAAATTCGGCAACTTTCTTTTCTGAAATCACCCTACACGAATATTTCCCCTATTTTCCTTCTTTGATTGGGCTATCAACGAAATTTGGCTGATCGGTACGGAGCAATGAGCTAACAGCGCAGTAGTTTAGCGACAGTGAGATGTCGGCACTGACAACAGTCCGCCTGCAGTCACCGCCGACTTGACTGTTCCCGGTTTGCTTCGCGGCAGGGGGCCATGTTTTCTTGGTTAAGTAATACTTCATTATTTTTACTAGCTTATGCCTGCGACTTCATTCACCTAGTATGGAGCAACTTCGAAAACTATCCCAAGAGATCGTTTATCTATATGTCCTACCCAGGTCCAAATCTATCCCTCTGGAAAATTTCATTCAAATCCGCCCAGTAACTTTTGCGTGAAAGCGTAACAAACAAACCAACTTTCACAGTTATAATTATATTTAAGGGTACAATTAAATATTATCTGCTGCGTGACACATAATAATTTACTTAATAGTATTTAGGTTTGTCTTGAGTCTTATACTGATGATGAAGTAGTTTTTCATCTGTACAGTATTAGTGTAAAGAGGGCCCCAATGTCATTTCTGCCCCGGGGCCCTTGGTGACATAGCTACGCCACTGGTGTTCTCCTTAATAACCCGCAACTTGTTGGGTGTTTGGAGGGAGCGCCATTCTGCGTTCCACAGTCCAAGAACTCGGCTGTGCAACTGCGAACGGAGGTCATGAACCGTAAGACCTATAGCCAAGGTAGGTATATGGAGAGCCTCCTTGGCTAACCTGTCAGCTAGCTCGTTCCCGTCGATCCCAACATGTCCTGGAGTCCAGATAGAGACCACTGACCGCCCGCGTCGGTCGATGGCATGCAGGGACTCTTGGATGGCCTGAAGCACTGATGGCGAGGGAAGCACTGATCGAGTGCCTGTAGGCCACTCAGGGAGTCACTGCAAATGAGGAACGACTCCCCAGGGCAGGTAGAAATATGCTCGAGTGCACGAAGTATGGCCACCAGCTCTGCTGTGAACACACTGCAGCCTTTCGGTAAGGAGCGCTGTTCGTTGTGTCCTGCACGTACATAGGCGAAGCCAACAAGACCTTCTGCCATCGAACCGTCCGTGTAGACGACCGTGGAGCCCCGGTACCTGTCCAGAATCGACAGGAATCGGCGGTGAAGCATCTCAGGGTGCACAGAGTGTTTGGAGCTCTGCGACAAATCCAGTCGAATAACAGGTCGAGGAATACACCATGGAGGCGTATGCGACTGGAATTTGATCAGAGATGGCAGAGGAAGACACCCCAGGTCATTCATGAGAGACTGGACACGGGCACTAACGGTCAAATCCGACCTCGGCCGCCGCTGTGGGATATGGAGTACGGCGTTCGGAAAAAGTAGGCAGTAGTTGGGGTGACCGGGTATACCATACACATGGGCTACGTAACTCGCCAGCAGGTGCTGCCGCCTGATTCGCAATGGAGGCACCCCAGCCTCCAAAAGGAGACTGTCCACAGGGCTGGTTCGGAAGGCCCCTGTCTCGAGCCTAACTCCACAGTGGTGGACAGGATCCAACAACAGCAGCCCCGATGGCGACGCGGAACCATATACTATGCTCCCGTAGTCCAAATGCGACAGAATAAGGGCTTTATAGCAGCGCAACAGGGTACTACGATCTGCACCCCCAGTAGTACTGCTAAGGCACCGGAGGGCGTTGAGGTGCCGCCAGCACTTCTGTTTCAGCTGGCGAATATGTGGTTGCCATGTGAGCCGGTCATCGAAGACCATTCCAAAAAATCGATGAGTGGCAACTACATTGAGTAGTTGGCCATCGAGATACAACTCTGGATGTGGGTGGACTGGCCGTCGACGACAGAAGTGCATAACGCACGTTTTGGCAGCAAAAAATTGGAACCCATGAGAGAGAGCCCATGTTTGCGCATTACGTATGGCTCCCTGCAGCTGTCGTTCTGCAACACACATGCTAGACGAGCTAAAGTAGATGCAGAAGTCGTCAGCATACAATGAAGGGCATACTGACGACCCAACTGCTGCCGCTAAGCCGTTGATTGCCACTAAAAACAACGGAACGCTTAAAACAGAGCCCTGACGCACCCCATTCTCCTGAACATGCAAGCTGCTAGAGGCCACACCAACTTGAACGTGAAAGGTACAGAGAGCTAAAAAGTTTTGGATAAAAATAGGGAGTGAGCCCCGGAGACCCCACCTATGTAATGTGGTTAAAATGTGGTGTCGCCAGGTCGTATCATACGCCTTCGACGAGTCAAAAAATACGGCCATCAGATGGTGACGTCGAGAGAACGCTGTCCAGATGGCAGACTCAAGATGGACTAAGTTGTCAAAAGACGAGCGCCCCCTGCGAAAACCCCCTTGGCACGGAGCTAGCAGGCCCCGAGATTCAAGGAGCCAATACAACCGCCGGCTGACCATGCGTTCTAGCAGTTTGCATAGAACTTTTGTAAGACTGATGGGCCGATAACTGTCTACATCTAGCGGGTCTTTACCTGGCTTGAGCACTGGTACGATGGTGCTTGTATGCCGCTGTGATAGGAAGACACCGTCGCTCCAGATGCGGTTAAATACTGCAAGAATTTGGCGCTGGAAATCATCAGATAGATGTTTTAACATCTGATTGTGCAGTCTGTCCGGCCCAGGGGCGGTGTCAGGGCAGTGGGCAAGGGCACTGAGGAGCTCCCACTCGCTAAACGGAGCGTTATACACCTCACGGTGGCGTGAGGTGAATGAGAGGGTTTTGCATTCCATTCGCTGTTTTAATGTGCGGAAGGCAGGTGGATAATTCCCGGATGGAGCGGCGCGAGCGTAGTGCTCCGCAAAAGCCTCGGCGACAGCACCTGGATCCGTACATACAGCCCCTTGGATAGAGATCCCAGGAATTGCTGCCTGGGACTGGTAGCCAAAAAGGCGTCGGATCTTCGTCCAGACTTGAGAAGGAGAGGATTTTGAGCCGATGGTGGACACATAACGTTCCCAGCATTTCTGTTTTGACCTTCGTATTATCTGCCGAGGACGAGCACGAAGTTTTCTAAAAGTGATAAAAGTCTCAAGCGACGGATGTCGCTTATAGTGCTGAAGAGCACGCCGACGGTCCCGAATGGCGTCTGCGACTTCCGACGACCACCAAGGCACTGACTTTCGCCGGGAGCACCCCGTTGAAATGAGGATTGCGTGCTCTGCAGCAGATAAAATATTTTGAGTGACAGTCACAACCACTAAGTCAATGGAATCATCCGGGAGAGGTCCAGGAGTGGCAGCAGAAACGAATAGATCCCAATTTGCTCTGTTTAAAGCCCATCTAGGAAAGCGGCCAGGGCAACGACGATGGGGTAGTGATAGGAAGATAGGAAAGTGATCACTACCACACAGATCGTCATGCGTCCTCCAGTGGACAGATGGCAAGAGGCTAGGGCTGCATACTGACAGGTCAATAGCCGAGAAAGAGCCATGTGCCACACTGAAATGCGTGGGGCCTGCGGTGTTTAAAAGACAGAGGTCGAGCTGGGATATCAAGTTCTCGACCTCTCTGCCGCGACCACTGACTACTGCATCACCCCACAAGGTGTTGTAGGCATTAAAATCACCCAGAAGTAGAAAAGGCGGCGGGAGCTGCGAGATTAGCGTAGCCAGTGTGTGTGGCGGTACAGCGCCATCTGGCGGAAGATACAGGCTGCAGATGGTTATGTCTTGTGGTATCCTTACCCTGACAGCCACAGCTTCTAATGATGTCTGAAGGGGCACATGTTCACTATACACAGAGTTAAGGATATACACACAGACGCCACCTGAGATTCTGTTATACACACAGTGATTACAATAATATCCCCTGTATCTTCGAAGGGCAGGGGTCCGCATTGCTGGAAACCAGGTCTCCTGGAGAGCAATGCAGAGAGCAGGTGTTATGCTCAAAAGTTGCCGCAACTCAGCCAGGTGAGAGAAAAAACCGCCGCATTTCCACTGGAGAATTACAGTGTCGTTGAGCTGATGGGCCATGATAAAGAGGTAGAGCAGGTTATTCCATGGGAACATATGCAGTCAACCGGTCTGCCTCTGCTGAAACCAGAATCATAGAATCTGGTGCATCAGTCAGTGCGAGATCCTCAGGTGATGTGAGGATCTCTAACTCATCTTCTGACGTAGAAGATGAGGGATGTTGTGGCCGTGCGGCCACCACGGATTCCTTCTTTCTACGGGTCTTTGGATTCTTACCCTCTCGCTGCCCTTTCGGTTGGATGGGCTGTGAGGGCTTCTCGGTGGCGTCAGAAGTGGACGAAGTGCGGGAAGCCCTTCGACCAACAGTTTGGGGATCCTTGAGCCTCCGGCCAGGATCCTCTGAAGCACTGCGAGAAGTCTCGGAAGGGGCTGTCCTGAGGGACCCCTTCCGAGCGAGAGGTGCCGGAGTAGGCTGTTGCTTCTCCGGCTAGGAGGTGGGGACTAGTGTCCCCGATGGTTGTGGGGGGGTTGCCCCCGAAGCAGGTGTTACAGGAGTGGATGGAGGAGCGCCCCCACCCAAAGATGGAACAGCAGCAGAGTGGTGGCCCCTAGGGCCCATAGAGGGAGGCCGTACTTGAGGAGTTATACTCTGAGGAGGTGTTGAAGATACAACGGCAGCAAAAGATGTAGTTAGGCGCACTGGATGGAGTCGTTCATATTTTCTTCCCGCCTCAGAATATGGAAGACAGTCCAGAGTTTTGATCTCCATGATCTTCCGTTCCTTGTGCAGGAGTGTACAGTCACGCGAGCAAGGCGGATGTAATTGCCCACAGTTCACGCATACAGGAGGTGGGGTTCACGGAGCGTCTGTATGTGATAGACGCCCACATTCTCTGCACGTAGGGCTGGAAGTACATCGGGAAGACATATGCCCGAACTTCCAGCACCTGAAGAACCTCATAGGCGGCGGGACGTACCGCCTGACGTCGCACCGATAGACCATCACCTTGAGCTTCTCGGGCAGTGTATCGCCTTCGAAGGCCAGGATGATGGCACCGATGGCGACCTTATGATCTTGTGGTCCCCTATAAATGCGCCTAACAAAATGAACACCTCTCCGTTCCAAGTACGTGCGCAGCTCATCATCTGACTGTGACAGGAGATCCCGGTAATAAATGAGACCCTGGACCTTGTTCAGCGTCTTGTGGGGTGTGACAGAGACGGGAATATCACCCAGCTTGTCACAGGCAAGTAATGCCTTAGACTGGGCTGGGGATGCCGTCTGTATCAAGACTGCCCCACTCCTCATTTTGGAAAAAGACTCCACCTCACCATACTTGTCTTCTATCTGGTCGACGAAGAACTGTGGTTTGGTGGACGAGAATGATTCACCATCAGTACTGGAGCAAACTAAATATCGCGGCGAGTATGGGTCTGATCCTTTTAAGGCCCTGCGTTCCTCCCATGGCGTGGCCAGGTTGTTGTTGTTGTTTTAAGGGGACTAAACAGCTAGGTCATCAGTCCCCTGTTCCTAGTTAAGAGTCCTCTGTCAAGAGTATAAAAAGTAAAACACAGCTTCGAAGATGAAATCTCACAAATGGGGTAAGCTGATATTGGAGAATTCGCTGACAGCAGGTGCTGCCGGCGGATCCGCAGAGGAAGGACCCCAGATTCAACTAGTAGGCTTGTTACAGGGCTCGTGCAGAAAGCCCCTGTCGCCAAACTAACTCCAGAATGTAAGACTGGGTCTAATGTTTGCAGTGCTGAAGGTGCAGCCGAATCGTATACTACACAGTCATAGTCTAGGCGCGACTGGATGAGCGCCTTATAAAGGTGCAGGAGCGTTGGGCGTGACGCTCCCCACACAGTATGGCTTAGACAGCGTAGAATATTAAGGTGTTGCCAGCACTTTTGTTTGAGCTGGCGAAGGTGTGGCACCCAGGTGAGACGGTTGACGAACAACATTCCTAAAAAACGGTGCGTCTCTTCGACACGCAGCAGGTCATCAGCTAGATACGATTCGGGTTCCGGGTGTACTGCCCGACGTCGACAAAAATGCATCACACGGGTTTTGGATGCAGAAAATTGAAAACCGTGGGCAAACGCCCACGACTGTGCCTTTCGAATTGCGATCTGCAACCGCCGTTTAGCTACGCTGATGCTGGAGGAGCTGTAATACATGCAGAAGTCATCGGCATACAAGGAAGTGGAAACCGATGACCCCGCAGCCGCAGCAAGACGGTTTATGGCGATTAAGAATAAAGGAACACTAAGAACGGAACCTTGTGGGACTCCATTCTCTTGACAATGAGGTGAGCTGAAACAAGAACCAACACGAACACGAAAAGAACGCAACGCCAGGAAGTTCTTAATGAATGTAGGAAGTGGACCCCGTAAGCCCCAATCGTACAGCGTAGACAGGATATGACAGCACCAGGTGGTGTCGTATACTTTCTGCAGGTCAAAGAAGACGGCAATCAGGTGTTCACGGCGAGAAAATGCTGTACGAATGGCCGTCTCTAGTGACACGAGATTGTCGATAGCAGAGCGGCCTTGACGGAACCCACCCTGTTGAGGCGCCAAGAGTCCTCGGTCCTCGAGGATCCACATGAGCCTCCGACTCACCATCCATTCGAGGAGTTTACACGGAACGTTGGTGAGGCTGATTGGGCGGTAACTATCAGCCACCTGTGGGTCAGCCCCCGGCTTCATAACTGGGATGATGATGCTATCCTGCCATTGGGACGGGAAGACACCCTCAACCCAGAGACGATTCAGCAAGGAGAGAAGTCTGCTGACAGATGTCGGAGGAACTGACTATGAATGCGGTCGGGTCCAGAGGACGTGGCTGGGCATGTGGCAAGGGCGCTTTCGAACTCCCATTCGCTGAAAGGGATGTTATAGATTTCCTTGCATCGCGTTTGAAAGGATATCTGTTTTCGCTCGGTGTGCTCTTTAAGGGTGCGGAAATCTGCATCATATGCAGCGGTCGCTGAGGTGCGAGCATAGTGGTGTGCCAAATGCTCAGCTATTGTGACAGGGTCAGTGCAAATTGTACCCTGAATGCTGAGGCACGGAATTCCCACTGGTGGGCGGTGGCCAAAGAGGCGTCGAACTTGCGACCATACCCGTGAAGGTGATGCTTGGGATCCAATGGAGGCGACATAACGCTCCCAGGAGGCCCTCTTGCTTTGCTGGATCAATCGGCGTGCCCGTGCACGGAGACGCTTAAACGCAATAAGGTTATCAACGGAAGGGTGGCGACGGTGGCGCTGTAATGCTCGCCGACGTTCCCGGATGGCCTCAGCTATCTCCAGCGTCCACCAGGGCACTGACATACGGTGGAGAGATCACAGTGAGACGGGTACGGTTTTCTCAGCAGCGGAAATGATCGAATGAGTGACCTGCTGAACAGCGGTATCTGCATCAGCCAGAAGAGGAGAGGGAAGCACAGTGGCTATGGAATATGCTGGCCAGTCGGCCCTATGGAGGGACCAGCGAGGCAGACGGTCAGCAGGTGGACACTGTGGAAGCGACAGGAAGATAGGGAAATGGTCGCTGCCACACAGGTCATCGTGGACCCTCCAAGTGAAGTGCGGAAGTAGGCTTGGGCTACAGACAGACTGGTCTATGGCGGAGAATGTACCGTGTGCCACGCTAAAGTGCGTAGCAGCACCGGTGTTCAGGAGGCAGATGTTCAGCTGGTTCAGTAGTGTCTCAACATCCCTACCCCGTGCCGAGGTCTGCATGCCACCCCACAAAGTGTGGTGGGCATTGAAATCCCCCAAAAGAAGGAAGGGTGGGGGAAGTTGGGCGACCAAGGCAGCGAGGTCCACAGGAGAGACAGCCTCATCTGGTGGGAGATAGATTGAACAGATTGTAACATCTTGCACTGCCCGGAGCCGAACAGCAACCGCCTCTAGGGGCGTTTGAAGGGGCACGGCAGCGCTCGGGACAGTGGTTAGGACAGAGATGCAAACTCCACCAGAAACTCTGTCATACATAGGCCGATTTTTAAAATAGCCCCAGTAGCCTCGAAGGGCATGGGACCGCGTCGCTGGGAGCCAGGTCTCTTGAAGAGCGATACAAAAGGCAGATGTTTGGCTGAGAAGTTGTCGTAGCTCAGGCAGGTGATGGAAAAAGCCGTTACAATTCCACTGGATGATGTTTCCTTCTGGCTGTACCGCCAAGACGAATAAAAGGCAGATCACTCCATCGGATCGTCTGCTACCATGTGCTTGGGATCCACGGAACCAGAGATCTTATTTTCTGGGGAATCGGTAATTGCAAGATCCTCAGGAGATGCGAGGATCTCGACTTCATCCTCCGAAGAAGAGGATGTGGGTGGTTGTGGCTTTGGAGCCACTGAACATTCTTTCTTCTTATGTCTCTTCTTCTTGTCCTCTCGCTGGCCCTTTGGTTTGCAGGGCCGAGGGGGCTTCCCAGAAGTGGCATTCGGGACGGAGGAAGAGCTGGAAGCTCTTCGACTGGCAGGTTGGAGATCCTGAAGACTGCAGCCAGGATCCTCCAGAGCACTCTGGGAAGCTGCAGAAGTGGTTGTCTCTAAGGACCCCTTCCGAGCAAGAGGGGCCAGAGAAGGCTTCTCCTTCCCTGGCTTAGAGGTGGGGACTGGAGTCCCCGGTGTTGTAGCAGGTGATGCTCCCACTGTGAAAAGAGTGGGAGCCACCGAAGATGAGGTGCCCCCTGCTGGTAGGGGGGCCGGGTCAGTCGATTGGGCCTGGGGGCGCGCTATCGTTGACGGAACAGGTGGAACAGCAGGCACAGTGGACGAGGACGATGAGGCTTCCGCGGCATAGGTAGTTGCCAGGCGGACAGGATGGAGCTTCTGATATTTCCGTTTGGCCTCTGAATAAGTCAGTCGATCTCTGGTCTTGTATTCCATGATTTTCCTCTCTTGCTGCAGAACTGTACACATAGGCGAGCAAGGGGAGTGATTCTGGCCGCAGTTGACACATACTGGAGGCGGCGTGCAAGGGACGTTCGGATGAACTGCACGTCCACACTCCCGACATGTTGGGTTGGCATCACATCGGGAGCTCATATGGCCAAACTTCCAGCATGTAAAACAGCGCATAGGGGGAGGAACGTAGGGCTTTACGTCGATCCGGTAAACCATCACCTTGACCTTCTCGGGCAATGAATCACCCTCAAAAGCCAAGATGAAGGCACCGGTGGCGACCCTATTGTCCTTCGGACCCCTATGGACTCGCCGAATAAAATGTACTCCCCGCCGTTCTAGGTTGGCACGCAATTCGTCATCTGACTGCAGCAAGAGGTCTTTGTGAAAGATGATACCCTGCACCATATTTAGGGTCTTGTGCGGCGTAATGGTAACGGAAACATCACCCAGCTTGTCACAGGCAAGCAGTGCCCACAATTGAGCTGGGGATGACGTCGTTATTAATACTGATCCCGACCGCATCTTCGATATGCCTTCCACCTCTCCATACTTGTCCTCAAAATTCACAACAAAAAATAGTGGTTTAGTTGTCTTAAAAGATTCCCCATCACTACGGCTACAGACCAGATACTTAGGGGCATAAGCCTCACCCTTCTGTCTTCCCTGACGTTCTTCCCAAGGTGTAGCCAGAGAAGGAAACGTTTGGGGATCATAATCTGCAGCATTGTAGTCCCTTTTACCACGCTTAGAGACGCCAGGTTTGCGTGTGGCGACGCTATTAATTGCTCGTTTCATGTTCGTCCCACGAGCAGCTAGGGAACTAAAGGTCCACCCAGGCAGAGCCCCGCTTGCCTGGGTAAGCCTTGTACAACTGAGGTGCGGCAGGTTCCTCAGAGGTTGCTCGCTAGCGGCTGTTCAACCTCAACAGCCATGCATCTCCTCGGCACGTAGCACACCTCGCGACCCGGGCGATTAAGCCAAGATCCCCGGGCTCTGAAACGTACAACGTTCCACCGTCGCGCCGAACGATGGTCGTTGAAGCACGCACAGAACTTACGGTGTAGCGGACTGTTGGCGCGACACAGCCCACAGCTCAAGACACCGGGTTCGCCAAGCCCGTACCCAGCAAATTAATGCTGAGCCCCTGAGGGGCATTTACAAAGACATACTTCGAAAACCCAAAGTTATAATCACTGAAGTTGATATAAAAAATGTGCTGTTATTGGTCTGTGCCCTCGGATTTAACGTTGTGTAAAAATTATTGTTACCTTATATAGACTTACTGCAAACAAGCCGTTAAGGTATTTCGCAGTCTTGTATACGGATTTCTGTAGTTGAAACTATAACATATTGTACAACTCACCTAGCTGCGCCACCCAGAGATTATTTTAATTGTTCAATGCAAAAGCCAACGCCTGAAGAACAAATAACTGCACACTTCGTCAATACTGGGATGAAAGTGCTGTATTCAAATGGCGTAGATGAAAAATGCGTGATTCTGGCTTTGAAAGATGCGAAACGCAAATCCCGTGGACGTAGCTTACAGTAGAACCACCTGCACATTTTTGGCTGAGTTAGTTACGAAATATAAGGCTTAGCTAAACCTATTTACAAGACTTTTGCTGTTCTTGAGGAAGTGGAAAAGAAAATAAATGAACCGCAGTTGCAGCAGGAGAAAAAAAAAAACGGGGAAAAATTAAACAGGTTTAAAAAAAAAACGTCCTGAAGGACCCTTGCAAAACAAATCCAATTCCAATAATCGGTCCATTCCTGTGAAAAATTTACTGAAAGTGAAGTTCGTCTCCGTCACATCCGTTGATGTAGGACGGTCGTTGTCGGTATATCTGGTTTTCTCTGAAAAAAATCTACAAAACGTTTCCGTCATTTACTGTGAAGCCATCTGCATGTAACCACTGGTTTATTCAGAGTCTATTAAATTGTGTAGGCCAGTTACATATATTTCAACATATGGTTTCTGATGTGCGATGTATTTTTATCTCCGAAAACTGTGAAGGTTTGGTGTCAGTTTAGTCACTAATTATTTGCGACGTTTTCATTATTGTAAACGATTGAAAATTGGCTGAACATTGAACACTATATATTTTAGATTGTGTGTAGGCCCTTAAAATAATTCATTTTAGACTTTATTAAGTCTAAATGAGGCGAGGAAAATGCCTATTCTAGACGCCTAAATTGCTATATTTACGACTTAAAGATCCACTGTCTACTGATCAGTTACCACCAAGAGTGTACAAAAGTAGCGAACCCGGCAAAACTTCGAAGTTGCTAATACATTGAATATACACCCTAATCTCCTTCCCTCTCTTTAACAAACTCGGCGTTCCGTCTTTATTTGTCCCTCCATCCTCCACCCCAATCCTTTGTCTCTCTACCCATCTCCTACTCTCCCCTCTCTACATCCTTATCCTCCCTCACTTTATTCCATTTATTTATCCTCCTCCTCCTCTCCTCTGTCCGTCTCTGTCTACCTTCGCGTCCTGTCTTTTATATTCACCCAACCATCCCCAGTTTTATGTCAGTCTCCTCCCTCTCCTGTATATGAATAATTGCAAATGTCTGCCAAGTTTTATTGTCATCGATCAAACAGTACCGAAGCATGGAGAAAGGTACACTTCATCATTCACCATACGAAATCATATGTTGATAATGGATGCTCCTTGTTTTGAAGTTCAACTGTGAAGTATTTAACCAAGATCGTAATAAAACTCTAGATTGGAATTTTTCTGTCAATTACCCTCTGGCATACACTGAAAGAATGCAGGCAGTGCCATTGATCTTGTTTTGAAGGTCAATTGTGCAAAATTTTATCACAATCGAATAAAAGTTATCGATGGAGATATGTCAACTATATCATATTTGTCGTCAGCTATAATTAGGATTGCCAGTTGTGCCAGATAAATGTTTTCTCGGGGTTTTGTTTATGTTTCTGGAGCAAAAAACTTAATACAAACCACATTTTAAGCTGGATGCATATAACGTCAAACCTTGAGCTCATATAAAGTGAGCCGCACAGGAGTAGCCGAGAGGTCTGGAGCGCCACGTTACGGATCTCGCGGCCTCCCGCGTCGGAGGTTCGAATCCTCCCTCGGGCATGGATGTATGTGTTGTCATTACGCTAGTTTAACTTACTTTATGGACTTATGAACAAAGCACCTCACAGTTGGTATCGGTTTACTGAAGATTTCTCAAAGACATCTCATATTTGATAAAAATTCTTATAGCCCAATGGAAACTAATGTATCAACTATAAAAGCCTTCCAAAGGTCCTAAAATGACGAATAATAAAGTTGTCAGGCATAAACTGAGAGAATAGCAGTGCAGTTTAAGACCTCACGTTGTGGAATGAGAGGAAGAACGATCTAGAAGCCGTCTAGAAGCAATAATTTTTCATATTCACGTCTTCTGGCCCTCTCCGACTCTCTATCCAAAACTCCCTTCCCACCCCTCCCTCCTCTCTCTCTCTCTCTCTCTCTCTCTCTCTCTCTCTCTCTCTCTCTCTCTCTCTCTCTCTCTCTCTCTCTCTCTGTGTGTGTGTGTGTGTGTGTGTGTGCGTGTGCGCATCTGCCAGTCTTCTGCTCTCCAATGTCTCATGGCAACAACCCCTTTCCTCTCTGTCCATCTCCTCTTCACATATCTCTACCTACCGACTGTGTTTGCCTATTGCCTCCTGCTCCTAATCTCCCTGTTCCATCTCATCCTCTCATTTATGTGTGACTATCGCTTCCTTTATTTCTCGATCTGCTCAGCCCCCTCTCTCCATGCCCATTTCCTCCACTTATGGCTGTACTTGATCTATTTGTACCCATCTCTTCCTGTCGTCCCTCCTCCCCTACTCGTCATCCCCCCCCCCCCTCTCTGTCGATCACTTCCTATCTGCCCCCCGCCCATTCCACTTAAACTGGAAAGAACACGTAGACGAACCGAACACTGCGTTTTTTTGGCAGGACCCTTAAAGGATGCAACAGAAGTACTAAAGCCACTGCATACCCTACGCTTGTCCGTCATTTATTGGAGTATTGCTGCCCAGTGTGAGATCCTTATCAGGTGGGTTTGACGGAGGACATCGAAAGAGTTTAAAGAAGGGCAGCTCGTTTTGTATTGTCACGATACAGAGGAGACAGGGAAATGATACAGGATCTGGGATGCATTAGAACAACGGCGCTTATCGCTGCGACGTGGCCTACTTACGAAACTGCTGTCTCCAACATTCCCTTCCGATTGCGAAAATATATTTTTGACTCTCACTTACACAGGTAGAAATCATCAGAATAAAATACGAGAAATCAGATCTCGAACGGAGAGATGCAGGAGTTCTTTCTTCCCGCGCGCTATTCAAGAATGGAATGAGAGATAAATAGTATAAAGGTGGTTAGATGAACCCTATGATTTGCAGATGTAGATGTAAATGTAGTTTGGTCCCATAGAATTACAAAAATTTGAACAGTTTTTCATGTAATGTGCGATAGATACATCGTTATTATAATTTGGTACTTCACTTACTGTTCCTAATATATTTCAGAGAGATTCAGCAGCGGCGGAGCGACCAAGTGCTTTGAGGCCCTATGTTACAATGCGCGAGGCCGTTCCCCGTCGGGGGTTCGAATCCCCCCTCGCGCAGGGATGTTTGTGTCGTCTTTAGTATAAGGTAGTTCATATTTAATTTGTAAGTTTAGGGACTGGTGGCCTCGCAGTTAAATCCAATGTTAATTAAATGAACAGAGGACGTCAGAAGAAGCCTCTCAATTACACTACCTCGGGGGCACGTAGTTTCAGATCCCCAAAGCACATTATGTGCGTTAAAATCACCACAAAGGATGAAAGGGTGGGGGAGCTGCTTGATGAGGTCATGAAGGGCTTCCTCAATAAATGCGTCATGTGGGGGCAGATACATGGCACAGACAGTCAATCGAAGACGCATTTGAACACACACTGAAACTCTAAGGGGGTTTAATAGCTCCCTCACCACTAAGGTCGTCCTTTTTATACGTCATAGCCCCATATCTCAGGGTTGGATGAGGGCTTAAAATTCGTTTTTTGTAAACATTATATACATTGGCCTGCCCTCCATATGGGTCCGAAAACCCTGTAGTTTCCATTGAAATATGGGAGCCATCTATTACGAAGGTTCTATTTTTCACCCTGTGAACTAGGTGGAGGGTCAGTATTGGGGCGAGAAACTTCCAGAAACTCTGTAGCAGATTCTATGTAATCTGTAGGTATATTACCTGCCTTAACCTGAGCCTGACTTTTTGCTGGTGTCTTTTTCGGCTTGGCAGCCTT
Source organism: Locusta migratoria (assembly GCA_026315105.1). Classification (NCBI taxonomy): domain Eukaryota; kingdom Metazoa; phylum Arthropoda; class Insecta; order Orthoptera; family Acrididae; genus Locusta; species Locusta migratoria. The sequence continues at coordinate 325,018,494 of CM048750.1, forward strand.
TACAGTGGAGACAGCGCCAGTAGAATGGGCTGTGCTAGCCTTTTGAATATCCACTGGCTTGGAAGGTGGTAAGATCGACGCAGCGCCCTCTTCAGTAGAGGGCACTGAAAGCTCTTCAATAGTGACGACAATTTGAATCTTCAGACACGATAACAGATGCAGCCTTGCAAATACAGGTATTTGTACCGAAACTAACGACCTCGGTTGCGTAGTGACAGCGGCCTTGGAAACCGACTTCTGAACAACTACAGCAAAAGATTTACAAAGGAAGGTGGCTGGATGGCCTTAAAGATCTTGACTTCGCCATAGGAAATGCGCTTTGTCGCTTTAAACTCCTGCAATTTTTTTTCCTCCAAGTACACACTGCAATCTATGCTCCAAACTGGATGTTCACTTGAGCTGTTCACACACTTTGGAGGTGGTGAACAATCTACGCCATCATGTGCTGCCTTACCACATTGTCCACAAGTGGCTTCGTCCTTGCAACCGATGGTAGTATGCCCAAAGCGCTGAAAAAGCAGCGCATCAGGTTTGGGACATAGGGCCGGACTTTCAACCGTAGGAAACCTGCCTTGGCGTACTGTGGAAGTTTATAGCTATTGAAGGTGAGGATGAAGGACTCTGATTTCATTAATTCCCCACCCTCCCTTTTCATTACGTTTTGAATATCTATGCAATGCCGTCCTTTGCCGACTCACCTTTTAATTCTTCAGTTGTCCATTCTACCAAGTCCCTGCACGTAACTCCACCTTTGTTCTTCAGCGAGCCATATAACTCTGCCTCGATAGGAAATTCGCCGAGGTATGCGGAATTCTTCAGGTTTGCTGATTGTTGTGAATTACTGGTTTCCACCAACAATGTACCATTGCGCAAGAACTTAACAGATTTTAAGTCGCCAGCAATTCCTTCCAGACCATTCTGAATGTAGAAAAGGCGACACTTTTTCAAACGTGCCCTCTTTCTTTTTGATAATCAAAAACACATTTTGTGTTCCGTAACTATTCCCACATCGTTTTGAATGAGGTCCTAAATCAAGAGGACTGGCTACCCGAAACCTCTTATTGGGTTTGGGTGTTGTTGCCTCCCAGTGGTACACCTATCCCACCTGGATGTTTAAAATTTATGAAAGGATCCATCTCGGTCTAGGGATCTAAATGTCTGCCTAAACAGAGCTCCGCATGCCTAGGTAAGCCTTAATCAACTGAGGTTCGGCAATATACCCAGAAGTTGCTCGCTCGCTGTTCCACTTCAACAGCCATGCATCCCATCACAACGTAGCACACATTGGGATTGAAGTTTTTTATTCGTTTATTTTTTATATACAGGTTTGTACCACATTCGCGGCCCGGGCGGTCAAGCCAAAATCCCCATTCCCCAGTACACACAACGTTCCACCGCTGCGCCACACGGTGGTCGCTGAAGCATGCCCAGAGTTTACGGTGTCTAGAGGACTGGCGGCTCTTGCCAGTTCCCATCTCAGGACCCCGGGTTTGACAGGTCCGTACTCAGCAAATTAATGTGTAGCTCTGAGGGGAACAAATTAATGCTGAGCCCCTGAGTGGGTACTTTTAATGTATCGGAATTGAGGAATACCAACAACAGTACTGCATCTAAAAATTATTAACTACGCGACAAACTGCGACACTTCATTAGTGACATCTACATGCTCTTTGGCATACAATGACTAGTTCACTAGAACAGTTACCGCGTTTTCTTATTAGACGAAATGGTGCAAACAGAAATGCAGAAAGGTAGTGGAATATCCATGGCACCAATTGTAATGTACCAGTGATTGGATATCAATATATGCCGCGGCGCAGTGGTTGAGACGCTGTGCTGTGATGCGCGAGGCCGTTCCCCGTCGGGGGTTCAAATCCCCCCTCGGGCATGGACAGTTGTAATGTTAGGGACTGATGGCCCCGCAGTTAAGTCCCTTAAGCTTCACAAACATTTAAACATTTATTAATATTCGCTTTTCCATGGGTCCTGAATACCTCAATATGAAAATAATGATGTGTCTAATTGGTTATCCTTATTTTCCCAACTTTATAGCCATCCTCATTGTTATGTCCATTTCAATGGTGGATTGTCCAAGATTCTTCGACCGATGGAAGAGCATCGGACGTTTATCTTTCCCCTCCCTCCATATCTGTCTTTGTCTTTCAGTAATATGACTTTCTGGAAGAAATTGTTAACATAACATAATAAATAGTTCCACATCTTATTGTTTCATACGAACATAAAAATTGTAGAATTATGACACTTCCTTTACATAGTGGTAATAACAAATAAAAGAATACAGACTCCTTTTGATTAGGGCAAACACAAACTTAAAAGTATATTTCTGTAGTAAAATTATTTCAAAATGTTATAAAGATGGTGGTAAAGGTAATTACAAAAATAGAGCCTTTTAAATTATCTTTTCATGAAAGAATTTAAAAATACTTCTTGAAGCATCAGATGTTTTATTGAGATTCTTTCTTTATATTCTCTACCACTTCCACACCAATACAGGGGGATCCTTGGATGGTTTGTTTTTACTTCACTGCCAGTTATATAATACTAATAATTCCCAAAATTACAATTGTTTTTCCATGACAATTGATAAAGGTTATAAAAAAACTTTTATCGTGTGCCCAAATCAACATAAATTATTAGACTGCCGTCCAATCGTAAAATTCATTGGACGTTAAATCACGTGGGTATGACTTTTGCCCCTGGATGCTGTAGTTCAAGGAATACATTCTTACCGGTTGCTTACTCACGTATGTAACCGTCCTATGACTGTTACGATTGGACGACAGTATCAATTTTATGTTGCTTTCTAACCAAAATAAGTCATTTATTGCACTTATTTTATCAGTTGGCATAGATAAGAAAAGTGCAACGTCAGGACTTTGCAGTGATTTCTATCGCCCAATGAAGCAAACAACATGGGACACGCGTATAATGGCGTGAATACGGTAGTGGATCTGAATAAAGGATCTCAATAAAACAGTAGATGCTGCACGAAGGCTTTTTTAACAGTTTCATGAAAGAGGTTTTTCCAGTTAAACAAAAGTAAATAAATAACAGTTAAAAAAGGAAATTTGTCCTCCATTTTTGTAATATTTGGAAGAATTTAAAAATGAAATGGAATATTATTAAAGCATGCATTGCGAATATGTGATTTTTAAAACAGATTATTTTAATATTGACACAGGTAAATTAATTAGCTGCCATGCCCTGAAAATCACTGGAATCCACTATTCTTGTCATCTGGGCATAATCTATCAACAGTTATTTCTTCTAAGATATTCTCAAAACTTCATTGATATGCAAGAAGCTATGAGGAAAAACAAACACATTTACGATAAAGTAAAATATATTCCATGATCATAAAAATCCTATTAAAGTCACAGTTCTACCACAAATTGCTCAGCAAGCCGTTGGGTTCCGACAAGTACCGCATGAACCATAATGCTAACGAAGTAACATAAAACAGCAGTATTTAAGAGAGACGTTCAGAATTTTCACAAAACACACATCTAAACGTGAAATTTACGATTCTTGGTGAACAGCTAATAAACAATTTGCTAGTAAACTGTCCACATGTGCAAACGTGAAATCTCAGATTCTCAGTAAAAACCTAATCGACTGTTTAGTGGTAAAGTGACATCGCTCCGGATCTTTGAAATACACGAAATACGATTATCTCTGCAGTAATAGACATTGTTCTAAGTAGCTATGTGAAACGAGGTACTTGAAAATAATGAAATTATACGATCAACATGTTAATAGTATTTAGGTGACACTATGTATGTTGATGATATTTATTCGCCACTAATTTATTCAGCTCCTGACACTGGAAAATTAGTTCATTTGGTCTGTACACATTCGAAATCACTGTCAAGCTGTATGACAAGTTAGTTCAATGAAATTCTACCAGACGCGTCCAGAAAGTAAATTAATCTTTTACTTATTTTGTTACAAAATTGCACGAAAAAACTTGATTGGTATCAGGTGTAGTATTATTTAGTTTTCGAGATACTGTATTCACGAAAAGCCTTGAGACATGTGTCACATTGAGGGATGATGTTTGTATTCCTATGTCGCAACAAGGAATAGTCGCATGGTCGAAGACGTCATGCAACGGACTGATCGGAGGTTCGCGCCTGACGGCCAGAGGTTCGAGACCTCCTTCACACATGGGTGTGTTGTCCTTAGTGCAGAGTGTTTCCCGCTTGTGAGAAATTTTAGTTTCATTCATATGAAATAGAGTGTGAGGGTAAAAGTTAGACTGAAGCTCGCAATAGCTTGATTGGTTGTTTGGGATGCTCACATTGTGAGCTTGATTGGTTGTTTGGGATTGGGGGGGGGGGGGGCAAACTGCTACGTTTATCTGTCACCCGCTGGTGAAGGGGAAGGAGTGAGGATAGGAAAGGAGAGGAACAGAAAGGAATTTCATTCCAGGGAGGAAAGAAGGAAGAAAGACTGCATCAGCCTGGGGCCCCGTGGTCGCCACTCACGTATTCACGAAAGAAGTGTCAGCCCCTGAGAAGAGAGGTCTAACAAAATCTTAGTAACAATCGCTCACACGAAATTTACGCGAATTACACTCCACCAAACACCAGGCAAGAAACTGATTTAATATTACTTTGTCCAGCTCTGAGCTACGTAGAAAATTTCACTCCTGCTTATTCGATACGTTTGAGAAGTTACAAAATCTGTCAACGGACAACAGGCGTAACAAAATCATGCTAAAAAGTATGCCAAACTCTCTTTGGTTCTTTGGTAACATTTAACGAATAGAAAAAATTTACCACAATACAAGATTTACCGAAGAGGAATTGCTATTTAATTTTATTGCACTCCATTCCATATCCGGTTGTAGGTGGACTATGTCTGCTTAACCGCACCCTGTTAAATATCTGACAGAAGTGTTTGTTACCAGCCAGGGCTATTTTGTTGTAGTTCTTCAAAGTAGTTCCCATGGTTGAGAAAAATCACGGTATACTGAGAAAATACAATTTCACAAAACGCGCGGTGAAATATCAGCATCTTGGCAAATTTTCCATCTTCGTTTATGAACACGTCAAACAATACTGTGCACGATTGAATATTTGGCTGAAACTAAATACAGAATACGTAGGGGGAGGGTATACGAAAACCCTTGAGACCTCCTAATCCCCCTCCCCACCACCACCCAACTTCCAGCAGTACACAGCATTAAATTATCAGTTTCTATGCACCCCAACATTTACTTATACTCGCAAACTTTTCAGGCTTTACACGATAAATTGAAGTCAATCTCTAAACCGAAACTAAAAACACTACACTGACCAATCCAAAGTTATTAAAATTACGCAATTTAAGTTTGATGTAAGAAGTATTATTGAATTAAGCGACCAAGGCTCCGAGTTTCCATTTACCCCTAATTACGATATTAAAATCGAGAAGAAAGCGAACCGAGATGAGGTATATAAAGTAAACATTGGCAGCACGACTTTGTTCGCAAGGTGCCCATAAAAAACCAGGGCGAAAAATGATTCTTAAGTCAAATGTCCCTGACAGTTTATAAGAAAAATATGTTCCTACTTACCAACAACCAGCAGCAATGAAGCACCAACCACTCCGCACGTGAACGTAACTGCGTCGGGCTGCCGCTCCGATTCCCGCAAGAAATACGAAACGCGCGACGATAGTCACGCGGTCGAACTGTCCTTAGTTTAAGTAGGTAATAAGTCTGAAGACTGATGGCCGTAGCTGTGTCGTAGAACCTTCCACCTGTGAATGACACAAGCTGGAGACAGTCGTTTTCTTGTCTTACCGTGAAACAATGTGGAAATTTTGACCTGCAATTTACAAAAAGTGTCGATTGCTTACTTCAGATGTTGTGCTGCTCCCATGAATGCCGTAAGTTCACCTGCTTGATCGTCTAGCACACAGTTTTCATTATGCTCCCGGTGATTTCCATCTTATCTTGCACCCCATGAAATTCCTGCCCTCCGGCCAGCGTTTCAAAAATATTTGTCAAGCTTATGGGACTTAACTGCGGAGTCATCAGTCCCTAAATTTACTAACTACTTATAAACTAACTTATACTAAAGACATCACAAACATCCATGCCCGATGGAGGATTCGAACCCCCGACGGTTAACGGGCCTCGCGCATTGGAGCATAGCGCCTCAATCCGCTCGGCCATTCCACCGCGGCCAGTCAGCGTTTCGACTATTACTAAAAGCTAATGGTCGTTCCACTCACAGTCGGCAGACCTCTACGACTGTAAATACAAATGTTTATTCAATGATATGACAAGTGACTCAATTATTTTGGTGGCTGTATCGAAAAGTAGCTGAGACACCTACATATTTTATGCCAACAAAAACTTAAATGTATCTATGTAGACTGTGTTTTTTCAGAAAAATAGAAATTTACGTTTGGATTGGTCTCGTAGTTACCGACAATGCAACGTGGTTTCACAAACAAGTCCGAGCTAATACGTGCAGTGCTTTGATATTCGTATTTGTTTCTTGCTTAGTAGTTTTAGTTGTATCGTTTCACTACCCAATAGTACAGCACGCGATGATCTATTGCCAAATAACTAACTGATTGGCCGAATATATATTTTAATCAAGAAGCATTTCACTCTCTCTTTCTGAATCTTAAGCCACACTCCCTTGTTTTTCTGACAAAAGAGAGAGAACAGCGTTCTTCTTCATCTGTCTCTGCCTGGCCTCTAATTAGTTAAGACGTACCTGTAGCGGCTCCTGTGATTCAAATGTCAAATGTCTAAATCTATCGGACCAAACTGCGTGGTCATCAGTCGGTAGCTTACAAACTTACTTAAACCTAGGTAAACTAACCTAAGAACAACACACACATTCATGCCCCAGGGAGGACTCGAACCCCCACGGCGAGCAACCGAGCTCTCCGCAGCGAGGCCCTTTAGACCACTCGGCTACTCCACCGCGGCCTCCTGTGATTGATGTATAATGTAAAGTGAGTATACGACTCTTTTAAATGAAATATACCTTGAGATATCTTAAAGCCGGCCGCGGTGGCCGAGGGGACTGAGGCGCTTCAGTCACGGTCTGCACGGCCACTGCGGTCGGTGGTTCGAATCCTCCATCGCGAATGGATATTTGTACCGTCCTTAGTCTCAGTTAGTTCATAAGTAGTTTGTAAGTTTAGGGACTGATAACCCCGTAGTTAAATCCCATAGACTTTACAAACATTTGAATTTTTTTGATATCTTAAAAATTTAATATGATGGCATTTCATTTTTTTAACAACCCGCGATTTCCCCTGGGAGTAAATAATAGTTGTGTGATGGATTTAGACGCCATTACGGCTGACGAGATATTGTGCCGTGATTGTTGCAACTTTTATTAATTTTTAAACCAAATCATCCCCCTTCAAAATTTACCGGCTCTTATAAATGCAATCGTGTTTCATTTAGTAAATATTAAATTTCGAAGTCCGATAATTTTTCGCGTAATATTTTTCCCGCAACTCCCTTTGTACGCTGAAGTAAAAATTAACGCACGGTCCGCTGCATGAACAAACCACGTAATTAGTTCAACCCCACATCACGACCGTATGTTACCTTAAAGGGACAGGATGCCTCAAAGTGGTGAAAACTCCTATTTCCCTTTTACAATCTTATCAAGTAATTTGAAGTTTTCTGCTTAAAAAGGTGCAAAATTTGTTATGAAATTGTCATAGGAAGTATTTTTATTTCATTTTTCGAAATTATATGTGCGCCCACATTTACACATTTAAATCTTCACATTTTCGAAAATATTAGATATAGCAGGCTGAGGATTTCGCTCTTGCGTTACAAAATCTTTGAACTTTCCGTTTGTACCTTCTTCTGAGAAAATGTCTTCATGGTTGTACCCAGAATCAAAACTAAACGTTCAAAAACCTCGTATGGACTTGTGTACCTAAGAATATATTTGTTGGCATAAAGACATTCTGTTATTTCATTCAATGTTGGTTATATCGATACGCTGAAGGTCATGGAAAGCCATGGCATTGTTCCTGGTGTCTACAGAGTCAGAGATCTTCGGTTCTGGACAACAATCGAGTAAGGAAGGTTCAGTATGCAGCTGAATTTTAAAGAATAGAAGCAAGAGCAGCAACGGGAAGAAAGCTTCTAGGTGAAGGCCAAGAACTAGAAGATAACCCTGATTACTCTGTTGGACACTTTTGTTAGCACAATATGAGGTATTTCGTAATTTTCATAATAGATTACTTTAATCGCATTTTCTACCATTTGACATTTTTAGTGTTACATGTACCTTTATCTCACAAACCACTAAACCAATAACATTCTAATTTTCAGAAATGCTATATTACAGTTAAAAGATGCCTCTGAACTAGAATCAAGGAAAAATCTGGATAATTCTCTGAATCAGGGAAATTTATGTTAATTTTTTTCATTAAAATGGCTTAGCGGTAAAACAATATTAATAAATATTATACCAACAAATGGAAAACATTGTTTCTCGTTTAGTGAGCTAACAATATATGCTGAAAATAGCTGGAAATTCAAAATTCTATATATAAACAGTTCCAGAGAAAAAGGTACAATATGTAGCAAATTGAAGATTGGCGAGATAGGGCATTCCGACTCCCCGTAATTAACATGCATTTTTATTACAGCAACCAACAGAATGAGCTGATGTATCCTTAAAAAAGGTAAAATACGTCTCCTTAAATAATGTAACTGCTGCCATCAACTACCATTCAATTTTCGAAATTATTTAAAGAATCAAAATTAATTCCACAGTTTGTTCATAAATTCGGACCTCTTGAAGTATTATTATGAAATTTTGACTACCTAGATCCATTCCTAACCTACGAACTACTTACCAAATTAATTCAGAACTAAAAGTTAAACTTTACTATAAACCTTAATCCCAATGGCAGATTCATTACAGTAGAAATCTCAAAATCAGTTTGCTCAAACGCGGTTATGGATAAACTTGCGCTGCGGAGGAGCGGCGGAGCGCTTTGAGGCGCTATGTTACGATGCGCGAGGCCGTTCCCCGTCGGGGATTCGAATCCCCCCCCCCCCCCGTCTGGCATGGATGTTTGTGCCGTCTTAGTATAAGCTACTTCATAAGTAGTTTGTAAGTTTAGGGCCTGACGACCCCTTAGTTAAGTCCCATAAACTCGACAAACATTTGAACATTTTGATTTGATGAACTTGTATCTGTTCAACAGATAGCACCTGCCGTTATTAAGAGAAATTGTGAAGGATACGCCTTACAGTGTGTGTCTTTCTATTTGATATCTGCGTTTCTAATACAATACATAGCCCTATCACCTAGTAAAACCTATCGTTAGTAAATCTGTCAGGTGTTGTCGTAGCTAGAGTATTCAGTAATGCAATCTAAATACAGAATCACTACTCGATGTAGATAGCAAATTCCGTAGTTCTGAAGACTTTCCTGTGATGACTGCCATCACTATTCAAGGCAACATTACCTGGTGCATCAAACTTACACAGTAGTGAATTCACAGAAATGAATGTCAGTACGATTGCGTGGTGTCATGTGCTCTCCTAAAATGTTACTGGATCCGTCTCTCTGTAGCCTACACAATTAATGGTTTCGCGCAAATTGAATTTCACGCGAAGCATAACTGGTAGTGTTTACGCACCTGGCAAATACTGTAGCGCAACAGTCGCCACCTCGTGAGAGGCGCGGCTATTTGCGGCGTTAATGCAGCCCTGCCCGCCTAATCATTAGCGTTCCGGCCATTATGAAGGCCACAGCCCGGCTCCCTGCGCTGTTGACCGTCTTTAATTAATTGCTAATACACCGAGAATCCTGCGTGTTTGTGTTGTTCAACTGCAAACACTGTTGCCATCGGACACGGCCATATTTTCCCTCCGATACGAGAGCTGCCGAGCAGAAGCGTTGGTAATCAATCACGGGACGTGCGTTAGTGGCTGTATTCTACAGTTACTGCCCAAAAAGGCGGCGTAGACTGTAAAAGCATTTAAATGTAATTGCTGATTGTTCTCTCTGCTTCTATAAAAACGTGCAGTTTTATTGCAAGAAGGAGAATGAGATCAGGAATAGTGTAAATATTGTTAACCTGGCAGGTCAAATTATAAAGAACTTAACTACCGAAAGCAATTATATGGATAGAGTCTCTCAATGTTGAGCGACATATAGCACTATACACTGGAACTGTAATTACGAATTCCCCTCTTGCGCCAATCTCTTCATTTGAGAGGAGCACTTGCGCAAGAGTCTAACATGAAATAAATCGCAATTTGCGATCAGTTATGGTTTCACTTTACTACGTTTAGATGGAATACCAAAAATGCTGCGAATGAAAATTTGTGCCCGGCCGCGATTCGAACTCGGGATCTCCTGCTTACTAGGCAAACGCGTTGACCACTTCGCCACCGAGTACACATGGACCAGCCCGACTGTGGAGGACTCTTCCATGCACGTCTCCAGCCACACCCAAACCACCATTCGACACGCTGTCTCTTTCCTCTTACCACAGACTATTTGTTCTGTTATGCTCCCAGCCACAATACTCTATTCCCGCATGAGGTATCGAGACACAATTGTCGTCAGGAGCCCCGCCTCGGCTTGGGTGTGGCGGGAGACGTGCATGCAAGAGTCCTCTGCTGTCGTGCTGGTCAGTGTGTCCTCGGTCGCGAAGTGGTCAACGCGTCTGCCTAGATCCTGGGTTCGAATCCCGGCCGGGCACAAATTTTCATTCACTGCACTTGGGTATTCCATTTAAACCTAGTACAGTGCAGCCACAACTGATCGAAAATTGCGACTTATTTCATTATATGAACGCTGTAACGTCGTTAAAGAATATATAATAATATACAAGCCGAGGCTGGGCTCCTGACGACAATTAATTGTCTCGATACCTCTTGGTTTGTTCTCCCTGATGCGGAAATACAGTATTGTGGCTGCGAGCATTACAGAAGAAATAGGAAAGAGACAGCGTGGCGAATTGAGATTTGGGTGTGGCGGGAGACGTGCATGGAAGAGTCCTCTGCATTCGGGCTGGTCACTGTGTCCTCGGTGGCGAAGTGGTCAACGCGTCTACCTAGTAAGCAGGAGATCACGGTTTCGAATCCCGGCCGGGCACAAATTTTCATTCGCCGCACTTGGGTATTCCATGTAAACCTAGTACAGTGAAGCCATAACTGATCGAAAATTGCGACTTATTTCATTAAATGAACGCTGTAACGTCGTCAAAGAATATATAACACTCTAACATATACAGTTACGACATCACCACAGAAATTTGTATACACTGCGACAGCAGCGCTACAAGCGGCTGGCAAGCTGCATTTTAGAATACGATATTTGATGAGTGCGAATAGTATCGTTTAAATTGATTTTAACACGCTTTTTACATTAGGGAACGTATGCAGTGCCCTATGAATAGGTAATAATTTAAAAATAGCTCCACATTTCATGCGATCCTTGTCAAGGTACAAAACGGTACATTATACGACAGTTTATTTAAAATTATCTTGGGACATACAGACTTTAACTGAATAATTTCATCAACTATTAAAAATAAAAACTGGCTAGGAAACACGTGAATCCTTACCCTTTGGCAGAGAGACGTCGCTTTTCTTCTCAAGAATGTTAAAGTTTCTTCACTACAACTCTAGTAAAAATCTGTGCGAGTGGAATGCAGGAAACGTATATAGAATGCAATAACTAAAGTATTTAACGTACCACCACAGCATTCAGTGAAGGAAAAACATTACACACGTGGCGGTGAAACGGTAAAAGCAATTGAACAGTTTTCCAACGAAGAACAACCCAATTCCACAATTGTTATTACAGGCGAATCACAAAAGTCAAAACATTTCTTGTAAACTAATTATACTCAATATAATATACATGTATAAGAAAGACGAGCGAGGTGTAATCATTAGACTCCACACCGAACTGATACTCGTAAAAAATTACTTATCACAGTAAGGAATAAGTATAATACTAATTTATTATTCTCCTTATATTCTGCTTAATTTTAGAGAAATAAATATCCTCAAATATTCTTAATTATGTGTTCATGGCGAAGTTGTTATTTATACCAGTCAAATTCGGCTGTTTTCATTTCCGTGTTATCAACATTTGCAGTCCGAAATTCACACAGTTGATACCATAGATAACGCACTAGAGATTTTGCATACTGTACAGAAGGGATACGAGATGAGTATTCCTGAATAAATGGAAGTATGCCTACATGCAATTAAAAACACAAATAATTTGCTAAACGAACAAACGGATTTCAGGCACAAAAATTATTTCGATAATTTTATTCATATTCTAGTGCATGACAACGGATAAACAATCCCACTGCCAATCATAGATAATAGCGCAATATCAAAATTACAATTAATGATTATCAATAGAGACAATCTCATCGTTGATCTAGCATAAAAATATTCCAACTAAATTATCAGAGATAAAAAAGTTCAACATATTTCGTTCAATTTAAATAAAAGCTTTGCCTCATAGATACATATCCTCTGTGCAAATAATGTAAACGTATTACATCTCTGTAGAGCTGTCAAATAAATGTCAAAATCCGTAACTTGATAAAGATCTTACATAACACCACAATAAAAAAATAATATAATATATCACGTCACAATAATAATGAAATGTTCAGCGGAACAGAATGTGGTATGTATCATTTCTTTTACATCTGTATAAAACAAGTAGGCAGCATAGTACTAAATATTATGAAAACTTATGCATTGCAGGCATAACACCTGAAGATGACTATTAAGGTGAAATAAGCTTATAGTGTAACTAACGAATTAAAAATATACAGTGTTGAAATTATATAATTGTTATTATTAAAATGTTGTGTAACGATCTGATGAACTCGTTGCACCCCATTTTTGCCTCTGGACACATCGTAACATATTCTATTTTCCGTTTATCTCACCCAGATAATTTTGTATCCGATTTGAAGCAGGTACAACAGCGAGAACATTACGACATGTTCGTCCGAAACGATTTGCCTGTCGTAACCTCTTTTGTTAAGCCTGATACAAGGGTAAAAACGTTTTCTCCTTTTAGGAGAGGGCGAACATTTATGAAAAGTTGAGTGCGGTCAGACAAGCACGCATGTCCGGAATTCCCGTCCTTTTTGTATGTGCGGTCACGCAGGGGAGCTATCCGAGATTCCGCGCGGACAACTTGCCAACTGGCACTTTTTGCGGCGACCGCTGTTCCGCCGACGAGCCTGTTGCCTCATAATCGGCTCTTCCCGTTCCGCCTCGGGCTGTTCTGTTAATTAAATGGACCAAAGACGCTGGGAGTGGAACAATCCGTGCCCAGCTCGGCTCTCCAAACGACCGCCTCGCACTGCGCAGACGGCGGCTCCAGACATCCCCACCCCCTCCCCCCACCCACCCCCTGTATAATAAATATTTAAGTTTGCGGACCGCCTGCGGGGTGGTTCGGTATCTGCCAGAGGTAACTCGATTACCAACTTGAAGCGGCCGCCGCTTGAAATCGAGACGATGCCGCCTGGTGCGTCGTTATCTAAAGCCGCCGAATTCGCGCAGAAACTTGGCGAATACATTCCGCAGTAATTTTATACTCTGTTGGAGGGACAGCTTTAGGGGGATACTTGGGTTTAAAGAGCCGCTTTCAGCCGCGGGGAAACGGGGAGTAGAGGCGGCGGAGGGCGTGCTTAGGTTAGTGGCAAGGGGACAGCCCAGGTAGCTTACCGGCCACGGCTCCCGTGCGTTCCTCTGCAGGGGTCAAACGGTGCTCAATGATCATCAGCCGCATGTTTGGTGAACCATTGACCGCCCCGAGGTTGGAGTGCCACAACCATACATACAGCCATATGGCAACGATAAATGAGAGGTATAAGGGGTGGACAAAATGATATCAACATTCAGTAATGACAAGTTAAACTATTTAAATGTTTGTAAAACTATTGGACCAAACTATCATACTGATCAGAACCTAGACCAGAGGTCGGCAAGTAATCTCAGATGGGGTGCGGATACTATTGAGGCCGCAGTGGAGTAGCCGAGCGGTCTAAAGCGTCTCTCTGCGGAGCGCGCGGGAGCTCGCCTTGGAGGTTCGAGTCCTCCCTGGTGTGTGTGTGTGTGTGTGTGTGTGTGTGTGTGTGTTGTCCTTAGGTTAGTTTACGTAGGTTTAAGTAGTTTGTAAGCTACGGACTGATGACCACGCAGTTTGGTCCGATAGATTTACAAACAGTTGAACAGTAGATACTATTGAAAATTTTTGTCGAGGTCCACAAGTGAAATCTCATATTCCTTTTTGATTTTCTAGTTTACATTTTATTCAAAAAATAATATGATACAAAACAGACAGGCACATTTATATTAAAAAATCGAGAAAAAGGAATATTCTTCACAATTTTTTTATCTTAATTTTCACTCTCAAACTTATATCAAATACAATAGATGTGAAACAGAAACGCATGAAAAAAGAAATACTTACGTTATTTTGTAAAGTAGCCTCAAGCTTTTGTTCGTTGGGAGCACAAAATGGTGTTTAAATTGATGTGCCCTGACCGCTTAGGTAGAGGTTTCAGAGAGTGTCAGAGTTGGTTTGAAGTCGATTTATACTCGTAGAATTTCCTTGTTCATTAAATAAAATTATTGTGTTGGATACGTGTGTACAGAATTTTGCTGTAGATCACCGGCCAGCTTGCTCCGTTGTGCCGACGCTCTTTTTTTTTTCATTTATTTGGCCTTCTGAGTGTTAACTCAATGTGGCCATCTACAACACACATAGCAAATGTACATATATTTAAATAGACAAAACAGAAGTACATTTTGTCAAAATGGTAAAGTGGAAACAAAGCGAAAACTGCATTAAATTATTTGTTGTTGTTGTTGTCGTTGTTGTTTAGAGGGGACTAGACTACGTGGTCATCAGTCCCCTGTTGCGAGCTAAGTCGATACAGCGTAATGCATCCTGCAAAACAATGCGTGACTCACACAGAAGATAAACTCATAATGGGCACGTAATGAGGGGAAATGAGTTCAGGACACTCAAAGAAGAAATCCTAAAGAGGAAAGAAACGTAGAAAGAAGAAAACTGAAAGAGAGAGAGAGAGAGAGAGAGAGAGAGAGAGAGAGAGAGAGAAAAGAAAAACTGTACTAAAAGGTTTCAGCAGAAAAGTGTGGCTGGCTGATCGCGAGAATAATAAAGGATGAGCCAGCCACTCCGCACATTCTAAAACATACGGGTAAAAGCGGGGAGACAGCACAAAAGAAGAAGAGTAAAAATTTGTGAAAGATGGGTGCCTGAGATATCAGGCTAAAATACCCACCTTTAGATCAAATGATAAAACCCAGCTGCACGGATAAAACGTAAAACACAATCAGCTGTAGCAGCGTCGTCACCGAGAATAACAGGAAGTGCAGCTGGCAGGTCAAATGACTGTCGTAAGGCAGCTAAAAGGGGGCAGTCCACAAGGATGTGGACCACTGTCAATGAAGTGCCGCAGCGACACTGTGGAGGATCCTCCCGTCGAAGTAGATGGCCATGTGTCATCCACGTGTGGCCAATACGCAGACGACAAAGGACAACTGACTCCTTCCGAGAGGCCCTCAGAGAGGACTTCCACGGAGCTGTAGAATGCTTCACTGTACGGAGCTTGTTTGGGGTAGGTGAGTCAACCCACTCAGTGTTCCAAAGCCCTAGCACCTTCTTTTGTAACTCTAATCGGTGGTCCCTCTCCTGAATACCAATTTCTAAGGGGCTTGCAGTAATCGCCTGCCTAGCCAGCCGAACCACGCGTTCGTTCCCCGGAATTCCTATGTGTGCCGGGGTCCAAACGAAAACCACAGTGCGGCCAGACTGAACGAGAAGGTCAAGAGATTCCTGAATTGACCGCACCAGTGGATGTTTTGGAAAGCACTGGTCAAGGGCTTGCATTAAATTACAATTTAAATAATATTGGAACATTTTCACATATTCACAACCAAAACCTTATATTACCAATACACTTGATGATTAAAGATTGTGTACAGTGCTCTTAATAAACTTAATGATGATTTTATACACACGAATGTCTTTCGTAAACAAAAGGGAAGAAGCTGACTGGGGAAGGGGATATCCCATCTTCACCAATGTCTGCAGGAAGGTCAAACGTTCTCGGTCAAATTTGGGGCACCTGAACAGGATGTGGTTGACATCAGCTTCCATTTCAGGATCACACTCACATGCCGCCGAATCGTAGATGTTGATCCGATGTAGATGTTTGGGATAAGAGGCGTGATTGAAGCGAAGACGAATAATGGTAGAAATCGCGGATCGGTCCAGATGAGTCCTCATAAACCACGGCTGCGTAGAAATCTGAGGTTGCAGCACAGCGTAAGAAGCGCCTTTCGTTTCTTGGGAAACGTTCCACATCTGTTGCCACTGTTGTTTTGCGTAGTCCTTGACCGTAGATAATAAGTCTGTGTATGGTAGTTGTAGGTCCAAGACAGTGCCTAAGGATGCCGCTTGTTTTGCCAATGCATCAACTTCCTCATTATAGCAGATACCAGCGTGAGAAGGCACCCACAGTAAATTAACTGTCCGTCCCGTATTTGTACAGCGAATATATGCCGAAATCACATCCAGAATATAGCTGTTGGTTTTTTTGTTCCATCTCCGGTGTTGTAGGGTTTGAAGGACACTTTGAGAGTCAGACACAATTAATATTTTCGGGAAGGAAGTGGTAGAAGTAAACCTAAGTGCTTCCAGAATTGCCAGTGTCTCCGCAGTAAATATAGAGGTATTCGTTGGCAGTTTGAAGGTTCTCCGAATCTGAATCTGAGGGCAGAAAAAGGCACATCCAGTACACTCTTCTTGTGGAATTTTGGACCCATCTGTATATACACAAAGAAAATCAGGCCACTGTTCTGCAACGAGGCGACTGAATCCGTTATTAACAGTGTTACTTCCTAAGCAAGTCATATTAAAATAGAAGACTGGAATCTGGCAGCCAAGTGTTCGTAGATCGTATTCAAAAGGAGGCGGATGAGGTGAACATCGTACAGAACGTATCATAGGAGACCAAGTGTCGAAGCTGGTACAAATGGCTGGAGGTATATTCCTTCTGTAAGTGGCAATCCATAGTCGATAAATGGTGTCTCTGTTTCTGCAGACTGAACTGTCCGTGAAAGCCATTCCTTGAAAGTAGAATTTATCTGACAACATTTGGCGCCTAATGCTCAAGGGCATCTCTCCTGCTTCCACTAAAAGGGCGTTGGTGGGGGTCGATCGCATGGCTCCAAGACAGGTTCGGATGGCTCTATACTGAAGAGTATCGAGTTTCGTGAG
The DNA here is from genome assembly GCA_026315105.1 of Locusta migratoria. Lineage (NCBI taxonomy): Eukaryota > Metazoa > Arthropoda > Insecta > Orthoptera > Acrididae > Locusta > Locusta migratoria. The sequence goes on from CM048750.1 coordinate 325,035,815, forward strand.
ATGAATCTTCGGTGCATTGTGGTACAGTTGACAGCCATAGTCAAGCCGAGATCGAATAATCCCTCGATACATGGTGAGTAAAGTGCTCTGGTGCGCACCCCACCACACCCGGGTGAGTGATCGGATTACATTTAGGCCCTCTTCACACTTGGTAACCGTGGCTCTGATATGAGGCGCCCAGCTTAACCGAGAGTCAAAAATCATCCCCAGGAAACGTGCTTGAGGCTTTATCTGGAAAGTGTACGTTCCACATGTAATGTGGCCATCTATGAGATTCAGTGTTGACTTGTGAAATGGCACGATTACTGATTTCTCAGCCGATATCTCCAGCCCATTAGTAGATAGCCAATCATCGATGTGTGCAATGGATGAGAGTAATGCCGTTTTAGCCTGATGATACGTATCAGCAGTAGAATAGACACATAAATCATCTGCATACTGCAAGATTGTTGTGGGAGGCATTATCACACGTTCTAGGTCATGTGTATACAGAGTGTACAGAGTGTACAGAAGGGGGCTTAAAATCGCACCTTGTGGCAAGCCCTGGGAGACAAGAAAAGGTCCCATCATGTTACCTTGGTACCGAACATAGATCGTTCTTTTAGCAATCAGGGTACTGATGCCATAAATCAATCGTGAAGGAATTCCGAATCCTGCCAGCTTGTCCAAGAGAATCGGTATCTGAACATGGTCATAAGCTCCCTTAACGTCGAGAAAAGCAGCGATCACTGTTTGCTTCATTTGAAAGGCTGAAGTGATATCCACAGTAAGCGAAAATAGATTGTCCATCGTCCCTTTGCCTTTCCTGAAGCCATATTGACTCCGAGGTAACAAGTTATTCGTTTCAAGCCACCATTCCAGCCTCTTTTTCACCATGCGTTCCAGCGTTTTTACAACACATGACGATAGAGCAATCGGTCGATAGTTTGACGCCGCATTTGGATCTTTGCCACTTTTCAGAATTGGAATAATTTCTTGTGTCGTCCATGTGGCTATGAGATCTTGTTCCATCCAACACCGGTTAAAAATAGATATCAGCAATTCTTTCGCTTCCTCAGGCAGATTTTCTAACATTGAATAGTGAATACAATCAATGCCGGGACAGCTGTCGCTCGATGATTGAATAGCTTCGTGGAGATCTTCTTTCGAGAAAGGACGAAGGAGAACATGTTGACGGTCTTCAGCAAGAGGGAGTGGAAAATTTGCAGACGGAACCGTAGGAGGAGCGAGTTTCGCTACAAACCCCTCTAACCAGTCCGTGGTAGCAGGAGCAGGGGATGGCAGTTGGTTTGTTCTAAAAGCCTTTGTCTTGTGCCAGATGCTTGCCATGGTCATTTCATTTGTGAGGGAGGAGCAAAATTTTATCCAGCTGTCCTTTTTCGTCTTCTTCAGGAAATTTCTAACTCCCGCAGTCACTTTTCTCACAACGAGGAAATTTTCCAATGTAGGATTTCGACGATAGGTTTTCAAGGCGAGTCTGCGTTTAGCAACTGCTCTAGAGCATTCAGGATTCCACCAAGGGGGGGAACGGTGCTTCACAACAGTAAATTCTTTCTTCTTAGGAATACTGACATCCGCAGCGGCATGTATAGCATTGACTAAAACTTGGTATGCATCTTCAACCGGTAAGTTATTTGACGTGTTTGCGAGTTCCCGCCGAACTGTGTCCCTGTATGCGTCCCATTTGGCCTCTTTGATTTTCCACCGACTGTTAGCATAATATATTTGTTTAGTATTAACGTTGACATTGATCTGGAACTCTATTGGGAGATGATCGGATCCCGTTGGATCTGTTTTAACGCGCCATTTACATAGTTCAGTGAAACAGGGGGAGCAGAGCGTTAAATCAACTGCAGAAGGTCGACGGAAAGGTGATGACACCATAGTAGGAGTGCCGTCATTGAGTATCACTAGGTTGTTGTCTTCGATCAGACTCATAAAAGTCCTGCCATTCCTGTCCGTCAAATCTCTTCCCCACGCTACATGGTGGGAATTAAAGTCTCCTGCTATAATAAATGGAGGTCGAAGCTGGCGTATCAGATGTCTCCAATCTTCTTCCACGATACTATGGCGGGGAGCGTGATACAGCGAGACAACAGTGAAGTTTTCGCGGGCAGTTTGCACGTGCACGGCGACTGATTCAATGTTGGCGCTGCGTACGCGTAACGTGTAACGGGTGCCGTTTATGCGGCAGCGTATGTTTTACTAATATAGCAACGCCGCCCCACCCATCGGGACGGTCCTCTCTTATGATGGAATAATTTGGAAAGCGAACTCTTTGTTCGAACTTGAACCAAGTTTCGGCCAACAAAACGATATCCGGCTGGCTGACGAACAATTCTCTTAGCAAGCTTTCCCTGTTAGAGTTAGCTGATCTTGCGTTCCACTGAAGGACTTTCAAAGCCATCATAATTTAGGCAGAGAGAGATTGAAAGATGCCCGTGTCGAGATGCCGGATATCGGAGTCATTCATGGCACTATTTTGTCTCATATTTTTCATGACAATATCAATTACATTTATTATCTTATCGATGAGTTCAGCAGGCACTGTAGGCTGCCTGTGAATCGGTGGTTGTGGGGGTGCCAATCTGTGAACAACAGGCTGATAAGGATTTTGGCCTATAGGAGTGACTGATGGTTGTGTCGGATACAACAAGCTGCGGTACTGAGACCACTCACGTACATTATTGCGTCGGTTGACTTCCGCCTGCCGCCGGGAAGGCTGGTAAGCGTTGCTTGTCTGCCCGGGCGCATTTGAAGAATGAGCTCCGTCCCCAATGACGCTTTGTTGACACTGCGTGCTTGCAGCGGGTAGCGGCGGGAAGAGTTGAGAGTTTTGAAAGTTCGGAATGCACACGTTTGTCGGAGCAGCAAATGTCGGCGCCGGAAAGGACTGGTGTTGTCCGCCAGTGACCGATGCATAGGTTGGCATACGAGCAATAGACAGTGCATCCCTGAATTCAATGTTGTTGAATGTAGCTAATTCTTGAGCTCGACGCCGTATGTGGTATTCCGGGCAGAAGCGGTCCGGACGAGCCTGTTGCCTCATAATCGGCTCTTCCCGTTCCGCCTCGGGCTGTTCTGTTAATTAAATGGACCAAAGACGCTGGGAGTGGAACAATCCGTGCCCAGCTCGGCTCTCCAAAGAGCAAGATTCACGAAAAGATATGGAAAAGACCAAATTGTGAAACTGCAGACCTGCTTGTTAACCTTCGATTCTCAATCCTTACCGGCAGCTGTGTTTATCCACGGAACAAGATGTCCTGTCGATCCTTATGTGCCAACTGTCAGGCAGTGTTTTAATTGTCTCCGCTACGGGCACATCAGCAAACAATGCCGATCGCAAATCAGATGTAGTGGGCCGCATTCTGCTGAATCCTGTCGGATCGCAGCAATCCGTCGCATCACGACCGATCGCTTCGTAGATGGCACGTGTGTGGACAAATCACAGCGATCGGTCGCCGGTCGCTGATCGCATGGAAAGCCTAGGCAATTTGGCAGATCACAAGCGATTCGTCGATGCAATATGGCTGCCTAAATGCTTAGCAGCGATGTGTACCAATATGCTTACGACTCCTTTCCTTAGTTATCAGCCTTGTTTGTGATTAGTTTTGCTTTCCACGTTCAATAATAACTTTACGTAACAATGAATAATTACGAACTACTCTAAGCAATGGAGGTCAGTGTTTTCATTTATACTAAGAAGTAATATAAAGTGCACCCTACAATTTCTGCAGTGATCAGCGGCTAGAAGCTCGTGCTCATAGCACTGGAATCGGTAGCAAGTTCATAGTAATAGCCAAGAAACACTCGAGTTCCATCTGATGATTTTGATTTATATATTAAACAATTGCATTTTTTATTAAATTTTTATCTTAGACACAGGATGATTAATATGTATCATAATATTAAAAGGGTACCGTATTTAATTGTTCAGGGCAAACCAACAAAGCTGTAATGAAGAACCTAATCGTTTCATACGAATAGCTCTCTTTTTCACAATTTATAGTCAAATAAATGCGCCCAGAGAGTAAGTTTGCAAAGTGGGAGGGGAATACCACTGGGTCCATAAAACATCAACTAAATGGACAAGAAACTAAACGAAAAGAGACGATCACACAAAGACACCTTACAACAAAGAGACCTATGGCAGTGGTTGGCTGACGATAGGAATACAAAAGGTAAAGTCAACCACACGGCAGCACAAGGGAAAGTCCAGTCAGAGATACTGATAAAAAAAACCTGCTTGAATAAAACTTAAAACTGAATTTGCTGCTGAAGCATCGTAACGTAAAAAATCTGATAAAACGCCAGGGATGTTAAAACGACGCCGCAAGGCGGCTAAAACAGGGCAAGTAGCAGCACTCTGAAGACTCCTGTCGCGGCTCACAAAAATGTTTAGATGTTTGTAAATCTATGGGACTTAACTGCTGGCCGCGGTGGAGTAGCCGAGCGGTTTAAAGCGTCTCACTGCGGAGCGCGCGGTTGCTCGCCGTGGAGGTTCGAGTCCTCCCTGGGGCATGGGTGTGTGTGTGTTTGTCCGTAGGTTAGTTTACCTACGTTTAAGTAGTTTGTAAGTTACGGACTGATGACCACGCAGTGTGGTCCGATAGATTTACAAACGTCACTTAACTGCTGGTTTATTAGTCCCTAGCTTACAAGCTACTTAAACTAAGGTAAACTAACCTAGTAACAACACACACACACACACACACACACACACACACACATATCCATGCCCGAGGGAGGATTCGAACCTCCGACGCGGGAGGCCGCGCGATCTGCAACGTTTCGCTCCAGAGCGCTCGGCTACTCCCGCGCGGCCGCGGCTCACATAAAAGCCATGCAGCCAACCGTTGTGTGCACAATAGGAGCTAGCGGTTCACTTCAATATGGAAAAAAATGCCCAAACTTTAACCGCTATCTGAAAGAATAATAATACGAGTTGCTGCCCTTGCCATCCAGCTTTCTATAAATAACTGATAGATCAATTATACATTCCGACAAATATACAACCTACACTCATTTTTCGCCGTAATCGCCACCAACTCAATTTATCGTGTTTCGCGATCAGATTGAAGAACTCAGTCTGACTCAGCGCCCTGCAACGTAAAATATTGTACCTTTAGTATCCCGAAATGCAGTGATTATAAAATTTCCTATGGTAGGTGACACCTTCACTTTTTTCTTCTCTGTTAACTCGTACATTAAAGAGGCCTTAGATTCTGGTGACAAGCGGTGCACCCATGTCTTACCGATTGTGACGGTTATGATCAGAAGCCCGTTTTCATCTCACGGAAACCACAAAAGTGACTGACGCTAGTTCCCTCTACTTTGCCATGGATGCATGGATGGTTTCATTTTTACAGGGACTAAACGACTACAGTTGTCAGTCCATTGTCCAACCGTAGCGAAGGCAATAAAAAACACTACAATATCGTCTGAAACGATGTTTTAAAATTCACCAAGTAAAGGGTTTAATACTTTCCAGAAATAATAGAATCAAGGTAAAAACTGGTAAAAGAAGAGAAATTTGTAAAGGGGATACCACAGTGTCTTGGCCGGGTGACCACAGAAATAAATGAAAAACATCTGACTACTCTAGTACACGAGAAAACCACCTACCTAAAGGTGTTAGACAAGTGGAAAACAATACTGGACACTCAATAAAATACATATAGAATGATACAATCCATTTGCACGAATAAAATTTAAAACTTTATCAACCGTAGAGGCATAGTGTCCGGTTTCTCGTCATACATGCATCAAGCACGCCAATCAGCGCTCTACGCATGCGTCGCTAGCCCTCTGTTGACGCCTCTTCCGTCGTTCAATCAGCAACAGATGTGCGTCCATATGGCTTGGTGTCACCTGGTCTATCATCTTCTCTTTTGAAAAAAGTGAGGAATTTTACTTTTGTGGCAGAGAGAGAGAGGCAGATAGCAGAGAGAGGCGGTGCAATATTCAGGTCCAAATAGATATGGGTTGCCGTTCTATTAGCGAGCTTGAAAGGCTTACTCAGGACAAATTTGAATAAAAAATGTTTAAGGGCCGGTTCGTCCATCTCTCGTTAATCTTCTCGTTAGTAAACGAGAAGATGCCTTTAACGTCCAGTTAAATGTGCTCGTTAAGTGCATTGCGTTTGTCATTGCCAGATACACCTCCCGTTTGCTAACCTGGAGAAAACTAGAATGTACGACAAATTTCGACAATGTTGGCAATAGAAACAAATGAATGTGCTGTCTGAATAAACAGCTGATCGCCATATTTGACTATCAGGGAAGAGATTCGCAGACAGTTCTTATTTGGCGCTATGGAAAACAAACGTGAAAGACGCTCGAATTTTACAAGAAGTTGCTGCGAGAGTCTTGTATCCTTAATAGAGAAATATGAAACATTGAAATGAAATAAAACCGACGCCTCGACATGGAAGGGAAAGGAAGCGACATTGTGGCAAATGAATTAAATGCTGCCGATGGAACATGTAGGTCAGCAAAAGCGCTTAGGACCTAGTACGATAAGATAGTGGCAAGTGCGTAGTATCTTAGTGCAAGCAGTAACTTGCACATAGGCGAAAGTGCACTGTTCCTGTAGATTGGAGGATGAAATCTTATTTTAGGCCTTATACTAGGAGCAACTATCATACGTAAATAGTGAATTAATAAGTTTGCAGACATAAATAATGTAGTCTGTTTTCTATTACGACAGATAACTTACAAAATTAACTGTTGGACTCTTCAGATTGTGGTGGAGTTTTTCATGCAGCGTTTCCGAATTGGCTTTTCGAAGACGAAATTGCGTAACAAATTCTGCATCTTACCAGCATTAAAAACGATATGGACGAACATAAATACGTCTGGGACGCCATATAGGGGCAATCACCTCTAGATCATCCAAAATATTGTCACCCTCTTCATTGTCAACCAAATCGTATTTCAGCCATATTCATCATATCAATTCTCACTTAACTGTAAGTTAACCTGTAAGTTTGTATTTTGATATCGCAACAATAATTTTAAGGTTATGTTGCATATCTACAATACATAAAAAACTCATCTAATCGCTACAGACGTGGATAGGGCGAGAAAAATGATGATACACTTTCCAATAAAGCTGCTTTCCACACTAGTTTTTTTTTCATACATTACTGCTTCTGTCATTTTGTTCGATAAATTCACGTGAATATATTGCGGTATTTTAGCGCTTTGGAATGCTGCCATTTTCATGCAGATTCTCACTTAACTGGTCGTTAGCCGTGTAACGAGCAGACTTTTACTCGTTAACTTAACGGGCCGTTAGAGGTCCTTTAACGTCAGGTTAAATCACAACGAAACATTGACAAACGCGTTTCTCTGCTAACGACAAGTTGAAATCTTAAATGGAACTTCACGAGACAATGACAAACCGGCCCTAAATGTTTTTAAATCCATGGGACTTTTTCTAACTACTGAGGCTTACGAACAAACTAGCGTAAACTGTACTAAGGGGCGGTTTTCCAATGTCTCCTTAAGTTCCAGTTAACATTTTAACTTGTCGTAGGCGGAGAAGTGCGTTTGTCAATGAATCGTAATGAGTTAACCTGACGTTAAATGACGTTAAAAGACGTCAAACTGGCCGTTAAGTTAACGAGTAAAATTCTGTTCGTTACGCGGATACCGACCAGTTAAGTGAGAACTTGTATGATAACGGCAGGATTCCAAAGCGCTTCAATACCGCAATATATCACGCGATAAAGATCGATTTATCGAACAAAATATCGAAAGCAATACACACATGAAAAACTAGTGTATTTTTGATGTTCGGTGGCTTTATTCGAAAATTTTAGCGACATATTTCTCGCCTCATCCGTGTTAGTACCGATTAGAGGAGTGTGATTCAATGCAGATACGTATATCATAACCTTAAAAATATTATTGCGAAATCAAATTACAAACTTACGGGTGAAATTGCTGGAATAATAGATTTCGTTGATCATGAAGAGGATGTGAATACTGTGGACGAAATAGACGTCATTGCTCCGATAATGCGTCCTGCACGTATTTATGTTCGTACAAACCATTTTGAATGCTGGGATGATGAAGATTTTCTTAGGCGATTTCGTCTTAGAAAGTCCACTGTGGAAATACTGCATGAAAAACTCCACGACAATCTCAAGAGTCCAATACATAGGTAGGCCTATGTATTTTGTAAGTTATCTGCCGTAATTGAAAACGGTATACATTATTTCTGTGAAACTTATTAATTCAGTATTCACTTATGCTTGTTGCGCTAGTGTTAGGCCTAAAATGTCATTTCGTCCTCTGATAAACAGGAACAATGCACTTTCGCCTATGTGCGAGTTATTGCTTGCAGTAAGGTATTATGCACTTGGTAGTATGTTCATTGCCATACGGGAATTTTGCTAGTGTCTCCAAAACATCAGCTTGGAATGCTGTTCGGGAGGTGACACTTTCACTGGCCTCTCTGTTAGGAAGTAAGAAGTTCAACACAACAGCTGACGGAATACAGATAGCTCAGATTGGTGTTATCAGATTGCTCGATTTCCAAAGGTTGTGGGTGCTTTGGATTGTACACATGTATAAATACTATCACTTTTATTTATTTATTTATTTATTTTGTAAGTCAACTTATGTTCTGCATCTAACAACCAAGAGGCATGCTTCAGACTTCTAACTGAACACTTTTCCAAGTTATTTTCTTGTAATAACATGCAAAAGACTGAAATTTGCAATAATTGGTTACTGTTTCTCACCCTCCCCTAAGGGAAGAGAACCTTTGGAAATTTTGTTTATGGTGTCAGCTGCTGGAACTGTCACTTTATGTATGGTATGGTTACATGGATACAATACATCTTGCATTATAGAGAATTAAAACAAATTGTTACCTGAAGTGGAAACGGCATGCCTTGGTCCTGCACCCGGTTCTGGAGCAGTTCCCAAGTGTAGGGCCTATTGTTGCTTCTTGTTCCACAGTCTCGCCATCATCAGCAGCATCAGGTATACACAATGCTGGGTGTAATGGGTTTTTCAAATCTGATGGATTCCGTCCATCCCACATTGTGGTACTGCTGCTGGTGTTATGGAACTGTAACATTATACGCGCAATTATTGCCAATTGTCTACCTCCATAGTATTGTTTTGAAGATATTAATATGAATACACCGAGTGATCTCATCTAACTTCTGTTGTTCATTCAAATATAGTGACTGGCCTAACATAATCCATTTTACCCTGTTATTAACTAGAATAACTGTCCTGGTAGGAATATGGAATAGTAGCTGGAGCTAAATATGTCTTAACAATATGTTATAACCTAATCAATCGTGTAGGTTTTGGAAAGGTAAGGTATGTTATTTAGTGTTTGTAAATTACATCATCTGACAGCCAATCAAAGTTTCAACCAAACTAATTTCTTTTACTTACATCAATGATAACAGTATCTTGAGATACAGGAACCTCGTCCACGTCACCTACTTTCTCCACAAGGTACTCATATCCTGTAAAAGATGATATAGCACTTAAGTCTATAAGACATTTTGTAACGTATAACGTATTAAAGTTCACAATTGCATTCCTACATTGTTTCATTTATTTAAGTAATTCTAATGTAACAAGAATGTATAACATATAGTAAGGACAGTTTACAACTCACCGCAAGACCTGCGACGAGCTGCGACAGTCCCGTACAAAAAGACACACACAGACAACACTTTCAGGTATCGGCCATGGCCTTCTTCAGAAAATAGAACACTCACGCAATCACACAGGCACACAACACTGTCATACAACCATCACCTCCGGCTCCCACACTTCGAAGTATGTGCCTGTCGCAGCTCGTCGCTACGTCTTTGCGGTGAGTTGTAAACTGTCCTTACTATATTACTAATTCCAACCTGGACATTCCATTATTATATAAGAATATATAAAATAAATACTTACGTCTATCGCTGTCGTATCTAGAGTTCAGAGCAGCTACGAAGGCGGGCGAGGCGAGCGTTCTGCGCAGAGAGAGAGGGGAGATACTTTGCGACGCTGCCAGTTTCCTTCCGTCAGTTGGCGCACTCTGACAGCTGACAGCGCATGCAAGCGTAAACATTGTGCCGCAGGGAGCGCGCACGCTGTCAATGTCTACGATTTAGTTCCTTTCTTTAAACACTTTATAACTTTAATGGTTTAGTATTTTGAACAAGAATAATGTTTTTCTAATTAAAAGATTTCTTTGTGTAACTACATTAGGCATCCACAGCGATCGAAAGTACCTATACTTGAAGTATTTCAGTCATCGGTATGTATGACCTTAAGGGTATCAATAACAAATCGTAATGGTTTAATAGGTTGCACAGTGAAAGAAAATTTGATAAACCATTTAATGATCTATGTATGTAGGCCTTTTAGAAAGAAATAACAATATTCTCTTGCTAGGATCGCGCTGTATTTTAATTTCCACGTAACTAATTTCAACAGACAAGTTAACAACTTCAGATCTTGTGGAATACCTAATTTATAAATAAATACCTAATTTATAAATTTAGATCTCGCTCCCATAATGAGATCAGATCGTAATATTAATACAGCAGCATATTTTATAAATTAGGTATTCCACAACATCTGAAGATGGTAGCTTGTCTGTTGAAACTAGTTATGCGCGATCCTAACAGGAACGTATTAAGCTTAACACACACACACACACACACACACACACACACACACACACAACAACAACAACCACAGTCCAGTTTCCATATTTCAAAGAACAGTACAGCAGAGCCGCTGCGACTATTAATATTCTTTATTAAAGAACACGACCGGTTCCGAAATTTACAATTGCGTCCTGAGGTGCTTTATCTGTTTACAAATGAATAAAGAACTGTCAGAATTTCAATATTTTTAATATATAGGCGGGAAGGTCTTGTTTACTTATGTTAAATCATTATATAACAGAATATTTTAATGGTTTGACGTAAACAGACCTTTCTGCCTTCATATTAAAAATACTGAGAGCGTTTTAACTGTAATAGCTCTTTATTCATTTATAAACCGATAAAACACCTGAGAAAGCAATTGTAAATTGTATTATTTAATAAGGGATTTTAACAGTCACAGTTCTGTTCTTTGAATATAAGAAAATATTATTAATAATCCAAGTAATGATCGCGCCCTACAACATATGCAACTTACACGAACAAATTATTTTATGAATAATTATTAATAATTTTAAAGTAGCTGCAGTCAGTCATAGGAACAAAGTCATAAGTACTGGTAAGTGATAGGCTACTTACATACTTCACGGTAAAAAATCAATGCCATCGTCTTCTTCGCTGTCGGACGTCGAGGAATCGCACTCTGCAAGATTTATTACGAATGGTTCCATAATAGTGTCCCTGCCAATTTCTCTCTCGTGATCTTCTTCCTGCAATTTCTCTGCATGTCTTACGCAAGCTGCCCATGCAGATTCTGAGATGCTCCCTATTGCCTCGTGCGTAAGTCTCTCAACATCTGCAATTTTAAATGTTTTGTTTTTTTCTGCATATATGCTTTGACCTGAGCCCATACCAGTTCAATTGGGTTATAGTGACAATGATATGGCAGTAACCTAACACGATGTCCATGCTGTTTTGCAATTTCATCTATCTCATAAACTTTGTATGCTGGCCTGTTTGCATTGACAAGAAACAGCAATTCTGCTCTGGTATGTGAGGAGCTGTGAGGTATTCCGTTTGATGTTAACCAGGCAATAATGTCCCCCTTTCTGGAATACGTGGAGGGAACTTTGTTTACTTGCACGGAATGGATGCTCGCATTGTCCATGACAATAACAGAACAGGGAGCTATGTATGGCAACAGTTGTTCGTTAAACCACTTCTTGAAGATATTGTATGTCATCTCGGAATGGTAATCTTCAGAATTCTTAGCCTTTGAAGCCTTAAAAATCAGCTTACTCTGGGGAATGAAGCCAGTTTCTGCTGATCCGACATGAAGCACTATAATTCTGCCGCCCCTACCCACTGGAACTTTCAGTCCACCGTACCCATCACTCATTTTCCAGCACATAGCCGTTGCATGATTCTGGTTGACGAAAGTCTCATCTAAATAATAAAGTCGAGAGGTGCCGGCTTCTCTAATCTGCTGCATTGTTCTTAAAAACACAGTTCTTGCAGCTACAATGTCGCTACGTTCCAACAGTAATTTCTTCCCGTCATTTGTTTTCTGATACCTGAACCCCATGTCCTTCAGTATCCTGAACATGGTCCATTTACTTCCGTTAAAATTTTCTGCTTCTTTCATATGTGAAACCAATTTGTCAGCAGTCGGATATTCGCCTCTAGCGTACATGCTGAATACTATGCGGCGCAAAACGTTTTTCGCGAAATCGTCTAGCTCACCCACTTCTTTTTTGCGATTGAGACGTTTGCCTGGCGATTTAAAAACAGCTGAGCCACATGCCAGCAACGACGCGTTAGCTCCGCTGGAGATCCTCTGAACAGTCCTCAAGTTAATGCCGCAAGCCTCGGCTGTCTGCTCCTGGCACCTGGCAACGGCGCGACCCGCACCCTGTGCCGGCGCGGCCTCAGCAGAAGACAGACTTTTGAAGTATTGATACACACGGTACACTATTCCTCTTGCCTGTTTGTGCAGAACTTGGCGTGATTGCTTAACATCACTCATAATGTACACTATTACGGCAAAATAATCTCTTAGCACAGAACATAGACACTAATAAACACCGAACTTCACGAACACAGCACGACCCGCACAGTACGAAGGCAGGAATGCCACTGGTGCGTGGTTGGCTGAAGGCCACGTGGGGCACTTCCGCTTGCTACTGCGCATCTGACCTTGACCCGCCTTCGTAGCTGCTCTCCACTCTAGAAGGTAGCGATGTGGTGGACAAACATATGAGGGCTTTGACACTTTCAAGTATTGTGTCCGTATTCCTCTGAACAGGGGGGGCCTCCTCCAGTTCTCATTGCCTCCGTTTTATTTTCGGCCGCGTCTTTTTTTGCCATTTTTTTAAACTACCGTACTTAGCCCGAAAAACTTTTGCTGTTCTACATTTATCGCGAAGAGCATTAAATTCAGTCGCCACACACAACCATGTCGCTTCCTTTTCTTGCCATGTCGTTCCGTCCGATTTCTTTCTTGCAGTCTAGTATGTCCTTATATTTTTCTATTAGAGATACCAGACACTCACACTCATTCCTAGACAAATTTGAACTATCACGTTTTTTATCCCTACCGCCAAATAACAACTGTTTGCAAACCTCTTTCCTGCTAGTCAAATATGGCGATCAGCTGTTTATTCCAAGGAGGTTACAATATATTCAGACGGCACTTTCATTTGTTTCTATTGCCAACCTAGTCGAAATATATCCTAACTTCTCGTTTTCTCGCGGTCAGCAAACGAGAGGCGTATCTGGCAATGACAAACGCAATGCACTTAACGAACATATTTAACTGGAAGATAAAGTCATCTTCTCGTTTACTAAGGAGAAGATTAGCGAAGGATGCACGAATCGGCCCTATGCGGTCAAAAATTAGCAGTCCCATCAGTTAAAAAATATCTAATAATCATATCCAGTCAGAACATAAAATTGCAGGTTCCATCAGCTAAAATCTATAATCTCGTCCAGTCAAAGCATAAAATAAATCATATGCTGGCGGTATTGGACGGTGGTCATTATGCCATTAAAAATTAATCACACGTATCCAAAACCTGTGGAAAAACAACGTTGTTAAGTAGTATTTTTTTTTTCTTTATTGGTATTTTAAAGCCACCGGAGGTGGAAGGCTGGCAGCAGCTTCATTGCTGCTCTCCAGCCGAGTGTATTTACAATGTTGACAAGGCGATAAAAACAGAGAAAGGCGATAATATTTGATGAATTTAAAAACTACAATGGAGATTAAAATGAATAAAGCAGACATAAAGAAGTTGAAATAAAATATATTTAGAATTAAATCTGACACAGTGGTTAAAATCACACAGAGATGTAAGTTAAAAACCAGGGAAGTAAAAATCACATTGGTGGAGCACGCTACACGATGATCAAGACACTGTTTAAAACACGCGGCAACACTAATATTATGCCTGATTGACGGCTGCTTAAGTAATAAAATACCACTTGGGCATGAAGTACAAACACTGGCAGAACACTAAATGGCGCATTGTTGAAATATGTCGAACCGGGGGCCCGGCAGTGGGAAAAGGGGAGGAAGGGGAATCGCGTTGGGAGAAGGACGGGAGGGAAGGGGGAGAGTGAGGAGAGGGGAAAGCGCAAGGACTCATCGTAGGAAGGAGTTGGGGGAGGAGAGCCAAGCGAGGGAGTTAACAGGGATGAGAGGGGGAAGGAAGGGAGATGTACAAATACAAGGATGGACTAAGGTTGAAAGGAGGGGCAGATGTCGGGATGGAGGACGTCATCTGAGAGAGTGAGTTGACGGAATTTACTCTCGGAGAGGACGTGGAGAGTGTGGAGGTGAAGAGAGGGAGGGATAATAAGGTATCGGCGTGGCAGAGGCCCAGGATGCAGCAAGAGGTGGGAGGCAACTGGTTGGCGAGATTCTATTTTACGGGACACATAGCGGAGTCGGAGGTGTTCAAGGAACTTCAGAAGGTGAGGAAAGGGAATCAAGTCGTAGAATATCCGCGTGTGGGATGGAAGGCACATACGGAAAGCGAGGCAGAGGGCGTGGCGTTGTAGGACCTGGAGGGATTCGAACTTAGCAGGGGGAACGGAGACCCAAGTGGGATGGAAGCAGCAGAGGATAGGATGCATAACTGAGCGGTAGGCGAAGAGGATGGTGGAGGGGTTAGGGCCCCATGTTAGGCTGGACAGAAGTTTGAGGAGGTTGAGGTAGGAGAGGTCTTTTTCAAAGACGGTTTGGAGGTGCGTTTTCCAGGAGAGGGAGCGGTCAAGGATGAGACCAAGGTACTTGAGGGTTTTGGTTTATGGGATTGTACGGCCATGGCGTGCGAGGAAGAGGTCGCTTTGACGGAAGGTAGGGATGGTGTGACCTATGATGATTGCCTGAGATTTTGTGGGGTTAACAGTAAGGAGCCACTGGTTGCACCAGGAGGAGAATTCGGAGAGATGGGACTGAAGGAGACGTTGGGAGCGGGCGAGGGAGGGGGCGATGGCAAGGAAGGTGGTGTCATCAGCGTAGTGGAGGAGATCGACAGGAGGCTGCGGTTGTGGCATATCAGCCGAGTATATAAGGCAGATGAGAGGGGAGAGGAAAGAGCCCTGGAGCACCCCAGCAGAGGGGAAAAACAAACAGGAGTTGGAGCTGTTGAAAGTGACAGAGGACGGGAGATGGGCGAGAAAGGAAACAACAAAGCGGACATAAATAATGGGATGGGCATAGAACTGGAGTTTGAAAAGAAGTCGGGAATGATATACACGGTCGCAGGCCTTCTCAATGTCGAGGTAACGAGGATAGTGGCGTGACGGAAGTTCACCTGGACGGAAAGGAGGTGGGTGAGTCGCAGGATTTGGTCATCGACAGAGTAGGAAGGTCGGAAGCCACATTGGGAGAGCGGAAGGAGCTGGTGCTGACGGAGATGCTGGTGGATGCGGCGGGACAAGATAGTTTCCAAGACCTTGCTGAACACTGAGGTGAGGCCGATAGGACGATAGGAGGAGGTGTCAGAGGGAGGCTTCTTGGGTTTAAGATACATGAGGATACGTGAGGTTTTCCACAGGTCGAGGAAGAAGCTGGTGCAGAGGATGACGGTATAGAAGGGAAGAAAGGACGGTGTGAAAAGACTGGGGGCAGACCCGAAGGTGCCTGTAGGTCAGGCGGTCGTGGCCGAGAGCTGTGTTGCGTTTTGTGCGGAGTGTTGTTTCGATGTTAATGGCGGTGATCGGAGTGTTTAGTTCTGTGGGGGAGATGTTGTCCAAGTTCTGAAATGCAGGGGCGAGCGGAAGGGAGGGCGTGTTGGTACGCTCATGGATGTCTGGAAAGAGGGAATAATCAAACCTGGGATTGTCGGGAATGGAGAAGGTATCTTCAATACCGGCGGCAATGTGATTCGCCTTACTGGCATTGTCAGGAAGGGGAAGGTCGTCGACGAGAAGCGGGTATTGAGGAGCAGAATGACTGCCAGTAAGGTGGTGGAAGGCTTTCCAGTACTTGGATGAATTGATGGGGAGTGAAACATTAAGGCGGGTGCATGTCTGCCGCCAGTCCCGGCGTCTTTTCGCGTTCAAGGGGTTTCGGATGTAGCGTTGGATTTGCCGGTGGCGTAAGAGTCCGTCCCAGTCACGGGTCTGTAGGAAGGAGCGATAAAGTCGACGGGAATCTTGGAGAAGGAGGACAGCCTGTGGAGGAAGTGTGGGGCAGTGGGGGCTGTCAAGAAGTAAAGATCAGACCATAATATATAGATAACATTGTCACCTTTGAGACGGAGCATACCTTAGCAAACCCATCATATCGTGAGTGGCCGATGATTCACGTGGACTGTACGTAAGTGCAGGCAGTAATGCACGTAAGCAAATACATTCGTTTCAATACATGTGTAGGACGTCATTCCAATACACTGTGAAATGCACAGGCACGTGTGGGTTTGTGAGAAGTAAACATAAAAAGGACCGACAGGTGGCACGCATGTGGCCATGCATTAACAAGGCAATACATCGTTAAATTAAATACAGAATAGTTTTTATGAAACTTGAGAAAATATATAATAAGTAAAAAAGAACTTTGTGAATCTAAAAAATTAAGCATTGCGTAAAAACATTTAGGACAAAAAGTTTGACATTAATAATAATAGTATTTACAGTGACAAAAGTGCAGTTAAGTAGTTGAAGTTGACCATAAAATTACTAGGTATTACAATATGCAATATTTATTAAAATAATAGGAAGCTGGCAGCTGATGAGGCTTCTGAGATGTGGCGCCCTCTCACCCGTAACTGCAGAAGACGCTTGCAGACATTGTGGACCGGTGCAGCTGGATGGTGGATGACAGCGACGACTTTTAATCATAGCGACCAAGGCGGCCGCGGTCTGATATAAAGGCCTACCCATGTATGCTACAAATATTTAACAGGTGATAGGAATGAGATAATTTAAATTTACGTTAGATTTGGCCTTTCCATATGTACACTTAAAAAGCCATGACAAAAATATACATTGCAAACGTATAACATAGTTGAAAAAGAAAAATCGCTTGAAACTAACAGAGTTTAAAAAGAAATTATTCATTGACGAAGCAATGACAGGGAGAAGACCGAAGAGACCTTGTAGGAAGAAACGGAGCACTCCCCATTTGTTATGGAATCTGAGAGGACCTGCCCTAAATGTGCTTATGAATAGAGATAGGAGAGTGGCGATGATGAAGGTGGAGGACAGAACAGAATTGCATATTAGGGTACAAAGTTTGAGGAGTGGTTGGAATAAAGGTCTATAGAAGGAATAGAGGGTGATAAGAGCAAGGTGAGGAGGTATTATTGCGGGGGAGAGGGGGACGAGATGAGGAAATTAGGATAGATCGGTTGAATGGATGTTAGGCTGGGTGGAGCTTATAATCCTGGATGAGAGCATGCTGAAGTTTCTTTTCGAGTGAATGAGGCCTAAGTGGCAGGGAGAGCCGGTGGGATATTTCGGCTATAGAGCGTAAGATTGTTGCTGTCGTGCTTGCGGTTGGTAAATGGATATTCGTTTTGGATACTGGTAATGGAAGGGGGGTAGGGGAAAGAGGGAAGCGCAAGCGAGGTGTTCCATGATCCCGGAGGGATTCATAAAACAGGGTTTGTGTAATCGTTTGAAAATGACTGCTGTCGTTACAAAAAAATAACTGGCCGTTGTACGATTTCAGATACCCCTAAAATTACACAGAAAGTTGTTCTAACAGTTGAGTGCCGCTCGTGATCAGATGCAACAGCGCCACCTGTAGGCTTGGCTATCATTCATTTCTGGTTGTGTTTCTATATTTTCCTCCTGAGTCTGTAATTATAGTAGTTCATGTTCACGGCAAGGTGAATGTGTATGGATTCTCGAAAACGCCACACGTCTCTGGTTTAATCGACTGAATAACAATTTCCTTTCTTCCATAACAGTTTCAGGTGATTAGTCCCTTCTCTTACTCTATCATCGATGTGTTAACGCCAGTTATCTTCACCAGCGGGGCACAACGCGTGACGACGCCACTCGTATGTGATTGGTCTGCATAGAGTGAAAGTGTCTTCACCGCTTCCCCCCGTAACAAAAGGGCGACGAGACCATTGCCCCAGCTGGTCACCCCTGCACCTGCCTCCAATCTGCTAATGGCTCTCCGCCGCAGTTCATCTGTTAAGTGACGACACCGCGACGCTTGGAAAAGTTCTTTCCCTAAAGTGAGACAATCACAGCGACACCTGTCGTGCCGGTCTCAAATGTGCTGTTGTCTTTCGTATGCTGATAACCTCATACGTTCTTCGACTGTTATTTTGTTGGAATGACTTAATCTGTGCTTTCAGAGAGAAAGGTGTATGTTTCGTTTGATGACTAACGTGCTAAGTGAAGGAACCAGAATTCCGTGATTTATGCCTCAATTGCCACTGTTCAGCTAATAACAAAATTATGGGCGAATGATCCATGATTCTACGTAATGGTTTGCATAACCTTGGGCAGATTACTTCAACAGGTAGAATGTAAAATCATAATCTCCCTCCCTCCCTCACTCACTCACTCACTCCCCCCACCTCTCTCTCTCTCTCTCTCTCTCTCTCTCTCTCTCTCTCTCTCTATTATATATAATTTTACACGAATATAGTATTGAAAGAAAAGCCTGTGGTTTTCTGTAATAGAGATGATTTAGAAAGGTGAACAGGTGAGGCTTAACAGCTCTCACATAAATGCAAAACAACATATTGACCATAGGTGTTTATTTTTTATCTCAATGCTACTGGTTTCGGTTAGTTCACCATTGTCAAGATAAACTTTCCTGACGCTTGAAAATTGGAAAACTAACCAAACCCGGTAGCATTGAGATAAAAATCAATAGCTATGGTCAATATGTCATTTTGCAATAATAGAGATGATGTCTTCTAGGAAGGACGGTTACTGATTATTATTATTATTAATATACAGCCACCAAAATTAAAATACTGATTTGTAATCCTGATCATACGAAGAGGAGAATGAAAGTTATAAATTTTGAAACGTGTTTTGCCTTACATTTGCTCCAAACAAAAGCCGTGAAGGGAGGTAAGGCGAAGTATAAATCTGATGTTTACTGTCACGCATTAAAATCTCCGTCATAATAGCGATGATTATATATGAATCCCTATTGTCCGTGGCACGCCTTAGCATGAAAATCTCCAGATTTGTGTCACTTTTTCTTTTTTGACACACAGTGATTATCGCAAAAAGTTTTTTATGGAATTAAAATTTTGGAAAATTGACCCCAAGATTGGAGAATATTAGAAAAACTAGAAAAGCGTTTTTCATTGTCTCCGCATGATTGTAGTGCACACAAATTTATGGTTTTGATCCCATTTTGGTGGAAGTTTTCACGCTTGATACGGACGCCGTTCACCTGACTGTCGATATGTTGCCTGTACATCCAAGTGTCCAACGACGGTCGGCTGCCAGCTGAGGCTTTCGTATTGACCAGTGGTGGCTACCTTAATTTATGATTGATTTATAATTTAATACATCAGTATTAAGTTTAGGTTTAACAATGGAAAAATCCGATTGGGATGTCAATAATGGAGGATAGCATAAAGAGGCTCGCTGAGCTGCTGACGGGCACGAAAACTACACAATCACATCCACAAAACTGAAATTCTCAGCCACGGCCTTCATCAGAATAAGAAAAGGTACATTAACACAATCACTCCGACATACTAGATGTTTCACTAAGTGTGTTTGTCTCTGTAACTTATAAAATAATAGGTGACGGGAAATTTTAATGCGGTAGGTCAACGCAAGAAATGTTACATTTTCTGCGGAGCTATGAACATAGTTTATTGTATCATTTTCCAAAGAGTTACAGCACAAAGATGTAATTGTTTAAATGGAACAATAGTTTCTTCTATCGTGCATTGGATTCGTTGAAACCAGCCGCATCCAAATCAATTTAAACTACATTCCTATCACTGTTAGTTTGGGAGCTACAACCCTTCTAAGTTCCGGGGGCGGAGGTTGCGATAGCGTAGCTGACTGGCCGAGTGCTATCCCCTGGGGCACGGCCCACTGTCTCATGACCACCAGCCAGTTAGCTAGCTACGCTGTCGTAGCCTCCGCCCCGTAAAGAAACTATGTTCATAGCTCCGCAGAAAGTGTAACATTCGTGGTGTTGACCTACCGCATTAAAATTTCCTTCACCTATTATTTTATAAGTTACAAACACATTTGGTTGGTTGGTTGGTTTGATATTTTAGGGGGGCAAAACTGCGGAGGTCATCAGTCCCCCGTTCCATCAAAGAGCGAGATAAGTGTGGAAACACTGAAAAGTTCGCCCAGAGTTAAAAATGTTACGGGAGGAAAACCCCACTCAATCAATAAAACGTAAACAAATTCGACAAAGGACAACAAGGCGGGAGACAAGACGATAGGACACAATCACACGGAAACAGCAAACAAGTGTGGAAATGAAATGACAAAGTCAAAGTTCGTGGTTGACCGACCATGAGAAAAAAATAGGAAGGGTCAGCCACGGGGCAACACAAGCTTCATATAGAGTTGTAAAAACCGCTGTTACGAATAAAACCTAAAACAGAATCAGCCATATTGGCATCGTTACATAAAACGTCAGATAAAATTGCAGGAAGATTAAAATCCCGCAGCAGGGCGGCTAAAAGACGACAGTCCGTCAAAATGTGGGACACTGTCAAGGGAGAACCACAACGACAACGAGGCGGGTCCTCACCGTGCAGGAGATGGCCGTGGGTCAACCAAGTGTGGCCAATGCGGAGCCGGCATAGGACTACCGAGTCCCGGCGAGAGGCCCGCATTGAGGAGCGCCACGCAGCCGTAGTCTCCTTGACAACCCAAAGCTTGTTGGGCGTACTCAGGTTGCGCCATTCAGCTTCCCAAATCTGATGTACCCGACGGCGCAACAAGGTACAGATATCTGAAGCTGGGAGACCGATCTCTAAGACAGAGGCATTAACCGCCTGTTTGGCAAGCCCATCGGCACTTTCGTTGCCTGGGATGCCAACGTGACCCGGAGACCAAAGGAACACCACTGATCTGCCAGACAGAACAAGGGCAAAAACAGCCACTCGGATGGCCATCACCAATGGCGAACGTGGATAACACTGTTCCAGAGCGCGTAAGCTACTCAGGGAGTCACTACAAAGAAGGAAAGACTCACCTGAGCAGGAACGCATATGCTCGAGAGCACGGAAGTTGGCCACCTGTTCTGCAGTACGAACACTGCAGCCTTCTGGCAGAGACAGCTGCTCAACATGGTCACCATGTACGTAGGCAAGGCCAATGCGGCCGTTTACCATCGAGCCGTCCGTATAAACAATGTCGTAGCCGGGGTGCTCAGCAACGACAGCAAGAAACTGGCGACGGAGAGCCTCAGGCGTAAGCGAGTCCTTGCGCCCGTGGGCCAAGTCTAAACGAAGACATGGCCGTGGCAGGCACCATGGAGGTGTGCGTGAATGGGCCCAAAATGGAGGTGGTGGAGGATAGGACTCAAGCTCCCTAGGAGGGACTGCACACGGACAGCTATTGTGTGTCCTGACCTGGGGCGCTGCTGCCGGTGATTAACAGCCACAGTAGAAAAAAGTAGGTGGTAGTTGGGATGTCCTTTGGAACTATAGACGTGGGCTGCATACGCTGTCAACAGTTGCTGGCGGCAGACCCGTAGCGGGGGGACCCCGGCCTCCGCTAGAAGACTGGCCACAGGGCTGGTTCGGAAGGCTCCCGTCGCAATTCGAACCCCACAGTGGTGAATAGGGTCCAATAAGCGCAACGATGAAGGTGCTGCAGAGCCATAAGCGAGGCACCCATAGTCTATGCGTGATTGCACCAAGGCTGTATAGAGCCGCAGCAGGGTGGAGCGGTCAGCTCCCCATGCGGTATGGCCCAAACATCGAAGGGCATTGAGATGTCGCCCGCACTCCCGTTTCAGAAAACGAACATGAGGAAGCCAGGTCAGTCGGGCATCAAAAATCAGGCCGAGGAATCGGTGGGTGTCCACAACAGGAAGCAGTTGGCCGTCAAGATAAAGTTCAGGGTGGGGGTGCACCGTCCGACGCCGACAAAAGTGCATAACACGTGTTTTGCCGGCGGAAAACTGGAAGCCATAATGCTGAGCCCACATGTGTGCCTGGCGGATGGCCGCCTGGAGTCGGCGTTCAGCAGCACTTGTTGTGGTGGAGTAGAAAGAAATGCAAAAATCATCGGCGTACAGGGAAGGAGACACCGATGACCCCACAGCTGCAGCCAGGCCATTAATGGCCACCAAAAACAGTGAGACACTCAGCACAGACCCCTGTGGGACCCCATTTTCTTGGATGTGAGGCGAACTATGGGCAACACCGACTCGGACCCGAAACGTGCGGAGTCGGAGGAAATTTGCAATAAAGATGGGAAGTGACCCACGAAGGCCCCACTCATGCAGTGTAGCAAGGATGTGATGCCGCCATGTGGTATCGTAGGCCTTCTGAAGGTCGAAGAAAACCGCAATGAGGTGCTGACGACGGGAAAAAGCTGTTCGAACCGCTGACTCCAGGCACACCAGATTATCTGTCGTTGAACGACCCTGGCGAAATCCACCTTGCGATGGCGCCAGAAGGCCCTGGGACTCGAGCACCCAAGTCAAGCAACGTGCGACCATGCGTTCGAGCAACTTGCATAGAACGTTGGTCAGGCATATGGGACGATAACTGTCAACCTCCAGTGGGTCCCTGCCAGGCTGCAGCACCGGTATGATGACGGCTGCCCGCCACTGGGACGAAAACTCGCCACTACCCCAAATGCAGTTGAATATCTCTAGGACATGGCGCTGAGAATCCCGCGAGAGGTGTTTCAGCATCTGTGCATGGACACGGTCGGGACCGGGAGCCGTATCTGGGCAATTGGCCAAGGCACTAAGCAGCTCACTTTCGGTAAATGGGGCGTTATAGGACTCCCGACGGCGCGTCGCAAAGGAGAGGCGCTGTCGCTCCACACGCTCCATGCGGGAGCGAAATGCTGCACTGTAGTTAGCAGATGCAGAGCACCTAGCGAAGTGATCAGCAAGATGTTCAGCGATCATACTCAGGTCTGTACACACAGCCCCATGGATAGAAAGACCAGGGACGCCAATAGGAGTCTGGTGGCCATAGAGGCGCCTGATCTTAGTCCACACCTGAGATGGAGAGACACGAGAACCTAAGGTCGAGACATACCTCTCCCAGCATTCTTGTTTGGCTCGTTTGATAAGTTGCCGAGTCTTGGCACGAAGTCGCTTGAAAGCGATGAGGTTGGCCACTGATGGGTGCCGTTTGTGACGCTGAAGAGCTCGCCTACGTTCTCTGATTGCGGCAGCGATTTCCGGCGACCACCAGGGCACGGACCTCTGCCGGGACGAACCAGAAGAAGACGGGATTGCAGACTGAGCTGCAGAGACAATGACGTCTGTTAAATTATCGACCACCACATCAATGTTAGTGTCCGGCAAAGAGCGAACAGTTGAAGCAGTCGTAAACGCATCCCAGGCAGCTTTGTTAAGAGCCCAACGGGGCAAACGGCTAGGGCAATGACGCTGGGGCAGTGACAAGAAAATCGGAAAGTGGTCACTGCCACACAAGTCGTCATGCACTCTCCAATGAAGAGATGGTACGAGGCCAGGGCTGCAAATAGAGAGGTCGATGGCCGAGTAGGTGCCGTGTGCCACACTGAAATGCGTGGGAGCACCTGTATTTAAAATACAAAGGTCGAGCTGGGAGACAAGATTTTCAACCTCCCTACCTCGGCCAGTAGTCATTTCGCCACCCCACAAAGGGTTATGGGCGTTGAAATCGCCCATGATGACGAAGGGTGGGGGGAGCTGAGCAATCAGTGCAGCTAACACGTGGCAGGGGACTGCACCATCAGGTGGAATATAAACACTGCAGGCGGTTATAGCTAGTGGCGTCCTGATCCGAACAGCCACTGCCTCCAAAGGTGTTTGAAGGGGCACAGCTTCACTGTAGGCAGAGTTGATGACATGAATGGAGACGACACCAGATGCTCTGTCATATACAGGACGATTCGTGTAAAACCCACAATAGCCACAGAGGGCGGGGGTTCGCGTTGCCGGAAGTCAGGTTTCCTGGAGGGCAACGCACAGTACATGAGAAGAGCTTAAAAGTTGTTTCAACTCTGCTAGGTGGGTAAAATAACCGCCGCAATTCCATTGGAGGAAAGTGCTGCCTAAGGACTGGGGAGGCATGAAAGCGATTAAGAGACGCGGTGCGCCTCAGTGTCACTTGCCGCCACCCGCCGAGGGTCTGTGGTGTCCATATCCATTGCATCTAGGGTGTCTGTACGAGCGAGGTCCTCTTTAGATGCAAGGATTTCGACCTCATTGTCTGAGTCAGAACTGGTAGCGAACGGCATTGAGGAAGCCGCCTTTGCTGCCAGCTCTTTCTCCTGAGGGCATCCTTTTTTCTCGCCCGCTCCCGATTGGGTTTGGGCTTCGGTGCTCGAGTGGGCTTCCCAGAAGTGGCGTCGGATGTCGACGCAGATGGGGAGGCCCGGCTACCAGCGGGTACCTGGACTTTGAGCCACTGGCGGACGTTTGGCTGCGACGAAACTGGCGTTTCGGAGACCTCAAGAGATGTTGTTGTTGTTGTTGTTGTTGTTGTTGGTTGTTTTAAGGGGACTAAACAGCTAGGTTATCAGTCCCCTGTTCCTAGCTGAGAGTCAACTGTCAATAAAGATAAAACAATGCCCTGAAAATGACACCGCACAAAAGGGCAGGTTAACAATAGACAAGCCACTGACAATACAAGACGAAGACACACAGAATGAGTAAAATAAAGTCACGAATAAAACTGGATAGCAGAGAACCTTGGCTGGCTGATCACAAAGAAAAAACAGGATGAGCCAGCCACACTGCACACACTAAAAACCCCTAAGGGCTCGAAAATATAAAAAATCTGGGTTGCTGTTGGCCTAAGAGATCAGGCAACAGCACCCACGGTTAGATAGATGCATAAAAACCAGAAGCGCGGATAAAACTTAAAACTGCGTTAGCCATAGAGGCGTCGTCTGCTAAAGCTAATGATAGCGCGTCTGGGATATGAAAAGATCGCCGCAAGTCGGCTAAAAGCGGACAGTCCATTAAAAGATGGGCTACTGTCAACACAGTGCCACATCGACACACGGGTGGAGCCTCGCGCCGAAGGAGATACCCGTGGGTGAGCCACGTATGTCCTATCCGAAGGCGACAGAGGACAACTGACTCTCGGCGGGTCGGCCGCAGTGAAGATTTCCACAAAGCTGTGGAGAGCTTCACTGCCCGAAGCTTATTCGGTGCAGTCGCCGTAGCCCACTCGGTGCTCCAAGCCTCACGTACTTTTCGGTGCAACACCAGCTGAACATCCTGTTCCGTGACACCAATAGTTAGAGGTGGTCCCATAGTACCCTGCTTGGCCAATCGATCAACATGTTCATTCCCTGGTATGCCAACATGACCTGGGGTCCACACAAAGACCACAGAACGGCCTGATTGGCCCAGGGAGTGAACAGTGTCCTGGATCGAAAGTACTATTGGGTGCCGAGAGAAACACTGGTCGATCGCTTGTAAGCCACTCAGGGAGTCAGTACAGATGACGAATGACCCCCTGGGGCAGGCTTTGAGATGTTTGAGAGCTCTGAGAATAGCGACCAGCTCGGCGGAGAAGATGCTACTCTCACAGGGCAGAGAATGCTGTTCTACATGGTTGTGATGTAGAAAGGCATACCCAGCACGGCCATCTACTACGGAACCATCTGTGTAAATGGCGTCTGTGGCACGGAACGGTTCGAGCACTTGTAGAAACTGGTGACGGAGATGTACGGAGGAAACAGAGGCCTTCGACGCATGGGACAGGTCCAGACGGAGCTGCAAACGAGGAATGGACCAAGGAGGAGTGTGAGAGGAATAGTGGAAAATGGTAGGAAGTGGGTAGGATGTGAGAGACGAAAGAAGGATACGAACACGGACCGAGATCGGGTATCCCGACCTTGGCCGTCGTGGAGGGATAGGGAGTGCAGCGTCTGGAAATAGGAGCCGGCGGTTCGGGTGGAAGGGCGAGGCCTGAACACGAGCAACATAAGATGTTAACAGGTGTTGCCTACGGAACCGCAGCGGGAGGACTCCAGCTTCGACAAGGAGGCTTGTCACAGGGCTAGTGCGAAAAGCCCCTGTCGCCAAACGAACACCACAGTGGAGGATTGGGTCTATTGCCTGCAGTGCTGACGGCGCAGCCGAATCGTAGACTATGCTGCCATAGTCTAGGCGCGACTGAATGAGGGCCTTGTAAAGTTGTAATAGCGTTTGGCACGAGGCTCCCCAAACAGTGTGGCTGAGACAGCGCAGGATGTTGAGGTGTCGCCAGCACTTTTGTTTTAACTGGCGTAGGTGCGGCACCCAGGTTAGACGGTCATCAAACACCATACCTAAGAATCTGTGCGTCTCTTCGACTTGTAGCAGGTCGCCAGCTAAGTAAAGTTCGGGTTCCGGGTGTACTGCCCGACGTCGACAGAAATGCATCACACGGGTTTTGGATGCAGAAAATTGAAAACCGTGGGCAAACGCCCACGACTGTGCCTTTCGAATTGCGATCTGCAACCGCCGTTCAGCTACGCCAATGCTGGAGGAGCTGTAATACATGCAGAAGTCATCGGCATACAAGGAAGTAGAAACCGATGACCCCGCAGCCGCAGCAAGACCGTTTATGGCGATTAAGAATAAAGGAACACTAAGAACGGAACCTTGTGGGACTCCGTTCTCTTGACAATGAGGTGAGCTGAAACAAGATCCAACACGAACACGAAAAGAACGCAACGCCAGGAAGTTCTTAATGAATGTAGGAAGTGGACCCCGTAAGCCCCAATTGTACAGCGTAGACAGAATATGATAGCGCCAGGTGGTGTCATACGCTTTCCGCAGGTCAAAAAAGACGGCAATTAGGTGTTCACGGCGAGAAAATGCTGTACGAATGGCTGACTCTAGGGACACGAGATTGTCGATTGCGGAGCGGCCTTGACGGAACCCACCCTGTTGATGCGCCACCAGTTCTCGGTCCTCGAGGATCCACATGAGCCTCCGACTCACCAACCGTTCGAGAAGCTTGCATGGAACGTTGGTGAGGCTGATCGGGCGGTAACTATCAGCCACCTGCGGATCTGCCCCAGGCTTAACCACCGGAATGATAATGCTTTCCCGCCACGAGGACGGAAAAACACCCTCAAGCCATACGCGATTAAACAGGGCGAGAAGTTGGCTTTTGGCATCCGCTGATAGGTGTCGGAGGAACTGGCTGTGAATGCGATCGGGTCCAGGGGAGGTATCCGGGCATGCAGCAAGGGCACTTTCCAACTCCCACTCAGTAAATGGGACGTTATATGGTTCACGACGCCGTGTTCGAAATGAAATGTGCTGGCTCTCTGCTCGCTCTTTAATGGCACGAAAATCTGCACTATAGGCAGCAGTCTCCGACGTACGTTCAAAATGATCTGCCAGGTGCTCAGCGACGGCGACAGGGTCAGTACAGAGCGAACCCTGAATGCTCAGACACGGAATTCCCGCCGGTGGGCGGTGCCCAAAGAGGCGTCGAACCTGCGACCACACCTTGGAAGGAGAAGCGCGGGAACCAATGGAGGCGACGTACTTCTCCCAGGAAGCCCTCTTCCTTTCCTGTATCAGTCGCCGGGCTCGTGCTCGGAGACGCTTGAAGGCCACGAGATGTTGGACACAAGGGTGGCGTCGGTGGCGCTGTAGTGCTCGCCGACGTTCGCGGATGGCCTCAGCAATCTCCGGTGTCCACCAGGGCACCGATGGGCGATGGAGCGAACCGGATGTGATGGGAACAGAGTTTTCGGCTGCAGAAACGATAGCCTCTGTGACCTGCTGAACGGCGGCATCAACATCTGCTGGAAGCGGAGAGGAAATCACAGCAGCTGAAGAATAAGCTGGCCAGTCAGCCCTACGGAGGGCCCAGCGAGACGGACGGGTGGCAGGCGTACACTGTGGGAGCGACAGGAAGATCGGAAAATGGTCGCTCCCACACAGGTCGTCATGGACCCTCCAGGTGAGATGTGGAAGGAGGCTAGTGCTGCAGACAGACAGGTCAATGGCAGAAAACGAACCATGTGCTGTGCTAAAGTGGGTAGGAGCACCGGTGTTAAGAAGGCCGAGATTCTGCTCTGACAGGAGAGACTCAACATCCCTACCCCGGGCCGAGGTCTGTGTGCCACCCCACAGAGGGTGATGGGCGTTGAAATCCCCCATAAGAAGAAAGGGTGGGGGAAGTTGGGCGACCAAGGCTGCGAGGTCTGTGGGAGAGATGGCCTCATCAGGTGGAAGATAGACAGAGCAGACGGTAAAATCTCGTACTACCCGGAGTCGAACAGCGACTGCCTCTAGAGACGTTTGAAGAGGCACAGCAGCACTGGGGACAGAGGCGTGGACATAAACACAGACGCCGCCAGAAACCCTGTCGTAGACGGTTCGGTTTTTAAAATAGCCCCGATACCCTCTGAGGGCTGGGCTCTTCTCGACGGGAAACCACGTTTCCTGCAAAGCAAGACAGATGGCAGGGAAGCGGCAGAGTAATTGCCGCAGCTCAGCCAGGCGGCGGAAAAAACCGCCGCAATTCCATTGCAAGATGTTGTTTGCAGTCTGCTGAATAGCCATAATGTAAGTCGGGAAACGGTCATTCAGCAGGAGCACCTGCTGTCAACTGCGCAGACTCTGCAGGATCCTGAACCATCGGTTCAGGCGTTCCAAGTATGGCGAGATCCTCAGGTGATGCGAGGATCTCTACCTCGTCTTCAGATGCCGAAGAGGTGACAGAGCGGTCCTTCCGAGGCACTGATGATGCCTCCGTCGCATCCTTCTTCTTCGGCTTCCTTTTGCCCTCTCGCTGGCCCTTTGGTGTCAAGGGCCGGGAGGGCTTCCCAGACGTGGCAGCAGAGACCGTCGAAGAGCCAGAAGCCCTTCGACCAGAAGGTTTTGGATCCTTCAGCCAAAGGCTAGGATCCCCTGGCGCACTCTGGGACTCCCCAGAAGGGAGCGTCCCGAAGGACCCCTTCCGAGGGAGAGGTGCCGGAGGAAGCTGTTGCTTCTCCGGCTGGGGGTTGGGGACTGGTGTCCCCGATGGTTGTGGGGAGGTTTCCCCCACAACAGGTGCCTTACCAGCAGATGGAATGCTGCCCCCATCTGATGAGGGCGCTGTGGTAATTTTATGGCCTCTAGGGCCTACAGAAGGAGGCGATATCTTGTCGTGAGTCGTACCCGTGATGCGCGGGGACGACGCTACAGCTGCAAAGGAGGTAGTCATGCTTACCGGATGGAGACGCTCGTACTTCTTTCTTGCCTCATTGTATGATAGCCGGTCCAAGGTCTTAATTTCCATTATCTTACGTTCTTTGTGCAGAACTTTGCAGTCTGGAGAGCACGGTGGATGCAGCTGGTTGCAGTTCACACAGACGGGAGGTGGGGTGCAGGGAGCGTCCGGATGAGATGGACGTCCACATTCCCTGCACACAGGGCTAGAAGTGCACCGGGAGGACATATGCCCGAACTTCCAGCACCTGAAGCACCTCATAGGGGGCGGGACGTACGGTGTAACGTCGCACCGGTAGATCATGACCTTGACCTTCTCAGGCAGTGTATCGCCTTCGAAGGCCAGGATGAATGCACCGGAGGCAACCTTGTTATCTCGTGGTCCCCTATAAACACGTCGAACAAGGTGAACACCTCTGCGCTCCAAGTTAGTACGTAGCTCTTCATCAGACTGTGACAATAGATCACGATGGTAAATACGACCTTGGACCATGTTGAGGGTCTTGTGGGGCGTGACACTGACAGGTATATCACCCAGCTTGTCACAGGCCAATAATGCCCTGGACTGGGCTGGGGATGCCGTCTGTATCAGAACAGCCCCACTTCTCATTTTAGAGAAAGACTCCACCTCACCATGTTTGTCCTCGAGATGTTCAACGAAGAACTGCAGCTTGGTGGACAAGAAAGAGTCTCCATCAGTTCGGGAAATAACAAGATATCGCGGTGAGTAGGGATCCGGACAGCGTAAAGCTTGGCGTTCTTCCCATGGCGTTGCCAGGGAAGGGAACGACTTAGGATCATATACTGTAGCATTAAAGTCAGATTTTCCACGCTTAGAAACGGCGTTTTTGCGACCGCCCACGCTAGTTATTGCTCGTTTCATTTTCGTCCCACGAGCAGCTAGGGAAAAGAGGTCCACCCAGGCAGAGCCCCGCTTGGCTGGGTAAGCCTTGTACAACTGAGGTGCGGCAGGTTCCTCAGAGGTTGCTCGCTAGCGGCTGTTCAACCTCAACAGCCATGCATCTCCTCGGCACGTAGCACACCTTGAGATTGAGGTTTTTTTTAGAGAGGTTTGTACCATCCTCGCGACCCGGGCGATTAAGCCAAGATCCCCGGGCTCTGAAACGTACAACGTTCCACCGTCGCGCCAAACGATGGTCGTTGAAGCACGCTCAGAGCTTACGGTGTAGCGGACTGTTGGCGCGACACAGCCCACAGCTCAGGACCCCGGGTTCGCCAAGCCCGTACTCAGCAAATTAATGGTGAGCCCCTGAGGGGATCTCAAGAGACCCTTTCCGTGCAGCAGTAGGTCTACTGACATCCAGGGTGTCAGACACAGTGGGAACTGCAGGAGGTGGTGGAAGGGGCTCGTCAGGCCCTTTCCCTGAAGGAAGAGCCGGAGAAGGATGACATTTCTCCGGCAGAGGGACGGGTTTCAAAGACCCCGTTAAAGGGGGAGGCAAAAGCCTCGCAGAAGAAGGTGCGCCCCCTGGCGTCTAGGGAGCGGAGATTAACCGATGGCCCAAAGGGCCCACAGAAGGTGTGATAGGGGGTCGGGAAACCGACCTCGATGGAGGTGATGACACTGTGGCAACAGCATATGTAGTCATCATGGATACCGGGTGGAGTTTCTCATACTTGCGGCGGGCCCCAGAGTAATTTACGCGATCGAGTGTCTTATATTCTATGATCTTGCGCTCCCTTTGGAAAGCGGGACAGTCCGGTGAGCAAGGCGAGTGATGGCCGCTGCAGTTCACACAGGAAGGTGGTGGGGTACAAGGTGCGTCGGGGTGTACGGGACGGCCACAGTCACGACAAATAGGGGCTGCGTCGCAACGGGAAGACATGTGTCCAAACCGCCAGCACTTGAAACAGCGCATGGGTGGAGGGATGTACGGTCGGACATCACATCTGTATACCATCACCTTGACCTTCTCGGGCAAGGTATCGCCGCCGAAGGCCAAGATGAAGGCCCCGGTTGCCACTCTATTGTCTTTTGGACCCCGAAAGACACGGCGGACGAAATGGACACCGCGTCGTTGCAGATTTTCACGCAACTCCTCATCTGACTGCAGCAAGAAGTCACGGTGGAAAATGACTCCCTGCACCAGATTCAAAGTCTTATGTGCCGTTACAGACACTGGCACGTCGCCAGGCGTAGTGCACGTGAGCAAAGCACGAGACTGTGCAGGGGACTCTGCCTGTATAAGAATAGACCCGTCTCGCATCTTGGAAATTCCCGCAACCTCACCGAACATGTCCTCTATATGTTCAACAAAGAACATGGGCTTGGTTGCCTGGAAGGATCCCCCATCTGTCCTAGTACATACCAGAAATTTCGGGACATACGACTCAATATGTCGATCCCCACGTTCCCGCCAAGAAGAAGTCAGGGAAGGAAACGATGAGGGATCATAAGTAACTTCATTGTACTTTCCACGCTTAGAGACACCTGTCTGACCAGGATTTTGGTGGCTGGATTTGTTCGCTTCATCGCGAATCATCCACCCCGATGCCACCCACTCCGAACAGGGGCTCTCCTCATGGGCGCCACCCAGCCGCAGCAACGTCACCTGGCAGGATGACCGTTGCCGGGAGTCCTGATGCTCCACGGTGACAAGCATCTACTCCTAGGCCTGCATGAGGAGCTTACAGCTCTGGCATCGGTAGAGCGATCCCTACGTTGTCAGGGGGCTACAGCCAAGAGGGTATATGACGACCCCACCACAATGGACTGGCTACCGTGTTGGCTTTCTGGCGCTATGTGAACCATCATAATCGAGAGTGCTGAGATATCGGTGCACAATGGACGCGACTTGCACGGAAAAAAGAAATGACGTGCCTTGTTGTTGTTGTTGTTGTTGTTGTTGGTTGTTTTAAGGGGACTAAACAGCTAGGTTATCAGTCCCCTGTTCCTAGCTGAGAGTCAACTGTCAATAAAGATAAAACAATGCCCTGAAAATGACACCGCACAAAAGGGCAGGTTAACAATAGACAAGCCACTGACAATACGAGACGAAGACACACAGAATGAGTAAAATAAAGTCACGAATAAAACTGGATAGCAGAGAACCTTGGCTGGCTGATCGCAAAGAAAAAACAGGATGAGCCAGCCACACTGCACACACTAAAAACCCCTAAGGGCTCGAAAATATAAAAAATCTGGGTTGCTGTTGGCCTAAGAGATCAGGCAACAGCACCCACGGTTAGATAGATGCATAAAAACCAGAAGCGCGGATAAAACTTAAAACTGCGTTAGCCATAGAGGCGTCGTCTGCTAAAGCTAATGATAGCGTGTCTGGGATATGAAAAGATCGCCGCAAGTCTGCTAAAAGCGGACAGTCCATTAAAAGATGGGCTACTGTCAACACAGTGCCACATCGACACACGGGTGGAGCCTCGCGCCGAAGGAGATACCCGTGGGTGAGCCACGTATGTCCTATCCGAAGGCGACAGAGGACAACTGACTCTCGGTGGGTCGGCCGCAGTGAAGATTTCCACAAAGATGTGGAGAGCTTCACTGCCCGAAGCTTATTCGGTGCAGTCGCCGTAGCCCACTCGGTGTTCCAAGCCTCACGTACTTTCCGGTGCAACACCAGCTGAACATCCTGTTCCGTGACACCAATAGTTAGAGGTGGTCCCATAGTACCCTGCTTGGCCAATCGATCAACATGTTCATTCCCTGGTATGCCAACATGACCTGGGGTCCACACAAAGACCACAGAACGGCCTGATTGGCCCAGGGAGTGAACAGTGTCCTGGATCGTACGTACTATTGGGTGCCGAGAGAAACACTGGTCGATCGCTTGTAAGCCACTCAGGGAGTCAGTACAGATGACGAATGACCCCCTGGGGCAGGCTTTGAGATGTTGGAGAGCTCTGAGAATAGCGACCAGCTCGGCGGAGAAGATGCTACTCTCGCAGGGCAGAGAATGCTGTTCTACATGGTTGTGATGTAGAAAGGCATACCCAGCACGGCCATCTACTACGGAACCATCTGTGTAAATGGCGTCTGTGGCACGGAACGGTTCGAGCACTTGTAAAAACTGGTGACGGAGATGTACGGAGGAAACAGGGCCTTCGACGCATGGGACAGGTCCAGACGGAGCTGCAAACGAGGAATGGACCAAGGAGGAGTGTGAGAGGAATAGTGGAAAATGGTAGGAAGTGGGTAGGATGTGAGAGACGAAAGAAGGATACAAACACGGACCGAGATCGGGTATCCCGACCTTGGCCGTCGTGGAGGGATAGGGAGTGCAGCGTCTGGAAATAGGAGCCGGCGGTTCGGGAGGAAGGGCGAGGCCTGAACACGAGCAACATAAGATGTTAACAGGTGTTGCCTACGGAACCGCAGCGGGAGGACTCCAGCTTCGACAAGGAGGCTTGTCACAGGGCTAGTGCGAAAAGCCCCTGTCGCCAAACGAACACCACAGTGGAGGATTGGGTCTATTGCCTGCAGCGCTGACGGCGCAGCCGAATCGTAGACTATGCTGCCATAGTCTAGGCGCGACTGAATGAGGGCCTTGTAAAGTTGTAATAGCGTTTGGCGCGAGGCTCCCCAAACAGTGTTGCTGAGACAGCGCAGGATGTTGAGGTGTCGCCAGCACTTTTGTTTTAACTGGCGTAGGTGCGGCACCCAGGTTAGACGGTAATCAAACACCATACCTAAGAATCTGTGCGTCTCTTCGACTTGTAGCAGGTCGCCAGCTAAGTAAAGTTCGGGTTCCGGGTGTACTGCCCGACATCGACAGAAATGCATCACACGGGTTTTGGATGCAGAAAATTGAAAACCGTGGGCAAACGCCCACGACTGTGCCTTTCGAATTGCGATCTGCAACCGCCGTTCAGCTACGCCAATGCTGGAGGAGCTGTAATACATGCAGAAGTCATCGGCATACAAGGAAGTAGAAACCGATGACCCCGCAGCCGCAGCAAGACCGTTTATGGCGATTAAGAATAAAGGAACACTAAGAACGGAACCTTGTGGGACTCCGTTCTCTTGACAATGAGGTGAGCTGAAACAAGAACCAACACGAACACGGAAAGAACGCAACGCCAGGAAGATCTTAATGAATGTAGGAAGTGGACCCCGTAAGCCCCAATTGTACAGCGTAGACAGAATATGATAGCGCCAGGTGGTGTCATACGCTTTCCGCAGGTCAAAAAAGACGGCAATCAGGTGTTCACGGCGAGAAAATGCTGTACGAATGGCTGACTCTAGGGACACGAGATTGTCGATTGCGGAGCGGCCTTGACGGAACCCACCCTGTTGATGCGCCAACAGTCCTCGGTCCTCGAGGATCCACATGAGCCTCCGACTCACCAACCGCTCGAGAAGCTTGCATGGAACGTTGGTGAGGCTGATCGGGCGGTAACTATCAGCCACCTGCGGATCTGCCCCAGGCTTAACCACCGGAATGATAATGCTTTCCCGCCACGAGGACGGAAAAACACCCTCAAGCCATACGCGATTAATCAGGGCGAGAAGTTGGCTTTTGGCATCCGCTGATAGGTGTCGGAGGAACTGGCTGTGAATGCGATCGGGTCCAGGGGAGGTATCGGGGCATGCAGCAAGGGCACTTTCCAACTCCCACTCAGTAAATGGGACGTTATATGGTTCACGACGCCGTGTTCGAAATGAAATGTGCTCGCTCTCTGCTCGCTCTTTAATGGCACGAAAATCTGCACTATAGGCAGCAGTCCCCGACGTACGTTCAAAATGATCTGCCAGGTGCTCAGCGACGGCGACAGGGTCAGTACAGAGCCAACCCTGAATGCTGAGACACGGAATTCCCGCCGGTGGGCGGTGCCCAAAGAGGCGTCGAACCTGCGACCACACCTTGGAAGGAGAAGCGCGGGAACCAATGGAGGCGACGTACTTCTCCCAGGAAGCCCTCTTCCTTTCCTGTATCAGTCGCCGGGCTCGTGCTCGGAGACGCTTGAAAGCCGCGAGATGTTGGACACAAGGGTGGCGTCGGTGGCGCTGTAGTGCTCGCCGACGTTCGCGGATGGCCTCAGCAATCTCAGGTGTCCACCAGGGCACCGATGGGTGATGGAGCGAACCAGATGTGATGGGAACAGAGTTTTCGGCTGCAGAAACGATAGCCTCTGTGACCTGCTGAACGGCGGCATCAACATCTGCTGGAAGCGGAGAGGAAATCACAGCAGCTGAAGAATAAGCTGGCCAGTCAGCCCTACGGAGGGCCCAGCGAGACGGACGGGTGGCAGGTGTACACTGCGGGAGCGACAGGAAGATCGGAAAATGGTCGCTCCCACACAGGTCGTCATGGACCCTCCAGGTGAGATGTGGAAGGAGACTAGGGCTGCAGACAGACAGGTCAATGGCAGAAAACGAACCATGTGCTGTGCTAAAGTGGGTAGGGGCACCGGTGTTAAGAAGGCCGAGATTCTGCTCTGACAGGAGAGACTCAACATCCCTACCCCGGGCCGAGGTCTGTGTGCCACCCCACAGAGGGTGATGGGCGTTGATATCCCCCATAAGAAGAAAGGGTGGGGGAAGTTGAGTGACCAAGGCTGCGAGGTCTGTGGGAGAGATGGCCTCATCAGGTGGAAGATAGACAGAGCAGACGGTAAAATCTCGTACTACCCGGAGTCGAACAGCGACTGCCTCTAGAGACGTTTGAAGAGGCACAGCAGCACTGGGGACAGAGGCGTGGACATAAACACAGACGCCGCCAGAAACCCTGTCGTAGACGGTTCGGTTTTTAAAATAGCCCCGATACCCTCTGAGGGCTGGGCTCTTCTCGACGGGAAACCACGTTTCCTGCAAAGCAAGACAGATGGCAGGGAAGCGGCAGAGTAATTGCCGCAGCTCAGCCAGGCGGCGGAAAAAACCGCCGCAATTCCATTGCAAGATGTTGTTTGCAGTCTGCTGAATAGCCATAATGTAAGTCGGGAAACGGTCATTCAGCAGGAGCACCTGCTGTCAACTGCGCAGACTCTGCAGGATCCTGAACCATCGGTTCAGGCGTTCCAAGTATGGCGAGATCCTCAGGTGATGCGAGGATCTCTACCTCGTCTTCAGATGCCGAAGAGGTGACAGAGCGGTCCTTCCGAGGCACTGATGATGCCTCCGTCGCATCCTTCTTCTTCGGCTTCCTTTTGCCCTCTCGCTGGCCCTTTGGTGTCAAGGGCCGGGAGGGCTTCCCAGACGTGGCAGCAGAGACCGTCGAAGAGCCAGAAGCCCTTCGACCAGAAGGTTTTGGATCCTTCAGCCAAAGGCTAGGATCCCCTGGCGCACCCTGGGACTCCCCAGAAGGGAGCGTCCCGAAGGACCCCTTCCGAGGGAGAGGTGCCGGAGGAAGCTGTTGCTTCTCCGGCTGGGGGTTGGGGACTGGTGTCCCCGATGGTTGTGGGGAGGTTTCCCCCACAACAGGTGCCTTACCAGCAGATGGAATGCTGCCCCCATCTGATGAGGGCGCTGTGGTAATTTTATGGCCTCTAGGGCCTACAGAAGGAGGCGATATCTTGTCGTGAGTCGTACCCGTGATGCGCGGGGACGACGCTACAGCTGCAAAGGAGGTAGTCATGCTTACCGGATGGAGACGCTCGTACTTCTTTCTTGCCTCATTGTATGATAGCCGGTCCAAGGTCTTAATTTCCATTATCTTACGTTCTTTGTGCAGAACTTTGCAGTCTGGAGAGCACGGTGGATGCAGCTGGTTGCAGTTCACACAGACGGGAGGTGGGGTGCAGGGAGCGTCCGGATGAGATGGACGTCCACATTCCCTGCACACAGGGCTAGAAGTGCACCGGGAGGACATATGCCCGAACTTCCAGCACCTGAAGCACCTCATAGGGGGCGGGACGTACGGTGTAACGTCGCACCGGTAGATCATGACCTTGACCTTCTCAGGCAGTGTATCGCCTTCGAAGGCCAGGATGAATGCACCGGTGGCAACCTTGTTATCTCGTGGTCCCCTATATACACGTCGAACAAGGTGAACACCTCTGCGCTCCAAGTTGGTACGTAGCTCTTCATCAGACTGTGACAATAGGTCGCGATGATAAATACGGCCTTGGACCATATTGAGGGTCTTGTGGGGCGTGACACTGACAGGTATATCACCCAGCTTGTCACAGGCCAATAATGCCCTGGACTGGGCTGGGGATGCCGTCTGTATCAGAACAGCCCCACTTCTCATTTTAGAGAAAGACTCCACCTCACCATGTTTGTCCTCGAGATGTTCAACGAAGAACTGCGGCTTGGTGGACAAGAAAGAGTCTCCATCAGTTCGGGAAATAACAAGATATCGCGGTGAGTAGGGATCCGGACAGCGTAAAGCTTGGCGTTCTTCCCATGGCGTTGCCAGGGAAGGGAACGACTTAGGATCATATACTGTAGCATTAAAGTCAGATCTTCCACGCTTAGAAACGGCGTTTTTGCGACCGCCCACGCTAGTTATTGCTCGTTTCATTTTCGTCCCACGAGCAGCTAGGGAAAAGAGGTCCACCCAGGCAGAGCCCCGCTTGCCTGGGTAAGACTTGTACAACTGAGGTGCGGCAGGTTCCTCAGAGGTTGCTCGCTAGCGGCTGTTCAACCTCAACAGCCATGCATCTACTCGGCACGTAGCACACCTTGAGATTGAGGTTTTTTTTATAGAGGTTTGTACCATCCTCGCGACCCGGGCGATTAAGCCAAGATCCCCGGGCTCTGAAACGTACAACGTTCCACCGTCGCGCCGAACGATGGTCGTTGAAGCACGCACAGAGCTTACGGTGTAGCGGACTGTTGGCGCGACACAGCCCACAGCTCAGGACCCCGGGTTCGCCAAGCCCGTACTCAGCAAATTAATGCTGAGCCCCTGAGGGGCAGTCCATTGATGGCAATTAAAAATAGGGGTACACTAAGTACAGAGCCCTGTGGGACACCGTTCTCCTGGACGTGAGAGGAGCTGAGAGAAGTACCAACCCGTACCCGAAAAGATAGGAGGGAAAGGATGTTCTGAATAAAAAGTGGGAGCGGAATTCGCAATCCCCAACCGTGCAGTGTAGCCAGAATGTGGTGGCGCCAAGTGGTATCGTAGGCCTTTCTGAGGTCAAAAAAGACGGCAACAAGGTGCTCACGCCTGCTAAATGCCGTACGAATGGCGGACTCCAGAGCCACTAATTTGTCAACAGTGGAGCGGCCTTGGCGGAAACCCCCTTCACGTGGGGACAACTGACCCCGATGTTCTAGGATCCACATAAGCCGCCGGCTCACCATACGTTCGAATAGCTTGCACGGAACGTTGGTGAGGCTGATTGGGCGGTAACTATCAGCCACCTGTGGGTCAGCACCAGGTTTGATCACTGGAATAATGATGTCTTCCCGCCATTGTGACGGGAAAGCCCCCTCCACCCATAAACGGTTAAACAGGGCGAGAAGCTGGTGTTGAAACTCCAAGGAAAGGTGCCGGATGAACTGGCTGTGGATTCTGTCCGGTCCTGGAGAGGTATCGGGGCATGCGTCAAGGGCAGATTCGAATTCCCATTTACTGAAAGCAGAGTTATACACTTCGGCGCGACGTGTGTGAAAGGACAGCCGTCTCTGTTCAACACGCTCCTTCAGTGCACGGAAGTCCGCACTGTATTCGCATGTTGCAGAGGTGCGAGCATAATGCTCGGCCATGTGTTCTGCAATGGAAATCGGGTCGGTGCATAGGGTACCCTGGATGCGTAGGCTGGGAATCGCCGCCGGTGGACGGTACCCAAATAGGGGCCGAACCTGCGACCACACCCGAGATGCTGAGGTGCGACGGCCGATGCTGGCGACATACGTCTCCCAACAGTCCC
This sequence comes from Locusta migratoria, assembly GCA_026315105.1. Taxonomy (NCBI): domain Eukaryota; kingdom Metazoa; phylum Arthropoda; class Insecta; order Orthoptera; family Acrididae; genus Locusta; species Locusta migratoria. The sequence goes on from CM048750.1 coordinate 325,075,066, forward strand.
GTTTACCCTGCCTGATGAGCTGTCGAGCCCGGGCCCGGAGCCGTTTAAAATCCATTAAGTTTTTGACAGTGGGGTGTCGACGATGCCGCTGGAGCGCCCGACGACGATCCCGAATGGCCTCAGCGATTTCCGGCGTCCACCAGGGCACAGACTTACGCCGTGGGGAGCCAGAAGTGGTGGGAATGGTTGACTCAGCGGCTGAGACTATCGTGCTGGTTACCTGGTCAATCGCCATGTCCACGTCAGCTGGCAGTGGAACAGGAACCGTTGCAACTGAGGTGTAGCATTGCCAATCATTGTTGTTGTTGTTGTTGTTGTTGGTTGTTTAAGGGGGACAAAACTGCAATGGTCATCAGTCCCCCATTCCATTTCTAGGCGTCAAAAGTAAATCCAAATACGTAAAAGATAATACGCCTAGAGTTTAAAATAGCGAAGTGGGAGAAGAGTCCCACTAGTCCATAAAACATCAAGAACCACAAGACTAAACAAAAGATGGTTACACAAAGACAACTTACAACAAAGAAACCGATAGCCGTGGTTGACCGACCATAAGAATAAAAAAGGAAAAGTCAACCACTCGGTTTCACAAAGAAATCTCCAGTTAGAGAGAGCAATAAAATCCCCCTGCTCGAATAAAACGTAAAACGGTATCTGCCATTGTGGCATCGTCACCTAAAACTTCCGATAAAACAGCAGGGAGGTTAAAATGTCTCCGCAAGGCGGCTAAAAGGTGGCAGTACAACAATATGTGGACGACTGTCAAATTGGAGCCACACCGACATTGGGCTGGGTCCTCACCCCGAAGGAGATGTCCATGGGTGAGCCACGTATGCCCAATGCGGAGGCGACATAAAACCACTGAGTCCCGTCGTGGACCACGCATGGAGGAGCGCCATGCAGCCGTAGTCTCCTTTACCACCCGGAGCTTGTTGGGCGTGTGCAGGCTACGCCACTCAGTATCCCAAAGCTGACGTACTTTCTGGCGCAACAATGAACGGAGATCAGAAGCCGGGAGGCCGATCTCTAGACAGGACATACCTACAGCCTGCTTGGCAAGCCTGTCAACACGTTCATTGCCGGGGATACCAACATGACCTGGAGACCAGATGAACACCACCGATCGCCCGGACCGTGTAATGGCATAAAGTGTCTCCTGAACGGCCAACACCAGGGTAGACCGTGGGTAACACTGCTCCAGAGTTCGAAGGCTGCTGAGGGAGTCGCTGCAAACAACAAAAGACTCGCCTGAGCAAGACTGGATATGCACAAGAGCTCTGTGAATGGCCACCAGCTCTGCAGTGTAAACACTGCAGCCATTCGGCATAGAGTGCTGTTCCACATGGTCACCGTGTGTATAGGCAAATCCAACACGGTCATCCACCATTGAGCCATCGGTGTAGATCAGGTCATAACCACAGAACTCTGCTATGACAGCCGAGAACTGACGGCGGAGCACCTCCAGTGGTACTGAGTCTTTGGGCCCATGGGCCAAGTCCAGCCGAATAGACGGCCTTGTCAAACACCATGGAGGTGTATGCACCTGGACCCGATATGGACACGGAAGGGGCAAAGACTCAAGTTCCAGGAGGAGGGACCGAACTCTATAGGCTATCGTATGACCTGACCTGGGGCGTCGCTGATGGTGAGGGACGTCCACATTAGAAAAAAGAAAACGTCGGTTTGGGTGGCCTGGGGAGCAATACACGTTCGCTGCATAAGCTGCGAGCAGGTGTTGGCGGCGGATCCCCAAAGGTGGGATACCAGCCTCCACTAGTAAACTGTTCACCGGGCTGGTGCGGAAAGCGCCCGTCGCAATGCGGACCCCACAGTTGTGAATGGGGTCCAGGAGATGCAGTGCCGAAGGTGCCGCAGACCCATAGGCAATGCACCCAAAATCGAGACGGGACTGCACCAGCGCCATGTAAAGCCGCAACAGTGTCGAGCGATCAGCACCCCAGGTCGTATGACCCAGGTGGCGGAGAAGGTTGAGATGGCGCCAGCACTTCCTTTTCAGCTGACGAATGTGGGGGAGCCATGTCAGCCGGGCGTCAAAGACCAGTCCTAAAAAACGGTGAGTTTCCACTACCGTAAGTGGTTCGTCATTCAGATAAAGTTCAGGGTGTGGGTGGACGGTCCGAAGCCGGCAGAAGTGCATCACTCTGATCTTGGAGGCAGAAAACTGAAAGCCATGGGTAAGCGCCCAGTTCTGCACCTTCCGAATAGCACCTTGCAACCTGCGCTCGGCAACTTGGGTGCTGGAGGAACTAAAAGAGAGACAAAAGTCTTCAGCATAAAGAGAGGGGGACACCGCCGATCCAACCGCTGCAGCTAAACCGTTGATAGCGATTAAAAATAATGGGACGCTTAAAACGGAACCCTGAGGAACCCCATTTTCCTGGACATGAGAGGAGCTCAGAGAAGCACCAATTTGAACACGAAAGGTACGGACGGCTAAAAAATTCTGATTAAAAATCGGTAGGGAGCCTCGGAGGCCCCAGTCATATAAAGTGTTGAAGATGTGGCGTCGCCAGGTTGTATCATATGCTTTGTGCATATCGAAGAAGACGGCAACGAGGTGTTGGCGCCGGGAAAAGGTTGTGCGGATTGCAGACTCGAGGCACACCAGATTATCGGTGGTAGATCGACCCTGGCGAAAACCGCCCTGGCATGGAGCCAATAATCCACGAGTCTCAAGAATCCAACACAACCGCCGACTAACCATCCGCTCCAACAGTTTTCAGGGAACGTTAGTCAGGTTAATGGGCCGATAGCTATCCAAGTTCAGAGGATGTTTGTCGGGTTTAAGTACGGGGATGATGATGCTCTCCCGCCACTGTGACGGGAAAACACCATCACACCAAATGCGGTTATAGACCGCAAGTAGGGCCCTCCGACTATCTGCTGAGAGATGTTTCAGCATTTGACTATGGATGCTATCAGGCCCTGGCGCCGTGTCTGGACATTGTTGAAGAGCACTGAGGAGCTCCCACTCTGTAAAAGGAGTGTTGTAAGATTCAGAGCGGCGGGTATGAAAGGAGAGGGGCTGGCGTTCTACCCTCTCCTTCACTGCACGGAAGGCCGGTGGATAATTTGCAGAGGCAAAGGCACGAGCATAATGCTCGGCAAACATCTCTGCAAGAGTGGCCGGGTCCGTACATAGGACTCCATTTGTGGAGATCCCAGGGATTCCCGATGTAGTCTGTATTCCCTGTAGCCGCCTGATCTTACTCCAGACCTGCGAGGCTGAGGTACCTGTCCCATTAGTGGAAACGTACCTCTCCCAGCACTCCCGTTTCCGTCTTCTTATAAGCTGGCGAGCACGAGCGCGAAGCCGTTTAAAATTGATTAGGTGCTCCTGAGAGGGGTGCCTTTTGTATCGCTGTAAGGCCCGCCTGCGGTCTTTAATGGCCTCAGCGATCTCCGGCGACCACCACGGCACTGTCTTACGCCGTGGGCACCCTGTGGAGCATGGAATTGCAGCTTTTGCAGCGGAAACAATGGTGTGAGTGACGCCCTCGACCACCACATCGATGGAATAGAGTGGGGGAGGTTGAACAATAGCGGTGGATGTGTAATCTTCCCAGTTAGCCCTGCCTAAAGCCCACCTTGGGGGGCGTTCTGGGGACTGACGTTGTGGGAGTGACAGAAAGAGCGGAAAATGGTCACTGCCACACAGGTCGTCGTGGGCTCTCCAGTGGACAGATGGTGGAAGGCTGTGGCTGCAGATTGATAAATCAATGGCCGAGAACGTGCCATGTGCCACACTAAAGTGTGTGGGGGCACCAGTATATAATAGGCAGAGGTCGAGTTGAGAAAGTAAAGACTCGACTACTCTGCCTCGGCCAGAAAGCGAAGTACTACCCCACAACGGGTTATGGGCATTGAAGTCGCCCAATAAGAAGAAAGGCGGGGGTAGTTGCGATATAAGTGCAGCCAAATCATTCAAAGAGAGGTCACCATCTGGAGGGAGATAAAGGCTGCAGACGGTAAACTCTTGTGTTGTCCTTACCCTGACAGCCACTGCTTCTAGTGGTGTACGAAGGGGCACAGGTTCACTATGAACAGAAGTAAGGACATACACACATACACCACCTGAGACCCTGTTATATGAGCTACGGTTGCAGTAATATCCCCTGTAGCCACGAAGGGCCGGGGACCGCATTGCTGGAAACCACGTTTCCTGTAAGGCAATGCAGAAGGCAGGTGTTATGCTTAAAAGGTGTCGTAGCTCAGCCAGGTGGGGAAAGAAACCGCCGCAGTTCCACTGGAGGATAATGCTGTCTGATAACTGGGAAGACATGGAGATTACAAATCAGCGTCACTCAGATCCGCTGTGTGCCTTTGTTCTGGCTCAGTATCCATTAGGTCTGTGATGTCCCCGACGGCGAGGTCGTCTGGGGACGCTAGAATCTCCACCTCGTCCCCAGAGGTCGAGGTGGAGTGGTGAGGTGGCTCGGGAGCCACCGTAGTATCCTTCACGTCGTCGTTAACAGTTTTCCTCCGATCCTTCTTGCCCCTCGGGGGCTTCGCCGGCAGGGCTGGCTTCTCAGACTCAGCCTCAGGGGCTGAGGAGGAGCATGAGGCCCCGCGTCCAGCAGCCTTCGGTTTGGCCTGCTGCTGGCGTGTGTCGGAAGCGACACGGGCGGAACCCTCGGAAGGGAGTGTCCCAAGGGACCCCTTCCGAACGAGGGGTGCCAGAGAAGGTTGTTGTTTCTCCGGCAGAAGGGTGGAGGCTGCTCCTGAGGCAGGTACCTGGGGAGCAGAAGAAGGAAGGGGGCCCCCAACTACCTTGGGGGCAGATGTAGGTTTGTGGCCCTGGGGGGCAACAGAAAAAGAATGAGAGGAGATGGGTGTCGCCACAGATGGTGCTGACGATGTAATTGCTGCAAAAGAAGTCGTCATGGCAACTGGGTGCAAGCGCTCGTACTTCTTTTTCGCCTCAGTATAGGTCAACCGGTCCAAGGTCTTGTATTCAATAATTTTTCTCTCTTTCCGGAGCATAGGGCATTGTGATGAGCAGGGAGGATGCTCCTGGCCACAGTTCACGCAGATGGGCGGCGGAGTACATGGTGCGTCCGGGTGGGCTGGACGTCCACAATCCCAGCAAGTGGCGCTGGAAGGGCAACGGGATGACATATGCCCAAACTTCCAGCAATGGAAGCATCTCATGGGAGGAGGGATGTAGGGTTTTACATCAACCCGGTAGCACATCACCTTCACCTTCTCCGGCAGTGTATCGCCTTCGAAGGCTACAATGAAGGCACCGGTGGCAACCTTATTGTCCTTAGACCCACGATGGATGCGCCGGACAAAGTGAACACCTCGCCGCTCGAGGTTGGCGCGCAGCTCCTCATCAGATTGTAAGAGGAGATCTCTGTGGAAAATAATGCCCTGGACCAGATTGAGCGACTTATGTGGCGCAATGTTGACCGCGATATCACCCAGCTTATCGCAAGCAAGCAACGCCCGCGACTGGGCTGGGGATGCGGTGAGGATCAAGACAGAGCCATTACGCATCTTCGAGAGGGACTCCACCTCTCCAAACCTCTCCTCCAGATGTTCTACGAAGAACTGAGGCTTCACTGTTGTAAATGATTCCCCATCAGTCCTCGTACATACAAGATATTTAGGCGAATATGGTTCATTGTTAGCAGCCCTGCGTTCCTCCCAGGGCGTAGCCAAGGAAGGGAACGACTTGGGGTCATAATAAGTAGCACGAAACTTCCCACGCTTAGAGACGGTGGTTGTACGTCCACCAACGTTATCTGTTGCTCGTTTCATTGTGGTCCCACGAGCAGCTAGGGAAAAAAGGTCCACCCAGGCAGAGCCCCGCTTGCCTGGGTAAGCCTTGTACAACTGAGTTGCGGCAGGTTCCTCAGAGGTTGCTCGCTAGCGGCTGTTCAACCTCAACAGCCATGCATCTCCTCGGCACGTAGCACACCTTGAGATTGAGGTTTTTTTTATAGATGTTTGTACCGTCCTCGCGACCCGGGCGGTTAAGCCAAGATCCCCGGGCTCTGAAACGTACAACGTTCCGCCGTCGCGCCGAACGATGGTCGTTGTAGCACGCACAGAGCTTACAGTGTAGCGGACTGTTGGCGCGACACAGTCCACAGCTCAGGACCCCGGGTTCGCCAAGCCCGTACTCAGCAAATTAATGCTGAGCCCCTGAGGGGGAGACCCGTCTGTGTATACAACGTCGGCGCCGTGGAAAGAACTCAGTATCGCCTGAAATTGGCGGCGGAGAGTCAACGGTGCAACAGAGGTTTTACACTCGCGGGACAAGTCTAACCGAAGCTGCGGACGTGGTACAGACCAAGGAGGAGCACGGGAAGTGTAGTGAAAAACGGGAGGAATAGGAAGGGATTGAAGAGAGGAGAGAAGGGATCGAACACCGACCTTGGCCGCCGTCGTGGAAAAGGGAGGTCAACATCCGGAAAGAGAAGCCTGTAATTGGGATGGTGGGGTAAGGCGTGTACATGGGCAGCATAAGAAGCTAGTAAGCGCTGCCAGCGGAAACGCAGGGGTGGAACCCCTACTTCGGCTAGCAGACTTGTCACCGGGCTCGTGCAAAAGGCCCCAGTCGCCAAACGGACACCACTATGGAGGAGCGGGTCCAATACCTGCAGTGCTGATGGCGCTGACGAGTCATACACAATACTCCCGCAGTCCAGGCGCGATTGTATGAGGGCCTTGTATAGCTGGAGAAGAGTTGGGCGTGATGCTCCCCAAGCCGTGTGGCCAAGACAGCGGAGGATATTCAGATGTTTCCAGCATTTCTGTCGCAGCTGACGGAGGTGCAGCTGCCAAGTCAGCCGGGCATCAAAAACCATACCGAGGAAGCGGTGCGTTTCTTCAACACGAAGACGTTCATTACCTAGGTACAGCTCTGGATCGAGGTGAAGTGCCCGACGACGACAGAAGTGCATTACTCGGGTCTTAGAACCCGAGAAGTGGAAACCGTGGGCTGAGGCCCATGACTCTGCCTTTCTAATGGCTCCCTGCAGCCGCCGTTCAGCGACACCGATTGTGGCGGAGCTGAAATAAAGGCAAAAATCATCCGCAAATAGGGAGGAGGAAACTGATGACCCAACCGCTGCTGCTAGACCATTGATGGCAATCAGGAAGAGGGGAACACTGAGAACAGATCCCTGTGGGACACCATTCTCCTGGATATGAGGAGAGCTGAGACAGGTGCCTACACGAACTTGAAAATAGCGGGTCGATAAAAAGTTCCGTATAAAAATTGGAAGGGAGCCCCTCAGACCCCAACCATGCAGTGTAGCCAGAATATGATGGCGCCAGGTTGTATCGTAAGCCTTACGGAGATCGAAGAAGACCGCAATGAGATGTTCGCGCCTGGTGAAGGCAGTGCGAATAGCCGATTCCAGCGAGACAAGGTTGTCAATGGCGGAACGGCCTTGACGGAATCCCCCTTGTTGTGGGGCAAGAAGTTCGCGGTCTTCAAGGAGCCACATCAGCCGCCGACTCACCATTCGCTCGAGTAGCTTGCAGAGCACATTGGTAAGGCTGATTGGGCGGTAACTGTCAGCCACCAATGGATCTGCTCCAGGTTTCAACACCGGGATCACGGTGCTTTCCTGCCACTGCGATGGGAAAACCCCATCTGCCCAGATACGGTTGAACAGGGAGAGAAGGTGATGGTGAAACCCAGCTGAAAGGTGACGGAGGAACTGACTGTGTATTCGATCTGGTCCCGGAGATGTATTGGGGCACGCAGCCAGAGCGGTTTGAAGCTCCCACTCGCTAAACGGAGCATTGTAAAGTTCCTGGCGGCGTGTGCAGAATGACAACTGCTGCCGCTCGACCCTCTCTTTGAAGGTGCGGAAGTCTGCACTGTATGTTTCAGTTGCAGAGCAACGGGCATAGTGATCTGCCATGCACTCAGCTATGGCTTGTGGGTCAGTGCAGAGAGCACCCTGAATGGTGAGCGATGGGATTCCAGGCGGTGGGCGATACCCGAAGAGGCGCCGTACTTGGGTCCAGACCCGAGAAGGGGAGGCGCGAGAGCCGATGGAGGCTACAAACCTCTCCCAGGAATCCTTCTTACTCTGCAGAATCAGTTGCCGAGCCCGTGCACGGAGACGTTTAAAGGCGATGAGGTTCTCTAGAGAAGGGTGTCGCCGGTGTCGCTGGAGCGCACGCCGACGTTCCCGAATGGCCTCAGCGATCTCCTGTGTCCACCAAGGGACCGACTTACGTCTAAGTGACACGGATGCGGTTGGAACAGTTTTCTCGGCGGCGGAAACTATGGCCTTTGTGACTTGCTGGACAGCCACTTCAATGTCAGCCGAAAGTGGAGTCGTAACCACTGCAGCTGAGGCATATGCCGGCCAGTCAGCCCTATGAAGCGACCAATGAGGCAGCCGGTTTGCAACTTGAGTCTCTGGGAGCGACAGAAAGATGGGAAAATGGTCGCTGCCACAGAGATCATCATGCACAGTCCAATTCAGATGAGGGAGAAGACTCGGGCTACAAATGGACAGGTCGATGGCCGAGTATGTGCCATGAGCTACGCTGAAGTGCGTCGGAGCACCCGTGTTCAGAAGGCAAAGGTTCTGCTGTGTCAGGAGCATCTCCACATCCCTACCACGCGCCGAAGTCTGCAGCCCACCCCACATCGGGTGGTGGGCATTAAGATCCCCCAAAAGGAGAAACGGTGGGGGAAGTTGAGAGATCAAGGCATCAAGGTCAGCACGACAAACAATCTCATCTGGCGGTAGGTAGAGGGAACAGATCGTTAGTTCCTGCCTTGCTCTGATCCTAACAGCCACTGCCTCGAGATTCGTGGTGAGGGGCACAGCTGTACTGGGGACAGTGGCAAGGACATAGAGGCACACACCTCCAGAGACCCTGTCACAGAAAGGACGATTTTAAAAAAAGCCCCGGTAGCCACTTAGGGCAGGGGTCTTATGGGCAGGAAACCACGTTTCCTGTAACGCTATGCAGAGCAAAGGGAGTTGGCACATTAGTTGTTGCAGCTCAGCCAGGTGGTGGAAAAAACCGCCGCAATTCCACTGGAGAATTTGATGGTGCATGACTTTAAAGGCCATGATGCGAAGTATAAATAACCCTATTGCATGGGTTCATCTGCTGCCGCCGATTTGGAACATTCAGAATCCAGGATCATGTGTTCTGGAGAGGCAGTAAGTGCAAGATCCTCACGTGATGCGAGGATCTGTACCTCATCGTCCGATGCAGAAGATGAGGTTGCAGGTGGCTGTAGAGCCACTGAAGACTCTTTGGTCTTCTTTTTCCGTCCCTCTCGCTGGCCCTTAGGTTTGCAGGGCTTGGAGGGCTTCTCTATAGTGGCGTCAGTGGTGGAGGAAGAGCGGGAAGCCCTTCTACCAATAGGTTTGGGATCCTTCCACCTGTGGCTGGGATCCGCTGGATCACTAAGAGAAGCCTCAGAAGGGAGTGCCCCAAGGGACCCCTTCCGAGAGAGGGGAGCCGGAGGAGGCTGCTCCTTCTCCGGCTGGGAGGTGGGGACTGGTGTCCCTGATGTTAGTGGTGGAGTGGCCCCCTCAGGTGGTAGTGGGGGGGCAGTGAGAGGAGTGCCCCCGACCTTGACGGGGGCAGATGAGCTTTGATGGCCCTTTGGGCCCACAGATCTTCCGCTCTTTGCGGAGCACAGTACAGTCTGGAGAACAGGGTGGATGTTGCTGCCCACAGTTTACACAAATAGGTGGAGGAGTACACGGAGCGTCCGGGTGTGATGGACGCCCGCATTCCCTACATGTGGGGCTGGAATTACACCTGGAGGACATATGTCCGAATTTCCAGCATTTAAAGCAGCGCATAGGGGGAGGAATATAAGGCTTTACATCACACCGGTAGACCATAACCTTGACCTTTTCGGGCAATGTATCGCCGTCAAAGGCCAAGATGAAAGCACTGGTGGCTACCCTATTATCCTTCGAACCCCTATGCACTCGCCGGACGAAGTGGACACCCCGTCGCTCTAGGTTGGCGCGTAGCTCGTCATCCGACTGTAAAAGAAGGTCTCTATGGTAGATAAGTCCCTGGATCATGTTCAGCGATTTGTGGGGTGTTATACTGACCGGAACGTCACCCAGCTTATCGCAAGCAAGTAATGCTTTTGATTGGGCGGATGACGCTGTTTCGATCAGTACCGAACCGCTCCTCATTTTCGACATACCCGAGACTTCACCAAACTTATCTTCAAGGTGTTCAACGAAGAAAAGTGGTTTCGTTGACATGAAGGTTTCCCCATCCGTTCTGCTGCAAACGAGATACTTCGGAGAGTAAGACTCATCCCTATCTTTAGCCCGCCGTTCCTCCCAAGGGGTGGCCAGGGAAGGGAACGTTCGGGGATCATACGTGGCTGCATTATAAGCAACTCTTCCTCTCTTAGATTGGTTGGTTGGTGTTGGGGGTTTAAAGGGGACTAAACTGCTTGGTCATCAGTCCCCTGTTCCCAGCTAAGAGATCACAGTGTTTCATGTATGATTAAAATAAGCACCCTGCAACTAGTAGAAAAGACGTACAGGAAGACAGTGTTGGTCATAATTGCAACATAAAAAGGAAAAAGGAACCACAGTAGTGGTGGAACAAATAACTGACTAAAAATCACAGCAGATGTTGTTGGCTGGCTGATCACTAGGATAATAATGGATGAGCCAGCCATTCTACACTTTCTATACAACTGCCAGTCGGAAAAGGGTCTGACAAGACATAAGTGACAACAGGGTAAAACTATAAGCGGTGAATGCCTGAAGAGCATGCATACGAACCCACCGTTAAAGCTTGTGATAAAAGCCCGCTGCGCGAATAAAAACTAAAACACAGTCAGCCATAGAGGCGTCGTCAGCTAAAATCAAAGGGAGTGCAGGAGGCAGCTTAAAAGACTGCCGCAATGCGGCTAAAAGTGGACAGTCCAACAAGATGTGGACTACAGTCAATACAGCTCCACAATGACATTCTGGCGGTTCCTCTCGGCGTAAGAGGTGGCCGTGCGTTAGCCACGTATGGCCGATATGCAGGCGACAGAGAACGACTGAGTCCCTTCGAGAAGGCCTTAGGGAAGTCTTCCAAGCTGCTGTCGTGGGCTTGATTCCACGGAGCTTATTGGGCATACTCATTGTTGCCCATTCCGAATTCCAAGCCTCAAAGATGTTTCGGTGGAGACCCAAGCGGATATCGCCTTCTGGGGTACCGATATCCAGGTGCTGGCATGTGATGGCCTGCTTGGCCGGCTGATCAGCGCGTTCGTTCCCTGGAATTCCAATGTGGCCTGGGGTCCATATGAAAGCCACAGAACGGCCTGACTTGCCAAGACTAAACACTGTGACTTGGATGGATCGCACCAAGTGGTGTCTGGGAAAGCAGTGGTCTAGAGCGTGCAAGGCACTCAGAGAGTCACTACAGATAAGATATGACTTCCTGGGGCATGCTCTGAGATGGTCGAGTGCACGGGTTATTGCGATTAGCTCTGCCGTAAAGACAGTACAGCCAGATGGCAGGGAGCGCTGTTCGGTGTGGTCGCCATGAACGTAGGCGTAACCCACTCTGCCGTCTACCTGGGAGCCATCAGTGTATATGACGTCTGCATCACGGAATGTGTTAAGTATGTCCAGGAACTGGTGTCGAAGTAATTGTGGTGAAATCGATGCCTTTGGACTGCCGGACAGTTGCAGGTGAATCTGGAGGCGTGGGATGGTCCAAGGAGGAATATTAGATAGGCAAGAGAATGCAGGACGGAGAGGAAAAGACTCTAGGGAAGAAAGAAGAGAATGTACACGGACCGCAACTGGAAGACCCGATCTGGGTCGACGTTGCGGAGAGGGAAGGTCGGTATTTGCAAACAATAACTTACGATTTGGATGGTGAGGCGTAGCGTGGACATGGACAATGTAGGAGGCCAGCAACTGTTGCCGGCGGTACCTCAAGGGAGGGATGCCAGCTTCGGCAAGGAGGCTAGGCACAGGGCTGGTGCGGAATGCCCCTGTTGCTAAACGGACACCACTATGTAGAATGGGATCCAAGATCCTCAGTGCTGAAGGTGATGCAGAGTCATATACTTGGCTCCCATAAACCAGGCGTGATTGGATGAGCGCCTGAAAGAGGTGCATGAGGGTTCGACGGTGAGCTCCCCAGGCAGTATGGCTGAGACATCGCAATATATTTAGGTGACGCCAGCACTTCTGCTTCAGCTGACGAAGGTGTGGCCCCCAAGTCAGTCGGTTGTCAAACAGCAAGCCGAGAAACCGATGGGTTTCTGCAACATGAAGCTGGTCAGCAGCTAGGTACAGTTCTGGGTCAGGGTGAACAGCCCGATGACGACAAAAGTGCATCACCCGGGTTTTAGAAGCTGAAAAAGTAAAGCCATGTGTCGTGGCCCATGACTGTGCCCTCCGGATGGCTCCCTGAAGACGCCTTTCAGCAACACCAATGCTAGGAGAGCTGTAGTATAAGCAGAAGTCATCGGCGAATAAAGAACAACAAACCGATGACCCCACTGCCGCAACAAGACCGTTTATCGCTATTAAAAAGAGCGGTACGCTGAGAACGGAGCCCTGTGGGACTCCGTTCTCCAGCACTCGGCGTGAGCTGAAGGAGGTACCAACTCTCACCCTAAAAGTGCGTAGCGAGAGGAAATTCTTGATAAAAATTGGGAGTGGACCCCGTAAGCCCCAATCATACAGTGTAGCGAGAATATGGTGGCGCCATGTCGTGTCATACGCCCGCCGGAGGTCAAAAAAGACCGCAACTAAGTGCTCACGTCTAGAGAAGGCTGTACGGATGGCCGACTCCAAAGACACTAAATTGTCGATAGTGGAGCGGTAGTGGAACCAACCGTGCGGAAACCCCCCTGTTGTGGGGCCAGTAGACTCCGATCTCTAAGGATCCACATAAGACGGCGACTCACCATACGCTCAAGCAACTTACACAGGACATTTGTTAAGCTGATGGGGCGGTAACTGTCAACTGCAAGTGGATCTGCTCCCGGTTTCATAACAGGGAAAAAAGTACTATCCCGCCAATGGGATGGGAAAACACCCCCTGTCCAGATCCTATTAAATAAGGCGAGCAATTTCTGATGGAAGTCCGCTGACAGGTGACGGACGAACTGGCCATGTATGCGGTCTGGTCCCGGAGAGGTATCGGGGCATGCAGCAAGAGCAGTGGTAAACTCCCATTCCGTAAATGGAGCATTGTACGGTTCCCGGCGGCGAGTGTGGAAAGATAGAGGATTTCGCTCCACCCGTTGTTTAAGGGAGCGGAAGGAGGCACTATAATTTGCTGTCGCGGAGCATCTTGCATAATGCTCTGCCATGCACTCAGAAATTACAGCCGGGTCAGTACAGAGAGTTCCATCGACGGTCAGAGATGGGATTCCCGCTGGTGGGCGGTATCCATAGAGGCGCCGTACCTGAGACCAGACGCAAGAATGGAAGGCACGAGAGCCTATAGATGCGACGTACCGCTCCCAACAGTCCTGTTTACTTTGCCTGATAAGTCGTCGGGCTCGGGCCCTGAGCCTTTTAAAAGCTATCAGATTCTCAAGTGTAGGGCGGCGCCGGTGGCATTGTAGTGCTCGCCGACGGTCCCGTATAGCCTCAGCAATCTCTGGCGTCCACCAGGGCACGACCTTGCGCCGAGGGGAACCAGTTGTTGTTGTTGTTGTGATGGGGGGTTTTAGGGGGACTAGACTGCTATGGCCATCAGTCCCCCGCTTCATATCTAGGCAACACACAGGAAAAAACAGAACGATAAAAAAATGTGCCTGAATGAGATTAAAAACAAAGCAGAATGAAAGAATGCACCGTCAATGAATTATTGACTGAGTCAACACGAGACAATACGAAAGACACCAGACGCACAGAAACAAATATGAGACAAAAGGACAGAGCCAGTGAATGTGGTTGACCGACCATGTGTATAAAAAGGGAAAAGCCAACCACATAGCGTAGAAAATAAAAACTGTAGTCTAGAGACACGTCAAGGAGAACATAGAAAATTATCTAAAAACCATCCAAAAGGACTCACAGCAACTGGTAAAACCCCGCAGCACGAAGAAATCGTAAAACCAAATTAGCCACAGAGGCATCGTCGCCGAGCACCAAAGAGAGAGTGTTCGGGAGGTTAAAAGAATGCCGCAATGGGGCTAAAATGGGGCAGTCGAGTAGGAGATGGACCACAGTCAATGGGGCACCACATTGGCACATGGGCGGGTCCTCTCGATGGAGGAGGTGACCATGCGTCAGATGGGTGTGACCAATGCAGAGACGGCAGAGAACCACGGAGTCCCTACGGGATCCCAGCTGCGACGACTTCCAGACAGATGTTGTGTCCTTTATCGTACGCAGCTGATTGGGCACGTCCAGAGCGGACCATTCGGCGTTCCACAGGTCGCGTATTTTAGTGCGAAGCAACGGGCGGAAATCTGCTTCTGGGAGGCCAATCGCCAGAGGGCGGCAAGTGGTAGCCTGTTTGGCTAGCTGGTCAACGCTCTCGTTGCCCGGGATGCCTACATGGCCCGGGGTCCAAACGAATGTAACACAGCGACCGGAGTCACTAAGAGCCAGTATCGACCCCTGAATGACCCTGACCAATGTATGACGAGCATAACACTGATCAAGGGCCTGTAAACCGCTCAGCGAGTCGCTACAGATCAGAAAGGAGGTCCCGGGGCACATGCGGATGTGGTTAAGGGCGCGGTATATAGCCACCAGTTCTGCAGTGAAGACGCTGCTGCCGGGTGGCAAAGAGCGTTGTTCAACATGGGCGCCATGGATGTAGGCATAACCAGTGTGGTCGCCATCTGAAGAACCGTCTGTATAAATGACGTCGGAGTTACTGAACTCACGGAGCAGTGCATAAAATTGATGCCGTAGGACCAGAGGAGAAGTAGAGGTCTTCGGCTCACGGGAAAGATCCAGCCGAATCCGCGGCCGAGGAACGGTCCAGGGTGGAGCATGGAGAGTCGAGCGGAAGGGACGGTTAAGAGGTAAGGAGTCCAGGGTCGACAGTAGCGATTGGACACGCGCTGCTATCGGGAGTCCCGACCGAGGTCGCCTCTGCGGCAAACGAGTATCCTCCCCCCGAAAGAGGAGTCTGTTATTCAGATGCCGAGGGGTACAGTGAACTCTAGCAGCATACTGGGCGAGTAGTTGTTGGCGCCGGTATCGCAACGGGGCGACTCCAGCCTCTGCCAAGAGACTTGTGACAGGACTTGTACGAAAGGCTCCAGTGGCCAGACGGATACCTGTATGATGCACTGGGTCGAGAACTCGCAGTGCAGATGGAGAGGCTGAGCCGTAGACCTGGCTTCCGTAGTTGGTTGGGTTGTTGGGTTTTTGAAGGGACTAAACAACGACGGTTATCAGTCCCTTTTTCCAGTCCAAGAGATAAATCATTGTGTTAAGCGATCCGAAGTGAATGCACCAACAAGTCAAAGTTTAAAACTTACAGACTAATAGAAAGAAAGGATACGGTTAAAAACGAAGAAGGGATAAAAAGCTGAAACAGCACAAGAGTGTTTTTGCTGGGTGGTCACAGGATATAAGGAACACACCCAGCCACTCTGCAACACGCTAAAACCACCTACCTAACAGACTTAAGCAGGCGGAGGACAGAGAAAAGACAGAGAAACACAAACATTAAATGGACTTGTAAAGTCCACACTCACGCATAAAATGTAAAATAGAGTCAACCATGGAGGCTAATGCAAGCTGCAGAACGTCAGGGATATTAAAATTTCGTCTCACTGCGGCTAAATTGTGGCATTCAATTAAGATGTGGGCGACCGTCAAAGGCGCACCACATCGACACTGCGGAGGGTCCTCGCGACGCAGAAGGTGACCATGCGTGAGCCAAGTATGGCCTATACGGAGTCGGCAAAGGACAACCGACTCCCTGCGAGAAGCCCTCAGGGACGTCTTCCATGCAGCGGTAGACGGCTTGACAGCACGGAGCTTATTTGGTTCATTGGAGTCTGCCCATTCCGAATTCCAAACCTTTAAGACCTTGCGGGTCAACTGGGTTTGGAGGTCGGAAAATGGGAGGCCAATATCCAGGGACCGCGAAGTAGTGGCCTGCTTGGCCAGCTCATCGACGCGTTCATTGCCCGGTATACCTATGTGGCCCGGAGTCCAGACAAAGGTGACAGAACGGCCTGACTCGCCAAGGGCAAAGACAGCATCTTGAATGGCTCGCACTACTGTGTTTTTCGGTAGAAACTGGTCGAGGGCCTGTAAGCCACTCAGGGAGTCGCTACAGATGACGAACGACCCCCTGGGGCGGGCTCTGAGGTGTTCAAGAGCTCTCAAAATACCGACCAGTTCTGCGGTGAAGATGCTGCTTCCACAAGGCAATGACCGCTGTTCGATGTGGTCACCATGGATAAAGGCATATCCAGCATGGCCATCAACCAAAGAACCGTCCGTGTACACAATGTTTGCTCCGTGAAACGTATCAATCAGTGCATAGAACCGGCGACGGAGAAGCAGTGGTGAAATCGAGGCTTTTGAATCCCGGGACAAGTCCAGCCGAAGCTCCAGGCGAGGAATTTTCCAGGGGGGGATACGGAGGGAGTAATGGTAAGGTGGAGGAAGGGGTAAGGAATCAAGGGAGGAGAGAAGGGAACGGACGCGGACCGCAATCGGGAGACCCGACCTGGGCCGACGTCGTGGGGAAGGGAGTGCAGAGAGTGGGAAGAGAAGCCTGTGGTTCGGATGGCGGGGTGAAGCATGAACCCGGGCAACGTAGCTCACCAACAGCCGTTGCCGGCGATATCGCAGAGGGGGAACACCAGCTTTAGCTAGAAGGCTCGTTACGGGACTGGTGCGAAAAGCTGTTGTTGTTGTTGTTGTTGGGTTTTTGAAGGGACTAAACAACGACGGTTATCAGTCCCTTTTTCCAGTCCAAGAGATAAAACATTGTGTTAAGCGATCCGAAGTGAATGCACTAACAAGTCAAAGTTTAAAACTTACAGACTAATAGAAAGAAAGGATACGATTAAAAACGAAGAAGGGATAAAACAGCTGAAACATTACAAGAGTGTATTTGCTGGGTGGTCACAAGGATATAAGGAACACACCCAGCCACTCTGGAACACTTTAAAACCGCCTACCTAACAGACTTAAGCAGGCGGAGGACAGAGATATGACAGACAAAGACAAACTTTAAAGTGACTTGTAAAGTCCACACTCACGCATAAAATTTAAAACAGAGTCAACCGTGGAGGTATTGTCAGCTAATGCTAGCTGCAAAGTGTCAGGAAGATTAAAATAGCGTCGTGTTGCGGCTAAATGGCGACATTCAATTAAGATGTGGGCGACCGTCAAAGGCGCACCACATCGACAGTGAGGAGGGTTCTCGCGACGCAGGAGATGACCATGCGTAAGCCAAGTATGGCCTATACGGAGTCGGCAAAGGACGACCGACTCCCTGCGAGAAGCCCTCAGGGACGTCTTCCATGCTGCGGTAGACGGCTTGATAGCACGGAGCTTATTCGGTTCGGTCGAATCTGCCCATTCAGAATTCCAAACCCTTAAGACCTTGCGGGTCAACTGGGTTTGGAGGTCGGAAACTGGGAGGCCAATATCCAGGGACCGCGAAGTAGTGGCCTGCTTGGCCAGCTCATCGACGCGTTCATTGCCCGGTATACCTATGTGGCCCGGAGTCCAGACAAAGGTGACAGAACGGCCTGACTCGCCAAGGGCAAAGACAGCATCTTGAATGGCTCGCACTACTGTGTTTTTCGGTAGAAACTGGTCGAGGGCCTGTAAGCCACTCAGGGAGTCGCTACAGATGACGAACGACCCCCTGGGGTGAGCTCTGAGGTGTTTAAGAGCTCTCAAAATACCGACCAGTTCTGCGGTGAAGATGCTGCTTCCACAAGGCAATGACCACTGTTCGATGTGGTCACCATGGATAAAGGCATATCCAGCATGGCCATCGACCAAAGAACCGTCTGTGTACACAATGTTTGCTCCGTGAAACGTATCCATCAGTGCATAGAACCGGCGACGGAGAAGCAGTGGTGAAATCGAGGCTTTTGAATCCCGGGACAAGTCCAGCCGAAGCTCCAGGCGAGGAATTTTCCAGGGGGGGATACGGAGGGAGTAATGGTAAGGTGGAGGAAGGGGTAAGGAATCAAGTGAGGAGAGAAGGGAACGGACGCGGACCGCAATCGGGAGACCCGACCTGGGCCGACGTCGTGGGGAAGGGAGTGCAGAAAGTGGGAAGAGAAGCCTGTGGTTCGGATGGCGGGGTGAAGCATGAACCCGGGCAATGTAGCTCACCAACAGCCGTTGCCGGCGATATCGCAGAGGGGGAACACCAGCTTCAGCTAGAAGGCTCGTTACGGGACTGGTGCGAAAAGCCCCTGTTGCGAGCCGTACGCCTGTGTGGTGAACGGGGTCTAGGACCCGCAAGGCAGAAGGAGCTGCTGAGTCGTACACCAAGCTCCCGTAATCAAGCCGCGACAGAATAAGAGACTTATAGAGCTGAAGAAGGGTGGAACGAGCTGCTCCCCAACTAGTATGGCTGAGGCACCGTAGGACATTTAAATGCCGCCAACACTTCTGTCTCAGCTGACGTAGGTGTGGCACCCAAGTCAGCCGGGCATCGAACACCATGCCTAGGAAGCGATGTGTTTCCTCAACCTGAAGTAGTTCACCACCCAGGTAGAGCTCTGGGTCAGGGTGAACTACCCGACGGCGACAGAAGTGCATCACGCAGGTTTTTCGGGCGGAGAACTGAAAGCCGTGAGTAGAAGCCCATGAGTGGGCCTTTCGGATGGCACCCTGCAGCCGCCGTTCAGCTACGCCGATGCTAACTGAGCTGAAATACAAGCAGAAGTCATCGGCGAACAGGGAGCAACTGACTGATGACCCCACAGCCGCAGCGAGACCGTTTATAGCCATTAAAAACAATGGAACGCTGAGGACGGAGCCCTGTGGGAGACCATTCTCTTGAATACGTGGGGAGCTAAAAGATGCCCCAACCCTCACCCAGAACGAGCGATGGGAGAGGAAATTGTGAATAAAAATAGGAAGGGCACCCCGTAGGCCCCAGTCATGAAGAGTTGTTAAAATATGGTGGCGCCAGGTGGTGTCATACGCCTTTCGAAGGTCGAAAAATACAGCAACTAAATGTTCACGCCTAGCGAAGGCAGTGCGAATGGCCGACTCCAATGACACGAGGTTGTCAATGGTAGAACGGCCCTGGCGAAAGCCCCCTTGTTGTGGAGCAAGGAGTCCGCGCTCTTCAAGGATCCACATAAGCCGCCGACTCACCATACGTTCGAAGAGCTTGCAGAGAACGTTGGTGAGGCTGATCGGACGGTAATTGTCAGCCACCAGGGGATCTGCACCAGGTTTCAGCACCGGGATGATAGTGCTTTCCCGCCACTGCGACGGGAAAGTGCCCTCTGCCCATAGATGGTTAAACAGGGCGAGAATGCGGCATTGAAACTCTGGTGAGAGGTGTCGGAGGAATTGGCCGTGAATCCTATCAGGTCCTGGAGTTGTATCAGGACACGCAGCAAGGGCAGTTCGGAACTCCCACTCAGTAAACGGGTCGTTGTATATTTCCCGACGACGAGTGCGGAAAGAGAGCTGTGTCCTCTCGGCCCGCTCTTTGAGGGAGCGGAAGTCAGCACTGTACATGGCAGTCGCAGAGCATTGTGCGTAGTGGTCTGCCATGTGCTCGGCGATAGCTGTCGGGAGCGTGCAGAGGACACCCTGGATGGTGAGGGACGGGATTCCTGTCGGCGGGCGGTATCCGAAGACGCGTCGGACTTGCGTCCATACCTTAGTCAGGGAGGTGCGGGAGCCGATACTGGCTACATACCGCTCCCAGGAATCCTGCTTGCTCTGCCGTATGAGTCGTCGAGCACGCGCACGGAGCCGTTTAAAGGCCACAAAATTCTCCATCGATGGGTGGCGTCGATGGCGCTGGAGCGCTCGCCGACGTTCCCGGATGGCCTCAGCAATCTCCGGTGTCCACCAAGGCACGGACCTATGCCTAGGGGAACCGGTGGTTTGCGGAACTGCTACCTCAGCGGCCCTGACAATATTATCAGTCACCTGCTGGACTGCATTGTCAATGTCATCTGGCAGTGGTGCAGTGATGACAGCAGTTGAAGTATAAACTGGCCAGACAGCCCTACGGAGACACCAACGGGGTAAGCTGTCTGCAGCTTGGTACTGCGGGAGCGACACAAAGATTGGAAAGTGGTCGCTACCACACAGGTCCTCATGCACACGCCAACCAAAGTGTGGTCGAAGGCTGGGGCTGCAGACGGAGAGGTCGATCGCTGAATACGTGCCCTGTGCCACGCTAAAATGCGTGGGGGCACCTGTATTCAGGAGGCAAAGGTCGTGTTGCGCCAACAATGTCTCAACGTCCCTACCGCGGCCTGTGGTCTGGAGTCCACCCCACAGAGGGTTGTGGGCGTTGAAGTCCCCCAAGAGGAGGAATGGTGGAGGAAGTTGCGAGACCAGAGCAGTAAGGGTGTTGAGAGACACGGCCTCATCCGGAGGAAGGTACAAGCTGCAGACAGTGAATTCTTGCGTGACCCGAATTCTGACAGCCACTGCCTCAAGAGTGGTTGTGAGGGGCACGGGGGCACTTGGGACAGTGTCCAGGATATATAGGCACACACCGCCAGACACCCTGTCGTAAAGGGTCCTGTTGCGGTAGTAGCCCCGATACCCACGGAGGGCAGGGGTGCGCTGTGCTGGAAACCATGTCTCCTGTAGGGCGATACAAAATGCCGGGTAGCGGTACAGTAGTTGTCGCAGCTCAGCCAGGTGATTAAAGAAGCCGCCGCAATTCCACTGGAGAATAAGTCGTTCTCCACGCTCTAAGGCCATAAAAGAAAAAGAAAAGAAGATCATTCCATAGGAACATCTGCTGCTTTATGATCAGGCTCAACAGAATCTAAGACCATAGACTCAGATGAACCTGGTTGTGCAGAGCTCCTATGGTCAGGCGAATCAAAAAGTGCGAGATCCTCAGCGGAGGCGAGGATCTCGACTTCATCCTCTGAAGCAGAGGATGTGGGTGTGGGTGGCTTGGAGGCCACCAAAGAATCTTTTTTCTTCTTTTCTTTTCTTCTACCCTCTCGCTGGCCCTTGGGTGTTGAGGGCCGTAGGGGCTTCTCAGAGGGGGCAGCAGGAGCTGACGAAGAGCAGGAGGCCCTTCGATCAGCCGCCGGGGGATCCTTCAGCCATTTGCTGGGATCCACCTTCCCACGAGGAGAAGCCTCGGAAGGGAGTGTCCCATGGGACCCCTTCCGGGCGAGAGTAGCCGGAGAAGGTTGTTTTTTCTCCGGCTGTGGAGTGGGGACTGACGTCCCCTGAGGTAGTTTATCTGTTGCTCCCAACGTGAAGAGTGTGGGAGCAACCGAAGGAGTGGCGCCCCCAACTGCCAAGGGGGCAGGTGCAGTGGTTCGGGCCTGGGGGCCCGCTGGCATTGATGGTACAGGTGGTCTGGAGATAGATGGGGAAGTTACAGAGGCGTATGAGGTGGTCATGGTCACCGGATGGAGCTTTGCATACTTACGTCTGGCCTCCGCGTATGTCAGCCGGTCCAGGGTCTTGTACTCCATGATCTTACGCTCCTTATGGAGCACAGAGCAGTTGGGAGAACACGGAGGATGCTGCTGGTTGCAATTGACGCAAACTGGAGGTGGGGTACAGGGGGCGTCCGGGTGGGATGCACGCCCGCACTCCCGACATGTTGGGTTGGCATCACATCGGGAGGACATGTGCCCAAACCTCCAGCACTTGAAGCAGCGCATAGGGGGAGGAACGTAGGGCTTTACGTCGACCCGGTAGACCATCACCTTGACCTTCTCAGGCAATGAATCGCCCTCGAAAGCCAAGATGAAGGCACCGGTGGCAACCCTCTTGTCCTTCGGACCCCTATAGATACGGCGGATGAAATGCACACCACGCCGCTCCAAATTAGCTCTCAATTCGTCATCCGATTGCAGCAGCAGATCCCTGTGAAAAATGATACCCTGGACCATGTTTAAGGTCTTGTGTGGCGTAATAGCAACGGAAACATCACCCAGCTTGTCGCAGGCTAGCAAAGCCCGTGACTGCGCTGGGGATGACGTCGTTATCAGAACCGATCCAGATCTCATCTTCGAAAGACCCTCCACCTCTCCATACTTATCCTCTAGATGTTCGACGAAGAACTTCGGCTTTGTCGTCTTAAAAGATTCCCCATCATTTCTAGTGCAGACCAGATATTTCGGGGCATAAGCCTCACCCTGAATTTTCGCCCGACGTTCCTCCCATGGTGTTGACAAGGAAGCAAACGTTTGGGGATCATAGCTTGCAGCGTTGTAATCGCCTCGACCACGCTTAGAGACGGCGGTTGTACGTCCGCCAACGTTTCGTGTTCGTTTCATGGTGTTCCCACGAGCAGCTAGGGAGATAAGCGTCCACCCAGGCAGAGCCCCGCTTGCCTGGGTAACCCTGATACAACTGAGGTGCGGCAGGTTCCTCAGAGGGTGCTCGCTAACGACTGTTCAACCTCAACAGCCATTCATCTCCTCGGCACGTAGCACACCTTGAGATTGAGGTTTTTTTTATAGAGGTTTGTACCGTC
The DNA here is from genome assembly GCA_026315105.1 of Locusta migratoria. Taxonomy (NCBI): domain Eukaryota; kingdom Metazoa; phylum Arthropoda; class Insecta; order Orthoptera; family Acrididae; genus Locusta; species Locusta migratoria. The sequence goes on from CM048750.1 coordinate 325,097,680, forward strand.
CTCGCGACCCGGGCGATGAAGCCAAGATCCCCGGGCTCTGAAACGTACAACGTTCCACCGTCGCGCCGAACGATGGTCGTTGAAGCACGCACAGAGCTTACGGTGTAGCGGACTGTTGGCGCGACACAGCCCACAGCTCAGGACCCCGGGTTCGCCAAGCCCGTACTCAGCAAATTAATGCTGAGCCCCTGAGGGTTGGGTGGAAAGGAAGAACAGGTTCCCTTCCCAGAAGATGAAGCCAGAGAAGGTGAACCCTTTTCTGGCTGGGGAGTAGGGGTAACCACTCCCGACGTGGGGGCAGTATAGGCCCCACAGAAGATGGTGTGCCTCCAGATGTCTGGGAGGCCGAGGTAGAGGGGCGGCCCATAGGGCCCACAGATGGAGTTACAACAGTGCGAGAAGTGGCCACTGGTTGTGGCGCCATCGATGTAGCTGCAGCATATGAAGAAAGTAAAGTGACGGGATGCAGCTTTTCGTACTTCCTCCGAGCCTCTGAGTAGGTTAGTCGGTCCAAGGTCTTATATTCTACTATCTTCCGCTCTTTGTGTAGAGCGGGACAGTCCTGCGAACAGGGAGAGTGGTGACCACTGCAGTTGACACAGTAAGGAGGAGGAGTACAGGCAGCGTCCGGGTGTGAAGGACGGCCACAGTCCCGACAGGTTGCAGCAGCGTTGCAACGAGAGGACATGTGTCCGAAACGCCAACACTTGAAACATCGCATTGGAGGGGGGATGTATGGCTGGACGTCACAGTGATACATCATGACCTTGACCTTTTCGGGCAGATTGTCACCCTCAAAGGCCAAGACAACTGCGCCAGTGGCCACCCTATAATCCTTGGGTCCTCTAAATACGCGCCGGACAAAATGGATTCCGTGTCGTTGTAGGTGCTCGCGTAACTCATCATCTGTCTGTAGCAAAAGGTCTCAATGGTATATCACCCCCTGTACCCTATTTAAGGACTTGTGGGGCGTTACATGGACAGGAATTTCACCTAAATGATCACATTTTAAGAGGCTCCGTGATTGAGCAGGGGTCTCCGCCTGTATTAGGACCGAACCGTCGCGCAGTTTAGACATTCCAGCAACTTCGCCATACCTTTCTTCGAGGTGTTCCACGAAGAAAGAGGGCTTAGTTGCCTGGAAAGATTCCCCATCTTGTCTGGTACATACTAAATATCGTGGTGTATATGGCTCTGTCTGTTTAGTGGGCCCACGTTCCCCCCATGATGGAGTTTAGGGAAGGGAACGATTTGGCTTCGTATCTTGCAGCCTTGAAATTAAACTTTCTACACTTGGAGACACCTGACTTAGAGCCAGGATATTCTGAGGCTTGTCTCCTCTTCATTGCGGAATGTCCGCCCCGATGCCACCCACTCCGAAACAGGGGCTCTCCTCAAGGGCGCAAACCCAGCCACAGCAACGCCACCTGGCAGGATGACCGTTGCCGGGAGTCCTGATGCCCCGCAAGGACAAGCATCGACTCCTTGGCATTCATGAGGAGGTCACAGCTCAGGCATCGGCAGTGTGATCCCTGCGCAATTCAGGGGGCTCAACCATGAGGGTACATAACAGCCCCACCACACGGACTGGCTACCGTGCTGGTGACCTAGCGGGGGAGGGGGCTACGGCGAGGAAGGGATGTGGCAGGAAAGGGTAGGAATCCGCGCCGTAGGGGCTAGGTTGGGAGTTCTTCCCCAAATGGCTCACACTTAATCAGAAAATATTGGTGGAGGTCAAACCACAATGGGGACCTAACTGGGCCGAAAACAGTGAACACGGCAAACAAAGACAATTACAAAACCAACAGTACCATGGGAATAGCCGGGCCGTCAACATGAGAACACCTAGAGACGGGGTTGGAGAATGGTAGGGTGGGCAAAAGGATTAGGAAGGGAGGGAACCAGGGTGAGGAAAAGCGGCCTGGGAAACAGGAAGGAAGGCCGCAATGGCTCGGGGACCCGTGCGCGCCACACACGTACCCACAAAAGAGCTGTGGGCCCCCTGGGAGGGGACCAGTGGTGATCGGAACGGTCTCCTCTGCAGCTGAGGCTATAATAGCTGTGACCTGTTGGACTGCCGTATCAATATCATTTGGTAATGGAACAGAAGCCACAGCAGCCGAGGTGTAACGCTGCCAGTCTCCTCGATGTAGACACCATCTGGATGGGTAGCCTGCAGGTTCAAAGTGCTGGAGTGACAGAAGAATGGGGAAATGGTCACTCCCGCAAAGGTCGTCGTGGACCCTCCAACTCAAATGTGGGAGCAGGCCTGGGCTACACACAGATAGGTCAATAGCAGAATATGTGCCATGTGCTATACTAAAATGTGTGGGTGCACCGGTGTTTAAGAGGCATATGTCCTGCTGTGTCAGTAACGTTTCAACGTCTCTACCACGTCCCGAGGGCTGTATACCTCCCCAGAGAGGATGGTGGGCGTTGAAGTCCCCCAAAAGGATAAATGGTGGGGGTAGCTGCGCGACCAAGGCAGTGAGGTCAGCAAGGGAAACGACCTCATCTGGTGGGAGGTATAGAGAGCAGACAGTTATGTCCTGCATTGTTCTGAGTCTAACAGCCACTGCCTCGAGAGCCGTGTTAAGGGGCACGGCAGCACTAGGAACAGTGGCGAGGACATAAATGCAGACACCTCCAGATACCCTGTTGTAGTCAGCGCGGTTGTTATAGTAGCCCCGATAGCCACGGAGGGCTGGGGTCCGCTGGACAGGAAACCATGTTTCCTGTAGGGCTACACAGAAAGCAGGATAGCGGCACAGTAATTGCTGCAGCTCGGGTAAGTGGCGGAAAAAGCCGCCACAGTTCCATTGCAAGATCATGCTACTTCTTGATTGCTGAGGCATGGCAGTATCGACGGTGCTGTTGGTTCCACAGAATCACCGGTCGTCGCCGTCGGTGGAGGCAGGGCCTCTACATCCATCGCCTCCAAAGTCTTGGTGATAGCCAAGTCCTCTGGTGAGGCGAGGAGTTCCACCACGTCCTCAGATGTGTGAGGTGGTGGTGGTGGTGGTGGTGGTGGTGGTGGTGGTTGGTTGGTTGGTTGGTTGGTATGGGTGTTTTAGGGGGACTAGACTACTAGGGCCATCAGTCCCCCGATTTACATCTAGGCGACACACAGTAAAACAGAACCGTCGAAAATCGTGCCTGAGCGAGTTTTAAAACAAAACAGGATAAAAGAATGCACCGTCATGAATTATTGACAGAGTCAACGAGAGACAATTTGAAAGACGCCAGACACACAGCAACAAATACGAGACAAAATGACAGAGCCAGTGAATGTGGTTGACCGACCATGTGTATAAAAGGGAAAAGTCAACCACATTGCGTACAAAATAAAAACTGTAGTCTAAAGACACGTCAAGGAGAACATAAAAAAAGTAAAAGACCATCCAAAAGGACTCACAGCAACTGGTAAAACCCCGAAGCACGAAGAAATCGTAAAACCAAATTAGCCACAGAGGCATCGTCGCCGAGCACCAAAGAGAGAGTGTTCGGGAGGCTAAAGGAATGCCGCAGTGGGGCTAAAATGGGACAGTCGAGTATGAGATGGACCACAGTCAATGGGGCACCACATTGGCACATGGGCGGGTCCTGTCGACGGAGGAGGTGACCATGCGTCAGATGGGTGTGACCAATGCGGAGACGGCAGAGAACCATGGAGTCCCTACGGGATCCCAGCTGCGACGACTTCCAGACAGATGTTGTGTCCTTTATCGTACGCAGCTTATTGGGCACGTCCAGAGCGGACCATTCGGCGTTCCACAGGTCGCGTATTTTAGTGCGAAGCAACGGGCGGAAGTCTGCTTCTGGGAGGCCAATCGCCAGAGGGCGGCAAGTGGTAGCCTGTTTGGCTAGCTGGTCAACGCTCTCGTTGCCCGGGATGCCTACATGGCCTGGGGTCCAAACGAATGTAACACAGCGACCGGAGTCACTAAGAGCCAGTATCGACTCCTGAATGGCCCTGACCAATGTATGACGAGCATAACACTGATCAAGGGCCTGTAAACCGCTCAGCGAGTCGCTACAAATCAGAAAGGAGGTCGCGGGGCACATGCGGATGTGGTTAAGGGCGCGGTATATAGCCACCAGTTCTGCAGTGAAGACGCTGCTACCGGGTGGCAAAGAGCGTTGTTCGACATGGGCGCCATGGATGTAGGCATAACCAATGTGGTCGCCATCTGAAGAACCGTCTGTATAAATGACCTCGGAGTTACTGAACTCACGGAGCAGCGCATAAAACAGATGTCGTAGGACCAGAGGAGAAGTAGAGGTCTTTGGCTCACGGGAAAGATCCAGCCGAATCCGCGGCCGAGGAACGGTCCAGGGAGGAGCATGGAGAGTCGAGCGGAAAGGACGGTTAAGAGGTAAGGCGTCCAGGGTCGACAGTAGCGATTGGACACGCGCTGCTATCGGGAGTCCCGACCGAGGTCGCCTCTGCGGCAAACGAGTAACATCCCCCGGAAAGAGGAGTCTGTTATTCGGATGCCGAGGGGTACAGTGAACTCTAGCAGCATACTGGGCGAGTAGTTGTTGGCGCCGGTATCGCAACGGGGCGACTCCAGCCTCTGCCAAGAGACTTGTGACAGGGCTTGTCCGAAAGGCTCCAGTGGCCAGACGGATGCCTGTATGATGCACTGGGTCGAGAACTCGCAGTGCAGATGGAGAGGCTGAGCCGTAGACCTGGCTTCCGTAGTCTAGACGTGACTGCACCAGAGCATTGTACAGCCGCAGGAGGACAGGGCGTGCTGCCCCCCAGACAGTATGGCTGAGGCAACGAAGGATGTCCAAATACCGGGAACACCATTGCTTAAGCTGGCGCAGATGAGGCAGCCATGTCAAACGTGAGTCGAAAAGGAGACCCAGCAAGCGGTGTGTGTCCACAACCTGAAGGAGCTCACCATCAAGGTAGAGCTCTGGATGCGGATGTACCGCCCGTTGGTGACAAAAGTGCATTATCCTAGTTTTTGCAGGGGAAAATGTGAAACCATGGCCAGAAGCCCAATTCTGCGCCCGATGGATGGCTGCCTGCAGTCGTCGTTCAGCTACACTTGTACTAGCAGTGGAATAGTACATGCAAAAGTCGTCTGCATAGAGGGAGCAGGAAACCGATGGCCCCACTGCAGCCACTAGGCCATTAATGGCCACTAAGAAGAGGGGTACACTGAGGACGGACCCTTGTGGTACCCCATTCTCTTGGATATGGGAGGAACTTAAGGAGGTGCCAATGCGGACTCTAAAGCGGCGCGAAAGTAAAAAATTCTGAATAAAAAGTGGGAGGGAGCCACGAAGACCCCACCCATGTAGCGTGGCAAGGATGTGTTGGCGCCATGCCGTGTCATATGCTTTCCGGAGGTCGAAAAAGATGGCGACGAGATGGTGACGTCGGGCGAAAGCAGTACGGATCGCCGACTCCAAAGAGAGAAGGTTATCAATAGCAGAGCGACCCTGCCGGAAAGCACCTTGTTGTGGGGCGAGCAGACCCCGATACTCGAGAACCCACAGAAGTCGCCGGCTCACCAAACGTTCAAAAAGTTTACAAAGAACGTTTGTGAGGCTTATGGGACGGTAACAGTCAACGTTCAATGGATCTGCACCTGGTTTTAACAGAGGGATAACGATACTCTCCTGCCATTGGGACGGGTATGCTCCCTCGACCCAGAGACGATTAAAGAAATCCAACAGATGGCGTTGCGAGTGTTCAGAAAGGTGTTTCAGCATTTGACAGTGGATTCGGTCCGGTCCTGCAGATTTATTGGGGCAACTGGCAAGAATAGTTTGAAATTCCCACTCTGTAAATGGCGCATTGTACGGCTCTTGGCGGTTTGTGCGAAAGACCAACTGCCTTCGCTCAGCCCGCTCTTTTAAGGTACAAAAACCTTGGCTGTAGGCAGTGGACGCCGAATTAAGAGCAAAGTGCGCAATGATGGTCGGGTCGGTATGGATTGTACCGTGGATAGAGAGACCCGCGACCCCTGTCGGTGGATGGTGACCTGATATATGACGAATCTTTGTCCAAATCTGGCTAGAAGAGACACGGGGTCCAATTGTGGATACATAGTCCTCCCAGCATGCTTGCTTGCGCTGCCGGATAAGCCGGCGTGTCTGGGCCCGAAGACGCTTAAATGCAACCAGGTGGTCAAGGGTGGGGTGGCGCCGGTACTGCTGCAGAGCCCTGCGGCGATTGCGGATAGCTGCTGCTATCTCCGGTGACCACCAGGGCACTGGTCTTCGCCGAGGTAAGGCAGAAGAAGATGGTATCGTGGACTCAGCAGCAGAAACGACAATGGAAATAATTTGCTCAACAGCCATTGTCCCATCAGCAGGGAGAGGGGTATCCAACGTTGCAGCGGAAGTGTATGCTGCCCAGTCAGCCCTGTGGAAGGACCAGCGGGGTAGGCGTGCGTGGCGTTGGTGGTGGGGAAGCGAAAGGAAGATGGGAAAGTGGTCGCTTCCACAAAGGTCATCATGGACCCACCAGTTAAGGAGTGGACGTAAGCCCGGACTACATACAGAAAGGTCTATGGCGGAAAAGGTGCCATGGGCCACACTAAAATGGGTAGGAGCTCCTGTATTAAGAATACAAAGGTCAAGTTGGGTAAAAAGTAGTTCAAAGTCTCGACCACGTCCTGTAGTCACGTTGCTCCCCCATAGGGGGTGATGTGCGTTAAAATCTCCTAAAATAAGAAATGGTGAAGGAAGTTGACCGATCAAGGCTGCCAGGTCAGCTGGTGCCACTGCTGCATCAGGAGGGAGATAAAGGGAACAGATGGTAATGTCCCGTGATGCTCGAACCCTGACAGCGACAGCCTCCAGGGCTGTGTGAAGTGGCACTGGGGAACTATAGGCAGAGGTATGTACATATAGACATACCCCGCCCGACACCCTATTGTAGATGGTGCGGTTATTGAAGTACCCCCGGTAGCCCCGAAGGGTGGGGGTCCGATCACTAGGAAACCAGGTTTCCTGGAGAGCAACACAAAGTGGTGGAAAGGAACTCATCAGCTGACGCAATTCAGCCAAGTGACCGAAAAATCCTCCACAATTCCATTGGAGGATCAGACTGTCTCCTGGTTGACGGTGCATGAAGATGAAGATGGAAGAGGGATGGCAGGGGCACTCGTCTTTGGCTGTGAAGTCTGATCCTCCGTCTCCATGGCATCCCCGAGATCTGCGAAGGCCAGATCTTCAGGCGTCGCAAGAAGGATGACCTCATCCTCCTGTGTGTCACGTGCAAAGGTTGGGGGCACCGAGGCCGCCAGCGTTTCCTTGCGCTACACTGTCTTTTCCTTCTTTTCTTTTTTGTCTTCCCGTCGTTCCTTGGGCCTACCGGAGGAGGGGGGTTTCTCCGGCGGGGCTTGAGGAGCGTGGGAAGACTGAGGAGCCAGGCGGCGTTCTGGCCGAGTGTCCTTCAGCCGCTGGCTGGAGTCTAGTTTCGGTGGTGACACAGGTGGAAGGGAAGAACAGGTTCCCTTCCCAGAAGAAGAAGCCAGAGAAGGTGAACCCTTTTCTGGCTGGGGAGTAGGGGTAACCACTCCCGACGTGGGGGCAGTATAGGCCCCGCAGAAGATGGTGTGCCTCCAGATGTCTGGGAGGCCGAGGTGGAGGGGCGGCCCATAGGGCCCACAGATGGAGTTACAACAGTGCGAGAAGTGGCCACTGGTTGTGGCGCCATCGATGTAGCTGCAGCATATGAAGAAAGTAAAGTCACTGGATGCAGCTTTTCGTACTTCCTCCGAGCCTCTGAGTAGGTTAGTCGGTCCAAGGTCTTATATTCTACTATCTTCCGCTCTTTGTGTAGAGCGGGACAGTCCTGCGAACAGGGAGAGTGGTGACCACTGCAGTTGACGCAGTACGGAGGAGGAGTACAGGCAGCGTCCGGGTGTGAAGGACGGCCACAGTCCCGACAGGTTGCAGCAGCGTTGCAACGAGAGGACATGTGTCCGAAACGCCAACACTTGAAACATCGCATTGGAGGGGGGATGTATGGCTGGACGTCACAGCGATACATCATGACCTTGAACTTTTCGGGCAGATTGTCACCCTCAAAGGCCAAGACAAATGCGCCAGTGGCCACCCTATTATCCTTGGGCCCTCTAAATACGCGCCGGACAAAATGGATTCCGCGTCGTTGTAGGTGCTCGCGTAACTCATCATCTGTCTGTAGCAAAAGGTCTCGATGGTATATCACACCCTGTACCCTATTTAAGGACTTGTGGGGCGTTACATGGACAGGAATTTCACCTAAATGATCACATTTTAAGAGGCTCCGTGATTGAGCAGGGGTCTCTGCCTGTATTAGGACCGAACCGTCGCGCAGTTTCGACATTCCGGCAACTTCGCCAAACCTTTCTTCGAGGTGTTCGACGAAGAAGGAAGGCTTAGTTGCCTGGAAGGATTCCCCATCCTGTCTGGTACACACTAAGTATCTAGGTGAGTAAGTCTCAGCCTGTTTTGTGGACCCTCGTTCCCCCCAAGATTGAGTTAGGGAAGGAAACGATTTGGGGTCGTATCTACTGAAATTAAATCTTCCAATCTTTGAGACACCTGACTTAGAGCCAGGATTTTCTGAGGCTTGTCTCCTCTTCATAGCGGAATGTCCGCCCCGATGCCACCCACTCCGAAACAGGGGCTCTCCTCAAGGGCACCACCCAGCCACAGCAACGCCACCTGGCAGGATGACCGTTGCCAGGAGTCCTGATGCCCCGCAAAGACAAGCATCGACTCCTTGGCATTCATGAGGAGGTCACAGCTCAGGCATCGGCAGTGTGATCCCTGTGCAATTCAGGGGGCTCAACCATGAGGGTACATAACAGCCACACCACACGGACTGGCTACCGTGCTGGTGACCTAGCGGGGGAGGGGGCTACGGCGAGGAAGGGATGTGGAAGGAAAGGGTAGGAATCCGCGCCGTAGGGGCTAGGTTGGGAGTTCTTCCCCAAATGGCTCACACTTAATCAGAAAATTTTCGTGGAGGTCAAACCACAATGGGGACCTAACTGGGCCGAAATCAGTGAATACGGCAAACAAAGACACAATTGCCAAACCAACAGTACCATGGGAATAGCCGGGCCATCAACACAAGAACACCTAGAGACGGGGTTGGAGAAGGGTAGGGTGGGAAAAAGGATTAGGAAGGGAGGGAACCAGGGTGAGGAAAAGCGGCCTGGGAAATAGGAAGGAAGGCCGCAATGGCTCGGGGACCCGTGCGCGCCACACACGTACCCACAAAAGAGCTGTGGGCCCCCTGGGGGGGTGGTGGTGGTGGCGGCGGCGGAGGCACAGTGTCCACCGTGGAAGGCGTTTGCTTAGCAGCCTTCGACTTTTTCTTCTCTCGCTCCTTTTTTGGTTTCTCTTGCTGGGAGGGCAATGGGGCCTCGACCTCAGCCTCAGGGACTGAGGAGGACCTTGAAGCCCTACGACCACGAGTCAAAGTAAGTGGCTGTGTCAGCCACTCACTGGTACCCACATTATCAGTGGGAGAAACCATAGGAGGAAGGGAGCCCAGGGACCCCTTCCTGACGAGAGGTGCCGGAGAAGGCTGCTGCTTCTCCGGTTCTCCGGCTGGGTGTTAGGGACCGGAGTCCCCAATGGGTGTGGAGCAGTTGCCCCCACAAGAGGTGGTGGGGGGGGCAACAGAGGAAGGGCCCCCAACCGTCAAGGGGGCAGTTTGATGTTTTCGGCCCACAGGGGCCACAGAAGGTGGCGTGACATGGGAGGCTGACGTCCCCGGTCTCTGAAACGTACAACGTTCCACCATCGCGCCGAACGATGGTCGTTGAAGCACGCACAGAGCTTACGGTGTAGCGGACTGTTGGCGCGACACAGCCCACAGCTCAGGACCCCGGGTTCGCCAAGCGCGTACTCAGCAAATTAATGCTGAGCCCCTGAGGGCTCCTTTTTACTCTGGCGAATCAATCGCCGAGCTCGTGCGCGGAGCCGCTTAAAGGCGATTAGATGTTCTAGAGAAGGGTGTCGCCGGTGCCGCTGAAGTGCGCGCCGACGTTCCTGGATGGCCTCAGCGATTTCCTGCGTCCACCAAGGGACCGACTTACGTCGAAGTGACGTAGACGCGGTCGGGACAGTGTTCTCAGCAGCAGAAACTATGGCCTTCGTGACTAGCTGGACAGCCACATCAATGCCGGCTGGAGGCGTAGTCGGTACCACTGCAGCTGAAGCATATGCCGGCCAGTCAGCCCTATGGAGCGACTAATGAGGTAGCCGGTTTGCGGCCTGAGTCTCTGGGAGCGACAGAAAGATTGGAAAGTGGTCGCTCCCACAGAGATCATCATGGACGCTCCAGTTCAGACGAGGGAGGAGACTCGGGCTACAGATAGAAAGGTCGATGGCCGAATACGTCCCGTGAGCTACGCTGAAGTGCGTCGGAGCGCCCGTATTAAGAAGGCAAAGGTTTCGCCGAGTGAAGAGCAGCTCCACATCCTTACCACGAGCCGAGGTCTGTGTCCCACCCCACATAGGGTGGTGGGCGTTAAATTCCCCCAGAAGGAGAAACGGTGGGGGGAGTTGAGGTTATTTCTCTTGCAGACCTTGATGCCTTGATCGCTCATCTGGAGGAAGGTAGAGGGAACAGATTGTCAGTTCCTGCCTGACTCTTATCCTTACAGCCACTGCCTCGAGATTCGTGGTGAGCGGCACAGCTGCACAGGGGACAGTGGCAAGGACATAGAGGCACACACCTCCAGAGACCCTGTCGCAAAAGGGGCGATTTTTGAAATAGCCCCGGTAGCCACGCAGGGCTGGGGTCCTCTGCACAGGAAACCACGTTTCCTGTATCGCTATGCAGATAACATGGAAGTTGCTCAGTAGCTGTTGCAGCTCAGCCAGATGGTGGAAGAAACCGCGCAATTCCACTGGAGGATGTGGTGGTTAGAGACGTTAAAAGCCATGATTAAAACGTAAAATACAAAATATAAAATATTAAAATATTAAAAACGTTATTCCATAGGTTCATCTGCTGCAGCCGATTGAGAACCTACGGAGTCCAAGACAAGTCGTTCTGGGGATTCAGTAAGAGACAGATCCTCACGTGATGCGAGGATCTGCACCTCATCGTCTGATGCAGAAGATGAGGTAGCGGGTGGCCTGAGAGCCACCGAAGACTCTTTTGTCTTCTTTTTCCGTCCCTCTCGCTGGCCCTTAGGTTTGCAGGGCCGGGAGGGCTTCTCTATATTGACACCAGGGGTAGAAGAAGAGCGGGAAGCCCTTCCACCCACAGGTTTTGGATCCTTCATCCATTGGCTGGGATCTGCTGGAGCACTAGGAGAAGCCTCAGAAGGGAGTGCCCCGAGGGACTCCTTCCGAGCGAGGGGAGCCGGAGGAGGCTGCTGCTCCTCTTCTGGCTGGGAGGTGGGGACTTGTGTCCCCGGTGGTGGGAGTGGAGGTGCCCCCGCTGGTGGTGGTGGGGGGGCAGTGTGAGGAGTGCCCCCAACCCTGATGGAGGCTGACGAGCTTTGACGGCCCTTTGGGCCCACAGAAGGTAGTTGCACGGTAGGTCTGATCAGAAGTGGTGGTGATGAAGTAACTGCAGCGAAAGATGTAGTCATGGAAACTGTGTGAAGCCGTTCATATTTTTTACGTGCTTCTGTATATGTCAGGCGATCCAGGGTCTTGTATTCCATTATCTTTCGCTCCTTACGGAGCATGGTACAGTCTGTAGAACAGGGTGGATGTTGCTGCCCACAGTTGACACAGATAGGTGGAGGAGTACACGGAGCGTCCGGGTGTGATGGACGCCCGCATTCCCTGCATGTGGGGCTGGAACTACATCTGGAGGACATATGTCCAAATTTCCAGCATTTGAAACAGCGCATAGGGGGAGGAATGTAAGGCTTTACGTCACACCGGTAAACCATGACCTTGACCTTTTCGGGCAATGTATCGCTGTCAAAGGCCAAGATGAAAGCACCGGTGGCTACCCTATTATCCTTCGAACCCATATGCACGCGCCGGACGAAGTGGACACCCCGTCGCTCTAGGTTGGCGCGTAGCTCGTCATCCGACTGTAAGAGAAGATCCCTGTGATAGATCAGACCCTGGATCATGTTAAGCGATTTATGAGGTGCTATACTGACCGGAACGTCACCCAGCTTATCGCAAGCAAGTAATGCTTTTGATTGGGCGGATGACGCTGTTTCGATCAGTACCGAACCGCTTCTCATCTTTGACATGCCTGAGACTTCACCAAACTTATCCTCGAGGTGTTCAACGAAGAAAAGTGGCTTCGACGACATGAAAGTTTCCCCATCTGTTCGACTACAAACAAGATACTTAGGTGAGTATGCTGTTGTTGTTGTTGGGTTTTGGAAGGGACTAAACTACGACGGTTATCAGTCCCTTGTTCCAGTCAAAAAGATAAAACATTTTGTTAAGCGATCCGAAGTGAATGCATTAACAAGTCAAAGTATAAAACTTACAGACTAATAGAAAGAAAAGATACGGTTAAAAACGAAGAAGGGATAAAACAGCTGAAACAGCACAAGAGTGTTTTTGCTGGTTGGTTGGTTGGTTTGTTGGTTGTTTTGAGGGGACTAAACAGCCAGGTCATCAGTCCCCTGTTCCCAGCTGAGAGTCAACTGTCAATAAAGATAAAACAATGCCCTGAAAGTGACATCGCATAAAAGGGCAGGTTAAGAATGGACGAGCCACTGACAACACAAAACGAAGACACACAGAATTAGTAAAAGAAAGTCACGAATAAAACTGGACAGCAGAGTACCTTGGCTGGCTGATCACAAAGAAAAAACAGGATGAGCCAGCCACACTGCACACAATAAGAACTCCTAAGGACGTGAAAAGGTAAAAAGCTGGGTTGCTGGTGGCCTAAGATATCAGGCCTCAACACCCACGGTTAGATAGATGCATAATAACCAGAAGCACGGATAAAACTTAAAACTTTGTTAGCCATAGAGGCATCGTCACCTAAAACTAAGGGTAGTGCGTCTGGGATATTAAAAGAATGCCGCAGATTGGCTAAAAGCGAACAGTCCATCAAGAGATGGGCCACTGTCATTGCGGCACCACATCGACACACGGGCTGGGACTCACGGCGAAGGAGATACCCATGGGTCAACCACGTGTGCCCAATACGGAGGCGGCAGAGGACAACCGCCTCTCGGCGCATCGGCCGCTGTGAAGACTTCCACAGGGTTGTGGATAGCTTCACTGCTCGGAGCTTGTTTGTTGCACTCGTGGTAGACCATTCGGCACTCCAAGCATCACGCACCTTCTTGTTCAATGATGTCCTGAGGTCTGATTCCATGACGCCAATGGTGAAGGGTGATGCAGTGGCGGCCTGTTTGGCCAACCGGTCAACACGTTCATTCCCCAAAATGCCGACGTGGCCAGGGGTCCATAGGAAGACCACACATCGGCCAGATTTGCCAAGAGAGTAAGTAGTGTCTTGAATGGACTGCACTAACGGGTGACTAGGGAAGAACTGGTCGAGTGCCTGCAAGCCACTCAGGGAGTCACTACAGATGACAAATGACCCCCTGGGGCAGGCTCGGAGGTGTTCTAGAGCCTTGAGGATAGCGACCAGCTCTGCAGTAAAGACACTACTTTCACGGGGCAATGAATGTTGTTCGACATGGTCACCATGGAGACATGCATACCCAGCACGACCATCAGCTAGGGACCCATCAGTATAGATGGCTTCAGCACCACGGAAAGAGTTGAAGAGATCCAGGAACTGGTGTCGGAGTTGCATTGGAGAAACGGAGTCCTTTGATCTATTGGCCAGATCCAGACAAAGCTGCAAACGAGGAATGGACCAAGGAGGGGTTTGAAAGGAATAGTGGAAAGTGGCAGGGAGTGGTTGGGATTCGAGGGACGAAAGTAGAGAACGAACGCGGACTGATAATGGGTAACCCGACCGAGGTCGTCTTGGAGGGATAGGGAGTGCAGCGCCTGGAAAAAGAAGCCGGTGGTTCGGACGGTGTGGCAAGGCCTTAACATGGGCAACGTACGAAGCCAGCAGGTGCTGCCGGCGGAACCGCAGAGGAAGGACCCCAGCTTCAACTAGTAGGCTTGTCACAGGGCTCGTGCGGAAAGCCCCTGTCGCCAAACGAACTCCAGAATGTAAGACTGGGTCTAACGTTTGCAGTGCTGAAGGTGCAGCCGAATCGTATACTACGCAGCCATAGTCTAGGCGCGACTGGATGAGCGCCTTATAAAGTTGCAGGAGTGTTGGGCGTGACGCTCCCCAAACAGTATGGCTTAGACAGCGTAGAATATTAAGGTGTCGCCAGCACTTTTGTTTGAGCTGGCGAAGGTGTGGCACCCAGGTGAGACGGTTGTCGAATAACATTCCTAAAAAACGGTGCGTCTCTTCGACACGCAGCAGGTCATCAGCGAGATACAGTTCGGGTTCCGGGTGTACTGCCCGACGTCGACAAAAATGCATCACAAGGGTTTTGGATGCAGAAAATTGAAAACCGTGGGCAAACGCCCACGACTGTGCCTTTCGAATTGCGATCTGCAACCGCCGTTCAGCTACGCTGATGCTGGAGGAGCTGTAATACATGCAGAAGTCATCGGCATACAAGGCAGTGGAAACCGATGACCCCGCAGCCGCAGCAAGGCCGTTTATGGCGATTAAGAACAAAGGAACACTAAGAACGGAACCTTGTGGGACTCCGTTCTCTTGACAATGAGGTGAGCTGAAACAAGAACCAACACGAACACGAAAAGAACGCAATGCCAGGAAGTTCTTAATGAATGTAGGAAGTGGACCCCGTAAGCCCCAATCGTACAGCGTAGACAGAATATGATAGCGCCAGGTGGTGTCGTACGCTTTCCGCAGGTCAAAGAAGACGGCAATCAGGTGTTCACGGCGAGAAAATGCTGTACGAATGGCCGACTCTAGTGACACGAGATTGTCGATAGCAGAGCGGCCTTGACGGAATCCACCCTGTTGAGGCGCCAAGAGTCCTCGGTCCTCGAGGATCCACATGAGCCTCCGACTCACCATCCGTTCGAGGAGTTTACACGGAACGTTGGTGAGGCTGATGGGGCGGTAACTATCAGCCACCTGTGGATCAGCCCCCGGCTTCATAACTGGGATGATGATGCTATCCCTCCATTGAGACGGGAAGACACCCTCAACCCAGAGACGATTCAGCAAGGAGAGAAGTTGGCGTTTAGAGTCTGATGACAGATGTCGGAGGAACTGACTATGAATGCGGTCGGGTCCAGGGGACGTGGCTGGGCATGCGGCAAGGGCGCTTTCGAACTCCCATTCGCTGAAAGGGATGTTATAGATTTCCTGGCGTCGCGTTTGAAAGGATATCTGTTTTCGCTCGGTGCGCTCTTTAAGGGCACGGAAATCCGCATCATATGCAGCGGTCGCTGAGATGCAAGCATAGTTGTGTGCCAAATGCTCAGCTATTGTGACAGGGTCAGTGCAAATTGTACCCTGAATGCGGAGGCACGGAATTCCCACTGGTGGGCGGTGGCCAAAGAGGCGTCGAACTTGCGACCATACCCGTGAAGGTGATGCTCGGGAGCCAATGGAGGCGACATAGCGCTCCCAGGAGGCCCTCTTGCTTTGCTGGATCAATCGCCGCACCCGTGCACGGAGACGCTTGAAGGCAACAAGATGTTCAACACAAGGGTGGCGTCGGTGGCGCTGTAGTGCTCGCCGACGTTCCCGGATGGCCTCAGCTATCTCCGGCGTCCACCAGGGCACTGACTTACGGTGGAGTGATCCAAGTGAGACGGGTACGGTGTTCTCGGCAGCAGAGATGATGGCACGTGTGACCTGCTGGACAGCGGTATCGATATCAGCCAGAAGAGGAGAGGGAAGCACAGCGGCTATGGAATATGCTGGCCAGTCGGCCCTACGGAGGGACCAGCGAGGCAGACGGTCAGCAGGTGGACACTGTGGGAGCGACAGGAAGATAGGAAAATGGTCGCTGCCACACAGGTCATTGTGGACCCTCCAAGTGAAGTGCGGAAGTAGGCTTGGGCTACAGACAGACAGGTCTATGGCGGAGAATGTACCATGTGCCACGCTAAAGTGCGTAGCAGCACCTGTGTTCAGGAGGCAGATGTTCAGCTGCGTCAGTAGAGTCTCAACATCTCTACCCCGTGCCGAAGTCTGTGTGCCACCCCACAAAGTGTGGTGGGCATTGAAATCCCCCAAAAGAAGGAAGGGTGGGGGAAGTTGGGCGACCAAGGCAGCGAGGTCTACAGGAGAGACAACCTCATCAGGTGGTAGGTAGACCGAACATATGGTAATGTCTTGCACTGCCCGGAGCCGAACAGCAACCGCCTCTAGGGGCGTTTGAAGAGGCACGGCAGCGCTCGGAACAGTGGCTAGAACATAGATGCAAACTCCACCAGAAACTCTGTCATACATAGGCCGATTTTTAAAATAGCCCCTGTAGCCTCGAAGGGCAGGGGACCGCGTCGCTGGGAGCCAGGTCTCTTGAAGAGCGATACAAAAGGCAGGTGTTTGGCGGAGAAGTTGTCGTAGCTCAGGCAGGTGATGGAAAAAGCCGCTACAATTCCACTGGATGATGTTTCCTTCTGGCTGTACCGCCATGACGAGTAAAAAGCAGATCACTCCATCGGATCGTCTGCTACCATGTGCTTGGAATCCACGGAACCAGAGATCTTATTTTCTGGGGAATCGGTAATTGCAAGATCCTCAGGAGATGCGAGGATCTCGACCTCATCCTCCGAAGAAGAGGATGTGGGTGGTTGTGGCTTTGAAGCCACTGAACATTCTTTCTTCTTTTGTCTCTTCTTCTTGTCCTCTCGCTGGCCCTTTGGTTTGCAGGGCCGAGGGGGCTTCCCAGAAGTGGCATCCGGGACGGAGGAAGAGCAGGAAGCTCTTCGACCGGCAGGTTGGAGATCCTGAAGACTGCGGCCAGGATCCTCCGGAGCACTCTGGGAAGCTGCAGAAGGGGTTGTCTCTAAGGACCCCTTCCGAGCGAGAGGGGCCAGAGAAGGCTTCTCCCTCCCCGGCTTAGAGGTGGGGAATGGAGTCCCCGGTGTTGTAGCAGGTGATGCTCCCACTGTGAAAAGAGTGGGAGCCACCGAAGATGAGGTGCCCCCTGCTGGTAGGGGGGCCGGGACAGTCGATTGGGCCTGGGGGCGCGCTATCGTTGACGGAACAGTTGGAACAGCAGGCACAGTGGACGAGGACGATGAGGCTACCGCGGCATAGGTAGTTACCAGGCGGACAGGATGGAGCTTCTGATATTTCCGTTTGGCCTCGGAATAAGTCAGTCGATCTCTGGTCTTGTATTCCATGATTTTCCTTTCTTGCTGCAGAACTGTACACATAGGCGAGCAAGGGGAGTGATTCTGGCCGCAGTTGACACATACTGGAGGCGGCGTGCAAGGGACGTTCGGATGAACTGCACGTCCACACTCCCGACATGTTGGGTTGGCATCACATCGGGAGCTCATATGGCCAAACTTCCAGCATTTGAAACAGCGCATAGGGGGAGGAACGTAGGGCTTTACGTCGATCCGGTAAACCATCACCTTGACCTTCTCGGGCAATGAATCACCCTCAAAAGCCAAGATGAAGGCACCGGTCGCGACCCTTTTGTCCTTCGGACCCCTATGGACTCGCCGAATAAAATGTACTCCCCGCCGTTCTAGGTTGGCACGCAATTCGTCATCTGACTGCAGCAAGAGGTCTTTGTGAAAGATGATACCCTGCACCATATTAAGGGTCTTGTGCGGCGTAATGGTAACGGAAACATCACCCAGCTTGTCACAGGCAAGCAGTGCCCGCGATTGAGCTGGGGATGACGTCGTTATTAATACTGATCCCGACCGCATCTTCGACATGCCTTCCACCTCTCCATACTTGTCCTCAAGGTTCTCAACAAAAAATAATGGTTTGGTATTCTTAAAAGATTCCCCATCACTACGGCTACAGACCAGATACTTAGGGGCATAAGCCTTACCCTTCTGTCTTCCCTGACGTTCTTCCCAAGGTGTAGCCAGAGAAGGAAACGTTTGGGGATCATAATCTGCAGCATTGTAGTCCCTTTTACCACGCTTAGAGACGGTGGTTGTACGTCCACCAACGTGTTCTTTTGCTCGTTTCATTGTGGTCCCACGAGCAGCTAGGGATCTAAACGTCCACCCAGGCAGAGCCCCGCTTGCCTGGGTAAGCCTTGTACAACTGAGGTGCAGCAGGTTCCTCAGAGGTTGCTCGCTAGCGGCTGTTCAACCTCAACAGCCATGCATCTCCTCGGCACGTAGCACACCTTGAGATTGAGGGGTTTTTTAGAGAGGTTTTTACCGTCCTCGCGACCCGGGCGATTAAGCCAAGATCCCCGGGCTCTGAAACGTACAACGTTCCACCGTCGCGCCGAACGGTGGTCGTTGAAGCACGCACAGAGCTTACGGTGTAGCGGACTGTTGGCGCGACACAGCCCACAGCTCAGGACCCCGGGTTCGCCAAGCCCGTACTCAGCAAGTTAATGCTGAGCCCCTGAGGGGGTTTTTGCTGGGTGGTCACAGGATATAAGGAACACACCCAGCCACTCTGCAACACGCTAAAACCACCTACCTAACAGACTTAAGCAGGCGGAGGACAGAGAAACGACAGAGAAACGCAAACATTAAATGGACTTGTAAAGTCCACACTCACGCATAAAATTGAAAAATAGAGTCAACCATGGAGGTGTTGTCAGCTAATGTTGTTGTTGTTGTTGTTGTTGGGGTTTTGGAAGGGACTAAACTACGACGGTTATCAGTCCCTTGTTCCATTCAAAGAGATAAAACAGTTTGTTAAGCGATCCGAAGTGAACGCATTAACAAGTCAAAGTTTAAAACTTACAGACTAATAGAAAGAAAGGATACGATTAAAAACGGAGAAGGGATAAAACAGCTGAAACAGCACAAGAGTGTTTGTGCTGGGTGGTCATAAGGATATAAGGAACACACCCAGCCACTCTGCAACACGCTAAAACCACCTACCTAACAGACTTAAGCAGGCGGAGGACAGAGAAACGACAGAGAAACACAGACATTAAATGGACTTGTAAAGTCCACACTCACGCATAAAATGTAAAATAGTGTCAACCATGGAGGTGTTGTCAGCTAATGCAAGCTGCAAAACGTCGGGGATATTAAAATTTCGTCTCACTGCGGCTAAATCGTGGCATTCAATTAAGATGTGGGCGACCGTCAAAGGCGCACCACATCGACACTGCGGAGGGTCCTCGCGACGCAGAAGGTGACCATGCGTGAGCCAAGTATGGCCTATATGGAGTCGGCAAAGGACAACCGACTCCCTGCGAGAAGCCCTCAGGGACGTCTTCCATGCAGCGGTAGACGGCTTGACAGCACGGAGCTTATTTGGTTCAGTGGAGTTTGCCCATTCTGAATTCCAAACCCTTAAGACCTTGCGGGTCAACTGGGTGTGGAGGTCGGAAACTGGGAGGCCAATGTCCAGGGACCGCAAAGTGGTGGCCTGCTTGGCCAGCTGATCCACACGTTCATTGCCCGGTATACCTACATGCCCTGGCGTCCAAACAAGAACGACAGAACGGCCTGACTCGCCAAGGGCGAATACAGCATCTTGAATGGTTCGCACCACAGTGTGTTTGGGCAGAAACTGGTCGAGGGCCTGTAAGCCACTCAGGGAGTCGCTACAAATGACGAACGACCCCCTGGGGCGAGCTCCGAGGTGTTCAAGAGCTCTCAAAATACCGACCAGTTCTGCGGTGAAGATGCTGCTTCCACAAGGCAATGACCGCTGTTCGATGTGGTCATCATACATAAAGGCATATCCAGCATGGCCATCGACCAAAGAACCGTCCGTGTAGATGATGGTTGCTCCATGAAACGTATCGAGCAGTGCATGGAACCGGCGACGGAGAAGCAGTGGTGAAATCGAGGATTTCGAATCCTGGGACAAGTCCAGCCGAAGCTCCAGGCGAGGAATTTTCCAGGGGGGGATACGGACGGAGTAATGGTAAGGTGGAGGAAGGGGTAAGGAATCAAGTGAGGAGAGAAGGGAACGGACGCGGACCGCAATCAGGAGACCCGACCTGGGCCGACGTCGTGGGGAAGGGAGAGCAGAAAGTGGGAAGAGAAGCCTGTGGTTCGGATGGCGGGGTGAAGCATGAACCCGGGCAACGTAGCTCACCAACAGCCGTTGCCGGCGATACCGCAGAGGGGGAACACCAGCTTCAGCTAGGAGGCTCGTTACGGGACTGGTGCGAAAAGCCCCTGTTGTGGGCCGCACGCCTGTGTGGTGAACGGGGTCTAGGACCCGCAAGGCAGAAGGGGCTGCTGAGTCGTACACCAAGCTCCCGTAATCAAGCCGCGACAGAATAAAAGACTTGTAGAGCTGAAGAAGGGTGGAACGTGCTGCTCCCCAACTAGTATGGCTGAGGCATCGAAGGACATTTAAATGCCGCCAACACTTCTGTGTCATCTGACGTAGGTGTGGCACCCATGTCAGCCGGGCATTGAAGACCATGCCCAGGAAGCGATGTGTTTCCTCAACCTGAAGTAGTTCACCACCCAGGTAGAGCTCTGGGTCAGGGTGAACTACCCGACGGCGACAGAAGTGCATCACGCGGGTTTTCCGTGCGGAGAACTGAAATCCGTGAGAAGAGGCCCATGAGTGGGCCTTTCGGATGGCACCCTGCAGCCGCCGTTCAGCTACGCCAATGCTAACGGAGCTGAAATACTGGCATAAGTCATCGGCGAACAGGGAGCAACTGACTGATGACCCCACAGCCGCAGCGAGACCGTTTATCGCCACTAAAAACAATGGAACGCTGAGGACGGAGCCCTGTGGGAGACCGTTCTCTTGAATACGTGGGGAGCTAAAAGATGCCCCAACCCTCACCCAGAACGAGCGATGGGAGAGGAAATTGTGAATAAAAATAGGAAGGGCACCCCGTAGGCCCCAGTCATGAAGAGTTGTTAAAATATGGTGGCGCCAGGTGGTGTCATACGCCTTTCGAAGGTCGAAAAATACAGCAACTAAATGTTCACGCCTAGCGAAGGCAGTGCGAATGGCCGACTCCAATGACACGAGGTTGTCAATGGTAGAACGGCCCTGGCGAAAGCCCCCTTGTTGTGGAGCAAGGAGTCCGCGCTCTTCAAGGATCCACATAAGCCGCCGACTCACCATACGTTCGAAGAGCTTGCAGAGAACGTTGGTGAGGCTGATCGGACGGTAATTGTCAGCCACCAGGGGATCTGCACCAGGTTTCAGCACCGGGATGATAGTGCTTTCCCGCCACTGCGACGGGAAAGTGCCCTCTGCCCATAGATGGTTAAACAGGGCGAGAATGCGGCGTTGAAACTCTGGTGAAAGGTGTCGGAGGAATTGGCCGTGAATCCTATCAGGTCCTGGAGTTGTATCAGGACACGCAGCAAGGGCAGTTAGGAATTCCCACTCGCTAAACGGGTCGTTGTATACTTCCCGACGACGAGTGCGGAAAGATAACTGTTTCCGCTCGGCCCGCTCTTTGAGGGAGCGGAAGTCGGCACTGTACGTGGGAGTCGCAGAGCATTGTGCGTAGTGGTCTGCCATATGCTCGGCGATGGCTGTCGGAAGCGTGCAGAGCACACCCTGGATGGTGAGGGATGGAATTCCTGTCGGCGGGCGGTATCCAAAGACGCGTCGAACTTGCGTCCATACCTCAGTCAGGGAGGTGCGGGAGCCGATACTGGCTACATACCGCTCCCAGGAATCCTGCTTACTCTGCTGTACGAGGCGTCGAGCACGCGCACGGAGCCGTTTAAAGGCCACCAAGTTCTCCACGGTAGGGTGGCGTCGATGGCGCTGCAGCGCTCGCCGACGTTCCCGGATAGCCTCAGCAATCTCCGGTGTCCACCAAGGCACGGACCTACGCCTAGTGGAACCGGTAGTTTGTGGAACTGCTACCTCTGCGGCCATGACAATACTATCAGTCACCTGCTGGACTCCATTGTCAATGTCATCTGGAAGTGGTGCAGCGATGACAGCAGTTGAAGTATTGACTGGCCAGTCAGCCCTACGGAGAGACCAACGGGGTAAGCTGTCTGCAGCTTGGTACTGCGGGAGCGTCACAAAGATTGGAAAGTGGTCGCTGCCACACAGATCATCATATACACTCCAACCAAGGTATGTTCGAAGGCTGGGGCTGCAGACGGAGGGGTCGATCGCTGAATACGAGCCCTGTGCCACGCTAAAATGCGTTGTTGTTGTTGTTATTTGGATGTTTAAGGGGGACAAAACTACAATGGGCATCAGTCCCCCATTCCATTACAAAATGTCAAAAATAAAAGTGCGGACGTCAAATGAATGCGCCCAGAGATTAAGTTTGTGAAGTGGGATGGAAATCCCACTGGGTCTATAAAACATCAACAAAACGGAGAAGAAACTAAAAGAAAAGGGGACGAACACAGAAAGACACCTTACTACAAAGAGGCCGAAGACAGTGGTTGACCGACCATAGGAATAAAAAAGGAAAAGTCAACCACTCGGCAGTGCAAGGAAAAGACCAGTCATAGAGACTGATAAAAACCTCCTGCTCGAATAAAACTTAAAACTGAATTTGCTGCTGAAGCATCGTCACGTAAAACATCTGATAAAACGCCAGGAATGTTAAAACGACGCCGCAAGGTGGCTAAAAACGGGCAGTCCACTAGGATGTGGACTATTGTTAAGTGGGAGCCACAACGACACTGGGGCGGGGCGTCACCACGAAGGAGATGTCCGTGGGTGAGCCACGAATGGCCAATACGGAGTCTACACAGCACCACGGAGTCCCGGCGAGAGGCCAGCACGGAAGAACGCCATGCGGTGGTGGTCTCCTTGACTAGCCGAAGCTTGTTGGGTGTGCCCAGGCTATGCCACTCGGCATTCCAACGCTGATGTACGCGGTGGCGCAACAACGAACGGAGATCAGACGCCAGGAGGCCGATGTCCAAAATGGACGCACTGACTGCCTGCCTGGCAAGTCTGTCAACACGCTCATTGCCCGGGATGCCGACATGACCCGGAGACCAGACGAACACCACCGATTGCCCGGACTCTCCAATGGCACAAAGCGTCTCCTGTATGGTCAACACCAGAGGAGACCGCGGGTAACAGTGCTCCAGAGCTCGGAGGCTGCTCAGTGAGTCGCTGCAAACAACAAAAGACTCGCCGGAGCAGGACTGGATATGCATGAGAGCTCTGTGAATGGCCACCAGCTCTGCAGTGTAAACACTGCAGCCATTCGGCAGAGAGTGCTGTTCCACATGGTCACCATGAGTATAGGCATATCCCACACAGCCATCAACCATTGAACCATCTGTGTAGATCAGGTCATAACAATGGAACTCCGCTATGACAGCAGAGAACTGACGGCAGAGCGCCTCCAGTGGAACTGAGTCTTTGGGCCACTGTGCCAAGTCCAGCCGAGTAGACGGCCTTGGCAAACACCACGGAGGTGTACGGGCACGGACCCGATAGGAAGATGGAAGGGGAGAAGACTCAAGCTCCTGGAGGAGGGACTGAACCCGATAGGCAATTGTATGACCTGATCTGGGGCGTCGCTGATGGGGACGGACTACCACATCAGGAAAGAGGAGACGATGGTTCGGGTGGCCTTGGGAGCAATACACATGGGCTGCGTAAGCCGCAAGTAGGTGTTGGCGGCGGATCCCCAAGGGTGGAACCCCAGCCTCTACTAGTAAGCTGTTCACTGGGCTGGTGCGGAAGGCACCCGTCGCAATGCGAACCCCACAGTTGTGAATGGGGTCCAGGAGATGCATTGCCGAAGGTGCCGCAGACCCATAGGCAATGCACCCAAAATCGAGACGGGACTGCACCAGCGCCGTGTAAAGCCGCAACAGTGTCGAGCGATCAGCACCCCAGATCGTATGACCTAGGTGGCGGAGAAGGTTGAGTTGGCGCCAGCACTTCTGTTTCAGCTGACGGATGTGGGGGAGCCACGTCAGCCGGGCATCAAAGACCAGTCCTAAAAAACGGTGAGTTTCCACTACTGTAAGTGGTTCGTCATTCAGATAAAGTTCAGGGTGTGGGTGGACGGTCCGACGCCGGCAGAAGTGCATCACTCTGGTCTTGGAAGCAGAAAACTGAAAGCCATGGGTAAGCGCCCAGTTCTGCGCCTTCCGAATAGCACCTTGCAACCTGCGCTCGGCAACATGGGTGCTGCAGGAACTAAATGAGAGACAAAAGTCGTCAGCATAAAGAGAGGGGGACACCGACGATCCAACCGCTGCGGCTAAACCGTTGATGGCAATTAAAAATAATGGAACGCTTAAAACGGAACCCTGAGGAACCCCATTTTCCTGGATATGAGAGGAGCTCAGAGAAGCACCAATTTGAACACGAAAGGTACGGACGGCTAAAAAATTCTGAATAAAAATCGGTAGGGAGCCCCGGAGGCCCCAGTCATATAAAGTGTTGAGGATGTGGCGTCGCCAGGTGGTATCGTATGCTTTGTGCATATCAAAGAAGACGGCAACAAGGTGTTGGCGCCGGGAAAAGGCTGTGTGGATTGCAGACTCGAAGTACACCAGATTATCGGTGGTAGACCGACCCTGGCGAAAACCGCCCTGGCATGGAGCCAATAATCCCCGAGTCTCAAGAATCCAACACAACCGCCGACTGACCATCCGCTCCAACAGTTTGCAGGGAACGTTAGTCAGGTTAATGGGCCGATAGCTTTCCAAGGAAAGAGGATGTTTGTCGGGCTTAAGCACTGGGATGATGATACTCTCCCGCCACTGTGACGGGAAAACACCATCACACCAAATGCGGTTATAGATCGCAAGTAGGGCACGCCGACTATATGCTGAGAGATGTTTCAGCATCTGGCTATGGATGCTATCAGGCCCTGGCGCCGTGTCTGGGCATTGTCGAAGAGCACTGAGGAGCTCCCACTCAGTAAAGGGAGTGTTGTAAGATTCAGAGCGGCGGGTACGAAAGGAGAGAGACTGGCGTTCTACCCTCTCCTTTACTGCACGGAAGGCCGGTGGATAGTTTGCAGAGGCAAAGGCACGAGCATAATGCTCGGCAAACATCTCTGCAAGAGTGGCCGGGTCCGTACATAGGACTCCATTTGAGGAGATCCCAGGGATTCCCATTGGTGTCTGTAATCCCTGTAGCCGCCTGATCTTACTCCAGACCTGCGAGGCTGAGGTGCCTGTCCCAATAGTGGAAACGTACCTCTCCCAGCACTCCTGTTTCCGTCTTCTTATAAGCTGACGTGCACGAGCGCGAAGCCGTTTAAAATTGATTAGGTGCTCCTGAGAGGGGTGCCGTTTGTATCGCTGTAAGGCCCGCCTGCGGTCTTTAATGGCCTCAGCGATCTCCGGCGACCACCACGGCACTGTCTTATGCCGTGGGCACCCTGATGTACGTGGAATGGTAGCGTTCGCAGCAGAAATAATGGACTGCGTGGCGCTCTCAACCACCACATCGATGGTATCGAGTGGGGGAGGGCCAACAATGGCAGCAGAGGTGTAGCCTTCCCAGTGAGCCCTATGGAGAGCCCACCGAGGAGAGCGTGCTGGGGACTGACGTTGTGGGAGTGACAAAAAGATCGGAAAATGGTCACTGGCGCACAAGTCATCATGGACACTCCAATGGATGGATGGCGGAAGGCTGTGGCTGCATATCGACAGATCAATGGCCGAAAATGTGCCGTGTGCCACACTGAAATGTGTGGGGGCACCTGTATTCAAGAGGCAGAGGTCGAGCTGAGAAAGCAGGTCCTCGACAACTCTGCCACGGCCAGAGATCGTAGAACCACCCCACAGGGGATTGTGGGCATTGAAGTCCCCCAATAGCAGAAAAGGTGGCGGGAGTTGTGAGATAAGTGCAGCCAAGACAGCCATAGAGACTTCGCCATCCGGAGGGAGGTAGAGACTGCAGACAGTAATCTCTTGTGTTGTCCTTACCCTAACGGCCACCGCTTCCAACATTGTCTGAAGGGGCACAGGTTCACTATATACAAAGGTAAGGACATACACACACACTCCACCTGACACCCTGTTATACTGGCTACGATTACAGAAGTATCCCCTATAGCCCCGAAGGGCAGGGGTCCGCATTGCCGGAAACCAAGTTTCCTGCAAGGCAATGCAGAGTGCAGGTGTAACGCACAAAAGGTGTCGTAGCTCAGCCAGATGGGTGAAAAAACCGCCGCAGTTCCATTGGAGGATAGTGTCCAACAGCTGGGAAGGCATAAATGAAAGGATGTTATGTATTACACCTCAGCAGCTTTTGCATCCACCAGTAGCGATGCATCAGCGTCTAAATCCATCGGGTCCGATGCGTCCAAGAGCGCAAGGTCCTCGGGGGATGCAAGTATCTCCACCTCGTCCTCAGAGGCAGAGGCGGAGGGAGCTGGTGGCACTGTGGCCACCGGGGTTTCTTTAGCTTTGTCTTTGCTCTTTTTTGTCCTAACCCTCTTATCCCTCGGGGGCTTCACCGGAAGGAGGGGCTTTGCAGACTCAGCCTCCGTCTCAGAGACAGAGGGAGAGCCCGACGCCCTGCGGCCAGCAGCCGGCGGCGGTGCCTGCTTCTGGCTTGTGCCGGCATCGGTGCTGGTGGAAGCCACAGAAGGGAGCGTCCCTAAGGACCCCTTCTGGATGAGGGCAGCCGGAGAAGGTTGACGTTTCTCCGGCGGAGGGTTGGAGGCTGCTCCCGAAGCAATTGCCTTGGGAGCAGGAGGAGGGATGGGGCCCCCGACCACTGTGGGGGCAGGTTTGATTGTTGTTGTTGTTGTTGTTGTTGTTGTTAGTTGTTTAAGGGGGACAAAACTGCAATGGTTATCAGTCACCCATTCCATCTCTAGGCGTCAAAAGTAAATCCAAACACGTAAAAGATAAGACGCCTAGTGTTTAAAATAGCGAAGTGGGAGAGGAGTCCCACTAGTTCATAAAACATCAAGAACCACAAGACTAAACAAAAGATGGTTACACAAAGACAACTTACAACAAAGAAACCGATAGCCGTGGTTGACCGACCATAAGAATAAAAAAAGGAAAAGTCAACCACTCGGTTTCACAAAGAAATCTCCAGTTAGAGAGAACGATAAAATCCCCCTGCTCGAATAAAACGTAAAACGGTATCTGCCATTGTGGCATCGTCACCTAAAACTTCCGATAAAACAGCAGGGAGGTTAAAATGTCTCCGCAAGGCGGCTAAAAGTGGGCAGTCCAACAATATGTGGACGACTGTCAAATTGGAGCCACACCGACATTGGGCTGGGTCCTCACCCCGAAGGAGATGTCCATGGGTGAGCCACGTATGCCCAATGCGGAGGCGACATAAAACCACTGAGTCCCGTCGTGAACCGCGCATGGAGGAGCGCCATGCAACCGTCGTTTCCTTGACCACCCGGAGCTTGTTGGGCGTGTGCAGGCTACGCCACTCAGTATCCCAAAGCTGACGTACTTTCTGGCGCAACAATGAACGGAGATCAGAAGCCGGGAGGCCGATCTCTAGACAGGACATACCTACCGCCTGCTTGGCAAGCCTGTCAACACGTTCATTGCCCGGGATACCAACATGACCTGGAGACCAGATGAACACCACCGATCGCCCGGACCGTGTAATGGCATAAAGTGTCTCCTGAACGGCCAACACCAGGGTAGACCGTGGGTAACACTGCTCCAGAGCTCGAAGGCTGCTGAGGGAGTCGCTGCAAACAACAAAAGACTCGCCTGAGCAAGACCGGATATGCACAAGAGCTCTGTGAATGGCCACCAGCTCTGCAGTCTAAACACTGCAGCCATTCGGCAGAGAGTGCTGTTCCACATGGTCACCGTGTGTATAGGCAAATCCAACACGGTCATCCACCATTGAGCCATCAGTGTAGATCAGGTCATAACCACGGAACTCCGCTATGACAGCCGAGAACTGACGGCGGAGCGCCTCCAGTGGTACTGAGTCCTTGGGCCCATGGGCCAAGTCCAGCCGAATAGACGGCCTTGTCAAACACCATGGAGGTGTATGCACCTGGACCCGATATGGACATGGAAGGGGCAAAGACTCAAGTTCCAGGAGGAGGGACCGAACTCTATAGGCTATCGTATGACCTGACCTGGGGCGTCGCTGATGGTGAGGGACGACCACATTAAAAAAAAGAAAACGACGGTTTGGGTGGCCTGGGGAGCAATACACGTTCGCTGCGAGCAGGTGTTGGCGGCGGATCCCCAAAGGTGGGATCCCAGCCTCCACTAGTAAACTGTTCACCGGGCTGGTGCGGAAAGCGCCCGTCGCAATGCGGACCCCACAGTTGTGAATGGGGTCCAGGAGATGCAGTGCCGAAGGTGCCGCAGACCCATAGGCAATGCACCCAAAATCGAGACGGGACTGCACCAGCGCCGTGTAAAGCCGCAACAGTGTCGAGCGATCAGCACCCCAGGTCGTATGACCCAGGTGGCGGAGAAGGTTGAGATGGCGCCAGCACTTCCTTTTCAGCTGACGAATGTGGGGGAGCCACGTCAGCCGGGCGTCAAAGACCAGTCCTAAAAAACGGTGAGTTTCCACTACCGTAAGTGGTTCATCATTCAGATAAAGTTCAGGGTGTGGGTGGACGGTCCGACGCCGGCAGAAGTGCATCACTCTGGTCTTGGAGGCAGAAAACTGAAAGCCATGGGTAAGCCCCCAGTTCTGCGCCTTCCGAATAGCACCTTGCAACCTGCGCTCGGCAACTTGGGTGCTGGAGGAACTAAAAGAGAGACAAAAGTCGTCAGCATAAAGAGAGGGGGACACCGACGATCCAACCGCTGCAGCTAAACCGTTGATGGCGATTAAAAATAATGGGACGCTTAAAACGGAACCCTGAGGAACCCCATTTTCCTGGACATGAGAGGAGCTCAGGGAAGCACCAATTTGAACACGAAAGGTACGGACGGCTAAAAAATTTTGAATAAAAATCGGTAGGGAGCCTCGGAGGCCCCAGTCATATAAAGTGTTGAGGATGTGGCGTCGCCAGGTTGTATCATATGCTTTGTGCATATCGAAGAAGACGGCAACGAGGTGTTGGCGCCGGGAAAAGGCTGTGCGGATTGCAGACTCGAGGCACACCAGATTATCGGTGGTAGATCGACCCTGGCGAAAACCGCCCTGGCATGGAGCCAATAATCCACGAGTCTCAAGAATCCAACACAACCGCCGACTAACCATCCGCTCCAACAGTTTGCAGGGAACGTTAGTCAGGTTAATGGGCCGATAGCTATCCAAGTTCAGAGGATGTTTGTCGGGTTTAAGTACGGGGATGATGATGCTCTCCCGCCACTGTGACGGGAAAACACCATCACACCAAATGCGGTTATAGACCGCAAGTAGGGCCCTCCGACTATCTGCTGAGAGATGTTTCAGCATTTGACTATGGATGCTATCAGGCCCTGGCGCCGTGTCTGGACATTGTTGAAGAGCACTGAGGAGCTCCCACTCTGTAAAAGGAGTGTTGTAAGATTCAGAGCGGCGGGTATGAAAGGAGAGGGGCTGGCGTTCTACCCTCTCCTTTACTGCACGGAAGGCCGGTGGATAATTTGCAGAGGCAAAGGCACGAGCATAATGCTCGGCAAACATCTCTGCAAGAGTGGCCGGGTCCGTACATAGGACTCCATTTGTGGAGATCCCAGGGATTCCTGATGTAGTCTGTATTCCCTGTAGCCGCCTGATCTTACTCCAGACCTGCGAGGCTGAGGTACCTGTCCCAATAGTGGAAACGTACCTCTCCCAGCACTCCCGTTTCCGTCTTCTTATAAGCTGGCGAGCACGAGCGCGAAGCCGTTTAAAATTGATTAGGTGCTCCTGAGAGGGGTGCCTTTTGTATCGCTGTAAGGCCCGCCTGCGGTCTTTAATGGCCTCAGCGATCTCCGGCGACCACCACGGCACTGTCTTACGCCGTGGGCACCCTGTGGAGCATGGAATTGCAGCTTTTGCAGCAGAAACAATTGTGTGAGTGACGCCCTCAACCACCACATCGATGGAATCGAGTGGGGGAGGTTGAACAATAGCAGTGGACGTGTAATCTTCCAAGTTAGCCCTGCCTAAAGCCCACCTGGGGGGGCGTTCTGGGGACTGACGTTGTGGGAGTGACAGAAAAAGCGGAAAATGGTCACTGCCACACAGATCGTCGTGGGCTCTCCAGTGGACAGATGGTGGAAGGCTGTGGCTGCAGATCGATAAATCAATGGCCGAGAACGTGCCATGTGCCACACTAAAGTGTGTGGGGGCACCAGCATTTAATAGGCAGAGGTCGAGTTGAGAAAGTAAAGACTCGACTACTCTGCCTCGGCCAGAAAGCGAAGTACTACCCCACAACGGGTTACGGGCATTGAAGTCGCCCAATAAGAAGAAAGGCGGGGGTAGTTGCGATATAAGTGCAGCCAAATCATTCAAAGAGAGGTCACCATCTGGAGGGAGATAAAGGCTGCAGACGGTAAACTCTTGTGTTGTCCTTACCCTGACAGCCACTGCTTCTAGTGGTGTACGAAGGGGCACAGGTTCACTATGAACAGAGGTTACAGAGGTTACAGTAATATCCCCTGTAGCCACGAAGGGCTGGGTCCGCATTGCTGGAAACCATGTTTCCTGTAAGGCAATGCAGAAGGCAGGTGTTGTGCTTAAAAGGTGTCGTAGCTCAGCCAGGTGGGGGAAGAAACCGCCGCAGTTCCACTGGAGGATAATGCTGTCTGATAACTGGGAAGACATGGAGATTACAAATCAGCGTCACTCAAATCCGCTGTCTGCCTTTGTTCTGGCTCAGTATCCATAATTTCTGTGATGTCCCCGACGGCGAGGTCGTCTGGGGACGCTAGAATTTCCACCTCGTCCCCAGAGGTCGAGGTGGAGTGGTGAGGTGGCTCAGGAGCCACCGTGGTATCCTTCACGTCGTTTTCAACCTTTTTCCTCCGGTCCTTCTTGCCCCTCGGGGGCTTCGCCGGCAGGGCTGGCTTCTCAGACTCAGCCTCAGGGACTGAGGAGGAGCATGAGGCCCTGCGTCCAGCAGCCTTCGGTTTTGCCTGCTGCTGGCGTGTGTCAGAAGTGACACGGGCGGAACCCTCGGAAGGGAGTGTCCCAAGGGACCCCTTCCGAACGAGGGGTGCCGGAGTGGGTTGTTGTGTCTCCGGCAGAAGGGTGGAGGTTGCTCCCGAGGCAGTTACCTGGGGAGCAGAAGAAGGAAGGGGGCCCCCAACCACCTTGGGGGCAGATGTAGGTTTGTGGCCCTGGGGGCCTACAGAAAAAGAATGAGCAGACAAGATGGGTGTCGCCACAGATGATGAAGATGATGCAATTGCCGCAAAAGACGTTGTCATGGCCACTGGGTGTAAGCGCTCAAATTTCTTTTTTGCCTCAGCATAGGTCAACCGGTCCAAGGTCTTATACTCGATGATTTTCCTTTCTTTCCGGAGCACAGGGCATTGTGATGAGCAGGGAGGATGCTCCTGGCCACAGTTCACACAGATGGGCGGCGGAGTACATGGGGCGTCCGGGTGGGCTGGACGTCCACAATCCCGGCAAGTGGCGCTGGAAGGGCAACGGGACGACATATGCCCAAACTTCCAGCACTGGAAGCATCTCATAGGAGGAGGGATGTAGGGTTTGACATCAACCCGGTAGCACATCACCTTCACCTTCTCTGGCAGTGTATCGCCTTCAAAGGCTACGATGAAGGCACCGGTGGCAACCCTATTATCTTTCGACCCACGATGGATGCGCCGGACGAAGTGAACACCTCGCCGCTCGAGGTTGGCGCGCAGCTCCTCATCGGATTGTAAGAGGAGATCCCGGTGAAAAATAATACCCTGGACCAGACTGAGGGACCTATGTGGCGCAATGTTGACCGCGATGTCTCCCAGCTTATCGCAGGCAAGCAATGCCCGCGACTGGGCAGGGGATGCGGTGTGAATCAACACAGAGCCATTGCGCATCTTGGAGAGGGACTCCACATCTCCAAACTTCTCCTCCAGATGGTCTACGAAGAACTGAGGCTTTACGGTCGCAAATGATTCCCCATCAACCCTTGTACAGACCAAATATCGAGGCGAATAAGGCTCATTGATGGTAGTAGCCCTGCGTTCCTCCCAGGGCGTGGCCAAGGAAGGAAACGACTTGGGGTCATATGAAGAGGCATAAAACTTACCACGCTTAGAGACGGTGGTTATACGTCCACCAACGTTTTCTTTTGCTCGTTTCATGTTGTTCCCACGAGCAGCTAGGGATCTAAAAGTCCACCCAGGCAGAGCCCCGCTTGCCTGGGTAAGCCTTATACAACAGAGGTGCGGCAGGTTCCCCAGAGGTTGCTCGCTAACGACTGTTTAACCTCAACAGCCATTCATCTCCTCGGCACGTAGCACACCTTGAGATTGAGTGGTTTTTTATAGAGGTTTGTACCGTCCTCGCGACCCGGGCGATTAAGCCAAGATCCCCGGGCTCTGAAACGTACAACGTTCCACCGTCGCGCCGAACGATGGTCGTTGAAGCACGCACAGAGCTTACGGTGTAGCGGACTGTTGGCGCGACACAGCCCACAGCTCAGGACCCCGGGTTCGCCAAGCCCATACTCAGCAAATTAATGCTGAGCCCCTGAGGGGGGCAGGTTTGAGTTGACGGCCCTGACGGCCGTTGGAGAAAGAAACACTATTGTCTGCTGCAGTCACGAAGGTGGATGGCGACGATGTCACTGCTGCAAAAGATGCGGTCATGGCGATGGGATGAAGTCGCTCATACTTCTTCCGAGCCTCAGAATAAGAAAGCCGGTCCAAGGTCTTCAGTTCCATTATCTTCTTTTCCTTACGGAAGACGGTGCAATCCGACGAACAAGGAGGATGATTTAAACCACAGTTAACGCAGATTGGAGGCGGTGTACACGGAGCGTCCGGGTGTGCCGGACGTCCACAGTCCCTGCATGTGGCGGTGGAAGCACATCTGGAGGACATGTGGCCGAATTTCCAGCATTTAAAACACCTCATAGGGGGAGGAATATAAGGTTTTACGTCGCACCGGTACACCATCACCTTGACCTTCTCAGGCAGGGTATCGCCTTCGAAGGCCAAGATAAAAGCACCGGTGGCAACCTTGCGATCCTTTGGTCCCCTATGGACACGCCGGATAAAGTGGACACCTCTGTGCTCTAAGTTGGCGCGTAACTCGTCGTCGGATTGTAACAGCAGGTCTTTATGAAAAACGATACCTTGGACCATATTGAGCGACTTATGTGGTGTAATGCTCACAGGGACATCACCCAGCTTGTCGCAGGCAAGTAACGCCCGCGACTGGGCTGGGGATGCTGCTTCTATGAGCACTGCGCCGCTTCGCATCTTTGTCAGGCCAGAAACTTCGCCGAACTTATCCTCAAGATGTTCCACAAAGAAAAGAGGTTTGGTAGATGTAAAGGACTCACCATCTGTGCGGCTACATACTAGAAATTTTGGAGAAGGTGGCTCATTTGCAGATTTTGCCCGACGTTCCTCCCACGGTGTGGCTAGGGAAGGGAACGAACGGGGATCATAGCAAGCAGCATTAAAATCTGCTCTACCTCGCTTAGAGACGCCGTTTTCGCGACCGGCCACGCTTTTAAGTGCTCGTTTCATCCTGGTCCCACGAGCAGCTAGGGATCTAAAGGTCCACCCAGGCAGAGCCCCGCTTGCCTGGGTAAGCCTTGTACAACTGAGGTGCGGCAGGTTCCTCAGAGGTTGCTCGCTAGCGGCTGTTCAACCTCAACAGCCATGCATCTCCTCGGCACGTAGCACACCTTGAGATTAAGGGTTTTTTTAGAGAGGTTTGTACCGTCCTCGCGACCCGGGCGATTAAGCCAAGATCCCCGGGCTCTGAAACGTACAACGTTCCACCGTCGCGCCGAACGATGGTCGTTGAAGCACGCACAGAGCTTACGGTGTAGCGGACTGTTGGCGCGACACAGCCCACGGCTCAGGACCCCGGGTTCGCCAAGCCCGTACTCAGCAAATTAATGCTGAGCCCCTGAGGGGGCTAAAATGCGTGGGAGCGCCTGTATTCAGCAGGCAAAGATCTTCTTGCGCCAATAATGTCTCAACATCCCTACCGCGGCCTGTGGTCTGGAGTCCACCCCACAAAGGGTTGTGGGCGTTGAAGTCCCCCAAGAGGAGGAATGGTGGAGGAAGTTGGGAGACCAGAGCAGTAAGGGTGTTGAGAGACACGGCCTCATCCGGAGGAAGGTACAAGCTGCAGACAGTGAATTCTTGCGTTACCCGGATTCTGACAGCTACTGCCTCAAGAGTGGTGTTGAGTGGCACTGGGGCACTGGGTACAGTGTCCAGGACATACAGGCAGACACTGCCAGACACCCTGTCATAAAGGGTCCTGTTGCGGTAGTAGCCCCGATACCCACGGAGGGCAGGGGTGCGCTGTGCTGGAAACCATGTCTCCTGTAGGGCGATACAAAATGCAGGGTAGCGCCACAGTAATTGGCGCAGCTCGGCCAAGTGATTAAAGAAGCCGCCGCAATTCCACTGGAGAACAACTCTTTCTCCTCGCTGTAAAGCCATAAAATAAAGCAAAGAAAAGAAGATCATACCATAGTAACATCTGTCACCTTAGGGTCAGGATCTACAGAATCTAAGACCATAGGTGATTCTGGATGTACAGAGCTCCCATGTTCAGGCGAAGCAAGAAGTGCGAGATCCTCAGCAGAGGCGAGGATCTCGACCTCATCCTCTGAAGTAGAGGATGTAGGTGTGGGTGGCTTAGAAGCCACCAAAGAATCCTTTTTCTTTCTCTCTTTCTTTTTACCCTTTCGCTGGCCCTTGGGTGTTAAGGGCCGTGGGGGCTTCTCAACAGGGGCTGCAGCTGCCGACGAAGAGGTGGAGGCCCCTCGATCAGCAGCCGCGGGATCCTTCAGCCATTTGCTGGGATCCACTTTCCCACGAAGAGAAGCCTCGGAAGGGAGTGTCCCGTTCGACGCCTTCCGAGCGAGAGGAGCCGGAGAAGGCTGTTGGTTCTCCGGCGCTGGGGTGGGGACCGACGTCCCTCGCAATGGCTTGTCTGTTGCCCCCAACGTGAAAAGTGTGGGAGCAACCGAAGGAGTAGCACCCCCAACTGTCAAGGGGGAAGGTGCAGTGGTTCGGGCCTGGTGGCCCGCTGGCATTCGTGGTACAGATGGTCTGGAGACTGACGAAGCTACTGTGGCGTAAGACGTTGTCATGGTGACAGGATGGAGCTTCATATATTTACGTCTGGCCTCTGCGTATGTCAGCCGGTCCAGGGTCTTATACTCCATGATCTTGCGCTCTTTGTGGAGTACAGTACAGTCGGGCGAACAAGGAGGATGCTGCTGATTGCAATTGACACACACTGGAGGTGGGGTACAGGGGGCGTCTAGATGGGATGCACGCCCACACTCCCGACATGTTGGATTAGTGTCACATCGGGAGGACATGTGACCAAACCTCCAGCACTTGAAGCAGCGCATAGGGGGAGGAACGTAAGGCTTGACGTCGACCCGGTAAACCATCACCTTGACTTTCTCAGGCAATGAATCGCCCTCGAAAGCCACGATGAAGGCACCAGTGGCAACCCTCTTGTCCCTCGGACCCCTATAGATACGGCGGATGAAGTGCACACCTCGCCGCTCCAAGTTGGCTCTCAATTCATCGTCTGATTGCAGCAGCAGATTTCTGTGGAAAATGATGCCCTGGACCATGTTTAAGGTCTTATGTGGTCTAATGGAAACGGAAACATCACCCAGCTTGTCACAGGCTAACAAAGCCCGTGACTGGGCCGGGGATGACGTCGTTATTAAAACGGATCCAGACCTGATCTTTGACAATCCATCGACTTCACCATATTTGTCTTCCAAATGGTCCACGAAGAACACTGGCTTCGTGGACATGAAAGATTCCCCATCTGTACGGCTGCACACTAAATACTTCGGGGCGTAAGCCTCACCTTGAGTTTTGGCCCTACGTTCCTCCCATGGTGTAGACAGGGAAGGAAACTTTTGGGGGTCATACTGTTCAGCATTGTAGTCGCTTCTACCGCGCTTAGAGACGGCGGTTGTACGTCCGCCAACGTTTCGTGGTCTTTTCATCGTGTTCCCACGAGCAGCTAGGGAAATAATGGTCCACCCAGGCAGAGCCCCGCTTGCCTGGGTAAGCCTTGTACAACTGAGGTGCGGCAGGTTCCTCAGAGGTTGCTCGCTAGCGGCTGTTCAACCTCAACAGCCATGCATCTCCTCGGCACGTAGCACACCTTGAGATTGAGGTTTTTTTTAGAGAGGTTTGTACTGTCCTCGCGACCCGGGCGATTAAGCCAAGATCCCCGGGCTCTGAAACGTACAACGTTCCACCGTCGCGCCGAACGATGGTCGTTGAAGCACGCACAGAGCTTACGGTGTAGCGGACTGTAGGCGCGACACAGCCCACGGCTCAGGACCCCGGGTTCGCCAAGCCCGTACTCAGCAAATTAATGCTGAGCCCCTGAGGGGCCTTGCAGGAGCCAGAGATAGTTGTTGGTTCTCTGGCTCAGGGATGGGGACCGTTGTCCCCTGTGGTTTTGTATTCGTTGCTCCCAAAGTAGGTACCTTGGGGGCAACAGAAGAGGAGGCGCCCCCTGGCAGTAAGGGGGCAACTGGTAACTGTTGGGCCAGAGGGCCCAAGATGGTAGATTGAACTTGAGGTGACTTTACCGTTGATGTTGCTGTAGCATATGTCGACTTCATGCTGACAGGATGAACCTTTTCGTATTTGCGCTTGGCCTCGGAATATGAAAGTGTGTCCAGGGTCTTGTACTCCATTATCTTTCTCTCTTTTTGAAAAACTGTGCCGTGTGGCGAGCAGGGAGAGTTCGCTGGCCACAGTTAACACAAACTGGAGGGGGTGTACATGGGACGTCTGGGTGTGACGCACGTCCGCACTCGCGACAGGTGGGGTTGGCATTGCAGCGAGATGACATATGGCCAAACCTCCAGCACTTAAAACAGCGCATAGGGGGAGGAACTTAGGGTTGGACGTCACACCGGTAAACCCTCACCTTGACTTTTTCGGGCAATGAATCACCCTCAAAAGCCAAGATGAAGGCACCAGTGGCGACCCTGTTGTCCTTCGGACCCCTGTATATGCGCCGAATAAACTGCACACCTCTCCTCTCCAAGTTCTTCCGGAGTTCGTCATCGGACTGGAGTAAGAGATCCCGATGAAAAATAATACCCTGGACCATGTTCAAACTTTTATGTGGTGTGATGGTAACGGGAACGTCACCCAGCTTGTCACAGGCCAGCAGTGCCCGTGACTGGGCTGGGGACGACGTCGTTATCAAAATTGACCCGGATCTCATTTTAGATATTCCGTCTACCTCGCCAAACTTGTCTTCGATGTTCTCCACAAAAAACAGAGGCTTCGTCGACATAAACGATTCGCCATCTGTTCGACTGCACACCAGGTATCGGGGGGCATACGCCTCACCTTGATGACGAGCCCGACGTTCCTCCCATGGCGTAGCCAGGGATGGAAACGATTGGGGGTCATACGATACTGCATTGAAAGAAACTCTTCCTCGCTTTGAGACGCCGTTTTCGCGGCCGGCCACGCTTTTGTTTGCTCGTTTCATGATCGTCCCACGAGCAGCTAGGGAACTAAAGGTCCACCCAGGCAGAGCCCCGCTTGCCTGGGTAAGCCTTGTACAACTGAGGTGCGGCAGGTTCCTCAGAGGTTGCTCGCTAGCGGCTGTTCAACCTCAACAGCCATGCATCTCCTCGGCTCGTAGCACACCTTGAGATTGAGGTTTTTTTATAGAGGTATGTACCGTCCTCGCGACCCGGGCGATTAAGCCAAGATCCCCGGACTCTGAAACGTACAACGTTCTATCGTCGCGCCGAACGATGGTCGTTGAAGCACGCACAGAGCTTACGGTGTAGCGGACTGTTGGCGCGACACAGCCCACGGCTCAGGACCCCGGGTTCGCCAAGCCCGTACCCAGCAAATTAATGCTGAGCCCCTGAGGGGTTGGTGTAGCAATTTTAATGTCGAGTAGTGTATTATTTCTTTCTATGCGTCTACATTTCAAAAGTTGTAAAATTTTGTCACTTCCTTTGTGCCTTCTATAATTTCATGAAAGGAAATCAACGGCATTGTATTCATTACCTGTAGAAAAAATCCTTTGTAATCGTTTCACATTCATCATGTTACTTTGTACTGACATCAGAATGGTGAATGTTCGATATACTTCTGTGAGGTAAAATGGGATTAAATATTTAATTTCTAATTACTTTAACTGAAATTGCATGATTAAGAGTGAACATTAAAGTTAGTGACAGCGGTGAGCTAAAACATACTCTTTCTTATGGTCCAGTGTTCCAAGATACTTCAGCATATCACCAATCATTCATTACATTGACTTGATGTAGAAGATCCAGTTGCTTGTCCGTTTTTCCATTCTTTTTTTATAGGTACCCTTACTGTTTCTCCATCGTCTTTTACAATCATCAAATGCTACGTTTGAACATTAACTATTAACGAAACATTTCGTTGCATTTTGCCTAGATAATTTATTGTAACTTCTTCACTTACATAGATAGACAGCAATTTTCGTTTCACCATATTGATGGCCCTTAAATAGCCCACTACTTGATTCATTAAAATCTGTACTTTGTTCAATATTGCGATTCATTTGAAAGTTTTGTAAATTGATCATTTGAAAAAATAATCACCACTTTGCGTGCTATCGTTTGATGAAATCTTGCTTAGGTACTTACAGTCATTTGAGAGATATAAGGGATGTTATGAAAATTTCGTTCTGTTTTCTTCGCTGATGCGCATGATAGGGAACAAGTGCCTTACATAAAAGCCATTACCTCGAGATTGGTGATAGATACCGACATTCTTCCAACTTCAAAGAAGAATTCAATATTTTAGCTACATTTCATCTGCAGAATGCAAAATTTTCGGTTTTCTTGCAGTACTATACTGAATCCGTTATCACAAGAACTATAACCATAAACAAAACAGTAGATAGATCTTCGTGAAGCTGAGAAATGCAACTATACGATGTGCGAGGTTCAATTTTTTTTACCTAATAGTTTCTTCATTATCGTTTGATAAATAAAGCAGCTCGGCCGTGTTACACGCGTTGGCGGTCACCCGGCGAAGCCAGCCTGCATGCTTTCGCGCCCAATCTTGCCCCTTGTGAATGACACGCAGAGTTTTTCAGCCGCATTCGTACTGTGCAGCCGACTGACATGCGCGCCATCAAGGAAACTTCTGGCGAACCAT
This sequence comes from Locusta migratoria, assembly GCA_026315105.1. Lineage (NCBI taxonomy): Eukaryota > Metazoa > Arthropoda > Insecta > Orthoptera > Acrididae > Locusta > Locusta migratoria. Next base: position 325,136,905 of record CM048750.1, read on the forward strand.
GCTCCGTGTAAGATTGGCTTTAGGCTGTGGCTGAGCCATGTCTCCACCATATCCTTTCTTCCAGGAGTGCTAGTCTTGCAAGTTTCGCAGGTGAACGTCCGTGAAGTTTGGTAAGTAAGAGGCGAGGTACCGGCAGAATTGAAGGTGTGGGGCGGTACCGTGAGCCGTGTCGGAATAGCTCAGTCGTAGAGCGGCCGCCTGTAAAGGGCAAAGATCCCAGGTTCGAGTCCCGGTTCCGGCACACAATTTTAATCTGCTAGGAAGTTTCAAGTAATCGTCAGTTTCAATGTGGACACATAAATGTGCTCAGTCGTGTGCAGGAATCTAGTGTATGATCCGAGCAAGAGGATTTAATTGAGAGGGGGCACCAATATCATAGTGCGATATAATTCGAGAAATATGACAGGGCGGTAAGAGTGTCTGGATAGCCTACTTGGCTACGGCGTCAGCTGACCCGAAGCGGGAAATTCCGGTTCGAATCGGGATCCAATAAAAAAATTTTCAAATTCCCCGTTGAATTTATTTCAGTTACATAAAACGATCGAGATGTTTCAATATAAAAAATTCGTAAAACTTTTTAAGCCGGTAGTGTTACCATCGTTAGTTGAATCACAGCGTAATTAATTTCCTTAAAACAGACTGAAAAGTGCCAAGCCATTCCCCACTTCAGAAGAGCCCCGCCCTCAGAGGGTATCGGGGCTATTTTAAAAACCGAACCGTCTACGACAGGGTTTCTGGCGGCGTCTGTGTTTATGTCCACGCCTCTGTCCCCAGTGCTGCTGTGCCTCTTCAAACGTCTCTAGAGGCAGTCGCTGTTCGACTCCGGGTAGTACGAGATTTTACCGTCTGCTCTGTCTATCTTCCACCTGATGAGGCCATCTCTCCCACAGACCTCGCAGCCTTGGTTGCCCAACTTCCCCCACCCTTTCTTCTTATGGGGGATTTCAACGCCCATCACCCTCTGTGGGGTGGCACACAGACCTCGGCCCGGGGTAGGGATGTTGAGTCTCTCCTGTCAGAGCAGAATCTCGGCCTTCTTAACACCGGTGCTCCTACCCACTTTAGCGCAGCACATGGTTCGTTTTCTGCCATTGACCTGTCTGTCTGCAGCCCTAGCCTCCTTCCACATCTCACCTGGAGGGTCCATGACGACCTGTGTGGGAGCGACCATTTTCCGATCTTCCTGTCGCTCCCACAGTGTACGCCTGCCACCCGTCCGTCTCGCTGGGCCCTCCGTAGGGCTGACTGGCCAGCTTATTCTTCAGCTGCTGTGATTTCCTCTCCGCTTCCAGCAGATGTTGATGCCGCCGTTCAGCAGGTCACAGAGGCTATCGTTTCTGCAGCCGAAAACTCTGTTCCCATCACATCCGGTTCGCTCCATCGCCCATCGGTGCCCTGGTGGACACCGGAGATTGCTGAGGCCATCCGCGAACGTCGGCGAGCACTACAGCGCCACCGACGCCACCCTTGTGTCCAACATCTCGTGGCCTTCAAGCGTCTCCGATCACGAGCCCGGCGACTGATACAGGAAAGTAAGAGGGCTTCCTGGGAGAAGTACGTCGCCTCCATTGGTTCCCGCGCTTCTCCTTCCAAGGTGTGGTCGCAGGTTCGACGCCTCTTTGGGCACCGCCCACCGGCGGGAATTCCGTGTCTCAGCATTCAGGGTTCGCTCTGTACTGACCCTGTCGCCGTCGCTGAGCACCTGGCAGACCATTTTGAACGTACGTCGGGGACTGCTGCCTATAGTGCAGATTTTCGTGCCATTAAAGAGCGAGCAGAGAGCCAGCACATTTCATTTCGAACACGGCGTCGTGAACCATATAACGTCCCATTTACTGAGTGGGAGTTGGAAAGTGCCCTTGCTGCATGCCCGGATACCTCCCCTGGACCCGATCGCGTTCACAGCCAGTTCCTCCGACACCTATCAGCGGATGCCAAAAGCCAACTTCTCGCCCTGTTTAATCGCGTATGGCTTGAGGGTGTTTTTCCGTCCTCGTGGCGGGAAAGCATTATCATTCCGGTGGTTAAGCCTGGGGCAGATCCGCAGGTGGCTGATAGTTACCGCCCGATCAGCCTCACCAACGTTCCATGCAAGCTTCTCGAACGATTGGTGAGTCGGAGGCTCATGTGGATCCTCGAGGACCGAGAACTGTTGGCGCATCAACAGGGTGGGTTCCGTCAAGGCCGCTCCGCAATCGACAATCTCGTGTCCCTAGAGTCAGCCATTCGTACAGCATTTTCTCGCCGTGAACACCTGATTGCCGTCTTTTTTGACCTGCGGAAAGCGTATGACACCACCTGGCGCTATCATATTCTGTCTACGCTGTACAATTGGGGCTTACGGGGTCCACTTCCTACATTCATTAAGAACTTCCTGGCGTTACGTTCTTTCCGTGTTCGTGTTGGTTCTTGTTTCAGCTCACCTCATTGTCAAGAGAACGGAGTCCCACAAGGTTCCGTTCTTAGTGTTCCTTTATTCTTAATCGCCATAAACGGTCTAGCTGCGGCTGCGGGGTCATCGGTTTCTACTTCCTTGTATGCCGATGACTTCTGCATGTATTACAGCTCCTCCAGCATTGGCGTAGCTGAACGGCGGTTGCAGATCGCAATTCGAAAGGCACAGTCGTGGGCGTTTGCCCACGGTTTTCAATTTTCTGCATCCAAAACCCGTGTGATGCATTTCTGTCGACGTCGGGCAGTACACCCAGAACCCGAACTTTACTTAGCTGGCGACCTGCTACAAGTCGAAGAGACGCACAGATTCTTAGGTATGGTGTTTGATGACCGTCTGACCTGGGTGCCGCACCTACGCCAGTTAAAACAAAAGTGCTGGCGACACCTCAACATCCTGCGCTGTCTCAGCCACACTGTTTGGGGAGCCTCGCGCCAAACGCTATTACAACTTTACAAGGCCCTCATTCAGTCGCGCCTAGACTATGGCAGCATAGTCTACGATTCGGCTGCGCCGTCAGCGCTGCAGGCAATAGACCCAATCCTCCACTGTGGTGTTCGTTTGGCGACAGGGGCTTTTCGCACTAGCCCTGTGACAAGCCTCCTTGTCGAAGCTGGAGTCCTCCCGCTGCGGTTCCGTAGGCAACACCTGTTAACATATTATGTTGCTCGTGTTCAGGCCTCGCCCTTCCACCCGAACCGCCGGCTCCTATTTCCAGACGCTGCACTCCCTATCCCTCCACGACGGCCAAGGTCGGGATACCCGATCTCGGTCCGTGTTCGTATCCTTCTTTCGTCTCTCACATCCTACCCACTTCCTACCATTTTCCACTATTCCTCTCACACTCCTCCTTGGTCCATTCCTCGTTTGCAGCTCCGTCTGGACCTGTCCCATGCGTCGAAGGCCTCTGTTTCCTCCGTACATCTCCGTCACCAGTTTCTACAAGTTGGTTGGTTGGTTGGTGTTGGGGGTTTAAAGGGGACTAAACTGCTTGGTCATCAGTCCCCTGTTCCCATCTAAGAGATCACAGGGTTTCATGTATGATTAAAATAAGCGCCTTGCAACTAGTACAAAAGACGTACAGGAAGACAGTGTTGGTCATAATTGCAACATAAAAAGGAAAAGGGAACCACAGTAGTGGTGGAACAAATAATCAACTAAAAATCACAGCAGATGTTATTGGCTGGCTGATCACTAGGATAATAATGGATGAGCCAGCCATTCTGCACATGCCATGCAACTGCCAGTCGGAAAAGGGTCTGACAAGACATAAGTGACAACAGATTAAAACTATAAGCGGTGTATGCCTGAAGATCATGCATACGAACCCACCGTTAAAGCTTGTGATAAAAGCCCGCTGCACGAATAAAACCTAAAACACAGTCAGCCATAGAGGCGTCGTCAGCTAAAATCAAAGGGAGTGCAGGAGGCAGCTTAAAAGACTGCCGCAATGCGGCTAAAATTGGACAGTCCAACAAGATGTGGACTACAGTCAATACAGCTCCACAATGACATTCTGGCGGTTCCTCTCGGCGTAAGAGGTAGCTGTGCGTTAGCCACGTATGGCCGATACGCAGGCGACAGAGAACAACTGAGTCCCTTCGAGAAGGCCTTACGGAAGTCTTCCAAGCTGCTGTCGTGGGCTTGATTCCACGGAGCTTATTGGGCGTACTCATTGTTGCCCATTCCGAATTCCAAGCCTCAAAGATCTTTCGGTGGAGACCCAAGCGGATATCGCCTTCTGGGGTACCGATATCCAGGCGCTGGCATGTGATGGCCTGCTTGGCCAGCTGATCAGCGCGTTCGTTCCCTGGAATTCCGATGTGGCCTGGGGTCCATATGAAAGCCACAGAACGGCCTGACTTGCCAAGACTAAATACCGTGACTTGGATGGATCGCACCAAGTGGTGCCTGGGGAAGCAGTGGTCTAGAGCGTGCAAGGCACTCAGGGAGTCACTACAGATAAGATATGACTTCCTGGGGCATGCTCTGAGATGGTCGAGTGCACGGGTTATTGCGATTAGCTCTGCCGTAAAGACAGTACAGCCAGAGGGCAGGGAGCGCTGTTCAGTGTGGTCGCCATGAACATAGGCGTAACCCACTCTGCCGTCTACCTGGGAGCCATCAGTGTATATGACTTCTGCATCACGGAATGTGTTAAGTATGTCCAGGAACTGGTGTCGAAGTAATTGTGGTGAAATCGACGCCTTTGGACCGCCGGACAGTTGCAGGTGAAGCTGGAGGCGTGGGATGGTCCAAGGAGGAATATTAGATAGGCAAGAGAATGAAGGACGGAGAGGAAAAGACTCTAGGGAAGAAAGAAGAGAATGTACACGGACCGCAACTGGAAGACCCGATCTGGGTCGACGTTGCGGAGAGTGAAGGTCGGTATTTTCAAACAATAACCTACGATTTGGATGGTGAGGCGTAGCGTGGACATGGACAATGTAGGATGCCAGCAACTGTTGCCGGCGGTACCTCAAGGGAGGGATGCCAGCTTCGGCAAGGAGGCTAGGCACAGGGCTGGTGCGGAATGCCCCTGTTGCTAAACGGACACCACTATGTAGAATGGGATCCAAGATCCTCAGTGCTGAAGGTGATGCAGAGTCATATACTTGGCTCCCATAATCCAGGCGTGATTGGATGAGCGCCTGAAAGAGGTGCATGAGGGTTCGACGGTGAGCTCCCCAGGCAGTATGGCTGAGACATCGCAATATATTTAGGTGCCGCCAGCACTTCTGCTTCAGCTGACGAAGGTGTGGCCCCCAAGTCAGTCGGTTGTCAAACAGCAAGCCGAGGAACCGATGGGTTTCTGCAACATGAAGCTGGTCAGCAGCTAGGTACAGTTCTGGGTCAGGGTGAACAGCCCGATGACGACAAAAGTGCATCACCCGGGTTTTAGAAGCCGAAAAAGTAAAGCCATGCGTCGTGGCCCATGACTGTGCCCTTCGGATGGCTCCCTGAAGACGCCTTTCAGCAACACCAATGCTAGGAGAGCTGTAGTATAAGCAGAAGTCATCGGCGAATAAAGAACAACAAACCGATGACCCCACTGCCGCAGCAAGACCGTTTATCGCTATTAAAAAGAGCGGTACGCTGAGAACGGAGCCCTGTGGGACTCCGTTCTCCAGCACTCGGCGTGAGCTGAAGGAAGTTCCAACTCTCACCCTAAAAGTGCGTAGCGAGAGGAAATTCTTGATAAAAATTGGGAGTGGACCCCGTAAGCCCCAATCATACAGTGTAGCGAGAATATGGTGGCGCCATGTCGTGTCATACGCCCGCCGGAGGTCAAAAAAGACCGCAACTAAGTGCTCACGTCTAGAGAAGGCTGTACGGATGGCCGACTCCAAAGACACTAAATTGTCGATAGTGGAGCGACCCTTGCGGAAACCCCCCTGTTGTGGGGCCAGTAGACTCCGATCTTCAAGGATCCACATAAGACGGCGACTCACCATACGCTCAAGCAACTTACACAGGACATTTGTCAAGCTGATGGGGCGGTAACTGTCAACTGCCAGCGGATCTGCTCCCGGTTTCATAACAGGGATAATAATACTATCCCGCCAATGGGATGGGAAAACACCCCCTGTCCAGATCCTATTAAATAAGGCGAGCAATTTCTGATGGAAGTCCGCTGACAGGTGACGGATGAACTGGCCATGTATGCGGTCTGGTCCTGGAGAGGTATCGGGACATGCAGCAAGAGCAGTGGTAAACTCCCATTCCGTAAAAGGAGCATTGTACAGTTCCCGGCGGCGAGTGTGGAAAGATAGAGGATTTCGCTCCACCCGTTGTTTAAGGGAGCGGAAGGAGGCACTATAATTTGCTGTCGCGGAGCATCTTGCATAATGCTCTGCCATGCACTCAGAAATTACGGCCGGGTCAGTACAGAGAGTTCCATCGACGGTCAGAGATGGGATTCCCGCTGGTGGGCGGTATCCATAGAGGCGCCGTACCTGAGACCAGACGCAAGAAGGGGAGGCACGAGAGCCTATAGAGGCGACGTACCGCTCCCAACAGTCCTGTTTACTTTGCCTGATAAGTCGTCGGGCTCGGGCCCTGAGCCTTTTAAAAGCTATCAGATTCTCAAGTGTAGGGCGGCGCCGGTGGCATTGTAGTGCTCGCCGACGGTCCCGTATAGCCTCAGCAATCTCTGGCGTCCACCAGGGCACGACCTTGCGCCGAGGGGAACCAGTGGTGATCGGAACGGTCTCCTCTGCAGCTGAGACTATAATAGCTGTGACCTGTTGGACTGCCGTATCAATATCATTTGGTAATGGAACAGAAGCCACAGCAGCCGAGGTGTAACGCTGCCAGTCTGCTCGATGTAGACACCATCTGGATGGGTAGCCTGCAGGTTCAAAGTGCTGGAGTGACAGAAGGATGGGGAAATGGTCACTCCCGCAAAGGTCGTCGTGGACCCTCCAACTCAAATGTGGGAGCAGGCCTGGGCTACATACAGATAGGTCAATAGCAGAATATGTGCCATGTGCTATACTAAAATGTGTGGGTGCACCAGTGTTTAAGAGGCATATGTCCTGCTGTGTCAGTAACGTTTCAACGTCTCTACCACGTCCCGAGGGCTGTATACCGCCCCAGAGAGGATGGTGGGCGTTGAAGTCCCCCAAAAGGATAAATGGTGGGGGTAGCTGCGCGACCAAGGCAGTGAGGTCAGCAAGGGAAATGACCTCATCTGGTGGGAGGTATAGAGAGCAGACAGTTATGTCCTGCATTGTTCTGAGTCTAACAGCCACTGCCTCGAGAGCCGTGTTAAGAGGCACGGCAGCACTAGGAACAGTGGCGAGGACATAAATGCAGACACCTCCAGATACCCTGTTGTAGTCAGCGCGGTTGTTATAATAGCCCCGATACCCACGGAGGGCTGGGGTCCGCTGGACAGGAAACCATGTTTCCTGTAGGGCTACACAGAAAGCAGGATAGCGGCACAGTAATTGCTGCAGCTCGGGTAAGTGGCGGAAAAAGCCGCCACAGTTCCATTGCAAGATCATGCTACTTCTTGATTGCTGAGGCATGGCAGTATCGACGGTGCTGTTGGTTCCACAGAAGCACCCGTCGTCGCCGTCGGTGGAGGCAGGGCCTCTACATCCATCGCCTCCAAAGTCTTGGTGATAGCCAAGTCCTCTGGTGAGTCGAGGAGTTCCACCACGTCCTCAGATGTGTGAGGTGGTGGTGGTGGTGGTGGTGGTGGTGGTGGCGGCGGCGGCGGCGGCGGCACAGTGTCCACCGTGGAAGGCGTTTGCTTAGCAGCCTTCGACTTTTTCTTCTCTCGCTCCTTTTTTGGTTTCTCTTGCTGGGAGGGCTTTGGGGCCTCGACCTCAGCCTCAGGGACTGAGGAGGACCTTGAAGCCCTGCGACCACGAGTCAGAGTAAGTGGCTGTGTCAGCCACTCACTGGTACCCACATGATCAGTGGGAGAAACCATAGGAGGAAGGGAGCCCAGGGACCCCTTCCTGGCGAGAGGTGCCGGAGAAGGCTGCTGCTTCTCCGGCTGGGAGTTAGGGACCGGAGTCCCCAACGGGTGTGGGGCAGTTGCCCCCACAGGAGGTGGTGGGGGGGCAACAGAGGATGGGCCCCCAACCGTCAAGGGGGCAGTTTGATGTTTTCGGCCCACAGGGGCCACAGAAGATGGCGCGACATGGGAGGCTGACGTCCCCATAGTGGTCAGAGACGACGCAATGGCAGCAAAGGATGACGACATCCGAACGGGATGAAGACGCTCATATTTTCGTCTGGCCTCTGAGTACGGTAATCTATCCAGGGTTTTGAATTCCATGATCTTGCGTTCTTTATGTAGCACACTACAGGTCGGCGAACAAGGTGGGTGTTGCAGCCCACAATTCACACACACAGGAGGAGGTGTACATGGCGCGTCCGGGTGTGATGGACGCCCACAGTCCCTACAGGCGGGGCTGGAAGTGCATCGGGAGGACATATGCCCGAACTTCCAGCACCGAAAGCATCGCATAGGGGGAGGGATGTACGGTTTTACTTCACACCGGTATATCATTATCTTGACCTTCTCAGGCAGTACATCGCCCTCGAAGGCCAAGATAAATGCACCGGTGGCAACCCTGCGATCTTTCGGTCCCCTGTAGATGCGCCGGACGTAGTGAACTCCTCTCCGCTCTAAATCAGTGCGCAATTCGTCGTCAGTCTGTGACAGAAGATCACGGTGAAATATTAAGCCCTGGATCATGTTGAGCGTCTTATGCGGCGTGAAACTTACGGCGACGTCTCCTAGCATGTCACAGGCGAGTAAAGCCTTTGACTGTGCAGGGGACGCCGCTTGTATTAAGACAGACCCGCTTCTCATTTTAGAAAAAGATGCGACTTCGCCAAATCTATTTTCGATGGTTTCAACAAAAAATTGCGGCTTAGTATTAGTAAAGGATTCCCCATCAGCCCGAGTACAGACTAAGTACTGGGGTGAGTAAGGCTCAGATCTGTTAAGGGCCTGACGTTCTTCCCAAGGTGTGGCCAGGGAAGGGAACGATCTGGGGTCATACTGTGCACCATTAAATTCGTTTCTTCCTCTCTTGGAGACGGCGGTTTTGCGCCCGCCTACGCTGTTTATGGCTCGTTTCATTGTCGTCCCACGAGCAGCTAGGGAAATAAGGTCCACCCAGGCAGAGCCCCGCTTGCCTGGGTAAGCCTTGTACAACTGAGGTGCGGCAGGTTCCTCAGAGGTTGCTCGCTAGCGGCTGTTCAACCTCAACAGCCATGCATCTCCTCGGCACGTAGCACACCTTGAGATTGAGGTTTTTTTTATAGAGGTTTGTACCGTCCTCGCGACCCGGGCGATTAAGCCAAGATCCCCGGGCTCTGAAACGTACAACGTTCCACCGTCGCGCCGAACGATGGTCGTTGAAGCACGCACAGAGCTTACGGTGTAGCGGACTGTTGGCGCGACACAGCCCACGGCTCAGGACCCCGGGTTCGCCAAGCCCGTACTCAGCAAATTAATGCTGAGCCCCTGAGGGGGTTTCTACAAGTGCTCGAACCGTTCCGTGCCACAGACGCCATTTACACAGATGGTTCCGTAGTAGATGGCCGTGCTGGGTATGCCTTTCTACATCACAACCATGTAGAACAGCATTCTCTGCCCTGTGAGAGTAGCATCTTCTCCGCCGAGCTGGTCGCTATTCTCAGAGCTCTCCAACATCTCAAAGCCTGCCCCAGGGGGTCATTCGTCATCTGTACTGACTCCCTGAGTGGCTTACAAGCGATCGACCAGTGTTTCTCTCGGCACCCAATAGTACGTTCGATCCAGGACACTGTTCACTCCCTGGGCCAATCAGGCCGTTCTGTGGTCTTTGTGTGGACCCCAGGTCATGTTGGCATACCAGGGAATGAACATGTTGATCGATTGGCCAAGCAGGGTACTATGGGACCACCTCTAACTATTGGTGTCACGGAACAGGATGTTCAGCTGGTGTTGCACCGAAAAGTACGTGAGGCTTGGAGCACCGAGTGGGCTACGGCGACTGCACCGAATAAGCTTCGGGCAGTGAAGCTCTCCACAGCTTTGTGGAAATCTTCACTGCGGCCGACCCGCCGAGAGTCAGTTGTCCTCTGTCGCCTTCGGATAGGACATACGTGGCTCACCCACGGGTATCTCCTTCGGCGCGAGGCTCCACCCGTGTGTCGATGTGGCACTGTGTTGACAGTAGCCCATCTTTTAATGGACTGTCCGCTTTTAGCCGACTTGCGGCGATCTTTTCATATCCCAGACACGCTATCATTAGCTTTAGCAGACGACGCCTCTATGGCTAACGCAGTTTTAAGTTTTATCCGCGCTTCTGGTTTTTATGCATCTATCTAACCGTGGGTGCTGTTGCCTGATCTCTTAGGCCAACAGCAACCCAGATCTTTTATATTTTCGAGCCCTTAGGGGTTTTTAGTGTGTGCAGTGTGGCTGGCTCATCCTGTTTTTTCTTTGTGATCAGCCAGCCAAGGTTCTCTGCTATCCAGTTTTATTCGTGACTTTATTTTACTCATTCTGTGTGTCTTCGTCTTGTAATGTCAGTGGCTTGTCTATTGTTAACCTGCCCTTTTGTGCGGTGTCATTTTCAGGGCATTGTTTTATCTTTATTGACAGTTGACTCTCAGCTAGGAACAGGGGACTGATAACCTAGCTGTTTAGTCCCCTTAAAACAACCAACAACAACAATTCCCCACTTCGTCTCACAACCTGAAATTGTAGGATGAAGCAGTAACATTAGTTTCAGGGCAGACACATAAGCCTGCCACGTCGACTGAATAGTCCAAATTGACAGTCCAAACTACACCGATTTTTTTATTTTTTATTTATTTATTTATTTATTTATTTTTAACTTTTGTGTTCCATCACAAATTTTCGCTATTTATGGGACAGTTCGGTTTACAAAGTGTTTCAGATGTATCTGCTCAGGCACAATATATTGTACCGGCACAATCTATTATTTTAACAAGGTGTGTTCTGTTCGGGTATAACAGTCCACACGTTTTTCATTTCACATACTTTGTCATCGTACATACGACAGAACGGGAGAAAGTGATTGCGCGTGCGCCTGTGTGTGTGTGTGTGTGTGTGTGTGTGTGTGTGTGAGAGAGAGAGAGAGAGAGAGAGAGAGAGAGAGAGACAGACAGACAGACAGACAGACAGAGAGCGTCGTACATCTCTCCCTCTCCCCCCTTCCCCCTCTCAGAAAGTGATGGTGAAATTATGGGCCTCCCCATAAATTCCAAAGATATTACTGTTCATTTCCATTTGTTACGAATTTGTCGCTTTGATTAATGGTCGGCCGGTGTTCTGAAATTAAAAACGGCGGCATGAAAAGTGTCTCCATGGGTTCAGTCGACGGTCGCTACGGGACGCTCTGCTAGCAATCTGGCGCGATCCCTGGAAGCTCTGTGCCTGTAACGCGCCTGCACCTACAGCCTAACGAGACAGCCAGTTTAACACCAACAGCCATCCAGCTAGTGTTAGCGCACCTTGGAAAATGCAGCGAATATAGTTTTTAACCGTTGCAGGAATTTAAAGAAAATTGCAACTTCAGGAAACAAAGTATTGAATACGGTCCATTTGAGAGACTCTATTGCTCTCATTCCGTTCCCAGTTACTTCATATTTTGCATTTCTTATGTACATCTGCGTACTTGCGGGTAACCGACGCCCTCTGCTATATGTATTACGTATTAAAGATGCTTGATTCTACGTCACTGTGAAAAGAAACACAACCTGCTGTTTTGAGATATAATTACTATTTTATAATTACGACGATTCTTTACAATGCATAAGAAATGATGCAAATATAGATAAGTCTTGTACAAACTACTGGCTAGAACACCTACAATTAGTTCATGATCACGGAAGATATGACACATTAACTGCGAATGGCAAAGTTGAAAATGTGCACCCAGCGGGGATTCGAACCCGGATCTCCAGCTTTTTAGGCAGTTGCGCTGATGCCTATACCACCGCGGGCACAGTGATCACACCACCTGCCCGGATTTACTCAAGTACGCCTCCCGTCAGATACAAATTATCTCCCTTACCCTGACCACTAGAACTCACAGTTATTTAAACTGCGCACTGAAGAAACGTGTCCTGAAGAACAGACACCACTTATATATGTAACTACATAAGTATTAATGTAGCACAACTTAATACTTTACTGTAAGGCGGCCAACTTCTTCGGATTATAATGCGGGACGTTTCGAGGATGTGGATGAAGACTTTGAACACGTGACTCAGTGTTATTAGTAGAGTAACGTTGTTTGACGCCCGGGGCGGCAAAACAGAATGACGCCAGCTCATACACTTGTAAAAGGAGTTCCCTTATTTTAATACATCTCTTTCCAAGTCCTTGTGGTAGTACCCATTTTGAAATCAATGTCCTGTGTCCCGCCTATATTATGTCTCGTAGGAACCACATTTCTACCGCTTTGCATGTTTCACTTTTCTATTAAATTCTTGTTTTGCTGTTTGCCTCCATTAGCTGAGTGTAGTTTCCTGGAGCGAATGTGAGAAACTTGTGCCTTAATTTGTAACACGGGCACTAGAAACGTAGGACACAATAATAGGCACCTCGACGGTAATTTTCATTGTGTTCCTGTTTATTTTCAGACGAAAAGGTGACAATGTTTTTCGAAGTCATACAGTCGTAGGACATGCAAGACATCGCGGAAATTTTCCTCTGTCAACGGTCAAGTGTAAGCTCATTAAATTGATCCAACAGTACTATACTGCGAGTACTTCAGCGGTATTGAAGGAAGAGAAGTCGATAGCTTATGTGTAAATGAGTTCACCGATCCGAAATCGGAAAAGCACGGAAACACAAATCAAAAATGTCGAGTCTCCGCGGGGACTAACTAACAACCTAAACAATCGCCGGTTGAACTTCTGCATCACCCAGAATGTTTCGTCTGGAACCTATTACGATCTCTGCGAACTTCCGAGAAGTAAGAGTGGTACCCCGAGCTAACAGCAAGTGGTGTTTCACTCAGTTGTATTGTGTATTTATTTCTGTTTTTATGTACACTAGAGAACGATAGTTACTTCATATAAACACACTCATAAATCCGATTCAGGATATGAACTTATGCTTAAGATACGTGGGAACAATCTGCAGTCGGTAGAATATGAAAATTACCAAAATGTGGGACATGCGGGACAAATTAGGCAATCTGCGGGACATTTTTTATTGAGTCTTCCAATTCGGGACGGCGCGACAAAATCCGGGACGCTCCCGCAGAATCCGGGACGGGTGGCCCCCTTACTTTACTGGGTTCGTAGCATCAGGAGTGGGAGTGCTCGGTGGAACAAACTCCACGTCAGCTAGTACGTCAGAGATATGTGATGTTGGAAATTTTAAAATTTTACAGTTTCCACTTGAAAGGACACGTCCTTTCCTTTTCTGTCCTCTTTCCCTCAATCATGCTACCACGAGCTACGTCGCCATTTGTACCAGCAAACCAGAACACCTGAGGGTCTTAGTTGACTTCCATCGCGTCAGAGTAGAAGTCGTAAACTCTTTTATGACGTTTTTCACTAACTTGATGTCTCCCTACGTTTTGTCCCAGCGCAGCTGGATGGCACTCAAATCGCAAATCCGTTGACTTGAAGTGAGACTATAAAGCATCAGTGATAAATTGATAATACTTTTTTTTTTCAAGATATGGCAGCTACTTAAATCTGTCGTGGTGAAGTAGCATACTTCATACCACAGCAAACGTAAGCAACAAATGTATTATTCACAAAATTTACACAAAGTACAATAAAACTTTAGTAACATAAATGCGTTATGGAACAAGTTAGGCACGCCAAACGCGTATAAGTTATTCTGTTCATCGGCACGATCCTACCGTCGCAATAGCCGAGACGGGAGGCAGCTAACTTGCCAGAAGCGAGAGGCAACTATGCGCACTTTTTTTCGGGAAAGATGGTTCTCGATGTACGCTTACTCATTTAGTTGTTTGTTTGTTTATAAAACACAATACTTTACAAAAATGTGAACCTCGGGGAAGGTAGGTTGTTATTGAGTTTTCTTATAAAGAAACTATTTGTAAATAAATTGCGATTTATAAAAGCTTTGGCGCCAGAAATCATTCACCAACAAATAAATCACATCTTTGACTATCGTGGCGCGCTTTCCCACGGAGGGCAACTGATGGAAACCCTTACCACACCACTGCTGACGTCACTGGAAACTACACGAACTCACGAGCTATATCGTGGCTAACAAGAATCTGTAGGTTCCCTTATAAATGTTTGTGTAAGTCACTTCAACAGGACCAAGCATAGTAGAGCTCTGTGGTGTTGAAACCAATCATTAAAATGAAATGTTGTTTGGGAACAATTACATAACTTATGTAATTGTTCTCCAACATTTCATTTCTATGTCTTCCTCACTCACCTGTTCCCCTCCTACTTTTGTTCGTATATATAATTTAATGTACAATTTTATTTGGTAGTATTCACTGCACCATTGTTTGTTTCTACGTATTTGTTGAAAATAAATATATAGTTATATCTTAGTTACAGTTTTGTTTAAATTGGTTGGGCGTCTCTGTTTAAAAAATACTTAAAGGCTACATAGTCTTTGTAAAATCTTAGTACGCGAAACACAGCAGCTTGTGTGGGGAGGGTAATCTGCAGTATTAAGTTGTCTGAAGATGGCCTAAGAAGCCTAAAGCTAGTTCACAACAAAAATAAATATTATTGTGGATCAAACATATATACAGTTATGTAATATGAAAGTTTATTTGTCTAAGGGCGAAATTACTTAGGTTATCGGTTCCTAGACTTACACACTACTCAACTTTTGCCAGTGACAACATGCAGGGCCGCTGGGTGCGGGCGTACGAGGCTTGCGGCGCACGCGGGCGGCCTTCCTAGGGGGCGGCAAATTCATCCAAATCGCTTTGATCGGAATCGTCAATGTCTCCATATCAGCATGACACAATTCTTGCAGGTTTAATCCCCTCCTAAGAATGCAATGTATATCTGACTGTTCGAACTAAAATACGAAACGTCTGTATGTTGGAACCAAATTAACGGCGGGAGATATTCCTACTTGCGAAGGAACATCCCCATTGGTGATTTCCTATATTACTGAGTAGAACCCGGCATAACCGGCTTCCAGTTGGCGGGTCCCGTACAGGGAATACCCGGGGCATCTCAGTGCCTGCGGGTGCATTTGACTGTCAACACTTCGCTCTCCAGTCACTTGTTCCGAGCCGTTAGCGCGATACACAAAGCCGCACATTGTCCGTTGATTGGTTACTGCAACTTTTTAGTTTTATAACATACGGGCGGAGAAAGAAGCGTCAATATGTTGAGTACGGTTTTCTATTTTAATTATAGCCTCAGTCAGACGTAGCGTTCTCACAAAATTGCCACAATCCAAAATTCACCTTTGGCATTAGAAATTAATTTTGCGTTGAAGTTTGTAACATTTGTACAGCGATCAGTTAGGCTAATGTTACTCTAATACAGGGCCGGCGCAAGGCACGTGCGAAACGTGCGGCCGCACGGGGCGGCACTCTCTGGGGGGGGGGGGGGCGGCAAATCCGCCGCCCCCCCTTTTTCTGTAGTACAAACTCAACATTCATTCCCAAGAGGGAGCGGCTTCGGGAACTGTGGCAAGGCGTCTCGACCACATGCCGGCCGCCCCTGGTGAACAAGGGGAGGAAGGAGGGTTAATTTCTTCCTTGCCACTGTGGCAGCGAGGGAAGCAGTCTGGCGCACAGGCCAGTATTCTCATGAGTGGAGCGCTGCCAGCGTGTTACGCGCCGTGCGTTTACTCACAACTAATGTTGCAGGAGACGAAATCTAATTTGGAAATACGAATGCAATGTTCGATATTGCGGTTACATGTTAAGCCTGAAGCCATTTTTCTAAACCCTTCAATGGCAGTTGAGTGTTTTATTCTTCCCGCGCTATATAAAAAATTTGTTGAACATTACTACAGTCAAACATGTTCAACACCTACAACGGCTAGAAGTATTCCGAATGGGTAAATACGCTGTGAGTAATTACAAGGGATAAAGACATTGATAGTAAGCCTGGCATAAGTTGGGTTTCGACGTATTTTTGAAAATGTTTGCTATCCGTTTCTGAGTGATAGTCGGACGATTTGGTTTCTGAGCCCTGAAACACCTGTCTCTGCCTGCATGAACACAATTAAATGCTGACCAGCACTTTTGTGTGACAATACTACTCACACGCTATCACTTTGCCAACATTTATTTACTGTATAATGCATGTGAATCCATGTTTCGTCTAAGTAAACTACTGGTCGCTTTGATTCTGATGAAAACCTGAGAAAGTATGGTGTTTTAGCAACAATGTCTTCTCGTCCAACCGAAACAAAACGTTAACTTTGACACACTGTAAAACGAAAATCCATAGACAGAACATCGCCTCTAAGGGTTTCCTTGCTAGTTTTGAAGCTCATTTCTGTTTGACAAAAGTTGTGCAGTTTTCGCATAGTTCATATTTCTTTCTATTGTTCGTAATGCTATAAAAATTACTGCCTGGTAATACATTTATCCATATCATCGGTCACATACTTATTGTGAGCTCCTTGCTTCATCTTCTTGGGCGCTAGTTTAACCGTAGCCTCGCTGTATCTCGTCGCGTGACCTAGTTCCTGGCACTGCCGCGTCACCACTTCGCCTTTCCAGACAATAGGTATTTTTGCGTTCTCCACAACAAAACTACAGAAATTGTTTCGATACTTGGCCGATAGAGTCAAGATTGGTCAGAAGCACTTTCGTTGCGTTTCACAAGAACAGAAGAATTGGTGCGTCCGAATTTCTTGCAACTTGGGATGTAATAGGTAAGTGCTTTTCACATACCCTACAATTAGTATTACGTTTGCACGTTACTCATAAGTTAGCATTTTTCTCCTTCAAGAATGCAGAATTTATTTTTCTTATGATCTTTAACTTAAAAAAAAAAAAAAAAAAAAATGGCAACTCTGAAAATAAGCACGCGTCACCCCAACAGCTAGAATGAAAATAAAGCGCAGAATAGTGACGTGATACGGCGATGACTAATTTGTTACCCCTTATTCCATAATCAGACACGATAGAACTGACACATGCAAATTACCACAGATGGCGAGTGTAAGTTCTTTGAATTGAATAACCGCAGCGCAGTGACTTAATATATTTCGACTAGTATCAGTACCCGTCGATTCCCGAGTGTATATTTATTGCGTTATTATGTTATTCCATCTCATTCTTCCTCACTCCTTTGTCTTCCTCCCCACTCTATGGCCGTTTCAACTGCTTTTATTTTCCAGATCTTCATAGGTTTCCGGCACAGTGTGGCTATTCTCAATGCTTAGAGTTATGTTTACATATATACCGTCGTGCTGAACGTAACTGTCAACATGACTGTTTAGATGTAAGCACATATTAAAAGCTTTGAAACTGGCCGAACTGGCCGAAACCTAGCTGAATCTGAAAAATAAAAATTTCGATTGGTTCCTGACTTTTCCTACAGATTTGTTTAAATAAAATTTCACAAAAATTGTGAAAAAAAAAAAACCGGCCTATGGGGGGACGGGGGGGGGGGACGGCAATTTAGCAGCTCGCACGGGGCGGCACTTGGCCTTGCGCCGGCTCTAATATGCTTTCCTATAGCCAATAATAGCACGTTAATATTCAAAATAATCTAGGCATATTTATATCCGTTTAAGGAATGAGGACATAATTTTGCTTTCTCATTTCTTATCTATCATAAATAGGTTCGTGTACAACCTCAGTTGCCTTGACGAATTTTGCCACCCTGTAGAATAAATTAAATGCTCATGCCCCGCATACCTACATACTGTATATAATGTAACTGAGTTATTTAGCTGATAACATAAGCATAGCTGCATGGATCCACTTTTATCATCTCTCTCTCTCTCTCTCTCTCTCTCTCTCTCTCTCTCTCTCTCTCTCTTTTAATGTTACTAGTGTTTTCTGCTTAAAAACGTTTTCATGAAAACAGAAATTCTGGAGGACGAGACTTATCCCAGTATTTTTTCTAAGATTTCAATTACTACATGGAAATTCTATAAGTGCAAGTATCAACGAAGCATTTTTTTGGGGAGGGGGGGGTAGAAACCATTATCTTACGTGGGGTGTAGCCACGGGGGTGGTTTCGTGGGTTCAAACCATCGATTTTTTTTAACTCGATCGAATGCAATCAAATACAACAGAGATTCAGAAGTTACTGCTGTATACCGTGGTATCTGCTCTACAATGTTTCTGTAGGCCTAACCTTCAAAATTATACATTTTATTTTTCAGGGTAGTAAGTCTTTAAATGCGTCTGTCAAAGAAAATGTTTTCAATAAAGCACGTATTACACGCATAACACACACAAATCGCCCCACGGAAAGTAATAACAGATATAAGAGAGACTATGTGTATATAATTGCATGATGCAGCTGCGCATTCAAAGGAGAGGTGACTTCCGTAACAAACGATTAACAACGGAGAAACATTATCCCGCGCTTTCTACTAGTTGCTTATCAACTGCAGTTCAAAAATGTTCATATGTTTGTAGAGCTTATGGGACTTAACTACGTGGTCATCAGTCCCTAAACTTACAAACTACTTATGAACTAGCTAATACTAGAGACCGCACAAATATCCATGCCCGAGGGGGGATTCGAACCCCCGACCGTAGTGGCCTTGCAGACCGTGACTGGTGCGCCGCAGACAGCTCGGCCACCGCGGTCGGCTCATCTGCAGTACATCACAGATATTCTCATTCTTAAACCTAAACTTCAGCCAAAACCGAATCCCCATTTTTCAATAAATTGGCTACACTATCTACCAATGTTAAAACAGTACAGTAAATAGGTTTACATTCCGTATGACATTAACATACATAAAACTGGTATGATATTTAGGTTCATCCCCTCCGCCTTACTAGCTCTGTTGCCAACTGTAGCCTCAATTAATAAACTCTTCGTAAAATTAAGAGCATTGCGTAGCGTTATCGACATGTTCTGGATTCTACAGTCACTTACACGTCGGAAAAATAAGAGCGTGTCAAATGGAAGGTAATATTTACACGCTCTAAAACGCCTACAGTAACACAAAATCAAATAACTGATATTACAAAGTAAAATATAATACAACAGAACAGTGAGCATTTGATTTACCGTATATTTCGGCTGAAAGATAAGACGAGGTATAAATTTTCGTCAAAAATATATAGTTTCACGTGATTTCCGTTATATAAGACGGACCCCAAATATCAACGACCTGTAAATTTAGTTTAGAACAATGATCATCTGGGCAATAGTACGTGCTCTGTGTAATGACCTGGTGTATATATAAAAGCGTCGTATCGGCTGTTCAATTTAATGTTTAAATGTGTGTGACATCTTTTGGGACCAGACTGCTATTGATCATAGGTCCCTAAGATTACGCACTAATTAAACTAAATTATTCTAAGGACAACACAAACACCCATGCCCCAAGGAGGACTCGAACATCCGGCGGAAGCAGCTGCACAGTCCATGACAAGGCACCTTAGACCACACGGCTATTCCCGCGAAGCTCAACTTTGTGGACATACCCACTGTTTACTTCTAAACAATTGTTACCACTGCACACGTCATAATGCAAACGCCTCCTTTAGCATTGTTGCGGTGTTGCCTGTAAAAACACGTGTCGAATAATAACCTTCTAGTTACAGCTAACAAGTACTGTTGTAGGTTGTGTTGTGCGTAATGCTTTTAACTGGCCGTCTCACAGTTCTTGCTTCAGAATAGTGGCCAAGCCTATTAGTGCAATTAGTGTGAAATTGTAAATTGAGATCGAAACGGCGGCGATATAGATAAGCGAAAATTCAGCAAAAAATATCGTATAAATTTGGTAGAAAGGTTAAGTTCTTTAGATTTAGCAATTTTGAGGAGTTGTATATCCACACTTACAAATATAAGCAGTTGTATGACACATAAAAGAGGAAATCTCTGAATTTTCTAAAAAAAATCACCTGGAGTATTTTTAGAGCGCAAAAATGGAGGCAAATGTTTAATATCTAGTGTATAAGACGACCCAGAAGTTGCGTAAAATTTTTTATGCTTATAATATCGTCTTATCTGCCAAAATATACGGTCAAGAAATGCTTGCCCCCATCACGTGCTCGACGTCTGGATCTGAAACTATGGAAGCAAGTGAAGACGAGACATGTTGCGCTCCTACTCCCTCTGGTGGTCTCATCGAAGGCGTTGACACATGTGATATTGCTGCTGAAGAATCTTCATGCAATCTTCAGTTTGACAATAAGCACAGGCCCAGGGCAGTGGCCTCTTAATATTAATAGTGACTTCCGTAATATTTTGGTGAAACGTGGCCCTGTTCAAGTACACAATCATAATTATCCAATGTACGACGAAGGAAGAAAGTTTGCTGATACTTACTATTACAGAAATCTTTCTAACGGTGACAAGGTTAAAACAGACTGGCTTCTTTAACTCTTTATCAAAGGATGCGGTGTATTGTTTCTTTTATAAATTGGCAGCATTTATCATTGACTCAGAAGAAACACGAAGCAAGCGATTCCCACAATGAAAACGTGAAGTCATGGGTACAATTGAATAATATGTTACACACAAAGAACACTGTAAATAAGATTCCACTGAGACTATCGTAAAGGGAAAAAAAACACTGATGTGATGTACTACAAAGGATTATTGCTATTATTAAGTTCTTGTCACGTCAATATCTGGCTTTTATAAATATATATATATATATATATATATGAACATGATAATGGAATTTTTTTAAAAGCAGTAGAGATGCTGTCATCTTTTGATTCAGTTATGCGGGAACATATTCGCAGACTTCAATCAAGCCGGATGGGTATGGCTCACTATTTAGATCACATTCAAACTGAAATTATTGATTTACTAGGCACAATGATAAGAAAAAAACATATTTTGAAAAAAATTAGGGACGCTAAATATTTTTCCATCATATTAGACTGCACACTAGATGCAAGCCGTACACAGAACAAATAACAGTAATATTTAGGCATGTTTATCTAAATCACACAGACAAAAAAGTAGGCTTATGAGCACATATAATTGGTTTCTGCCGGATTATGGTTTATTTTTTTAAATTTCGTTTTGAATTTATTTTCTGAATTGAACCTGGATATTAAAAATTTGCGCTGACAAGATAATGACAATGACTAACGTGCGTGGAAAACCCAAGGGACTGCAGAAAAGAATTCTGGATATCAATAAGCGTGCATTTTATGTCCCATGCTCAGCTCATAGCTTAAACTTAGTGGTAAATGACGCAGCAAATATTTCGTACAAGACCATCAATTTCTTCGACGTCATTCAAGAAATTTACGTCTTCTTTTCATCATCAACAATTAGGTATCAATCATTTGCAAACATTAACCAGGGCTGACGCTGAAAGACTGATAACCTCAGTAGTTTAGTCCCCCTATCCCAACCAAACTAAACTAACGCTAAAAGCTTTAAGTGCTACGAGATGGTCCAGAAGAAATGAAGCAGTCAAGCCATTACTTTTCAACACAGAAAACGTATTTGATGCTCTGTTGGAAATTTTAGAAGTTTCTTCTAGTTGGGATTGTACCACCACTCTCAAAGCGAAGTCGCTTTAGAATCACAAAATTATAAATTCATTTGTTCTGTTGTAATCTGGTACGATGTTTTGAGTGAAATTAATTCTTCAACCTACATCGGGGCGCGCACTCTACCTTAGCGTGAGCGGGCGCGTGTCGGTAATTTACCGCATCGCCGTATTTGCTTCTTATTTGCTCAATTATTGATCTAAAATTACCTAAACCTGTAACGTTTTCATTATAAAACACAGCGACATATAAAATAGAGGATCTCAAAGAAAAAGAAGGAAAAACGTTGAACAAGAGAATAATATTCAGTGTAACTTTAGAAAAATGCATATAAACCGTGGCACACAAAATTTAAAAATTACAAACAATGAAAGAAAAAATATCAGTCCTCATCTGAGTCATTCACAATAGTAATACGATTATTAAAAATTGGAAATGAGTGCTTTTGGCAAACGATGTTGTTAGAAGAGTTGCACCTGAGTTATATTGTTTTTTCTTGAACCACAAATGTAGCAAAAGGGTCGTTTATTTGGAGTAACATCGGGCTGATTTCTTCTTTGTTCTTCATGGTAGGCACAGGGAAGCGATGGTATTTTCGCGCGTTCTCTCAAATTTTCACCCATTACTTCCATGATCAAGTCAGAAAGATACTTCCGCCTCATAAATGATTCCAAGGGCTTGTTCATCTGGTAAATTCGCATGGTATTTATTCCAGCAATATCCAAATATCTGAAGAAAATCGTCCTTGGTTCTTCTAGAAGTTTAAATCCTTGAGCTCATTAGCTCAACTGTGCCTACACCGCCCATCATGGCATTCTAATCGATAATTTGAACTGGCTTACCTATTTTATCATCTAGTTCTTGTCGGTCGTGTAAAGTGGACGAAACCGGAACAACTCTTCGCTTCTAAGTAGCAAGAGAGACCGAAGTTGATTTGTCATTGCATCCAAATAAATGACTGCCAGGAACAAGGTCTTTATTTTCTGTTATGAATTCAGTTGGAATTTCGGCCTTATTTTTCCTCACTTCCCAAAAATGTCAATCCTACCGATAACAGATATTCAGCCACTGGATAACTACTGAACCAGTTAGTTATCTGTGGTTACGTTTCGATTACTATTTATGAGTGATTGAATCAGAGTTTTAACAATGTCAAATGATCTGTTAGAAGTGACGTATTGTCCAGGTTTCTGTTTCACATAGTAAATCATATTATATGTGAAAATGTTTGTGAATCACACATAGCGTAAATTTTGAGGCCATATTTGGCCGGCGTTTTGGCCAGGTATTTAATAAAACTGCAGCGACTACGGAATGCCAATAACATTTCGTCAACCGTTACACTTTCACCAACATTGTAGGCTTTTTGACAACGGGCAAGAAAAGTTGAATGAATATTTCTGACCGGAGTTATCAGTTACACACCGTTCGTCAAATTGTAGAGATATCAACAACAATCTAAATCTACGAACGCTAAAATTAGCTCGCAAAGTCAATAGTCCTGTTCCGTCACTCGTGAAATACTCTGAAAAATCAGCCCGGTTTCCACGTTTCACAGAAATCAAAGCCCCGAGCACTGCTTATATTTCCGCCCTTGAAGTGGGCTTGTAATCTCTTTCACGAACTGTATTGTTGGAGGAAAGAAGAAAGGAAGGTTAGAGTTTAAAGTCTCGTCGACAGCGTGGTCATTAGAGACGGAGCTCACGCTCTCGTTCTTGGTTGTTGTTGTTGTTGTTGTTGTTGGGTATTGAGGGGACTAAACATCTAGGTCATCAGTCCCCTGTTACTAGCTCAGAGTCCACTGCCAAGAACGACAAAAATTAAACAAAGCTCTAAAAAGGATCACGCACATAAGGGACAGGTTGACAATGGACAAACCTCTGATAACTTAAAACGAAGACACACAGAAATGGTAAAAGAAAGTCAGGAATAAAACTGGATAGCAGGGTACCTTGGCTGGCTGATCACAAAGAAAAAACAGGATGAGCCAGCCATACTGCATACACGAAGAACCCCTAAGGGCGGAAAAGGTAAAAAACGGGATTGGTGGTGGCCTAAGATGTCAGGCCACAGCACCTACCGTTAAATAGAATCATAAAAACCAGCAGTGCGGATAAAACCAAAAACTTTGTTAGCCATAGAGGCGTCGTCTCCTAAAACTAAAGGTAGTGCGTCTGGAAGAGTAAAATAGTGCCGCAGGTCGGCTAAAAGCGGACAGTCCATCAAAAGATGGGCCACTGTCAATACAGTGCCACATCGACACACGGGTGGAGCCTCACGCCGAAGAAGATACCCGTGGGTGAGCCACGTATGTCCAATCCGGAGGCGACAGAGGACAACTGACTCTCGGCGGGTCGGCCGCAGTGAAGATTTCCACAAAGCTGTGGAGAGCTTCACTGCCCGAAGCTTATTCGGTGCAGTCGCCGTAACCCACTCGGTGCTCCAAGCCTCGCGCACCCTCCGGTGCAACACCAGTTTAACATCCTGTTCCGTGACACCAATTGTGAGAGGTGGTCCCATAGTGGCCTGCTTGGCCAATCGATCTACATGTTCATTCCCTGGTATGCCAACATGACCTGGGGTCCACACAAAGACCACAGAACGGCCTGATTGGCATAGGGAGTGAACAGTGTCCTGGATCGACCGCATTATTGGGTGCCGAGAGAAACACTGGTCGATCGCTTGTAAGCCACTCAGGGAGTCAGTACAGATGACGAATGACCCCCTGGGGCAGGCTTTGAGATGTTGGAGAGCTCTGAGAATAGCGACCAGCTCGGCGGAGAAAATGCTATTCTCACAGGGCAGAGAATGCTGTTCTACATGGTTGTGATGTAGAAAGGCATACCCAGCACGGCCATCTACTACGGAACCATCTGTGTAAATGGCGTCTGTGGCACGGAACGGTTCGAGCACTTGCAGAAACTGGTGACGGAGATGTACGGAGGAAACAGAGGCCTTCGACGCATGGGACAGGTCCAGACGGAGCTGCAAACGAGGAATGGACCAAGGAGGAGTGTGAGAGGAATAGTGGAAAATGGTAGGAAGTGGGTAGGATGTGAGAGACGAAAGAAGGATACGAAAACGGACCGAGATCGGGTATCCCGACCTTGGCCGTCGTGGAGGGATAGGTAGTGCAGCGTCTGGAAATAGGAGCCGGCGGTTCGGGTGGAAGGGCGAGGCCTGAACACGAGCAACATAAGATGTTAACAGGTGTTGAATACGGAACCGCAGCGGGAGGACTCGAGCTTCGACAAGGAGGCTTGTCACAGGGCTAGTGCGAAAAGCCCCTGTCGCCAAACGAACACCACAGTGGAGGATTGGGTCTAATGCCTGCAGCGCTGACGGCGCAGCCGAATCGTAGACTATGCTGCCATAGTCTAGGCGCGACTGAATGAGGGCCTTGTAAAGTTGTAATAGCGTTTGGCGCGAGGCTCCCCAAACAGTGTGGCTGAGACAGCGCAGGATGTTGAGGTGTCGCCAGCACTTTTGTTTTAACTGGCGTAGGTGCGGCACCCAGGTTAGACGGTCATCAAACACTAGATCTAAGAATCTGTGTGTCTCTTCGACTTGTAGCAGGTCGCCAGCTAAGTAAAGTTCGGGTTCCGGGTGTACTGCCCGACGTCGGCAGAAATGCATCACACGGGTTTTGGATGCAGAAAATTGAAAACCGTGGGCAAACGCCCACGACTGTGCCTTTCGAATTGCGATCTGCAACCGCCGTTCAGCTACGCCGATGCTGGAGGAGCAGTAATACATGCAGAAGTCATCGGCATACAAGGAAGTAGAAACCGATGACCCTGCAGCCGCAGCAAGACCATTTATAGCGATTAAGAATAAAGGAACGCTAAGAACGGAACCTTGTGGGACTCCGTTCTCTTGACAATGAGGTGAGCTGAAACAAGAACCAACACGAACACGGAAAGAACGCAACGCCAGGAAGTTCTTAATGAATGTAGGAAGTGGACCCCGTAAGCCCCAATCGTACAGCGTAGACAGAATATGATAGCGCCAGGTGGTGTCATACGCTTTCCGCAGGTCAAAAAAGACGGCAATCAGGTGTTCACGGCGAGAAAATGCTGTACGAATGGCTGACTCTAGGGACACGAGATTGTCGATTGCGGAGCGGCCTTGACGGAACCCACCCTGTTGATGCTCCAACAGTCCTCGGTCCTCGAGGATCCACATGAGCCTCCGACTCACCAACCGTTCGAGAAGCTTGCATGGAACGTTGGTGAGGCTGATCGGGCGGTAACTATCAGCCACCTGCGGATCTGCCCCAGGCTTAACCACCGGAATGATAATGCTTTCCCGCCACGAGGACGGAAAAACACCCTCAAGCCATACGCGATTAAACAGGGCGAGAAGTTGGCTTTTGGCATCCGCTGATAGGTGTCGGAGGAACTGGCTGTGAATGCGATCGGGTCCAGGGGAGGTATCCGGGCATGCAGCAAGGGCACTTTCCAACTCCCACCCAGTAAATGGGACGTTATATGGTTCACGAAGTCGTGTTCGAAATGAAATGTGCTCGCTCTCTGCTCGCTCTTTAATGGCACGAAAATCTGCACTATAGGCAGCAGTCCCCGACGTACGTTCAAAATGATCTGCCAGGTGCTCAGCGACGGCGACAGGGTCAGTACACAGCATACCCTGGACTCTGAGGCTTGGAATTCCCGCCGGTGGGCGGTGCCCGAAGAGGCGTCGAACTTGCGACCATACCTTGGAAGGAGAAGCGCGAGAACCAATGGACGCGACATACTTCTCCCACGAGGCTCTCTTACTATCTTGTATCAGTCGCCGGGCCCGTGCCCGGAGGCGCTTGAAGGCTACAAGATGTTCGACAGAAGGGTGACGTCGGTGGCGCTGTAGTGCTCGCCGACGTTCGCGGATGGCCTCAGCAATCTCCGGTGTCCACCAGGGCACCGATGGGCGATGGAGCGAACCGGATGTGATGGGAACAGAGTTTTCGGCTGCAGAAACGATAGCCTCTGTGACCTGCTGAACGGCGGCATCAACATCTGCTGGAAGCGGAGAGGAAATCACAGCAGCTGAAGAATAAGCTGGCCAGTCAGCCCTACGGAGGGCCCAGCGAGACGGACGGGTGGCAGGCGTACACTGTGGGAGCGACAGGAAGATCGGAAAATGGTCGCTCCCACACAGGTCGTCATGGACCCTCCAGGTGAGATGTGGAAGGAGGCTAGGGCTGCAGACAGACAGGTCAATGGCAGAAAACGAACCATGTGCTGTGCTAAAGTGGGTAGGAGCACCGGTGTTAAGAAGGCCGAGATTCTGCTCTGACAGGAGAGACTCAACATCCCTACCCCGGGCCGAGGTCTGTGTGCCACCCCACAGAGGGTGATGGGCGTTGAAATCCCCCATAAGAAGAAAGGGTGGGGGAAGTTGAGCGACCAAGGCTGCGAGGTCTGTGGGAGAGATGGCCTCATCAGGTGGAAGATAGACAGAGCAGACGGTAAAATCTCGTACTACCCGGAGTCGAACAGCGACTACCTCTAGAGACGTTTGAAGAGGCACAGCAGCACTGGGGACAGAGGCGTGGACATAAACACAGACGCCGCCAGAAACCCTGTCGTAGATGGTTCGGTTTTTAAAATAGCCCCGATACCCTCTGAGGGCTGGGCTCTTCTCGACGGGAAACCATGTTTCCTGCAAAGCAAGACAGATGGCAGGGAAGCGGCAGAGTAATTGCCGCAGCTCAGCCAGGCGTCGGAAAAAACCGCCGCAATTCCACTGCAAGACGTTGTTTGCAGTCTGCTGAATAACCATTATGTAAGTCGGGAAAGGGACATTCAGCAGGAGCACCTGCTGCCAACTGCGCAGACTCTGCAGGATCCTGAACCATCGGTTCAGGTGTTCCAAGTATGGCGAGATCCTCAGGTGATGCGAGGATCTCTACCTCGTCTTCAGATGCCGAAGAGGTGACAGAGCGGTCTTTCCGAGGCACTGATGATGACTCCTTCGCATCCTATTTCTTCGGCTTCCTTTTGCCCTCTCGCTGGCCCTTTGGTGTCAAGGGCCGGGAGGGCTTCCCAGAAGTGGCAGCAGAGACCGTCGAAGAGCCAGAAGCCCTTCGACCAGAAGGTTTTGGATCCTTCAGCCAAAGGCTGGGATCCCCTGGCGCACCCTGGGACTCTCCAGAAGGGAGCGTCCCGAAGGACCCCTTCCGAGGGAGAGGTGCCGGAGGAAGCTGTTGCTTCTCCGGCTGGGGGTTGGGGACTGGTGTCCCCGATGGTTGTGGGGAGGGTTCCCCCACAGCAGGTGCCTTACCAGCAGATGGAATGCTGCCCCCATCTGATGAAGGCGCTGTGGTACTTTTATGGCCTCTAGGGCCTACAGAAGGAGGCGATATCTTGTTGTGAGTCGTACCCGTGATGCGCGGGGACGACGCTACAGCTGCAAAGGAGGTAGTCATGCTTACCGGATGGAGACGCTCGTACTTCTTTCTTGCCTCATTGTATGATAGCCGGTCCAAGGTCTTAATTTCCATTATCTTCCGTTCTTTGTGTAGAACTTTGCAGTCTGGAGAGCACGGTGGATGCAGCTGGTTGCAGTTCACACAGACGGGAGGTGGAGTGCAGGGAGCGTCCGGATGAGATGGACGTCCACATTCCCTGCACACAGGGCTAGAAGTGCACCGGGAGGACATATGCCCGAACTTCCAGCACCTGAAGCACCTCATAGGGGGCGGGACGTACGGTGTAACGTCGCACCGGTAGATCATGACCTTGACCTTCTCAGGCAGTGTATCGCCTTCGAAGGCCAGGATGAATACACCGGTGGCAACCTTGTTATCTCGTGGTCCCCTATAAACACGTCGAACAAGGTGAACACCTCTGCGCTCCAAGTTAGTACGTAGCTCTTCATCAGACTGTGACAATAGGTCACGATGGTAAATACGGCCTTGGACCATGTTGAGGGTCTTGTGGGGCGTGACACTGACAGGTATATCACCCAGCTTGTCACAGGCCAATAATGCCCTGGACTGGGCTGGGGATGCCGTCTGTATCAGAACAGCCCCACTTCTCATTTTAGAGAAAAACTCCACCTCACCATGTTTGTCCTCGAGATGTTCAACGAAGAACTGCGGCTTGGTGGACAAGAAAGAGTCTCCATCAGTTCGGGAAATAACAAGATATCGCGGTGAGTAAGGGTCCGGACAGCGTAAAGCTTGGCGTTCTTCCCATGGCGTTGCCAGGGAAGGGAACGACTTAGGATCATATACTGTAGCATTAAAGTCTGATCTTCCACGCTTAGAAACGGCGTTTTTGCGACCGCCCACGCTAGTTATTGCTCGTTTCATTTTCGTCCCACGAGCAGCTAGGGAAAAGAGGTCCACCCAGGCAGAGCCCCGCTTGCCTGGGTAAGCCTTGTACAACTGAGGTGCGGCAGGTTCCTCAGAGGTTGCTCGCTAGCGGCTGTTCAACTTCAACAGCCATGCATCTCCTCGGCACGTAGCACACCTTGAGATTGAGGTTTTTTTTATAGAGGTTTGTACCGTCCTCGCGACCCGGGCGATTAAGCCAAGATCCCCGGGCTCTGAAACGTACAACGTTCCACCGTCGCGCCGAACGATGGTCGTTGAGGCACGCACAGAGCTTACGGTGTAGAGGACTGTTGGCGCGACACAGCCCACAGCTCAAAACCCCGGGTTCGCCAAGCCCGTACTCAGCAAATTAATGCTGAGCCCCTGAGGGGCGTTCTTGGTTAAGGATGTGGAAGGAAATCGGCCGTGCCCTTTGAAAGGAACCATCCCGGCATTTGACTAGAGTGATTTAGGTAAATCACGGAAAACCTAAATCTGGATGGCCGGAGATGGATTTAAACCACCATCCTTTCGAAGGGTAAATTGAAGGAACGTGAAGTTCTGGAGAATTTCAGAGGGAGATTTAGGCAACAATTGACAGAAACGGGGGGAAATAAAACAGTAGAAGAGGAATGGGTAGCAATGAGAGATAAAATAGTGAAGGCAGCAGAGGACAAAATAGGTAGAAAGGCAAGACCTATGAAAAAACCTTGGATATTACAGGAAATGCTAAATTTCATTGATGAAAGGAGAAAATATAAAAAATGCAGTAAATCAAACTGGCAAAATGGAGTACAGACGACTAAGAAATGATATTGATAGGAAGTGCAAAATGGCTAAGCAGGATTGGCTAGAAGCCACATGCAAATCTGTAGAAGAATGTATATGAAGGGGAAAAGTACATACCGCCTAAAGGAAAATCAAAGAGACATTTGGGGACATAAAATCAATTCTACGAATAAAAAGAACTCAGATCGGAATCCAGTTCTCAGCAAAGAAGAGAAAGCTGAAAGGTCTAAAGAGTACATAGAGCAGCTCTACAAAGGAAATGAACTTAGAGACGATGTTGTAGGAAGGGAAGAGGAAGTAGGTTGGTTGGTTGGTTGGTTTGATGTTTTAGGGGGACAAAACTACGGAGGTCATCAGTCCCCCATTCCATCAAAGAGCGAGAGAAGTACGGAAACACTGTAAAGTTCGCCCACAGTTAAAACCGCTACAGGAGGAGAAAACCCCAATCAATCAATAAAAAGGAAACAAATTCGACAAAGGACAACAAAGCAGGAGACAACACGAAAGGACACAATCACACGGAAACAGCAAACAATTGCGGAAATAAAATGACAAAGCCAAAGTTCGTGGTTGACCGACCATGAAAATAAAATAGGAAGGGTCAGCCACGGGGCAACACAAGTTTCATATAGAGTTGTAAAAACCGCTGTTACGAATAAAACCTAAAACAGAATGAGCCATATTGGCATCGTTACATAAAACGTCAGATAAAATTGCATGAAGATTAAAATCCCGCCGCAGGGCGGCTAAAAGACGACAGTCCGTAAAAATGTGGGACACTGTCAAGGGAGAACCACAATGACAACGAGGCGGCTCCTCACCGCGCAGGAGATGGCCGTGGGTCAGCCAAGTGTGGCCAATGCGGAGCCGGCACAGGACTACCGAGTCCCGGCGAGAGGCCCGCATTGAGGAGCGCCACGCAGCCGTAGTCTCCTTGACAACCCGAAGCTTGTTGGGCGTGGTCAGGTTGCGCCATTCAGCATCCCAAAGCTGATGTACCCGACGGCGCAAGAAGGTACGGATATCTGAAGCTGGGAGGCCGATCTCTAAGACAGAGGCATTAACCGCCTGTTTGGCAAGCCCATCGGCACGTTCGTTGCCTGGGATGCCAACGTGACCCGGAGACCAAAGGAACACCACTGATCTGCCAGACTGAATAAGGGCAAAAATAGCCACTCGGATGGCCATCACCAATGGCGAACGTGGATAACACTGTTCCAGAGCACGTAAACTACTCAGGGAGTCACTACAAAGAAGGAAAGACTCACCTGAGCAGGAACGCATATGCTCGAGAGCACGGAAGATGGCCACCAGTTCTGCAGTAAGAACACTGCAGCCTTCTGGCAGAGACAGCTGCTCAACATGGTCACCATGTACGTAGGCAAGGCCAATGCGGCCGTTTACCATCGAGCCGTCCGTATAAACAATGTTGTAGCCGGGGTGCTCAGCAACGACAGCAAGAAACTGGCGATGGAGAGCCTCAGGGGGAAGCAAGTCCTTGCGCCCATGGGCCAAGTCTAAACGAAGACATGGCCGTGGCAGGCACCATGAAGGTGTGGGTGAATCGGCCCGAAATGGAGGTGGTAGAGGATAGGACTCAAGCTCCCCCAGGAGGGACTTCACGCGGACGGCTATTGTGTGTCCTGACCTGGGGCGCTGCTGCTGGTGACGAACAGCCACAGTATAAAAAAGTTGGCGGTAGTTGGGATGCCCTTTGGAACTATAGACGCGGGCTGCATACGCTGTCAACAGTTGCTGGCGGCGGACCCGTAGCGGGGGGACCCCGGCCTCCGCTAGAAGACTGGCCACAGGGCTGGTTCGGAAGGCTCCCGTCGCAATTCGAACCCCACAGTGGTGAATAGGGTCCAATAGGCGCAACGCTGAAGGTGCTGCAGAGCCATAAGCGAGGCACCCATAATCTATACGCGATTGCAGCAAGGCTGTATGGAGCCGCAGCAGGGTGGAGCGGTCAGCTCCCCATGCGGTATGGCCCAAACATCGAAGGGCATTAAGATGTCGCCCGCACTCCCGTTTCAGAAAACGAATATGAGGGAGCCAGGTCAGTCGGGCATCAAAGATCAGGCCGAGGAATCGGTGGGTGTCCACAACAGGAAGCAGTTGGCCGTCAAGATGGAGTTCAGGGTGGGGGTGCACCGTCCGACGCCGACAAAAGTGCATTACACGTGTTTTGCCGGCGGAAAACTGGAAGCCATGATGCTGAGCCCACATGTGTGCCTGGCGGATGGCCGCCTAGAGTCGGCGTTCAGCAGCACTTGTTGTGGTGGAGCAGAAAGATATGCAAAAATCATCGGCGTACAGGGAAGGAGACACCGATGACCCCACAGCTGCGGCCAGGCCATTAATGGCCACCAAAAACAGTGAGACACTCAGCACAGACCCCTGTGGGACCCCATTTTCTTGGATGTGGGGCGAACTATGGGCAACACCGACTCGGACCCGAAACGTGCGGAGTCGGAGGAAATATGCAATGAAGATGGGTAGTGACCCCCGAAGGCCCCACTCATGCAGCGTAGCGAGGATATGACGCCGCCATGTGGTATCGTAGGCCTTCTGAAGGTCAAAGAAAACTGCAATGAGGTGCTGACGACGGGAAAAAGCTATCCGAACCGCTGACTCCAGGCACACCAGATTATCCGTCGTAGAACGACCCTAGCGAAATCCACCCTGCGATGGCGCCAGAAGGCCCCGTGACTCGAGCACCCAAGTCAAGCGACGTGCGACCATACGTTCGAGCAACTTGCAGAGAACGTTGGCCAGGCAGATGGGACGATAACTGTCAACCTCCAGTGGGTCCCTGCCAGGCTTCAGCACCGGTATGACGACGGCTTCCCGCCACTGGGACGGAAACTCGCCACCACCCCAAATGCGGTTGAATATCTCGAGGACATGGCGCTGAGAATGCCGCGAGAGCTGTTTCCACAACTGTGCGTGGACACGGTCGGGACCGGGAGCCGTATCTGGGCAATTGGCCAAGGCACTAAGCAGCTCACTTTCGGTAAATGGGGCGTTGTAGGACTCCCGACGGCGCGTCGCAAAGGAGAGGCGCTGTCGCTCCACACGCTCCATGCGGGAGCGAAATGCTGCACTGTAGTTAGCAGATGCAGAGCACCTAGCGAAGTGATCAGCAAGATGTTCAACGATCACACTCGGGTCTGTACACACAGCCCCATGGATAGAAAGACCAGGGACGCCAATAGGAGTCTGTTGGCCATAGAGGCGCCTGATCTTAGTCCACAGCTGAGATGGAGAGACACGAGAACCTAAGGTCGAGACATATCTCTCCCAACATTCTTGTTTGGCTCGTTTGATAAGTTGCCGAGCCTTTGCACGAAGTCGCTTGAAAGCGATGAGGTTGGCCACTGATGGGTGCCGTTTGTGACGCTGAAGAGCTCGCCTACGTTCTCTGATTGCGGCAGCGATTTCCGGCGACCACCAGGGCACGGACCTCTCCCGGGACGAACCAGAAGAAGACTGGATTGCAGACTGAGCTGCAGAGACAAAGACGTCTGTTAAATTATCGACCACCACATCAATGTTAATGTCCGGCAAAGATCGAACAGTGGCAGCAGTCGTAAACGCATCCCAGTCAACTTTGTTAAGAGCCCAATGGGGCAAACGGCTAGGGCAATGACGCTGGGGCAGTGACAAAAAAATCGGAAAGTGGTCACTGCCACACAAGTCGTCATGCACTCTCCAATGAAGAGATGGTACGAGGCCAGGGCTGCAAATAGAGAGGTCGATGGCCGAGTAGGTGCCGTGTGCCACACTGAAATGCGTGGGAGCACCTGTATTTAAAATACAAAGGTCGAGCTGGGAGACAAGATTTTCAACCTCCCTACCTCGGCCAGTAGTCATGTCGCCACCCCACAACGGGTTATGGGCGTTGAAATCGCCCATGATGAGGAAGGGTGGGGGGAGCTGAGCAATCAGTGCAGCTAACACGTGGCAGGGGACTGCACCATCAGGTGGAAGATAAATACTGCAGGTGGTTATAGCTAGTGGCGTCCTGATCCGAACAGCCACTGCCTCCAAAGGTGTTTGAAGGGGCACAGCTTCACTGTAGGCAGAGTTGATGACATGAATGGAGACGCCACCAGACGCTCTGTCATATACAGGACGATTCGTGTAAAACCCACGATAGCCACGAAGGGCTGCGTTTCGCGTTGCTGGAAGCCAGGTTTCCTGGAGGGCAACGCACAGTACATGAGAAGAGCTTAAAAGCTGTTTCCCCTCTGCTAGGTGGGAAAAATAACCGCCGCAATTCCACTGGAGGAAAGTGCTGCCTAAGGACTGGGGAGGCATGAAAGCGATTAAGAGACGCGGTGCGACTCAGCGTCACTTGCCGCCACCCGCTGAGGGTCTGTGGTGTCCATATCCATTGCGTCTAGGGTGTCTGTAAGAGCGAGGTCCTCTTTAGACGCAAGGATTTCGACCTCATTGTCTGAGTCAGAACTGGTAGCGGACGGCATCGCGGAAGCCGCCTTTGCTGCCAGCTCTTTCTCCTGAGGGCATCCTTTATTCTCGCCCACTCCCGATTGGGTTTGGGCTTCGGTGCTCGAGTGGGCTTCCCAGAAGTGGCGTCGGATGTCGACGCAGATGGGGAGGCCCGGCTACCAGCAGGTACCTGAACTTTGAGCCACTGGCTGACGTTTGGCTGCGACGAAACTGGCGTTTTGGAGACCTCAAGAGACCCTTTCCGTGCAGCAGTAGGTCTACTGACATCCAGGGTGTCAGACACAGTGGGAACTGCAGGAGGTGGTGGAAGGGGCTCGTCAGGCCCTTTCCCTGAAGGAAGAGCCGGAGAAGGATGACATTTCTCCGGCAAAGGGACGGGGTTCAAAGACCCCGTTAAAGGGGGAGGCAAAAGCCTCGCAGAAGAAGTTGCGCCCCCTCGCGTCTGGGGATTGGTAATTAACTGATGGCCCAAAGGGCCCACAGAAGGTGTGATAGGGGGTCGGGAAACCGCCCTCGATGGAGGTGATAACACTGTGGCAGCAGCAGCATATGTAGTCATCATGGCGACCGGGTGGAGTTTCTCATACTTGCGGCGGGCCTCAGAGTAAGTTACACAATCGAGGGTCTTATATTCTATGATCTTGCGCTCCCTTTGGAAAGCGTGAGCAAGGCGAGTGATGGCCGCTGCAGTTCACACAGGAAGGTGGTGGGGTACAAGGTGCGTCGGGGTGTACGGAACGACAAATAGGGGGTGTGTCGCAACGGGAAGACATGTGTCCAAACTGACAGCACTTGAAACAGCGCATGGGTGGAGGGATGTACGGTCGGACATCACATCTGTATACCATCACCTTGACCTTCTCAGGCAAGGTATCGCCGTCGAAGGCCAAGATGAAGGCCCCGGTTGCCACTCTATTGTCTTTTGGACCCCGAAAGACACGGCGGACGAAATGGACACCGCGTCGTTGCAGATTTTCGCGCAACTCCTCATCAGACTGCAGCAAGAGGTCACGGTGGAAAATGACTCCCTGCACCAGATTCAAAGTCTTATGTGCCGTTACAGACACTGGCACGTCGCCAAGCGTAGTGCACGTGAGCAAAGCACGAGACTGTGCAGGGGACTCTGCCTGTATAAGAATAGATCCGTTTCGCATCTTGGAAATTCCCGCAACCTCACCGAACTTGTCCTCTACATGTTCAACAAAGAACATGGGCTTGGTTGCCTGGAACGATCCCCCATCTGTCCTAGTACATACCAGAAATTTTGGGACATACGACTCATTAGATCGATCCCCACGTTCCCGCCAAGAAGAAGTCAGGGAAGGAAACGATGAGGGATCATAAGTAACTGCATTGAACTTTCCCCGCTTAGAGACACCTGTCTGACCAGGATTTTGGTGGCTGGATTTATTTCGCTTCATCGCGAATCATCCGCCCCGATGCCACCCACTCCGAACAGAGGCTCTCCTCATGGGCGCCACCCAGCCACAGCAACGTCACCTGGCAGGATGACCGTTGCCGGGAGTCCTGATGCTCCACGGTGACAAGCATCTACTCCTAGGCCTGCATGAGCAGCTTACAGCTCTGGCATCGGTAGAGCGATCCCTGTGTTGTCAGGGGGCTACAGCCAAGAGGGTACATGATGACCTCACCACAACGGACTGGCTACCGTGTTGGCTTTCTGGCGCTATGTGAACCATCATAATCGAGAGTGCTGAGATATCGGTGCACAATGGACGCGACTTGCATGAAAAAGAGATGGCATCCCCGATGGCAGAATAGAAGCTGCAGTGGCAAGTCCATTCCATGATGGGTGCGTAGGATGGCATGGCACGAGAATTACATGTAGCACCACGTAAGGTGTCCTTCCCCAAATGGTTCGCTCTTCTGAAAAATTTTGAAAAATGGAGGGTCAAACCCAAATAGGGGACCTCAGACGGAAAGCCGAAATGTATGAAGACTCCTTTTAGTCGCCTCTTACGACAGGCAGGAATACCGCGGGCCTATTCTTCCCCCCGAATCAGCAGGGGGGGAAGTGGAAGTAGATCACGATGAAATAGGAGATACTATACTGAGAGATGAATTTGACAGAGCACTGAAAGACCTAGGTCGAAACAACGTCCCAGGAGTAGATGACATACCCTCAGAGCTACTAAAGTGTATGGGAGAGCCAGCCATAACAAGACTATTTGAACTGGTGTGTAGGATGTATGAGACAGGCGAAATGCCCTCAGACTTTAAGAAAAATGTAATAAACCCCATTCCTAAGAAATCAGGAGCAGACAGGTGTGAAAATTACAGAACCGTCAGTTTGATAAGTCATGGTTGCAAAATTTTAACACGAATTATCTACAGGAGAATGGAACAGCTGGTAGAAGCTGATCTCGGGGAAGATCATTTTGGATTCAGGAGGAACGCAGGAACCCGGGAGGCAATACTTACCTTACGTCTTATCTTAGAAGATAGATTAAGGAAAGGCAAACCTACATTTTTAGCTTTTGTAGATTTGGAGAAATCGTTTGACAATGTTGAATGGAATACACTCTTTCAAATTCTTAACTCAGCAGGGGTAAAATACAGGGAAAGGAGAGTTATTTACAACTTGTACAAAAGCCAGACCGCAGTTCTTATACTCGAAGGGCATGAAAGGTAAGCATCAGTTCGGAAGGGAGTAAGACAGGGTTGTAGCCTTTCTCCGATGTTATTTAATTTGTACATTGAGCAGGCAGTGAAGGAAAGCAAGAAAAAAATTTGGAATAGGGATTAAAGTTCAAGGGGAAGAAATAAAAACATTGCGTTTTGCTGACGACATTGTAATTCTGTCACAGACAGCAAAGGAGCTGGAAGAGCAGTTGAATGGAATGGACAGTGTCTTGAAGGGAGCGTATAAAATGAACGTTAACAAGAGCAAAACAAAAAGAATGGAATGCGGTCTTAGAAAATCAGGCGATACTGAAGGAATTAGATTAGGTAACGAAATAATGAAGGTGGTAGATGAGTTTTGTTACTTGGGAAGTAAAATAACATCCGATGGTCGCAGTACAGAGGATATAAAATGCAGAATGGCCATGGGAAGAACAACATTTTTGAAAAATAGGAATTTGCTAACATCGAATATTAATTTAAGGGTAAGGAAGTCTTGTCTGAAGGGATTTGTGTGGAGTGTTGCCTTGTACGGGAATGAAACATGGACAATAAGCAGTGCGGACAGGAAGAAAATAGAGGCTTTTGAAATGTGGTGCTACAGAAGAATGCTGAAGATTAGGTGGGTAGATCGCATAACTAATGAAGAGGTACTAAACAGAATTGGTGAGAAAAGGAATTTTTGGCATATCCTGACTAAAAAGGGGTTTGCTTGGTAGGACACATTCTTAGACATCGGGGAATCGTAAATTTAGCATTGGAAGGAAGTGTGTGGGGTAAAAATAGCAGAGGGAGACCAAGAGACGCGTATAGTAAGCACCTTCAAGTGGATGTGGGTTGTCGTTCTTATGAGGAGATGAAAAGGCTTGCTCAGGATAGAGTAGGATGGAGAGCTGCATCAAACCAGGCTCCGGACTGAAGACCATAACAACAACAACAACCTACCGAATACGAGTCCAGTGTGTTACCACTGCGCTACCTCCCTCGGTATATTGTTGGAGGACCCACTTCTTTCATTTTTCGTTGAGCAATGAAAATATTAGTGCATCTAACAACCTCATCGATAATTTCTAAGGACATTATTTGGCGAATACATTCTAATTCTGTTTTAAAGTTCGTAGACTGTCCTTTGAGGCCAGGAATTGTGTTAATAATAGTTTTGAACTTCGTCTTCGCTTTTGGTACAATAGACTTGTTAGCCCAAATTGTTTCATTATCTTTTCCAATGAATAAATCAAACCTTGCGCATCCGGAATATTTAAATCATTCTCGACAAGAAGGTCTTCTGTTGCTTCGGATAACTCTTCCCCTGAGTCACTGGTGTGGTGATCCTCTTCAATAGACGCAGGTTCGAAATCTATATCGTATGGACTGTCGATTTCGTCTTCCGTCTGTTGTTCATCTCCGTGTCTCTCAAGCTCTTCTTCGGATTCATCCTCCTGTTCTTGAAGAATTCGCAGTATATCCGCCGGCTTGGGAAATGTTCCCTAAGAAATAAAGTGGATTCTCTAATAACTGGAAATAAATAAATATTGTAACGAAATAAAAGCTTGGAGAAGCTTCCTTATTGATAATGGTAAGAAACTTCTTAGGTAGAAATCTAATAAACATTAATTATGTCAAATTATTTACAAATGATATTTACATTTCGCACCGATGGAGTGTGAGAAAAATAAAACGTATGTGGGCGCACGACGGTAATCTACTAGCAACCCGCACTTGTGATGTAAGAACAATTACTGAGGAGGGAGACGTGTCCAAACCTGCACGGTGTTGGCTTTCTCTGGCGCCATATGGTGTGACTAGAGAACACTACCCCTCCCGACCAACTCAGGCCGGAGAATTGTAATGTTTGTAAGGTAAATTATCGCCGCGGCGGAGCGGCCGAGCGGATTGAGGCGCTGTGCTACGATGCGCGAGGTCGTTTCCCGTCGGGGATTCGAATCCCCCCTCGGGCATGGATGTTTGTGCTGTCTTCAGTATAAGGTGGTTAATAAGTAGTTTGAAAGTTTAGGGACTGATGACCCCACAGTTAAGTCCCATAAGCTTTACAAACATTTGAAAATTTGAACCCGTTTCCGGACTTCCGCTGTTCCGACCTGGCCCGCGGTCCGCCCGTTGCCGACCGCTGAATTAGGCTATCCAGGCACGCTTTCCTTCCATCCCAAATTCTCAACTTCTAGCCCCTGCTCACTGATTATTTGCTCGCAGCCTATACTGGATTCCTGCAATGGATGGAGCATTAGAAGTTCTCGTTGCCTGTTGGGAGAATATTTTATAAGCCGAAAAGGTTATTACAAAAAACCACTATATATTAATGAAGTAGGTATCTAAAGGTCTTCCTGTATTAGAATGCAAAGTTGTGTCAAATTTCAAGGAAATGGATCAAGAACTTTCCAAAAGCAATGGTTTGACACAAACTTTTACATCTTTATTAATATAGATTTCAGAATAATAGAAAACTAGCATATTATCGGTGCCCCATAAATATCTTTTTGTATTGTGCTCTTGTCTGACAATTATCAGTATCCAGATCGCAATAGCCAGGAATCTGTGACTACCTAGTAGGTTACGTGAGAATTACAGCTTTTCGAGCCTCTAACTTAAATATTCGCAGTAAAAATAGTTTGTGCTGTAGCCTGACAATCCATTTAAAATATAATAGAAGACTTTTATGAGTTCCAGCTTTCCTGTATCAAACAAACTATCCTTGTATACTTACTCAGATGATAACGTACTGATATATCCTCAGTAATATCGCCCCACCACGTTTAAGATGACAAGAAGCTACGACTCTTGAATAGGAAAAGGTAAATAAGAGTTTTCTCGAAAGCTACCTGTCCAGGAAATTGTGCTCACTCCATCTTCCACAAGCCGGCCGCGATGGCCGAGCGGACTGCGGGGTGCCAGTCTCGGTTAGCTCGGCCGCTGCGGTCGGGGGTTCGAATCCTCCCTCGGCATGGATGTTCGTGCTGTCTTTAGTATAAGCTAGTTCATAAGTAGTTTGTAAGTTCAAGGACTGTGCAAATGTGAAGCTTCAGAGCAGGCCATCGAACTCACAGTAGAAGAATGGCCAAGAGCTTTTAGTAGAGAGTTGAACAACAGCAACAACACTGCAATGAATAAACTATCACTTTTTAAAAACATTTGTAAACAAGACTCATGTATATTAATTTTGTGATGTATAAATAATACTTTTTATCATGGAGAAATTGTCTTCATTTAAATAATGGATATTTCACTTACGTCGTAGCGTTATTACACATGGTTTATTTGGCGTGTCATTCACGTAGTATGTAAGGAATTTTTTATTTTCTTTATTTTGCAAAATGAATTGATGACGTGGAGGGTGAATTTCAATAAATATTTTACATACGTTTGCTACACGACGTCCTAGAGAACGTTATTTATTTTTCAAAGCAATACAAATACGTTTGACCCTGTTATCGAACATATTCCCTCCATACCTAATATGCCAAATTATCTTCTGATGTTTCTTTTACCTCTGAAAACTGCCATTCGGTAAAACTGAAAAAAGAAAAACATTTTTATCGCACTTCATGCCCACCAAATATTTCATTCGGATCGCTAATTTGCAGCAGGCAATGTTCCCTTGTCAGTGAGACATATAGCAGAGTAGATTCCGCCGTCACGTCCAATTCTGTTAGCGCGGAACGCATCGCAGCGGCTGTTCCTCGTAAAAGCCTTTTCTGGGAATCCAATTAGCCGGCCTGTTGGCACACTAATTATCGTTTGCAGCCCACGCACTGCGCCGCCTACTGCGTACGCGATCTTTCAGCATCTGCCGCACTGGCACGGCTGTTTCAGTGAGCGAAACACGCGGTATCGCCAACAGAGGTAGAAAACTCACAACTAATACCGAACGATTATCGTTAGTCAGTCGTCTGCATTGAAACGAGTTCGTTATGATATTCAGCGTCGTCTGAAATGAAATAAATGTTCTTTAACCTGCGGCAGATTTGCTAAATTCCGAAAAAGACTTTTCTGTCTCTGCCCGGGTGTTAAAACGCACACCCCTCCTTTCTGTCTATAAAAAATTCTTGAAATCGCTTCAGCAGGTGATGTCTAATGTGGCTTATGTCTATCAGTGTGTGGGCGTCCCGCAGAATAGTGCTTCGCGTGAATCTCTGTGCTCGCATTCTATTTGAGCTAGGGACACACACACACACACATACACACACACACACACATCATATATATATATATGAACATCCATACTCCGAATAGCACCTGACACTGTGTGACTGAAGTTACTTTGTGTACCATTGTACCTCTTTCTCCTATTCTAGAGTCCGCCTCCTCAGGGGCTCAGCATTAATTTGCTGAGTACAGGCTTCGCTAATCCGGGGTCCTGAGCTGGGTACTGATAAGCGCCGCCAGTCCTCTAGCCACCGTAAACTCTGGGCAAGCTTCAGCGAGCACCATGTGGCGTGACGGTGGAACGTTGAGTGTATTGAGGAACGGGGATCTTGGTTTGACCGTCCCGGTCGCGAGGAAGGAAATACCGCTATAAAAAGCCCTCCAATCGCAAGGTGTGCTACGTGCTGATGGGATGCATGGCTGTTGAGGCGGAACAGCCGCTAGCGAGCAATCTCTGGGGATACTGCCGCACCTCAGTTGTATAAGACTTACCTAGGCACGTGGAGATTTGTCTAGGCGGACACGTACTTTCCTAGCTACTTGTGGGGCCGAGATTGACCTATCGAAAAATTTTCCACCTCCTAGTGGGTTATTGTTGTTGTTTTTCTGAGGGGACTAAACATCTAGGTCATCAGTCCCCTCTTCCTAGCGAAGAGTCCACTGCCAAGCACGTAAAAAATAAATACATAGCTCCGAAAATAAAAACTTTAAAAGCGACAGACTGACAATGGTCATGATGCTAACAACACAAAATGAAGAGACACAAGGTAAAACAAAGTCATTAACTCAAATGGAAATGGACAGCAGAGTACAATGGCTGGACGATCACAGAGATAAAACGGATGAGCCAGAGATGCCATACACACTAAAAACCCCTAGGTAGTGTACATAAGGGTCATAAAATGTTTTTAAAAGCGCTGGATAGGTGAGGACCTGTGTATCAGGCTATAACACCCACCACTAGATGGAGTTGTAAAAACCAGCTGCGCGAATTAAACTGAAAACGGAATGAGCCATGGAGGCATCGTCGCCTAAAACTAAGGGTCGCGCGTGTGGTAGGTTAAAAGACTGGCGCAAGGTAGCTAAAACTGGGCAGTCCATCAGAAGATGATCCACACCGACACACAGGTGGGGCCTCACGGCGAAGAAGATGGCCATGTGTCAGTCAGATATGCACAATACCGAGGGAGCATAGGACAACTGACTCTCGAAGTATAGGCCACAGTGAAGATTGTTGATGTTGGGTTTTTGAAAGGACTAAACAGCAACGGTTATCAGTCGCTTGTTCCAGTCAACGAAATAAAACATTTTGTTAAGCGTTCCTAAGTAAATGCGTTAACAAGTCAAGGTTTAAAACTCTCAGAGAGTTTTTGCTGGGTGGTCACAAGGATATAAGGAACACATCCAGCCACTCTGGAACACGTTAAAACCACCTACCTAAAAGACTTAAGCAAGTGGAGGACAGAGCAATGAATGACACACACAAACATTAAATGGACATTAAAATCCACACTCACGTATAAAATTTAAAACACAGTCAACCGTTGAGGTATTGTCAGCTAATGCAAGCTTCAAAGCGTCAGGGAGATTAAAATATCGTCGCACTGCGGCTAAATTGTGGCATTCAAGTAAGATGTGGGCGAATGTCAAAGGCGCACCACATCGACACTGAGGAGGGTCCTCGTGGCGCAGGAGGTGACCATGCGTAAGCTAAGTATGGCCTATACGGAGTCGGCAAAGGACAACCGACTCTCTGCAAGAAGCCCTCAGGGACGTCTTCCATGCAGCGGTAGACGGCTTGACAGCACGGAGCTTATTCGGTTCAGTCGAATCTGCCCATTCAGAATTCCAAACCCCTAAGACCTTGCGGGTCAACTGGGTTTGGAGGTCGGAAACTGGGAGGCCAATATCCAGGGACCGCATAGTGGTGGCCTGCTTGGCCAGCTAATCAACACGTTCTGTGCCCGGTATACCTACGTGCCCTGGCGTCCAGACAAAAACGACAGAACGGCCTGACTCGCCAAGGGCGAAGACAGCATCTTGAAAGGCTTGCACCACTGTGTGTTTCGGTAGAAACTGGTCGAGGGCCTGTAAGCCACTCAGGGAGTCGCTGCAGATGACGAACGACCCCCTGGGGCGAGCTCTGAGGTGTTCAAGAGCTCTCAAAATACCGACCAGTTCTGCAGTGAAGATGCTGCTTCCACACGGCAATGACCGCTGTTCGATGTTGTTGTTGTTATTTGGATGTTTAAGGGGGACAAAACTACAATGGTCATCAGTCCCCCATTCCATTACAAAATGTCAAAAATAAAAGTGCGGACGTCAAATGAATGCGCCCAGAGATTAAGTTTGCGAAGTGGGTTGGAAATCCCACTGGGTCTATAAAACATCGACAAAACGGAGAAGAAACTAAAAGAAAAAGGGGGCGAACACACAAAGATACCTTACTACAAAGAGGCCGAAGGCAGTGGTTGACCGACCATAGGAATAAAAAAGGAAAAGTCAACCACTCGGCAGTGTAAGGAAAAGACCAGTCATAGAGACTGATAAAAACCTCCTGCTCGAATAAAACTTAAAACTGAATTCGCTGCTGAAGCATCGTCACGTAAAATATCTGATAAAACGCCAGGAATGTTAAAACGACGCCGCAAGGCGGCTAAAAACGGGCAGTCCACTAGGATGTGGACTATTGTTAAGTGGGAGCCACAATGACACTGGGGCGGGGCCTCACCACGAAGGAGATGTCCGTGGGTGAGCCACGAATGGCCAATACGGAGTCGACACAGCACCACGGAGTCCCGGCGAGAGGCCAGTACGGAAGAACGCCATGCTTGTTGTTGTTGTTGTTGTTGGTTGTTTAAGGGGGACAAAACTGCAATGGTCATCAGTCCCCCATTCCATCTCTAGGCGTCAAAAGTAAAGCCAAACACGTAAAAGATAATACGCCTAGAGTTTAAAATATCGAAGTGGGAGATGAGTCCCACTAGTCCATAAAACATCAAGAACCACAAGACTAAACAAAAGATGGTTACACAAAGACAACTTACAACAAAGAAACCGATAGCCGTGGTTGACCGACCATAAGTATAAAAAAGGAAAAGTCAACCACTCGGTTTCACAAAGAAATCTCCAGTTAGAGAGAACGATAAAATCCCCCTGCTCGAATAAAACGTAAAACCGTATCTGCCATTGTGGCATCGTCACCTAAAACTTCCGATAAAACAGCAGGGAGGTTAAAATGTCTCCGCAAGGCGGCTAAAAGGGGGCAGTCCAATAATATGTGGACGACTGTCAAATTGGAGCCACACCGACATTGGGCTGGGTCTTCACCCCGAAGGAGATGTCAATGGGTGAGCCATGTATGCCCAATGCGGAGGCGACACAAGACCACTGAGTCCCGTCGTGAACCGCGCATTGAGGAGCGCCATGCAACCGTCGTTTGCTTGACCACCCGGAGCTTTTTGGGCGTGCGCAGGCTACGCCACTCAGTATCCCAAAGCTGACGTACTTTCTGGCGCAACAATGAACGGAGATCAGAAGCCGGGAGGCCGATCTCTAGACAGGACATACCTACAGCCTGCTTGGCAAGCCTGTCAACACGTTCATTGCCCGGGATACCAACATGACCTGGAGACCAGACGAACACCACAGATCGCCCGGACCGTGTAATGGCATAGAGTGTCTCCTGAACGGCCAACACCAGGGTAGACCGTGGGTAACACTGCTCCAGAGCTCGAAGGCTGCTCAAGGAGTCGCTGCAAACAACAAAAGACTCGCCTGAGCAAGACCGGATATGCACAAGAGCTCTGTGAATGGCCACCAGCTCTGCAGTGTAAACACTGCAGCCATTCGGCAGAGAGTGCTGTTCCACATGGTCACCGTGTGTATAGGCAAATCCAACACGGTCATCCACCATTGAGCCATCGGTGTAGATCAGGTCATAACC
The DNA here is from genome assembly GCA_026315105.1 of Locusta migratoria. Taxonomy (NCBI): domain Eukaryota; kingdom Metazoa; phylum Arthropoda; class Insecta; order Orthoptera; family Acrididae; genus Locusta; species Locusta migratoria. Next base: position 325,181,814 of record CM048750.1, read on the forward strand.
ACGGAACTCCGCTATGACAGCCGAGAACTGACGGCGGAGCGCCTCCAGTGGTACTGAGTCCTTGGGCCCATGGGCCAAGTCCAGCCGAATAGACGGCCTTGTCAAACACCATGGAGGTGTATGCACCTGGACCCGATATGGACACGGAAGGGGCAAAGACTCAATTTCCAGGAGGAGGGACCGAACTCTATAGGCTATCGTATGACCTGACCTGGGGCGTCGCGGATGGTGAGGGACGACCACATTAGAAAACAGAAAACGACGGTTTGGATGGCCTGGGGAGCAATACACGTTCGCTGCATAAGCTGCGAGCAGGTGTTGGCGGCGGATCCCCAAAGGTGGGATCCCAGCCTCCACTAGTAAACTGTTCACCGGGCTGGTGCGGAAAGCGCCCGTCGCAATGCGGACCCCACAGTTGTGAATGGGGTCCAGGAGATGCAGTGCCGAAGGTGCCGCAGACCCATAGGCAATGCACCCAAAATCGAGACGGGACTGCACCAGCGCCGTGTAAAGCCGCACCCCAGGTCGTATGACCCAGGTGGCGGAGAAGGTTGAGATGGCGCCAGCACTTCCGTTTTAGCTGACGAATGTGGGGGAGCCACGTCAGCCGGGCGTCAAAGACCAGACCCAAAAACCGATGCGTGTCTACCACTGTCAGGACTTCGTCATTAAGGTAAAGTTCAGGGTGAGGGTGGACGGTCCGACTCCGACAGAAGTGCACCACTCTAGTCTTGGTGGCAGAAAACTGAAAGCCATGACTTAGGGCCCAGTTCTGCGCCTTCCGAATAGCACCTTGCAACCTACGCTCAGCAACCTGGGTGCTGCAGGAACTAAAAAAGATACAAAAGTCGTCAGCGTAAAGAGAAGGGGAGACCGACGATCCAATTGCTGTCGCTAGGCCATTGATGGCAACTAAAAATAATGGAACACTTAAAACTGAGCCCTGAGGAACGCCATTCTCCTGGATGTATGAGGCGCTCAGGGAGGCACCAATTTGAACACGAAAGGTACGGACAGCTAAAAAATTCTGGATAAAAATCGGTAGGGAGCCCCGGAGGCCCCAGTCATATAAAGTGTTGAGGATGTGTCGTCGCCAGGTGGTATCATATGCTTTGTGCATATCAAAGAAGACGGCAACAAGGTGTTGGCGCCGGGAAAAAGCTGTGCGGATTGCAGACTCGAGGAACACCAGATTATCGGTGGTAGATCGACCCTGGCGAAAACCGCCCTGGCATGGAGCCAACAATCCTCGAGTCTCAAGAATCCAACACAACCGCCGACTGACCATCCGCTCCAGCAGTTTGCACGGCACGTTAGTCAGGTTAATGGGCCGATAGCTATCCAAGGAACGAGGATTTTTGTCGGGCTTAAGCACCGGGATGATGATACTCTCCCGCCACTGTGACGGGAAAACACCATCACACCAAATGCGGTTATAGACCGCAAGTAGGTTTCGCCGACTATCTGCTGAGAGATGTTTCAGCATTTGACTATGGATGCTATCAGGCCCTGGCGCCGTGTCAGGACACTGTTGAAGAGCACTGAGGAGCTCCCACTCAGAAAAGGGGGTGTTGTAAGATTCAGAGCGGCTGGTACGAAAGGAGAGAGACTGGCGTTCTACCCTCTCCTTTACTGCACGGAAGGCCGGTGGATAATTTGCAGAGGCAAAGGCACGAGCATAATGCTCGGCGAACATCTCTGCAAGTGTGGCCGGGTCCGTACATAGGACTCCATTTGAGGAGATACCAGGGATTCCCACTGGTGTCTGTAATCCCTGTAGCCGTCTGATCTTACTCCAGACCTGCGAGGCTGAGGTGCCTGTCCCAATAGTGGAAACGTACCTCTCCCAGCACTCCTGTTTCCGTCTTCTTATAAGCTGGCGAGCACGAGCGCGAAGCCGTTTAAAATTGATTAGGTGCTCCTGAGAGGGGTGCCGTTTGTATCGCTGTAAGGCCCGCCTGCGGTCTTTAATGGCCTCAGCGATCTCCGGCGACCACCACGGCACTGTCTTACGCCGTGGGCACCCTGATGTACGCGGAATGGTCGCGTTCGCAGCAGAAATGATGGAATGTGTGGCACTCTCGACCACCACATCGATTTCCTCGAGTGGGGGAGGGCCAACGATGGCAGCGGAAGCATAGTCTTCCCAGTTAGCCCTGTGCAGAACCCACCTAGGTGGGCGCGCTGGGGACTCGCGTTGTGGGAGTGACAAAAAGACAGGGAAATGGTCACTGCCACACAAGTCGTCATGGGCTCTCCAGTGAACAGATGGTGGAAGGCCGTGGCTGCAGATCGACAGATCAATGGCCGAAAAAGAGCCATGCGCCACACTAAAATGCGTGGGGGCACCTGTATTCAAGAGGCAGAGGTCGAGTTGAGTTAGGAAATCCTCGACAACCCTGCCATGACCAGAGATCGTAGAACCACCCCACAAGGGACTGTGGGCATTGAAGTCGCCCAACAGTAAGAAAGGTGGGGGTAGTTGAGCAACAAGTGCAGCCAAGATGTTCACAGATACATCACCATCTGGCGGCAAGTAGATACTGCAGACGGTAAACTCCTGTGTGGTCCTCACCCTGACAGCCACTGCTTCTAATGGCGTTTGAAGTGGCACAGATTCACTATACACAGAGGTGAGGACATACACACACACTCCACCTGATACCCTGTTATATATGCTACGGTTGCAGTAAAATCCCCTGTAGCCACGAAGGGCAGGGGTCCGCATTGTTGGAAACCAAGTTTCCTGAAGAGCAATGCAGAAAGCAGGTGTCGTGCTCAAAAGCTGCCGTAGCTCAGCCAGGTGGGGGAAGAAACCGCCGCAGTTCCACTGGAGAATGACATTGTTCGAGTGCTGGGAAGACATGAATCCGAGTCGGTGGGCTACAACTCAGCATCACTGGCACCCACCGGTGTAGGCGTGTCATCAGGATTGTCCGTTTTCTCAATGGCGTCTCCGAGAGCGAGGTCCTCGGGTGACGCAAGAATCTCCACCTCATCCTCAGAAGCAGAGGTGGAGGTGGAGGGGAGTGGTGGCACTGTAGCCACCGTGGTGTCTCTTGTGATGCATGTCTTTGGTTTCTGTTTACCCCTCCGTTCCCTCGGGGGCTTCGCCGGTGGGAGGTGCTCCTTGGACTCAGCCACAGGGACTGAGGAGGAGCGCGAAGCCCTACGACCAGCAGTCTGCGTGCGCGCCGGCTGCTGGTTAGTGTCGATATCGACACTGGCAGAAGGGAGTGTCTCAAGGGACCCCTTCCGCCTGAGGGAAGCCGGAGAAGGTTGTTCTTTCTCCGGCGGAGAGGTGGTTGCTGACCCCGAGGCTTTCGCCTTGGGAGCTGTGGAAGGATGGCCCCCAACCTCCGTGGGGGCAGGCTTAGGTTGGCGGCCCTGGGGGCCCACAGGAACAGAAGAAGTAGAAAATACTGTCGTCGCCAAGGAGAGTGGCGACGACGTCACTGCTGCAAACGTGTTTTTCATCGTTACAGGGTGCAGACGATCAAACTTTTTCCTGGCCTCATTATAGGATATACGGTCCAGGGTTTTATATTCTGTAATTTTCCGCTCCCGTTGAAATGCGGGGCATTGCAACGAGCAGGGAGGATGGTTCTGACCACAGTTTACGCAGATGGGAGGCGGAGTGCATGGGGCGTCCGGATGTGCTGGACGCCCGCAGTCCCTGCATGTAGCACTGGACATGCAACGGGAAGACATGTGGCCGAACTTCCAGCATTGGAAGCACCTCACAGGGGGAGGAATATAAGGCCGCACGTCAACACGGTAAACCATCACCTTGACCTTTTCGGGTAACGTATCACCCTCAAAGGCCAAGATGAAGGCACCAGTTGCGACCCTATTATCCTTTGGGCCCCTATGGACGCGCCGGACAAAATGAACGCCTCGTCGTTCAAGGTTTGCCCGTAGCTCGTCGTCTGTCTGGAGCAATAAATCCCGGTGGAAAATTACTCCCTGAACCATATTCAGGGACTTGTGGGGAGTGATGGTCACCGCAACGTCACCCAGCTTGTCACAAGCGAGTAGCGCCCGTGACTGGGCCGGGGATGCTGTGTGGATGAGAACAGACCCGTTGCGCATTTTAGAGATGGAGTCCACTTCCCCAAACCTGTCCTCTAGATGTTCCACAAAGAACTGAGGCTTGGTCGCTGAGAATGAGTCCCCATCAGTCCTGCTGCACACGAGATATCGAGGAACATAATCTTCACCCTGTTTTGTGGCCCGACGTCCCTCCCAAGGCGTGGTCAGGGAGGGGAACGTTTGGGGGTCGTACGTAGATGCATTAAACTTTCCCTTCTTAGAGACGGCGGTTGTACGTCCGCCAACGTCACCCGATTTGTGTCTTTTCATGGCGGGTGATCCGCCCCGATGCCACCCACTCCGATCAGGGGCTCTCCTCATGGGCGCCACCCAGCCACAGCAACGTCACCTGGCGGGATGACCGTTGCCGGGAGTCCTGATGCCCCACAGAGACAAGCATCGACTCCTTGGCTTGCATGAGGAGTATGCAGCTCTGGCACCGGTAGAGCGATCCCTGTGTTGTCAGGGGGCTACAGCCAAGAGGGTACATGACGACCCCACCACAACGGACTGGCTACCGTGTTGGCTTTCTGGCGCTACGTGAACCATCATAAAGTAGAGTGCTGAGATATCAGTGCACAATGGATGCGACTTGCACGGAAAAAAGAAATGACCTGCCCAGTGGCAGAATAGAATCCGCAGTCGCAAGTCCATTCCATGATGGGTGCTTAAGATGGCATGGCACGAGAATTACATGATGCACCATGTAAGGTGTCCTTCCCCAAATGGTTCGCTCTTCTGAAAAATTTTGAAAAATGGAGGGTCAAACCCACATAGGGGACCACAGATGGAAAGCCGAAAAGTATGAAGACTCCTTTTAGTCGCCTCTTACGACAGACAGGAATACCGCGGGCCTATTCTTACCCCCGAACCCGCAGGGGGGGAACGCCATGCGGTGGTGGTCTCCTTGACTAGCCGAAGCTTGTTGGGTGTGCCCAGGCTATGCCACTCGGCATCCCAACGCTGATGTACGCGGTGGCGCAACAACGAACGGAGATCAGACGCCAGGAGGCCGATGTCCAAAATGGACGCACTGACCGCCTGCCTGGCAAGTCTGTCAACACGTTCATTGCCCGGGATGCTGACATGACCCGGAGACCAGACGAACACCACCGATTGCCCGGACTCTCCAATGGCACAAAGCGTCTCCTGTATGGCCAACACCAGAGGAGACCGCGGGTAACAGTGCTCCAGAGCTCGGAGGCTGCTCAGAGAGTCGCTGCAAACAACAAAAGACTCGCCGGAGCAGGACAGGATATGCATGAGAGCTCTGTGAATGGCCACCAGCTCTGCAGTGTAAACACTGCAGCCATTCGGCAGAGAGTGCTGTTCCACATGGTCACCATGAGTATAGGCATATCCCACACAGCCATCAACCATTGAACCATCTGTGTAGATCAGGTCATGACAACGGAACTCCGCTATGACAGCAGAGAACTGACGGCGGAGCGCCTCCAGTGGAACTGAGTCTTTGGGCCCCTGGGCCAAGTCCAGCCGAGTAGACGGCCTTGGCAAACACCACGGAGGTGTACGGGCACGGACCCGATAGAAAGTTGTTGTTGTTGTTGTTGGTTGTTTTAAGGGGACTAAACAGCTAGGTTATCAGTCCCCTGTTCCTAGCTGAGAGTCAACTGTCAAAGATAAAACAACGCCCTGAAAATGACACTGCACAAAAGGGCAAGTTAATAATAGACAAGTCACTGACAATACAAAACGGAGGCACACAATTAGTAAAAGAATGTCACGAATAAAACTGCATAGCAGAGTACCTTGGCTGGCTGATCACAAAGAAAAAACAGGATGAGCCAGCCTCACTGCAGACACTAAGAACTCCAAAGGACGTGAGAAGTTAAAAAGCTGGGTTGGTGGCAGCCTAAGATGTCAGGCCACAGCACCTACCGTTAGATCGAGTCATAAAAACCAGCAGCGCGGATAAAACGTAAAACTTTGTTAGCCGTAGAGGCGTCGTCACCTAAAACTAAGGGTAGTGCGTCAGGAAGATTAAAATAATGCCTCAGGTCGGCTAAAAGCGGACAGTCCATCAAAAGATGGGCCACTGTCAACACAGTGCCACATCGACACACGGGTGGAGCCTCACGCCGAAGGAGATACCCGTGGGTGAGCCACGTATGTCCAGAGGCGACAGAGGACAACTGACTCTCGGCGGGTCGGCCGCAGTGAAGATTTCCACAAAAGTGTGGAGAGCTTCACTGCCCGAAGCTTATTCGGTTCAGTCGCCGTAGCCCACTTGGTACTCCAAGCTTCGCGTACCTTCCGGTGCAACACCAGTTTAAAATCGTGTTCCGTGACACCAATTGTCAGAGGTGGTCCCATAGTGGCCTGCTTGGCCAGTCGATCTACATGCTCATTCCCTGGTATGCCAACATGACCTGGGGTCCACACAAAGACCACAGAACGGCCTGATTGGCATAGGGAGTGAACAGTGTCCTGGTTCGACCGCACTATTGGGTGCCGAGAGAAACACTGGTCGATCGCTCGTAAGCCACTCAGGGAGTCAGTACAGAAGACGAATGACCACCTGGGGCAGGCTTTGAGATGTTGGAGAGCCCTGAGAATAGCGACCAGCTCGGCGGAGAAAATGCTACTCTCACAGGGCAGAGAATGCTGTTCTACATGGTTGTGATATAGAAAGGCATACCCAGCACGGCCATCTACTATGGAACCATCTGTGTAAATGGCGTCTGTGGCACGGAACGGTTCGAGCGCTTGCAGAAACTGGTGACGGAGATGTACGGGAGAAACAGAGGCCTTCGACGCATGGGACAGGTCCAGACGGAGCTGCAAACGAGGAATGGACCAAGGAGGAGTGTGAGAGGAATAGTGGAAAATGGTAGGAAGTGGGTAGGATGTGAGAGACGAAAGAAGGATACGAAGACGGACCGAGATCGGGTATCCCGACCTTGGCCGTCGTGCAGGGATAGGTAGTGCAGCGTCTGGAAATAGGAGCCGGCGGTTCGGGTGGAAGGGCGAGGCCTGAACACGAGCAACATAAGACGTTAACAGGTGTTGCCTACGGAACCGCAGCGGGAGGACTCCAGCTTCGACAAGGAGGCTTGGCACAGGGCTTGTGCGAAAAGCCCCTGTCGCCAAACGGACACCACAGTGCAAAATTGGGTCCAACGCCTGCAGTGCTGACGGCGCAGCCGAATCGTAGACTATGCAGCCATAGTCTAGGCGCGACTGAATGAGGGCCTTGTAAAGTTGTAGGAGCGTTGGGCGTGAGGCTCCCCAAACAGTGTGGCTGAGACAACGCAGGATGTTGAGGTGGCGCCAGCACTTTTGTTTTAACTGGCGTAGGTGTGGCACCCAGGTTAGACGGTCATCAAACACCATTCCTAAGAATCGGTGTGTCTCTTCGACTTGTAGCAGATCGCCAGCTAAGTAAAGTTCGGGTTCCGGGTGTACTGTCCGACGTCGACAGAAATGCATCACGCGGGTTTTGGATGCCGAAAATTGAAAACCGTGGGCAAACGCCCACGACTGTGCCTTCCGAATTGCGATCTGCAACCGCCGTTCAGCTACGCCGATGCTGGAGGAGCAGTAATACATGCAGATGTTGTTGTTGTTGTTGGTTGTTTTAAGGGGACTAAACAGCTAGGTTATCAGTCCCCTGTTCCTAGCTGAGAGTCAACTGTCAATAAAGATAAAACAATGCCCTGAAAATGACACCGCACAAAAGGGCAGGTTAACAATAGACAAGCCACTGACATTACAAGACGAAGACACACAGAATGAGTAAAATAAAGTCACGAATAAAACTGGATAGCAGAGAACCTTGGCTGGCTGATCACAAAGAAAAAACAGGATGAGCCAGCCACACTGCACACACTAAAAACCCCTAAGGGCTCGAAAATATAAAAGATCTGGGTTGCTGTTGGCCTAAGAGATCAGGCAACAGCACCCACGGTTAGATAGATGCATAAAAACCAGAAGCGCGGATAAAACTTAAAACTGCGTTAGCCATAGAGGCGTCGTCTGCTAAAGCTAATGATAGCGTGTCTGGGATATGAAAAGATCGCCGCAAGTCGGCTAAAAGCGGACAGTCCATTAAAAGATGGGCTACTGTCAACACAGTGCCACATCGACACACGGGTGGAGCCTCGCGCCGAAGGAGATACCCGTGGGTGAGCCACGTATGTCCTATCCGAAGGCGACAGAGGACAACTGACTCTCGGCGGGTCGGCCGCAGTGAAGATTTCCACAAAGCTGTGGAGAGCTTCACTGCCCGAAGCTTATTCGGTGCAGTCGCCGTAGCCCACTCGGTGCTCCAAGCCTCACGTACTTTTCGGTGCAACACCAGCTGAACATCCTGTTCCGTGACACCAATAGTTAGAGGTGGTCCCATAGTACCCTGCTTGGCCAATCGATCAACATGTTCATTCCCTGGTATGCCAACATGACCTGGGGTCCACACAAAGACCACAGAACGGCCTGATTGGCCCAGGGAGTGAACAGTGTCCTGGATCGAACGTACTATTGGGTGCCGAGAGAAACACTGGTCGATCGCTTGTAAGCCACTCAGGGAGTCAGTACAGATGACGAATGACCCCCTGGGGCAGGCTTTGAGATGTTGGAGAGCTCTGAGAATAGCGACCAGCTCGGCGGAGAAGATGCTACTCTCACAGGGCAGAGAATGCTGTTCTACATGGTTGTGATGTAGAAAGGCATACCCAGCACGGCCATCTACTACGGAACCATCTGTGTAAATGGCGTCTGTGGCACGGAACGGTTCGAGCACTTGTAGAAACTGGTGACGGAGATGTACGGAGGAAACAGAGGCCTTCGACGCATGGGACAGGTCCAGACGGAGCTGCAAACGAGGAATGGACCAAGGAGAAGTGTGAGAGGAATAGTGGAAAATGGTAGGAAGTGGGTAGGATGTGAGAGACGAAAGAAGGATACGAACACGGACCGAGATCGGGTATCCCGACCTTGGCCGTCGTGGAGGGATAGGGAGTGCAGCGTCTGGAAATAGGAGCCGGCGGTTCGGGTGGAAGGGCGAGGCCTGAACACGAGCAACATAAGATGTTAACAGGTGTTGCCTACGGAACCGCAGCGGGAGGACTCCAGCTTCGACAAGGAGGCTTGTCACAGGGCTAGTGCGAAAAGCCCCTGTCGCCAAACGAACACCACAGTGGAGGATTGGGTCTATTGCCTGCAGCGCTGACGGCGCAGCCGAATCGTAGACTATGCTGCCATAGTCTAGGCGCGACTGAATGAGGGCCTTGTAAAGTTGTAATAGCGTTTGGCGCGAGGCTCCCCAAACAGTGTGGCTGAGACAGCGCAGGATGTTGAGGTGTCGCCAGCACTTTTGTTTTAACTGGCGTAGGTGCGGCACCCAGGTCAGACGGTCATCAAACACCATACCTAAGAATCTGTGCGTCTCTTCGACTTGTAGCAGGTCGCCAGCTAAGTAAAGTTCGGGTTCTGGGTGTACTGCCCGACGTCGACAGAAATGCATCACACGGGTTTTGGATGCAGAAAATTGAAAACCGTGGGCAAACGCCCACGACTGTGCCTTTCGAATTGCGATCTGCAACCGCCGTTCAGCTACGCCAATGCTGGAGGAGCTGTAATACATGCAGAAGTCATCGGCATACAAGGAAGTAGAAACCGATGACCCCGCAGCCGCAGCTAGACCGTTTATGGCGATTAAGAATAAAGGAACACTAAGAACGGAACCTTGTGGGACTCCGTTCTCTTGACAATGAGGTGAGCTGAAACAAGAACCAACACGAACACGGAAAGAACGCAACGCCAGGAAGTTCTTAATGAATGTAGGAAGTGGACCCCGTAAGCCCCAATTGTGCAGCGTAGACAGAATATGATAGCGCCAGGTGGTGTCATACGCTTTCCGCAGGTCAAAAAAGTCGGCAATCAGGTGTTCACGGCGAGAAAATGCTGTACGAATGGCTGACTCTAGGGACACGAGATTGTCGATTGCGGAGCGGCCTTGACGGAACCCACCCTGTTGATGCGCCAACAGTTCTCGGTCCTCGAGGATCCACATGAGCCTCCGACTCACCAACCGTTCGAGAAGCTTGCATGGAACGTTGGTGAGGCTGATCGGGCGGTAACTATCAGCCACCTGCGGATCTACCCCAGGCTTAACCACCGGAATGATAATGCTTTCCCGCCACGAGGACGGAAAAACACCCTCAAGCCATACGCGATTAAACAGGGCGAGAAGTTGGCTTTTGGCATCCGCTGATAGGTGTCGGAGGAACTGGCTGTGAATGCGATCGGGTCCAGGGGAGGTATCCGGGCATGCAGCAAGGGCACTTTCCAACTCCCACTCAGTAAATGGGACGTTATATGGTTCACGACACCGTGTTCGAAATGAAATGTGCTGGCTCTCTGCTCGCTCTTTAATGGCACGAAAATCTGCACTATAGGCAGCAGTCCCCGACGTACGTTCAAAATGGTCTGCCAGGTGCTCTGCGACGGCGACACGGTCAGTACAGAGCGAACCCTGAATGCTGAGACACGGAATTCCCGCCGGTGGGCGGTGCCCAAAGAGGCGTCGAACCTGCGACCACACCTTGGAAGGAGAAGCGCGGGAACCAATGGAGGCGACGTACTTCTCCCAGGAAGCCCTCTTACTTTCCTGTATCAGTCGCCGGGCTCGTGCTCGGAGACGCTTGAAGGCCACGAGATGTTGGACACAAGGGTGGCGTCGGTGGCGCTGTAGTGCTCGCCGACGTTCGCGGATGGCCTCAGCAATCTCCGGTGTCCACCAGGGCACCGATGGGCGATGGAGCGAACCGGATGTGATGGGAACAGAGTTTTCGGCTGCAGAAACGATAGCCTCTGTGACCTGCTGAACGGCGGCATCAACATCTGCTGGAAGCGGAGAGGAAATCACAGCAGCTGAAGAATAAGCTGGCCAGTCAGCCCTACGGAGGGCCCAGCGAGACGGACGGGTGGCAGGCGTACACTGTGGGAGCGACAGGAAGATCGGAAAATGGTCGCTCCCACACAGGTCGTCATGGACCCTCCAGGTGAGATGTGGAAGGAGGCTAGGGCTGCAGACAGACAGGTCAATGGCAGAAAACGAACCATGTGCTGTGCTAAAGTGGGTAGGAGCACCGGTGTTAAGAAGGCCGAGATTCTGCTCTGACAGGAGAGACTCAACATCCCTACCCCGGGCCGAGGTCTGTGTGCCACCCCACAGAGGGTGATGGGCGTTGAAATCCCCCATAAGAAGAAAGGGTGGGGGAAGTTGGGCAACCAAGGCTGCGAGGTCTGTGGGAGAGATGGCCTCATCAGGTGGAAGATAGACAGAGCAGACGGTAAAATCTCGTACTACCCGGAGTCGAACAGCGACTGCCTCTAGAGACGTTTGAAGAGGCACAGCAGCACTGGGGACAGAGGCGTGGACATAAACACAGACGCCGCCAGAAACCCTGTCATAGACGGTTCGGTTTTTAAAATAGCCCCGATACCCTCTGAGGGCGGGGCTCTTCTCGACGGGAAACCACGTTTCCTGCAAGGCAAGACAGATGGCAGGGAAGCGGCAGAGTAAGTGCCGCAGCTCAGCCAGGTGGCGGAAAAAGCCACCGCAATTCCACTGCAAGATGATGTTTGCAGTTTGCTGAATAGCCATAATGTAAGGCGGTAAATGGTCATTCAGCAGGAGCACCTGCTGCCAACTGCGCAGACTCTGCAGGATCCTGAACCATCGGTTCAGGCGTTCCGAGTATGGCGAGATCCTCAGGTGATGCGAGGATCTCTACCTCGTCTTCAGATGCCGAAGAGGTGGCAGAGCGGTCCTTCCGAGGCACTGATGATGCCTCCTTCGCATCCTTTTTCTTCGGCTTCTTTTTGCCCTCTCGCTGGCCCTTCGGTGTCAAGGGCCGGGAGGGCTTCCCAGAAGTGGCAGCAGAGACTGTCGAAGAGCCAGAAGCCCTTCGACCAGAAGGTTTTGGATCCTTCAGCCAAAGGCTGGGATCCCCTGGTGCACCCTGGGACTCCCCAGAAGGGAGCGTCCCGAAGGACCCCTTCCGAGGGAGAGGTGCCGGAGGAAGCTGTTGTTTCTCCGGCTGGGGGTTGGGGACTGGTGTCCCCGATGGTTGTGGGGAGGTTTCCCCCACAACAGGTGCTTTAGTATCAGATGGAGTTGTTGTTGTTGTTGTTGTTGTTGTTGGTTGTTTTAAGGGGACTAAACAGCTAGGTTATCAGTCCCCTGTTCCTAGCTGAGAGTCAACTGTCAATAAAGATAAAACAATGCCCTGAAAATGACACCACACAAAAGGGGCAGGTTAACAATAGACAAGCCACCGACAATACAAAACAAAGACACACAGAATGAGTAAAATAAAGTCACGAATAAAACTGGATAGCAGAGTACCTGGGCTGGCTGATCACAAAGAAAAAACAGGATGAGCCAGCCACTCTGCACACACTAAAAACCCCTAAGGGTGCGAAAATATAAAAATCTGGGTTGGTGGTGGCCTAAGATATCAGGCCACAGCACCCACGGTTAGATAGAATCATAAAAACCGGCAGCGCGGATAAAACTTAAAACTGTGTTAGCCATAGAGGCGTCGTCACCTAAAACTAAAGGTAGTGCGTCTGGAAGAGTAAAATAGTGCCGCAGGTCGGCTAAAAGCGGACAGTCCATCAAAAGATGGGCCACTGTCAATACAGTGCCACATCGACACATGGGTGGAGCCTCACGCCGAAGAAGATACCCGTGGGTCAACCACGTGTGCCCAATACGGAGGCGGCAGAGGACAACCGCCTCTCGGCGGATCTGCCGCAGTGAAGACTTCCACAGGGCTGTGGACGTCTTCACTGCCCGAAGCTTGTTTGGCACATTCGCCATAGCCCACTCGGCGCTCCAAGCCTCGCGTACCTTCCGGTGCAACACCAATTTTAGATCAGGCTCCATGACGCCAATATTTAGGGGTGGTTCCATAGTGGCCTGCTTGGCTAAGCGATCTACTTGTTCATTCCCTGGGATGCCGACGTGGCCCGGGGTCCACACAAAGACCACAGAACGGCCTGATTGGCCCAGGGAGTGAACAGTATCCTGGATCGACCGCACTATTGGGTGCCGAGAGAAACACTGGTCGATCGCTTGTAAGCCACTCAGGGAGTCAGTACAGATGACGAATGACCCCCTGGGGCACGCTTTTAGGTGTTTCAGAGCCCTTAGAATGGCGACCAGTTCGGCAGAAAAAATGGAACTCTCACCTGGCAGAGAATGCTGTTCCACATGGTGGTCATGAAGAAACGCATACCCAGCATGGCCATCTACTACAGAACCATCTGTGTAGACGGGTTTTGCGGCATGGAACGAGTCTAGGAGTTGCAGAAACTCGTGGCGGAGATGTCTAGTGGAGACCGAGTCCTTTGACGTACAGGACAGATCCAGACGGAGCTGCAAACGAGGAATGGACCAAGGAGGAGTGTGAGAGGAATAGTGGAAGGTGGTAGGAAGTGGGTGGGATGTGAGAGACGAAAAAAAGATACGAACACGGACCGAGATCGGGTATCCCGACCTTGGCCGACGTGGAGGGATAGGTAATGCAGCGTCTGGAAATAGGAGCCGGCGGTTCGGATGGAAGGACGAGGCCCAAACACGAGCAACATAGGATGCCAGCAGGTGTTGCCTACGGAACCGCAGCGGGAGGACTCCAGCTTCGACAAGGAGGCTTGTCACAGGGCTTGTGCGAAAAGCCCCCGTCGCCAAACGGACACCACAGTGCAAAATTGGGTCCAACACCTGCAGTGCTGATGGCGCAGCCGAGTCGTAGACTATGCAGCCATAGTCTAGACGCGACTGAATGAGGGCCTTGTAAAGTTGTAACAACGTTGGGCGTGAGGCTCCCCAAACCGTGTGGCTAAGACAGCGCAGGATGTTGAGGTGGCGCCAGCACTTTTGTTTTAACTGGCGTAGGTGCGGCACCCAGGTTAGACGGTCATCAAACACCATTCCTAAGAATCTGTGTGTCTCTACGACTTCTAGCAGATCGCCAGCTAAGTAAAGTTCGGGTTCCGGGTGTACTGCCCGACGTCGACAGAAATGCATCACGCGGGTTTTGGATGCCGAAAATTGAAAACCGTGGGCAAACGCCCACGACTGTGCCTTCCGAATTGCGATCTGCAACCGCCGTTCAGCTACGCCGATGCTGGAGGAGCTGTAATACATGCAGAAGTCATCGGCATACAAGGAAGTAGAAACCGATGACCCCGCAGCCGCAGCAAGGCCGTTTATGGCGATTAAGAATAAAGGAACACTAAGAACGGAACCTTGTGGGACTCCGTTCTCTTGACAATGAGGTGAGCTGAAACAAGAACCAACACGAACACGAAAAGAACGCAACACCAGGAAGTTCTTGATGAATGTAGGAAGTGGACCCCGTAAGCCCCAATCGTACAGCGTAGACAGAATATGATAGCGCCACGTGGTGTCATATGCTTTCCGTAGGTCAAAGTAGACGGCAATCAGGTGTTCACGGCGAGAAAATGCTGTACGAATGGCCGACTCTAGTGACACGAGATTATCGATAGCGGAGCGGCCTTGACGGAACCCACCCTGTTGAGGCGCCAAGAGTCCTCGGTCCTCGAGGATCCACATGAGCCTCCGACTCACCAACCGTTCGAGAAGCTTGCATGGAACGTTGGTGAGGCTGATCGGGCGGTAACTACCAGCCACCTGCGGATCTGCCCCAGGCTTAACCACCGGAATGATAATGCTTTCCCGCCACGAGGACGGAAAAACACCCTCAATCCATACGCGATTAAACAGGGCGAGAAGTTGGGGTTTGGCATCCGCTGATAGGTGTCGGAGGAACTGGCTGTGAATGCGATCGGGTCCAGGGGAGGTATCCGGGCATGCAGCAAGGGCACTTTCCAACTCCCACTCAGTAAATGGGACGTTATACGGTTCACGACGTCGTGTTCGAAATGAAATTTGCTGGCTCTCTGCTCGCTCTTTAATGGCACGAAAATCTGCACTATAGGCAGCAGTCCCCGACGTACGTGCAAAATGATCTGCCAGGTGCTCAGCGACAGCGACAGGGTCAGTACACAGCATACCCTGGACTCCGAGGCTTGGAATTCCCGCCGGTGGGCGGTGCCCGAAGAGGCGTCGAACTTGCGACCATACCTTGGAAGGAGAAGCGCGAGAACCAATGGACGCAACATACTTCTCCCACGAGGCTCTCTTACTATCTTGTATCAGTCGCCGGGCCCGTGCCCGGAGGCGCTTGAAGGCTACAAGATGTTCGACAGAAGGGTGACGTCGGTGGCGCTGTAGTGCTCGCCGACGTACCCGGATGGCCTCAGCAATCTCTGGTGTCCACCAGGGCACCGAAGGACGATTGAGCGAACTGGATGTTGTGGGAACAGAGTTTTCGGCTGCAGATACAATGGCCTCTGTGACCTGCTGAATGGCGGCATCAACATCTGCTGGAAGCGGAGAGGAAATCACAACAGCTGAAGAGTAAGCTGGCCAGTCAGCCCTACAGAGGGACCAGCGAGGCGGATGGTCGGCAGGCGAACACTGTGGGAGCGACAGGAAGATCGGGAAATGGTCGCTGCCACACAGGTCGTCATGGACCCTCCAGGTGAGATGTGGAAGAAGGCTAGGGCTGCAGACGGACAGGTCTATGGCAGAATACGTACCATGTGCTGTGCTAAAGTGGGTAGGAGCACCGGTGTTAAGAAGGCAGAGGTTTCGCTCTGACAGTAGAGACTCAACATCCCTACCCCGGGCCGAGGTCTGCGTGCCACCCCACAGAGGGTGGTGGGCGTTGAAGTCCCCCAAAAGAAGAAAGGGTGGGGGAAGTTGGGCGACCAAGGCTGCGAGGTCTGTGGGAGAGATGGCCTCATCAGGTGAAAGGTAAACAGAGCAGACGGTAAAATCTTGCACTACCCGGAGTCGAACAGCGACTGCCTCTAGAGATGTTTGAAGAGGCACAGCAGCACTGGGGACAGAGGCGTGGACATAAACACCCACACCGCCAGACACCCTGTCGTAGATGGCTCGGTTTTTAAAATAGCCCCGAAAGCCTCGGAGGGCTGGGGTCCTGTCGACGGGGAACCATGTCTCCTGCACCGCTAGACAGATCGCAGGGAAGCGGCAGAGTAATTGTCGCAGCTCTGCCAGATGGCGGAAAAATCCGCCGCAATTCCACTGCAAGATTTCGTTTGCAGTCTGCTGAATAGCCATAATGGAAGAGATGAAATGGTCATTCAGCAGGGGCACCTGCTGCCAATTCCACAGAATCTGTAGGATCGAGAACCATGGGTTCTGGCGATCCTAGGAAGGCAAGATCCTCAGGGGACGCAAGGATCTCCACCTCGTCTTCAGTGGCCGAAGATGTGAGCGAGCGCTCCTTTCGAGCCACTGAAGGGTCCTTAATCTTTTCTTTCTTCTTTTTGGTCTTCTTTGTATTCTCCCGCTGGCCCTTTGGCGGTAAGGGCTGGGAGGACTTTCCAGAAGCGACATCAGGGACTGCCGAAGAGCTGGAAGCCCTCCGGTCATCGGTTGTTGGATCCTTTAGCCTAAGGCTAGGATCCCCTGGCGCACTCTGAGAAACCTCGGAAGGGAGCGTCCCGAGGGACCCCTTCCGAGCAAGAGGGGCCGGGGAAGACTGTTGCTTCTCCGGCTGGGGAGTGGGGACAGATGTCCCCGATGGTGGGGGAGAAGTTGCTCCCACAGGTGGCGAGGGAGCGAGAGATGGAGACGGGCCCCCACCCGTCACGGAAGATTGACGGCCCTTAGGGCCCACAGAAGGAGACAACACTGGCGGTTTCACTGGTCTCAAGGGAGCTGCTGTAACTGTGGCAAAAGACGTTTCCATACGGACAGGGTGTAGCCGCTCGTATTTCTTACGTGCCTCATAGAAGGTCAGCCGGTCCAAGGTCTTGATTTCCATAATTTTCCGTTCCCGATGTAAAACTGAGCAGTTCGGCGAGCATGGTGGGTGATGTTGCCCACAGTTCACACATAGCGGAGGCGGGGTGCATGGGGCGTCCGGGTGAGGTGGCCGCCCACATTCCCTGCATGTTGGGCTGGAAGTACATCGGGACGACATGTGCCCGAACTTCCAGCACCGGAAACACCGCATAGGAGGGGGGACATAGGGTTTGACTTCACACCGGTAGACCATTACCTTAACCTTCTCAGGCAGTGTATCGCCTTCGAAGGCCAAGATAAAAGCACCGGTGGCAACCCTACTTTCTTTAGGACCCCTGTACACCCGCCGGACGAAGTGGACACCTCGTCGCTGCAGGTATGCTCGCAGCTCGTCATCGGTCTGGGATAAAAGATCTCGATGATAGATACGACCTTGGACCATATTTAATGATTTGTGGGGCGTGACACGCACCGGGATATCACCCAGCCTGTCGCAGGCAAGTAGAGCCCGCGACTGGGCCGAGGACGCCGCCTGTAACAGAACGGCCCCACTCCTCATCTTTGAAAATGATGCTACTTCACCAAACTTGTCTTCAATTGTGTCAACAAAAAACTGAGGCTTCGTAGAAGTGAAGGTTTCGCCATCAGTACGCTCACAGACCAGATATTGAGGTGAGTACGGCTCAGATTTATTTAGTGCCCTTCTTTCCTCCCATGGTGTGGCAAGGGACGGAAACGTCTTAGGATCATAAGTAGAGGCGTTAAACTCAGTCTTCCCACGCTTAGAGACGCCGTTTTCGCGACCGGCCACGCTTTTATTTGCTCGTTTCATGTTCGTCCCACGAGCAGCTAGGGAACTAAAGGTCCACCCAGGCAGAGCCCCGCTTGCCTGGGTAAGCCTTATACAACTGAGGTGCGGCAAGTTCCTCAGAGGTTGCTCGCTAGCGGCTGTTCAACCTCAACAGCCATGCATCTCCTCGGCACGTAGCACACCTTGAGATTGAGGGGTTTTTTATAGAGGTTTGTACCGTCCTCGCGACCCGGGCGATTAAGCCAAGATCCCCGGGCTCTGAAACGTACAACGTTCCACCGTCGCGCCGAACGATGGTCGTTGAAGCACGCACAGAGCTTACGGTGTAGCGGACTGTTGGCGCGACACAGCCCACAGCTCAGGACCCCGGGTTCGCCAAGCCCGTACTCAGCAAATTAATGCTGAGCCCCTGAGGGGTCAGATGGAGTGTTGCCCCCATCTGATGAGGGCGCTGTGGTACTTTTATGGCCTCTAGGGCCTACAGATGGAGGCGATACCTTGTTGGGAGTCGTACCCGTGATGCGCGGGGACGACGCTACAGCTGCAAAGGAGGTAGTCATGCTCACCGGATGCAGACGCTCGTACTTCTTTCTTGCCTCATTGTATGATAGCCGGTCCAAGGTCTTAATTTCCATTATCTTACGTTCTTTGTGTAGAACTTTGCAGTCTGGAGAGCACGGTGGATGCAGCTGGTTGCAGTTCACACAGACGGGAGGTGGGGTGCAAGGAGCGTCCGGATGAGATGGACGTCCACATTCCCTGCACACAGGGCTAGAAGTGCACCGGGAGGACATATGCCCGAACTTCCAGCACCTGAAGCACCTCATAGGGGGCGGGACGTATGGTGTAACGTCGCACCGGTAGATCATGACCTTGACCTTCTCAGGCAGTGTATCGCCTTCGAAGGCCAGGATGAATGCACCGGTGGCAACCTTGTTATCTCGTGGTCCCCTATAAACACGTCGAACTAGGTGAACACCTCTGCGCTCCAAGTTAGTACGTAGCTCTTCATCAGACTGTGACAATAGGTCACGATGGTAAATACGACCTTGGACCATGTTGAGGGTCTTGTGGGGCGTGACACTGACAGGTATATCACCCAGCTTGTCACAGGCCAATAATGCCCTGGACTGGGCTGGGGATGCCGTCTGTATCAGAACAGCCCCACTTCTCATTTTAGAGAAAGACTCCACCTCACCATGTTTGTCCTCGAGATGTTCAACGAAGAACTGCGGCTTGGTGGACAAGAAAGAGTCTCCATCAGTTCGGGAAATTACAAGATATCGCGGTGAGTAGGGATCCGGACAGCGTAAAGCTTGGCGTTCTTCCCATGGCGTTGCCAGGGAAGGGAACGACTTAGGATCATATACTGTAGCATTAAAGTCAGATCTTCCACGCTTAGAAACGGCGTTTTTGCGACCGCCCACGCTAGTTATTGCTCGTTTCATTTTCGTCCCACGAGCAGCTAGGGAAATGAGGTCCACCCAGGCAGAGCCCCGCTTGCCTGGGTAAGCCTTGTACAACTGAGGTGCGGCAGGTTCCTCAGAGGTTGCTCGCTAGCGGCTGTTCAACCTCAACAGCCATGCATCTCCTCGGCACGTAGCACACCTTGAGATTGAGGGTTTTTTTATAGAGGTTTGTACCATCCTCGCGACCCGGGCGATGAAGCCAAGATCCCCGGGCTCTGAAACGTACAACGTTCCACCGTCGCGCCGAACGATGGTCGTTGAAGCACGCACAGAGCTTACGGTGTAGCGGACTGTTGGCGCGACACAGCCCACAGCTCAGGACCCCGGGTTCGCCAAGCCCGTACTCAGCAAATTAATGCTGAGCCCCTGAGGGGAATACATGCAGAAGTCATCGGCATACAAGGAAGTAGAAACCGATGACCCTGCAGCCGCAGCAAGACCATTTATAGCGATTAAGAATAAAGGAACGCTAAGAACGGAACCTTGTGGGACTCCGTTCTCTTGACAATGAGGTGAGCTGAAACAAGAACCAACACGAACACGAAAAGAACGCAACACCAGGAAGTTCTTGATGAATGTAGGAAGTGGACTCCGTAAGCCCCAATCGTACAGCGTAGACAGAATATGATAGCGCCACGTGGTGTCGTATGCTTTCCGTAGGTCAAAGAAGACGGCAATCAGGTGTTCATGGCGAGAAAATGCTGTACGAATGGCCGACTCTAGTGACACGAGATTATCGATAGCGGAGCGGCCTTGACGGAACCCACCCTGTTGAGGCGCCAGGAGTCCTCGGTCCTCAAGGATCCACATGAGCCTCCGACTCACCAACCGTTCGAGAAGCTTGCATGGAACGTTGGTGAGGCTGATCTGGCGGTAACTATCAGCCACCTGCGGATCTGCCCCAGGCTTAACCACCGGAATGATAATGCTTTCCCGCCACGAGGACGGAAAAACACCCTCAATCCATACGCGATTAAACAGGGCGAGAAGGTGGCGTTTGGCATCCGCTGATAGGTGTCGGAGGAACTGGCTGTGAATGCGATCGGGTCCAGGGGAGGTATCCGGGCATGTGGCAAGGGCAGTTTCCAATTCCCACTCAGTAAATGGGACGTTATACGGTTCACGACGTCGTGTTCGAAATGAAATTTGCTGGCTCTCTGCTCGCTCTTTAATGGCACGAAAATCTGCACTATAGGCAGCAGTCCCCGACGTACGTGCAAAATGATCTGCCAGGTGCTCAGCGACGGCGGCAGGGTCAGTACACAGCATACCCTGGACTCTGAGGCTTGGAATTCCCGCCGGTGGGCGGTGCCCGAAGAGGCGTCGAACTTGCGACCATACCTTGGAAGGAGAAGCGCGAGAACCAATGGACGCAACATACTTCTCCCACGAGGCTCTCTTACTATCTTGTATCAGTCGCCGGGCCCGTGCCCGGAGGCGCTTGAAGGCTACAAGATGTTCGACAGAAGGGTGACGTCGGTGGCGCTGTAGTGCTCGCCGACGTTTCCGGATGGCCTCAGCAATCTCTGGTGTCCACCAGGGCACCGAAGGACGATGGAGCGAACCGGATGTTGTGGGAACAGAGTTTTCGGCTGCAGATACAATGGCCTCTGTGACCTGCTGAACGGCGGCATCAACATCTGCTGGAAGCGGAGAGGGAATCACAACAGCTGAAGAGTAAGCTGGCCAGTCAGCCCTACGGACGGAGCAGCGAGGCGGATGGTCGGCAGGCGAACACTGTGGGAGCGACAGGAAGATCGGGAAATGGTCGCTGCTACACAGGTCGTCATGGACCCTCCAGGTGAGATGTGGAAGGAGGCTAGGGCTGCAGACGGACAGGTCTATGGCAGAATACGTGCCATGTGCTGTGCTAAAGTGGGTAGGAGCACCGGTGTTAAGAAGGCATAGGTTCTGCTCTGACAGTAGAGACTCAACATCCCTACCCCGGGCCGAGGTCTGCATGCCACCCCACAGAGGGTGGTGGGCGTTGAAGTCCCCCAAAAGAAGAAAGGGTGGGGGAAGTTGGGCGACCAAGGCTGCGAGGTCTGTGGGAGAGATGGCCTCATCAGGTGAAAGGTAAACAGAGCAGACGGTAAAATCTTGCACTACCCGGAGTCGAACAGCGACTGCCTCTAGAGATGTTTGAAGAGGCACAGCAGCACTGGGGACAGAGGTGTGGACATAAACACCCACACCGCCAGACACCCTGTCGTAGATGGCTCGGTTTTTAAAATAGCCCCGAAAGCCTCGGAGGGCTGGGGTCCTGTCGACGGGGAACCATGTCTCCTGCACCGCTAGACAGATCGCAGGGAAGCGGCAGAGTAATTGTCGCAGCTCTGCCAGATGGCGGAAAAATTCGCCGCAATTCCACTGCAAGATTTCGTTTGCAGTCTGCTGAATAGCCATAATGGAAGAGATGAAATGGTCATTCAGCAGGGGCACCTGCTGCCAATTCCACAGAATCTGTAGGATCGAGAACCATGGGTTCTGGCGATCCTAGGAAGGCGAGATCCTCAGGGGACGCAAGGATCTCCACCTCGTCTTCAGTGGCCGAAGATGTGAGCGAGCGCTCCTTTCGAACCACAGAAGGGTCCTTAATCTTTTCTTTCTTCTTTTTGGTCTTCTTTGGTTTCTCCCGCTGGCCCTTTGGTGGTAAGGGCTGGGAGGACTTTCCAGAAGCGACATCAGGGACTGCCGAAGAGCTGGAAGCCCTTCGGTCATCGGGTGTTGGATCCTTTAGCCTAAGGCTAGGATCCCCTGGCGCACTCTGAGAAACCTCGGAAGGGAGCGTCCCGAGGGACCCCTTCCGAGCAAGAGGGGCCGGGGAAGACTGTTGCTTCTCCGGCTGGGGAGTGGGGACAGATGTCCCCGATGGTGGGGGAGAAGTTGCTCCCACAGGTGGCGAGGGAGCGAGAGATGGAGACGGGCCCCCACCCGTCACGGAAGATTGACGGCCCTTAGGGCCCACAGAAGGAGACAACACTGGTGGTTTCACTGGTCTCAAGAAAGCTGCTGTAACTGTGGCAAAAGACGTTTCCATACGGACAGGGTGTAGCCGCTCGTATTTCTTACGTGCCTCATAGAAGGTTAGCCGGTCCAAGGTCTTGATTTCCATAATTTTCCGTTCCCGATGTAAAACAGAGCAGTTCAGCGAGCATGGCGGGTGATGTTGGCCACAGTTCACACACAGCGGAGGTGGGGTGCATGGGGCGTCCGGGTGAGTTGGCCGCCCACAGTCCCTGCATGTTGGGCTGGAAGTACATCGGGACGACATGTGCCCGAACTTCCAGCACCGGAAACACCGCATAGGAGGGGGGACATAGGGTTTGACTTCACACCGGTAGACCATTACCTTAACCTTCTCAGGCAGTGTATCGCCTTCGAAGGCCAAGATAAAAGCACCGGTGGCAACCCTACTTTCTTTAGGTCCCCTGTACACCCGCCGGACGAAGTGGACACCTCGTCGCTGCAGGTATGCTCGCAGCTCATCATCGATCTGGGATAAAAGATCTCGATGATAGATACGACCTTGGACCATATTTAATGATTTGTGGGGCGTGACACGCACCGGGATATCACCCAGCCTGTTGCAGGCAAGTAGAGCCCGCGACTGGGCCGAGGACGCCGCCTGTAACAGAACGGCCCCACTCCTCATCTTTGAAAATGATGCTACTTCACCAAACTTGTCTTCAATTGTGTCAACAAAAAACTGAGGCTTCGTAGAAGTGAAGGTTTCGCCATCAGTACGCTCACAGACCAGATATTGAGGTGAGTACGGCTCAGATCTATTTAGTGCCCTTCTTTCCTCCCATGGTGTGGCAAGGGACGGAAACGTCTTAGGATCATAAGTAGAGGCGTTAAACTCAGTCTTCCCACGCTTAGAGACGCCGTTTTCCCGACCGGCCACGCTTTTATTTGCTCGTTTCATGTTCGTCCCACGAGCAGCTAGGGAACTAAAGGTCCACCCAGGCAGAGCCCCGCTTGCCTGGGTAAGCCTTATACAACTGAGGTGCGGCAAGTTCCTCAGAGGTTGCTCGCTAGCGGCTGTTCAACCTCAACAGCCATGCATCTCCTCGGCACGTAGCACACCTTAAGATTGAGGTTTTTTTTATAGAGGTTTGTACCGTCCTCGCGACCCGGGCGATTAAGCCAAGATCCCCGGGCTCTGAAACGTACAACGTTCCACCGTCGCGCCGTACGATGGTCGTTGAAGCACGCACAGAGCTTACGGTGTAGCGGACTGTTGGCGCGACACAGCCCACAGCTCAGGACCCCGGGTTCGCCAAGCCCGTACTCAGCAAATTAATGCTGAGCCCCTGAGGGGCATATCGACAGATCAATGGCCGAGAATGTGCCGTGTGCACACTGAAATGTGTGGGGGCACCTGTATTCAAGAGGCAGAGGTCGAGCTGAGAAAGCAGGTCCTCGACAACTCTGCCACGGCCAGAGATCGTAGAACCACCCCACAGGGGATTGTGGGCATTAAAGTCCCCCAATAGCAAAAAAGGTGGCGGGAGTTGTGAGATAAGTGCAGCCAAGAAAGCCATAGAGACATCGCCATCAAGAGGGAGGTAGAGACTGCAGACAGTAATCTCTTGTGTTGTCCTTACCCTAACAGCCACCGCTTCCAACGGTGTCTGAAGGGGCACTGGTTCACTATATACAGAGGTAAGGACATACACACACACTCCACCTGACACCCTGTTATACTGGCTACGATTACAGAAGTATCCCCTATAGCCCCGAAGAGCAGGGGTCCGCATTGCCGGAAACCAGGTTTCCTGCAGGGCAATGCAGAGAGCAGGTTTAACGCTCAGAAGTTGTCGTAGCTCAGCCAGGTGGGTGAAAAAACCGCCGCAGTTCCATTGGAGGATGACAGAATCCGACAGCTGGGAAGGCATGAATGAAAAACAAGTTAAGAATCACACCTCGACATCTTTTGGAGCCACCGGTAGCGATGCATCAGGTCCGATGTCCATTGCATCTGACGCATCCAAGAGAGCAAGGTCCTCGGGGGATGCGAGTATCTCCACCTCGTCCTCAGAGGCAGAGGTGGAGGGGGCGGGTGGCACAGTGGCCACCGTGGAATCTTTGGACTTATCCTTTCTTTCCTTTTTCTTTCGGACCCTCGAGTCCCTCGGGGGCTTCGCTGGAAGGAGGGGCTTCGCAGACTCAGCCTCCGTCTCAGTGACAGAGGGAGAGTGCAACGCCCTGCGGCCAGCAGCCGCCGACGGTGCCTGCTGCTGCCGGCCAGTGCCGGTACCGGCACTGGAGGAAGCCACAGAAGGGAGCGTCCCGAGGGTCCCCTTCTGAATGAGGGCAGCCGGAGAAGGTTGAATCTTCTCCGACGGAGGGTTGGGGGCTGCTCCCGAAGCAAGTGCCTTGGGAGCAGGAGGAGGAATGGAGCCCCCGGCCATTGTGGGAGCAAGCGTGAGTAAACGGCCCTGAGGGCCAGCAGATGGTGGAACACTAGTGTCTGCTGCAGGTTTAGATGCGGATGGCGACGATGTCACTGCTGCGAAAGAGGCAGTCATGGTAACGGGGTGAAGTCGCTCATACTTCTTTCGAGCCTCAGAATACGAAAGTCGGTCCAAGGTCTTAAGTTCCATAATTTTCCGTTCCTTACGAAGAACGGTGCAATCCGACGAACAAGGAGGATGATGCAAGCCACAATTCACGCAGATGGGAGGCGGTGTGCATGGCGCGTCCGGGTGTTCTGGACGTCCACAGTCCCTGCATGTAGCGTTGAAAGTACATCTGGAGGACATGTGGCCGAATTTCCAGCATTTGAAGCATCTCATAGGGGGAGGAATGTAAGGTTTCACGTCGCACCGGTAAACCATTACCTTGACCTTCTCAGGCAGGTTATCGCCTTCAAAGGCCAGGATGAAGGCACCGGTGGCAACCTTGTGATCCTTTGACCCCCTATGGACACGCCGGACGAAGTGGACTCCTCTACGCTCCAAGTTCTCGCGTAACTCGTCGTCGGACTGTAACAAAAGGTCCCGGTGGAAAATTATACCTTGGACCATAATTAGCGACTTGTGTGGTGTGATGCTCACAGGGATATCACCCAGCTTGTCGCAGGCAAGTAACGCCCGCGACTGAGCCGGGGAAGCTGCTTCTATGAGCACCGCGCCGCTTCGCATCTTGGACAATCCGGAAACTTCACCGTACTTGTCCTCAAGATGTTGCACAAAGAAAAGAGGCTTCGTAGATGTGAACGACTCACCATCCGTGCGGCTGCATACAAGAAATTTTGGAGAGTATGGCTCATTCGCAGATCTAGCCCGACGTTCCTCCCACGGTGTAGGCAGGGAAGGGAACGAACGGGGGTTATATCCAGCAGCATTATAATCTCCTCTTCCACGCTTAGAGACGCCGTTTTCGCGACCGGCCACGCTTTTGCTTGCTCGTTTCATTGTCGTCCCACGAGCAGCTAGGGAAAAGAGGTCCACCCAGGCAGAGCCCCGCTTGCCTGGGTAAGCCTTATACAACTGAGGTGCGGCAGGTTCCTCAGAGGTTGCTCGCTAGCGGCTGATCAACCTCAACAGCCATGCATCTCCTCGGCACGTAGCACACCTTGAGATTGAGGGGTTTTTTATAGAGGTTTGTACCGTCCTCGCGACCCGGGCGATTAAGCCAAGATCCCCGGGCTCTGAAACGTACAACGTTCCACCGTCGCGCCGAACGATGGTCGTTGAGGCACGCACAGAGCTTACGGTGTAGCGGACTGTTGGCGCGACACAGCCCACGGCTCAGGACCCCGGGTTCGCCAAGCCCGTACTCAGCAAACGAATGCTGAGCCCCTGAGGGGGGTCGCTGAGGTGCGAGCATAGTGGTGTGCCAAATGCTCTGCTATTGTGTGAGGGTCAGTGCAAAATGTACCCTGAATGCTCAGGCACGGAATTCCCACTGGTGGGCGGTGGCCAAAGAGGCGTCGAACTTGCGACCATACCCGTGAAGGCGATGCTCGGGAGCCAATGGAGGCGACATAGCGCTTCCAGGAGGCCCTCTTGCTTTGCTGGATCAATCGCCGCGCCCGTGCACGGAGACGCTTGAAGGCAACAAGATGTTCAACACAAGGGTGGCGTCGGTGGCGCTGTAGTGCTCGCCGACGTTCCCGGATGGCCTCAGCTATCTCCGGCGTCCACCAGGGCACTGACTTACGGTGGAGTGATCCAAGTGAGACGGGTACGGTGCTCTCGGCAGCAGAAATGATGGCACGTGTGACCTGCTGGACAGCGGTATCGATATCAGCCAGAAGAGGAGAGGGAAGCACAGCGGCTATGGAATATGCTGGCCAGTCGGCCCTACGGAGGGACCAGCGAGGCAGACCGTCAGCAGGTGGACACTGTGGGAGCGACAGGAAGATAGGAAAATGGTCGCTGCCACACAGGTCATCGTGGACCCTCCAAGTGAAGTGCGGAAGTAGGCTTGGGCTACAGACAGACAGGTCTATGGCGGAGAATGTACCGTGTGCCACGCTAAAGTGCGTAGCAGCACCAGTGTTCAGGAGGCAGATGTTCAGCTGGTTCAGTAGTGTCTCAACATCCCTACCCCGTGCCGAGGTCTGCATGCCACCCCACAAAGTGTGGTGGGCATTGAAATCCCCCAAAAGAAGGAAGGGTGGGGGAAGTTGGGCGACCAAGGCAGCGAGGTCCACAGGAGAGACAGCCTCATCTGGTGGGAGATAGATTGAACAGATTGTAACATCTTGCACTGCCCGGAGCCGAACAGCAACCGCCTCTAGGGGCGTCTGAAGAGGCACGGCAGCGCTCGGGACAGTGGCTAGAACATAGATGCAAACTCCACCAGAAACTCTGTCATACATAGGCCGATTTTTAAAATAGCCCCTGTAGCCTCGAAGGGCAGGGGACCGCGTCGCTGGGAGCCAGGTCTCTTGAAGAGCGATACAAAAGGCAGGTGTTTGGCTGAAGTTGTCGTAGCTCAGGCAGGTGATGGAAAAAGCCGCTACAATTCCACTGGAGGATGATGTTTCCTTCTGACTGTACCGCCATGACGAATAAAAAGCAGATCACTCCATCGGATCGTCTGCTACCATGTGCTTGGAATCCACGGAACCAGAGATCTTATTTTCTGGGGAATCGGCAATTGCAAGATCCTCAGGAGATGCGAGGATCTCGACCTCATCCTCCGAAGAAGAGGATGTGGGTGGTTGTGGCTTTGAAGCCACTGAACATTCTTTCTTCTTATGTCTCTTCTTCTTGTCCTCTCGCTGGCCCTTTGGTTTGCAGGGCCGAGGGGGCTTCCCAGAAGTGGCATCCGGGACGGAGGAAGAGCAGGAAGCTCTTCGACCGGCAGGTTGGAGATCCTGAAGACTGCGGCCAGGATCCTCCGGAGCACTCTGGGAAGCTGTAGAAGGGGTTGTCTCTAAGGACCCCATCCGAGCGAGAGGGGCCGGAGAAGGCTTCTCCTTCCCCGGCTTAGAGGTGGGGACTGGAGTCCCCGGTGTTGTAGCAGGTGATGCTCCCACTGTGAAAAGAGTGGGAGCCACCGAAGATGATTGTTGTTGTTGTTGTTGTTGTTGTTAGGTTGTTTAAGGGGGACAAAACTACAATGGTCATCAGTCCCCCATTCCACCTCTAGGCGGCAAAAGTAAAACCATACACGTGAAAGATATCACGCACAGAGTTTAAAATTGCGATGTGGGAGAGGAGTCCCACCGAGTCCATAAAACATAATCAAGAACAAGACAAAACGAAGAGATGGTCACACAAACACAACTTACAACAAATAAACCGATGGCCGTGGTTGACCGACCATAAGAATAAAAAAAAGGAAAAGTCAACCACTCGGTAACACACAGAAATCTCCAGTTAAATCGAATGATAAAAACCCCCTGCTCGTATAAAACGTAAAACTGTATCTGCCATTGCAGCATCGTCACCTAAAACATCTGATAAAACGGCAGGCAGGTTAAAATTCCGCCGCAAAGCAGCTAAAACGGGGCAGTCCAACAATATGTGGACGATTGTCAGACGGGAGCCGCACCGACATTGGGCTGGGTCCTCACCCCGAAGGAGATGTCCATGGGTGAGCCATGTATGCCCAATGCGGAGGCGACACAAGACCACTGAGTCCCGTCGTGAACCGCGCATGGAGGAGCGCCATGCAACCGTCGTTTGCTTGACCACCCGGAGCTTGTTGGGCGTGCGCAGGCTACGCCACTCAGTATCCCAAAGCTGACGTACTTTCTGGCGCAACAATGAACGGAGATCAGAAGCCAGGAGGCCGATCTCTAGACAGGACATACCTACAGCCTGCTTGGCAAGCCTGTCAACACGTTCATTGCCCGGGATACCAACTTGACCTGGAGACCAGACGAACACCACCGATCGCCCGGACCGTGTAATGGCATAAAGTGTCTCCTGAACGGCCAACACCAGGGTAGACCGTGGGTAACACTGCTCCAGAGCTCGAAGGCTGCTCAGGGAGTCGCTGCAAACAACAAAAGACTCGCCTGAGCAAGACCAGATATGCACAAGAGCTCTGTGAATGGCCACCAGCTCTGCAGTGTAAACACTGCAGCCATTCGGCAGAGAGTGCTGTTCCACATGGTCACCATGAGTATATGCAAATCCCACACAGCCACCAACCATGGAACCATCTGTGTAGATCAGGTCATATCCACGGAATTCCGCTACGATAGCCGAGAACTGACGGCGGAGCACCTCCAGTGGAACTGAGTCTTTGGGCCCCTGGGCCAAGTCCAGCCAAATAGACGGCCTTGGCAAACACCACGGAGGTGTACGGGCACGGACCCGATAGGAAGATGGAAGGGGGGAAGACTCAAGCTCCTGCAGGAGGGACTGAACCCGATAGGCAATCGTATGACCTGATCTGGGGCGTCGCTGATGGGGACGGACTACCACATCAGGAAAGAGGAGACGATGGTTTGGGTGGCCTGGGGAGCAATACACATGGGCTGTGTAAGCCGCAAGTAGGTGTTGGCGGCGGATCTCCAAGGGTGGAACCCCAGCCTCTACCAGTAAGCTGGTCACTGGGCTGGTGCGGAAGGCACCCGTCGCGATGCCAACCCCACTGTTGTGGTTGGGGTCCAGTAGGTGCAGTGCCGAAGGTGCTGCAGACCCATAGGCAATGCACCCAAAATCGAGACGGGACTGCACCAGCGCCGTGTAAAGCCGCAACAGTGTGGAGCGGTCTGCACCCCAGGTCGTATGACCCAGGTGGCGGAGAAGGTTGAGATGGTGCCAGCACATCCGTTTCAGCTGACGAATTTGGGGGAGCCACGTCAGCCGGGCGTCAAAGACCAGACCCAAAAACCGATGCGTGTCTACCACTGTCAGGACTTCGTCATTAAGGTAAAGTTCAGGGTGAGGGTGGACGGTCCGACTTGGGGTCATAATAAGTAGCACGAAACTTCCCACGCTTAGAGACGGTGGTTGTACGTCCACCAACGTTATCTGTTCCTCGTTTCATTGTGGTCCCACGAGCAGCTAGGGAAAAGAGGTCCACCCAGGCAGAGCCCCGCTTGCCTGGGTAAGCCTTATACAACTGAGGTGTGGCAGGTTCCTCAGAGGTTGCTCGCTAGCGGGTGGTCAACCTCAACAGCCATGCATCTCCTTGGCACGTAGCACACCTTGAGATTGAGGGTTTTTTTATAGAGGTTTGTACCGTCCTCGCGACCCAGGCGATTAAGCCAAGATCCCCGGGCTCTGAAACGTACAACGTTCCACCGTCGCGCCGAACGATGGTCGTTGAAGCACGCACAGAGCTTACGGTGTAGCGGACTGTTGGCGCGACACAGCCCACAGCTCAGGACCCCGGGTTCGCCAAGCCCGTACTCAGCAAATTAATGCTGAGCCCCTGAGGGGAGCGCTGTTCGATGTGGTCACCATGGATAAAGGCATATCCAGCATGGCCATCGACCAAAGAACCGTCCGTGTAGATGATGTTCGCTCCGTGAAACGTATCAAGCAGTGCATGGAACCGCCGACGGAGAAGTAGTGGTGAAATCGAGGCTTTCGAATCCCAGGACAAGTCCAGCCGAAGCTCCAGGCGAGGAATTTTCCAGGGGGGGATACGGAGGGAGTAATGGTAAGGTGGAGGAAGGGGTAAGGAATCAAGTGAGGAGAGAAGGGAACGGTCGCGGACCGCAATCGGGAGACCCGACCTGGGCCGACGTCGTGGGGAAGGGAGTGCAGAAAGTGGGAAGAGAAGCCTGTGATTCGGATGACAGGGTGAAGCATGAACCCGGGGAATGTAACTCACCAGCAACTGTTGCCGGCGATACCACAAAGGGGGAACACCAGCTTCAGCTAGAAGGCTCGTTACGGGACTGGAGCGAAAAGCCCCTGTTGCAAGCCGCACGCCTGTGTGGTGAAGGGGGTCTAGGACCCGCAAGGCAGAAGGGGCTGCTGAGTCGTACACCAAGCTCCCGTAATCAAGCCGCGACAGAATAAGAGACTTGTAGAGCTGAAGAAGGGTTGAACGTGCTGCTCCCCAACTAGTATGGCTGAGGCATCTAAGAACATTTAAATGCCGCCCACACTTCTGTCACAGCTGACATAGGTGTGGCACCCATGTCAGCCGGGCATCGAAGACCATGCCCAGGAAGCGATGTGTTTCCTCAACCTGAAGTAGTTCACCACCCAGGTAGAGCTCTGGGTCAGGGTGAACTACCCGACGGCGACAGAAGTGCATCACGCGGGTTTTTCGGGCGGAGAACTGAAAGCTGTGAGTAGCGGCCCATGAGTGGGCCTTTCGGATGGCAGACTGCAGCCGTCTTTCAGCTATGCCGAAGCTAACGGAGCTGAAATACAGGCAGAAGTCATCGGCGAACAGGGAGCAACTGACCGATGACCCCACAGCTGCAGCAAGACCGTTAATTGCCACTAATAACAACAGGACACTGAGGACAGAGCCCTGTGGGACACCGTTTTCTTGAATACGGGGGGAGCTAAAAGATGCCCCAACCCTCACCCGGAACGAGCGGTGGGAGAGGAAATTCCGAATAAAAATAGAAAGGGCACCCCGTAAGCCCCAGTCATGAAGTGTTGTTCAAATATGGTGGCGCCAGGTGGTGTCATACGCCTATCGAAGGTCGAAAAATACAGCGATTAAATGCTCACGCCTAGCGAAGGCAGTGCGTTTGGCCTACTCCAGGGACACGAGGTTGTCAATGGTAGAACGGCCCTGGCGAAAGCCCCCCTGTTGTGGAGCAAGGAGTCCACGATCTTCAAGGATCCACATAAGCCGCCGACTCACCATGCGTTCGAAGAGCTTGCAGAGAACGTTGGTGAGGCTGATCGGACGGTAATTGTCAGCCAACAGGGGATCTGCACCAGGTTTCAGCACCGGGATGATAGTGCTTTCCCGCCACTGCGACGGGAAAGTGCCCTCTGCCCATAGATGGTTAAACAGGGCGAGAATGCGGCGTTGAAACTCTGGTGAAAGGTGTCGGAGGAATTGGCCGTGAATCCTATCAGGTCCTGGAGTTGTATCAGGACACGCAGCAAGGGCAGATCGGAACTACCACTCGCTACACAGGTCGTTGTATACTTCCCAACGACGAGTGCGGAAGGATAACTGTTTCCGCTCGGCCCGCTTTTTGAGGGAGCGGAAGTCGGCACTATATGTGGCAGTCGCAGAGCATCATGCATAGTGCTCTGCCACAGGCTCGGCGATAGCTGTTGGGAGAGTGCAGAGCACACCCTGGATGGTGAGGGATGGGATTCCTGTCGGTGGGCGGTTTCCAAAGACACGACGGAATTGCGTCCATAACTGAGTCAGGGAGGTGCAGGAGCCGATACTGGCTACATACCGCTCCCAGGAATCCTGCTTGCTCTGCTGTATGAGTCGTCGAGCATGCGCATGGAGCCTTTTAGAGGTCACCAAATTCTCCACAGAAGGGTGGCGTCGATGGCTCTGGAGCGCTCGCCGACGTTCCCTGATAGCCTCAGCAATCTCCGGTGTCCACCAAAGCACGGACCTACGCCTAGTGGAACCGGTGGTTTGTGGATCTGCTACCTCTGCGGCTATGACAATATTATCAGTCACCTGCTGGACTGCATTGTCAACGTCATCTGGCAGTGGTGCAGCGATGACAGCGGTTGAATCATACCCAGGGCAATCAGCCCTATGGAGACACCAACGGCGTAAGCTGTCTGCAGCTTGGTACTGCGGGAGCGACACAATGATTGGAAAGTGGTCGCTGCCACACAGGTCCTCATGCACACGCCAACCGAGGTGTGGTCGAAGGCTGGGGCTGCAGACAGAGAGGTCGATCGCTGAATACGTGCCCTGTGCCACGCTAAAATGCGTGGGGGCACCTGTATTCAGGAGGCAAAGGTCTTGTTGCGCCAATAATGTCTCAACGTCTCAGGAGGAATGGTGGAGGAAGTTGGGAGACCAGAGCAGTAAGGGTGTTGATAGACACGGCCTCATCCAGAGGAAGGTACAAGGTGCAGACAGTGAATTCTGGCGTTACCCGGATTCTGACAGCCACTGCCTCAAGAGTGGCTGTGTGTGGCACGGAGGCACTGGGGACAGTGTCCAGGATATACAGGCAGACACCCCCAGACACCCTGTCGTAAAGGGTTCTGTTGCGGTAGTAGCCCCGATACCCACGGAGGGCAGGGGTGCGCTGTGCTGGAAACCATGTCTCCTGTAGGGCGATACAAAATGCCGGGTAGTGGTACAGTAGTTGTCGCAGCTCAGCCAGGTGATTAAAGAAGCCGCCGCAATTCCACTGGGGAATAATTCGTTCTCCACGCTCTAAGGCCATAAAAGAAAAAGAAAAGAAGATCATTCCACAGGAACATCTGCTGCTTTATGATCAGGATCAACAGAATCTAAGACCATAGACTCGGGTGAACCTGGTGGTGCAGAGCTCCTATGGTCAGGCGAATCAAGAAGTGTGAAATCCTCAGCAGAGGCGAGGATCTCGACTTCATCCTCTGAAGCAGAGGATGTGGGTGTGGGTGGCTTGGAAGCCACCAAAGAATCCTTTTTCTTTCTTTCCTTTTTCTTGCCCTCTCGCTGGCCCTTCGGTGTTGAGGGCCGTGGGGGCTTCTCAGACGGGGCGGCAGGAGCTGACGAAGAGCAGGAGGCCCTTCGAACAGCAGCCGGGGGTTCCTTCAGCCATTTGCTGGAGGAGAAGCCTCGGAAGGGGGTGTCCCATGGGACCCCTTCCGGGCGAGAGGAGCCGGAGAAGGCTGTTTTTTCTCCGGCTGTGGAGTGGGGACTGACGTCCCCTGAGATGGTGTATCCATTGTTCCCAAAGTGAACAGTGTGGGAGCAACCGAAGGAGTGGTGCCCCCAATTGCCGAGGGGCAGGTGTAGTGGTTCGTGCTGGGGGCCCGCTGGCATTAGTGGTACAGGTGGTCTGGAGATCGATGGGGAAGCTACAGAGGTGTATGAGGTGGTCATGGTCACAGGATGGAGCTTTGTATACTTACGTCTGGCCTCCGCGTATGTCAGCCGGTCTAGGGACTTGTACTCCATGATCTTAGGCGCCTTGTGGAGTACAGAGCAGTTGGGAGAACACGGAGGATGCTGCTGGTTGTAATTGACGCAAACTGGTGGTGGGGTACAGGGGGCGTCCGGGTGGGATGCACGCCCACACTCCCGACATGTTGGATTGGCGTCACATCGGAAGGACATATGACCAAACCTCTAGCACTTGAAGCAGCGCATAGCGGGAGGAACGTAGGGCTTTACGTCAATCCGGTAGACCATCACCTTGACCTTCTCAGGCAATGAATCTCCCTCGAAAGCCAAGATGAAGGCACCGGTGGCTACCCTGTTGTCCTTTGGACCCCTATAGATGCGCCGGATGAAATGCACACCTCGCCGCTCCAAGTTAGCTCGTAATTCATCGTCAGATTGCAACAGGAGATCCCTGTGGAATATGATACCCTGGACCATATTTAAGCTCTTATGTGGTGTAACGCTAACGGAAACACCACCCATCTTGTCACAGGCTAGCGAAGCCTGTGACTGGGCCGGGGATGATCTCGTTATTGGTTGGTTTGATGTTTTAGGGGGACAAAACTGCGGAGGTCATCAGTCCCCCATTCCATCAAAGAGCGAGAGAAGTGTGGAAACATTGTAAAGTCCGCCCACAGTTAAAACCGCTACGGGAGGAGAAAACCCCACTCAATCAATAAAAAGGAAACAAATTCGACAAAGAACAACAAAGCAGGAGACAACACGAAAGGACACAATCACACGGAAACAGCAAAAAAGTGCGGAAGTAAAATGACAAAGCCAAAGTTCGTGGTTGACCGACCATGAAAAGAAAATAGGAAGGGTCAGCCACAGGGCAACACAAGCTTCATATAGAATTGTAAAAGCCGCTGTCACGAATAAAATCTAAAACAGAATCAGCCATAAGGACATCGTTGCGTAAAACTTCAGATAAAATTACAGGAAAATTAAAATCCCGCCGCAGGGCGGCTAAAAGATAGCAGTCCATCAAATCAAAATGTGGGACACCGTCAAGGGACAGCCACAACGGCAATGAGGCGGGTCCTCACCCCGAAGGAGATATCCATGGGTGAGCCACGTGTGCCCAATCCGGAGGCGACACAGAACCACCGAATCCCTGCGAGAGCCACGTATTGAAGAGCGCCATGCAGCTGTAGTCTCCTTGACAATCCGAAGTTTGTTGGGAGTGCTCAGGTTGCGCCATTCAGCATCCCAAAGCCGTTGTACCCGACGGCGCAACAAGGTACGGAGATCTGAAGCTGGGAGGCCGATCTCTAAGACAGGGGCATTAACCGCCTGTTTGGCAAGCCCATCGGCACGTTCGTTGCCTGGGATGCCAACGTGACCCGGAGACCAAAGGAACACCACTGATCTGCCAGACTGAACAAGGGCAGAAACAGCCACTCCGATGGCCATCACCAATGGCGAACGTGGATAACACTGTTCCAGAGCGCGTAAACTACTCAGGGAGTCACTACAAAGAAGGAAAGACTCACCTGAGCAGGAACGCATATGCTCAAGAGCACGGAAGATTGTTGTTGTTGTTGGGGGTTTTTAAAGGGGGGCTAAACGACTGGGTTATCAGTCCCCCGTTCCTTTCGAGGAGTGCACTAAGGATGGTTTTCCGCTGAAAAGACGAGCACTACTTAGCTCATTCTGCAAAATGATGAGGTGACAAGAGGCGCTAAGATGGCAACATAAGAAGGGAAAAACGATAAAAGTCGATGCTCAAATAAGAAATGTTGTTAAAATAGCTCAACAGAAGATTGAGGCTGGCTGATCACTAGGATAATAATGGATGAGCCAGCCATTCTGCACGTACTAAAACTGCCAAGTAAAAACGATTAGCGAGACAAAAGTAACAACATATTAAACATGCTTGATGGTGGCCGCCTGAAAGATCGAGTTTCAGGTGTCACCATTAAATCATGTGATAAAATCCAGCTGCGCGAATAAAATGTAAAACACGGTTAACCATGAGGGCATCGTCGGATAAAATAGAAGAAAGCGCAGAAGGAAGCATAAAAGACTGCCGCAATGCAGCTAAAAGCGGACAGTCCGACAAGATGTGGGCCACCGTGAGCAGCGCGCCACAACGGCAGCCTGGTGGGTCCTCACGTCGCAACAGGTAGCCGTGCGTTAGCCATGTATGGCCTATACGCAGGCGACACAGGACAACCGAGTCTCTTCGAGAAGGCAAGAAGGAGGTCTTCCAAGCTGCAGTTGACTGTTTAACTGCATGGAGCTTATTTGGCGTTGTCAACGTGGACCATTCACCGTCCCAGGCCATGGAGATTTTCTGGTGTAGAACCAATCGGATATCCCTTTCTGGGGTACCGATCTCCAGGCGCTGGCAGTCGATTGCCTGCTTGGCCAGCTGATCAGCACGTTCGTTCCCCTGAATGCCAATGTGGCCTGGGGTCCAGATGAAGGCCACAGATCGGCCGGACTTGCCGAGATTGAAAACGGAGTCCTGGATGGACCGCACCAGGTGGTGTTTGGGGAAACACTGGTCAAGGGCTCGTAAGCCGCTCAGGGAGTCACTGCATACGACATACGACTTCCTGGGGCATGTACGGAGATGGTCGAGGGCTCTGAGTATTGCGACCAACTCTGCCGTAAAGACTGTGCAGCCATGTGGGAGCGAGCGTTGTTCACAGTGGTCGCCATGAACGTAGGTGTAACCCACTCTGCCATCTACCTGGGAGCCATCAGTATATATCACGTCTGCATCACCGAATGCGCAAAGTGTGTCCTGAAACTGGTGACGAAGTATGTGTGACGGAACCGTTCCCTTGGGGTCGCAGGACAATTGTAGGTTGAGCTGTAGGCGAGGGATGGACCAAGGAGGGATATGTGAGTGGCAGGAGAATGCGATAGGGAGAGGGAGAGCCTCGAGAGAGGAAAGGAGACCACGAACGCGGACTGCAATCGGATGACCCAATCTGGGTCGACGCTGTGGACAGGGTAGGGCAGTATTCGGAAACAAAAGCCTGCTGTTGTTGTTGTTGTTGTTGTTGTGATGGGGGGTTTTAGGGGGACTAGACTGCTATGGCCATCAGTCCCCCGCTTCATATCTAGGCAACACACAGAAAAAACAGAACGATAAAAAAAATGTGCCTGAATGAGATTAAAAACAAAGCAGAATGAAAGAATGCACCGTCAATGAATTATTGACTGAGTCAACACGAGACAATACGAAAGACACCAGACACACAGAAACAAATATGAGACAAAAGGACAGAGCCAGTGAATGAGGTTGACCGACCATGTGAATAAAAAGGGAAAAGCCAACCACATAGCGTACAAAATAAAAACTGTAGTCTAGAGACACGTCAAGGAGAACATAGAAAATTATCTAAAAAACCATCCAAAAGGACTCACAGCAACTGGTAAAACCCCGCAGCACGAAGAAATCGTAAAACCAAATTAGCCACAGAGGCATCGTCGCCGAGCACCAAAGAGAGAGTGTTCGGGACGTTAAAAAAATGCCGCAGTGGGGCTAAAATGGGGCAGTCGAGTAGGAGATGGACCACAGTCAATGGGGCACCACATTGGCACATGGGCGGGTCCTCTCGACGGAGGAGGTGACCATGCGTCAGATGGGTGTGACCAATGCGGAGACGGCAGAGAACCACGGAGTCCCTACGGTATCCCAGCTGCGACGACTTCCAGACAGATGTTGTGTCCTTTATCGTACGCAGCTTATTGGGCACGTCCAGAGCGGACCATTCGGCGTTCCACAGGTCGCGTATTTTAGTGCGAAGCAACGGGCGGAAGTCTGCTTCTGGGAGGCCAATCGCCAGAGGGCGGCAAGTGGTAGCCTGTTTGGCTAGCTGGTCAACGCTCTCGTTGCCCGGGATGCCTACATGGCCCGGGGTCCAAACGAATGTAACACAGCGACCGGAGTCACTAAGAGCCAGTATCGAATCCTGAATGGCCCTGACCAATGTATGACGAGCATAACACTGATCAAGGGCCTGTAAACCGCTCAGCGAGTCGCTACAGATCAGAAAGGAGGTCCCGGGGCACATGCGGATGTGGTTAAGGGCGCGGTATATAGCAACCAGTTCTGCAGTGAAGACGCTGCTTCCGGGTGGCAAAGAGCGTTGTTCAACATGGGCGCCATGGATGTAGGCATAACCAGTGTGGTCGCCATCTGAAGAACCGTCTGTATAAATGACCTCTGAGTTACTGAACTCACGGAGCAGTGCATAAAACTGATGCCGTAGGACCAGAGGAGAAGTAGAGGTCTTCGGCTCACGGGAAAGATCCAGCCGAATCCGCGGCCGAGGAACGGTCCAGGGAGGAGCATGGAGAGTCGAGCGGAAGGGACGGTTAAGAGGTAAGGAGTCCAGGGTCGACAGTAGCGATTGGACACGCGCTGCTATCGGGAGTCCCGACCGAGGTCGCCTCTGCGGCAAACGAGTATCCTCCCCCGGAAAGAGGAGTCTGTTATTCGGATGCCGAGGGGTACAGTGAACTCTAGCAGCATACTGGGCGAGTAGTTGTTGGCGCCGGTATCGCAACGGGGCGACTCCAGCCTCTGCCAAGAGACTTGTGACAGGGCTTGTACGAAAGGCTCCAGTGGCCAGACGGATGCCTGTATGATGCACTGGGTCGAGAACTCGCAGTGCAGATGGAGAGGCTGAGCCGTAGACCTGGCTTCCGTAGTCTAGACGTGACTGCACCAGAGCATTGTACAGCCGCAGGAGGACAGGGCGTGCTGCCCCCCAGACAGTATGGCTGAGGCAACGAAGGATGTCCAAATACCGGGAACACCGTTGCTTAAGCTGGCACAGATGAGGGAGCCATGTCAAACGTGAGTCGAAAAGGAGACCCAGGAAGCGGTGTGTGTCCACAACCTGAAGGAGCTCACCATCAAGGTAGAGCTCTGGATGCGGATGTACCACCCGTTGGCGACAAAAGTGCATTACCCTAGTTTTTGCAGGGGAAAATGTGAAACCATGGGCAGAAGCCCAATTCTGCGCCCGATGGATGGCTGCCTGCAGTCGTCGTTCAGCTACACTTGTACTAGCAGTGGAATAGTACATGCAAAAGTCGTCTGCATAGAGGGAGCAGGAAACCGATGGCCCCACTGCAGCCAGTAGGCCAGTAATGGCCACTAAGAAGAGGGGTACACTGAGGACGGACCCTTGTGGTACCCCATTCTCTTGGATATGGGAGGAACTGAAGGAGGTGCCAATGCGGACTCTAAAGCGGCGCGAAAGTAAAAAATTCTGAATAAAAAGTGGGAGGGAGCCACGAAGACCCCACCCATGTAGTGTGGCAAGGATGTGATGGCGCCATGCCGTGTCATATGCTTTCCGGAGGTCGAAAAAGATGGCGACGAGGTGGTGACGTCGGGCGAAAGCAGTACGGATCGCCGACTCCAAAGAGAGAAGGTTATCAATGGCAGAACGACCTTGCCGGAAAGCACCTTGTTGTGGGGCGAGCAGACCCCGATACTCGAGAACCCACAGAAGTCGCCGGCTCACCAAACGTTCAAAAAGTATACAAAGAACGTTTGTGAGGCTTATGGGACGATAACTGTCAACGTTCAATGGATCTGCACCTGGTTTTAACAGAGGGATAACGATACTCTCCTGCCATTGGGACGGGTATGCTCCCTCTACCCAGAGACGATTAAAGAAATCCAAAAGATGGCGTTGCGAGTGTTCAGAAAGATGTTTCAGCATTTGACAGTGGATTCGGTCCGGTCCTGCAGATGTATTGGGGCAACTGGCAAGAATAGTTTGAAATTCCCACTCTGTAAATGGCGCATTGTACGGCTCTTGGCGGTTTGTGCGAAAGACCAACTGCCTTCGCTCAGCCCGCTCTTTTAAGGTACAAAAACCTTGGCTGTAGGCAGTGGACGCCGAATTAAGAGCAAAGTGCGCTGCAAAATACTCGGCAATGATGGTCGGGTCGGTATGGATTGTACCGCGGATAGAGAGACCCGCGACCCCTGTCGGTGGATGGTGACCTGATATACGACGAATCTTCGTCCAAATCTGGCTAGAGGAGACACGGGGTCCAATTGTGGATACATATTCCTCCCAGCATGCTTGCTTGCGCTGCCGGATAAGCCGGCGTGTCTGGGCCCGAAGACGCTTAAATGCAACCAGGTGGTCAAGGGTGGGGTGGCGCCGGTACTGCTGCAGAGCCCTGCGGCGATTGCGGATAGCTGCTGCTATCTCCGGTGACCACCAGGGCACTGGTCTTCGCCGAGGTAAGGCAGAAGAAGATGGTATCGTGGACTCAGCAGCAGAAACGACAATGGAAATAATTTGGTCTACAGCCATTGTCGCATCAGCAGGTTGAGGGGTATCCAACGCTGCAGCGGAAGTGTATGCTGCCCAGTCAGCCCTGTGGAAGGACCAGCGGGGTAGGCGTGCGTGGCGTTGGTGGTGGGGAAGCGAAAGGAAGATGGGAAAGTGGTCGCTTCCACAAAGGTCATCATGGACCCACCAGTTAAGTAGTGGACGTAAGCCCGGACTACACACAGAAAGGTCTATGGCGGAAAAGGTGCCATGGGCCACACTAAAATGGGTTGGAGCTCCTGTATTTAAAAGACAAAGGTCAAGTTCGTTAAAAAGTAGTTCAAATTCTTGACCACGTCCTGTAGTCACGTTGCTCCCCCATAGGGGGTGATGTGCGTTAAAATCTCCTAAAATAAGAAATGGTGAAGGAAGTTGACCGATCAAGGCTGCCAGGTCAGCTGGTGCCACTGCTGCATCAGGAGGGAGATAAAGGGAACAGATGGTAATGTCCCGTGATGCTCGAACCCTGACAGCGGCAGCCTCCAGGGCTGTGTGAAGTGGCACTGGGGAACTATAGGCAGAGGTATGTACATATAGACATACCCCGCCCGACACCCTATTGTAGATGGTGCGGTTATTGAAGTACCCCCGGTAGCCCCGAAGGGTGGGGGTCCGATCGCTAGGAAACCAGGTTTCCTGGAGAGCAACACAAATTGGTGGAAAAGAGCTCATCAGCTGACGCAATTCGGCCAAGTGACCGAAAAATCCTCCACAATTCCATTGGAGGATCAGACTGTCTCCTGGTTGACGGTGCATGAAGGTGAAGATGGAAGAGGGATGGCAGGAGCACTCGTCTTGGGCTGTGAAGTCTGATCCTCCGTCTCCATGGCATCCCCGAGATCTGCAAAGGCCAGATCTTCAGGCGTCGCAAGAAGGATGACCTCATCCTCCGGTGTGTCACGTGCAAGGGTTGGGGGCACCGAGGCCGCCAGCGTTTCCTTGCGCTTCACTGTCTTTTCCTTCTTGTCTTTTTTGTCTTCCCGTCGTTCCTTGGGCCTACCGGAGGAGGGGGGTTTCTCCGGCGGGGCTTGAGGAGCGTGGGAAGACTGAGGAGCCATGCGGCGTTCTGGCCGAGTGTCCTTCAGCCGCTGGCTGGAGTCTATTTTCGGTGGTGACATGGGTGGAAGGGAAGAACAAGTTCCCTTCCCAGAAGAAGAAGCCAGAGAAGGTGAACCCTTTTCTGGCTGGGGAGTAGGGGTAACCACTCCCGACGTGGGGGGCAGTATAGGCCCCGCAGAAGATGGTGTGCCTCCAGATGTCTGGGAGGCCGAGGTAGAGGGGCGGCCCATAGGGCCCACAGATGGAGTTACAACAGTGCGAGAAGTGGCCACTGGTTGTGGCGCCATCGATGTAGCTGCAGCATATGAAGAAAGTAAAGTGACGGGATGCAGCTTTTCGTACTTCCTCCGAGCCTCTGAGTAGGTTAGTCGGTCCAAGGTCTTATATTCTACTATCTTCCGCTCTTTGTGTAGAGCGGGACAGTCCTGCGAACAGGGAGAGTGGTGACCACTGCAGTTGACGCAGTAAGGAGGAGGAGTACAGGCAGCGTCCGGGTGTGAAGGACGGCCACAGTCCCGACAGGTTGCAGCAGCGTTGCAACGAGAGGACATGTGTCCGAAACGCCAACACTTGAAACATCGCATTGGAGGGGGGATGTATGGCTGGACGTCACAGCGATACATCATGACCTTGACCTTTTCGGGCAGATTGTCACCCTCAAAGGCCAAGACAAATGCGCCAGTGGCCACCCTATTATCCTTGGGTCCTCTAAATACGCGCCGGACAAAATGGATTCCGCGTCGTTGTAGGTGCTCGCGTAACTCATCATCCGTCTGTAGCAAAAGGTCACGATGGTATATCACCCCCTGTACCCTATTTAAGGACTTGTGGGGCGTTACTGTGACAGGAATTTCACCTAAATGATCACATTTTAAGAGGCTCCGTGATTGAGCAGGGGTCTCCGCCTGTATTAGGACCGAACCGTCGCGTAATTTCGACATTCCGGCAACTTCGCCAAACCTTTCTTCGAGGTGTTCGACGAAGAAGGAAGGCTTAGTTGCCTGGAATGATTCCCCATCCTGTCTGGTACACACTAAGTATCTAGGTGAATAAGTCTCAACCTGCTTTGTGGACCCTCGTTCCCCCCAAGATTGAGTTAGGGAAGGAAACGATTTGGGGTCGTATCTAGTAAAATTGAATCTTCCAACCTTTGAGACACCTGACTTTGAGCCAGGATTTTCTGAGGCTTGTCTCCTCTTCATTGCGGAATTTCCGCCCCGATGCCACCCACTCCGAAACAGGGGCTCTCCTCAAGGGCGCCACCCAGCCACAGCAACGCCACCTGGCAGGATGACCGTTGCCGGGAGTCCTGATGCCCCGCAAAGACAAGCATCGACTCCTTGGCATTCATGAGGAGGTCACAGCTCAGGCATCGGCAGTGTGATCCCTGTGCAATTCAGGGGGCTCAACCATGAGGGTACATAACAGCCCCACCACACGGACTGGCTACCGTGCTGGTGACCTAGCGGGGGAAGGGGGCTACGGCGAGGAGGGAAGTGGAAGGAAAGGGTAGGAATCCGCGCCGTAGGGGCTAGGTTGGGAGTTCTTCCCCAAATGGCTCACACTTAATCAGAAAATTTTGTTGGAGGTCAAACCACAATGGGGACCTAACTGGGCCGAAAAATGTGAACACGGCAAACAAAGACACAATTGCCAAACCAACAGTACCATGGGAATAGCCGGGCCATCAACACGAGAACACCTAGAGACAGGGTTGGAGAAGGGTAGGGTGGGAAAAAGGATTCGGAAGGGAGGGAACCAGGGTGAGGAAAAGCGGCCTGGGAAACAGGAAGGAAGGCCGCAATGGCTCGGGGACCCGTGCGCGCCACACACGTACCCACAAAAGAGCTGTGGGCCCCCTGGGGGGCAAAAGCCTGCGATTGGGATGATGCGGTGTAGTGTGAACATGGGCAACATAAGAAGCCAACAGCTGTTGCCGGCGGTACCGCAAAGGCGGGATGCCAGCTTCGGCTAGGAGGCTTAGAACAGGGCTAGTACGGAAAGCCCCTGTTGTTAAACGTACACCACCATGAAGGATCGGATCCAAGATCTGTAAGGCGGAAGGTGCTGCAGAGTCATACACCTGGCTTCCATAATCCAGGCGTGACTGGATTAGAGCCTTGTAGAGGTGAAGGAGAGTTTGACGGCTAGCTCCCCAGGTAGTATGGCTGAGACAACGCAAGATATTTAGAGACCTCCAGCACTTCTGCTTCAACTGACGAAGGTGCGGCCCCCAAGTCAGTCGGTTGTCAAACAACATGCCGAGAAACTGGTGTGTTTCTTCAACACGAAGCTGTTCATCAGCTAGATAGAGTTCTGGATCGGGGTGAACAGCCCGACGACGACAGAAGTGTACAACCCGGGTTTTGGGAGAGGAGAAGGTGAAGCCATGGGCTGAGGCCCATGACTGTGCCTTGTGAATGGCTCCCTGCAGACGCCGTTCGGCGACAACAATGCTAGAAGAGCTGTAATATATGCAAAAGTCATCGGCAAATAAGGAACAGCTAACCGATGACCCAACAGCTGCTGCTAGACCGTTAATCGCAATTAAAAAGAGTGGTACACTGAGAACGGAGCCTTGTGGGACACCGTTCTCTTGGACTCGGGAAGAGCTGAGGGCGGTACCAACTCTAACCCTGAATGTGCGGAGTGAAAGAAAATTCTGGATAAAAATGGGGAGTGAACCCCGGAAGCCCCAGTCATATAATGTCGCAAGAATGTGGTGGCGCCAGGTAGCGTCATATGCCTTCCGGAGGTCAAAAAAGACCGCAACTAGGTGCTCGCGCCTAGAGAAGGCTGTTCGAATGGCAGACTCCAGTGACACTAGATTGTCAATACTGGAGCGACCCTGACGGAAACCTCCCTGTTGCGGGGCCAGGAGACATCGATCTTCGAGTACCCACAGAAGCCGGCGACTCACCATGCATTCAAGCAGCTTACACAGTACATTCGTTAAGCTGATGGGACGGTAACTATCAACCGCCAGCGGATCTCCACCTGGTTTCAGCACAGGGACAATGATACTATCCCTCCACTGGGATGGAAAAACACCCACTGCCCAAACACTATTAAACAGTGACAGCAGTTTGGTTTGGAAATCCGCCGACAGGTGACGAATGAACTGGCTGTGTATGCGGTCTGGCCCTGGGGTGGTGTCAGGGCATGCATTGAGAGCAGTTTGGAACTCCCACTCTGTAAACGGGTCATTGTACGGTTCCCGGCGACGTGTAGCGAAAGATAACTGAGTCCGCTCTACCCGCTGCTTGAGGAAACGGAAGGATGCAGTATAGTTCACCGTCGCAGAGCATCGTGCATAATGGTCTGCCAAGCACTCGGCTATTATGGACGGGTCACTGTGAAGGGTGCCCTCGATATTCAGAGATGGGACTCCTGCCGGTGGTCGATACCCGAAAAGACGCCGTACTTGAGACCAGACGCAGGAAGGGGAGGCGCGAGAACCGATGGAGGCGACATACCTCTCCCAACAGTCCTGCTTGCTTT
Source organism: Locusta migratoria (assembly GCA_026315105.1). Classification (NCBI taxonomy): domain Eukaryota; kingdom Metazoa; phylum Arthropoda; class Insecta; order Orthoptera; family Acrididae; genus Locusta; species Locusta migratoria. The sequence goes on from CM048750.1 coordinate 325,226,436, forward strand.
GTCGAATGAGTCGTCGGGCTCGGGCTCGTAGTCTTTTAAAGGCAATTAAATTTTCTAATGTGGGACGGCGCCGGTGGCGTTGCAGCGGTCTTCGACGGTCTCGGATGGCCTCAGCAATTTCCAACGTCCACCAGGGCACAGACTTGCGCCGAGGGGAACCAGCAGTAGTCGGAACATTAGCCTCAGCAACAGAAACTATGGCAGTAGTGATCAGGTGAACCGCCATATCCGTGTCTGCTGGTAGTGGAGTAGGGACCACAGCAGTCGAGGCGTAACCCTGCCAATCAGCTCGCCGGAGACACCAACGGAGTGGCCCGGCTGCAGGGTGAAAATCCAAGTGCGACAGAATGACAGGGAAGTGGTCGCTACCGCAAAGATCGTCGTGGACGCTCCAGCTAAGATGTGGCAAAAGGCTTGGGCTGCAGATGGATAGATCTATGGAAGAATATGTGCCATGTGCGATGCTGAAGTGCGTAGGAGCACCAGTATTCAGAAGGCACACATCCTGCCGCGCCAGCAAAGCTTCAACTTCCCTACCACGCGCCGAGGTCTGAGAACCACCCCACAAAGGGTGGTGGGCGTTGAAGTCCCCCAGAAGAAGGAAGGGTGGGGGAAGTTGGGCGACCAAGGCAGCAAGGTCAGTGGAAGAAACTGCCTCATCTGGGGGCAGGTAAAGAGAGCATACCGTGATGTCTTGTAGCGCTCTGATCCTGACAGCCACTGCCTCTAGGCTAGTGTGAAGAGCCACGGGAGCACTGGGGACAGTAGCAAGGACGTACACGCAAACACCTCCAGAGACCCTGTCATAGTCCACACGGTTTTTAAAATAACCCCGATAGCCATGAAGGGCAGGGGTCCGCTGGGCAGGAATCCATGTTTCCTGCAGAACGATGCAAAATGCTGCGTAGCGGCAAAGTAATTGTCGCAGCTCAGCAATATGGTGGAAAAGACCGCCACAATTCCATTGGAGGATGGAATTTGCAACGAGCTGATGAGCCATAGTCTGAAAGCAAGGCATCTTATTCCACAGGAGTATCCGCTGCTAACTGCTCAGAATCTGCTGGATCAAGAACCATAGGTTCCGGCGAGTTGAGAATGGCGAGATCCTTGGGCGATGCAAGGATCTCCAACTCGTCGTCAGAAGCAGATGATGTAAGATGGCGTGGCTTTAGAGCCACAGAAGAATCCTTTTTCTTAGGTTTCTTTTTCTTATCCTCTCGCTGTCCTTTTGGTTTTACGGACTGAGAGGGCTTCTCAGAGGATGTGGCAGGGCTCGAGTTAGAGTGTAGAGCCCTTTGACCAGGGGCGTGCGAGTCCGACAGCCGTTGGCTGGGACCCTCCGTGGCACTCTGAGAGGCCTCGGAAGGGAGCGTCCCAAGGGACCCCTTCCGAGCGAGAGGAGCCGGAGGAAGGTGTTGCTTCTCCGGCTGAGTAATGGGGACTGGTGTCCCCGATGGGGGACGTGCTCCCCCAGGAGGTGTATTGGGGGCAGCACATGGTGGAGAACCCCCAACCATCGAGGGGGCGGACGGAGCTTTACGGCCCTGAGGGCCCACAGAAGTTGATAAAGACATGGGGACCGCCGACACCGAGGGAAAAGGCGACGACGTGACAGTCGCAAATGACGTCTTCAGTGATACAGGGTGCAGTCGCTCAAACTTCTTTTTGGCCTCATTGTACGACAGTTTATCCATGGTCTTGTATTCCATAATTTTTCTTTCCTTATGGAGCACCGTGCAGTTAGGTGAGCAGGGGGGATGGTGCTGTCCGCAGTTCACACAAATAGGTGGAGGAGCACAAGGAGCGTCCGGATGGGATGGACGCCCACATTCTCTACAGGTGGAGCTGGAATTGCACCTGGAGGACATGTGCCCAAATTTCCAGCATTTGAAGCACCGCATCGGAGGAGGAATATAAGGTTTTACATCGCACCGGTAGACCATAATCTTGACCTTTTCGGGCAAAGAATCGCCCTCAAAGGCCAGGATGAAGGCACCGGTGGCTACCTTGTTGTCCTTAGGTCCCCTATAGATGCGCCTGACGAAGTGGACACCTCGTCGTTCTAGGTTGGCGCGGAGCTCATCATCCGACTGCAGGAGGAGATCACGGTGGAAAACAATCCCCTGAACCATGTTTAAACTCTTGTGAGGAGTGAAAGTAACAGGAATATCGCCCAGCTTATCACAGGCCAGAAGTGCCCGTGACTGTGCTGGGGATGCCGCTTCAATGAGGACTGCACCACTTCTCATTTTAGACAGACCTGAGACTTCGCCATACTTGTCTTCTAGATTATCCACAAAGAAGAGTGGCTTCGTATTGCTAAAAGTTTCCCCATCAGTCCTGGCACAGACAAGAAATTTAGTGGAGTAGGACTCAACCCTGTCTTTCGCCCGTCGTTCCTCCCATGGTATAGCTAGGGATGGGAACGATTGGGGATCATATTGTGAGGCATTGAATGTACTTCTACCACGCTTTGAGACGCCGTTTTCGCGGCCGGCCACGCTTTTATTTGCTCGTTTCATGTGCATCCCACGAGCAGCTAGGGAACTAAAGGTCCACCCAGGCAGAGCCCCGCTTGCCTGGTTGTTTTTGTTGTTGTTGTTGTTGTTGTTGGGTTTTTGAAGGGACTAAACAACGACGGTTATCAGTCCCTTTTTCCAGTCCAAGAGATAAAACATTGTGGTAAGCGATCCGAAGTGAATGCACTAACAAGTCAAAGTTTAAAACTTACAGACTAATAGAAAGAAAGGATACGATTAAAAACGTAGAAGGGATAAAACAGCTGAAACATTACAAGAGTGTTTTTGCTGGGTGGTCACAAGGATATAAGGAACACACCCAGTCACTCTGGAACACGTTAAAACCGCCTACCTAACAGACATAAGCAGGCGGAGGACAGCGAAACGACAGAGAAACACAAACATTAAATGGACATATAAAGTCCACACTCACGCATAAAATTTAAAACAGAGTCAACCGTGGAGGTATTGTCAGCTAATGCTAGCTGCAAAGTGTCAGGAAGATTAAAATAGCGTCGTGTTGCGGCTAAATGGCGACATTCAATTAAGATGTGGGCGACCGTCAAGGGCGCACCACATCGACACTGAAGAGGGTTCTCGCGACGCAGGAGGTGACCATGCGTAAGCCAAGTATGGCCTATACGGAGTCGGCAAAGGACGACCGACTCCCTGCGAGAAGCCCTCAGGGACGTCTTCCATGCTGCGGTAGACGGCTTGATAGCACGGAGCTTATTCGGTTCAGTGGAGTTTGCCCATTCCGAATTCCAAACCCTTAAGACCTTGCGGGTCAACTGGGTTTGGAGGTCGGAAACTGGGAGGCCAATATCCAGGGACCGCGAAGTAGTGGCCTGCTTGGCCAGCTCATCGACGTGTTCATTGCCCGGTATACCTATGTGGCCCGGAGTCCAGACAAAGGTGACAGAATGGCCTGACTCGCCAAGGGCGAATACAGCATCTTGAATGGCTCGCACCACAGTGTGTTTGGGCAGAAACTGGTCGAGGGCCTGTAAGCCACTCAGGGAGTCGCTACAGATGACGAACGACCCCCTGGGGTGAGCTCTGAGGTGTTCAAGAGCTCTCAAAATACCGACCAGTTCTGCGGTGAAGATTCTGCTTCCACGAGGCAATGACCGCTGTTCGATGTGGTCACCATGGATAAAGGCATATCCAGCATGGCCATCGACCAAAGAACCGTCCGTGTACACAATGTTTGCTCCGTGAAACGTAGCAATCAGTGCATAAAACCGGCGACGGAGAAGCAGTGGTGAAATCGAGGCTTTTGAATCCCGGGACAAGTCCAGCCGAAGCTCCAGGCGAGGAATTTTCCAGGGGGGGATACGGAGGGAGTAATGGTAAGGTGGAGGAAGGGGTAAGGAATCAAGTGAGGAGAGAAGGGAACGGACGCGGACCGCAATCGGGAGACCCGACCTGGGCCGACGTCGTGGGGAAGGGAGTGCAGAAAGTGGGAAGAGAAGCCTGTGGTTCGGATGGCGGGGTGAAGTATGAACCCGGGCAACGTAGCTCACCAACAGCCGTTGCCGGCGATACCGCAGAGGGGGAACACCAACTTCAGCTAGAAGGCTCGTTACGGGACTGGTGCGAAAAGCCCCTGTTGCGAGCCGCACGCCTGTGTGGTGAACGGGGTCTAGGACCCGCAAGGCAGAAGGAGCTGCTGAGTCGTACACCAGGCTTCCGTAATCAAGCCGCAACAGAATAAGGGACTTGTAGAGCTGAAGAAGGGTGGAACGTGCTGCTCCCCAACTAGTATGGCTGAGGCACCGTAGGACATTTAAATGCCGCCAACACTTCTGTCTCAGCTGACGTAGGTGTGGCACCCAAGTCAGCCGGGCAACGAACACCATGCCCAGGAAGCGATGTGTTTCCTCAACCTGAAGTAGTTCACCACCCAGGTAGAGCTCTGGGTCAGGGTGAACTACCCGACTGCGACAGAAGTGCATCACGCAGGTTTTTCGGGCGGAGAACTGAAAGCCGTGAGTAGAAGCCCATGAGTGGGCCTTTCGGATGGCACCCTGCAGCCGGCGTTCAGCTACGCCGATGCTAACTGAGCTGAAATACAAGCAGAAGTCATCGGCGAACAGGGAGCAACTGACCGATGACCCCACAGCCGCAGCAAGACCATTTATCGCCACTAAAAGCAATGGAATGCTGAGGACGGAGCCCTGTGGGACACCGTTCTCTTGAATACGTGGGGAGCTAAAAGACGCCCCAATCCTCACCCGGAACGAGCGATGGGAGAGGAAATTATGAATAAAAATAGGAAGGGCACCCCGTAGGCCCCAGTCATGAAGAGTTGTTAAAATATGGTGGCGCCAGGTGGTGTCATACGCCTTTCGAAGGTCGAAAAATACAGCAACTAAATGTTCACGCCTAGCGAAGGCCGTGCGAATGGCCGACTCCAATGACACGAGGTTGTCAATGGTAGAACGGCCCTGGCGAAAGCCCCCTTGTTGTGGAGGAAGGAGTCCGCGCTCTTCAAGGATCCACATAAGCCGCCGACTCACCATACGTTCGAAGAGCTTGCAGAGAACGTTGGTGAGGCTGATCGGACGGTAATTGTCAGCCACCAGGGGATCTGCACCAGGTTTCAGCACCGGGATGATAGTGCTTTCCCGCCACTGCGACGGGAAAGTGCCCTCTGCCCATAGATGGTTAAACAGGGCGAGAATGCGGCGTTGAAACTCTGGTGAAAGGTGTCGGAGGAATTGGCCGTGAATCCTATCAGGTCCTGGAGTTGTATCAGGACACGCAGCAAGGGCAGTTCGGAACTCCCACTCAGTAAACGGGTCGTTGTATATTTCCCGACGACGAGTGCGGAGAGCTGTTTCCGCTCGGCCCGCTCTTTGAGGGAGCGGAAGTCAGTACTGTACATGGCAGTCGCAGAGCATTGTGCGTAGTGGTCTGCCATGTGCTCGGCGATAGCTGTCGGGAGCGTGCAGAGGACACCCTGGATGGTGAGGGACGGGATTCCTGTCGGCGGGCGGTATCCGAAGACGCGTCGGACTTGCGTCCATACCTTAGTCAGGGAGGTGCGGGAGCCGATACTGGCTACATACCGCTCCCAGGAATCCTGCTTACTCTGCTGTATGAGTCGTCGAGCACGCGCACGGAGCCGTTTAAAGGCCACAAAATTCTCCATCGATGGGTGGCGTCGATGGCGCTGGAGCGCTCTCCGACGTTCCCGGATAGCCTCAGCAATCTCCGGTGTCCACCAAGGCACGGACCTACGCCTAGTGGAACCAGTGGTTTGCGGAACTGCTACCTCAGCGGCCCTGACAATACTATCAGTCACCTGCTGGACTGCATTGTCAATGTCATCTGGCAGTGGTGCAGTGATGACAGCGGTTGAAGTATAGACTGGCCAGTCAGCCCTACGGAGACACCAACGGGGTAAGCTGTCTGCAGCTTGGTACTGCGGGAGCGACACACAGATGGGAAAGTGGTCGCTGCCACACAGATCATCATATACACGCCAACCAAGGTATGGTCGAAGGCTGGGGCTGCAGACGGAGAGGTCGATCGCTGAATACGAGCCCTGTGCCACGCTAAAATGCGTGGGGGCACCTGTATTCAGGAGGCAAAGGTCTTGTTGCGCCAACAATGTCTCAACATCCCTACCGCGGCCCGTGGTCTGGAGTCCACCCCACAAAGGGTTGTGGGCGTTGAAATCCCCCAAAAGGAGGAATGGTGGGGGAAGTTGCGAGACCAGAGCGGTAAGGGTGTTGAGAGACACGGCCTCATTCGGAGGAAGGTACAAGCTGCAGACAGTGAATTCTTGCGTTACCCGAATTCTGACAGCCACTGCCTCAAGAGTAGTTGTGAGGGGTACGGGGGCACTTGGGACAGTGTCCAGGATATATAGGCAGACACCGCCAGACACCCTGTCGTAAAGGGTCCTGTTGCAGTAGTACCCCCGATACCCACGGAGGGCAGGGGTGCGCTGTGCTGGAAACCATGTCTCCTGTAGGGCAATACAGAGTGCAGGGTGGTGCCACAGTAATTGGCACAGCTCGGCCAGGCGATTAAAGAAGCCGCCGCAATTCCACTGGAGAATAACTCTGTCTACTCGCTCTAAAGCCATAAAATAAAAGAAAGGAAAGAAGATCATTCCATAGGAACATCTGCCACCTTATGGTCAGGATCTACAGAATCTAAGACCATAGGTGATTCTGGATGTGCAGAGTTCCTACGTTCGGGCGAATCAAGAAGTGCGAGATCCTCAGCGGAGGCAAGGATCTCGACTTCATCCTCTGAAGCAGAGGATGTGGGTGTGGGTGGCTTAGAAGCCACCAACGAATCCTTTTTCTTCGTGTCTTTCCTTTTAGCCTCTCGCTGGCCCTTGGGTGTTAAGGGCCGTGAGGGCTTCTCAACAGGGGCTGCAGCTGCCGACGAAGAGGTGGAGGCCCCTCGATCAGCAGCCGCGGGATCCTTCAGCCATTTGCTGGGATCCACTGTCCCATGAAGAGAAGCCTCGGAAGGGAGTGTCCCATGGGACCCCTTCCGGGCGAGAGGAGCCGGAGAAGGCTGTTGCTTCTCCGGCGCTGGGGTGGGGACCGTCGTCCCCCGTAATGGTTTATCCGTTGCTCCCAACGAGAAAAGTGTGGGAGCAACCGAAGGAGTAGTACCCCCAACTGTTAAGGGGGCAGGTGCAGTAGCTCGGGCCTGGGGGCCCGGTGGCATTCGTGGCACAGATGGTCTGGTGACTGACGATGAAGCTACTGTGGCGTAAGACGTTGTCATGGTGGCAGGATGGAGCTTCAAATATTTGCGTCTAGCCTCTGCGTATGTCAGCCGGTCCAGGGTCTTATACTCCATGATCTTGCGCTCTTTGTGGAGTACAGAACAGTCGGGCGAACAAGGAGGATGCTGCTGATTGCAATTGACGCACACTGGAGGTGGGGTACAGGGGGCGTCTGGATGGGATGCACGCCCACACTCCCGACATGTTGGATTAGCGTCACATCGGGAGGACATGTGACCAAACCTCCAGCACTTGAAGCAGCGCATAGGGGGAGGAACGTAGGGCTTGACGTCGACCCGGTAAACCATCACCTTGACTTTCTCAGGCAATGAATCGCCCTCGAAAGCCACGATGAAGGCACCGGTGCCAACCCTCTTGTCCCTCGGACCCCTATAGATACGGCGGATGAAGTGCACACCTCGCCGCTCCAAGTTAGCTCTCAATTCATCGTCCGATTGCAGCAGCAGATCCCTGTGGAAAATGATGCCCTGGACCATGTTTAAGGTCTTATGTGGTGTAACGGAAACGGAAACATCACCCAGCTTGTCACAGGCTAGCAAAGCCCGTGACTGGGCTGGGGATGACGTCGTTATTAAAACGGATCCAGACCTCATTTTCGACAATCCATCGACCTCTCCATATTTGTCTTCTAGATGTTCCACAAAGAACATTGGCTTTGTGGACATGAAAGATTCCCCATCTGTACGGCTGCACACTAAATACTTTGGGGCGTAAGCCTCGCCTTGAATTTTGGACCTACGTTCCTCCCACGGTGTAGACAAGGAAGGAAACGTTTGGGGGTCATACTGTTCTGCGTTGTATTCGCTTCTACCGCGCTTAGAGACGGCGGTTGTACGTCCGCCAACGTTTCGTGGTCTTTTCATCGTGGTCCCACGAGCAGCTAGGGAAATAAGCGTCCACCCAGACAGAGCCCCGCTTGCCTGGGTAAGCCTTATACAACTGAGGTGCGGCAGGTTCCTCAGAGGTTGCTCGCTAGCGGCTGTTCAACCTCAACAGCCATGCATCTCCTCGGCACGTAGCACACCTTGAGATTGAGGTTTTTTTTTATAGAGGTTTGTACCGTCCTCGCGACCCGGGCGATTAAGCCAAGATCCCCGGGCTCTGAAACGTACAACGTTCCACCGTCGCGCCGAACGGTGGTCGTTGAGGCACGCACAGAGCTTACGGTGTAGCGGACTGTTGGCGCGACACAGCCCACAGCTCAGGACCCCGGGTTCGCCAAGCCCGTACTCAGCAAATTAATGCTGAGCCCCTGAGGGGAGCACGGAAGATGGCCACCAGTTCTGCAGTAGGAACACTGCAGCCTTCTGGCAGGGACAGCTGTTCAACATGGTCACCATGTACGTAGGCAAGGCCAATGCGGCCGTTTACCATCGAGCCGTCCGTATAAACAATGTCGTAGCTGGGGTGCTCAGCAACGAAAGCAAGAAACTGGCGACGGAGAGCCTCAGGGGGAAGCGAGTCCTTGCGCCCGTGGGCCAAGTCTAAACGAAGACATGGCCGTGGTAGGCACCATGGAGGTGTGGGTGAATGGGCCCGAAATGGGGGTGGGAGAGGATAGGCCTCAAGCTCCCCCAGGAGGGACTGCACGCGAACGGCTATTGTGTGTCCTGACCTTGGGCGCTGCTGCTGGTGACGAACAGCCGCAGTAGAAAAAAGTAGGCGGTAGTTAGGATGTCCTTCTGAACTGTACACGCGGGCTGCATACGCTGTCAACAGTTGCTGGCGGCGGACCCGTAGCGGGGGGACCCCGGCCTCCGCTAGAAGACTGGCCACAGGGCTGGTTCGGAAGGCTCCCGTCGCAATTCGAACCCCACAGTGGTGAACAGGGTCCAATAAGCGCAACGCTGAAGGCGCTGCAGAGCCATAAGCAAGGCATCCATAATCTATGCACGAGAGCACCAAGGCCATATAGAGCCGCAGCAGGGTGGAGCGGTCAGCTCCCCATGCGGTATGGCCCAAACATCGAAGGGCGTTTAGATGTCGCCCGCACTCCTGTTTGAGAGAACGAATATGAGGGAGCCAGGTCAGTCGGGCATCAAAGGTCAGGCCTAAGAATCGGTGGGTGTCCACGACAGGAAGCAGTTGGCCGTCAAGATAGAGTTCAGGGTGGGGGTGCACCGTCCGACGCCGACAAAAGTGCATCACACGTGTTTTGCCGGCAGAAAACTGGAAGCCATGATGCTGGGCCCACGTGTGAGCCTGGCGGACGGACGCCTGGAGTCGGCGTTCAGCAGCACTTGTTGTGGTGGAGCAGAAAGATATGCAAAAATCATCGGTATACAGGGAAGGAGACACCGATGACCCCACAGCTGCAGCCAGGCCATTAATGGCCACCAAAAACAGTGAGACACTCAGCACAGACCCCTGTGGGACCCCATTTTCTTGGATATGGGGCGAACTATGGGCAACACCGACTCGGACCTGAAACGTGCGGAGTCGGAGGAAATTTGCAATGAAGATGGGAAGTGACCCCCGAAGGCCCCACGCATGCAGCGTAGCGAGGATGTGACGCCGCCATGTGGTATCGTAGGCCTTCTGAAGGTCAAAGAAAACTGCAATGAGGTGCTGACGACGGGAAAAAGCTATCCGAACCGCTGACTCCAGGCACACCAGATTATCCGTCGTAGAACGACCCTGGCGAAATCCACCCTGCGATGGCGCCAGAAGGCCCCGTGACTCGAGCACCCAAGTCAAGTGACGTGCGACCATACGTTCGAGCAACTTGCAGAGAACGTTGGTCAGGCAGATGGGACGATAACTGTCAACCTCCAGTGGGTCCCTACCAGGCTTCAGCACCGGTATGACGACGGCTTCCCGCCACTGGGACGGAAACTCGCCACCACCCCAAATGCGGTTGAATATCTCTAGGACATGGCGCTGAGAATCCCGCGAGAGGTGTTTCAGCATCTGTGCGTGGACACGGTCAGGACCGGGAGCCGTATCTGGGCAATTGGCCAAGGCACTAAGCAGCTCACTTTCGGTAAATGGGACGTTGTAGGACTCCCGACGGCGCGTCGCAAAGGAGAGGTGCTGTCGCTCCACACGCTCCATGCGGGAGCGAAATGCTGCACTGTAGTTTGCAGATGCAGAGCACCTAGCGAAGTGATCAGCAAGATGTTCAGCGATCACACTCGGGTCTGTACACACAGCCCCATGGATAGAAAGACCAGGGACGCCAATAGGAGTCTGGTGGCCTTAGAGGCGCCTGATCTTAGTCCACACCTGAGATGGAGAGACACGAGAACCTAAGGTCGAGACATACCTCTCCCAACATTCTTGTTTTGCTCGTTTGATGAGTTGCCGAGCCTTGGCACGAAGTCGCTTGAAAGCGATGAGGTTGGCCACTGATGGGTGCCGCTTGTGATGCTGAAGAGCTCGCCTACGTTCTCTGATTGCGGCAGCGATTTCCGGCGACCACCAGGGCACGGACCTCTCCCGGGACGAACCAGAAGAAGACGGGATTGCAGACTGAGCTGCAGAGACAATGACGTCTGTTAAATTATTGACCACCACATCAATGTTAGTGTCCGGCAAATAGCGAACAGTGGCAGCAGTTGTAAATGCACCCCAGTCAGCTTTGTTAAGAGCCCAACGGGGCAAACGGCTAGGGCAATGACGCTGGGGCAGTGACAAAAAAATCGGAAAGTGGTCACTGCCACACAAGTCGTCATGCACTCTCCAATGAAGAGATGGTACGAGGCCAGGGCTGCAAATAGAGAGGTCGATGGCCGAGTAGGTGCCGTGTGCCACACTGAAATGCGTGGGAGCACCTGTATTTAAAATACAAACGTCGAGCTGGGAGACAAGATTTTCAGTCTCCCTACCTCGGCCAGTAGTCATGTCGCCACCCCACAACGGGTTATGGGCGTTGAAATCGCCCATGATGAGGAAGGGTGGGGGGAGCTGAGCAATCAGTGCAGCTAACACGTGGCAGGGGACTGCACCATCAGGTGGAAGATAAACACTGCAGGCGGTTATAGCTAGTGGTGTCCTGATCCGAACAGCCACTGCCTCCAAAGGTGTTTGAAGGGGCACAGCTTCACTGTAGGCTGAGTTGATGACATGAATGGAGACGCCACCAGATGCTCTGTCATATACAGGACGATTCGTGTAAAACCCAAGATAGCCACGAAGGGCTGCGTTTCGCGTTGCTGGAAGCCAGGTTTCCTGGAGGGCAACGCACAGTACATGAGAAGAGCTTAAAAGCTGTTTCAGCTCTGCTAGGTGGGAAAAATAACCGCCGCAATTCCACTGGAGGAATGTGCTGCCTAAGGACTGGGGAGGCATGAAAGTGATTAAGAGACGCGGTGCGCCTCAGTGTCACTTGCCGCCACCCGCTGAGGGTCTGTGGTGTCCATATCCATTGCGTCTAGGGTGTCTATAAGAGCAAGGTCCTCTTTAGATGCAAGGATTTCGACCTCGTTGTCTGAGTCAGAATTGGTAGCGGACGGCATCGAGGAAGCCGCCTTTGCCGCCAGCTCTTTCTCCTAAGGGACATACTTTTTTTTCGCCCGCTTCCGCTTGGGTTTGGGCTTCGGTGCTCGAGTGGGCTTCCCAGAAATGGCGTCGGATGTCGACGCAGATGGGGAGGCCCGGCTAGAAGCGGGTACTTGGAGTTTGAGCCACTGGCTGACGTTTGGCTGCGACGAAACTGGTGTTTCGGAGACCTCAAGAGACCCTTTCCGTGCAGCAGTAGGTCTACTGACATCTAGGGTGTCAGACACAGTGGGAACTGCAGGAGGTGGTGGAAGGGGCTCGTCAGGCCCTTTACCTGAGGGAAGAGCCGGAGAAGGAAGACATTTCTCTGGCAGAGGGACGGGGTTCAAAGACCCCGTTGAAGGGGGAGGCGAAAGCCTCGCAGGAGAAGGTGCTCCCCCTGGCGTCTGGGGAGCGGAGATTAACTGATGGCCCAAAGGGCCCACAGAAGGTGTGATAGGGGGTCGGGAAACCGCCCTCGATGGAGGTGATGACACTGTGGCAGCAGCATATGTGGTCATCATGGATACCGGGTGGAGTTTCTCATACTTGCGTCGGGCCTCAGAGTAAGTTACGCGATCGAGGGTCTTATATTCTATGATCTTGCGCTCCCTTTGGAAAGCAGGACAGTCCGGTGAGCAAGGCGAGTGATGGCCATTGCAGTTCACACAGGAAGGTGGTGGGGTACAAGGGGCATCGGGGTGTACAGGACGGCCACAGTCACGACAAATAGGGGCTGCGTCGCAACGGGAAGACCTGTGTCCAAACTGCCAGCACTTGAAACAGCGCATGGGTGGAGGGATGTACGGTCGGACATCACATCTGTATACCATCACCTTGACCTTCTCGGGCAAGGTATCGCCGTCGAAGTCCAAGATGAAGGCCCTGGTTGCCACTCTACTGTCTTTTGGACCCCGAAAGACACGGCGGACGAAATGGACACCGCGTCGTTGCAGATTTTCACGCAACTCCTCATCAGACTGCAGCAAGAGGTCACGGTGGAAAATGACTCCCTGCACCAGATTCAAAGTCTTATATGCCGTTACAGACACTGGCACGTCGCCCAGCGTAGTGCACGTGAGCAAGGCACGAGACTGTGCAGGGGACTCTGCCTGTATAAGAATAGACCCGTCTCGCATCTTGGAAATTCCCGCAACCTCACCGAACTTGTCCTCTATATGTTCAACAAAGAACATGGGCTTGGTTGCCTGGAAGGATCCCCCATCTGTCCTAGTGCATACCAGAAATTTCGGGACATATGACTCGTTAGGTCGATCCCCACGTTCCCGCCAAGAAGAAGTCAGGGAAGGAAACGATGAGGGATCATAAGTAACTGCATTGAACTTTCCCCGCTTAGAGACACCTGTCTGACCAGGATTTTGGTGGCTAGATTTATTTCGCTTCATCACGAATCATCCGCCCCAATGCCACCCACTCCGAACAGGGGCTCTCCTCATGGGCGCCACCCAGCCACAGCAACGTCACCTGGCAGGATGACCGTTGCCGGGAGTCCTGATGCTCCACGTTGACAAGCATCTACTCCTAGGCCTGCATGAGTAGCTTACAGCTCTGGCATCGGTAGAGCGATCCCTGCGTTGTCAGGGGGCTACAGCCAAGAGGGTACATGACGACCCCACCACAACGGGCTGGCTACCGTGTAGGCTTTCTGGCGCTATGTGAACCATCATAATCGAGAGTGCTGAGATATTGGTGCACAATGGACGCGACTTGCATGAAAAAGAGATGGCATCCCCGATGGCAGAATAGAAGCTGCAGTCGCAGAGTCCATTCCATGATGGGTGCGTAGGATGGCATGGCATGAGAATTACATGTAGCACCACGTAAGGTGTCCTTCCCCAAATGGTTCGCTCTTCTGAAAAAAATTTTGAAAAATGGAGGGTCAAACCCAAATAGGGGACCTCAGACGGAAAGCCGAAAAGTATGAAGACTCCTTTTAGTTGCCTCTTACGACAGGCAGGAATACCGCGGGCCTATTCTTACCCCCGGACCCGCAGGGGGGGGATCTCGTTATTAGAACTGAGCCAGATCGCATCTTCGACAGACCATCGATCTCTCCATATTTATCTTCCAAATGTTCCACAAAGAACATTGGCTTTGTGGCCATGAAAGATTCCCCATCTGTACGCGTACACACTAAATATTTTGGTGCATAAGCCTCACCCTGAACTTTCGCCCTACGTTCCTCCCACGGTGTAGACAGGGAAGGAAACGTTTGGGGGTCATATTGCGTAGCATTGTATTCACTTGTACCGCGCTTAGAGACGGCGGTTGTACGTCCGACAATGTTTCGTGTTCGTTTCATGGTGTTCCCACGAGCAGCTAGGGACCTAAGAGTCCACCCAGGCAGAGCCCCGCTTGCCTGGGTAAGCCTTATACCTGTGGTTTGTGGAACTGCTACCTCAGCGGCCATGCCAATACTATCAGTCACCTGCTGGATCGCATTGTCAATGTCATCTGGCAGTGGTGCTGCAACGACAGTGGCTGAAGCATAAACAGGCCAGTCAGCCCTACGGAAACACCAATGGGGTAAGCTGTCTGCAGCTTGGTACTGCGGGAGCGACACAAAGATTGGGAAGTGGTCGCTTCCACACAGGTCCTCATGCACATGCCAACCAAGGTGTGGTCGAAGGCTGGGGCTGCAGACGGAGAGGTCGATCGCTAAATACGTGCCCTGCGCCACGCTAAAATGTGTCGGGGCACCTGAATTCAGGAGGCAAAGATCGTGTTGCGCCTATAATATCTCAACATTCCTCTGGTCTGGAGGCCACCCCACAATGGATTCAATGGATTGTGGGCATTGAAGTCCCCTGAAAGTTGGAATGGTGGATCAAGTTGGGAGACCAGAGCAGTAAGTATGTTGAGAGACACGACCTCATCCGGAGGAAGGTTTAAGCTGCAGACAGTTAATTCCTGCGTAGCCTGGATTCTGACAGCCACTGCCTCAAGAGTGTTGTTGTTGTTGTTGTTGTGATGGGGGGTTTTAGGGGGACTAGACTGCTATGGCCATCAGTCCCCCGCTTCATATCTAGGCAACACACAGAAAAAACAGAACGATAAAAAATGTGCCCGAATGAGATTAAAAACAAAGCAGAATGAAAGAATGCACCGTCAATGAATTATTGACTGAGTCAACACGAGACAATACGAAAGACACCAGACACACAGAAACAAATATGAGACAAAAATGACAGAGCCAGTGTTGTTGTTGTTGTTGTTGTGATGGGGGGTTTTAGGGGGACTAGACTGCTATGGCCATCAGTCCCCCGCTTCATATCTAGGCAACACACAGAAAAAACAGAACGACAAAAAATGTGCCTGAATGAGATTAAAAACTAAGCAGAATGAAAGGAAGCACCGTCAATGAATTATTGACTGAGGCAACACGAGACAATACAAAGACACCAGACACACACAAACAAATATGAGAGAAAAATGACAAAGCCAGTGAATGTGGTTGACCGACCCTGTGTATAAAAGGGAAAAGTCAACCACATAGCGTACAAACTAAAAACTGTAGTCTAAAGACACGTCAAGGAGAACATAGAAAATTATCTAAAAGACCATCCAAAAGGACTCACAGCAACTGGTAAAACCCTGCAGCACGAAGAAATCGTAAAACCAAATTAGCCACAGAGGCATCGTCGCCGAGCACCAAAGAGAGAGTGTTCGGGAGGGTAAAAGAATGCCGCAGTGGGGCTAAAATGGGACAGTCGAGGAGGAGATGGACCACAGTCAGTGGGGCACCACATTGGCACACGGGCGGGTCCTTTCGACGGAGGAGGTGACCATGCGTCAGATGGGTGTGACCAATGCAGAGACGGCAGAGAACCACGGAGTCCCTACGGGATCCCAGCTGCGACGACTTCCAGACAGATGTTGTGTCCTTTATCGTACGCAGCTTATTGGGCACGTCCAGAGCGGACCATTCGGCATTCCACAGGTCGCGTATTTTAGTGCGAAGCAACGGGCGGAAGTCTGCTTCTGGGAGGCCAATCGCCAGAGGGCGGCAAGTGGTAGCCTGTTTGGCTAGCCGGTCAACGCTCTCGTTGCCCGGGATGCCTACATGGCCCGGGGTCCAAACGAAGGTAACACAGCGACCGGAGTCACTAAGAGCCAGTATCGACTCCTGAATGGCCCTGACCAATGTATGACGAGCATAACACTGATCAAGGGCCTGTAAACCGCTCAGCGAGTCGCTACAGATCAGAAAGAAGGTCCCGGGGCACATGCGGATGTGGTTAAGGGCGCGGTATATAGCCACCAGTTCTGCGGTGAAGACGCTGCTGCCGGGTGGCAAAGAGCGTTGTTCAACATGGGCGCCATGCATGTAGGCATATGCAGTGAGGTCGCCATCCGAAGAACCGTCTGTATAAATGACCTCGGAGTTACTGAACTCACGGAGCAGTGCAGAAAACTGATGCCGTAGGACCAGAGGAGAAGTAGAGGTCTTCGGCTCACAGGAAAGATCCAACCGAATCCGCGGCCGAGGAACGGTCCAGGGAGGAGCATGGAAAGTCGAGCGGAAGGGACGGTTAAGAGGAAAGGAGTCCAGGGTCGATAGTAGCGATTGGACACGCGCTGCTATTGGGAGTCCCGACCGAGGTCGCCTCTGTGGCAAACGAGTGACCTCTCCCGGAAAGAGGAGTCTGTTATTCGGATGCCGAGGGGTACAGTGAACTCTGGCAGCATACTGGGCGAGTAGTTGTTGGCGCCTGTATCGCAATGGGGCAACTACAGCCTCTGCCAGGAGACTTGTGACAGGGCTTGTACGAAAGGCTCCAGTGGCCAGACGGATGCCGGTATGGTGCACTGGGTCGAGTACTCTCAGTGCAGATGGAGAGGCTGAGCCATAGACCTGGCTTCCGTAGTCCAGGCGTGACTGCACCAGAGCATTGTACCGCCGCAGGAGGACAGGGCGTGCTGCACCCCAGACAGTATGGCTGAGGCAACGAAGGATGTCCAAATATCGTGAACACCGTTGCTTAAGCTGGCGCAGATGAGGGAGCCATGTGAAACGCGAGTCAAAAAGGAGACCCAGGAAACGGTATGTGTCCACAACCTCAAGGAGCTCACCATCAAGGTAGAGCTCCGGATGTGGGTGTACCGTGCGTTGGCGACAAAAGTGCGTCACCCTGGTTTTCGCAGGGGAAAATGTAAAACCATGGGCAGAAGCCCAATTCTGTGCCCGATGAATGGCTGCCTGCAGCCGTCGTTCAGCTACACTTGTACTAGCGGTGGAATAGTACAGGCAAAAGTCGTCCGCATAGAGGGAGCAAGAAACCGACGGCCCCACTGCAGCCACTAGGCCATTAATGGCCACTAAGAAGAGGGGTACACTTAGGACGGACCCTTGTGGTACCCCATTCTCTTGTGTATGGGACGAACTGAAGGAGGTGCCAACGCGGACTCTAAAGCGTCGTGAAAGTAAAAAATTCTGAATAAAAATTGGGAGGGAGCCACGGAGACCCCACCCATGTAGCGTGGCAAGGATGTGATGACGCCATGCCGTGTCATATGCTTTCCAGAGGTCGAAAAAGATGGCGACGAGGTGGTGACGTGTGGCGAAAGCAGTACGGATCGCCGACTCCAAAGAGAGGAGGTTATCAATGGCAGAGCGACCCTGCCGGAAAGCACCTTGTTGTGGAGCGAGCAGACCCCGATTCTCGAGAACCCACAGCAGTCGCCGGCTCACCAAACGTTCATTTTGTTTTTTTGTTTTTTTTTGTTTTTGTTTTTTGTTTTTTGTTTTAGGGGGACAAAACTGCGGAGGTCATCAGTCCCCCATTCCATCAAAGAGCTAGAGAAGTGCGGAAACACTGAAAAGTTCGCCCAGAGTTAAAATTACTACGGGGGGAAGACCCCACTCAATCAATAAAATGTAAACAAATTCGACAAGGAACAACAAGTCAGGAGACAACACTAAAGGACACAATCACACGGAAACAGCAAACAAATGTGGAAATAAAATGACAAAGACAATGTTCGTGGTTGACCGACCATGAAAATAAAATAGGAAGGGTCAGCCATGGGGCAACACAAGCTTCATATAGAGTTGTAAAAACCGCTGTCATGAATAAAACCTAAAACAGAATCAGCCATATTGGCATCGTTACGTAAAACTTCAGATAAAATTTCAGGAAAATTAAAATCCCGCCGCAGAGCGGCTAAAAGATGGCAGTCCAACAAAATGTGGGCCACCGTCAAGGGACAGCCACAACGGCAATGAGGCGGGTCCTCACCGCGGAGGAGATGGCCATGGGTCAGCCAAGTGTGGCCGATGCGGAGCCGGCACAGGACTACCGAGTCCCGGCGAGAGGCCCGCATGGACGAGTGCCACACAGCTGTGGTCTCCTTTATTGCCCTGAGTTTGTTGGGGTGGCTCAGGCTACGCCACTCTGCGGCCCAAAGCTCACGTACTCTATGGCGCAACACAGACTGGTAATCTGATGCCGGGAGACCAATGTCTAACACGGACGCATGAACAGCCTGTTTAGCTAGCTCATCGGCTCGTTCGTTGTTTGGGATGCCGATGTGACCAGGAGACCAAATGAAGACTACAGAGCGTCCTAACTGGTCGAGAGCAAAAAGTGTCTCATGTATAGCCAGCACCAAGGAGGAACGTGAATAACATTGCTCGAGTGTGCGAAGACTGCTCAGGGAGTCACTGCAAAGGAGAAAAGACCCACCTGAGCAGGAGCGCATATGCTCAAGAGCACGGAGAATGGCCACCAACTCGGCAGTGTACACACTGCAGCCATCCGGCAGAGACCGCTGCTCTGCGTGATCGCCATGAACATAGGCAAAGCCAACACGGCCATGAACCATCGAACCGTCCGTATAGACGATGTCGTGTCCAGTGTACTCTGCAACGACGGCAAAGAACTGACGGCGGAGTGCCTCGGGAGGAACAGAGTCTTTAGGTCTATCGGCCAAGTCCAGCCTAGAGCATGGCCTCGGTACACGCCATGGGGGCGTACGCGTACGGGCCCGATGCGGAGAGGGACAGGGAAAGACTCTAGTTCCAACAGAAGGGACTGGACACGGAAGGCCATCGTGTGACCGGAACGGGGTCGCCGTTGTTGAGGACGGACGACCGTGCGGGAGAATAGCAAACGTTGGTTCGGGTGGCCTGGCATGCTATGAACATGAGCAGCATAGGCCGCGAGCAGTTGCTGGCGGCGGATCCGCAGAGGTGGGACCCCGGCCTCTGCAAGTAAACTGTCCACGGGACTGGTGCGGAAAGCACCCGTCGCGATGCGAACCCCACAGTGGTGAATGGGGTCCAGCAAGCGCAATGCTGAGGGGGATGCGGAGCCATAGGCAAGGCATCCAAAGTCCAGACGGGACTGCACCAAAGCGTGGTATATCCGCAACAGTGTGGACCGATCGGCACCCCAGTTGGTATGGCCCAGATGGCGGAGGACATTTAGCTGGCGCCAGCACTTCTGTTTCAGCTGTCGAATGTGAGGGAGCCATGTCAGCCGAGAATCAAATACGAGCCCTAAAAACCTGTGTGTTTCAGCAACCTCTAAGAGGTGGTTGTCAAGATAAAGTTCGGGCTGTGGATGAACCGTTCGACGCCGACAGAGTGCATAACTCTGGTCTTTGCAGGAGAGAACTGGAAGCCATGGGCCAGAGCCCAGGACTGTGCCTTCTGAATGGCTCCTTGTAACCTACGTTCAGCAACTTGGGTGCTGGAAGAGCTAAAAGAAATGCAGAAGTCGTCAGCATAGAGAGAGGGGGATACTGACGACCCAACTGCTGTCGCTAAGCCGTTTATGGCTACTAAAAATAAGGGGACACTCAAAACAGAGCCCTGAGGAACCCCATTTTCCTGCACATGAGAGGTACTACGAGACGCACCTACTTGAACACAAAAAGTACGGACAGCTAAAAAGTTTTTAATAAAAATCGGGAGTGAGCCCCGAAGACCCCAACCATGTAACGTGCGAAGTATGTGGTGTCGCCAGGTCGTATCATACGCTTTTTGCATATCAAAAAAGACGGCTATCAGGTGTTGGCGCCTGGCAAAGTTTGTTGTTGTTGTTGTTGTTGTTGGTTGTTTTAAGGGGACTAAACAGCTAGGTTATCAGTCCCCTGTTCCCAGCTGAGAGTCAACTGTCAATAAAGATAAAACAATGCCCTGAAAATGACACCGCACATAAGGGCAGGTTAACAATAGACAAGCCACTGACAATACAAGACGAAGACACACAGAATGAGTAAAATAAAGTCACGAATAAAACTGGATAGCAGAGTATCTTGGCTGGCTGATCACAAAGAAAAAAACAGGATGAGCCAGCCACACTGCACACACTAAAAACCCCTAAGGGCTCGCGAATATAAAAATCTGGGTTGGTGGAGGCCTAAGATATCAGGCCACAGCACCCACGGTTAGATAGAATCATAAAAACCGGCAGCGCGGATAAAACTTAAAACTGCGTTAGCCATAGAGGCGTCGTCACCTAAAACTAAGGGTAGTGCGTCTGGAAGATTAAAAGAGTGCCGCAGATTGGCTAAAAGCGGACAGTCCATCAAAAGATGGGCCACTGTCATTACGACACCACATCGACATACGGGTGGGGACTCACGGCGAAGGAGATATCCGTGGGTCAACCACGTGTGCCCAATACGGAGGCGGCAGAGGACAACCGCCTCTCGGCGGATCTGCCGCAGTGAAGACTTCCACAGGGCTGTGGACGTCTTCACTGCCCGAAGCTTGTTTGGCACATTCGCCATAGCCCACTCGGCGCTCCAAGCCTCGCGCACCTTCCGGTGCAACACCAATTTTAGATCAGGCTCCATGACGCCAATATTTAGGGGTGGTTCCATAGTGGCCTGCTTGGCTAAGCGATCCACTTGTTCATTTCCTGGGATGCCGACGTGGCCCGGGGTCCACACAAAGACCACAGAACGGCCTGATTGGCCCAGGGAGTGAACAGTGTCCTGGATCGACCGCACTATTGGGTGCCGAGAGAAACACTGGTCGATCGCTTGTAAGCCACTCAGGGAGTCAGAACAGATGACAAATGACCCCCTGGGGCACGCTTTTAGGTGTTTCAGAGCCCTTAGAATGGCGACCAGTTCGGCAGAAAAAATGGAACTCTCACCTGGCAGAGAATGCTGTTCCACATGGTGGTCATGAAGAAACGCATACCCAGCATGGCCATCTACTACGGAACCATCTGTGTAGACGGGTTTTGCGGCATGGAACGAGTCTAGGAGTTGCAGAAACTCGTGGCGGAGATGTCTAGTGGAGACCGAGTCCTTTGACGTACAGGACAGATCCAGACGGAGCTGCAAACGAGGAATGGACCAAGGAGGAGTGTGAGAGGAATAGTGGAAAGTGGTAGGAAGTGGGTGGGATGTGAGAGACGAAAGAAGGATACGAACACGGACGGAGATCGGGTATCCCGACCTTGGCCGTCGTGCAGGGATAGGTAGTGCAGCGTCTGGAAATAGGAGCCGGCGGTTCGGGTGGAAGGGCAAGGCCTGAACACGAGCAACATAAGACGTTAACAGGTGTTGCCTACGGAACCGCAGCGGGAGGACTCCAGCTTCGACAAGGAGGCTTGTCACAGGGCTTGTGCGAAAAGCCCCCGTCGCCAAACGGACACCACAGTGCAAAATTGGGTCCAACACCTGCAGTGCTGATGGCGCAGCCGAGTCATAGACTATGCAGCCATAGTCTAGACGCGACTGAATGAGGGCCTTGTAAAGTTGTAACAACGTTGGGCGTGAGGCTCCCCAAACCGTGTGGCTAAGACAGCGCAGGATGTTGAGGTGGCGCCAGCACTTTTGTTTTAACTGGCGTAGGTGTGGCACCCAGGTTAGACGGTCATCAAACACCATTCCTAAGAATCGGTGTGTCTCTTCGACTTGTAGCAGATCGCCAGCTAAGTAAAGTTCGGGTTCCGGGTGTACTGTCCGACGTCGACAGAAATGCATCACGCGGGTTTTGGATGCCGAAAATTGAAAACCGTGGGCAAACGCCCACGACTGTGCCTTCCGAATTGCGATCTGCAACCGCCGTTCAGCTACGCCGATGCTGGAGGAGCAGTAATACATGCAGAAGTCATCGGCATACAAGGAAGTAGAAACCGATGACCCTGCAGCCGCAGCAAGACCATTTATAGCGATTAAGAATAAAGGAACGCTAAGAACGGAACCTTGTGGGACTCCGTTCTCTAGACAATGAGGTGAGCTGAAACAAGAACCAACACGAACACGAAAAGAACGCAACACCAGGAAGTTCTTGATGAATGTAGGAAGTGGACCCCGTAAGCCCCAATCGTACAGCGTAGACAGAATATGATAGCGCCACGTGGTGTCGTATGCTTTCCGTAGGTCAAAGAAGACGGCAATCAGGTGTTCATGGCGAGAAAATGCTGTACGAATGGCCGACTCTAGTGACACGAGATTATCGATAGCGGAGCGGCCTTGACGGAACCCACCCTGTTGAGGCGCCAGGAGTCCTCGGTCCTCAAGGATCCACATGAGCCTCCGACTCACCAACCGTTCGAGAAGCTTGCATGGAACGTTGGTGAGGCTGATCGGGCGGTAACTATCAGCCACCTGCGGATCTGCCCCAGGCTTAACCACCGGAATGATAATGCTTTCCCGCCACGAGGACGGAAAAACACCCTCAATCCATACGCGATTAAACAGGGCGAGAAGGTGGCGTTTGGCATCCGCTGATAGGTGTCGGAGGAACTGGCTGTGAATGCGATCGGGTCCAGGGGAGGTATCCGGGCATGTGGCAAGGGCATTTTCCAATTCCCACTCAGTAAATGGGACGTTATACGGTTCACGACGTCGTGTTCGAAATGAAATTTGCTGGCTCTCTGCTCGCTCTTTAATGGCACGAAAATCTGCACTATAGGCAGCAGTCCCCGACGTACGTGCAAAATGATCTGCCAGGTGCTCAGCGACGGCGACAGGGTCAGTACACAGCATACCCTGGACTCTGAGGCTTGGAATTCCCGCCGGTGGGCGGTGCCCGAAGAGGCGTCGAACTTGCGACCATACCTTGGAAGGAGAAGCGCGAGAACCAATGGACGCAACATACTTCTCCCACGAGGCTCTCTTACTATCTTGTATCAGTCGCCGGGCCCGTGCCCGGAGGCGCTTGAAGGCTACAAGATGTTCGACAGAAGGGTGACGTCGGTGGCGCTGTAGTGCTCGCCGACGTTCCCAGATGGCCTCAGCAATCTCTGGTGTCCACCAGGGCACCGAAGGACGATGGAGCGAACCGGATGTTGTGGGAACAGAGTTTTCGGCTGCAGATACAATGGCCTCTGTGACCTGCTGAACGGCGGCATCAGCATCTGCTGGAAGCGGAGAGGGAATCACAACAGCTGAAGAGTAAGCTGACCAGTCAGCCCTACGGAGGGACCAGCGAGGCGGATGGTCGGCAGGCGAACACTGTGGGAGCGACAGGAAGATCGGGAAATGGTCGCTGCCACACAGGTCGTCATGGACCCTCCAGGTGAGATGTGGAAGGAGGCTAGGGCTGCAGACGGACAGGTCTATGGCAGAATACGTGCCATGTGCTGTGCTAAAGTGGGTAGGAGCACCGGTGTTAAGAAGGCATAGGTTCTGCTCTGACAGTAGAGACTCAACATCCCTACCCCGGGCCGAGGTCTGCATGCCACCCCACAGAGGGTGGTGGGCGTTGAAGTCCCCCAAAAGAAGAAAGGGTGGGGGAAGTTGGGCGACCAAGGCTGCGAGGTCTGTGGGAGAGATGGCCTCATCAGGTGAAAGGTAAACAGAGCAGACGGTAAAATCTTGCACTACCCGGAGTCGAACAGCGACTGCCTCTAGAGATGTTTGAAGAGGCACAGCAGCACTGGGGACAGAGGTGTGGACATAAACACCCACACCGCCAGACACCCTGTCGTAGATGGCTCGGTTTTTAAAATAGCCCCGAAAGCCTCGGAGGGCTGGGGTCCTGTCGACGGGGAACCATGTCTCCTGCACCGCTAGACAGATCGCAGGGAAGCGGCAGAGTAATTGTAGCAGCTCTGCCAGATGGCGGAAAAATCCGCCGCAATTCCACTGCAAGATTTCGTTTGCAGTCTGCTGAATAGCCATAATGGAAGAGATGAAATGGTCATTCAGCAGGGGCACCTGCTGCCAATTCCACAGAATCTGTAGGATCGAGAACCATGGGTTCTGGCGATCCTAGGAAGGCGAGATCCTCAGGGGACGCAAGGATCTCCACCTCGTCTTCAGTGGCCGAAGATGTGAGCGAGCGCTCCTTTCGAGCCACAGAAGGGTCCTTAATCTTTTCTTTCTTCTTTTTGGTCTTCTTTGGTTTCTCCCGCTGGCCCTTTGGTGGTAAGGGCTGGGAGGACTTTCCAGAAGCGACATCAGGGACTGCCGAAGAGCTGGAAGCCCTTCGGTCATCGGGTGTTGGATCCTTTAGCCTAAGGCTAGGATCCCCTGGCGCACTCTGAGAAACCTCGGAAGGGAGCGTCCCGAGGGACCCCTTCCGAGCAAGAGGGGCCGGGGAAGACTGTTGCTTCTCCGGCTGGGGAGTGGGGACAGATGTCCCCGATGGTGGGGGAGAAGTTGCTCCCACAGGTGGCGAGGGAGCGAGAGATGGAGACGGGCCCCCACCCGTCACGGAAGATTGACGGCCCTTAGGGCCCACAGAAGGAGACAACACTGGTGGTTTCACTGGTCTCAAGGAAGCTGCTGTAACTGTGGCAAAAGACGTTTCCATACGGACAGGGTGTAGCCGCTCGTATTTCTTACGTGCCTCATAGAAGGTTAGCCGGTCCAAGGTCTTGATTTCCATAATTTTCCGTTCCCGATGTAAAACAGAGCAGTTCGGCGAGCATGGCGGGTGATGTTGCCCACAGTTCACACACAGCGGAGGTGGGGTGCATGGGGCGTCCGGGTGAGGTGGCCGCCCACAGTCCCTGCATGTTGGGCTGGAAGTACATCGGGACGACATGTGCCCGAACTTCCAGCACCGGAAACACCGCATAGGAGGGGGGACATAGTGTTTGACTTCACACCGGTAGACCATTACCTTAACCTTCTCAGGCAGTGTATCGCCTTCGAAGGCCAAGATAAAAGCACCGGTGGCAACCCTACTTTCTTTAGGTCCCCTGTACACCCGCCGGACGAAGTGGACACCTCGTCGCTGCAGGTATGCTCGCAGCTCATCATCCGTCTGGGATAAAAGATCTCGATGATAGATACGACCTTGGACCATATTTAATGATTTGTGGGGCGTGACACGCACCGGGATATCACCCAGCCTGTCGCAGGCAAGTAGAGCCCGCGACTGGGCCGAGGACGCCGCCTGTAACAGAACGGCCCCACTCCTCATCTTTGAAAATGATGCTACTTCACCAAACTTGTCTTCAATTGTGTCAACAAAAAACTGAGGCTTCGTAGAAGTGAAGGTTTCGCCATCAGTACGCTCACAGACCAGATATTGAGGTGAGTACGGCTCAGATCTATTTAGTGCCCTTCTTTCCTCCCATGGTGTGGCAAGGGACGGAAACGTCTTAGGATCATAAGTAGAGGCGTTAAACTCAGTCTTCCCACGCTTAGAGACGCCGTTTTCGCGACCGGCCACGCTTTTATTTGCTCGTTTCATGTTCGTCCCACGAGCAGCTAGGGAACTAAAGGTCCACCCAGGCAGAGCCCCGCTTGTCTGGGTAAGCCTTATACAACTGAGGTGCGGCAAGTTCCTCAGAGGTTGCTCGCTAGCGGCTGTTCAACCTCAACAGCCATGCATCTCCTCGGCACGTAGCACACCTTGAGATTGAGGTTTTTTTTATAGAGGTTTGTACCGTCCTCGCGACCCGGGCGATTAAGCCAAGATCCCCGGGCTCTGAAACGTACAACGTTCCACCGTCGCGCCGAACGATGGTCGTTGAAGCACGCACAGAGCTTACGGTGTAGCGGACTGTTGGCGCGACACAGCCCACAGCTCAGGACCCCGGGTTTGCCAAGCCCGTACTCAGCAAATTAATGCTGAGCCCCTGAGGGGGCCTGGCAAAGGCTGTGCGGATCGCGGACTCGAGGTACACCAAGTTGTCGGTGGTGGAGCGACCTTGGCGGAACCCGCCCTGGCATGGAGCCAGTAAGCCCCGAGTCTCGAGGATCCAGCACAACCGCCCACTGACCATGCGCTCCAACAGCTTACAGAGGACATTGGTCAGCATAATGGGCCGATAGCTATCCAAATGAGCAGGGTTTTTGCCTGGTTTCATCACCGGTATGATGATACCCTCCCGCCACCGCGAAGGGAATACCCCGTCGCACCAGATGTGGTTGAAGAGCGTAAGGACATTACGCTGGCTCTCCGCTGAAAGATGTTTCAACATCTGGCTGTGGATGCTATCGGGTCCTGGAGCCGTGTCCGGACACTTTTTAAGAGCGCTTAGGAATTCCCACTCTGTGAACGGCATGTTATATGCCTCCGTACGGCGGGTGGTAAAGGAGAGGGGCTGGCGTTCCACCTGATCCTTTAATGTACGGAAAGCTGGGAGGTAATTCTGAGAGGAGAAGGCATGAGCATAATGCCCGGCAAACAGCTCTGCAAGCGTGGCCGGGTCCGTGCATACTATGCCATTCACAGAGATCCCAGGGATTCCTGCTGGTGTTGGGTGTCCCCTTAAACGCCTTATCTTGTTCCAGACCTGGGTGGTGGAGGTACCCGCGCCAATAGTGGAGACGTACCTCTCCCAACACTCTTGCTTTCGTCTCTTAATGAGATAACGTGCACGTGCACGGAGCCGCTTGAAAGCTACGAGGTGCTCCAGAGACGGGTGCCGCTTGTACCGTTGTAAGGCCCGTCGGCGATCTCTGATAGCCGTCGCGACCTCTGGCGACCACCATGGTACCGTCTTACGCTGTGGGGACCCCGACGAACGGGGAACGGTAGCTTCTGCAGCTGAAACAATGGTACGCGTGGCGCCCTCGACCGCCACATCGACGTCGTCGAGTGGGGGAGGACCAACAGTGGCAGCAGAGGTAAAGTCGTCCCAGTTAACCTTGTGTAGGGCCCACCTGGGCAGGCGCCCTGGGGATTGACGTTGTGGGAGTGACAGGAAAATGGGAAAATGGTCACTGCCGCACAAGTCATCGTGGGCTCTCCAGTGGACAGATGGTGAAAGGCCATGGCTGCAAATTGACAGATCAATGGCCGAGAACGTGCCATGCGCCACACTAAAATGTGTGGGGGCACCCGTGTTCAAGAGGCAGAGGTCAAGACGAGATAGTAAGTCCTCGACTACTCTGCCTCGGCCAGAAATCGTGGAACCACCCCACAAGGTGTTATGGGCATTAAAGTCACCCAGTAGTAAGAAAGGTGGAGGGAGTTGACAAAGTAGTGCAGCCAAAACAGTCTGAGAGACGTCACCATCAGGAGGGAGGTAAAGACTGCAAACGGTGAACTCTTGCGTTGTCCTTACCCTCACAGCCACCGCTTCCAATGGCGTCTGAAGGGGCACAGACTCGCTATATACAGAGGTAAGGACATACACACACACACCACCTGATACCCTGTCATACTGGCTGCGATTACAATAATATCCCCTGTAGCCCCGGAGGGCAGGGGTCCGCATTGCCGGAAACCATGTTTCCTGGAGGGCAATGCAGATAGCGGGTGTTATGCTCAAAAGGTG
The DNA here is from genome assembly GCA_026315105.1 of Locusta migratoria. NCBI lineage: Eukaryota > Metazoa > Arthropoda > Insecta > Orthoptera > Acrididae > Locusta > Locusta migratoria. Next base: position 325,253,885 of record CM048750.1, read on the forward strand.
TCGCAGCTCAGCCAGGCGGGTGAAAAAACCGCCGCAGTTCCACTGGAGAATAACGCTGTCTGATAACTGGGATGACATGAGGCAATATGAACTATTTATTATACCTCATGATCACTCGCTGACACTGCTCGCGAAGCTGTAGATTCTACTTCCATCGGTTTCGATGGTCCTTCGAGATCTAGGTCTTCAGGAGACGCTAGTAAGTTCACCTCGTCATCGTCCTCTGAGGAGGAGGGCGGGGGTAGAAGTGGGGGAACCACCGGTGTCTCTTTGGTCTTCCCGGGTGTTTGCTTCTTCTTGGAAGCCTCTCGCTTTTCTTTTGGGTTTCTCACGTCTGGAGGGCGTCGGGGACTCAGTCTCCGAGACTGAGGAAGACCTTGCGGCCCGACGACCAGCCTTCTTGGCCACGGTTTGCCACTGGCCGGTAGCTGTCGTCCCAGAGGAAGAAGCCGAGGAGGGGTGGGACTCAACCGAACCCTTCCTCGCGAGAGGAGCCAGAGAAGGCTGTTGCTTCTCTGGCTCTGGGGTGGGGACCAGTGTCCCCATTGGTTGGGATGGTATTGCTCCCGAGGTAGAGGGTTTGGGAGCAATACAAGGAGATCCACCCCCAGCTGTCAAGGGGGGGAGAGTGGATGATTGGGCCTGTGGGCCCACCGAGATTCGCTGAACAGATGGGGTCAAAGATGGCAGAGTTGGAACAGTTTTAAGTGCTGTCGCAAAACTTTTACCCATGGTCACGGGGTGCAGCTTAGTATATTTGCGCCGTGCCTCTGAATAGGTCAGTCTGTCCAGGGTTTTATACTCCATTATTTTCCTTTCTTTATGGAGGACTGTGCAATCTGGCGAGCAGGGTGAATGATGTAGTCCACAGTTAACACAGACTGGAGGTGGGACACAAGGGACGTCTGGGTGTGATGGACGTCCACACACCCAACATGTGGGATTGGCCTCACACCGGGAAGACATGTGCCCAAACCTCCAGCACTTAAAGCAGCGCATAGGGGGAGGGACGTAGGGCTTTACGTCACACCGGTAAACCATCACCTTGACCTTTTCAGGTAATGTGTCACCCTCAAAAGCCAAGATGAAAGCACCGGTGGCGACCCTGTTGTCCTTCGGCCCCCTATAAATGCGTCGGATGAAGTGGACACCATGCCGCTCTAGGTGTGACCGTAGCTCATCATCAGATTGCAACAACAGATCTCGAAGGTAGACAATACCCTGGACCATATTAAGGCTCTTATGAGGCGTTATGGTAACGGGAACATCACCCAGCTTCTCACAGGCGAGCAACGCCCGCGACTGTGCTGGGGATGACGTCGTTATCAAGACTGACCCAGATCGCATCTTGGACATACCCTCCACCTCTCCATACTTTTCTTCCAGATGCTCAACAAAAAACATTGGCTTAGTCGACGCAAATGATTCCCCATCAGTGCGTGAGCAAACTAGGTATCGGGGGGCATAAGACTCTCCTTGACTTCTGGCCCTGCGTTCTTCCCATGGCGTAGCCAGGGAAGGGAACGAACGGGGGTCATATCCAGCAGCATTACAATCTCCTCTTCCACGCTTAGAGACGCCGTTTTCGCGACCGGCCACGCTTTTATTCGCTCGTTTCATTTTCGTCCCACGAGCAGCTAGGGAAAAGAGGTCCACCCAGGCAGAGCCCCGCTTGCCTGGGTAAGCCTTGTACAACTGAGGTGCGGCAGGTTCCTCAGAGGTTGCTCGCTAGCGGCTGTTTAACCTCAACAGCCATGCATCTCCTCGGCACGTAGCACACCTTGAGATTGAGGTTTTTTTTATAGAGGTTTATTCCGTCCTCGCGACCCGGGCGATTAAGCCAAGATCCCCGGGCTCTGAAACGTACAACGTTCCACCGTCGCGCCGAACGATGGTCGTTGAAGCACGCACAGAGCTTACGGTGTAGCGGACTGTTGGCGCGACACAGCCCACAGCTCAGGACCCCGGGTTCGCCAAGCCCGTACTCAGCAAATTAATGCCGAGCCCCTGAGGGGACCAAACGTTCAAAGAGCTTACAAAGAACGTTTGTGAGACTGATTGGGCGGTAATTGTCAACGTTCAGTGGATCTGCACCTGGCTTCAACAAAGGGATAACGATGCTCTCCCGCCATTGGGATGGGTACGCTCCCTCGATCCAGAGACGGTTGAAGAAGTCCAAAAGATGGCGTTGCGAGTGTTCAGAAAGATGTTTCACCATTTGGCAGTGGATTCGGTCCGGTCCTGGAGATGTATTGGGGCAACTGTCAAGAATAGTTTTAAATTCCCACTCAGTAAATGGCGCATTGTACGGCTCCTGGCGGTTTGTGCGAAATACCAACTGCTTTCGCTCAGCCCGCTCTTTTAAGGTACAAAAACCTTGGCTGTAGGCAGTAGACGCCGAATTAACAGCAAAGTGCGCTGCAAAACACTCAGCAATGATGGTCGGGTCGGTATGAATAGTTCCATGGATAGAGAGACCCGCGATCCCTGCCGGTGGACGGTAGCCTGATATACGGCGAATCTTCGTCCAAATCTGGCCGGAGGAGACACGGGGTCCAATTGTGTAAACGTATTGTTCCCAGCATGCCTGCTTGTGCTGCCGGATAAGCCGACGTGTCTAGGCCCGAAGGCGCTTAAATGCAACCAGGTGGTCAATGGTGGGGTGGCGCCGGTACTGCTGCAGAGCTCTGGGGCGATTGCGTATAGCTGCTGCTATCTCCGGTGACCACCAGGGCACTGGTCTTCGCCGAGGTAAGGCAGAAGAAGACGGTATCGCGGTCTCAGCAGCAGAAACGACAACGGAAATAATTTGGTCTACTGCCATTGTTGCATCAGCAGGGAGAGGGGTATCCAGCGTTGCAGCTGACGTGTATGCTGCCCAGTCGGCCCTATGGAAGGACCAGCGGGGTAGACGTGCATGGCGTTGGTGGTGGGGAAGCGAAAGGAAGATGGGAAAGGGTCGCTTCCACAAAGGTCATCATGGACCCACCAGTTAATGAGTGGACGTAAGCCCGGACTACATACAGAAAGGTCTATGGCGGAAAAGGTGCCATGGGCCATACTAAAATGGGTAGGAGCTCCTGTATTAAGAATACAAAGGTCAAGTTGGGTAAAAAGTAGTTCAAATTCTCGACCACGTCCTGTAGTCACGTTGCTCCCCCATGTGGGGTGATGTGCATTAAAATCTCCTAAAATAAGAAACGGTGAAGGAAGTTGAGCGATTAAGGCCGCTAGGTCAGCTGGTGCCACTGCTGCATCAAGAGGGAGATAAAGGGAACAGATGGTAATGTCCCGCGATGCTCGAACCCTGACAGCGACAGCCTCCAGGGCTGTGTTAAGTGGCACTGGGGAACTGTAGGCAGAGGTATGTACATATAGACATACCCCGCCCGACAACCTATTGTAAATGGCGCGATTATTGAAGTACCCCCGGTAGCCCCGAAGGGTGGGGGTCCGATCACCAGGAAACCAGGTTTCCTGGAGAGCAACACAGAGAGGTGGAAAGGCGCTCAACAGCTGACGCAATTCAGCCAAACGGCAGAAAAATCCTCCACAGTTCCATTGGAGGATCAGACTGTCTCCCGGCTGACGGTGCATGAAGCTGAAGATGGAAGAGGAGTGGTATTAGCACTCGTCGCTGGCTGTGAAGCCTGATCCTCCGTGTCCATGGTATCCCCAAGATCGGCAAAGGCCAAATCTTCTGGCATAGCTAGAAGGATCACATCATCCTCAGGCGCGTCAGGTGCAGGGGCTGGGGGCACCGAGGCCGCCAGTGTCTCCTTGCACTTTACTGTCTTTTCTTTCCTTTCCTTCTTGTCTTCCCGTCGTTCCTTGGGCCTACCGGAGGAGGAGGGTTTCCCCGGACGGGCTTGAGGAGTGTGGGAAGACTGAGGAGCCAGGCGGCTTTCTGGCCGAGGGTCCTTCAGCCGCTGGCTAGTGTCAGATATCTGGGGGGACATGGTGGGAAGGGCAGAAGAGGTTCCCTTCCCAGAAACAGAAGCCAGAGAAGGGGAACCCTTTTCTGGCTGGTTGTTGTTGTTGTTGTTGGTTGTTTTAAGGGGACTAAACAGCTAGGTTATCAGTCCCCTGTTCCTAGCTGAGAGTCAACTGTCAATAAAGATAAAACAATGCCCTGAAAATGACACCGCACAAAAGGGCAGGTTAACAATAGACAAGCCACGGACAATACAAGACAAAGACACACAGAATGAGTAAAATAAAGTCACGAATAAAACTGGATAGCAGAGAACCTTGGCTGGCTGATCACAAAGAAAAAACAGGATGAGCCAGCCACACTGCACACACTAAAAACCCCTAAGGGCTCGAAAATATAAAAAATCAGGGTTGCTGTTGGCCTAAGAGATCAGGCAACAGCACCCACGGTTAGATAGATGCATAAAAACCAGAAGCGCGGATAAAACTTAAAACTGCGTTAGCCATAGAGGCGTCGTCTGCTAAAGCTAATGATAGCGTGTCTGGGATATGAAAAGATCGCCGCAAGTCGGCTAAAAGCGGACAGTCCATTAAAAGATGGGCTACTGTCAACACAGTGCCACATCGACACACGGGTGGAGCCTCGCGCCGAAGGAGATACCCGTGGGTGAGCCACGTATGTCCTATCCGAAGGCGACAGAGGACAACTGACTCTCGGCGGGTCGGCCGCAGTGAAGATTTCCACAAAGCTGTGGAGAGCTTCACTGCCCGAAGCTTATTCGGTGCAGTCGCCGTAGCCCACTCGGTGCTCCAAGCCTCACGTACTTTTCGGTGCAACACCAGCTGAACATCCTGTTCCGTGACACCAATAGTTAGAGGTGGTCCCATAGTACCCTGCTTGGCCAAGTATCAACATGTTCATTCCCTGGTATGCCAACATGACCTGGGGTCCACACAAAGACCACAGAACGGCCTGATTGGCCCAGGGAGTGAACAGTGTCCTGGATCGAACGTACTATTGGGTGCCGAGAGAAACACTGGTCGATCGCTTGTAAGCCACTCAGGGAGTCAGTACAGATGACGAATGACCCCCTGGGGCAGGCTTTGAGATGTTGGAGAGATCTGAGAATAGCGACCAGCTCGGCGGAGAAGATGCTACTCTCACAGGGCAGAGAATGCTGTTCTACATGGTTGTGATGTAGAAAGGCATACCCAGCACGGCCATCTACTACGGAACCATCTGTGTAAATGGCGTCTGTGGCACGGAACGGTTCGAGCACTTGTAGAAACTGGTGACGGAGATGTACGGAGGAAACAGAGGCCTTCGACGCATGGGACAGGTCCAGACGGAGCTGCAAACGAGGAATGGACCAAGGAGGAGTGTGAGAGGAATAGTGGAATATGGTAGGAAGTGGGTAGGATGTGAGAGACGAAAGAAGGATACGAACACGGACCGAGATCGGGTATCCCGACCTTGGCCGTCGTGGAGGGATAGGGAGTGCAGCGTCTGGAAATAGGAGCCGGCGGTTCGGGTGGAAGGGCGAGACCTGAACACGAGCAACATAATATGTTAACAGGTGTTGCCTACGGAACCGCAGCGGGAGGACTCCAGCTTCGACAAGGAGGCTTGTCACAGGGCTAGTGCGAAAAGCCCCTGTCGCCAAACGAACACCACAGTGGAGGATTGGGTCTATTGCCTGCAGCGCTGACGGCGCAGCCGAATCGTAGACTATGCTGCCATAGTCTAGGCGCGACTGAATGAGGGCCTTGTAAAGTTGTAATAGCGTTTGGCGCGAGGCTCCCCAAACAGTGTGGCTGAGACAACGCAGGATGTTGAGGTGTCGCCAGCACTTTTTTTTAACTGGCGTAGGTGCGGCACCCAGGTTAGACGGTCATCAAACACCATACCTAAGAATCTGTGCGTCTCTTCGACTTGTAGCAGGTCGCCAGCTAAGTAAAGGTCGGGTTCCGGGTGTACTGCCCGACGTCGACAGAAATGCATCACACGGGTTTTGGATGCAGAAAATTGAAAACCGTGGGCAAACGCCCACGACTGTGCCTTTCGAATTGCGATCTGCAACCGCCGTTCAGCTACGCCAATGCTGGAGGAGCTGTAATACATGCAGAAGTCATCGGCATACAAGGAAGTAGAAACCGATGACCCCGCAGCCGCAGCAAGACCGTTTATGGCGATTAAGAATAAAGGAACACTAAGAACGGAACCTTGTGGGACTCCGTTCTCTTGACAATGAGGTGAGCTGAAACAAGAACCAACACGAACACGGAAAGAACGCAACGCCAGGAAGTTCTTAATGAATGTAGGAAGTGGACCCCGTAAGCCCCAATTGTACAGCGTAGACAGAATATGATAGCGCCAGGTGGTGTCATACGCTTTCTGCAGGTCAAAAAAGACGGCAATCAGGTGTTCACGGCGAGAAAATGCTGTACGAATGGCTGACTCTAGGGACACGAGATTGTCGATTGCGGAGCGGCCTTGACGGAACCCACCCTGTTGATGCGCCAACAGTTCTCGGTCCTCGAGGATCCAAATGAGCCTCCGACTCACCAACCGTTCGAGAAGCTTGCATGGAACGTTGGTGAGGCTGATCGGGCGGTAACTATTAGCCACCTGCGGATCTGCCCCAGGCTTAACCACCGGAATGATAATGCCTTCCCGCCACGAGGACGGAAAAACACCCTCAAGCCATACGCGATTAAACAGGGCGAGAAGTTGGCTTTTGGCATCCGCTGATAGGTGTCGGAGGAACTGGCTGTGAATGCGATCGGGTCCAGGGGAGGTATCCGGGCATGCAGCAAGGGCACTTTCCAACTCCCACTCAGTAAATGGGACGTTATATGGTTAACGACGCCGTGTTCGAAATGAAATGTGCTGGCTCTCTGCTCGCTCTTTAATGGCACGAAAATCTGCACTATAGGCAGCAGTCCCCGACGTACGTTCAAAATGATCTGCCAGGTGCTCAGCAACGGCGACAGGGTGAGTACAGAGCGAACCCTGACTGCTGAGACACGGAATTCCCGCCGGTGGGCGGTGCCCAAAGAGGCGTCGAACCTGCGACCACACCTTGGAAGGAGAAGCGCGGGAACCAATGGAGGCGACGTACTTCTCCCAGGAAGCCCTCTTACTTTCCTGTATCAGTCGCCGGGCTCGTGCTCGGAGACGCTTGAAGGCCACGAGATGTTCGACACAAGGGTGGCGTCGGTGGCGCTGTAGTGCTCGCCGACGTTCGCGGATGGCCTCAGCAATCTCCGGTGTCCACCAGGGCACCGATGGGCGATGGAGCGAACCGGATGTGATGGGAACAGAGTTTTCGGCTGCAGAAACGATAGCCTCTGTGACCTGCTGAACGGCGGCATCAACATCTGCTGGAAGCGGAGAGGAAATCACAGCAGCTGAAGAATAAGCTGGCCAGTCAGCCCTACGGAGGGCCCAGCGAGACGGACGGGTGGCAGGCGTACACTGTGGGAGCGACAGGAAGATCGGAAAATGGTCGCTCCCACACAGGTCGTCATGGACCCTCCAGGTGAGATGTGGAAGGAGACTAGGGCTGCAGACAGACAGGTCAATGGCAGAAAACGAACCATGTGCTGTGCTAAAGTGGGTAGGAGCACCGGTGTTAAGAAGGCCGAGATTCTGCTCTGACAGGAGAGACTCAACATCCCTACCCCGGGCCGAGGTCTGTGTGCCACCCCACAGAGGGTGATGGGCGTTGAAATCCCCCATAAGAAGAAAGGGTGGGGGAAGTTGGGCGACCAAGGCTGCGAGGTCTGTGGGAGAGATGGCCTCATCAGGTGGAAGATAGACAGAGCAGACGGTAAAATCTCGTACTACCCGGAGTCGAACAGCGACTGCCTCTAGAGACGTTTGAAGAGGCACAGCAGCACTGGGGACAGAGGCGTGGACATAAACACAGACGCCGCCAGAAACCCTGTCGTAGACGGTTCGGTTTTTAAAATAGCCCCGATACCCTCTGAGGGCTGGGCTCTTCTCGACGGGAAACCATGTTTCCTGCAAAGCAAGACAGATGGCAGGGAAGCGGCAGAGTAATTGCCGCAGCTCAGCCAGGCGGCGGAAAAAACCGCCGCAATTCCACTGCAAGACGTTGTTTGCAGTCTGCTGAATAGCCATTATGTAAGTCGGGAAAGGGTCATTCAGCAGGAGCACCTGCTGCCAACTGCGCAGACTCTGCAGGATCCTGAACCATCGGTTCAGGTGTTCCAAGTATGGCGAGATCCTCAGGTGATGCAAGGATCTCTACCTCGTCTTCAGATGCCGAAGAGGTGACAGAGCGGTCCTTCCGAGGCACTGATGATGCCTCCTTCGCATCCTTTTTCTTCGGCTTCCTTTTGCCCTCTCGCTGGCCCTTTGGTGTCAAGGGCCGGGAGGGCTTCCAAGACGTGGCAGCAGAGACCGTCTAAGAGCCAGAAGCCCTTCGACCAGAAGGTTTTGGATCCTTCAGCCAAAGGCTAGGATCCCCTGGCGCACCCTGGGACTCCCCAGAAGGGAGCGTCCCGAAGGACCCCTTCCGAGGGAGAGGTGCCGGAGGAAGCTGTTGCTTCTCCGGCTGGGGGTTGGGGACTGGTGTCCCCGATGGTTGTGGGGAGGTTTCCCCCACAACAGGTGCCTTACCAGCAGATGGAATGCTGCCCCCATCTGATGAGGGCGCTGTGGTAATTTTATGGCCTCTAGGGCCTACAGAAGGAGGCGATATCTTGTCGTGAGTCGTACCCGTGATGCGCGGGGACGACGCTACAGCTGCAAAGGAGGTAGTCATGCTTACCGGATGGAGACGCTCGTACTTCTTTCTTGCCTCATTGTATGATAGCCGGTCCAAGGTCTTAATTTCCATTATCTTACGTTCTTTGTGCAGAACTTTGCAGTCTGGAGAGCACGGTGGATGCAGCTGGTTGCAGTTCACACAGACGGGAGGTGGGGTGCAGGGAGCGTCCGGATGAGATGGACGTCCACATTCCCTGCACACAGGGCTTTTCTGGCTGGGGAGTGGGGGTAGCCACTCCCGACGTGGGGGGCAGTACCTGCCCCACAGAAGATTGTGTGCCTCCAGATGTCTGGGAGGCAGAGGTAGAGGGGCGGCCCATAGGGCCCACAGACGGAGGTAGAGCAGGGTGAGATGTGGCCACCGGTGGTGTCGCCATCAATGTAGCAGCAGCGTATGTACTCACTAAGGAAACAGGATGCAGCTTTTCATATTTCTTTCTTGCCTCTGAATATGTTAGTCGGTCCAACGTTTTATATTCGACTATCTTCTTCTCTTTATGTAGAGCGGGACAATCCTGCGAACAGGGAGAGTGGATACCGCCGCAATTGACACAATAAGGTGGTGGGGCACAGGCAGTGTCAGGATGTAAGGCACGGCCACAGTCCCTGCAGGTTGCAGCAGCGTTGCAGCGAGAGGACATGTGCCCGAAGCGCCAACATTTATAGCATCGCATTGGAGGGGGGATGTATGGCTGGACGTCACAGCGATACATCATGACTTTGACCTTTTCGGGCAGATTGTCACCCTCAAAGGCCAAAACAAATGCGCCAGTGGCCACCCTCTTATCTTTTGGTCCACGAAAGACGCGGCGGACAAAGTGTACTCCGCGTCGTTGTAAATGGTCACGTAATTCCTCATCTGTCTGCAACAATAAGTCTCGGTGTTATATGACTCCCCGTACCTTATTTAAAGACTTGTGAGGCGTTATTGACACGGGAATGTCGCCTAAATGGTCACACGTAAGGAGGTTTCGTGACTGAGCTGGGGTCTCCGCCTGAATCAAGACCGAACCGTCTCGCAGTTTCGACATTCCGGCAACTTCGCCATACCTTTCTTCGAGGTGTTCCACGAAGAAAAAGTGCTTAGTTGCCTGGAAAGATTCCCCATCTCGTCTGGTACATACTAAATATCTGGGTGTATATGGCTCTGTCTGTTTAGTGGGCCCACGTTCCCCCCACGGAGTTAGGGAAGGGAACGATTTGGGGTCGTATCTTGGAGCATTGAAATTGAACTTTCCACACTTGGAGACACCTGACTGAGAGCCAGGATTTTGAGAGGGTTGTTTCCTCTTCATCGCAGAGTGTCCGCCCCGATGCCACCCACTCCGAAACAAGGGCTCTCCTCAAGGGCGCTACCCAGCCACAGCAACGCCACCTGGGAGGATGACCGTTGCCGGGAGTCCTGATGCCCCGCAAAGACAAGCATCGACTCCTTGGCATTCATGAGGAGGTCACAGCTCAGGCATCGGCAGTGTGATCCCTGTACAATTCAGGGGGCTCAACCATGAGGGTACATAACAGCCCCACCACACGGACTGGCTACCGTGCTGGTGACCTAGCGGGGGAGGGGGCTACGGCGAGGAAGGGATGCGGAAGGAAAGGGTAGGAATCCGCGCCGTAGGGGCTAGGTTGGGAGTTCTTCCCCAAATGGCTCACATTTAATCAGAAAATTTTGTTGGAGGTCAAACCACAATGGGGACCTAACTGGGCCGAAAACTGTGAACATGGCAAACATAGACACAATTGCCAAACCAACAGTACCATGGGAATAGCCGGGCCATCAACACGAGAACACCTAGAGACGGGGTTGGAGAAGGGTAGGGTGGGAAAAAGGATTAGGAAGGGAGGGAACCAGGGTGAGGAAAAGCGGCCTGGGAAACAGGAAGGAAGGCCGCAATGGCTCGGGGACCCGTGCGCGCCACACACGTACCCACAAAAGAGTTGTGGGCCCCCTGGGGGGGCAGAGCCAGTGAATGTGGTTGACCGACCATGTGTATAAAAAGGGAAAAGCCAACCACATAGCGTACAAAATAAAAACTGTAGTCTAAAGACACGTCAAGGAGAACATAGAAAATTATCTAAAAAACCATCCAAAAGGACTCACAGCAACTGGTAAAACCCCGCAGCACGAAGAAATCGTAAAACCAAATTAGCCACAGAGGCATCGTCGCCGAGCACCAAAGAGAGAGTGTTCGGGAGGTTAAAAGAATGCCGCAGTGGGGCTAAAATGGGACAGTCGAGTAGGAGATGGACCACAGTCAATGGGGCACCACATTGGCACATGGGCGGGTCCTCTCGACGGAGGAGGTGACCATGCGTCAGATGGGTGTGACCAATGCGGAGACGGCAGAGAACCACGGAGTCCCTACGGGATCCCAGCTGCGACGACGTCCAGACAGATGTTGTGTCCTTTATCGTACGCAGCTTATTGGGCACGTCCAGAGTGGACCATTCGGCGTTCCACAGGTCGCGTATTTTAGTGCGAAGCAACGGGCGGAAGTCCGCTTCTGGGAGGCCAATCGCCAGAGGGCGGCAAGTGGTAGCCTGTTTGGCTAGCTGGTCAACGCTCTCGTTGCCCGGGATGCCTACATGGCCCGGGGTCCAAACGAATGTAACACAGCGACCGGAGTCACTAAGAGCCAGTATCGACTCCTGAATGGCCCTGACCAATGTATGACGAGCATAACACTGATCAAGGGCCTGTAAACCACTCAGCGAGTCGCTACAGATCAGAAAGGAGGTCCCGTGGCACATGCGGATGTGGTTAAGGGCGCGGTATATAGCCACCAGTTCTGCAGTGAAGACGCTGCTGCCGGGTGGCAAAGAGCGTTGTTCAACATGGGCGCCATGGATGTAGGCATATCCAGTGTGATCGCCATCCGAAGAACCGTCTGTATAAATGACCTCGGAATTACTGTACTCACGGAGCAGTGCAGAAAACTGATGCCGTAGGACCAGAGGAGAAGTAGAGGTCTTCGGCTCACGGGAAAGGTCCAGCCGAATCCGCGGCCGAGGAACGGTCCAGGGAGGAGCATGGAGAGTCGAGCGGAAGGGACGGTTAAGAAGTAAGGAGTCCAGGGTCGACAGTAGCGATTGGACACGCGCTGCTATCGGGAGTCCCAACCGAGGTCGCCTCTGCGGCAATCGAGTATCCTCCCCCGGAAAGAGGAGTCTGTTATTCGGATGCCGAGGGGTACAGTGAACTCTAGCAGCATACTGGGCGAGTAGCTGTTGGCGCCGGTATCGCAACGGGGCGACTCCAGCCTCTGCCAAGAGACTTGTGACAGGACTTGTCCGAAAGGCTCCAGTGGCCAGACGGATGCCTGTATGATGCACTGGGTCGAGAACTCGCAGTGCAGATGGAGAGGCTGAGCCGTAGACCTGGCTTCCTGGCTTCCATAGTCTAGACGTAACTGCACCAGAGCATTGTACAGCCGCAGGAGGACAGGGCGTGCTGCCCCCCAGACAGTATGGCTGAGGCAACGAAGGATGTCCAAATACCGGGAACACCGTTGCTTAAGCTGGTGCAGATGAGGGAGCCATGTCAAACGTGAGTCGAAAAGGAGACCCAGGAAGCGGTGTGTGTCCACAACCTAAAGGAGCTCACCGTCAAGGTAGAGCTCTGGATGCGGATGTACCGCCCGTTGGCGACAAAAGTGCATTACCCTAGTTTTTGCAGGGGAAAATGTGAAACCATGGGCAGAAGCCCAATTCTGCGTCCGATGGATGGCTGCCTGCAGTCGTCGTTCAGCTACACTTGTACTAGCAGTGGAATAGTACATGCAAAAGTCGTCTGCATAGAGGGAGCAGGAAACCGATGGCCCCACTGCAGCCAGTAGGCCAGTAATGGCCACTAAGAAGAGGGGTACACTGAGGACGGACCCTTGTGGTACCCCATTCTCTTGGATATGGGAGGAACTGAAGGAGGTGTCAATGCGGACTCTAAAGCGGCGCGAAAGTAAAAAATTCTGAATAAAAAGTGGGAGGGAGCCACGAAGACCCCACCCATGTAGTGTGGCAAGGATGTGATGGCGCCATGCCGTGTCATATGCTTTCCGGAGGTCGAAAAAGATGGCGACGAGGTGGTGACGTCGGGCGAAAGCAGTACGTATCGCCGACTCCAAAGAGAGAAGGTTATCAATGGCAGAACGACCTTGCCGGAAAGCACCTTGTTGTGGGGCGAGCAGACCCCGATACCCGAGAACCCACAGAAGTCGCCTGCTCACCAAACGTTCAAAAAGTTTACAAAGAACGTTTGTGAGGCTTATGGGACGGTAACTGTCAACGTTCAATGGATCTGCACCTGGTTTTAACAGAGGGATAACGATACTCTCCTGCCATTGGGACGGGTATGCTCCCTCGACCCAGAGACGATTAAAGAAATCCAAAAGATGGCGTTGCGACTGTTCAGAAAGATGTTTCAGCATTTGACAGTGGATTCGGTCCGGTCCTGCAGATGTATTGGGTCAACTGGCAAGAATAGTTTAAAATTCCCACTCTGTAAATGGCGCATTGTACGGCTCTTGGCGGTTTGTGCGAAAGACCAACTGCCTTCGCTCAGCCCGCTCTTTTAAGGTACAAAAACCTTGGCTGTAGGCAGTGGACGCCGAATTAAGAGCAAATTGCGCTGCAAAATACTCGGCAATGATGGTCGGGTTGGTATGGATTGTACCGCGGATAGAGAGACCCGCGACCCCTGTCGGTGGATGGTGACCTGATATACGGCGAATCTTTGTCCAAATCTGGCTAGAAGAGACACGGGGTCCAATTGTGGATACATATTCCTCCCAGCATACTTGCTTGCGCTGCCGGATAAGCCGGCGTGTCTGGGCCTGAAGACGCTTAAATGCAACCAGGTGGTCAAGGGTGGGGTGGTGCCGGTACTGCTGCAGAGCCCTGCGGCGATTGCGGATAGCTGCTGCTATCTCCGGTGACCACCAGGGCACTGGTCTTCGCCGAGGTAAGGCAGAAGAAGATGGTATCGCGGACTCAGCAGCAGAAACGACAATGGAAATAATTTGCTCAACAGCCATTGTCGCATCAGCAGGGAGAGGGGTATCCAACGTTGCAGCGGAAGTGTATGCTGCCCAGTCGGCCCTGTGGAAGGACCAGCGGGGTAGACGTGCGTGGCGTTGGTGGTGGGTTGTTGTTGTTGGTTGTTTTGAGGGGACTAAACAGCTAGGTTATCAGTCCCCTGTTCCTAGCTGAGAGTCAACTGTCAATAAAGATAAAACAATGCCCTGAAAGTGACATCGCATAAAAGGGCAGGTTAAGAATGGACGAGCCACTGACAATACAAAACGAAGACACACAGAGTTAGTAAAAGAAAGTCACGAATAAAACTGGATAGCAGAGTACCTTGGCTGGCTGATCACAAAGAAAAAACAGGATGAGCCAGCCACACTGCACACAATAAGAACTCCTAAGGACGTGAAAAGGTAAAAAGCTGGGTTGCTGGTGGCCTAAGATATCAGGCTTCAACACCCACGGTTAGATAGATGCATAATAACCAGAAGCGCGGATAAAACTTAAAACTTTGTTAGCCATAGAGGCATCGTCACCTAAAACTAGGGGTAGTGCGTCTGGGAGATTAAAAGAACGCCGCAGATTGGCTAAAAGCGAACAGTCCATCAAGAGATGGGCCACTGTCATTGCGGCACCACATCGACACACGGGCTGGGACTCACGGCGAAGGAGATACCCATGGGTCAACCACGTGTGCCCAATACGGAGGCGGCAGAGGACAACCGCCTCTCGGCGCATCGGCCGCTGTGAAGACTTCCACAGGGTTGTGGATAGCTTCACTGCTCGGAGCTTGTTTGTTGCACTCGTGGTAGACCATTCGGCACTCCAAGCATCACGCACCTTCTTGTGCAATGATGTCCTGAGGTCTGATTCCATGACGCCAATGGTGAAGGGTGACGCAGTGGCGGCCTGTTTGGCCAACCGGTCAACACGTTCATTCCCCAAAATGCCGACGTGGCCAGGGGTCCATAGGAAAACCACACATCGGCCAGATTTGCCTAGAGAGTAAGTAGTGTCTTGAATGGACTGCACTAATGGGTGACTAGGGAAGAACTGGTCGAGTGCCTGCAAGCCACTCAGGGAGTCACTACAGATGACAAATGACCCCCTGGGGCAGGCTCGGAGGTGTTCTAGAGCCTTGAGGATAGCGACCAGCCCTGCAGTAAAGACACTACTTTCACGGGGCAATGAATGTTGTTCGACATGGTCACCATGGAGACATGCATACCCAGCACGACCATCAGCTAGGGACCCATCAGTATAGATGGCTTCAGCACCACGGAAAGAGTTGAAGAGATCCAGGAACTGGTGTCGGAGTTGCATTGGAGAAACGGAGTCCTTTGATCTATTGGCCAGCTTCAAACAAAGCTGCAAACGAGGAATGGACCAAGGAGGGGTTTGAAAGGAATAGTGGAAAGTGGCAGGGAGTGGTTGGGATTCGAGGGACGAAAGTAGAGAACGAACGCGGACTGATAATGGGTAACCCGACCGAGGTCGTCTTGGAGGGATAGGGAGTGCAGCGCTTGGAAAAAGAAGCCGGTGGTTCGGATGGTGTGGCAAGGCCTTAACATGGGCAACGTACGAAGCCAGCAGGTGCTGCCGGCGGAACCGCAGAGGAAGGACCCCAGCTTCAACTAGTAGGCTTGTCACAGGGCTCGTGCGGAAAGCCCCTGTCGCCAAACGAACTCCAGAATGTAAGACTGGGTCTAATGTTTGCAGTGCTGAAGGTGCAGCCGAATCGTATACTACGCAGCCATAGTCTAGGCGCGACTGGATGAGCGCCTTATAAAGTTGCAGGAGCGTTGGGCGTGACGCTCCCCAAACAGTATGGCTTAGACAGCGTAGAATATTAAGGTGTCGCCAGCACTTTTGTTTGAGCTGGCGAAGGTGTGGCACCCAGGTGAGACGGTTGTCGAATAACATTCCTAAAAAACGGTGCGTCTCTTCGACACGCAGCAGGTCATCAGCGAGATACAGTTCGGGTTCCGGGTGTACTGCCCGACGTCGACAAAAATGCATCACACGGGTTTTGGATGCAGAAAATTGAAAACCGTGGGCAAACGCCCACGATTGTGCCTTTCGAATTGCGATCTGCAACCGCCGTTCAGCTACGCTGATGCTGGAGGAGCTGTAATACATGCAGAAGTCATCGGCATACAAGGAAGTGGAAACCGATGACCCCGCAGCCGCAGCAAGGCCGTTTATGGCGATTAAGAACAAAGGAACACTAAGAACAGAACCTTGTGGGACTCCGTTCTCTTGACAATGAGGTGAGCTGAAACAAGAACCAACACGAACACGAAAAGAACGCAATGCCAGGAAGTTCTTAATGAATGTAGGAAGTGGACCCCGTAAGCCCCAATCGTACAGCGTAGACAGAATATGATAGCGCCAGGTGGTGTCGTACGCTTTCCGCAGGTCAAAGAAGACGGCAATCAGGTGTTCACGGCGAGAAAATGCTGTATGAATGGCCGACTCTAGTGACACGAGATTGTCGATAGCAGAGCGGCCTTGACGGAATCCACCCTGTTGAGGCGCCAAGAGTCCTCGGTCCTCGAGGATCCACATGAGCCTCCGACTCACCATCCGTTCGAGGAGTTTACACGGGACGTTGGTGAGGCTGATGGGGCGGTAACTATCAGCCACCTGTGGATCAGCCCCCGGCTTCATAACTGGGATGATGATGCTATCCCTCCATTGAGACGGGAAGACACCCTCAACCCAGAGACGATTCAGCAAGGAGAGAAGTTGGCATTTAGAGTCTGACGACAGATGTCGGAGGAACTGACTATGAATGTGGTCGGGTCCAGATGACGTGGCTGGGCATGCGGCAAGGGCGCTTTCGAACTCCCATTCGCTGAAAGGGATGTTATAGATTTCCTGGCGTCGCGTTGGAAAGGATATCTGTTTTCGCTCGGTGCGCTCTTTAAGGGCGCGGAAATCCGCATCATATGCAGCGGTCGCTGAGGTGCGAGCATAGTGGTGTGCCAAATGCTCAGCTATTGTGACAGGGTCAGTGCAAATTGTACCCTGAATGCGGAGGCACGGAATTCCCACTGGTGGGCGGTGGCCAAAGAGGCGTCGAACTTGCGACCATACCCGTGAAGGTGATGCTCGGGATCCAATGGAGGCGACATAACGCTCCCAGGAGGCTCTCTTGCTGTGCTGGATCAATCGCCGTGCCCGTGCACGGAGACGCTTGAAGGCAACAAGATGTTCGACACAAGGGTGGCGTCGGTGGCGCTGTAGTGCTCGCCGACGTTCCCGGATGGCCTCAGCTATCTCCGGCGTCCACCAGGGCACTGACTTACGGTGGAGTGATCCCAGTGAGATGGGTACGGTTTTCTCAGCAGCAGAAATGATCGAATGAGTGACCTGCTGAACAGCGGTATCTATATCAGCCAGAAGAGGAGAGGGAAGCACAGCAGCTATGGAGTATGCTGGCCAGTCGGCCCTATGGAGGGACCAGCGAGGCAGACGGTCAGCAGGTGGACACTGTGGGAGCGACAGGAAGATAGGGAAATGGTCGCTGCCACACAGGTCGTCGTGGACCCTCCAAGTGAAGTGCGGAAGCAGGCTTGGGCTACAGACAGACAGGTCTATGGCGGAGAATGTACCGTGTGCCACGCTAAAGTGCGTAGCAGCACCAGTATTCAGGAGGCAGATGTTCAGCTGGTTCAGTAGTGTCTCAACATCCCTACCCCGTGCCGAGGTCTGCATGCCACCCCACAAAGTGTGGTGGGCATTGAAGTCCCCCAAAAGAAGGAAGGGTGGGGGAAGTTGGGCGACCAAGGCAGCGAGGTCCACAGGAGAGACAGCCTCATCTGGTGGGAGATAGATTGAACAGATTGTAACATCTTGCACTGCCCGGAGCCGAACAGCAACCGCCTCTAGGGGCGTTTGAAGGGGCACGGCAGCGCTCGGGACAGTGGCTAGGACATAGATGCAAACTCCACCAGATACTCTGTCATACATAGGCCGATTTTTAAAATAGCCCCTGTAGCCTCGAAGGGCAGGGGACCGCGTCGCTGGGAACCAGGTCTCTTGAAGAGCGATACAAAAGGCAGGTGTTTGGCTGAGAAGTTGTCGTAGCTCAGGCAGGTGATGGAAAAAGCCGTTACAATTCCACTGGAGGATGATGTTTCCTTCTGGCTGTACCGCCATGACGAATAAAAAGCAGATCACTCCATCGGATCGTCTGCTGCCATGTGCTTGGAATCCATGGAACCAGAGATCTTATTTTCTGGGGAATCGGTAATTGCAAGATCCTCAGGAGATGTGATGATCTCGACTTCATCCTCCGAAGAGGAGGATGTGGGTGGTTGTGGCTTTGAAGCCACCGAACATTCTTTCTTCTTATTTCTCTTCTTCTTGTCCTCTCGCTGGCCCTTTGGTTTGCAGGGCCGAGGGGGCTTCCCAGAAGTGGCATCCGGGACGGAGGAAGAGCGGGAAGCTCTTCGACCGGCAGGTTGGAGATCCTGAAGACTGCGGCCAGGATCCTCCGGAGCACTCTGGGAAGCTGCAGAAGGGGTTGTCTCTAAGGACCCCTTCCGAGCGAGAGGGGCCGGAGAAGGCTTCTCCTTCCCCGGCTTAGAGGTGGGGACTGGGGTCCCCGGTGTTGTAGCAGGTGATGCTCCCACTGTGAAAAGAGTGGGAGCCACCGAAGATGAGGTGCCCCCTGCTGGTAGGGGGGCCGGGTCAGTCGATTGGGCCTGGGGGCGCGCTAACGTTGACGGAACAGGTGGAACAGCAGGCACAGTGGACGAGGACGATGAGGCTACCGCGGCATAGGTAGTTACCAGGCGGACAGGATGGAGCTTCTGATATTTCCGTTTGGCCTCTGAATAAGTCAGTCGATCTCTGGTCTTGTATTCCATGATTTTCCTTTCTTGCTGCAGGACTGTACACATAGGCGAGCAAGGGGAGTGATTCTGGCCGCAGTTGACACATACTGGAGGGGGCGTGCAAGGGACGTTCGGATGAACTGCACGTCCACACTCCCGACATGTTGGGTTGGCATCACATCGGGAGCTCATATGGCCAAACTTCCAGCATTTAAAACAGCGCATAGGGGGAGGAACGTAGGGCTTTACGTCGATCCGGTAAACCATCACCTTGACTTTCTCGGGCAATGAATCACCCTCAAAAGCCAAGATGAAGGCACCGGTCGCGACCCTATTGTTCTTCGGACCCCTATGGACTCGCCGAATAAAATGTACTCCCCGCCGTTCTAGATTGGCACGCAATTCGTCATCTGACTGCAGCAAGAGGTCTTTGTGGAAGATGATACCCTGCACCATATTTAGGGTCTTGTGCGGCGTAATGGTAACGGAAACATCACCCAGCTTGTCACAGGCAAGCAGTGCCCGCGATTGAGCTGGGGATGACGTCGTTATTAATACTGATCCCGACCGCATCTTCGACATGCCTTCCACCTCGCCATACTTGTCCTCAAGGTTCTCAACAAAAAATAGTGGTTTAGTATTTTTAAAAGATTCCCCATCACTACGGCTACAGACCAGATACTTAGGGGCATAAGCCTCACCCTTCTGTCTTCCCTGACGTTCTTCCCAAGGTGTAGCCAGAGAAGGAAACGTTTGGGGATCATAATCTGCAGCATTGTAGTCCCTTTTACCACGCTTAGAGACGGTGGTTGTACGTCCACCAACGTGTTCTTTTGCTCGTTTCATTGTGGTCCCACGAGCAGCTAGGGATCTAAACGTCCACCCAGGCAGAGCCCCGCTTGCCTGGGTAAGCCTTGTACAACTGAGGTGCGGCAGGTTCCTCAGAGGTTGCTCGCTAGCGGCTGTTCAACCTCAACAGCCATGCATCTCCTCGGCACGTAGCACACCTTGAGATTGAGGGGTTTTTTAGAGAGGTTTTTACCGTCCTCGCGACCCGGGCGATTAAGCCAAGATCCCCGGCCTCTGAAACGTACAACGTTCCACCGTCGTGCCGAACGGTGGTCGTTGAGGCACGCACAGAGCTTACGGTGTAGCGGACTGTTAGCGCGACACAGCCCACAGCTCAGGACCCCGGGTTCGCCAAGCCCGTACTCAGCAAATTAATGCTGAGCCCCTGAGGGGTTGGTGGTGGGGAAGCGAAAGGAAGATGGGAAAGTGGTCGCTTCCACAAAGGTCATCATGGACCCACCAGTTAAGTAGTGGACGTAAGCCCGGACTACACACAGAAAGGTCTATGGCGGAAAAGGTGCCATGGGCCACACTAAAATGGGTTGGAGCTCCTGTATTTAGAAGACAAAGGTCAAGTTCGTTAAAAAGTAGTTCAAATTCTTGACCATGTCCTGTAGTCACGTAGCTCCCCCATAGGGGGTGATGTGCGTTAAAATCTCCTAAAATAAGAAATGGTGAAGGAAGTTGACCGATCAAGGCTGCCAGGTCAGCTGGTGCCACTGCTGCATCAGGAGGGAGATAAAGGGAACAGATGGTAATGTCCCGTGATGCTCGAACCCTGACAGCGACAGCCTCCAGGGCTGTGTGAAGTGGCACTGGGGAACTATAGGCAGAGGTATGTACATATAGACATACCCCGCCCGACACCCTATTGTAGATGGTGCGGTTATTGAAGTACCCACGGTAGCCCCGAAGGGTGGGGGTCCGATCACTAGGAAACCAGGTTTCCTGGAGAGCAACACAAAGTGGTGGAAAAGAGCTCATCAGCTGACGCAATTCGGCCAAGTGACCGAAAAATCCTCCACAATTCCATTGGAGGATCAGACTGTCTCCTGGTTGACGGTGCATGAAGATGAGGATGGAAGAGGGATGGCAGGAGCACTCGTCTTGGGCTGTGAAGTCTGATCCTCCGTCTCCATGGAATCCCCGAGATCTGCAAAGGCCAGATCTTCAGGCGTCGCAAGAAGGATGACCTCATCCTCCGGTGTGTCACGTGCAAGGGTTGGGGGCACCGAGGCCGCCAGCGTTTCCTTGCGCTTCACTGTCTTTTCCTTCTTGTCTTTTTTGTCTTCCCGTCGTTCCTTGGGCCTACCGGAGGAGGGGGGTTTCTCCGGCGGGGCTTGAGGAGCGTGGGAAGACTGAGGAGCCAGGCGGCGTTCTGGCCGAGTGTCCTTCAGCCGCTGGCTGGAGTCTAATTTCGGTGGTGACACGGGTGGAAGGGAAGAACAGGTTCCCTTCCCAGAAGAAGAAGCCAGAGAAGGTGAACCCTTTTCTGGCTGGGGAGTAGGGGTAACCACTCCCGACGTGGGGGGCAGTATAGGCCCCGCAGAAGATGGTGTGCCTCCAGATGTCTGGGAGGCCGAGGTAGAGGGGCGGCCCATAGGGCCCACAGATGGAGTTACAACAGTGCGAGAAGTGGCCACTGGTTGTGGCGCCATCGATGTAGCTGCAGCATATGAAGAAAGTAAAGGGACTGGATGCAGCTTTTCGTACTTCCTCCGAGCCTCTGAGTAGGTTAGTCGATCCAAGGTCTTATATTCTACTATCTTCCGCTCTTTGTGTAGAGCGGGACAGTCCTGCGAACAGGGAGAGTGGTGACCACTGCAGTTGACGCAGTAAGGAGGAGGAGTACAGGCAGCGTCCGGGTGTGAAGGACGGCCACAGTCCCGACAGGTTGCAGCAGCGTTGCAACGAGAGGACATGTGTCCGAAACGCCAACACTTGAAACGTCGCATTGGAGGGGGGATGTATGGCTGGACGTCACAGCGATACATCATGACCTTGACCTTTTCGGGCAGATTGTCACCCTCAAAGGCCAAGACAAATGCGCCAGTGGCCACCCTATTATCCTTGGGTCCTCTAAATATGCGCCGGACAAAATGGATTCCGCGTCGTTGTAGGTGCTCGCGTAACTCATACCATCGAGACCTTTTGCTACAGACAGATGATATCACCCCCTGTACCCTATTTAAGGACTTGTGGGGCGTTACTGTGACAGGAATTTCACCTAAATGATCACATTTTAAGAGGCTCCGTGATTGAGCAGGGGTCTCCGCCTGTATTAGGGCCGAACCGTCGCGCAGTTTCGACATTCCGGCAACTTCGCCAAACCTTTCTTCGAGGTGTTCGACGAAGAAGGAAGGCTTAGTTGCCTGGAAAGATTCCCCATCCTGTCTGGTACACACTAAGTATCTAGGTGAATAAGTCTCAGCCTGCTTTGTGGACCCTCTTTCCCCCCAAGATTGAGTTAGGGAAGGAAACGATTTGGGGTCGTATCTAGTAAAATTGAATCTTCCAACCTTCGAGACACCTGACTTAGAGCCAGGATTTTCTGAGGCTTGTCTCCTCTTCATTGAGGAATGTCCGCCCCGATGCCACCCACTCCGAAACAGGGGCTCTCCTCAAGGGCGCCACCCAGCCACAGCAACGCCACCTGGGAGGATGACCGTTCCCGGGAGTCCTGATGCCCCGCAAAGACAAGCATCGACTCCTTGGCATTCATGAGGAGGTCACAGCTCAGGCATCGGCAGTGTGATCCCTGTGCAATTCAGGGGGCTCAACCATGAGGGTACATAACAGCCCCACCACACGGACTGGCTACCGTGCTGGTGACCTAGCGGGGGAGGGGGCTACGGCGAGGAAGGGATGTGGAAGGAAAGGGTAGGAATCCGCGCCGTAGGGGCTAGGTTGGGAGTTCTTCCCCAAATGGCTCACACTTACTCAGAAATTTTGGTGGAGGTCAAACCACAATGGGGACCTAACTGGGCCGAAAACTGTGAACACGGCAAACAAAGACACAAGTGCAAAACCAACAGTACCATGGGAATAGCCGGGCCGTCAACATGAGAACACCTAGAGACGGGGTTGGAGAAGGGTAGGGTGGGAAAAAGGATTAGGAAGGGAGGGAACCAGGGTGAGGAAAAGCGGCCTGGGAAACAGGAAGAAAGGCCGCAATGGCTCGGGGACCCGTGCGCGCCACACACGTACCCACAAAAGAGCTGTGGGCCCCCTAGGGGGTCACCCGGCAGAGAATGCTGTTCCACATGGTCGTCATGAAGAAACGCATACTCAGCACGGCCATCTACTACGGAACCATCTGTGTAGACGGGTTTTGCGGCATGGAATGAGTGTAGGAGTTGTAGAAACTCGTGGCGGAGATGTGTAGCGGAAACCGAGTCCTTTGACGTACAGGACAGATCCAGACGGAGCTGCAATCGAGGAATAGACCAAGGAGGGTTTCGAAAGGAATAGTGGAACAAGATAGGAAGTGGAGATGATGCGATGGACGAAAGAAGGGAACGAGCACGGACTGAGATGGGGTAACCCGACCTAGGCCGTCGTGGAGGAATAAGGACCGCAGCGTCTGGAAAAATGAGTCGGCGGTTTGGATGGAGGGGCGAGGCCTGAACATGGACAACATACGAAGCCAGCAGGTGATGCCTGCGGAACCGCAGCAGAAGGAGTCCCGCTTCGACTAGGAGGCTTGTCACAGGGCTTGTGCGAAAAGCCCCTGTCGCCAAACGAACACCACAGTGTAGAATTGGGTCTAATGCCTGCAGCGCTGACGGTGCAGCCGAATCGTAGACTATGCAGCCATAGTCTAGGTGCGACTGAATGAGGGCCTTGTAAAGTTGTAAGAGCGTTGGGCGTGAGGCTCCCCAAACAGTGTGGCTGAGACAGCGCAGGATGTTGAGGTGTCGCCAGCACTTTTGTTTTAACTGGCCTAGGTGCGGCACCCAGGTTAGACGGTCATCAAACACTAGACCTAAGAATCTGTGCGTCTCTTCGACGTGTAGCAAGTCTCCAGCTAAGTAAAGTTCGGGTTCCGGGTGTACTGCCCGACGTCGACAAAATTTCATCACACGGGTTTTGGATGCAGTGGGCAAACGTCCACGAATGTGCCTTCCGAATTGCGATCTGCAACCGCCGTTCAGCTACGCCGATGCTGGAGGAGCTGTAATACATGCAGAAGTTGTTGTTGTTGTTGTTGTTGTTGTTGTTGTTGGGTTTTGGAAGGGACTAAACTACGACGGTTATCAGTCCCTCGTTCCAGTCAAAGAGATAAAACATTTTGTTGAGCGATCCGAAGTGAATGCATTAACAAGTCAAAGTTTAAAACTTACAGACTAATAGAAAGAAAGGATACGATTAAAAACGAAGAAGGGATAAAACAGCTGAAACAGCACGAGAGTATTTTTGCTGGGCGGTCGCAAGGATATAAGGAACACACCCAGCCACTCTGGAACACGCTAAAACCACCTACCTAACAGACTTAAGCAGGCGGAGGACAGAGAAACGACAAACACAAACATTAAATTGACTTGTAGAGTCCACACTCACGCATAAAACGTAAAATAGAGTCAACCATGGAGGTGTTGTCAGCTAATGCAAGCTGCAAAGCGTTAGGGATAATAAAATTTCGTCTCACTGCGGCTAAATTGTGGCATTCAATTAAGATGTGGGCGACCGTCAAAGGCGCACCACATCGACACTGAGGAGGGTCCCGCAACGCAGAAGGTGACCATGCGTGAGCCATGTATGGCCTATACGGAGTCAGCAAAGGACAACCGACTCCCTGCGAGAAGCCCTCAGGGACGTCTTCCACGCAGCGGTAGACGGCTTGACAGCACGGGCTTATTTGGTTCAGTGGAGTCTTCCCATTCCGAATTCCAAACCCTTAAGACCTTGAGGGTCAACTGGGTATGGAGGTCGGGAACTGCGAGGCCAATGTCCAGGGACCGCGAAGTGATGGCCTGCTTGGCCAGCTGATCCACACGTTTATTGCCCGGCCTGACTCGCCAAGGGTGAATACAGCATCTTGAATGGCTCGCACCACAGTGTGTTTGGGCAGAAACTGGTCGAGGGCATGGAAGCCACTCAGGGAGTCGCTACAGATGACGAACGACCCCCTGCGGCGAGCTCTGAGGTGTTCAAGAGCTCTCAAAATACCGACCAGTTCTGCGGTGAAGATGCTGCTTCCACAAGGCAATGATCGCTGTTCGATGTGGTCACCATGGATAAAGGCATATCCAGCATGGCCATCGACCAAAGAACTGTCGGTGTAGATAATGTTTGCTCTGTGAAACGTATCAAGCAGTGCATGGAACCGGCGACGGAGAAGCAGTGGTGAAATCGAGGCTTTTGAATCCCGGGACAAGTCCAGCTGAAGCTCCAGGCGAGGAATTTTCCAGGGGGGGGGGATACGGAGGGAGTAATGGTAAGGTGGAGGAAGGGGTAAGGAAACAAGTGAGGAGAGAAGGGAACGGACACGGACCGCAATCGGGACACCCGACCTGGGCCGACGTCGTGGGGAAGGGAGTGTAGAAAGTGGGAAGAGAAGCCTGTGATTCAGATGACGGGGTGAAGCATGAACCCGGGCAATATAACTCAACAACAACCGTTGCCGGCGATACCGCAAACGGGGAACACCAGCCTCAGCTAGAAGGCTCGTTACGGGACTGGTGCGAAAAGCCCCTGTTGCGAGCCACACACCTGTGTGGTGAACAGGGTCTAGGACCCGCAAGGCAGAAGGGGCTGCTGAGTCGTACACCACACACCCGTAATCAAGCCGCGACAGAATAAGTGACTTGTAGAGCTGAAGAAGGGTGGAACGTGCTGCTCCCCAACTAGTATGGCTGAGGCATCGAAGGACATTTAAATGCCGCCAACACTTCTGTCTCAGCTGACGCAGGTGTGGCACCCAAGTCAGCCGGGCATCAAAGACCATGCCCAGGAAGCGATGTGTTTCCTCGACCTGAAGTAGTTCACCACCCAAGTAGAGCTCTGGGTCAGGGTGAACTACCTGACGGCGACAGAAGTGCATCACGCGGGTTTTCTGCGCGGAGAACTGAAATCCGTGAGTAGAGGCCCACGAGTGGGCCTTTCGGATGGCACCCTGCAGCCGTCGTTCAGCTACGCCGATGCTAACAGAGCTGAAATACAGGCAGAAGTCATCGGCGAACAGGGAGCAACTGACCGAAGACCCCACAGCCGCAGCAAGACCGTTAATCGCCACTAAAAACAATGGCACACTGAGGATAGAGCCCTGTGGGACACCGTTCTCTTGAATGTGGGGGGATCTAAAAGATGCCCCAACCCTAACCCAGAACGAGCGGTGGGAGAGGAAATTGCGAAGGAAAAATAGGAAGGGCACCCCGTAGGCCCCAGTCATGAAGAGTTGTTAAAATATGGTGGTGCCAGGTGGTGTCATACGCCTTTCGAAGGTCGAAAAATACAGCTACCAAATGCTCACGCCTAGAAAACGCCGTGCGAATGGCCGACTCCAGTGACACGAGGTTGTCAATGGTAGAACGGCCCTGGCGAAAGCCCCCTTGTTGTGGAGCAAGGAGTCCACGCTCTTCAAGGATCCACATAAGCCGCCGACTCACCATACGTTCGAAAAGCTTGCAGAGAACGTTGGTGAGGCTGATCGGACGGTAATTGTCAGCCACCTGGGGATCTGCACCAGGTTCCAGCACCGGGATGATAGTGCTTTCCCGCCACTGCGACAGGAAAGTGCCCTCTGCCCATAGATGGTTAAACAGGGCGAGAATGCGGCGTTGAAACTCTGGTGTAAGGTGTCGGTGGAATTGGCCGTGAATCCTATCAGGTCCTGGAGTTGTATCAGGACACGCAGCAAGGGCAGTTCGGAACACCCACTCGGTAAACGGGTCGTTGTATACGTCCTGACGACGAGTGTGGAAAGAGAACTGTTTCCGCTCCGCCCGCTCCTTGAGGGAGCGGAAGTTGGCACTGTATATGGCAGTCGCAGAGCATTGTGTGTAGTGGTCTGCATTGTGCTCGGCGATAGCTGTCGGGAGCGTGCAGAGCACACCCTGGATGGTGAGGGATGGGATTCCTGTCGGCGGGCGGTATCCAAAGACGCGTCGGACTTGCGTCCATAACTTAGTCAGGATGGTGCGGGAGCCGATACTGGCTACATACCGCTCCCAGGAATCCTGCTTGCTCTGTTGCATGAGTCGTCGAGCACGCGCACGGAGCCGTTTAAAGGCCACCAAATTCTCCACGGATGGGTGGCGTCGATGGCGCTGGAGCGCTCGCCGACGGTCCCGGATAGCCTCAGCAATCTCCGGTGTCCAACAAGGCACGGACCTACGCCTAGTGGAACCGGTGGTTTGTGGGACTGCCGCCTCAGCGGCCATGACAATACCATTAATCACCTGCTGGACTGCGTTGTCAATGTCATCTGGCAGTGGTGTAGCAATGACAGCGGATGAAGCATACACAGTCCAATCAGCCCTACGGAGACTGCAACGGGGTAAGCTGTCTGCAGCTTGGTACCGCAGGAGCGACACAAAGATTGGAAAGTGGTCGCTGCCACATAGGTCCTCATGCACACGCCAACCGAGGTGTGATCGAAGGCTGGGGCTGCAGACGGAGAGGTCGATCGCTGAATACGTGCCCTGTGCCACGCTAAAATGCGTGGGGGCACCTGTATTCAGGAGGCAAAGGTCTTGGTGCGCCAATAATGTCTCAACATCCCTACCGCAGCCTGTGGTCTGGAGCCCACCCCACAAAGGGTTGTGGGCGTTGAAGTCCCCCAATAGGAGGAATGGTGGGGGAAGTTGTTGTTGTTGTTGGTTGTTTAAGGGGGACAAAACTGCAATGGTCATCAGTCCCCCATTCCACCTCTAGGTGACAAAAGGAAAACCATACACGTGAAAGATATCACGCACAGAGGTTAAAGTTACGATGTGGGAGAGGAGTCCCACTGAGTCAATAAAACATCATCAAGAATAAAAAGACGAAACGAAAAGACGGATACACAGAGACAACTTACAACAAAGAAACCGATGGCCGTGGTTGACCGACCATAAGAATAAAAAAGGAAAAGTCAACCACTCGGTTTCACAAAGAAATCTCCAGTTAGAGAGAACGATAAAATCCCCCTGCTCGAATAAAACGTAAAACTGTATCTGCCATTGTGGCATCGTCACCTAAAACTTCCGATAAAACAGCAGGGAGGTTAAAATGTCTCCGCAAGGCGGCTAAAAGGGGGCAGTCCAACAATATGTGGACGACTGTCAAATGGGAGCCACACCGACATTGGGCTGGGTCCTCACCCCGAAGGAGATGTCCATGGGTGAGCCACGTATGCCCAATGCGGAGGCGACATAAAACCACTGAGTCCCGTCGTGAACCGCGCATGGAGGAGCGCCATGCAACCGTCGTTTCCTTGACCACCCGGAGCTTGTTGGGCGCGTGCAGGCTACGCCACTCAGTATCCCAAAGCTGACGTACTTTCTGGCGCAACAATGAACGGAGATCAGAAGCCGGGAGGCCGATCTCTAGACAGGACATACCTACAGCCTGCTTGGCAAGCCTGTCAACACGTTTATTGCCCGGGATACCAACATGACCCGGAGACCAGATGAACACCACCGATCGCCCGGACCGTGTAATGGCATAGAGTGTCTCCTGAATGGCCAACACCAGGGTAGACAGCGGGTAACACTGCTCCAGAGCTCGGAGGCTGCTCAGGGAGTCGCTGCAAAAAACAAAAGACTCGCCTGAGCAAGACCGGATATGCATGAGAGCTCTGTGAATGGCCACCAGCTCTGCAGTGTAAACACTGCAGCCATTCGGCAGAGTAGTGCTGTTCCACATGGTCACCGTGTGTATAGGCAAATCCGACACGGTCATCCACCATTGAGCCATCGGTGTAGATCAGGACATAACCACGGAACTCCGCTATGACAGCCGAGAACTGACGGCGGAGCGCCTCCAGTGGTACTGAGTCCTTGGGCCCATGGGCCAAGTCCAGCCGAATAGACAGCCTTGTCAAACACCATGGAGGTGTATGCACCTGGACCCGATATGGAGACGGAAGGGGCAAAGACTCAAGTTCCAGGAGGAGGGACCTAACTCTATAGGCTATTGTATGACCTGACCTGGGGCGTCGCTGATGGTGAGGGACGACCACATTAGAAAAGAGAAGACGACGTTGTTGTTGTTGTTAGGTTGTTTAAGGGGGACAAAACTACAATGGTCATCAGTCCCCTATTCCACCTCTAGGCGGCAAAAGTAAAACCATACACGTGAGAGACATCACGCACAGAGTTTAAAATTGCGATGTGGGAGAGGAGTCCCACCGAGTCCATAAAACATAATCAAGAACAAGACAAAACGAAGAGATGGTGACACAAACACAACTTACAACAAATAAACCGATGGCCGTGGTTGACCGACCATAAGAATAAAAAAAAGGAAAAGTCAACCACTCGGTAACACACAGAAATCTCCAGTTAAATCGAATGATAAAAACCCCCTGCTCGTAGTTGTTGTTGTTGTTGTTGTTGTTGGTTGTTTAAGGGGGACAAAACTGCAATGGTCATCAGTCCCCCATTCCATCTCTAGGCGTCAAAAGTAAAGCCAAACACGTAAAAGATAATACGCCTAGAGTTTAAAATATCGAAGTGGGAGATGAGTCCCACTAGCCCATAAAACATCAAGAACCACAAGACTAAACAAAAGATGGTTACACAAAGACAACTTACAACAAAGAAACCGATAGCCGTGGTTGACCGACCATAAGAATAAAAAAGGAAAAGTCAACCACTCGGTTTCACAAAGAAATCTCCAGTTAGAGAGAACGATAAAATCCCCCTGCTCGAATAAAACGTAAAACTGTATCTGCCATTGTGGCATCGTCACCTAAAACTTCCGATAAAACAGCAGGGAGGTTAAAATGTCTCCGCAAGGCGGCTAAAAGGGGGCAGTCCAACAATATGTGGACGACTGTCAAATGGGAGCCACACCGACATTGGGCTGGGTCCTCACCCCGAAGGAGATGTCCATGGGTGAGCCACGTATGCCCAATGCGGAGGCGACATAAAACCACTGAGTCCCGTCGTGAACCGCGCATGGAGGAGCGCCATGCAACCGTCGTTTCCTTGACCACCCGGAGCTTGTTGGGCGCGTGCAGGCTACGCCACTCAGTATCCCAAAGCTGACGTACTTTCTGGCGCAACAATGAACGGAGATCAGAAGCCGGGAGGCCGATCTCTAGACAGGACATACCTACAGCCTGCTTGGCAAGCCTGTCAACACGTTCATTGCCCGGGATACCAACATGACCCGGAGACCAGATGAACACCACCGATCGCCCGGACCGTGTAATGGCATAAAGTGTCTCCTGAACGGCCAACACCAGGGTAACCGTGGGTAACACTGCTCCAGAGCTCGGAGGCTGCTCAGGGAGTCGCTGCAAATCAACAAAAGACTCGCCTGAGCAAAACTGGATATGCACAAGAGCTCTGTGAATGGCCACCAGCTCTGCAGTGTAAACACTGCAGCCATTCGGCAGAGAGTGCTGTTCCACATGGTCACCATGAGTATACGCAAATCCCACACAGCCACGTCAGCCGGGCGTCAAAGACCAGTCCTAAAAAACGGTGAGTTTCCACTACCGTAAGTGGTTCATCATTCAGATAAAGTTCAGGGTGTGGGTGGACGGTCCGACGCCGGCAGAAGTGCATCACTCTGGTCTTGGAGGCAGAAAACTGAAAGCCTTGGGTAAGCGCCCAGTTCTGCGCCTTCCGAATAGCACCTTGCAACCTTCGCTCGGCAAATTGGGTGCTGCAGGAACTAAAAGAAAGACAAAAGTCGTCAGCATAAAGAGAGGGGGACACTGACGGTCCAACCGCTGCAGCTAAACCGTTGATGGCGATTAAAAATAATGGGACGCTTAAAACGGAACCCTGAGGAACCCCATTTTCCTGGACATGAGAGGAGCTCAGAGAAGCACCAACTTGAACACGAAAGGTACGGACGGCTAAAAAATTCTGAATAAAAATCGGTAGGGAGCCCCGGAGGCCCCAGTCATATAAAGTGTTAAGGATGTGGCGTCGCCAGGTTGTATCATATGCTTTGTGCATATCGAAGAAGGCGGCAACGAGGTGTTGGCGCCGGGAAAAGGCTGTGCGGATTGCAGACTCGAGGCACACCAGATTATCGGTGGTAGATCGACCCTGGCGAAAACCGCCCTGGCATGGAGCCAATAATCCACAAGTCTCAAGCATCCAACACAACCGCCGACCAACCATCCGCTCCAACAGTTTGCAGGGGACGTTAGTCAGGTTAATGGGCCGATAGCTATCCAAGTTCAGAGGATGTTTGTCGGGTTTAAGTACGGGGATGATGATACTCTCCCGCCACTGTGACGGGAAAACACCATCACACCAAATGCGGTTATAGACCGCAAGTAGGGCCCTCCGACTATCTGCTGAGGACTGTTGTAGGATTCAGAGCGGCGGGTACGAAAGGAGAGGTGCTGGCGTTCTACCCGCTCCTTCAATGTACGGAAGGCCGGTGGGTAGTTTG
This sequence comes from Locusta migratoria, assembly GCA_026315105.1. Classification (NCBI taxonomy): domain Eukaryota; kingdom Metazoa; phylum Arthropoda; class Insecta; order Orthoptera; family Acrididae; genus Locusta; species Locusta migratoria. Next base: position 325,284,896 of record CM048750.1, read on the forward strand.
CAGAGGCAAAGGCGCGAGCATAATGCTCGGCAAACATCTCTGCAAGAGTGGCCGGGTCCGTACATAGGACTCCATTTGTGGAGATCGCAGGGATTCCCGATGTAGTCTGTATTCCCTGTAGCCGCCTGATCTTACTCCAGACCTGCGAGGCTGAGGTGCCTGTCCCAATGGTGGAAACATACCTCTCCCAGCACTCCCGTTTCCGTCTTCTTATAAGCTGGCGAGCACGAGCGCGAAGACGTTTAAAATTGATTAGGTGCTCCTGAGAGGGGTGCCGTTTGTATCGCTGTAAGGCCCGGCTGCGGTCTTTAATGGCCTCAGCGATCTCCGGCGAGCACCACGGCACTGTCTTACGCCGTGGGCACCCAGTGGATTTGTTGTTGTTGTTGGGTATTGAGGGGACTACACATCTAGGTCATCAGTCCCCTGTTACTAGTTCAGAGTCCACTGCCAAGAACGACAAAATTAAACAAAGCTCTAAAAATGATCACGCACATAAGGGACAAGTGGACAAGGGACAAACCTCTGATAACTTAAAACGAAGACACACAGAAATGGTAAAAGAAAGTCAGGAATATAACTGGATAGCAGAGTACCTTGGCTGGCTGATCAAAAAGAAAAAACAGGATGAGCCAGCCATACTGCATACACGAAGAACCCCTAAGGGCGGAAAAGGTAAAAAACGGGATTGGTGGTGGCCTAAGATATCAGGCCACAGCACCTACCGTTAGATCGATTCATAAAACCCAGCAGCGCGGATAAAACGTAAATCTTTGGTAGCCATAGAGGCGTCGTCTCCTAAAACTGAAGGTAGTGCGTCTGGAAGAGTAAAATAGTGCCGCAGGTCGGCTAAAAGTGGACAGGCCATCAAAAGATGGGCCACTGTCAATACAGTGCCACATCGACACACGGGTGGAGCCTCACGCCGAAGAAGATACCCGTGGGTGAGCCACGTATGTCCAATCCGGAGGCGACAGAGGACAACTGACTCTCGGCGGGTCGGCCGCAGTGAAGATTTCCACAAAGCTGTGGAGAGCTTTACTGCCCGTAGCTTATTCGGTGCAGTCGCCGTAGCCCACTCGGTGCTCCAAGCCTTGCGCACCCTCCGGTGCAACACCAGTTTAAAATCCTGTTCCGTGACACCAATAGCCAGAGGCGGTCCCTTAGTGGCCTGCTTGGCCAATCTATCAACATGTTCATTCCCTGGTATGCCAACATGACCTGGGGTCCACACAAAGACCACAGAACGGCCCGATTGGCATAGAGAGTGAACAGTGTCCTGGATCGACCGCACTATTGGGTGCCGAGAGAAACACTGGTCGATCGCTTGTAAGCCACTCAGGGAGTCAGTACAGATGACGAATGACCCCCTGGGGCAGTCTTTGAGATGTTGGAGAGCTCTGAGAATAGCGACCAGCTCGGCGGAGAAGATGTTACTCTCACAGGGCAGAGAATGCTGTTCTACGTGGTTGTGATGTAGAAAGGCATACCCAGCACGGCCATCTACTACGGAACCATCCGTGTAAATGGCGTCTGTGGCACGGAACGGTTTGAGCGCTTGCAGAAACTGGTGACGGAGATGGACGGGAGAAACAGAGGCCTTCGACGCATGGGACAGGTCCAGACGGAGCTGCAAACGAGGAATGGACCAAGGAGGAGTGTGAGAGGAATAGTGGAAAATGGTAGGAAGTGGGTAGGATGTGAGAGACGAAAGAAGGATACGAACACGGACCGAGATCGGGTATCCCGACCTTGGCCGTCGTGCAGGGATAGGTAGTGCAGCGTCTGGAAATAGGAGCCGGCGGTTCGGGTGGAACGGCGAGGCCTGAACACGAGCAACATAGGATGCCAGTAGGTGTTGCCTACGGAACTGCAGCGGGAGGACTCCAGCTTCGACAAGGAGGCTTGGCACAGGGCTTGTGCGAAAAGCCCCCGTCGCCAAACGGACACCACAGTGCAAAATTGGGCCCAACGCCTGCAGTGCTGATGGCGCAGCCGAATCGTAGACTATGCAGCCATAGTCTAGACGCGACTGAATGAGCGCCTTGTAAAGTTGTAACAGCGTCGGGCGTGAGGCTCCCCAAACAGTGTGGCTGAGACAACGCAGGATGTTGAGGTGTCGCCAGAACTTTCGTTTAAGCTGGCGAAGGTGTTGCACCCAGGTGAGACGGTTGTCGAACAGCATGCCTAGAAACGTGTGTGTTTCTACGACATGTAGCAGGTCTCCAGCTAAATAGAGTTCGGGTTCTGGGTGTACTGCCCGACGTCGGCAGAAATGCATGACACGGGTCTTCGACGCAGAGAACTGAAAACCGTGGGCAAACGCCCATGACTGCGCTTTGCGAATGGCCAGTTGCAACCGACGTTCAGCAACACTGATGCTGGTGGAGCTAAAATACATGCAGAAGTCATCGGCATACAAGGAAGTGGATACCGATGACCCCACGGCCGCCGCAAGGCCGTTGATGGCGACTAAAAATAAAGGGACACTGAGAACGGAACCCTGCGGGACTCCGTTCTCTTGACAATGAGGTGAGCTAAAACAAGAACCAACACGAACTCTAAAAGAACGAAACGCCAGGAAATTCTGAATGAATATGGGAAGCGGACCCCGTAAACCCCAGTCGTACAGCGTAGACAGAATATGGTAGCGCCAGGTAGTGTCGTATGCTTTCCGCAGGTCGAAAAATACGGCAACCAGGTGTTCGCGGCGACTAAATGCTGTACGGATGGCCGACTCCAGTGACACGAGGTTGTCAACAGCGGAGCGACCTTGACGGAACCCACCCTGTTGTGGCACCAAAAGTCCCCGGTCCTCGAGGATCCACATGAGCCTCCGACTCACCAAGCGTTCGAGAAGCTTGCATGGAACGTTGGTGAGGCTGATCGGGCGGTAACTATCAGCCACCTGCGGATCTGCCCCAGGCTTAATCACCGGAATGATAATGCTTTCCCGCCACGAGGACGGAAAAACACCCTCCAGCCATATCCGATTAAGCAGGGCGAGAAGTTGGCTCTTGGCATCCGCTGATAGGTGTCGGAGGAACTGACTGTGAATTCGATCGGGTCCAGGGGAGGTATCTGGGCATGCAGCAAGGGCACCTTCAAACTCCCACTCAGTGAACGGGACGTTGTATGGTTCCCGACGTCGCGTTCGAAATGAAAGCAGATGTCTCTCTGCTCGCCCTTTAAGGGCGCGAAAGTCTGCACCATAAGCAGCAGTCTCTGAGATGCGACAAAAATGATCCGCCAGGTGCTCAGCGACGGCGACGGGGTCAGTACAGAGCGTACCCTGAACGCTGAGACAGGGAATTCCCGCCGGTGGGTGGTGCCCAAAGAGGCGTCGAACCTGCGACCACACCTTGGAAGGAGAAGCGCGGGAACCAATGGAGGCGACGTACTTCTCCCAGGAAGCCCTCTTACTTTCCTGTATCAGTCGCTGGGCTCGTGCTCGGAGACGCTTGAAGGCCACGAGATGTTCGACACAAGGGTGGCGTCGGTGGCGCTGTAGAGCACGCCGACGTTCCCGGATGGCCTCAGCGATCTCTGGTGACCACCAGGGCACCGATGTACGACAGAGCGAACCGAACGTGGTGGGGACAGAGCTTTCGGCTGCAGAAACAACGGCCGCTGTGAACTGCTCAACGGCGGCATCAACATCTGCTGGAAAGTTTGAGGATAGTACAGCAGCTGCGGAATAGGCTGGCCAGTCAGCCCTACGGAGGGACCAGCGAGGCAGGCGGTCGGCAGGCAAACGCTGTGGGAGCGACAGGAAGATAGGAAAATGGTCGCTACCACACAGGTCGTCGTGGACCCTCCAGGTGAGATGTGGAAGAAGGCTAGGGCTGCAGACAGACAAGTCTATTGCAGAATAAGTACCATGCGCTGCACTAAAGTGAGTAGGAGCACCGGTGTTTAGGAGGCAAAGATTCTGCTCTGATAGTAAAGACTCAACATCCCTACCCCGAGCCGAGGTCTGTGTGCCACCCCACAGAGTGTGGTGGGCGTTAAAATCCCCCAAGAGAAGAAAGGGTGGGGGAAGTTGGGCAACCAACGCAGCGAGGTCTACGGGAGAGACGACTTCATCTGGTGGAAGGTAGACAGAGCAGATCGTAAAGTCTCGTAATAACCGGAGCCGCACAGCGACTGCCTCTAGAGGTGTTTGCAGAGGCACAGCAGCACTGGGGACTGAAGTGTGAACATAAACACACACGCCGCCGGAAACTCTATTGTAGGAGTTTCGATTCTTAAAATAGCCCCGATAGCCTCGAAGGGCTGGGCTCCTCTCGACGGGGAACCATGTTTCCTGCAAGGCGAGACAGATAGCAGGGAATTGGCAGAGTAATTGCCGCAGCTCAGCTAGACGGCGGAAAAAACCGCCGCAATTCCACTGCAAGATGTCTTTTGCAGCGTGCTGAATATCCATAAGTTAAGATGTTGAATGGTTATTCAGCAGTGGCACCTGCTGCCAGCTCCGCAGACTCTGCAGGGTCCAGAACCATCGGTTCTGGCGACCCAAGTATGGCGAGATCCTCAGGCGACGCGAGGATCTCCACCTCATCTTCAGAGGCCGAAGATGTGATGGAGCGTTCCTTCCGAATCGCCGAGGAGTCCTCCTTTGGGTCAGTCTTCTTCTTCTTCTTCACTTTCTTTTTGCCCTCCCGCTGGCCCTTTGGTGTTAAGGGCTGGGAGGACTTCACGGGAGTGGCATCAGGGGCCGTCGAAGAGCCAGAAGCCCTTCGACCAGCAGGCTTCGGATCCTTCAGCCAAAGGCTGGGATCCACTGGCGCACCCTGGGACTCCCCAGAAGGGAGCGTCCCGAAGGACCCCTTCCGAGGGAGAGATGCCGGAGGAAGTTGTTGCTTCTCCGGCTGGGGGTTGGGGACTGGTGTCCCCGATGATTGTGGGGAGGTCTCCCCCACAACAGGTGCTGCAGCAGCAGATGGAACATCGCCCCCACCTAACGAGGGGGCAGTGGTAGTTTTGTGGCCCCTAGGGCCCACAGGAGGAAGCGATACCTTGGTAGATGTCGTACCCGTAGTGCGCGGGGACGACGTTACTACAGCATAAGAGGTGGTCATGTTTACCGGATGGAGCCGCTCATATTTCTTTCTCGCCTCATTGTATGACAGACGGTCCAAGGTCTTAATCTCCATTATTTTTCGTTCTTTGTGGAGAACTTTACAGTCTGGAGAGCACGGTGGATGCAGCTGGTTGCAGTTCACACAGACGGGAGGTGGGGTGCAGGGAGCGTCCGGATGAGATGGACGTCCACAATCCCTGCACACAGGGCTAGAAGTGCACCGGGAGGACATATGCCCGAACTTCCAGCACCTGAAGCACCTCATAGGGGGCGGGACGTACGGTGTAACGTCGCACCGGTAGATCATGACCTTGACCTTCTCAGGCAGTGTATCGCCTTCGAAGGCCAGGATGAATGCACCGGTGGCAACCTTGTTATCTCGTGGTCCCCTATAAACACGTCGAACAAGGTGAACACCTCTGCGCTCCAAGTTAGTACGTAGCTCTTCATCAGACTGTGACAATAGGTCACGATGGTAAATACGACCTTGGACCATGTTGAGGGTCTTGTGGGGCGTGACACTGACAGGTATATCACCCAGCTTGTCACAGGACAATAATGCCCTGGACTGGGCTGGGGATGCCGTCTGTATCAGAACAGCCCCACTTCTCATTTTAGAGAAAGACTCCACCTCACCGTACTTGTCCTCGAGATGGTCAACGAAGAACTGCGGTTTGGTGGACAAGAAAGAGTCTCCATCAGTCCGGGAAAAGACAAGATATCGCGGCGTGTAGGGACCTGAACTCCGTAACGTTTTGCGCTCTTCCCATGGCGTAGCCAGGGAAGGGAACGTCTTAGGGTCGTATACTGTTGCATCAAAATCAGACTGTCCTCGCTTAGAAACGGCGTTTTTGCGACCGCCCACGCTAGTTAGTGCTCGTTTCATTTCCGTCCCACGAGCAGCTAGGGAAAACAGGTCCACCCAGACAGAGCCCCGCTTGCCTGGGTAAGCCTTATACAACTGAGGTGCGGCAGGTTCCTCAGAGGTTGCTCGCTAGCGGCTGTTCAACCTCAACAGCCATGCATCTCCTCGGCACGTAGCACACCTTGAGATTGAGGGGTTTTTATAGAGGTTTGTACCATCCTCGCGACCCAGGCGATTAAGCCAAGATCCCCGTACTCTGAAACGTACAACGTTCCACCGTCGCGCCGAACGATGGTCGTTGAAGCATGCACAGAGCTTACGGTGTAGCGGACTGTTGGCGCGACACAGCCCACAGCTCAGGACCCCGGGTTCGCCAAGCCCGTACTCAGCAAATTAATGCTGAGCCCCTGAGGGGGCACCCAGTGGAGCATGGAATTGCAGCTTTTGCAGCAGAAACAATGGTGTGAGTGACGCCCTCGACCACCACATCGATGGAATCGAGTGGGGGAGGTTGAACAATAGCAGTGGATGTGTAATCTTCCCAGTTAGCCCTGCCTAAAGCCCACCTAGGGGGGCGTTCTGGGGACTGACGTTGTGGGAGTGACAGAAAAAGCGGAAAATGGTCACTGCCACACAGGTGGGCTCTCCAGTGGACAGATGGTGGAAGGCCGTGGCTGCAGATCGACAGATCAATGGCCGAAAATGTGCCATGTGCCACACTAAAGTGTGTGGGGGCACCTGTATTCAAGAGGCAGAGGTCGAGTTGAGTTAGGAAATTCTCGACAACCCTGCCGTGACCAGAGATCGTAGAACCACCCCACAAGGGACTGTGGGCATTGAAGTCGCCCAACAGTAAGAAAGGTGGGGGTAGTTGAGCAACAAGTGCAGCCAAGATGTTCACAGATACGTCACCATCTGGCGGCAAGTAGATACTGCAGACGGTAAACTCCTGTGTGGTCCTCACCCTGACAGCCACTGCTTCTAATGGCGTTTGAAGTGGCACAGATTCACTATACACAGAGGTGAGGACATACACACACACTCCACCTGATACCCTGTTATATATGCTACGGTTGCAGTAAAATCCCCTGTAGCCACGAAGGGCAGGGGTCCGCATTGTTGGAAACCAAGTTTCCTGAAGAGCAATGCAGAAAGCAGGTGTCGTGCTCAAAAGTTGCCGTAGCTCAGCCAGGTGGGGGAAGAAACCGCCGCAGTTCCACTAGAGAATGACATTGTTCGAGTGCTGGGAAGACATGAATCCGAGTCGGTGGGCTACAACTCAGCATCACTGGCACCCACCGGTGTAGGCGTGTCATCGGGATTGTCCGTTTTCTCAATGGCATCCCCGAGAGAGAGGTCCTCGTGTGACGCAAGAATCTCCACCTCATCCTCAGAAGTAGAGGTGGAGGTGGAGGGGAGTGGTGGCACTGTAGCCACCGTGGTGTCTCTTGTGATGCATGTCTTTGGTTTCTGTTTACCCCTCCGTTCCCTAGGGGGCTTCGCCGGTGGGAGGTGCTCCTTGGACTCAGCCACAGGGACTGAGGAGGAGCGCGAAGCCCTACGACCAGCAGTCTGCGAGCGCGCCGGCTGCTGGTTAGTGTCGATATCGACACTGGCAGAAGGGAGTGTCCCAAGGGACCCCTTCCGCCTGAGGGAAGCCGGAGAAGGTTGTTCTTTCTCCGGCGGAGAGGTGGTTGCTGACCCCGAGGCTTTCGCCTTGGGAGCTGTGGAAGGATGGCCCCCAACCTCCGTGGGGGCAGGCTTAGGTTGGCGGCCCTGGGGGCCCACAGGAACAGAAGAAGTAGAAAATACTGTCGCCACCAAGGAGAGTGGCGACGACGTCACTGCTGCAAACGTGTTTTTCATTGTTACAGGGTGCAGACGATCAAACTTTTTCCTGGCCTCATTATAGGATATACGGTCCAGGGTTTTATATTCTGTAATTTTCCGCTCCCGTTGAAATGCGGGGCATTGCGACGAGCAGGGAGGATGGTTCTGACCACAGTTTACGCAGATGGGAGGCGGAGTGCATGGGGCGTCCGGATGTGCTGGACGCCCGCAGTCCCTGCATGTAGCACTGGACATGCAACGGGAAGACATGTGGCCGAACTTCCAGCATTGGAAGCACCTCACAGGGGGAGGAATATAAGGCCGCACGTCAACACGGTAAACCATCACCTTGACCTTTTCGGGTAACGTATCACCCTCAAAGGCCAAGATGAAGGCACCAGTTGCGACCCTATTATCCTTTGGGCCCCTATGGACGCGCCGGAAAAATGAACGCCTCGTCGTTCTAGGTTTGCCCGTAGCTCGTCGTCTGTCTGGAGCAATAAATCCCGATGGAAAATTACTCTCTGAACCATATTCAGGGACTTGTGGGGAGTGATGGTCACCGCAACGTCACCCAGCTTGTCACAAGCGAGTAACGCCCGTGACTGGGCCGGGGATGCCGTGTGGATGAGAACAGACCCGTTGCGCATTTTAGAGATGGAGTCCACTTCCCCAAACCTGTCCTCTAGATGTTCCACAAAGAACTGAGGCTTGGTCGCTGCACACGAGATATCGAGGAACATAATCTTCACCCTGTTTTGTGGCCCGACGTCCCTCCCAAGGCGTGGTCAGAGAGGGGAACGTTTGGGGGTCGTACGTAGATGCATTAAACTTTCCCTTCTTAGAGACGGCGGTTGTACGTCCGCCAACGTCACCTGATTTGTGTCTTTTCATGGCGGGTGATCCGCCCCGATGCCACCCACTCCGATCAGGGGCTCTCCTCATGGGCGCCACCCAGCCACAGCAACGTCACCTGGCGGGATGACCGTTGCCGGGAGTCCTGATGCCCCACAGAGACAAGCATCGACTCCTTGGCTTGCATAAGGAGTATGCAGCTCTGGCACCGGTAGAGCGATCCCTGTGTTGTCAGGGGGCTACAGCCAAGAGGGTACATGACGACCCCACCACAACGGACTGGCTACCGTGTTGGCTTTCTGGCGCTACGGTTGGTTGGTTGGTTTGATGTTTTAGGGGGACAAAACTGCGGAGGTCATCAGTCCCCCATTCCATCAAAGAGCTAGAGAAGTGCGGAAACACTGAAAAGTTCGCCCAGAGTTAAAATTGCTACGGGGGAAGACCCCACTCAATCAATAAAATGTAAAGAAATTCGACAAAGAACAACAAGTCAGGAGACAACACGAAAGGACACAATCACACGGAAACAGCAAACAAATGTGGAAATAAAATGACAAAGACAATGTTCGTGGTTGACCGACCATGAAAATAAAATAGGAAGGGTCAGCCACGGGGCAACACAAGCTTCATATAGAGTTGTAAAAACCGCTGTCATGAATAAAACCTAAAACAGAATCAGCCATATTGGCATCGTTACGTAAAACTTCAGATAAAATTTCAGGAAAATTAAAATCCCGCCGCAGAGCGGCTAAAAGATGGCAGTCCAACAAAATGTGGGCCACCGTCAAGGGACAGCCACAACGGCAACGAGGCGGGTCCTCACCGCGAAGGAGATGGCCATGGGTCAGCCAAGTGTGGCCGATGCGGAGCCGGCACAGGACTACCGAGTCCCGGCGAGAGGCCCGCATGGACGAGTGCCACACAGCTGTGGTCTCCTTTATTGCCCTGAGTTTGTTGGGGTGGCTCAGGCTACGCCACTCTGCAGCCCAAAGCTCACGTACTCTATGGCGCAACACAGACTGGTAATCTGATGCCGGGAGACCAATGTCTAACACGGACGCATGGACAGCCTGTTTAGCTAGCTCATCGGCTCGTTCGTTGTTTGGGATGCCGATGTGACCAGGAGACCAAATGAAGACTACAGAGCGTCCTAACTGGTCGAGAGCAAAAAGTGTCTCATGTATAGCCAGCACCAAGGAGGAACGTGAATAACATTGCTCGAGTGTGCGAAGACTGCTCAGGGAGTCACTGCAAAGCAGAAAAGACCCACCTGAGCAGGAGCGCATATGCTCAAGAGCACGGAGAATGGCCACCAAGTCGGCAGTGTACACACTGCAGCCATCCGGCAGAGACCGCTGCTCTGCGTGATCGCCATGAACATAGGCAAAGCCAATACGGCCATGGACCATCGAACCGTCCGTATAGACGATGTCGTGTCCAGTGTACTCTGCAACGACGGCAAAGAACCGACGGCGGAGTGCCTCAGGAGGAACAGAGTCTTTAGGTCTATCGGCCAAGTCCAGCCTAGAGCATGGCCTCGGTACACGCCATGGGGGCGTACGCGTACGGGCCCGATGCGGAGATGGGACAGGGAAAGACTCTAGTTCCAACAGAAGGGACTGGACACGGAAGGCGATCGTGTGACCGGAACAGGGTCGCCGTTGTTGAGGACGGACGACCGTGCGGGAGAATAGCAAACGTTGGTTCGGATGGCCTGGCGTGCTATGAACATGTGCAGCATAGGCTGCGAGCAGTTGCTGGCGGCGGATCCGCAGAGGTGGGACCCCGGCCTCTGCAAGTAAACTGTCCACGGGACTGGTGCGGAAAGCACCCGTCGCGATGCGAACCCCACAGTGGTGAATGGGGTCCAGCAAGCGCAATGCCGAGGGGGATGCGGAGCCATAGGCAAGGCATCCAAAGTCCAGACGGGACTGCACCAAAGCGTGGTATATCCGCAACAGTGTGGACCGATCGGCACCCCAGTTTGTATGGCCCAGATGGCGGAGAACATTTAGCTGGCGCCAGCACTTCTGTTTCAGCTGTCGAATGTGAGGGAGCCATGTCAGCCGAGAATCAAATACGAGCCCTAGAAACCTATGTGTTTCAGCAACCTCTAAGAGGTGGTTGTCCAGATAAAGTTCGGGCTCTGGATGAACCGTCCGACGCCGACAGAAGTGAATAACTCTGGTCTTTGCAGGAGAGAACTGGAAGCCATGGGCCAGAGCCCAGGACTGTGCCTTCTGAATGGCTCCTTGTAACCTACGTTCAGCAACTTGGGTGCTGGAAGAGCTAAAAGAAATGCAGAAGTCGTCAGCATAGAGAGAGGGGGATACTGACGACCCAACTGCTGTCGCTAAGCCGTTTATGGCTATTAAAAATAAGGGGACACTCAAAACAGAGCCCTGAGGAACCCCATTTTCCTGCACATGAGAGGTACTACGAGACGCACCTACTTGAACACAAAAAGTACGGACAGCTAAAAAGTTTTTAATAAAAATCGGGAGTGGGCCCCGAAGACCCCAACCATGTAACGTGCGAAGTATGTGGTGTCGCCAGGTCGTATCATACGCTTTTTGCATATCAAAAAAGACGGCTATCAGGTGTTGGCGCCTGGCAAAGGCTGTGCGGATCGCGGACTCGAGGGATACCAAGTTGTCGGTGGTGGAGCGACCTTGGCGGAACCCGCCCTGGCATGGAGCCAGTAAGCCCCGAGTCTCGAGGATCCAGCACAACCGCCCACTGACCATGCGCTCCAACAGCTTACAGAGGACATTGGTCAGCATAATGGGCCGATAGCTATCCAAATGAGCAGGGTTTTTGCCTGGTTTCATCACCGGTATGATGATGCCCTCCCGCCACTGCGAAGGGAATACCCCGTCGCACCAGATGTGGTTGAAGAGCGCAAGGAGATTACGCTGGCTCTCCGCTGAAAGATGTTTCAACATCTGGCTGTGGATGCTATCGGGTCCTGGAGCCGTGTCCGGACACTTTTTAAGAGCGCTTAGAAATTCCCACTCTGTGAACGGCATGTTATATGCCTCCGTACGGCGGGTGGTAAAGAAGAGGGGCTGGCGTTCCACCTGCTCCTTTAATGTACGGAAAGCTGGGAGGTAATTCCGAGAGGAGAAGGCATGAGCATAATGCCCGGCAAACAGCTCTGCAAGCGTGGCCGGGTCCGTGCATACTACGCCATTCACAGAGATCCCAGGGATTCCTGCTGGTGTTGGGTGTCCCCTTAAACGCCTTATCTTGTTCCAGACCTGGGTGGTGGAGGTACCCGCGCCAATAGTGGAGACGTACCTCTCCCAACACTCTTGCTTTCGTCTCTTAATGAGATAACGTGCACGTGCACGGAGCCGCTTGAAAGCTACGAGGTGCTCCAGAGACGGGTGCCGCTTGTACCGTTGTAAGGCCCGTCGGCGATCTCTGATAGCCATTGCGACCTCTGGCGACCACCATGGTACCGTCTTACGCTGTGGGGACCCCGACGAACGGGGAACGGTAGCTTCTGCAGCTGAAACAATGGTACGCGTGGCGCCCTCGACCGCCACATCGACGTCGTCGAGTGGGGGAGGACCAACAGTGGCAGCAGAGGTAAAGTCGTCCCAGTTAACCTTGTGTAGGGCCCACCTGGGCAGGCGCCCTGGGGATTGACGTTGTGGGAGTGACAGGAAAATGGGAAAATGGTCACTGCCGCACAAGTCATCGTGGGCTCTCCAGTGGACAGATGGTGAAAGGCCATGGCTGCAAATTGACAGATCAATGGCCGAGAACGTGCCATGCGCCACACTAAAATGTGTGGGGGCACCCGTGTTCAAGAGGCAGAGGTCAAGACGAGATATTAAGTTCTCGACTACTCTGCCTCGGCCAGAAATCGTGGAACCACCCCACAAGGTGTTATGGGCATTAAAGTCACCCAGTAGTAAGAAAGGTGGAGGGAGTTGACAAAGTAGTGCAGCCAAAACAGTCTGAGAGACGTCACCATCAGGAGGGAGGTAAAGACTGCAAACGGTGAACTCTTGTGTTGTCCTTACCCTCACAGCCACCGCTTCCAACGGCGTCTGAAGGGGCACAGACTCGCTATATACAGAGGTAAGGACATACACACACACACCACCTGATACCCTGTCATACTGGTTGCGATTACAATAATATCCCCTGTAGCCCCGGAGGGCAGGGGTCCGCATTGCCGGAAACCATGTTTCCTGTAGGGCAATGCAGATAGCGGGTGTTATGCTCAAAAGGCGTCGCAGCTCAGCCAGGCGGGTGAAAAAACCGCCGCAGTTCCACTGGAGAATAACGCTGTCTGATAACTGGGATGACATGAGGCAATATGAACTATTTATTATACCTCATGATCACTCGCTGACACTGCTCGCGAAGCTGTAGAATCTACTTCCATCGGTTTCGATGGTCCTTCGAGATCTAGGTCTTCAGGAGACGCTAGTATCTTCACCTCGTCCTCGTCCTCTGAGGAGGAGGGCGGGGGTAGAAGTGGGGGAACCACCGGTGTCTCTTTGGTCTTCCCGTGTGTTTGCTTCTTCTTGGAAGCCTCTCGCTTTTCTTTTGGCTTCTCACGTCTGGAGGGCGTCGGGGACTCAGTCTCCGAGACTGAGGAAGACCTTGCGGCCCGACGACCAGCCTTCTTGGCCACGGTTTGCCACTGGCCGGTAGCTGTCGTCCCAGAGGAAGAAGCCGAGGAGGGGTGGGACTCAACCGAACCCTTCCTCGCGAGAGGAGCCAGAGAAGGCTGTTGCTTCTCTGGCTCTGGGGTGGGGACCAGTGTCCCCATTGGTTGGGATGGTATTGCTCCCGAGGTAGAGGGTTTGGGAGCAATACAAGGAGATCCACCCCCAGCTGTCAAGGGGGGGAGAGTGGATGATTGGGCCTGTGGGCCCACCGAGATTTGCTGAACAGATGGGGTCAAAGATGGCAGAGTTGGAACAGTTTTAAGTGCTGTCGCAAAACTTTTACCCATGGTCACGGGGTGCAGCTTAGTATATTTGCGCCGTGCCTCTGAATAGGTCAGTCTGTCCAGGGTTTTATACTCCATTATTTTCCTTTCTTTATGGAGGACTGTGCAATCTGGCGAGCAGGGTGAATGATGTTGTCCACAGTTAACACAGACTGGAGGTGGGACACAAGGGACGTCTGGGTGTGATGGACGTCCACACTCCCGACATGTGGGATTGGCCTCACACCGGGAAGACATGTGCCCAAACCTCCAGCACTTAAAGCAGCGCATAGGGGGAGGGACGTAGGGCTTTACGTCACACCGGTAAACCATCACCTTGACCTTTTCAGGTAATGTGTCACCCTCAAAAGCCAAGATGAAAGCACCGGTGGCGACCCTGTTGTCCTTCGGCCCCCTATAAATGCGTCGGATGAAGTGGATACCGCGCCGCTCTAGGTGTGACCGTAGCTCATCATCAGATTGCAACAGCAGATCTCGATGGTAGACAATACCCTGGACCATATTAAGGCTCTTATGAGGCGTTATGGTAACGGGAACATCACCCAGTTTCTCACAGGCGAGCAACGCCCGCGACTGTGCTGGGGATGACGTCGTTATCAAGACTGACCCGGATCGCATCTTTGACATACCCTCCACCTCTCCGTACTTTTCTTCCAGATGCTCAACAAAAAACATTGGCTTAGTCGACGCAAATGATTCCCCATCAGTGCGTGAGCAAACTAGGTATCGGGGGGCATAAGACTCTCCTTGACTTCTGGCCCTGCGTTCTTCCCATGGCGTAGCCAGGGAAGGGAACGAACGGGGGTCATATCCAGCAGCATTACAATCTCCTCTTCCACGCTTAGAGACGCCGTTTTCGCGACCGGCCACGCTTTTATTCGCTCGTTTCATTTTCGTCCCACGAGCAGCTAGGGAAAAGAGGTCCACCCAGTCAGAGCCCCGCTTGCCTGGGTAAGCCTTGTACAACTGAGGTGCGGCAGGTTCCTCAGAGGTTGCTCGCTAGCGGCTGTTCAACCTCAACAGCCATGCATCTCCTCGGCACGTAGCACACCTTGAGATTGAAGGGTTTTTTATAGAGGTTTGTACCGTCCTCGCGACCCGGGCGATTAAGCCAAGATCCCCGGGCTCTGAAACGTACAACGTTCCACCGTCGCGCCGAACGATGGTCGTTGAGGCACGCACAGAGCTTACGGTGTAGCGGACTGTTGGCGCGACACAGCCCACAGCTCAGGACCCCGGGTTCGCCAAGCCCGTACTCAGCAAATTAATGCTGAGCCCCTGAGGGGTTCTGGCGCTACGTGAACCATCATAAAGTAGAGTGCTGAGATATCAGTGCACAATGGATGCGACTTGCACGGAAAAAAGAAATGACCTGCCCAGTGGCAGAATAGAATCCGCAGTCGCAAGTCCATTCCATGATGGGTGCTTAACATGGCATGGCACGAGAATTACATGATGCACCATGTAAGGTGTCCTTCCCCAAATGGTTCGCTCTTCTGAAAAATTTTGAAAAATGGAGGGTGAAACCCACATAGGGGACCACAGATGGAAAGCCGAAAAGTATGAAGATTCCTTTTAGTCGCCTCTTACGACAGGCAGGAATACTGCGGGCCTATTCTTACCCCCGAACCCGCAGGGGGCGTGGCCGAACTTCCAGCATTGGAAGCACCTCACAGGGGGAGGAATATAAGGCCGCACGTCAACACGGTAAACCATCACCTTGACCTTTTCGGGCAATGTATCACCCTCGAAGGCCAAGATGAAGGCACCAGTTGCGACCTTATTATCCTTGGGGCCCCTATGGACACGCCGGATAAAATGAACGCCTCGTCGTTCTAGGTTCGCCCGTAGCTCGTCATCCGTCTGTAGCAATAGATACCGATGAAAAATTACACCCTGGACCATATTCAGCGACTTGTGTGGAGTAATAGTCACTGCAACATCACCCAGTTTGTCACAAGCGAGTAACGCCCGTGACTGGGCAGGAGATACTGTGTGGATGAGGACAGAGCCGTTGCGCATTTTAGACAGTGACTCCACTTC
This sequence comes from Locusta migratoria, assembly GCA_026315105.1. NCBI lineage: Eukaryota > Metazoa > Arthropoda > Insecta > Orthoptera > Acrididae > Locusta > Locusta migratoria. Next base: position 325,300,547 of record CM048750.1, read on the forward strand.
CCCAAACCTGTCCTCCAGATGGTCCACAAAGAACTGAGGCTTGGTCGTTGAGAATGAGTCCCCATCAGTCCTGCTGCACACGAGATATCTTGGAGCATATTCATCAGTCGGATTTGCGCCCCGACGTCCTTCCCAAGATGCAGGCAGGGAGGGGAACGTTTTGGGGTCATACGTGAAAGCATTGAATTTTCCTCGCTTAGAGACGGCGGTTGTACGTCCGCCAACGTCACCCGATTTTTGTCTCTTCATTGCGGGTGATCCGCCCCGATGCCACCCACTCCGATCAGGGGCTTTCCTCATGGGCGCCACCCAGCCACAGCAACGTCACCTCGTGGGATGACCGTTGCTGGGAGTCCTGATGCCCCACAGAGACAAGCATCGACTCCTTGGCTTGCACGAGGAGTATGCAGCTCTGGCACCGGTAGAGCGATCCCTGCGTTGTCAGGGGGCTACATCCAAGAGGGTACATGACGACCCCACCACAACGGACTGGCTACCGTGTTGGCTTTCTGGCACTACGTGAACCATCAGAAAGGAGAGTGCTGAGATGGCAGTGCACAATGGACTCGACTTGCACGGAAAATCAGTGACGTGCCCAGTGGCAGAAGAGAATCCGCAGTCGCAAGTCCATTCCATGATGGGTGCATCAGATGGCATGGCACAAGAATTACATGTTGCACCACGTAAGGTGTCCTTCCCCAAATGGGTCGCTCTTCTGAAAAATTTTGAAAAATGGAGGGTCAAACCCACATAGGGGACCACAGATGGAAAACCGAAAAGTGTGAAGACTCCTTTTAGTCGCCTCTTACGACAGGCAGGAATACCGCGGGCCTATTCTTACCCCCGAACCCGCAGGGGGGCGTTTCATCTTGGTCCCACGAGCAGCTAGGGAACTAAAAGTCCACCCAGGCAGAGCCCCGCTTGCCTGGGTAAGCCTTATACAACTGAGGTGCGGCAGGTTCCTCAGAGGTTGCTCGCTAGCGGCTGTTCAACCTCAACAGCCATGCATCTCCTCGGCACGTAGCACACCTTGAGATTAAGGGGTTTTTCTAGAGGTTTGTACCGTCCTCGCAACCCGGGCGATTAAGCCAAGATCCCCGGGCTCTGAAACGTACAACGTTCCACCGTCGCGCCGAACGATGGTCGTTGAAGCACGCACAGAGCTTACGGTGTAGCGGACTGTTGGCACGACACAGCCCACAGCTCAGGACCCCGGGTTCGCCAAGCCCGTACTCAGCAAATTAATTCTGAACCCCTGTGGGGAGATGATATTTACCTCTATTATTCCTTTCTCACACGGCCTGGCGGTTCCAGAAATATAACTAATTTCCAAATTCTCGGTATTCTGCCAAGATAATAGACGGGAGTAACCGAGTTCCCGTGAAGATCAATCGGCGTCACCCCCTCATTGCCCGCTGCATTTTTTTAAACTGAAGGCGCCACACCGGTCGCAGGCGGACAGCCACAAACGCCCATTGTAAAACTTCCGCCAGCGCACTAGGCACGTAAAGAGCGGAGCGCGGCATACGGCCACTGACGAGACCGGTCGACAGCCCACAGCCCTCCTTTGTAGATAGCCCCGGACTCAAGGCCCTCGTCCCCGATTAACAGTAACATGGAGAGCGTCCATTCCACTCGCAGCCTAGTTTCCCCAGCAAGCCAGGCAGCAGAATAAGTGAAATGTAGTTTCTATAAGAACTGAATTTAATAAAATAAAAGTAAAACACCTATTCTCCCTATCAGAGGAAAAGGCTGTAAGAAGATAAAACAGCAATAAAATATAATACTGATGGATACAATAATATGCAATTAAGTATATAACATGTTAGTAGAAAGAGGACAGACACTGAAGTCGGATAAATAACCAACACCTATCAAGTTTCAAAAACATTTACAAAAAATGGCATGTTGTTGACGTTTTACGCTTTAGTCCTAATTTCCAAGGGTAGTGAGCTGGAAAAATGCACCAGTGGAGATACATACGTCCTAAACTTGAGTGACCTGGAGTGACATGTTGCTTGCTATGGATGCCCTTATGGCAAGCGTCATGTTAAACGATCTTGACATCAACTCTAATGTTATTTACCTTCTTTTTCTTTTTTTATGTTTCCATGCTCCGCATGACCGAATTCAGGGACAAGAGTCCATGGTCATGGAACAAGTCAGTACATCAGATTGTGTGAAATAGTAGTAATTGATAATGTGAAACGTATCTACACACGACAAGCCTAAGCCTAGGTAAAAAGAACAAGAACAACGTATCGCAGGAATTAGCTTCAGTTTTTAATTTTTGCAACAATTCCTCGGCAGAATAGAAAGATTGAGCCACGAGGAAACTTTTAAGGTCGAAAGTGAGTGGATTTTTTTGGAATCTTCTTACAAATGCACGTGGCAAAAGACTGCACACCTTTCTGAACAAGGGTCATTGATTGTTGTTGTTGTTGTTGTTGTTGTTTGGATGTTTTAGGGGGACAAAACTGCGAAGGTCATCAGTCCCCCATTCCATCATTAGGCGTCACAACAAAGGACGTGAACGGGCAAAGGAGCCTAGAGTGGAGAACAACTAGAGGGGAGGAAGATCCCCTGAGTCAGTTAAAAGACAACAAAGCCGGCAAGAGACAACTAAAACAATGAGAAAGACACAGTAGAATTGAGCAATGACAAGAAATGTAAAAGCCGACGTCTGTGGCTGACCGACCGTGAGACTAAAAACAGAAAAAGTCAGCCACACGGAAACAAAGGGAAATCTTTAAACGGAGGTCACGACAGGAGGGACACAGACACTGAAAAGAAAAAAAAAAGAAAAAGCTTTAAATGGAGGGGTAAAAACCACTGTCCCGAATAAAACTTAAAACAGTATCAGCCATTTTGGCATCGTCAATTAAAACTTGGGATAAAAGCACAGGAAAATTAAAACTCCGCCGCAGAGGGGCTAAAATAGGGCATTACATTAAGATGTGCGCCACAGTCAGGCGTGCAACACAACGACACACAGGTGCTTCCTGGCCACGAAGGAGATGGCCGTGAGTTAGCCATGAATGGCCAATGCGAAGCCGGCACAGGACTACGGAGTCCCGGCGGCAGGCCCGCATTGAAGAACGCCACACAGCAGTCGTCTCCTTTATAGCCCTCAGTTTGTTGACTGTTGCCATACTACGCCACTCGGTGGCCCAGAGCTCGTGCACTCTTTGTCGCAGAACCTTCCGCAGATCAGCAGGCGGGAGGCCGATCTCTAAAACATGCGCCTCAACAGCCTGCTTGGCCAGCATGTCAACATGTTCATTCCCCGGAATACCAACATGGCCTGGGGACCAGAGGAACACCACTGATCGACCAGACCTGTCAAGGGCAGATATAGCCTCCTGAATACCCAACACCAGGGGAGACCGCGGATAGCACTGGTCAATGGCTCTAAGGCTGCTCAGCGAGTCACTGCAGATGAGAAAGGACTCACCTGTGCAGGAACTGGCGTGCTCAAGGGCGCGGGAAATAGCCACCAGCTCTGCAGTATAGACACCGCAGCCAGCCGGCAGAGAGCGTTGTTCGACATGGGTGTCATGAGCGAATGCATAACCAACCCGGCTCTCAACTTTCGAACCATCCGTGTAAATTAGGTCGTGTCCAGGAAATCTAGCTACGATTGCTGAAAACTGGTGACGGAGAGCTGCCGGTGGAACTGAGTCTTTGGGTCCACAGGCCAAGTCCAGGCAAATAGACGGCCTTGGCAGGTGCCACGGAGGCGTGCGTGTGTGGACCCGATATGGAGGTGGTAGGGGGTATGACTCAAGTTCCCGCAGCAGAGACTGGACCCTGAAGGCGATCGTATGACCCGACCTGGGTCGTCGTTGTTGGTCATGGACGACAATGCGGGAGAAAAGAACACGGTGGTTCGGTTGTTGTTGTTTAGAGGGGACTAAACTACTTGGTCATCAGTCCCCTGTTCCTAACGAAGAAAGTCCATTTAATAGGAAAGAAGATCTTTATGGACCTGGAGACAGTGTTTAAATACGCAAGAGGAGTACATGTCAAAGATAAAGTTTCACTAAAAGCAAAATTAGAGATACCGACAGCACAGACATAGAAAATAAAACAATGCAGTCGATCACGCTAAAATTAGCAATGAGAGCCTGTGGCTGGCTGGTCACTGAGATAAAATGGACGGGCCAGTCACGAATGTCACAGCAGACACGAATGTCTGATAGTCAGAAGATATAAAACATTAAAATACGGTTAAAAGTAAGGAGAAATCACTCTACATTAAATAGAATTGTAAAAACCGGCTGCACGGATAAATCATAACACAGACTCAGCCATGGAGGCATCGTCCCCTAGCACTAAGGATAGGGTAGGTGGTAGGTTAAATGACTGCCGCAAGGGGGCTAAAATAGTACAGTCCATCAGGAGATGGACGACTGTCAAGGCCCCACCACAGTGACACATGGGCGGTGGCTCACGCCGAAGTAAATAGCCGTGAGTCAACCAAGTGTGCCCGATGCGGAGGCGGCATAGCACAACAGAGTCTCGACGATTGGGCCTCAGCGAAGTTTTCCATGTGGCTGTGGACGATTTGACTGTGCGAAGTTTGTTTGGTGCACTCAGTGCAGACCATTCCGAGCTCCAAGCGTCCCGCACCTTCCGGTGTAGCGTCCACCTAAGGTCCGTTCCCACAAGGCCAATTTTAAGAGGGTGTGAGGAGGTGGCCTGCTTGGCCAACTGATCCACACGTTCATTGCCAAGAACGCCGATGTGCCCTGGGGTCCAAACAAAGACCACTGAGCGACCAGACCTATTGAGAGCGGCAACAGAGTCTTGGATACACTGAACCAGAGGGAGCTTGCTGAAACACTGGTCGAGTGCTCGCAAGCAACTCAGGGAGTCGCTACAGATGACAAACGACTCCCCGGGGCAGGCTCGGATATGTTCCAGAGCTCGAGAGACAGCGACCAGCTCTGCAGTAAAAACACTACTCCCACTTGGCAAAGACCGCTGTTCAAAAAGGTCACCATGGAGATAGGCATACCCAGCATGGCCTTCTATGAGGGAACCGTCGGTATAGATGACTTCTGCACCATGGAAAGAATCCAGGAGTTCCAGGAACTGGCGACGAAGGATCGATGGTGAAGTGGAAGCTTTCGAGTCCCGGGACAAGTCCTAGCGTAGCTGCGGACGAGGAATACACCAAGGAGGTGCACGGGAGGAGTAGAGGAAAGTAGGAGGGAAGGGAAGGGAGTCAAGGGAGGAGAGAAGGGAATGGACACGGACTGCAAACGGGAAGCCCGACCGAGGCCGTCTGTGAGGGGATGGGAGTGCAGCAGTTGGGAAGAGTAGCCTGCGATTTGGATGACTGTTGGAAGTGCGCACACGAGCAACATACAAGGCCAACAACTGTTGCCGACGGAACCGCAGTGGGGGAACCCCGGCCTCAACAAGGAGGCTCATCACCGGGCTCGTTCGAAAAGCTCCTGTTGCCAAGCGAACACCAGCATTGTGGATGGGGTCTAGTACCCGGAGTGCAGAAGGGACTGCTGAGTCGTACACCTGGCTCCGATAATCCAAGCGGGACTGGATGAGAGCCGTATGAAGTTGTAAGTGGGTTCGACGGGCGGCTCCCCAAGCAGTGTGGCTGAGGCAGCGCAGTATGTTTAAATGCCGCCAGCACTTTTGTCTAAGCTGTTGTAAGTGGGGGACCCACGTGAGCCGAGCATCGAACACCAAGAAGCGATGCGTATCTTCAACATGAAGGATCTCATCACCCAAGTACAGTTCTGGGTCTGGGTGCACTGCCCGCTGGCGGCAAAAGTGCATAACCCGGCTTTTGCGGGCAGAGAATCGGAATCCATGGGCTGAAGCCCAGGAATGAGCCCTTTGAATGGCTCCCTGTAGTCGCCTTTCAGCGACACCAATAGTAACTGAGCTGTAATACAGACAAAAGTCATCGGCATACAGGGAGGAGGACACTGATGACCCCACTGCTGTAGCAAGTCCGTTAATTGCAATCAGAAACAGCGGAACACTGAGAACGGAGCCCTGTGGGACTCCATTCTCCTGGGTGCGTGAAGTACTGAGGTGGGTACCTACCCTTACCCGAAAAGTGCGAAGTGAGAGAAAGTTCTGGATGAACAGCGGAAGTGGTCCTCTCAAGTCCCAGTCATGCAGCGTAGCAAGAATATGGTAGCGCCAGGTAGTGTCTTAAGCCTCTGGGAGATCGAAAAATACTGCAATCAGGTGCTCACGCCTGGCGAAAGCCGTGCGGATGGCCGACTCTAACGGAACCAGATTGTCTAATGCAGAACGACCTCGGCGGAATCCCCCTTGTTGTGGAGCGAGGAGTTTACGGTCTTCAAGAACCCACATAAGCCGCCGACTCACCATACGTTCCAGGAGCTTGCAAGGAACGTTGGTGAGGCTAATCGGGCGGTAACTGTCTGCCACCTGTGGATCAGCCGCAGGTTTTATCACTGGGATGACGATGCTGTCCCGCCATTGAGATGGGAAAACACCGTCAACCCAAAGGCGATTCAACAGGGCGAGAAGTTGGTCTTTAAACTCCTGTGACAGGTGGCGCAGGAACTGTTTGTGGACTCGATGGGCCCTGGTGTGGTATCAGGGCAGGCAGTGAGGGCACTCTGGAACTCCCAGTCAGTGAATGGGGCATTATATGGTTCTCGCCGACGTGTGTGGAAAGACAACCGCCTCCGCTCGAACTGTTCTTTGTGAGTGCGGAAGCCCGCAATATACGCAGATGTCGCAGAGGTACTGGCATAATGGTCCGCCATGTGTTCGGAGATAGCAGCTGGATCCATGCATATAGTACCCCGAATGATCAAGCTGGGGATTCCTGCCTGTGGTCGATACCGAAAAAGGCGTCGAACCTGTGACCACACCTGAGATGGGGCAGCACGCGAGCCAATAGTAGCAACGTATTGCGGCGATTATGGATCGGAACTGTGTAAAGCTTTGCGCTCTTCCCATGGCGTAGCCAGAGAAGGGAACGTCTTAGGGTCATATACCGTTGCATCAAAATCGGACTTTCCTCGCTTAGAAACGGCGTTTTTGCAACCGCCCACGCTATTTATTGCTCGTTTCATTTCGGGGCTTAAGCCTCACACTAAAGTTTTGCCCGACGTTCCTCCCATGGTGTGGACAAGGAAGGAAACGTTTGGGGGTCATAATTTGCAGCGTTGTAATCGCCTCGACCACGCTTAGAGACGGCGGTTGTACGTCCGCCAACGTTCCGTGTTCGTTTCATGGTGTTCCCACGAGCAGCTAGAGAAAGAAGCGTCCACCCAGACAGAGCCCCGCTTGCCTGGGTAAGCCTTATACAACTGAGGTGCGGCAGGTTCCTCAGAGGTTGCTCGCTAGCGGCTGTTCAACCTCAACAGCCATGCATCTCCTCGGCACGTAGCACACCTTGAGATTGAGGTTTTTTTTATAGAGTTTTATTCCGTCCTCGCGACCCGGGCGATTAAGCCAAGATCCCCGGGCTCTGAAACGTACAACGTTCCACCGTCGCGCCGAACGATGGTCGTTGAAGCACGCACAGAGCTTACGGTGTAGCGGACTGTTGGCGCGACACAGCCCACAGCTCAGGACCCCGGTTTCGACAAGCCCGTACTCAGCAAATTAATGCTGAGCCCCTGAGGGGGCCGGAGAAGGTTGTTGTGTCTCCAGCAGAAGGGTGGTGGTTGCTCCCGAGGCAATTACCTTGGGAGTGGAAGGAGGAAGGGAGCCCCCAACCACTTTGTGGACAGATGTAGGTTTGCAGCCCTGGGGGCCCACAGAAAAAGAATGAGAATGAGAAGAGATAGGTGTCGCCGCAGATGGTGCTGACGAAGCAATTGCTGCAAAAGAAGTCGTCATGGCAACAGGGTGTAAGCGCTCATATTTCTTTTTCGCCTCAGTATAGGTCAACCGGTCCAAGGTCTTATATTCAACGATTTTTCTTTCTCTCCGGAGCTTAGGGCATTGTGATGAGCAGGGAGGATGCTCCTGGCCACAGTTCACGCAGATGGACGGCGGAGTACATGGAGCGTCCGGGTGGGCTGGACGTCCACAATCCCGGCAAGTGGCGCTGGAAGGGCAACGGGACGACATATGCCCAAACTTCCAGCACTGGAAGCATCTCATAGGAGGAGGGATGTAGGGTTTTACATCACACCGGTAGCACATCACCTTCACCTTCTCCGGCAGTGTATCGCCTTCAAAGGCTACAATGAAGGCACCGGTGGCAACCTTATTGTCTTTAGACCCACGATGGATGCGCCGGACGAAGTGAACACCTCTCCGCTAGAGGTTGGCACGCAGCTCCTCATCAGATTGTAAGAGGAGATCCCGGTGGAAAATAATGCCCTGTACCAGATTGAGGGACTTATGTGGCGCAATGTTGACCGCGATATCTCCCAGCTTATCGCGAGCAAGCAACGCCCGCGACTGGGCTGGGGATGCGGTGAGGATCAAGACAGAGCCATTACGCATCTTGGAGAGGGACTCCACCTCTCCAAACTTCTCCTCCAGATGGTCTATGAAGAACTGAGGTTGTTGTTGTTGTTGTTGTTGATTGTTTGAAGGGGACTAAACAGCTAGGTCATCAGTCCCCTGTTCCTATCTAAGAGAGCACGTAAGAATATACCACGTCTAATGCATGAGACGTTCAAGGTGAGAATACATGCGAAGAAAACATTTAAAGGTTGTTGTTGTTGTTGTTGGGTTGTTTAGGGGGGACCAAACTTCAATGGTCATCAGTCCCCCATTCTTTCTCTAGGCGTCAAAAGGAAAGCCATACACGTGAAAGATAACACGCCCAGAGTTTAAAGTTGTGAAGCGGGAGAGGAGTCCCACTGTGTCTATAAAGAAAGACTGCAAGAATAACAAGACACAAAACGAAAAGATGAGCACACAAAGACATCTGACAAGAAAGAAGCTGATGCCTGTGGTTGACCGACCAGAAGATGTTGTTGTTGTTGTTGGTTGTTTTAAGGGGACTAAACAGCTAGGTTATCAGTCCCCTGTTCCTAGCTGAGAGTCAACTGTCAATAAAGATAAAACAATTCCCTGAAAATGACACCGCACAAAAGGGCAGGTTAACAATAGACAAGCCACTGACAATACAAAACGAAGACACACACATTGAGTAAAATAAAGTCACGAATAAAACTGGATAGCAGAGTACCTTGGCTGGCTGATCACAAAGAAAAAACAGGATGAGCCAGCCACACTGCACACACTAAAAACCCCTAAGGGCGCGAAAATATAAAAATCTGGGTTGGTGGTGGCCTAAGATATCAGGCCACAGCACCCACGGTTAGATAGAATCATAAAAACCAGCAGCGCGGATAAAACTTAAAACTTTGTTAGCCATAGAGGCGTCGTCACCTAAAACTAAGGGTAGTGTGTCTGGAAGATTAAAAGAGTGCCGCAGGTTGGCTAAAATCGGACAGTCCATCAAAAGATGGGCCACTGTCATTACGACACCACATCGACACACGGGTGGGGACTCACGGCGAAGGAGATATTGTTGTTGTTGTTGTTGTTGGTTGTTTTAAGGGGACTAAACAGCTAGGTTATCAGTCCCCTGTTCCCAGCTGAGAGTCAACTGTCAATAAAGATAAAACAATGCCCTGAAAATGACACCGCACATAAGGGCAGGTTAACAATAGACAAGCCACTGACAATACAAGACGAAGACACACAGAATGAGTAAAATAAAGTCACGAATAAAACTGGATAGCAGAGTATCTTGGCTGGCTGATCACAAAGAAAAAAACAGGATGAGCCAGCCACACTGCACACACTAAAAACCCCTAAGGGCTCGCGAATATAAAAATCTGGGTTGGTGGAGGCCTAAGATATCAGGCCACAGCACCCACGGTTAGATAGAATCATAAAAACCGGCAGCGCGGATAAAACTTAAAACTGCGTTAGCCATAGAGGCGTCGTCACCTAAAACTAAGGGTAGTGCGTCTGGAAGATTAAAAGAGTGCCGCAGATTGGCTAAAAGCGGACAGTCCATCAAAAGATGGGCCACTGTCATTACGACACCACATCGACATACGGGTGGGGACTCACGGCGAAGGAGATACCCGTGGGTCAACCACGTGTGCCCAATACGGAGGCGGCAGAGGACAACCGCCTCTCGGCGGATCTGCCGCAGTGAAGACTTCCACAGGGCTGTGGACGTCTTCACTGCCCGAAGCTTGTTTGGCACATTCGCCATAGCCCACTCGGCGCTCCAAGCCTCGCGCACCTTCCGGTGCAACACCAATTTTAGATCAGGCTCCATGACGCCAATATTTAGGGGTGGTTCCATAGTGGCCTGCTTGGCTAAGCGATCCACTTGTTCATTCCCTGGGATGCCGACGTGGCCCGGGGTCCACACAAAGACCACAGAACGGCCTGATTGGCCCAGGGAGTGAACAGTGTCCTGGATCGACCGCACTATTGGGTGCCGAGAGAAACACTGGTCGATCGCTTGTAAGCCACTCAGGGAGTCAGAACAGATGACAAATGACCCCCTGGGGCACGCTTTTAGGTGTTTCAGAGCCCTTAGAATGGCGACCAGTTCGGCAGAAAAAATCGAACTCTCACCTGGCAGAGAATGCTGTTCCACATGGTGGTCATGAAGAAACGCATACCCAGCATGGCCATCTACTACGGAACCATCTGTGTAGACGGGTTTTGCGGCATGGAACGAGTCTAGGAGTTGCAGAAACTCGTGGCGGAGATGTCTAGTGGAGACCGAGTCCTTTGACGTACAGGACAGATCCAGACGGAGCTGCAAACGAGGAATGGACCAAGGAGGAGTGTGAGAGGAGTAGTGGAAAGTGGTAGGAAGTGGGTGGGATGTGAGAGACGAAAGAAGGATACGAACACGGACCGAGATCGGGTATCCCGACCTTGGCCGACGTGGAGGGATAGGTAATGCAGCGTCTGGAAATAGGAGCCGGCGGTTCGGATGGAAGGACGAGGCCTGAACACGAGCGACATAAGACGTTAACAGGTGTTGCCTACGGAACCGCAGCGGGAGGACTCCAGCTTCGACAAGGAGGCTTGTCACAGGGCTTGTGCGAAAAGCCCCCGTCGCCAAACGGACACCACAGTGCAAAATTGGGTCCAACGCCTGCAGTGCTGATGGCGCAGCCGAATCGTAGACTATGCAGCCATAGTCTAGACGCGACTGAATGAGCGCCTTGTAAAGTTGTAACAACGTTGGGCGTGAGGCTCCCCAAACCGTGTGGCTAAGACAGCGCAGGATGTTGAGGTGGCGCCAGCACTTTTGTTTTAACTGGCGTAGGTGCGGCACCCAGGTTAGACGGCCATCAAACACCATTCCTAAGAATCTGTGTGTCTCTGCGACTTGTAGCAGATCGCCAGCTAAGTAAAGTTCGGGTTCCGGGTGTACTGCCTGACGTCGACAGAAATGCATCACGCGGGTTTTGGATGCCGAAAATTGAAAACCGTGGGCAAACGCCCACGACTGTGCCTTCCGAATTGCAATCTGCAACCGCCGTTCAGCAACGCCGATGCTAGTGGAGCTGAAATACATGCAGAAGTCATCGGCATACAACGAGGTGTAAACCGATGACCCCACAGCAGTAACAAGACCATTGATAGCGACCAAAAATAAAGGGACGCTTATAACGGATCCCTGTGGGACACCGTTTTCTTGATAGTGAGGGGAGCTGAAACAGGAACCAATACGAACACGAAAGGACCGTTGTGCCAGAAAATTCTGTATGAATACAGGAAGCGGGCCGCGTAAGCCCCAGTCATACAGCGTAGACAGTATATGGTGGCGCCAGGTGGTGTCATATGCTTTCCGCAGGTCAAAAAAGACGGCAATAAGGTGTTCACGGCAAGAAAATGCTGTACGAATGGCCGACTCCAGCGACACGAGGTTGTCGATAGCGGAGCGGCCTTGACGGAACCCACCCTGTTGAGGCGCCAAGAGTCCTCGGTCCTCGAGGATCCACATAAGCCTCCGACTCACCATCCGTTCGAGGAGTTTACACGGAACGTTGGTGAGGCTGATTGGGCGGTAACTATCAGCCACCTGTGGATCAGCCCCGGGCTTCATCACTGGGATGATGATGCTATCCCGCCATTGGGATGGGAAGACACCGTCAACCCAGAGACGATTCAGCAAGGAGAGAAGTTGGCGTTTAGAGTCTGCTGACAGATGTCGGAGGAACTGACTATGAATGCGGTCGGGTCCAGGGGACGTGGCTGGGCATGCGGCAAGTGCGCTTTCGAACTCCCATTCGGTGAAAGGGATGTTGTAGATTTCCTGGCGTCGCGTTCGAAAGGATATCTGCTTTCGCTCTGTGCGCTCCTTAAGGGCGCGGAAATCCGCACCATATGCAGCGGTCGCTGAGGTGCGAGCATAATGGTGTGCCAAATGCTCTGCTATTGTGTGAGGGTCAGTGCAAATTGTACCCTGAATCCTGAGGCACGGAATTCCCACTGGTGGGCGGTGGCCAAAGAGGCGTCGAACTTGCGACCATACCCGTGAAGGCGATGCTCGGGAGCCAATGGAGGCGACATAGCGCTCCCAGGAGGCCCTCTTGCTTTGCTGGATCAATCGCCGCGCCCGTGCACGGAGACGCTTGAAGGCAACAAGATGTTCAACACAAGGGTGGCGTCGGTGGCGCTGTAGTGCTCGCCGACGTTCCCGGATGGCCTCAGCTATCTCCGGCGTCCACCAGGGCACTGACTTACGGAGGAGTGATCCAAGTGAGACGGGTACGGTGTTTTCGGCAGCAGAAAAGATGGCACGTGCGACCTGCTGGACAGCGGTATCGATATCAGCCAGACGAGGAGAGGGAAGCACAGCGGCTATGGAATATGCTGGCCAGTCGGCCCTACGGAGGGACCAGCGAGGCAGACGGTCAGCAGGTGGACACTGTGGGAGCGACAGGAAGATAGGAAAATGGTCGCTGCCACACAGGTCATCGTGGACCCTCCAAGTGAAGTGCGGAAGTAGGCTTGGGCTACAGACAGACAGGTCTATGGCGGAGAATGTACCGTGTGCCATGCTAAAGTGCGTAGCAGCACCAGTGTTCAGGAGGCAGATGTTCAGCTGGTTCAGTAGTTGTTGTTGTTGTTGTTGTTGATGTTTAAAGGGGACTCAACTGCTGGGTTATCAGTCCCCTGTTCCCAGCTAGGAGTAAACTGTTAAAAGTTTCCTTTTCGTCGCATACTACTAAGTCCAGGATGCTCCAGGTACTGAGCGACAGTCAATCGTAAAATGATGACAGAACAATGGACAAGACAGGAGTGGACAAAATAGACAGAACACTAAAACAAGGCTGCAGAAGCGTGTGGCTGGCTGATCACAAAATAATACAGGATGAGCCAGCCACTCTGCACACTTTAAAATCCGTAGTTAAAAAACAAGTCACAAACCGTAAAATGACAGTGGCCTATTGTTCTGGAGGGGGTGAAGCCCGACAGGGCGGGCTTATAGGCCCCACCACTAAATAGACCCATAAAAGCAAGTTGCGCGAATAAAACCTAAAACACGATTGACCATAGCAGCATCGTCTCCTAACATAAAAGGAAGCGCATCTGGGAGATTAAAAGATTGTCGCAAAACAATTAAAAGTGGACAGTCCACCAGGATGTGGACCACTGTCAAGGGGGCGCCACAGTCACACTGTGGTGCATCCTCCCGCCGAAGAAGGTGGCCATGCGTCATCCATGTGTGGCCGATTCGTAGGCGGCAGAGAACAACAGATTCCCTACGAGACGACCGTAGTGAGGACTTCCATGCGGCCGTAGAGAGCTTCACTGCACTAAGCTTGTTGGGGTGAGCAGAGTTAGCCCACTCGTAGTCCCACAGGCTACGGATCTTCCGATGGAACTCCAGTCGGAGATCGCTCTCTGGAAGACCAATAGCCAATGGACTGGAGGAAGTAGCCTGCTTAGCCAGCTGATCCACACGTTCGTTTCCAGGAATGCCGATGTGGCCTGGGGTCCAAACAAAGACCACCGAGCGACCAGACCAAACAAGCCTGGAAAGAGACTCCTGTACGGATTGCACCAAAGGATGTTGTTGTTGTTGTTGTTGTGTATTGAGGGGACTAAACATCTAGGTCATCAGTCCCCTGTTACTAGCTCAGAGTCCACTGCCAAGAACGACAAAATTGAACGAAGCTCTAAAAATGATCGCGCACATAAGGGACAAGTGGACAATGGACAAACCTCTGATGACTTAAAACGAAGACACACAGAAATGGTAAAAGAAAGTCAGGAATAAAACTGGATAGCAGAGTACCTTGGCTGGCTGATCACAAAGAAAAAACAGGATGAGCCAGCCATACTGCATACACGAAGAACCCCTAAGGGCGGAAAAGGTAAAAAACGGGATTGGTGGTGGCCTAAGATATCAGGCCACAGCACCTACCGTTAGATCGATTCATAAAAACCAGCAGCGCGGATAAAACGTAAAACTTTGGTAGCCATAGAGGCGTCGTCTCCTAAAACTGAAGGTAGTGCGTCTGGAAGAGTAAAATAGTGCCGCAGGTCGGCTAAAAGTGGACAGGCCATCAAAAGATGGGCCACTGTCAATACAGTGCCACATCGACACACGGGTGGAGCCTCACGCCGAAGAAGATACCCGTGGGTGAGCCACGTATGTCCAATCCGGAGGCGACAGAGGACAACTGACTCTCGGCGGGTCGGCCGCAGTGAAGATTTCCACAAAGCTGTGGAGAGCTTTACTGCCCGAAGCTTATTCGGTGCAGTCGCCGTAGCCCACTCGGTGCTCCAAGCCTCGCGCACCCTCCGGTGCAACACCAGTTTAAAATCCTGTTCCGTGACACCAATAGCCAGAGGCGGTCCCTTAGTGGCCTGCTTGGCCAATCTATCAACATGTTCATTCCCTGGTATGCCAACATGACCTGGGGTCCACACAAAGACCACAGAACGACCTGATTGGCATAGAGAGTGAACAGTGTCCTGGATCGACCGCACTATTGGGTGCCGAGAGAAACACTGGTCGATCGCTTGTAAGCCACTCAGGGAGTCAGTACAGATGACGAATGACCCCCTGGGGCAGTCTTTGAGATGTTGGAGAGCTCTGAGAATAGCGACCAGCTCGGCGGAGAAGATGTTACTCTCACAGGGCAGAGAATGCTGTTCTACGTGGTTGTGATGTAGAAAGGCATACCCAGCACGGCCATCTACTACGGAACCATCTGTGTAAATGGCGTCTGTGGCACGGAACGGTTCGAGCGCTTGCAGAAACTGGTGACGGAGATGGACGGGAGAAACAGAGGCCTTCGACGCATGGGACAGGCCCAGACGGAGCTGCAAACGAGGAATGGACCAAGGAGGAGTGTGAGAGGAATAGTGGAAAATGGTAGGAAGTGGGTAGGATGTGAGAGACGAAAGAAGGATACGAACACGGACCGAGATCGGGTATCCCGACCTTGGCCGTCGTGCAGGGATAGGTAGTGCAGCGTCTGGAAATAGGAGCCGGCGGTTCGGGTGGAAGGGCGAGGCCTGAACACGAGCAACATAGGATGCCAGTAGGTGTTGCCTACGGAACTGCAGCGGGAGGACTCCAGCTTCGACAAGGAGGCTTGGCACAGGGCTTGTGCGAAAAGCCCCCGTCGCCAAACGGACACCACAGTGCAAAATTGGGTCCAACGCCTGCAGTGCTGATGGCGCAGCCGAATCGTAGACTATGCAGCCATAGTCTAGACGCGACTGAATGAGCGCCTTGTAAAGTTGTAACAGCGTCGGGCGTGAGGCTCCCCAAACAGTGTGGCTGAGACAACGCAGGATGTTGAGGTGTCGCCAGCACTTTCGTTTCAGCTGGCGAAGGTGTTGCACCCAGGTGAGACGGTTGTCCAACAGCATGCCTAGAAACGTGTGTGTTTCTACGACATGTAGCAGGTCTCCAGCTAAATAGAGTTCGGGTTCTGGGTGTACTGCCCGACGTCGGCAGAAATGCATGACACGGGTCTTCGACGCAGAGAACTGAAAACCGTGGGCAAACGCCCACGACTGCGCTTTTCGAATGGCCAGTTGCAACCGACGTTCAGCAACACTGATGCTGGTGGAGCTAAAATACATGCAGAAGTCATCGGCATACAAAGAAGTGGATACCGATGACCCCACGGCCGCCGCAAGGCCGTTGATGGCGACTAAAAATAAAGGGACACTGAGAACAGAACCCTGCGGGACTCCGTTCTCTTGACAATGAGGTGAGCTAAAACAAGAACCAACACGAACTCTAAAAGAACGCAACGCCAGGAAATTCTGAATGAATATGGGAAGCGGACCCCGTAAACCCCAGTCATACAGCGTAGACAGGATATGGTAGCGCCAGGTAGTGTCGTATGCTTTCCGCAGGTCGAAAAACACGGCAACCAGGTGTTCGCGGCGACTAAATGCAGTACGGATGGCCGACTCCAGTGACACAAGATTGTCAACAGCGGAGCGACCTTGACGGAACCCACCCTGTTGTGGCACCAAAAGTCCCCGGTCCTCGAGGATCCACATGAGCCTCCGACTCACAAAGCGTTCGAGAAGCTTGCATGGAACGTTGGTGAGGCTGATTGGGCGGTAACTATCAGCCACCTGCGGATCCGCCCCAGGCTTTATCACTGGAATGATAATGCTTTCCCGCCACGAGGACGGAAAAACACCCTCCAGCCATATCCGATTAAGCAGGGCGAGAAGTTGGCTCTTGGCATCCGCTGATAGGTGTCGGAGGAACTGACTGTGAATGCGATCGTGTCCAGGGGAGGTATCGGGGCATGCAGTAAGGGCACCTTCAAACTCCCATTCAGTGAACGGGACGTTGTACGGTTCCCGACGTCGCGTTCGAAATGAAAGCAGATGTCTCTCTGCTCGCCCTTTAAGGGCGCGAAAGTCTGCACCATAAGCAGCAGTCTCTGAGATGCGACAAAAATGATCCGCCAGGTGCTCAGCGACGGCGACGGGGTCAGTACAGAGCGAACCCTGAACGCTGAGACACGGAATTCCCGCCGGTGGGCGGTGCCCAAAGAGGCGTCGAACCTGCGACCACACCTTGGAAGGAGAAGCGCGGGAACCAATGGAGGCGACGTACTTCTCCCAGGAAGCCCTCTTACTTTCCTGTATCAGTCGCCGGGCTCGTGCTCGGAGACGCTTGAAGGCCACGAGATGTTCAACACAAGGGTGGCGTCGGTGGCGCTGTAGAGCTCGCCGACGTTCCCGGATGGCCTCAGCGATCTCCGGTGACCACCAGGGCACCGATGTACGACAGAGCGAACCGAACGTGGTGGGGACAGAGCTTTCGGCTGCAGAAACAACGGCCGCTGTGAACTGCTCAACGGCGGCATCAACATCAGCTGGAAAGGTTGAGGATAGTACAGCAGCTGCGGAATAGGCTGGCCAGTCAGCCCTACGGAGGGACCAGCGAGGCAGGCGGTCGGCAGGCAAACGCTGTGGGAGCGACAGGAAGATAGGAAAATGGTCGCTACCACACAGGTCGTCGTGGACCCTCCAGGTGAGATGTGGAAGAAGGCTAGGGCTGCAGACAGACAAGTCTATTGCAGAATATGTACCATGCGCTGCACTAAAGTGAGTAGGAGCACCGGTGTTGAGAAGGCAAAGATTCTGCTCTGATAGTAAAGACTCAACATCCCTACCCCGAGCCGAGGTCTGTGTGCCACCCCACAGAGTGTGGTGGGCGTTAAAATCCCCCAAGAGAAGAAAGGGTGGGGGAATTTGGGCGACCAAGGCAGCGAGGTCTACGGGGGAGACGACATCATCTGGTGGAAGGTAGACAGAGCATATCGTAAAATCTCGTAATATCCGGAGCCGTACAGCGACTGCCTCTAGAGGTGTTTGCAGAGGCACAGCAGCACTGGAGACTGAAGTGTGAACATAAACACACACGCCGCCGGAAACTTTGTTGTAGGAGTTTCGATTCTTAAAATAGCCTCGATAGCCTCGGAGGGCTGGGGTCCTCTCGACGGGGAACCATGTTTCCTGCAAGGCGAGACAGATAGCAGGGCAGTGGCAGAGTAATTGCCGCAGCTCAGTCAGACGGCGGAAAAAACCGCCGCAATTCCACTGCAAGATGTCTTTTGCAGCGTGCTGTATATCCATTATTGAAGATGTTGAATTGTTATTCAGCAGTGGCACCTGCTGCCAACTCCGCAGACTCTGCAGGGTCCAGAACCATCGGTTCTGGCGACCCAAGTATGGCGAGATCCTCAGGCGACGCGAGGATCTCCACCTCATCTTCAGAGGCCGAAGATGTGATGGAGCGTTCCTTCCGAATCGCCGAGGAGTCCTCCTTTGGGTCAGTCTTCTTCTTCTTCTTGACTTTCTTTTTGCCCTCCCGCTGGCCCTTTGGTGTTAAGGGCTTTGAGGACTTTGCGGGGGTGGCATCAGGGGTCGTCGAAGAGCCAGAAGCCCTTCGACCAGCAGGCTTCGGATCCTTCAGCCAAAGGCTGGGATCCACTGGCGCACCCTGGGACTCCCCAGAAGGGAGCGTCCCGAAGGACCCCTTCCGAGGGAGAGGTGCCGGAGGAAGCTGTTGCTTCTCCGGCTGGGGGTTGGGGACTGGTGTCCCCGATGGTTGTGGGGAAGTTGCCCCCACAACAGGTGCTGCAGCAGCAGATGGAGTATTGCCCACACCTAACGAGGGGGCAGTGGTAGTTTTGTGGCCTCTAGGGCCCACAGGAGGAAGCGATACCTTGTTAGACGTCGTACCCGTAGTGCGCGGGGACGACGTTACTACAGCATAGGTATTATTCATAGTCACCGGATGGAGACGCTCGTATTTCTTCCTTGCCTCATTGTATGATAACCGGTCCAGGGTCTTAATTTCCATAATTTTCCTTTCTTTGTGTAGGACTTTACAGTCCGGGGAGCACGGCGGATGCAGCTGATTACAGTTCACACAGACGGGAGGTGGCGTGCAGGGAGTGTCCGGATGAGCTGGACGTCCACATTCCCTGCACGCGGGGCTGGAAGTACACCGGGAGGACATATGCCCAAACTTCCAGCACCTGAAGGGGGCGGGACATACGGTGTGACGTCGCACCGGTAGATCATGACCTTGACCTTCTCGGGCAGTGTATCGCCCTCAAAGGCCAGGATGAACGCACCGGTGGCAACTCTGTTATCCTTAGGTCCCCTATAAATACGTCTAACAAAGTGAACTCCTCTGCGTTCCAGGTTGGTCCGTAACTCCTCATCGGACTGCGACAATAAGTCGCGATGGTAAATTAGACCTTGGACCATATTGAGGGTCTTGTGGGGCGTGACACTGACAGGAATATCACCCCGCTTGTCACAGGCCAATAATGCCCTGGACTGGGCTGGGGATGCCGTCTGTATCAAAACAGCCCCACTTCTCATTTTTGAGAAAGACTCCACCTCACCGTACTTGTCCTCGAGATGGTCAACGAAGAACTGCGGTTTGGTGGACAAGAAAGAATCTCCATCAGTCCGGGAAAAGACAAGATATCGCGGCGTGTATGGATCTGAACTCCGTAAAGTTTTGCGCTCTTCCCATGGCGTAGCCAGGGAAGGAAACGTCTTAGGGTCATATACTGTTGCATCAAAATCGGACTTTCCTCGCTTAGAAACGGCGTTTTTGCGACCGCCCACGCTAGTTAGTGCTCGTTTCATTTCCGTCCCACGAGCAGCTAGGGAAAAGAGGTCCACCCAGGCAGAGCCCCGCTTGCCTGGGTAAGCCTTGTACAACTGAGGTGCGGCAGGTTCCTCAGAGGTTGCTCGCTAGCGGCTGTTCAACCTCAACAGCCATGCATCTCCTCGGCACGTAGCACACCTTGAGATTGAGGTTTTTTTTATAGAGGTTTGTACCGTGCTCGCGACCCGGGCGATTAAGCCAAGATCCCCGGGCTCTGAAACGTACAACGTTCCACCGTCGCGCCGAACGATGGTCGTTGAGGCACGCACAGAGCTTACGGTGTAGCGGACTGTTGGCGCGACACAGCCCACGGCTCAGGACCCCGGGTTCGCCAAGCCCGTACTCAGCAAATTAATGCTGAGCCCCTGAGGGGACCAAAGGATGTTTCGGGAAACATTTACCGAGGGCTTGCAAACCACTAAGGGAGTCAGAACAGATGACCAGAGACTCCCCATGGCAACCTCTGAGATGTTCAAGTGCCCGATAGATGGCAACTAGTTCCGCTGTGAAGACGCTACTTCCACAGGGCAGTGAATGCTGTTCAGTATGCTCACCATGGACGTATGCATAGCCAGTACGGCCGTCAACCACAGAACCATCCGTGTACACGACGTCCGCGCCACAGAACGACTCCAAAACCGCCTGAAACTGGCGACGGAGAATCAGTGGCGCTACAGAGGCTTTTGATACATGCGCCAAGTCCAGCCGAAGCTGTGGACGTGAAAGTGACCAGGGAGCGATGCGGTAAGGTCTGTGAAAAGCAGGAGGGATAGGAATGGACTCAAGAGACGACAGGACGGAACGAACACGCACCGCGATCGGAAGACCCGACCTCGGTCGTCGTTGTGGAGATGGAAGTGCAGCAGTTGCAAAAAGAAGCCTGCGATTCGGATGATGTGGTATCTCATGAACATGGGCAGCATAGGAGGCCAACAGCTGCCGCCGCCGAAATCGCAGGGGAAGGACTCCAGCTTCGGCTAGTAGGCTTTCCACTGGGCTTGTCCGAAAGGCTGTTGTTGTTGTTGTTGTTGGTTGTTTTAAGGGGACTAAACAGCTAGGTTATCAGTCCCCTGTTCCCAGCTGAGAGTCAACTGTCAATAAAGATAAAACAATGCCCTGAAAATGACACCGCACATAAGGGCAGGTTAACAATAGACAAGCCACTGACAATACAAGACGAAGACACACAGAATGAGTAAAATAAAGTCACGAATAAAACTGGATAGCAGAGTATCTTGGCTGGCTGATCACAAAGAAAAAACAGGATGAGCCAGCCACACTGCACACACTAAAAACCCCTAAGGGCTCGAAAATATAAAAAATCTGGGTTGCTGTTGGCCTAAGAGATCAGGCAACAGCACCCACGGTTAGATAGATGCATAAAAACCAGAAGCGCGGATAAAACTTAAAACTGCGTTAGCCATAGAGGCGTCGTCTGCTAAAGCTAATGATAGCGTGTCTGGGATATGAAAAGATCGCCGCAAGTCGGCTAAAAGCGGACAGTCCATTAAAAGATGGGCTACTGTCAACACAGTGCCACATCGACACACGGGTGGAGCCTCGCGCCGAAGGAGATACCCGTGGGTGAGCCTCGTATGTCCTATCCGAAGGCGACAGAGGACAACTGACTCTCGGCGGGTCGGCCGCAGTGAAGATTTCCACAAAGCTGTGGAGAGCTTCACTGCCCGAAGCTTATTCGGTGCAGTCGCCGTAGCCCACTCGGTGCTCCAAGCCTCACGTACTTTTCGGTGCAACACCAGCTGAACATCCTGTTCCGTGACACCAATAGTTAGAGGTGGTCCCATAGTACCCTGCTTGGCCAATCGATCAACATGTTCATTCCCTGGTATGCCAACATGACCTGGGGTCCACACAAAGACCACAGAACGGCCTGATTGG